>OY856411.1:120129266-121503016 GCA_963693085.1 Alisma plantago-aquatica
GTGAGATATAAATTAATGTGACATTATTTGGAATTATTGTAGACTTAATAACTTGTTGGATAATATTATCTATTTCTTACAAAATAATCTGCAATAATTCTACATGATGGTAATATAAGGATATTAGAGAATGAATTCAAGTGATTAAGTATTGTGATCTAACATATTAATAGATATTGAGATGATTTAGTAAACCCTAATTGTGCTTAAAATTCTTAATTAGTAATGAGAAATACATATGATTTGTACATAGTGTTGAGATATAATTCTTTTTACAACAATATGAATACAACATGACACAATTAATAGCATAATAAGGATGATGTAATTTCATAATAAAGATAATGCTAATAAGCCAAAAATGTTAATTGTGTTATAAAAAGGTGATTAGAATAATGGAATCCTTAGTGAATCATGAAAACCTGACTTATGAGTAGAACATGTGAAGTACCATAGACTAGAAGTAACTACTAGTTGCTAAGTGTTGGGATGTTAGGTACTCACCCTTCCCTCTTGTTGAGATTTTAGGGATGAAATCCTCTTTAAGGGGTGGAGTGTTGTAACATATTGAATCTTGGGTTAATTTGCAATTTAACCCATTTTCAAGATTTCCCTTTCCTTCATATCCTTTTTGGCCTTTTTCCTAAATTTTCCTATCTTTTCTATCTCTTTTGTCCTCAATGTTGAAATTGTGGACTTATTAGTTGTTTGGATTAATTTAACTCCTACTTATGCCAACACATGGATCTGTTCACAAATATTTCAATTAGTGTTTTAATTAGATTCTAATAATGCAAAATGACCACTAGTGAGACACAAATAGTAGATTATATTAATTTAGAGTTTTTATGGATTTTTGGGAAAAGAAATGAGAAATAATGTGGTATTGAGTTAGTTAATGCGAGAAAATTCCTCTTTCCCTTTCCCTCCCCCTCCCTATGTGGCAATAAAACATTAAAACATAATATTGTGGTGAGATATGGCTCTTGAAATTAATATATGTTGCTTCTCTCTAATTTTCTACTCAAATATTTAATTAGAAAACCTTTTCATATTAATTCACCCTCTTTAATACATTAATAATATATTAATGGCCAATATGGTGGTTAAGGGTCAAATCTCATGTAAAACAAAAATATAATTGCATAGAATTAACCTAGGCATTAATATTAGCCTATGGTCCAAATTTGAGGTCATTTGGTCAATGTTTGACCCTTCAAATATAGTTTGACTATGGTTTTAATTCGATTTCATTAAATACAGTTTATTAAACCAATGTCTTGCGTCTTAATCAAGGTCATGTGTTACATTTCATTCATATCCATCTCATGTGCGCCATCAGACGATCTAGGTTCAATCGCGCTCATCGCACTTGCGATCAGACGGCTCCAGAGTCATCCTCTTCCTCCTATTTTCTCACGAGTCAGTGTCATTTTACAATAGTAAATTCCCGAGTGGTTTTCTCCCTTGTTAATCCATCATTTCAGTTAGTTCTTTCACCATTAAAATTGCCATTTTCCACTATTTAAATCAAGGTATTACTCACCATCTATTGCGATCAAATGAGAAATGCCCATTTAGGACTTGACGTCTTTCTCCGCAAAGGAATAACAGAGACCACTGGAGGCTTTCTCATGCCTATTTAAGGAATTTTAATCCATATATGATCCTCATACTGCATTCCTCTTCATCCAATTTCATCGTTGGTAGCCACGAACTTTGAGACCTACTCGACTTCCTTCTCCAGTGATGTGGACCTTGCCCAGACGCCCTCCACCACCTCTCATCAAATTGGGACACAGGTGAGCATACTTGACACATCTCCTTTACTTTCCCATTGCATGTTTGCCTAGTGGTGTCCCTAAATGCTGGGTCCTATAACTCACTGATTGGTCATCGTCGGTGACTCATGTTGCGAGCACCATGTACCCTTCTGTCTCAGAAAAAGTGGTCAGGCTTCACCTTGACTCAAGCAACATTTCTTGACTTTCAATCGGCCCTGTTCTGGCCTATTTCTATGGTTTTGAACCCTCAGAGTCGTACCCTATTTCTCGCGGGCTGAAGCTTAGTGTCATGGTGTTTCTAGAACCTCGGGTTCTGAATCTTGACTCCTTGACCTCAGCGTTGAGCAAGGAAGTCTCTGACACACTAAGTTTCCCACAAATGATCTCATTTTTAGGCTTTGATCACTAATTCTCCCTTGCAGGTAGAGAACTCTCATCATGGATGTGAGGGGAAGATCCCAGGTCTTCAAATGACCTTAGCATCCCCATAATATCAATTGAATGATTAATCTTGCAAGGGTATTTTGGAGATTTTAATTTATGTACCTCATTTGACTAATGATTCGTTTTGTGCCAATCGATGGCCTTCGATTGGCCTAGGCCAGCATGGCCCGGGTCCATTGACCATTGAATGGGAATTATACACGTGGTTTTTTTCTCACTTTCTGATTGGTCTATTTTTAATAAATTCATAGTAAATCGTAGGTTGCTTAGAAAAATATAAAGAAATATTCATTGGAAAGAATTTTTTTAGTATAATCCCATTTTAAGGTTTTCAAGTATTGTTTTGCATCCCTATTTTGACGAATATGAGAAACACTATTTTATTTATATAAAATGCCCTAAAACTTGTAATTAATACATTTTACTCCAAATTAGGTAATAAAATATATTTTCTTAATTAGGAGAATCCAATTGATAGATTGGTCCAAGTTTTGAGTCTTAAATTGATGGTTTTTATAGAAATTCCAAAAATTAGGGTTTCTCACATAGTATGCTTTATAAACCCTAATACATGTGTATAAATTTGTAACTAGGATAAAGTTGTCTTGGACTCACTTAGTTTGTGAAAGGTCTTCACTAGGAATCTCAAGTGAGGTATGTGCATTCTAAACCCTAAGTTGGGCATGTTGTTATCCAACCCTAATATTTCCAATGAGGCATATCCTTAGCCTCTAATATTTTTATTGCATTCTTTTGGCACCTTTACTTCAATTACCTCATCGGTTTTGAACCCCACTGCTATATTGCTTTTATTTCCACTCTGCCAATTTAATTTACTTATCATGATAAATTATTAACTGAATAACTAATGTAGTGTACATGTGTACAACCACCCATAGTTGGGCATGTGTTATTTCTTTGAGGGGAATGTGATTACTCTCCCCATTTTTATATATATTTAGGTGTTTGGGAATGTGTTACTCTCCTCACCTATTGGTTGAGGTTAGGTAGGTGTCTCATCCCTATATTAGTTTTTGTAGTCATAATGTTATTCATCCATGCAAATTTATTATTTATCATGGAAGAATTCTTATTTATTACATGCCTCATACATTTGACCCTCTTAGCATTATAAATCCTTATCATGTAATATTTTGGTTTATAATTGTCCTTATTCCTTGAACTGGCACATACTTTATTTCTCCTCTTGTGGGTGATCCCAACCACCTAGTTTAGGATCATAGTGTTCAACAAGAGCATGGTGAACCAGTCTAAAATTAGGAAAAGGTGTTCATCCTTCCATGATGGACTTATCCCTTAACTTATTTCTTGGAGACATATTGATGTAGTTTAGTTTCCCTCTATCTTAAGATCCATATGTTTTATCGTGTACACCCTTAATGGGAAAATTTTGATGTACCCTTTATGAAATTTCATATAGTCAATGTTATTTCATTCCACTTCTATTCATTGGTCTATTGTTTACCATGTTTAGTAGAGAGGTGATTTCTCTTCTTTACACATAGAGTATTGAAGAAGAATTAAATCCTAGTGATACCAAACTTTACATGCTTAGGAAGGATAGATTGAATAGCCACAGGCAATATATGTTGCATTAGAGTGTGACAATCATGAGATTTAAGACCTATAAACTTCAAATCCTTTATTGATACCAATCTCTGGATATTGGATGAGTATCCATGTTGTACCTTAACATTAAGCAACCACTCACAAATAGTTCTTTTCTCCTATCTAGACAAGGTGTAACGAGTAGTAAGTAAATATGTAAGGCAACCCTTTCTAAATTATACTATTAATTTGATCCTTATACCCATTTCGTCAAGGACCATTTTGGATCTGATGCCACCTTTTCTCTTGCCTTGTATATTCAACACCAATGATGCTATCACAAACATTTTTCTCAACACGCATGACACCAATACAATGTCCAACTATTAAACAACTCCATTAAGGTAGATCCCATAATATCAGCCTCTTTTTGAATAAAGACTTTTCACTTGTAGGAGTATTACATGGTCTCTCATAAAAATGATTTACAATATTATTTACTCTTGCATAACCATCATGTCTTGGTCTAGATTTAGGGCACTCCGTTTCTTAGTTGAACCATTGAATGCTTTGACAACTTTAATAAGGATGCAGATTTGGCAGAATCCTTCAATGACCAAGATATATAGTCTGACCACCATGTTTTAGTCAGATTTAATCAATATTTCCCTCACATACAGGAAAGTATTGGATCCTTTTATGTTGTACCCAGACACGTTTCCATAATCTAGAAAGTCATTAATAGTGCAAAACAACATACCACTTAAGTCAAACATCATTGCACACAAAGTATCATATATCTTCACACCTTCTCCTCAGAGTTTATTTTGATCGTCAATTAGAGGTTCAAGGTAAACATTAATATCATTTTTAGGTTATTTGGGGCCCAATATCAGCAAGGATAGTATGAAGTATTTATTCTTCATATATAGCCATGAATGAAGATTGTATATAACAATCATGACATGCCAAGTGCTATGTTGTCTTCTTAATGTTCCATATGTATTCATTCCATTAGTACAAAGTCCAAGTCTTAAATTCATGGATTCTTTGGAAAATTAAGGGTACAATAAATCACTTTTCTTCCATTGTGGGGAATCATACACATGTCATATCATACACCATTGTTTTTCTTTACCTATGCATGTCAAGAAAATTTTGTACATCTATGATATTAGCAAACAAATGTTGATACAATATTATTATAGGTAGATACCACATCACCTTGGCAGGAGACTTGGTTTTTGTCTTAACTGGTTTCGTCTTTTTTTGCCTAGATGCCCCACATATTGGAGATTATTTTAGATTTATATAGTCCTTTTGAAATAGCACATGGTTATTTAGGCATGCATGTATTTTCTTAGTTTCCATTTCCATTGGGTAAAACATCTTTTTTGCTTTGGATGTTGATGTTGGAAGCTTGTTGTCTTCAGAGAGAATTTCTTTCAGCAAAGACAACAGAAAAGTGAAGCTTTTATCGATTGATCTATTATTGGCCTTTAGATATGCAATCTCAACACATTGCTCAACTTTTTAAACTTAATACAACCTAAGTATAGCGGTTTCTCAACATCTTGTTTCTAATTAAGGAAGGTGGATCTCTAGCATTTACCCTAAAACTATCTAGCATCGCATTAACCATGTTTGTTAGAATTGGTTCATTCACATCAATATTGTCAATGATTTCTTGTTTGACACAACTAACACTATTGACATCTACTGATCTCATACTAGAAATTTATCCATGCCAGTACCATTATGTATAGTCTTGTACAATCCCATTACACGTGACATGACTTTTGATTATGTTAACAGCGTCAACTTTCAAGTTTTATTATAATTCCTATAGGAGAAATAGAACCTATCTCCAGGTCATTTTCTATGTTCCTATACAAATCTTGCAAACTGATCAAGACCATTAATAAACTCTGTAGTGGAGCAATTTAAATTAGACATCTATAATGTCCCCGTATATGAGGCCTCGGATAAAATGATCTTAAAAGGAATGATTGGACTACCTATATCACCAAGGTACACCTCTTTTTTAAGGAGCCCATCACTAAGAACTCCGTAGTTAAGCATGCTCAACTTGGAGTAGTACTAGGATGGGTTACCAGTTGATAATGGGTGATCGGTCAGGAATTTGATCATGGTTTGCATGTGAGTGAGGACAAAGCAACCAGTTAAGGTTAGTGGTGGTCTATGGGGCTAGTCATCATTCCTAAAAATCTACTAGAGTCTTGGCCAGTGAGCCCGGGCGTCACAAAAATTGTAACTATAACATACTAGATTTTGAGGACTAAATCCACCTTGACTTATGATTTCTAATCTTCCCCTAACTTGGAGTCACTTACAAATATGGCCCTCCATACCGAGTCCTCTTTGGTCATATAGATCAATCCTCATGTACTTTGATACTAATAAAATCTCTACTTGAATTCCTTGTCTAAATAAGTTCACTCACCTCAATCTAAACAAATTATAAATTAGTGACTAGACTTGTGTTCTTGAATCATTTTGTCATCATTTAATACAATTTCAAACCCTTGTGCTCAAATACTTTCATTTGACCTAGTATTACAATATAACACCTTATCTTTCTACCGTTGGCCTTGAAATCAAATTAAAATACATCTTTAAGCATTAAATATTAGTACTTGGTGTGTTTATGATAGTAATTAAGTTAGTCATGCAAGGAGCATAAGTTTAGGAGTTAATATTTTTAATATTTAGCTCCATAGATGTTGAAAGAGAGGTCAAATTCTTAATGCATTGGGCTTTATAAATTGGGAGTTATTAAATTTCAAAGTAAATATAAATATAAAGGTTTTAGAAAGAAATTAATGGGATTCAATGTATTAAGAACCGAGTAGCTCAGTGGTGCGGCTCGGCAATCCCAATGAAGGGACTTGGGTTTGACTCTGGGCAAAATCCTCGGGGGCACGCCGTGATGCCCCCAAGTACACAAGTCATTTTGGGGTTTACCCTTGGCTGGGTGGGGTCTAATAGTGGTCGGTCCCGGGAGGGGTTCCTAATTATTAAAAAAAATGCATCTCTTGTTCTGTTATATTGATGATCGAAGAGTTACATAGACCCCGGATCTCTCAACGCCTCATTCCTCTTCTCACCTGATGGGATTCTGAAATCTGACATGTCGTTGCCTCCGCCTTGCTCCCTACTACACGCATCGAGCACCCCTTAACTCAATCACCAACTTTGCTATCTATAAGACTTACGATTCCCTAGGGTTTTGCAGGAAAGACCCACAGGCTTATGATAGACCTTCCCCGCGGTAACACAACCTGAAGCCCCTCCATCGTCGCCATCACTACCCTTTACCTTCTACCACCATTCCATCGTCATCCCAGAACCACAATCACACCCCTTCTGTGGTCGAGGGTCAACACAGCAGCCGCGTGGGCCCTGTCTGACCAAGCCAAGAGGTTGTCGATGGCTGGGCGTCCTACACCCCTATTACCACGACCACCGACACCCCTTCTATACATCAGCGCAAGCACGCAGGGTGCGGGCAGGTTCAGACAATCTACAGACCTGCCACTGCCTGCAATCACCTCGTGCCTTCTACTCCTCCGGTCAAAAAACACCCCCGCAGGGCAACACTCCAGCGACCCCTGTTAGAATTGTCCCGCACCACACATTCTAATAACCCCAACCACCCATCACCATGCCAAGATTCACAACCACCAGCTTCTTGACCCTCCTCGGCTTCAGAACAATAGATTGGCAAACATGGTCATTGTTTGGACGTTCTTGATCAGATCTGGAGTCGCCGCCATCTGACTTTGATCCTCCTCGCCAGCATGCCCGACTCCGTCATCACCACCACCTATCCTCTCGCTGGTCACAATTTGATTGACCATCATGGTGACCTGCAACAAAATAAATATCAACAAGTACAGTATAGAAGATCTTCATCGGCTAGGCAACAGGTCATCGCTGACCATACCGATAGTAGATTTGAAGGGCAGAGCCTCCCTCGTGGCTCTTGAATCATTATCACCTTTAAAGGAATTATGATGCAGAGTGTGAAGACCCCGATCCAGTTCACTCCCCTTCGGCAACCACACAGCCTCACCATAGGCTATCTGGAGCAACAATTTCCCACTCCCCATGTCCATCGATAGATTCATGGGAAACTGTCATCTTTGATCCTTACGGGCACCTTGATCTGGAAATTGTTAGTTGAAATATGTACTAAATTCTCTATTCTTTTATTGAACTATATGCCTCCCTCTTGAGTTTCATATATAAAAAATTTACAGGTGAACAAATATTGTTGTTAACCTTTCTCTTTTTGTTGAAGTTCACCCCGATTAGATTTTAAATATTTTAAATATTGGACATTATTGAGAAATTGAAATATTATTAGATTTTGATATTGGCATAAAAATTTGAAATATTGGCTAAGAGTTTTGGCTCATTAGTTCGGCGGGTCACGACCATCAACCCTACGTAGTGGATAATGGACAATTAGAGGTTCCCCATTACTGGTTACCCCCACAGGCGAAGTGTCGTTCTCTCGTAGAGGGGAGAACACTAGGCACCTAGCCACTGACGAAGATAAAATATTAGATATATTGTGTCAAGGAATAAATCTTTGCTTTTTGAATAATTTGATATCTTGATATTTGTTTTGAGAAAAATTGTTCTATTTGGAAATCCTGAATTGGTATTTGTTTATCGTTTTCTAGTTGTCTCTTTGAATTATTATATCTTTTTGTAATTAGCATGGTAGCTAGACTATTCTTTTGTTATCCTCATAGTCCACCAATGAATCTTACCTAGATTTAATATCATAATTCTTTATGTTTAAAAATAGCTCAATAATGGATTTAATACCACCTAACTTACTTTTATTTTCCCTTCAATGGGGTCCATGTATGGTTTTGTTCCTCCAGGAACTCATGGACAGGTGATACAAAGAAGAAATAGAAAAGACGTGCAAGAGTTGCCCTCTATTAAAGATTAGATAGGAACCAGTTCTTATTTTCAATCTTGTAATATTATGTTTAAAGCTTTTGTGACTCCGATGTAAAAATATGATTGCAGTAAAGAGTGTTTATATTTCTGATACTATTTTGTAAATATTTGATCGTAAAGATCGAGTCTTTACAGTAACGTCCCAGGATTTGAGACCTCGAATAAAATGATCTTAAAAGGAATGATTGGACTACCCACGTCACCAAGGTGCATCTCCGTTTCAAGGAGTCCATCACTAAAGAACTCTATAGTTAAGCATGCTCAGCCCAGAGTAGTACTAGGATAGGTGACCAATTGTGAAGTTTATCTTGTCTTGCATGTGAGTGAGGACAAAGCACGCAGTTAACGCTAGTGGTGGTTTGTGGGGCCAGTTGTCATACCTAAAACTCTACTAGAGCCTTGGGTAGTGGGCCCAGGTGTTACAACATCCATGATCAATTAATTCTATGATCATATGGGATATGAGTAGTTCATCAGTTGTTAGCTAATAATTTAATTTTAGAATAAAATATTTTTAATTGAGCCCTAATCATCTATTAGCATTCACATTGATGAAGTGTACCACCTATCCCATTTTTGATCAGTTCATCTTTCTAGTAAGTGTATAGTGTGTGTTTGATTTCAATAAGTTTCAGCAACATTTCCCCACAGTTCTCCAAGTACATCGATGTAGATGGGCAAATACCCACTAACATTTGTACCCAGAGAACAAAAGGGGAAATGTTGTCAATATTTATCGAAATTGAATACGCATTATACACTTACATCCTAAGTGAGATGAAGTTCTCATGAATAGTCACAAATCAGGGACTATCCAAGGTTTACTCCTAACACTACTACAGAAATAGCATTCAGTGTCGCTTTTCTGGGCGTCGGTTATTAAGGAAAACCGACGCCTAACATATCAGGCGTCGGTTGTTTAATAAAACCGACGTCTATATTCGAAGACCAGCCAGACACGGGTACCGCTTTGTATTAAGCGTCGGTTTTTTTATAAACAACCGACGCTTAAAGTCGCCCGCGAAATCCATTTTTCGATAAAAAAAATAGTGTCATTTTCAGCGTCAGTTATCCCTCTCTAACCGACGCTGAAGGTGGTTCCCGCCAAAAATTTCCATGAAAATATCGTCCAATTGGACGTCGGTTGTTTCAACCAACGGACGCTAAAGATGTTTAGGCGTCGGTTGTTGTAAACAACTGACGCTATTTGCGAACTTATAACCCCATCGATCGCCCGACTCTTCCCCTTTGTTCTGTTTCATTGCTACCCTATTGCGGCGATTTTCCCTGTTGCGGCGACTTTCCGGCGCTTCTCTTCTGCTGCTGCTCTCCGACGCTTCTCTCCGGTGCCCCATCTCCGGCGTCCTTCTTCTCCGGCACCCTTCTTCTCCGCCGCCCCTGCTACTGCTACTGTCCGCTCGTCGCCGCCGGTCGTTGCCCACCGCCCCTGCTCTCCTGTAGTCGTCGCCGCCAGTAGAAGCAGCTACGGTGCTGTCGTCGTCACCTCCGCCCCAGCCGGTAGATGCAGCTTTACTCGTGCTGTCCTCGTGCAAGGTAACCCACAAACCTTCACCACCTTTTTTGTCCTCTGCCTTGCTTTTCTCTACCGCCGCCAACCTAGAACTCACGCAGGCAGCGCCTGAGTAGGTTCCAGGGCACGCCTAGGGTCCCAAGCCCAGGTGCCCTGCCTAGATAGGCCTCTGGGCAGATGCTTGGGCGGCGCCAGGGCACGTCTAGGCTGCACGTCTAGTGGATTTTTTGCTAAAAGTTATTTACTGATTGTGTTTATTTAATAATGTACTGATACATATGTGATATACCAATCTGATAGTCCATGATAGAACAAAACATAATGATGTTGACTGCAACTTTGTGTGTCATGCTATTCTTAATTAAGTGTATATTTACTTCATAATTGAATGTTTAAGTAAGTTATAGATATCTTGATGATGAACTGTAATGCACACATGTGACATGTTTGGAATGTAAATGATGAACTGTAATGCACACATGTTTAACTTATTTTATTGTTGAGTATATTGAGAATCCTAATCACCCTTCTTGCTTAATGATGAACTGTAATGCACACATGTGAATGCTTGGAATTTAAATGATGAACTTTTCCCTAAATTGCCAATCATGCTTTTAAAGACATCAATAATCACCCTAATTTGAAGAACTAGGATTTTAGGTATAAGAATGACAACACATTATTTGTTGGCATAGAAACTCGTCCAAGATTTACTCATTAGGAGTAAATCTTGGATAGTCCCCGGTTTGGGACTGTTCTTGAACACCTAATCTCACTTAGGATGTAAGTGTATAATGTGTATTGAGTTTTCGAGAAAATTTTGGTAGCATTTCCCCGTTTGTTCTCTAAGTACATATGTACTTAGAGAACAGCGGGGAAATGCTGCCGAAATTTTCTTGAAAACCCAATACACATTATACACTTACTAGTGAGATTAGGTGTTCAAGGATGGGATAGGTGGTACACATTTATTATATATAAGAATGACATCACATGTGTTTGTTGGCCTAGAATGTGAACAATCATTGTTTTTTATATTACTTGTACATTGATATAAATTAGAATGAACAATCACTAAATTATATACTGTTTGTATGGAGTCCGGCTTCATTGTAGATATCTATTATTGTGTTTGTTGGCCTAGAAACCCGTCCAAGATTTACTCATTAGGAGTAAATCTTGGATAGTCCCCAGTTTGGGACTGTTCTTGAACACCTAATCTCACTTAGGATGTAAGTGTATAATGTGTATTGAGTTTTCGAGAAAATTTTGGTAGCATTTCCCCGTTTGTTCTCTAAGTACATATGTACTTAGAGAACAGCGGGGAAATGCTGCCGAAATTTTCTTGAAAACCCAATACACATTATACACTTACTAGTGAGATTAGGTGTTCAAGGATGGGATAGGTGGTACACATTTATTATATATAAGAATGACATCACATGTGTTTGTTGGCCTAGAATGTGAACAATCATTGTTTTTTATATTACTTATACATTGAAGGATTGCTAATTGATAAAAGATCACAATTTTAGAGACATGTATGTTTACAAATGCTAAATGTTTTCCTTATTCTAGTTGATACAAATGCTAAATGTTTTCCTTTTTAATGAAATTTTCAGATGGCTCACCATGATGAGAATGATGTCCATGATGAGCATGAAGTCCATGATGAGCATGCTGTCCATGACGAGCATGGCGAGGATACCAACGTAAGTTCTAAAAACATATCCCGTATTTCTATAAAATTCATTATCTTCTAGTTATGTCATATATCCTGTATTTCTATATTGGCTTAATTCAGTGTGTTTATTTTTGTCAAATTTTAGGTTGATGATGCACAGCTACCCACTGAAGCAATTGAGCAACTTGATGCGCAGCAACAAAAACTTAACAAGAAAAGGGGTATCACTCTGTTGAAAAAGTTACTTGCGCTGAGTGGCAGTGGATCCAAATTGGTTGTGGAGTTTGATAATGGAGGGAATGCAATTGGAGTGAACCACAATAATTTTATAAACTATCTTGGGGTTGTCACTCGAAGCCATTGTGGTGTTAAGTATGATAATTGGCATAAAGTTCCTCAGGCGAAGAAAGACTTGATATGGAAAGATTTATGCGTGAGTTATTATTATTTGCAATTCTATTTTGTAGATTACAAATTCTATTATTTGCAATTATATTTTTGGTACTAGTTAATAACATTTCTATTTTACAGAATCTGTTTGCATTGGATGAGATGTTGCATCATAAAAGTGTGATGCAATGCGCTGGAAAGATGCTTAGGGATTACAGGACAAATCTGAACAGAGAATACATAAGACAGGGTGATAAGAAGAAGAAGTCAGCCCTTGAACAATGGAACTTCTTGGACAAAGAAGATTGGGACAATTTTGTTGCTTCAAGAAAATCTGAAGAATTCAAGGTATTAGGCGTCACTCCCATTTTAATTAATATACATTGTATTCAGCTATTCAAGATTAACATTTAGTGCTACTAACCTAATTATAAATGTGCATACTAACTAGGCCCTCAGTGACGCACAAAAAGCAAGGCGTGCACTGAATGTACATGACCATACTATGGGTCCAAAAGGCTATGCAAGCGTTCGCCAAAGACTACAGGCGGAGTTTGCGGCTACTCAGGAGTCTGCGACTACTCAGGAGTCTGCGGCCACACCCTTCCCTCGCCATGATATCTGGATAGCTGGCAGGAAAAACAAGAAGGGTGAAATAAAGAAGCCCGAAACTGCTGAGGCGGCTGCAAAAATGGTAAAATACAACTCTTAGAGCAATCATTTGAATATTGATTATTTGTGGTGTTAACTTACCAATTTTTGTTTATGGTGATTAGCGGGAGCTGCACGAGCAGAGGAAACAAGGCACGTTCATCCCTCAGGGCACAAGGGATGAATTGACAGTTGCTCTGGGTAACCCAGAGCATCCTGGACGTGTTAGAGGTGCCAGCGCTGGTGTGGGCATCAAAGCATTCTTTGGGTCATCCCAGCGCAAACCCAGAGCGGGACTTTCTCAAGAAGAGGTAACATATTCTATTTTTATAATGTTACTGCAAAAGGAAATTCATTAATAAAAAGCTAATATTTGTTTTATCCATGTATAGGAGAATAAGAGAGTCGAGGATATAGTTGCTAAGAAGCTCAACGATGTGGTTGCTGAGAAGGTCAAGGAAGAATTGCTGCGGTGGCAGGCATCTCAGGCTTCCAATCAGCCTATGCCGACCCACTCTTCTCCTGGTGCACAGACTGCAAGTAATCCTGGAGACCCATCGCCTAACACGTCTGCTGTAAGTATTGTTTATGACATTGTAGCTAGTCTTTTCAAGATGATATGTTTTCAAGATGATATGTATATATGTATAACATTCTTTACGTAAATTTGTAGGCATTGAAGCCATGCCGCTTAAGAATGGAAAACTATGTTGTTGCAGAGGCGCAAGCTTACCAGTCCCTTCCTGGGGCAACGTTTCATGGGACTCCAATGCCGCAGGGCTACATTCGTGTGAGCCCGATACATGTATTACCCGATTGGAGGGAAGTTGAGTTGCCATATGCCCACCCAGATATTGATACACTTGGTGAGGCAGAAAGCGGGGTCATATTGTGGCCCAAAGCAGATGTCCTCTACACGACTAAAATTGTAAGATAAATTTACATTGATTTAGACTGTTAATGTGTATATATGATGTCAACTGATCTGAAATTATATATACAGGTTAAAAAGAAGACACCAGGAGCACCTAGGCCTCCACCTCCAATTCCCGCATTACCAACTTGGGTTCCAACTGACCTACAATACCCGTTAGGTCCTGCTTGTAGGGGAATGGCATGTTGGCTATGGGCACATAATATACTTTGCCCTATAATTGTTTCTTTAGATGCAGATTATGCAGGTCAATCATACGACAGCTCTTTATTTATACAAGATATTATTGAGCTGTTTATGTATGATTGGTTGAATACATCAATGATAGAGACATGGATAAGGTGAGATCTTGTTTATACATCCATATACCTTGTGTAAGATCCGGTGATCTAGTTTCTTATATATTAATGCATACGTCTATATGTTTTGCAGCTACTTAATCGAAGATCATTGCAAACAATTTGCATATGATCATGTGGGATTTTTGATTCCATCATTGATTAGTATGGTAGCTAAAGACCCTGATAGTGTTCAACAATACTGTATAGATGCTTTTACAATTTTTGGTCATCAAATGAAGACGATAATAATAGCTCCATTCAATGTCAAGTAAGTTTGCTTTATTTATAATTTGGACTTAAGAAAATTCCATTATTATTTTGCATTTTGAGTTATTAATTGTTAACTTTTTACCTCTAGTGGTAGACATTGGGAGTTACTAGTTATTGTCCCTGGGACGTTCACTGTTTATTATCTAGATCCCGCAGGAAGTACATTAAACACTAAAATTGGACACGTAATGAGAATGGCATTATTCTGGTGAGAAATATTTCATTTTTTATATCCGTTAACATCTTTTATTACATTACTATTTACTTATGCAACTTAGTGTGTTATATTAACATGTAGGGGTTTAGATGCATTCAAAAATGCTGGAGGAAAGGTCCCAAGGAAAAAGAACCAGCCATTGTCTTGGGAGAACGTAAAAGTAAGTTCCCGACTCCCCGACTCCAATGTATATATTATTGATGTGAATTGTGCTTAGTTGTATTATTTTGTATGTTTCAATTTATAGTGCGCTACACAAGACAATGGCTGGGCATGCGCATACTATGTGATGCGATTTATGCAGATGATTATCAAACATGCCGCATTGGACATCGATACCATACATGAGGTATTATATATAGTCTCATTAGTTAGTATGAAATATATCAATCTTATTTTTATATTATTACTTATATATATACATTATTCTCTTTGCAGGTGTTTAAAACTGACCACACTATAGGCAAACGCTTAAAAAATGTACATGCTCCATATACGAGGGAAGCATTAAATGAAGTAAGAGAAGAATGGGCAATAGCTGTACAAACAGTGGCAACTGTAAGATATAATTGGGATGTTGATAGTGATGATGAATGATACTTTGTAAATGAATGTTTCTGAATGTTAAAACATGTATTTGAATGATTCTATATGTGTGAACGTGACAATTGAATTGATGTCTGAATGTATCTACTTGTGTGAATCTTTTTATGTTAATTTTGTAGGTTTGTGGCCTGTTTGTAGGCTGATATCAATGGATGTCGTAAACCTGCAGTTCAGAAAACTGAACTGCAGGTTCACATCCTGCTGACCAGCCACAACAGGCCTGCAAACAGATTTATAAAAAAAAAATAGATATAGGCGTCGGTTATTTACCGATAACCGTCAGCACAGACTTACAGCGTCGGTTTTTTGTTGAACACCGACGCCAAAAGTGTTCGCGCTACAGGAAATGGGAGTCATCTAGGACACTTTTCTGCGTCGGTTGTTTAGTATATAACCGACGCAGAAAGCGTCCCAGATGACACTGTTTTCTGTGGCGCGAACCCTTTTGGCGTCGGTGTTTTATAATAAACTGATGCCTTTATGTTAAATAGGCGTCGGTTTTTTAACCGACGCTGAAGTGTCCAACCTTTTAGCGGCGCCCACATAGGCGTCGTTCAGAAACCGACGCCAAAGGGGGTTAAACAACCGACACTAAAAGGCACTTCTGTAGTAGTGTAATGAGTAAATCTTAGACAGGTTTCTATGCCAACAACATGGTTTAGAAAATAGGATTTAGAATCTAGGGTTTATATATTAGTGTTACATATTACATTTTAGATATAATTTTCAATTCTAATTAAATACATAAGTACAACTTAGAGACCTAACAAAGCCAAGTAATCAATAATAAGCATGTAATAATCCATTATATATGTTTTCATCACAGCTTCCATACAATTCATCAAAATCTCCATACAATTCATCACAATTTCCACAAAATTCATATGATTTCTTCTCAATTGCATCATAATTCATCACAATTGAAACCATAGAAAAGATTTCTTCAATTTCCACAAAATTCAATTTCTTCTCCCTCTCCTCCTTTCCTCTCTCCTCCTTCCCCTACCATGTATGATTTCTTCTCAATAGAGGAGGAAGGAGGAGAGAGGGAAGTGATCTAGAGATAACTAAAGGAGGAGAGAGGAGGAAGGAGGAGATTGCATACCTATGGTAGCATATGGAGTGGTGGAGGAGTAGGAGGCACTATGGTCGGTGAAGGTAGTGCAGCAGTGGTGTTAGGTGGAGGCAATACAGTAGCAGCATAGGAGGAGTTGGAGGAGCACCAGAGGATGACAACAAAGTGGTGGTTGGGGTTGTTGAGCAGCATTAGAGGGTTTGGGCGTGTGAGTTGTGGGAGAAGAGAAATTGCACAAAGGTCAAGGAGCTAGGGGATTTCTCATGAGGAGGGGAAATAGGGGTTTCTCATAGGATTAAGTAAAACATACATTGTCAGTTATTATAAAACAAACTGCAACATAACTTATATCGTCAGTTTAGTGGAACAAAACCACCAACAATGCATGTGTCAATGCAAACCTATATTTTCGATCAGCTATGCCAAAACTGACGATTAACGATGCACCCCAGTGACACCTACGTTGTCAATTTCTTTTGTAACTCTAGGTATGTTTTTATATTTCACACATGCATATGTACAATAATATAATTTTTACTGATTCCACTTAGTTTCTTATTTTGTGTGTTCATATAAACTCAATAAGGTATCCAAAAATATTAATTGATAGCTCACCGCCACCATTGTTCTTCTCCACTCCAACTTCCTTGCAAACCCTAAGCCTAAAACCTATTAATCACCCTTCCTACATCTTTTTCACATCCACCATAATAGACCTAGCCTTTCCATCAGTATGAGATCACCTAGTGCCCATCTCCAATAAAATTTTGGCAACACTAGGTTCTCGACGTTGAGACGTAGGTTCCCGTGCCTATCAATGAGCACTGGTTTTTTTCTAGGGACTTCATCCGCTCTCTCTCACTTGTCTGCATGTGTCAGTATCTTTAGTTGAGGTGTGATTTCATTCTCCCTTTTTTTCACTTTTTCCGATGCCACATGAGTTCAATGTGGTGTTTTAGGGTAATGATGACTATTCAACTCATTCCTTGCTCTATTTAGTGTGTTTTGATGTACTGAAGCTTTAACAATTACTAGTCTCACTTGTATTTCATTGGCTTCATTTTCCTTGTGAGCTCCATGTTGGGTCCATGGAAGAAGCATCTTTTGCAGCTTCGACCATTGCCTAACTCATCACTAGGTCGTCTGATACCGGCGGCCCTTCTGGATTTTGATGCTATGAGTACCTAAGTAGGTGTTGACCAGTCGTATTGGAAGGTTTGGTATCTAGATATCATATCTCTTCTCCTCACATAGGGATGACACAATGAGAGGGGAAAAGGGGTTGGGTGTGGTCACCAGGTTTGCAATTAATTTGGTCATAGTATGCTATGGACAATGAAGTTTTCTCATGTGATTTTTGGTTGATACCGCCCCTGGTCTGTAACCAGTGTTAAGATGCCACACATATGGTCACTATAGTTGGTGTGCATGAATATAGGGGCATTGCAATCATATTCGCATACTTCTTTAGTAAATCAATTAACCTTTGAAAAGCTATAGTAATTCGTAGGCATGTCAGAAAAATGATGTAATATATGGTTTGAATTCCTACAAACGAGACCTATGGATTGGTGTGGTTTTCACAAGGTGACTCAGTGTTTTGTGGAAGTCAGTTTCTAAGGTTTCATCACTTAGTTATAATTAAGTGTGATCCATCCTGAATGCTGCCCCAAATTACATTGATAGGTTTGGGACTCAGGAATCAGGTCTTATACATTTTGGTTGATAACTGGGATTCATCAACTAATATATTTTTCTAACCCCCTATTTTAATTGGGCAATGATATTTTGACCATAAAACCTATTTTCCCATCTATGAGGCTAATCTTTGAATATTAAATCATATCTCTTAAATCCTCCTTGTTGAATATTATTTCCTAATTTATTTAATATAAATCTTTAATCTTGATCGTGATTGTCTATTTAATCATTAAATTGTTTGATCATGTTATCAATGATGCTTAAAGCAAAAAAATTAAATGGACAAAATTTCTTGCCCTCTCTATTTATTAAGAATGTTATATTGGTTTGACTAGTTGTATCTAGTGTGGTGGTACATTATGGAGTTGTATTCCATTGTACAATGTTTCGTATATGGGTGATGGTGCTCTCACCTAGCCCCAAGTGCTTTCACCTACTTTATACACTTTATACAGAGGATTTGGGTTCCTCACCTCCTTCCTAGGATCGAGATTTAGATGTGTCTTGGCCCTTCATGTAGGTAGACTAGTCACATTATAATCTGCATGTGAACTTAATTTTTGTTGTTTTGATATTATAAGGAAACAATTATTATTGTGATTCCTTGTTTTATATAGCCTCATCCCTTTTGAACTTATACACTCTCTTGTTTTCCTTATCTTCTATTTGCACTTTCCTCTATTGAATGGGAAAAACTTTTATATTTGATCTTACTCACTATTTCCCAATGCTTACTCTTATAGAAGATTCTAATTTTATAATGATAAGCCTTTCTATTCCTTATCTCATTCTAGACGTTGTTCCCAACAATCCAAGTGTATGTGTTCTAGAGGAAGAAAACCAAGAGGATACAAATCCAAATCCCTAGGTGCTCGGATAGCTTGAGATGGTCAGGTTGCTCCTATATTTGATCAACATGGTGTACTTTAGTTCAATTCCTAGTTAGGACATCCATGTGGGTGTAGAACTTCCTTGATGAAATAACGTAATATCCAGTTTTATTTTTCCACTACAAATGTTAAGACTGGATTTGATATGCATAATTGAACTTACTTACATTTCCATTTTCATTCTTTTATATTATATGTTGGAGGAATTATGTGTTGGTTCTTGATGTAATCAGTGAATCCATCCCCTCGGATCCCACTCATTACAAGTATGGTATCATAGCGGTTTGTAGATGATAACACTAACTATTTCTGGATATCCACTTAGAATCTTGCCCATATCCATCTTGTACATACGTGTTGAACTCTTTGAGGGTGTTGGAGGAGACTCTACTGACTCTTGTCACATCTTTTTGAATGTACAAACTTTTAAGAATCCAAAGTACTGGATGCCCCCAATGGATCCCCTTCTCACCACCCAAGTGTCACATGCCATTCCTGTGATAGGGACATAATCTAGAGTGGTCCAAATTCATGGTGCTTCCTCTGGCCTTTCTATAGGTATTTCTCCATAATAGGATTTGTCTTACATTAGGCAACTCATATCTACTGTAATAATGGGAAGGGTGGATACAACTCCACTAGTCGCAAAGCTGAAGGAGTACTCCCTGATCAAGTTTCTTGAGATGAGACCACCTTACTTCAAGGGTGAGAATTATTTCAACATGGTGGACAAGATGGATTATGGGGTACTTTCTATGGAGCGTGCTTTTGTGGGTATGTCTTGTTGTAAGCAGAACAATGTCTAGTTTGCTACATACATTGTGGATGGCCCCACTCAATATTGGGGGAATGACATTGCAAAGACTCAGAAAGTTTCTTCCCAATCATGGAAGTAATCTTGGCCATCTTCCATGAGAAGTACATGTCTTATGCACCATTAAGGAAGAAGGAGGCAGTGTTCTACAACCTAAACTAGCATTCCTTATATGTGTTGGACTATGTTTAAATGTTTCTTTCGATGGAGATTTATACCAAGGGCTTGGTAGAAGACAGACATGCTAATATATTTCTAGAATGCCTCAACTACAACATTGGGCATGATATAATCCCATAGATCCCTCTGACTTTCCAAAAGATGATAGATAAGGCCTTAGCTATTGAAGCATATCTTGATTTTCAACCCCATACACAAAATAAGAAGAGGAAGATTCCTATTGAAGATCAAAAGAAGTCCAAGTATCCTAAGTTCCATATATATCATCTTCTCAGTAGGTGTCCTCCTCCCCCTCAATGGGATGTGACTTGTCATCAGTGTGGACATGTGGGGCGTATCAGGCCCAGCTACCCTTAGTTACAGTGAGGGTAGGCAGCAACTCCTACACAACTTGCACAACAACAACAATAAAGGAACAACAACAACAACAATAGAAGACATGTGGAATGGCATGAAGGACATGTCTTTTCTCTCAACATTGAGGAAGTGGATGGGGATGATGAATTCATTGTAGGTACAGTGCATCTAAATATGCATCTAGTTAAAGCTCTTTTTTATTTTGGGTCCTCGCACACTTTCATATATGTTGCTCTAGTAAACATTGTTGGCTTAGAAACTACATACTTCAGATACATCTTGTATGTTCAAACCCCTAGTGGTTTCATGTGGTCTTCTCATCTAAGGGTCTCTTCTATGAAATCATCTGTCTATGGGAAGCTATTCAAGACTAGTTTCATTTTGTTGAATATGACTACCTTTGATATCATTCTGATTATAGACTGGTTAAAAACATATGAGGTGTCCCTTTTTAGTGGGAAGAAGGTTGTTAGTATTCAACATCCAGATGGGAAGCATTTTAGTTTATTGGGAAGAAAATAAGATGACATTCAGTTTATCGTCTTTCTTATTAAGGCTAAAAGCTGCTTACTTATGGATGTAGGGCTTATCTTGTATTAGTAGTGTTGAATTCTACGTCACCTAAACATGAGGACATATATGTGTTATATGAATATCCTGATGTTTTCCTTAAGGTACTCCCTAGACTCCCTCCTTCTCGTGAGGTTGAGTTCTCCATTTAGATTGTACCTGATACGGCTCCCATATCCAAGACCCCGTATCGTATGGCCCCTATGAAGTTGGTTAAGCTGAAGAAGAAACTATAAGAGATCCTTGATATGGGATTTATATGCCCTAGTATCTCTCCATGGGGATTTCCTATCATGTTCATTGATAAGAAGGATGTATTGATGTGAATGTGCATTTACTATCACATGATCAAACATGTGACTATCAAAAATCATTATCATCTACCCTGCATTGATGACTTATTTGATCAATTCAAGTTTGTCTTGGTCTTTTCCAATATTGATTTGCAAAGCAGATATCATCATATGCGTATAAAGCATGAGGACATACCAAAGATAACCTTTCATTCTCACTATGGACATTGAGAGTTTCTAGTCATGCCCTTTGAGTTGACTAATGCCCCTACGACTTTCATGGACTTGATGGATCGAGTCTTTTGACCCTATATGTACAACTTTGTGGTGGTGTT
This sequence comes from Alisma plantago-aquatica, assembly GCA_963693085.1. NCBI lineage: Eukaryota > Viridiplantae > Streptophyta > Magnoliopsida > Alismatales > Alismataceae > Alisma > Alisma plantago-aquatica. The sequence goes on from OY856411.1 coordinate 120,150,904, forward strand.
CAGTGAATTACTCGTCTATTCAGAATCTAAGGAGAAACATCGGGAACATTTGAGGATTGTGTTGAAGACATTGTAAGATCATTAGCTCTATGCAATGTTTTCAAAATGTGAGTTCTGGCTCAGTGAAGTTATGTTCCTTGGCCTTTCGATCATTGTTGGACACATCTTTGTTGATCTTTTTAAAGTAGAGGCGGTGATGATGTGGCCCGAACCGAAGAACCCTTCAGAGATACCTATCTTTTGGGGACTTGTTGGATATCATAGACAATTTATACAAGACTTCTACAAATTGGCTTCACCTCTTACCAAGTTAACTTGTAAGGAAGTCAAGTTTATGTGCACTCCGGAGTGTAAATCAAGATTTTAGGAGCTGAAGAAATGTCTTACAACTGCACATGTGCTTTCTTTCTAGTTCAGGGAAAAGCCTATGACATCTATAGTGATGCCTCCCCAAAAGAATTGGGGTGTGTTCTAATGCAGGTTGGCAAAGTGATTGTCTATGTCACTTCTTAGTTTAAGCCCAATGAAGAAAATTGGACCACTCATGATTTGGAATTAGTTGTCATCATTTGTGTGTTAAACATCTGGTGACATTATCTATACAGGGTTTAATTTGAGGTGTTTAATGACCATAAGATCCTTTGTTATCTATTGATGCAAAAAGACCACAATCGCCATCCAAGGAGGTGGATGGAGTACTTGAAGGACTACAAATTTACTATCATCTCCATCCAGGTAAGGCTAACATATTCATTGATGCTTTAAGTAGGAAGAAAGATTTAATATGTGTTGTTGTTTTGTGCTTAGTGTGGAAAGAACTAGATTATCTTTCTACCTAGAAATTGTTTGTTTGTGAGGATAGTAATGATGAAGAAGAAGGATTCTATGTGCAAATGGCTAGCCTAAATATAACCCCTTCATGTATTTGTGAGGTGATATCGACATAGTTATCAAGCCCAAAGTTGGATTATATGAAGAAGCTGGTACAGTCATAGTTTTCTATTAGGGTAGATGGAACAATACATTTTTGACATCAGTTGTTGATTCAAGTTGTTGGTTACTTATGACAAAGGGTTCTTAGTGAAGCTCACAAATCAGAGTATATAGTGCATCCGAGTACAAACAAAATGTACAAGGACCTTCTAAGAAGTTTTTGGTGGAAGAATATCAATATTGATATTCGTGTATATGTAGAAAAATGTTTGACATGACAGCAGATTAAGATCAAGAACCAATGACTTGTTGGTCTTCTCCATCCCCTTAAATTACTTCAGTGGATGTGGGAAAAGATCATAATGGATTTTGTGACTTGTTTTCCAAGAACTAAGAGTGGTTATGAGGCAATTTCGGTGATTGTAGATCAGTTGACCAAATCTACTCATTTCCTTCCATTCATATCTAACAATAAGGTGAATGACATGGCAGAGATTTATTTGAGTTGGATTGTACATTTTCAAGGATTTCCTAAGGTGATGTGTCAAATCAAGATCCTAAGTTTACCTCCCAATTTTGGAACCAAATTCAGGATGAGATGGGTATCGATCTCTGTATCAACACAACCTATCATCCCTAGAATGATGGGCAATCTGAGAAAACTGTGTAGATTCTTGAAGACCTACTTTGTGAGTGTAATGGATCGGGGAGTTCTTGGGATAGCTACCTTCCTCTTGTTGAGTTTGCATATAACAATAGTTACCATGCTATCAAGATTTCACCTTGTGAGACATTGTATGGTCACCCTAGACGTTCTCCTTTACATTTGAATGACGTGGGAGAACATATGTTTGTGAAAAGTAATGACATGCAAATGATGATTGAGAAGATACAATTAATCAAGAATAGAATCAAGGTTGCTCAAGATAGATAAAAGGCATGTGCTAATAAGAAGAGAACTAATGTGAACTTTCTAGTGGGTGACTATGTGATCTTAAGGATTAAGACGATCAAGTCTATGGTAAGGTCCAAAGTGAAAGGGAAGCTTAGTCCAAGGTATGTAGAACCATTTGAGATTCTAGACAAATTAGGGAAATGTGCTTACCTCTTAGAACTCCCTCCTACTTATGATAAGATCTACAATGTCTTCCATGTATAAGTACTTAATAAGTATGTCAAGGATCCTTCACATGTTCAATCCATTAAACCTTTAGAAATTCATGAAGATTTGACATATTCAGATTTTCTTGTGAAGACTCTCGACACTAGAGTGAAATAGTTAAAAAATAAGCAGATTGAATCAGTGATAGTTTTGTAAAGACGTCACGGTTTAGAAGAATCCACCTGGGAGCCAAACAATGAGATTTCAAAGACTTACCCTTCATTATTCACTTGATATTTTAGGGAGGAGATCCCTTTTTAACGAGTGATGTGTTGTAACATACTTGACTCTATGTGTGTTTTATTTATATAGGTCACACATGCATATGTAGAATAACATTATTTTAAATAGTTGCACTTAGTTTCTCCTTCTGAGTGTTCATATAAACTAAATAAGGTATCCAAAAACTATTAATTTCACCTTAGCATCTAATTCATGGTATTTAAAAAGGAATTTAGGGTCAAATAGGGGTTAGAATGCAATTTGGAGATCTAAGTGGTGGGTTGTTAACAATTGTCCCTAAAATCAGAAATTTATACTAGGTACTAATTTGTGGAGTGATTTCAGAAATAAGGAAATCATAAATAATAGATTTTAGTGCATAAATGTTGGTAAAGCTAAGAAACCCTAAATCTCTAGAAGATCCTAAAAGATAATATCAAAATATAAATTAAAGGGAAAATTGGATTCAGCATGGTTGAAATAGGTAGGGTGTCATTTTCATTATATTTGGATAATGTTTAATGGGCCAATTTAATATAATAATATAATGCATCAATAGCTAATGTTAAAATTAATAGGAATAGGATTTTAATTATTTAAATATATGTGACGTAAGCCACGCTTTCACATGCCTCTTAGGACTTGATTTATGCGGCTCTAGCTAATGGCCATTGGATGAGGATTGGTGCTTTTTGGTTCATCCTCTACCTCGGGACACAAGTCCCAGTTCACATGGACTCTAGTCCTGACTTCCATCACAAATATCTCTCATTGGACTCCCGATCTAGCCAATATTTTTCTTCCTTGACCTTTGTTGCAATCTCCCAAAACTTCTAGTGCCCATTTGATAGGGTTTGGCAGAGCGGACAATCGGGGTGACTGTTGATGGCTCATAGCCACCATTGTTCTTCTCTGCTCCAACTTCCTCACCAATCCTATGTCTAAAACCTACAAATAACCCTTCCTACACCTTCTTCACATGCATCACAATAGCCCTAGCTTTTCTAGCAGTGTGTGATCCATCGGTCACCTAGTGCCCTATCTCTAAAAAATAGGTTTCTGACACTAGGTACTTGGTGGCGAGGCACAAGTTCCCATGCCTATCAGTGAGCACTAATTTCATTCCATGGACTTTTTTTGTTCTCTCTCTCTCTCTCTCTCTCTCTCTCTCTCTCTCTCTCTCTCTCTCTCACGTCGGTGTCTTCAGTCAAGGTGGGATTTCATTTTCCCTCTTTTCAATACTTTCAATGTTTGTACATGAGTTCGATGTGGTGTTTTAGGTTACTTATGACTATTCAACTTGTTCCTCACTCTATTGAGTTTTCTCCAACGTAATGAAGCTTTTATGATTACTAGTCTTGCTTTTATTTTACTGGCCTTGTTTTCCTTATGAGCTCCATGTTGGGTCCATGGCAGAAGCAACTTTTGCAGCTCTGGCCATCGCCTGACTCATCTATAGGTCATATGGTATCGGGGGCCCTTCTGGGTTTAGATGTTGTGAGTACCTCAACATGTGTTACCTAGTTGTACTCAAAGATCTAAGATATATATCTTGGATCTATACTCCTCCTGTAGGGATGAGATAGTGAGAGGGGAAAAGGGGTTGGAGTGTTAGACAGATTATTGCTAGGTTTGTAATTAATTTGGTCACAGTGTGCTATGGATAGTGAAGTTTTCTCCCATGATTTTTTATTAGTGCCCCCCCCGGTCTGTAACCAGTGATAAGATGTCACACATATGGTCACTATAGTTGAAGTGTATGAATATATGCGTTGCAATCATATTTGCATACTTTTTCAATAAATCAATTAACCTTTGAAAAGTTATAGTAATTCATAGGTAGGTTGGAAAAAATAATTTAAGATATGGTTTGGATTCCTACAAATGATACCTATTGATTGGTGTGGTTTGCATAAGGTAACTTGGTGTTTTGCAGAAGTTGATTTTTAGGGTTTCATCACTTAGTTATAATTAAATGTGATCAATCATGAACGTCACCCCCAAATTACTGTGATAGGTTTTGGGACGCATGAATTGGGAATTAGACCTTTTTGTTGATAACTAGGATTCATCAACTATGATATGTTTCTAACCCCCTATTTTAATTGGGCAATTATATTGTAATCATAAAACCTATTTTTCCATTGACGGGGCTAATCTTTTGATTATAAATTATCTCTTGAATCCTCTTTGTTGAATATTATTTCCAAATTTATTTAATACAAATCTTTAGTCTTGATTGTGATTTATTATTTAATCATCAAAGTGTTTGGTCATGTTACAAATGATGCTTGAATCAAAATTTAAAATGGACTGAACTATCTTGCCTTCTCTATTTATTAAGCATCTTAGCTTGATTTGACTAGTTGTAACTAGTGTTGTGGTACATTATGAAGTTGGATTCCATTATACAATGTTTTGTATATGGGTGATGGTGCTCTCATCTAGCCCCAAGTGTTGTCACCTACTTTATAAAGAGGATTGGGGTGCTCTCACGTCCTTCCTAGGCTGAAGATGTGGATGTGTTTTAGCCCTACATGTTGGTAGAAGCTCACATTATAATCTGCTTTCGAACTTAATTTTTGTGGTTTGATATTATAAGGCAACAATTATTATTGTGATCACTTATTTTATATAGCCTCATCACTCCTGAACATATACACTCTCTTGTTTGCCTTATATTAGACATGTACTTTCCTCTTTTGAATAGGAACAACTTTTATATTTGATCTTAATCATTATTTTCCAATGCTTACTCTTGTAGCACATACCAATTTTATACTAATAAGCCTCTATACTCTGTCTCCCATTATGGGTGGTTATTCCCAACAACCCAGGTGCAGGTGTTCTAGAGGAAGGAAACCAGGAGGAACCAAATCCAAATCCCAAGGTGCTCAAATAGATTGAGATGGTCAGGTTACTCCTACATTTGATATACATGATGTAGTTTAGTTCTATTCCTAGTTAGGACATCCATGTGGGTGTAGAACTTCCTTGATGAAATAATGTAATAAATATATTTATTTTCTAGTGCAAATGTTAAGACTCTAGATTTGATATGTATACTTGAACTTGGTTACATTCCCATATTTATTCTTTTATGTTATATATTGGAGGAATGTGTGTTGGTTCTTAATGTAATGAGTGGATCTGTTTCATCGGATCCCACTCATTACATCTTTCATTACAACTGACGAAATAATACAATTTTAAGGATGTCTGGCACATAACCTTTATCGTCGATTAGTGTATGTGATACTAAAGAGGTAGATTCTCTAAGGGTTATGCTCCTATCTTAAGAAACTGACGAGATAGGGTTTTTAGAGGGAAGTGAAATCTCACTCACAATTTTTTGCAAAACTGATGTTTCACAGGCGCTCTATATCATCGACTTCTTTATGAGGCAATCGACGAGATAAATATTTTCTCAGTTGGACAACCATGGAGGGTTTTTTCATAACTGACGATATATATTGTGTTGTTGGTTTCCCCTGAAAAAACAACTGACGATAGAAGTCATATATGTACTAGTGTCACTATTTTCTTAGTTGGCTTTAGGCGGAGAATAGAGAATGATGCGTAGAGGTAATAGATAAGATGGAGGAGTTAAGAAGATGATTTTATTTTGTTGCTCTAAGGGTCTTCATGCTACTTTTGTTTCTGGTATATGATGTCATTTTTGTTGTTGTCTAGATCATTTTGTTGCAATTATTGATCTATTTACCTTATGAAGAGCTTTAGAAACTTATTCATCATCATCTTAACTATTTCTATGAATTTATATACTTCATTTGCGCTATTTGTTGTTTGATTTTTTTACCCTACGATGTCATTCTTACTTGTTCTATAATTAGCACATTTACTTGTTGCTACTATTGTTGTTCGTGCTTCATTTGCATGTTGAATCTCTACTTGTTCATGCTCTATTTTCATGTGACTCTTTGTTTGTGTCTTGTATACGTCAACTAGTATTGCTATTGTGACCCAACACTTTCTAGGGATTGTGACCCAACACTCTCTAGACTATGATGTCTGTTACTATGATGGAAAACATATGATGAGAGAGATGATGAGGATTTTTTGGTGAATTTACATGATGGATTTTCATCTATATTAGATCTTAGAGTCCTTTATCTTCTTGATACTTCACACACTAGTCCTATATTCAGCTACATTGTCTACTTCTTATTGCTATGTGCAAGCACTCTCTGTCATGTTTGTGCCTTATGCATGTGACTCTTTTCTTATTTGTACTTTGTATGTGCATAGACTACTACTTCTTGTGTTCCAGCTCTCTTTGGTCTATTTCATGACAATAGTGACTAAGATGTGATGCCTACCTGTTAATGTTTAAATTTGCTCTAGGTGCCACTTTATACTGATCCATAAGTTCATGCTACATGCCTGCATACCCACTTTTGGATAATCTACTTGAGGTAGAATGTCTAAGTGTTTGAGTGATTTATTATAATAATGAGAGAGAGAGAGAAAATATTCTTGTATGGGCTTAGTTTATCTTTTTATAATGCTTCTTTGTCTTTAGTATGTCTATCTATTTACAAGTTGACTTGAGATTCTCCTAAGCCCCAATTTGGTTGGGGGATGTTAGAGAGTCTATTTAATTAATTTATTTAGTCTCTTTGATGTATGGGTCCAATTGTGTTTTGGCCCATTAGGGTTTGTCTTGAGTATGTATGCTTCCTTTATCCTATCTATAGGAGAAGGGGTTTCCCTTTTATCAATAAGAAAACATACACATAGGTGAATTCCCCATCCTTTTTCCACAAGTTTCACCTCATTGGATTTGAACATTTGTGTTGTTTATTGTACTATAGGAAACAATATTTATCACCTAGCCTAGTAGTGTGGTCTTATCTCTTAAGCAAGGGTATAAAATGTGAATTTACTTTGTAAAACTTCAGTCAAATATCCTTCATATTTTAAAATTAAGAAGAACGAGTCAATAATAACACATCATCTATTTGATAAACAATTATACTAGCACATTGAATGTCAACCTTATCTTACTCTTTGATTAGTTCCACCTCGTTGACTTTTGATATTTTTTTAATTATTATAGCATAGGAAACAAGATTTATTATCACCGAGCCTAGAGTGTGTGGGCTTGTCTCTTAAGAAATGGTAGACGTCAAAATGGGTCAAAATCCACAGACATCCATGGGTCGACCTGTTCAAGTTGGATCTAGGTGATGAAATTTTTCACCCACCAAAATATACCCAAATCCAAACCTGCTATTTTAGTTAGGAGGTTTCACAGGTGGCCCATAAGCACCCACCAATGACCCACTTAACTAGGTTTATTATATAAAAATAAATATAATGACCTACTGCTACTTAAAATAAATATGATGAACTACTACTGTGTATTAATAGTTAAGGAGTTCCAATCCAAATTTGAACTTTCTAACAAGATTTAATATCGAACTCCATATACTATATTATCTAATTGTTCTATCAAACTTAATACGAAGTTGTAAGAAAAAATTAAGAAATCTAGTTTGTCATACATCAGAGAATATTAATTATATATTATAGAATGTTACCTTTAAAAATATGTTGTTTAATGGTTGTAAAAGTTGAAAAACATACTTTTTATAGCAATAATGTATAATAGTTTGTTGTTTTAGTGCAATATTTCATGTAAAAACACTAGAGCTTCTTATACCGTTAGAATTGCAACTTGCAAAATATTTTTATTAAATACATATTATATGGGAACCCGTGGTGACCTACAACTAGCTGGATTGGGTTTGGATTTGTCTTTGTTTGATCCATTTAGAATTGTAACTTTTTGACTTGCACTCACGGGATCCGAACCCGTAATGACCTAACCCATAAACAGCTCACCCATTCGTTTGACGTCTAAGCAAGGGCATAAAATGACCCATATGTTGCAAAGTGCCTTTCTCTCGGTGGGTTAGTTTGAACATATTGTGCCTTCTTGTTCCAAGTTGGGCTTCATTACATGTGTGAAGGTGTGTCATCCCTCCTTTAGAGGAAGACATTGTGAACATGCCCTTGCTTGGCGGACCTAATATTGCCTAGTGGTTTGATCCTCACAAATCACCCACTTTCCCCCATCAAGGCTTTGTTTTCATGTTTTATATGTTCTTCCACATAATGAAATGTGCCTTGAAATTTGCATACAATATCCCATGTTGCCTATTTTATCACTCTATACTTTATACTGATAGAAATAATTTTCTCTATCATTAATGACAAACATATTTCATTTGTCCGTATACAAGTGTAGTCTTTAGTTTTGTCTTAAATTTCTAACCATGTACCCAATAAAGTTGAAAATGTCCTACAATATCTTCAAACGCTTAATCTATTATTTTCAACTTTTATATATACTTAATACAAATAACAACTATATTTTCCTTATAAATAGCAAACATATTATGTTCGTAAATGTATGTGTTTAATCTTAAATTGACAACCATCTACACAATTGTGGAGACAGTGATTAATGTGTCATCCAAAATTTAGAGTTCAACAACATTTCATATACAAATTTCTTTGAATCTAATAATAAAATCATAATCATTGCTTTTGTAAAAAAGAATGGTGTTTTGGTTGCCAACGTAAAGAAACTTGTTTTCTCAATGTATAAAAATTGATGAGTCTCCACAAGCATAAGGAGTCAATTCCTTGCGACTATGTCGTATTGAAAAGTTCTTTTTGCTTTTGGTGCATGAGAATTAATTTCGGCAGCCAAGTATATTTGCAAGGGTTCATTTTATGATAATGTTGTCTTTCATTTTTCATCAATATCCAATTAAATTGTAGGATCTTTAAGAAGTTTGTCCAAATCCCATATCCTAGTAACAATTAATTGTTTAAATTATGCTACAATTACAATTTAATATTATGAGGTACATAACCATATTACGCGTGGTTCATAGGAACATCAAGGAATGAGATTAGAGAAGCGACGAGCAATCACCTCTTGTTATAAATAGTTGAAGGATAACATTCCCTTGTACATAGTGATCTGGTCCTAACAAACCATCTTCACTAGTCAAGAAGTGACCATGGTTGTGATTGTGGTTGTGGATACAAAGGTATGCGTGTGCTGTTTTGTGTTTGTGTGTGTGTGTGTTTTTTTGTTGGGGGGGGGGGGTGTTGAGAGATGGGATGTGAGTGTTAGATTGAGGGAAACAGCATCCATGACGACAAGATCAGGACTCTCGTGTTCCATTGGGACCATTGCTTCGTAATCTATGATGATAGTATGGTACAACTTTGCAGACGATGATTCATGTATCAGCCGAAATTTATATTTCATTAACATGTCATATAGATATTTCTTTGAAACATATAACAAAATTTACAGTTGTTGCTTTTGTAAAAGAAATGGTATTTGGGAAACCAAGTAAAGAAATATGTCTTGCGAAAGAGATGAGAAATATCTTGCAAAAGAGATGCCTTTGATGGCTTTTACATTAGGACCATGGCTTCGTATGTAAATGTTTCAATGACAACTGATTATATTGCAGGTACTTTTCTGCATCAAAACATAAAATAACCAAGTACAGAAGTGTATTTCTTCGTCAAGACAGATACGCTAATGTCTCTCCATGGGGGTTGTTTTATCGTGCCAACATTTTATGTCTGTTGAATGTTTCGTTGTGCTTTGGTACAATTGAAACTTGATCTAGTGACCGTACGATTCATATCTTTGATGTCAGAGTTTCCCACGAATTACCTAATTGAAAGTTTTTTGAAGAAGTATATTCCCCTATGTTAGTGTCGTACAGCTTGGAGCCGTTCATAGATACAATATGGAGCTGAAAAAGGAAATCGCGAAATGACACGATTGATGCTGCTTTGTTGTGATAACCGATGTACATTGTCTAGATATTATTATGTTATCTATGAATATATGCTTGATAGGGCACATAAACGCTGACCGTCCGTCACGACTTGATAGGAGTGTTTATCGTTTACTTTGGAGTGGACTGGATTTTGTAGGCTATAAGATTGCCAACAGACGATCTCACAACGTAATGAAATGATGGATCCATCATCCAGAAAATTATATCCAAACCCCAAACATCCATTGACATTGAAAGAGATAATGGATACATCACGTGCTCCTAAATGTCACATCGTAAAATATGAGCTTCAAGCACATCACACGTAAACACCGAGACTCGTTAAATAGAAAAATCTAGGATCACTCCGTTGCAGGATAGTTTAGGCCGCGCCGAAACCAGAATTCAAAGTTCATCAACATGAACACACAAATCAAATCTATTTCATAAACCACAAAATCGAGTCTAGAAACATGCTCTTGCAGGGGAAGATGGTACCCGGGAAAAGCAAAGAAGTGCTTTTTCTTTATCCAGGCACAAAGATGGTGATAAGCCTCTCTGAACATAGGGGAGTCAAAATACAATGGGTCACGACATTTGTGCCAAGAAGCATGACAGCCATCCATTCCGTTCTGCTCCCAGGCTGCTCCAATGTGTGCAGGTGCTGAGTCCTATTTTTTTAACGCAGAAATAGAAGCTTGTGATCTACCAAGCTCACCAAGAAGCAAGAGATAAATATATACCCATCTCGAACCAGAATAAACAACCGATACAACGTTCTGGTAAGTTTTAGTTGGTCTTCAATACAACTTGCATTTGGAATCAGAACTCCACCGCTAATAGTTTTCGGAACCATGTTGAAGGAGTCCTCTCTAGCTGCTCTTCCACTGTCAATGGGTAGCATGGGGATTGACAGTGCAGAAGGTCGCGGGGAGTTGCTTTCCATCAGCCTTGCAGCAAACGATAGCACAGAAAGGGCACCTTGTGACGGCATGCTGTGTGGTACTGGGGCCTGCAGTGGAAGACGCTGGAGGGACTTGGAGGATGGGTTGGACGAAGGGTACCCGGCTGTGTTTCAGAGCAGGCCTGTTCCAATTTTACTCAAGGTCTGCAGTAAATTTCATTTTTTTTTTCATGTTAGAACTATGAAGGATAGAAGGACTTCCAATGTCATATGCTGAAACTCATATAACCTGCTAAGACACACATACATATATAACGAGCATTTTTCTCTCAACAAGTTGCAATTCTAAATAGGAAGTAAAAGCAGATGTGATTACTAGATGATTAACTATCAAAACATTACATTCAAACTCAACACGCCTTATACCAACAGTCATATGCATATTTTGAAGCAAAAGATAGTAAATTGGTTATATAAACATTAGTAAAGACAAAGTGCTCACTTGAACCACCAGAATCTTCTTTGTTAATAATATTCAATGCATACCTTGTGTTTTGGGTAAATTCATCTGTAAGGTAATTTGTGATTCTATTATGCAGTTTGAGGATGTGGAGTATTCCGTAGGGTTACCCAATCATCCAGTGAAGGCCGCAGTTGAACATGTAGCCTCACAGCTAACGACAGAGCAAAGGCGTCGTAAGCACATTCTTAAAGGGATCACAGGATGCATACGTCCTGGTGAAATGTTGGCATTGATGGGACCTTCAGGTAGTGGGAAAACAACACTTTTGAAGATACTTGGTGGGAGACTGAGGGAAAATGTCAAAGGTCGTGTCACTTACAACGACATTCCATACAGTACGGCTCTAAAAAGAAGGTAACGTCTCTAGTAGTCACAAACTCTGAGAATATGCCTGTAGTCAGCATGGTGCTACCTTTTCAATTTGTGTGCGGTAAAAATGAGGTAAACAAAAACTCAAACCACAAAGCTTCAGGCAGTTGGAGTATCATATCCGTTTTGTTATTGTACCTCGACACTGTATCACTTTTGGCTTCACCCGACCAGAAAATGTAGTATTCAAACCTGTCTCCATAATTTTTGCATGATCCAGCAAGTTAGATTTGATGGCTTTTACAAAACCCACCTACCAGGCATACCAGGCATCAGTGCCCTTGTAACAAAACCCACCCAGTGCCCCAGAAATGCACTCTTTACCTTCATTAGATTTCAATATCTGACAAGTGAATCATTGGAATAAAGCAAAGGTTTGTCCTTGCAGGATTGGATTTGTCACCCAAGATGATATACTGTTCCCACATCTAACAATCGAAGAGACATTGCTGTTTGCTGCAAATCTCAGGCTTCCTAATAGCATGAGCCGTCAGCAGAAGTTCGAAAGAGTAGAGATGATCATTAAAGAGTTGGGGCTAGAAAGGTTTCTTTTAATCTTGCCACCAATCAAAATATATTTAATAGAATGATGATATAAACTATGTAATGAATTCCATCCAGTGCACTATAATATCATAGGCAAAGTAGTCCTGTAATTGTGCTTGTTTTCTTGTTGATAGAGTATAAATGAATAACCAAAATACCCCATGGATACACCTGATAGCTATTAAACGTATATACAAAATTCTATCTGATTGAGGATCTTGATGAACAGATGTCGAGGGACAAGAATTGGAGGATCATTTGTGAAAGGAATTTCAGGAGGGGAAAGGAAAAGGACTAGTATAGCATATGAAATACTTGTTGACCCATCCATGTTGTTGCTTGATGAGCCAACATCTGGGCTTGACTCCACTTCAGCAAACAAACTTCTCCAAGTTCTCCGTAATATTGCTGAGGTAGTAAACATGTCAAATTTATTTCTCTCAGCCAATAATTTTCACAACTCTGAGAAGAAGGTCCTCTTCTGCTGTTTTAACGCATGTATAGGCAGGAAGGACAGTGATCACGACAATCCACCAGCCATCAAGCCGAATGTTTCACATGTTTGACAAACTACTACTAATATCAGAAGGTTGCACACTGTATCATGGGCACGCCAGTGTGGCAGTGGAGTACTTCTCATCAATAGGGTTCACTCCTGAGATCGCCATGAATCCTGCAGAGTTCCTGCTAGATCTTGCAACTGGTCAAGTCAATGGCATCAGTGTTCCTGAAAATCTAAGAAGCTCTGCTTTGTCTCCCAACTTCGGGAATGATATTGCTCAGGTAAATAAAACAGGACAAATATTTGCGATTTGCAAGTGCGTCTTCTATCTTTTCAGATTTATAACAGTAGCATATCATGGTTCATGGATAACGAAGCAGCACACCATTTGATACTTTTCCTTTCAATGTGTTGCTTTAGCAGTAAGTTTCTAGGAGTACCAGAAACATTTTAAAGAAAATAGATATGTAAGCAAATAACCTATTAAAATATCTAATCCTAAATGGCTGTAGTCATTATATTGCTATTTTTTAAAAGGTTGTATAAAGTAATGTATCTTTATCAATACTAGAAATTTTAATCGAGAATTTTTAAGAGCATGGGTAATCAATTTATAGTAACTAATAATTGACATGTAAAAATTAAATACCAATAGCAGCTCCTGAGTTTCTTTGTTTGAATTTTAATTTATAATTATAGAATCAACACTATACTTCCAAGAGAAACAAAAGTATATTATCCAAAAGTGAGACTATTATCACATTCCTCTTAATTCATATTTTCTAGTTTGTTCAAGCTACATGAACTTAACTATATCTGGTATATTGCATGACACAGTTCCTTCAACTGAAATACAAAAATGACATAGAACCAAGAGACAAAGAGATAAACAATAGCAGGTTGAAAGTTCCAAAGCAATTTCAAACAGCAATTCAAGTCAAGAAGAACTGGACAGTACCCTGGACAGAACAGGTCATGATATTAGCCAAGAGAACGTACAGGGAGAGAAGTAGAGATTACTTTGACAAGTTGAGACTGGTGCAAGCTATTGGAGTTGCTGTTTTATTGGGTCTTTTGTGGTGGAAATCGAAAACAGATACAGAAGCACATTTAAGGGACCAGGTAAAAGGATATAGAAATAGCATTGGCATTGTGTGATACTTTCTAGAAATGCTAATGATAGGTTTTATCAGCCATATAGATCCTATAGATTACAATCAAGAATAGTTTACAAACCCACTTGTAAGATGTTACATACTAAAGGATGTTTTGGTAGTAGTAAATACATTCGATGATATCTGCTGAATGTCTTGCTTATCAATATAACTGAAACTGTTCTGATAGTCACAAACAAATATCTACAACAGTATATACCACCCCAAACCCAGAAAAAGTTTGATCTAAATAGCTCTACTTAACCATCTGTTCGACTTGCAGGTTGGCCTGATGTTTTATGTATGCATTTTCTGGACATCATCGTCCATATTTGCAGCTGTATATGTTTTTCCCTTTGAGAAGGAGTATATAGTGAAAGAAAGGAAGGCAGACATGTATAGGCTGAGTGCCTACTATGCTTGCAGCACGTTATGTGACATGGTCTCCCATCTTTTCTATCCCTCTGTTTTCATGTCAATCCTGTACTTCATGGTGGATTTCAGAAGGACGGTCTCCTGCTTCCTGTTGACACAGCTTGCCATATTACTCATTGTCATTACTAGCCAGGTATTATTATGAATCTAAATAAGAAATACAGTAATTAACTAAATAGGGCCACATTTTTTATTGGCTCTTGTTTATTAGTTATTTCCTTCTTCAGTTATGCTGGACTGGTTTTGTTAAACCAAAACATTATATTTGTCCTTTCTTTAAGAGATTTTGAGACTGATACAAAGGCGCCCCCCCCCCCCCAATGCAGGGAGCAGGTGAACTGTTTGGAGCTGCAATACTCAGTGTAAAGAGAGCTGGGCTCATGGCCTCCGTGATACTCATGCTGTTCTTACTGACAGGAGGGTACTACGTCCAGGTATTCCTTTTCATTGGTTAAGGGCATTTTATTGTCATTTTATCCATGTCACAATCTACACTAAAAATCCAGAACAAGTGTTTATGATACATTCACATATTCTTCAAAATCTCAACATCTTTATTGGATTGGGTACCCAAAAAATAGATATTCCATCATATTGATATTTGTTTCACTGGATTTGCCCATAACTTATGAAATCAATCAATTTCTCTGTATATGCAGCACATACCCCCCTTCATGCGGTGGATGAAGTACATGTCCTTCATGCATTATGGCTTCCGTCTCCTTCTCAAGGTGCAGTACTCGGGCGAACAGATGTACGAGTGCGAGGGCAAAGGTGGGTGCCGGAGCTTGCAGAGCTCTCCTTCCTTCGACACTGTGAACCTAGACGGCGGCACAGAGGATGCATGGATCCTGTTGGCTATGGCCTTAGTCTACCGAGTTTTGACCTACTTCTGCCTGAAGAGGAAAATAAGCAACACCCCTTTCTGAAAATTCGACTGGATTGGGTAACTGCATTGTTAAACAAATTGTAAGCTGAGAAGCATTTAGATATATTGTAGACATTGTGGTTCAATATAATTCCATATGTTGGAAGATTGTTATAAACAGAAGCTGTATTTTAAGAACTATTAAGAAGTTAACCAAAACCATGTACGAACCGAATTTCAATCGATAAATTTCCGAGAACACTCACACCATTGATCTCTTTCTTTATTTTTTGGGAAAAGATGGACCTTTTATTAATCGTCATCCATCAAACAAGAGTGTGATGTTACATGAGTTATCAACAGAGTATACTTATGTGCCCTGTTACAACAAGTAACAGTTATTACATCATTGAAATACATAGATAGCTCACTATATATATTACAATGTAAACTACATTTAGGATGCAAATCTGCCATCGAAATTGCTTCTATATTATGATAATAATTGACCTTGGAAATCATTAGTTTCTTCTAACTGTCAGGGACTGAGTGAGTTCTATATGAATAGCCTGTATAGTAGTGACATATTCAGTTTCAGTAGTACATCTTGGAACCCTCGATTGCATGCATGTTGTCGTACTACTAAAGTACAGTTACTTCAGTTTCCACACCGGAAACTCCTCAAATTGTAAAACTCCAAGCATATAGGAACACGAATTAGTTATCAACACTTGTGTTTCCATCAGTATCCATTGCCTCAGCATTTTTCCTGGCTTGGCTCCAAGTCGGATATGGGCTACTTTTCATCTTCCCACTGCTACCACTGAGTTTTGAGTGGATGTGGTTGACGATATCACTTTCAATCTAATGTAAAATGATTGATGACTTCATCAGCTTCTGGATCTAGTGATGTATGTTGTTCATCTATATTCATCATAGGTGTAACGTCAGTAATGTGCATACATGGAACCGATTCTTCATTCGTAATCTCTTCTATTGCAGTAGGTATTGCATCAGTAACTTGATTCTGAATGTCATTGTTTTCTGATTTAATCTGCTTCCTTTTCCTAGTCCTTATCTTCTGTGTGCCCTTTGAGATATCAGCATTGTTTGAAATCTGCTCAGAACTAACATTGTCCTCAATTTCATTTGCTTACTCAAGAACCACAAACTTGTTATTATTGTCCTTGTGAAAAATTTCCCTAACATGGGATTGGCAGAGGCTTTGTTACGATTATAGCGTAAAGAATGGATATTCCTGTCGTAATAGGTACGGCACCGTTCCTCTTCTTGAATCCACATAGCTGAATATATTCTTCTGAATCAGACTGGGGTACTGGAAGAGAGCATTGCTTCATTTGAGTTTATCTGAACCCTAAATTGTGTAGTGGAACATGTGGAAATGTCTTTAAGTAATGAGAAATTCTAAACTGGTAAAAACTTGATGTTTCAAGTAATCAAGATTATTGAAACCTAATTCTGTGTTTTATGAATGGTTAAAGTAGTACTTGCTGGATAAAGATAAGTTATGAACTAATTTGGTTGATTGCAAATTTAATATGTATGGCAGATGATAGATATGTGAGTTCATGTGATAATCTTAAGAAAAAGGGACAGGCTATATACATAAATCTTTTTTGAAGGAAAAAAAGATATTAACTTAAGAGTTTATAGAAGAAAATATACACTTCAGAAATCAGTTGATGGTTTAGTGCTATAAAATGGAGTTTAGGAGACTTCAAATATCCTTTGCAGGACTCAGACCAATAGATGGCCGACTATTACATAAGCCGGACCAATCTTGGAGGTTGAAGTTGTAAGGAAATATGGTACAGAGCAGGCAGCGAAATTTAAAATGGTATTACCATATTCCCCATAAACAATAGATCGCGTCAATAACCATAATGCAGGAAGGATGGTTTATGGGATGTACCTAATCCTGGAGCAAGTCCAGCAATAATCCTCGTCGTTGTAGATGCGCAACTCTAAATCGTAATTGCACTGGAACTCGTCTGACTGCTACACCTCCTGGTCAGCACCACGGACTGCAGCCACGAACATCGTCTTCTTCAGCGGCTCCTCTTGTCACGGACTGTTCGTTGACGTTGTCCTCCAAGCCGCAAACAACAGCTTCCCGCCTCTATGGTAGTCCACACAGACTGCCTAGAACTCATGTCGTCCTGCTGGATCGGACAGGAAGGATTTGTCCCTCTCCTTCGGTGTACTAATCTCCAACTTGCTCTCCCACAACGACAACTCTCAATTGTTCTCTCCCAATGGCTATCCCTCTCGTGTCGGGTAGGATTTGTCGGGGCTCTCGTGGTTACTACAACCAGAGAGGACAACAATTGTCAGAGGAACTGATTCTCAGTTGTCTGTGTTGTAGGTGTGCTTTAGGAAGCCCCCAGTACCCCTCTATATATAGGAGGGGTTAGGTTCAAGGTTCCCAGTCCCCAACCAATGCGCGACTAAAGCGAGAGTGGAAAGGACAAGTAGATCTTAAATTTTTGCAACTTTTCTGGAAGTTTCACAACCTGCGTGTGACAAAACGGTCGTCTCGCCAAGTGAGATGGTCGTTTCGCTAATTGAAACGGCCGTCTGGGACGCGAGACGGTCATTTCGCGCTTCCCAGTCAGATATGAATCGGAAAATCGTTTCCTAATTAATGTCATACATTAATTTACTTGCACCCCAAGTATGTGCAATTGAAACGAGCTAGGAAAACTCCAGAAATTTCATTCATCCCAACCGGGCCATCTCACACAAACGAGACACCCGTCTCACTCACCCAGACGAGTTAGGAAAACTCCAGCAATTTCATTCATCCCAACCGGGCCGTCTCACACAAACGAGACGCCCGTCTCACTCACCCAGACGGTCGTCTGGTGAGTTTGAGTCAAGTCGATCGGTTCAACAGCTTGAATCAGTCAGTTCATAGGGCATAACTAAGCCAATTCAATTTTTGATCTGCCTGACAACCCAAACGGCCGTCTCACCTAATGAAATGACGTTTGGCAGTTCAGTCAGCCAATTCGTCAATTTGTTGTGTGAATTGAGTACCTAAACACTTTAGTACTTGATTCAATTATCATTCAAGATCAAACTCCTCTTCTAGATGAGTTCCTATGTGTATGACCCTATCGGTCTCATATCACGTTGGCAGTGAATGTCCATAACAACTTATGACATCACAAGCAAAGAGTGGTGCATAGTCGCACATCATTGCTACCCAAGTAAATGGAAAAGTTGTGGAACAACCTCAACCTACAATTTGTGTATGGTGTTAAAGTGTTTGTATAGTTCCTTTGTCACTGATGTCCAGATTGAACTAGAGGCATGGAACAGTCACCCTCATTATTATTCAATCCTTTTCTTAGAGCAGACTGTCTGAGATATATGTAAGCTCAATATCACATATTGACTCACATGCGCATGGCCATGCTTTTCTCAGTCTCGCTTATCAAGAGGCCTAGTACATCACACTCCAGTAGGAGGGACAAATCCCATGTCTATCACTCACAGTCAATCCCCATGTGTCAAGGTCACCCAATCATCACCGTTATTACAACCCATATTTCAGGACTGCGTTTGATGATGTCAAAGTGTATCCAACGACATGTGTTGAGTGCAGTGATTTCAGGTCTAAGAACCAAAACCACCACCATCACTATGAGAGTTGACTACGACTTCCATGATGATGGCTTCCATGTGTCGGTCTCACGGTGGGTCTGTCCGATACACTGTTCGCTAACACGTATCTATGTGATTGGTTTGATATTGTCATATTATAACTAATGAGATTTAGTTATCAACCAACTCACACTCTGATCTTATGTGTCATTGTTGTCTATCAACCTTCCACAATGACAATCGATCAGGGACATAATGAGAATATGTATATTTACTCGTAACATCCATATGAACTCATCCACAAGGATAATAACTTGAATACAGACGTCATTGAGTAATATAATTCTCTAAACATTTATAATGTTACATCATTATCTCATAATTGAATTAAACTGAATAAATTGGAAGCTTGCCTTTTATTAGTAATCAAATCGTTTTTACATGATATATCATTACAATCATCACATGATTGGCTCTCTAGGCATATATAACCAATAGACTCCCACTTGCACTAAGAGACAGTCACCCATGAATCTTATTCTGAGTGACCTTACATGTCCATCATGCTTCTGCTGTGAAAGTGTTTTCGTCAAGGGATCAACAATGTTGCTTTCAGTTGGTACTTTGCAACTCTTTACATCTCCACACTGTACGATGTCTCGTATGAGATGATACCGCCTTTGTATATGCTTTGAGCGTTGATGCGATCTCTTAGCCCTTTTCTAGTACTTTAGGATGTTCTTTATGACTATCCAGTGAGCATCACCTTGATTTGACTGGTATATGCTCGTCATTCTTAAAGCATATGAGACGTCTAGACGGGTACATAACATTGCATACATGATTGATCCAATTGTCGAGGCATATGGAATCACACATGCGTTCCCTTTCTTCACAAGGACTGGGACATTGATCTCTAGAGATGGGGACACCATGGTGCGCAGGCAGGTTTCCTCTCTTTGAGTTCTCCATGCTGAACCGCTTCAACACTTTGTCAATGTATGTGCTCTGACTTAGTCCGAGAAGTCTTCTGGATCTATCTCTATAGATCTTTATCCCCAAGATGTAGGATGCTTCTCCCAAGTCTTTCATAGAGACTGTATTTCCAAGCCATGCGTTTACCTTTTGTAAAGTAGGGATGTCATTCCCCATCAATAGTATGTCATTTACATATAATATAAGGAATGTCACTAAGCTCCCACTAACCTTCTTGTACACACAAGGTTCATCTTCATTTGGAGCAAAGTCAAACCCTTTGATTGTCTCATCAAAATGAAGACTCCAGCTCCGAGATGCTTGCTTCAGTACATAGATTGATCTTTGTAGCTTACAGACTTTATTGGAAAACTTTAGCTCTATAAACCTCACAGGTTGTGTCATGTACACATCATCAACAAGATTCCCGTTAAGGAATGCGGTTTTAACATCCATTTGTCAAATCTCATAGTCATGATAAGCTACAATAGCAAGCATGATCCTGATGAATTTAACCATGGCCATTGGAGAAAAGGTTTCGTCATAGTCAACACCTTGAACTTGTCTGAAACTCTTTGCAACTACATATCCACTATCACACTTCCCCGAGATAGACGGCGCACCATGCTTTGTGCAAATCTACGCTTAGTCGATTGAGCTTTTCATGTGTATTATTAATGGAAGGCATCTAAGACTTAATATTTAAGTTGAGGGAGTTTGTATAAATACATATACGTTATCTAATCACCACATATATAGTACGTATCATAGACATGCTCTATACCACAACAAAAACATACAATAAATGAAAGAGGTGGTTATGGTCAGTCCTAATGTAATCCCTTGTAGCCACAAGAAATTATAGTCATCTAGGCCTACATCACATGCAGAAACATGTTGTTGATGAAGGTCCGTGCTTGCCAATCTTGGTTGATCGGTTCAACCCTTGAACCAATGGGCTCGCCTCATGGCTGGTTGTTAGGTCATCTCACCGGTCGTTTGATCCTTCTATCCAACATCGGATGGCACCTCCAGCGGATAAGTTGGGTCCACCAAGAGATCGGTCCAGCTTGTCCACCATGTCCTTCAAGGTCCTTCATCTTCATCATAATAGGAAAGTAAACCATCTTACTTTTACATGATTATAAGGAAACCTCAAGTTACATTCGAGGGGAGCAAAGGTAGAAGAGAATTAATTTTACATTGGGAAGATAAGATAGAGGCTCAGTACGCAGACTGAGATAACTGAATAAACCATCCACATACAACCATGCACAGATAGGGGTTAGTGGCCATAACAATGCTACACATCCACCATCAAAACCATTTTAGAGCGACAAGTGTAAATTGCATATATATATATATATTAGTTTGAGATTATCGTGGTGTTTGAATTTGACAAAATATTATTTGCATCGCATGTAATAATAAAACGACAAAACCAAAATCCGATCATATCAATTATCCCATAATATAGTAAATTGACATTGGCTCTGATACCAATGTAGGGAAATATGATACAGAGCAGGCAGCGGAATTTAAAATTTTACTACTACATTCCCCATAAATAGTAGATCGCGTCAAAAACTATAATGCAGGAAGGATGGTTTATAGGATATACCTGGTCCTAGAGCAAGTCCAACGACAATCATCGTCATTGTAGATGTGCAACTCTAAATCCTAGTTGCACTGAAAATCGTCTGACTACTACACCTCCTGGTCTGCACCACAGACTGCATCCACGAACGTCGTCTTCTTCAGGAGCTCCTCTTGTCACGGACTGCTAGTTGACGTTGTCCTCCAAGCGGCAAACAACAGCTTCCCGCCTCTATGGTAGTCCACACGGACCGCCTAGAACTCCTGTCATCCTGCTGGACCGGACAAGGAGTTGTCCCTCTCCATCGGTGTACTAGTCACCAACTTGCTCTCCCACAATGACAACTCTCAGTTGTTCTCTCTCATGGCTATCCTCCCTTGTCGGGTAGGATTTGTCGGGGCTCTCGTGGTTACCACAACCAGAGAGGACAATAATTGTCAGAGGAACTGATTCTTAGTTGTCTGTGTTGTAGTTGTGCTTTGAGAAACCCCCAGTACCCTATATATAGGGGGGGGGGGTTATGGTCAGGGTTTCCAGTCGCCAACTAATGCAGGACTAAGTGGAAGTGAAAAGGACAAGTAGATCTTGAATTCTCGCAACTTTTCTGGAAGTTCCACAACCTGCGTGTGACAAAATGATCGTCTCGCCAAGTGAGACGGTCGTTTTGCTAAGCGAGACGGTCGAATGGGACACGAGACGGTCGTTTCACTAAACTAAACGGTCATCTGGGATGTGAGACGCTCGTTTTGTGCTTTCCCAGTCAGATATGAATTGGTAAATCATTTCCTAAATAATGTCATACACTAATTTACTTGCACCCCAAGTATGTGCAATTGAAACGAGTTCGGAAAACTCCAGAAATTGCGTTCATCCCAAACGGGCCGTCTCATACAAGAGAGACACCTGTCTCACTCACCCAGACGGCCGTCTAGTGAGTTCTAGTCGATTCGATCGGTTCAACAGCTTGAACTGGTCAATTCATAGGGCAGAACTAAGCCAATTCAATTTCTAATCTGACTAACAACCCAAACGACCGTCTCAACACTTGACGCTCGTCTGGCTACCTAAACGGTCATCTCTCCCAATGAGATGGTCGTCTGGCAGTTCAGTCAGCCAATCCGCCGATCTGTTGTGTGAATTTAGTACCTAAACACTTTAGTACTTAATTCTATTATCATTCAAGATCAAACTCCTCTTCTAGATGAGTTCCTGTGTGTGACCCTATAGGTCTCATATCACGTTGGCAATGAATGTCCATAACAACTTATGACATTACAAGCAAAGAGTGGTGCCTAGTTGCACATCATTGCTACCCAAGTAAATGGAAAAGTTAGGGAATAACTTCGTGGGAACACCCTGCGTGGGTGCAGAAGGAACGAGGGAGAGGGGGAGAATCCAGCGTAGGCCTCACAAGTTGCCCATACAACCATGGGACTACTAGGATCGTAACAATCCAACCTATTTAAGGTCCGACGCCCACGGCAGACCCATAGCAATTGGTCTTGGCTTCCACACCAGGCTCAGGTGAAGTGGCTTTTGACCAAGACCAACTTATACACCATGGGCCCTCTGCGGAGTGCTTGAAATCACTCACTTGGGCCTTAAGTGGGCTGAAAGGCTCTGATACCAATTGATAGAGGGCCCAAAGGATCAACCCCAAAAGACATGCCTAATGGGGGGAGTGCCCTTGGAGTATATCAGCCCTCCCAAGTTGCCCATACAACCGATATGGGACTATTAGGATCGTAACAGTGGTGTAGTGGGATGCTTCTAGTAGCTGCGGCGGTGGAGAAGGATTCTACTGACGACTGCTGTGGCAGTGGAGAAGGACGCTACTGACGGCTGCTATGGCGGAGAAGGCTACGGTGGCCTTCTGCTACGACGCAAGGAGCAATAGGGGATATCGTCGAGGGAGAGATGGGTATCGAGGTCGTCCGCGGGCTGGGGTGTTTGACTTGTCGAGGTTTTTCCTGTTGGGCATAATTTCTAGGGTTTTAGAGAGGTTTTCAGTGAACCAGATCGGTAGCATAAACCATGAGCGGGTGAGCGGTTCAACTTCCCGACTCACCAAGCAACACCAGGTTAAGGTTTAATTTGGACTTTGAACCTGTAGAGAACGTCGGGCTTCCTAGTTGGCGGTTTAATCGCTTGAACCAGTGGGTCGGGGATATGTATGATAACCATGAGTTACACATGATATCAAACCTAAAATAGGGCAATCATGAGTTAAGGCTGTGTTTGTTAAGTGGTGAATCATAGTGATAGGGAATTATAGTGAAACAAAAATATTGTTTGTTTGCCATAGTGATAGATAATCATGGTGAATCCGTGGTGAATTTGATCTATTTTTGTCCTCATGGAAAAACATGACGAATCATTGTGAATCATGGTGAAAGAAGTTTCTTTAAAGACTTCACTACTTATTTAGACAAATACGCAACAAAAAGTTCTAATAAATATGATTCTTAATTGTGTAGGGTGTTTTTTTATAAAAAAAAATTCCTTTCCATCACTATAACCATGTAACAAACAACATTTTTAATTTTTTTCACCATAACCATCACTATCACCATGTACATGTTACCAAATAGAAAATTTTAATAAATTCCCTATCATCATCATCGTCCCTATCGCCATCACCGTCCCCATCACCATCACCATCAATTTTATCACCACGTACCAAACACATCATAAATGTGATTGATAATGGAGAAAGAATCTAAATTTGAAATTGGTGTAACAATCAAAACTTGAAATCGGTATCCAAAATCAACTAAAAACCCTTAGGTCATTTTATGTTATGTGACTTAATTTTGAGACATACCTCTAGAAAGCCTATAATGTTAATCAAGCCACTAAAAAGAAAGTAACATTTTCATGTATATTGGTAAGAAATGTTTCTTTCGTGAAGCTGGTCACCTTGGCTTCCTTGCCATGTAGATCATATATGTGCGACCATAAACGATCAATTTTCAACTATTTACAGAATGACCTTGTCTGATGTAGTTATTCTGGGTTTCAATTATAAGTGAAAGCTTGAAGTCATTGGTAATGCATGTTTTACTGTTATGAAGTCATTAGGATTCAACAATTTAGCATCTTATGCCTTTGGTCATCCACATTTGGTATCCATAACTGATGACGGGAACAAATTGCACCACCAACACCAATAGAGAATTTTGATTGTGTCTTCTCATTTAAGAGTTTCATCTCTTCAAGATCAGGGCCAGTCATTTGGGCCGCAATCACCTTACCAATCCAAGAGGGAGTAACCAAATGACTAGCCATGTGAACACTCAACTTATTCACAACATCACCATCAACATCAAATTAGGTCTCCAACTAGAAACTTTCTCCATACGTCTCCATACAAAGTAAAGGAGAGATGCACAAGCACCATTCTTCTTAAGACTTAGGGCATCGACAACTACAATTGCTTTCCCAGGATGATAGTGATTATAAAATCATAATCCTTTAAAGATTCCATCTAGTGCCTTTGTCTCAAATTCAAGTCCTTTTGCATCATAAGATATCAAAGACTTTTATGGTTGCAGAAGCCCTCGAACTGCACTCCATAAAGATAATGCCTTCAAATCTTTAGAGCGTGAACAATAGTTGCAAGCTCAAGATCTTGGGTTAGCCAGTTCTGTTCATTCAACTTGTGCTGGCGAGAGGCATAGGATATAACTCGTCCCTCTATGATAAGGACTCAACCCAAACCTCATCTAGATGCATCACTGTATAAGACATGAAGCTTCCCTCAACGGGTAAGGCCAAAACAACGGTAGATGTACAATGCTTCAGTTCTAGAAAACCCTTTTTGCATTCTGGAGTCTAGACAAACTTGGTATTTTTGTGAGTCAACTTGGTTAGAGGACGAGCTGCCTCAGAAAAATTCTTGATAAACCATCTGTAATAACCAGTAAGACCCAAGAAACTTTGTATCTCAGAAAGATTCTTTGGAGACTATCACTTAATCATAATTTTAACTTTTGTTGGATCTATAACTATGTGACCGGTAGATATCACGTTGATTAAGAACATCACTTCTTTTATCCAGAATTCAAAATTTGAAAAGTTTGCATAGAGTTGATTCTCACGAAGAGACTCAAGGATAATCCACAGATGCTTAGTGTTGGTCCATCGACTTGGAGTAGATAAGAACATCATCAATGAACACCGCCACAAAGTCATCAAGATAAGGGTCGAAGACCCGATTCATAAGATCCATGAAGGCGGAAGGGGCATTAGTAAACCCAAAAGGCATGACTAAAAATTCATATTGACCACAACAAGTGTGGAAAGTTGTCTTAGTATATCTTCATCTTTTACCCGCATCTGGTAGTATCCACTTTGCAAATCCATCTTAGAGAAAATAGTAGCTGACTTCAATTAACTGAATAAGTCATCGATGTGCAGTATAATCCATTCACATCCTTAACAAACAATCCTTCTTCTTTATAAACAAGAGATGAGCTCCCCAAGGAGAGACACTAGGGAAGACAAACCCCACGTCAGTAAGTTCTTGTAGTTGCTTCTTAAGTTTTGCATGCTTAGTTGGTGCCATGCGATAAGGAGGTTTTGAGATAGAGCGGTGCATGGTACGAGGTCAATGGAGAACTTTACCTTACAAGAAGGGGGATACCAGATAGCTCATCAGGAAGGGCATTAGGGAAATCTCAAATGACATATATATCATCCAACTGAGGTGGTGAGGGGTCAAGGACAATGGATTCTAGGTAGGCTCACATCCATGTGAGATAAGATTTTTAGTTTGCATAGTCAAGACAATGAATTGCCTATCCTCATGTTTTCTGTCTTTTACATAGATTTGCTCACCTTCTCGGTGAAGCAAACTAACCTTCTTCTCATTACAAAATAAAGCCACATCCAATTCTTTCAACCAATCCATACCTAGAATTACATCCAAAGTTGTCATGTCTAAGAGGATGAAGTACATCACCAGTACATTTTTAATCTCTATTGTTACTTATCTTAATGCCGATTTTAACAAACAACTGACACTATAGACGTATAACATCCAATGGTAAAGCACAAACATCACTACTGGTCCAGTCTTACATATTAACAAAAAATATGGGTACCTATTTTATTATAATGTAAGTTCATTTGTGAAGAATCAGCATCACAAATTGCCTGTGAGGTTTATTTTTTAGGGAGAAAATTTGATATAGGGCTATTGTGTTGGTTGTATAAAAACTGACAAAAAATCCTTTCTCAGAAAATATTATTTTCCTATAAAAAAAGTCTATCTCCGGCTGCACACCATAAAAGCCAACATCGTAGGTCACACCCACCGAAAAAGCTTTTACCTCTAGAAAACATGTGGTGCTGGTTTTTTTAATAAAGAACAGATGACAAAGGGTTCCCGCCACATGCCCCGCAAAGAATATTTCTCCTCAAATTGGGTTATGTCGTTGGTTTTAATGCTAAAATCCAACAACACATGTCTTAGTGAGGTTGGCCTTTTTAACAGGGATAAGGCATATTTTGTCAGTTTATTAATGGAAGACCAACAATAGAGGATGATATATCTTGTTGATTTTTTTCTAAAAAATCGATAATACATGTCTTAGCGAGGTTGGCATTTTTTAATAGGGATAAGTATATATGGCATTAGTTTTATGGGGATAACCGATGATAAAAAATGAACTTCTCGGGAAACAATGACTAAAGTCTTAGTCATTGGTCTTTTATAGCGAATGACGACTAAGTTTAATTTAATAGCACTCACAAAATTTCTTTCCCTCATTCTCTATATAATCGCACCCTGATACCTAGATTCTCTCTAGCGATTTGGACAACCTTCTAGCTGTCTCTGTCACTCCCAGCCATCACTGCCACCTCTGTTGTAGCTTGTTACAGTCATCACTGCCTCTTCTAGCACTTCCACCTCTGTCATCATTGGAGACACCTCCACCCCCTTGCTTGTTGTCGTCGTCACCTCTGGTTACCACCTACTATTGTTGCTTGTTGCCGCCATTGCCTCTGTAACTACTACGAGTGCATGTTGTTGCCACTTGATGTTGTTGTCTCCTCTTCCACTGCTACTAGCATTGCCTATTGTTGCCTCTACATGTTGTTGCTTGCTTGCCACCAACCCTACTGCCCCTACTTCTACTTCTTGCTTGCAACTTTGTCTCTTGCCCTCTACCCCTACCGTGGAAGGCCCTTCTTATCCTTTTCTTTTTGTATACTTCCATGTCACTAAATGGATGTATAGTTTGTTATATTTGAGAAATATATCCTTTTGCCTTATTATAAGTATTTTTTGAGTGCATTTTTTGTATAATTGTTCAATTAACTTGATATGAGTTACACACTGATATGAATTTAATTAAGTTGATATAAATTGAATGATGAAATGTAACTAGGGTTTAATTTGGAAATTGGAGAAATCATACTTGTATAGTTGGAATTCATGTATAAATGCTTGTATAACTTAGCGTGTTGTTCAATTTTAATGTTATATGGGTAAATAACCAAACCTAATAATTAACTAAACTGAATTGATATGAATTACCTAAATTATCTTGATTTAGACCGAATTTGTTATATTTACCTAAATTCTAAACTGTAAATCCTAACTTATACATATGATGCTTCATGTAGAGAGACATTTCGTATACATGCTATGTTGTTTTGCACTGATAATGACTTTCAAGCATATGTGAAATTTTTTGATACACCAGAAAAGGTTCTAAAGAATGCCCTGTCTGTGAGGAGGACATTGATTCAATATAACTAAAATATGATAGCAAGACAATAGATATTGGTCATTGAAGGCTTCTTCCAAAAGTACATCTTTATCAAAAGTTGCAGAAAGCATTTAATGGATCAACTGAGGGACATAGTACCCCTAAACCTATATGAGGGGAAGTGGTGCCTGAAAGAATAAAAGACTTTTTCAATTCATTTGATAAAAGATCACAATATAGTATTCCCACACAGAGTGAAAAATCTTTATTCAAGAAGAGGATGATATTATGTGATCTTCTTTATTGGAGTTCTTTGACAGTTGGCACTGTATCGATGTCATGCATGTTGAGAAAGATGCCACTGATAGTGTCATTGGTACTGTATTGAATATACTAGGTAACATTAAAGATGGCATCAAATCCATAATGGACGTATGTGAAATGGTAATAGGAAAGAATTCACAATAGAATTTAGTAATGATTGAAAAACATGTTTACCTCCTACTTGTTACACGTTGTCTAGACCAGAGAAGAGAACTTTTTGCAAGTGCTTGTTTAATGTTAAGATACCACATGCATACTCTTTCAATACCCATAGATTGGTGTCAATGAAGGATTTAAAGTTGATAGGTCTTAAATCTCATAATTGTCACACTCTAATGTATAAAATATTGCATGCATCTATTGATCTATATTGCACAAGCATGTAAGGTTTACAATCAGTATGCTTTGTTTCCTTTTCAACACTCTATGTAGCAAATTTATTGATCATGAGAATCTTGATAAGTTACAAAGAGAAGTGGTTGTTACCCTGTGCCAGCTTGAGATGTATTTTCCTTCTTCACTCTTTGATATCATGGTGCATCTTGTTGTCCATTTGACTAGAGAAGTGAAAATGTTGGGTCCAGTTCTCTTACATTGGATGTATCCTTTTGAACGGTACATGAGTATTTTTAAAGGTAATGCTCGAAACCATTATTGGTATAAATGGAGTATTATTGAGGGTTATGTGGCTAGGGAGGTTATGGAATTTTGTAATGATTTTCTGAATTGTAATGAAGATCCTACATACAAAAAGAATATTGGTCACTATGTCAAGAATGTGATGTATGGACAAATTATCGTTATTTTGATATCTAATTTGGTTATTTTCTGTGTCATATGTGCTTAATTGAATATCTTTTTAATACATATTTTACCAAATTAGTAAAAATCACTTGTGCATCATTTCTTATATTTTTACATGTATTTTACATGTTTTAATTATTATAATAATTATTTGATTTTATTCATTGATTATTTTGTTGCAGATAATTATTATTTACTGGAACAAAGTCGATACCATCGACTTGCAACTCGATGGTATCGACATGGCATCAGAGTACAAATATTTTTTGCTCGAGATTGAAAAGGAAAAGGACGTTTTACTGTGAAGAAGTCGATACCATCGACTTCCAACTCGATACCATCGACTCAGACGTTGCGGACGAAATTTAAATGTGTTAAATCTAACACATGTTTGTATTAAAAATTGTATTTTTAGGTTTCCTCTTGACCTAAACATATACGATGGCTATAAAAGGCACCATTAGAACCGCAATTGGGAGATCTATCACGGGGGGACGATACGACAGCGGAACGGAGGGAGAAAAGTAGAGGAACCCTACACGGAAGACCTCGGAGGCGTTTTGGCGGCGGAAACGACGGCAAATTCTCTCCATCTTCTCCAGATCCACTCTTTAACCCTTTCTCCTATTTACTGTATCTCGAAATTCATGTTTTGCATATTCTCGAGTTACTGTGATACCATGTCGTCTATTTTCGGCTAAAAACCATATATCTTTAGGACCGGGAGTATCCCGGGAAGTCATTGTATGAAGTTTTTATCATAATAATTCATCATTTATCTCTCAAATTCGTGGTATGAATTCGTTGTCTCAATTTTATTGTTATGCTTGATCACCATAATAATAACCTAATGCCCTTAATTTCTTTGAAAGAAGAATTAACGGTTGAAAAAGAAATGAATATCACATTAATTGACAAATCCCTTGAACAAGGAGGTGTAAGGTTAATGGTGGATACCGAGAGATCGTTTTTAATGCACCTAGTTTAGGGTATAGGTTACTACGACAGTGGAACCGACCTAGACATAGGTAGTGAATTGTACCATGATAGTGGGCAATTCTGATTTCAGGCCACTACCCGGATAGAGAGATAAATCTGAGTGATTAGATAGAAATTCATGCAATGATAACCCGCGGTGAAACCACCATCCTAAAGATCTCCATCTAAATTGATTAAACTAAACATTTAATCGATTGCTTTGTTTTCTCTTATTTTCTTTTTCTTTTTCAGTCAACTCTCAAATCATTTTAATCGGCTTAGCTGATCAATCCTAATTAGTAATAGTCTTTAACCTCACAACTCCCTGTGTTCGATAACTCGGGACTCATAATCCCATATTACTTCGACACGTACACTTGCGTATTACACGCACGTTATACGCGTGTCAAGTTTTTGGCGCCGTTGCCGGGGAGTTGGCATGGTTAACACTATGAAAAGTTAGGATCGTCCACTCTAGGCCATTGTATTTATTTTCTTTTTTTTTATAATTTTTTTTTATTCTTCCCATTTTTCATTACATAAAACTTTACTTTTTGTTTAGGCATTGTACATATTTATCTAAATATTTCTTTGTGGTTAGTTTTCTTTCATTAAAAAAATAAATAAAAAAAGCACATGGCCCCTATTTGTTTTGAGTGTGGAAATGCACATGTAGGTTATAGATGTTTGAGTGCACCTTCATTACATCATGAGAAAATCTCAAAGGAAACTCATCGTGAGCATATTAGGATTTTGGTTCAATATGTTTTAAATCGCAAAGGTCCTATTTCTAATGGAGGTTGGGGTAGAATAGAGAAGATGGAAGAAGTTGAGGTTGAGGATAAGGAATTTGAGAGTGAGGAGAACTTACTTGAAGAAGTTTTAGAATCACCTCTACCATGTCATTCCATTGATCCCACACCCACACCCTCAAATCCTAGGATTGATTTAGAATATGATTGGGGATCTGATGAGGAAGATGAGATGAATGATGTAAATAAGGTGGATGACAATTTTGATACATGTGTTTGGGATATGAGTGAAGGAGAGGAGGATCCAGAAGGTGCTTTATTTGATAGTGATCTTAGAGAGGATGAAGAGAGTGAGGAAGAGGATACTAAGACTGAAAAGGTGGAGGAGTTTCCCATTAACCATCATATAATTCCTTCACCACAAGACCCATCTCTTCATTTCTTTATTGAGGATCCTATATGGGATATATATCCAGATGATAATTTTGAAAGTTTTTGTGAGGATATTAATGAATGTGGGGGAATTGAATTATTAGAAGAGGAGGAGGCACATAATTTCACCTTTGATATAACCCCTCCATTATGTGTAGATATGAGTGATCCATTGGGGATGGTCATAGAAATTAAGGATCAATCATCACTATACCTTTCACCTCATGGCTATCTATTTCTGCATGTGCTCCCACATCAAGACTTGATTGTAAGTCATGTTCATGTTCATTGTAGTGATAATTTATTATTGAAATGGAAAGTCAACCATACATGCTGGTCTTCTGACTATTATTTGTTTTTTATCATTGTTGCAAGGAACCAAAAGTTTAGAAGGAAGAGGCGGAGGGAGCTTCACCCTCCTCCACGACCACCTGATTATTGTTGATTGACATGTGTCTATCCTAGGACGTTAAACATGGGAGCTTGTGGGAGGCAACCCACCAATTAGGTTTATTTTTTAAACTTTTAATTCTAATTTTACATTCCTATTCATAGATTATGATATCTAATTTTGATGTAAGTATAAAGGTGCCTTGATATGTGCATTCAGTGTGCAGGGATGCATTGATTCGGTACCACCGACTTCACTATCGGTAGTACCGAGTTCTCATCAGTGACATCTTACAAGATGAGCAAGCATAGACACTTCACTGAGCTCGAGTGCTTATTGAGGGCATGTCTTCATGTGGATCCCACCCACCCGTCTTTTCCCAGATCTGAGCTCACATATCGGTACAATCGTTCCATTTATCTTCCTTTAATTTTGACATTGCGGACAATGTCATATTCAAGCTTAGGGGGAGGAATGGAACGGTGCTTCTATCTTTACCTCTTGCATCTTTTCTTTTTATCATACATCTACATGTTTTTGTTTCAGAAAAATTAGATTTTTCATTTTGTTTTTAGGGTCCACTTCTATCTAGCGTAATTGTGGACAAAATATAAAATTTTGGTTAGGATTAGCCATTTGTTGATGATGTGGTATCAATTCTGAAAATTCTAAATAAAAATTTGAATGTGCTTTTATGCTTTGCGCTTTAAGCTAAATTTGATATGTTTAAGAGTACATAACTGGAGGAATTGTTTGGATTAGTCAGCTTGAAGACATACTGATTGAATGAAAAACCTAACTTAACCCTATGGCTTGTGTTATGACGATGATGTTTGAGTCCAAACCAACCAAACAGTAACATGATCTTTAATGTGAATTCTAGAAATAAACTCTAAGGTTACCCTGTTACACAAGTTGATAGAAGAGGGACATATCATGGTTGGGAAAGACATTGTCTCTTAGTCATGTGATCTCATCCACCTTCCATTCATCTTCATTCACCACCATAGGATGATCAAGTTTAATCCAAGTTATTTTTCTCTTGTATGCATTACATGGCATGATAGGAAGCATATAGTTAGTTCGTTTTATTATGCATTAAAAAAATCATATAATCTCTTTTGAGCACTTGTAGTTTGCATAACAAAATTTCATATAGTTTCATTTGCATTGCATATTTTATAAGGTGTTACATATTTGTTATCTTCTACCATCTTCTGTCATGAAAGATTAAAAAAAAAAGTTGTATCTCCTTACTCCTCCAAATTAAAAAAAAGCAAAAAAAAAAACCCAAGCATGAACTGTTCATCTTGCTAAAAATAGGGTAAGAAAAAAAGAGTTATTGCCAAAGAAAAAGAAAACATAGGAGAAAAGGAGGAAAAGGATTTTTATTTCAATGTCATATTCTCTCTAAGCAACAAATGAGAGGATTGTGGATCTTTTTATAAGCACATTTCCACCTATATTCATCATTATGATGAGACATTCATTTCATGCATCATTCCACCAAAATAAAAAAATAGTCATTAGAAGTCATACATTCACATTTTATCCATCATATAGGTGCATCATATTTTTACTTTTTGCATAAATAATTTGGATGATTCTTGTGAATCCAATTTTCATAGCCACCCATCTTTTCACCCATTGCTCTGTATGGTAGGCCACCATCACAATTAATCCCCTCATCCATGTTTATTTGGGGATCTACTTCCAAGTAGCTTATTTAGGTAGATCAGAGCAATGTAGATAGGGAGATCACATGGTGCATCAAGCATGTGTCCTACTGGCCATGATATTAACTGCTTCTTATTGATAGTGTTTTCATTGATCTTATTGTGGACATCTATTATGAACATTATTGATCGTTTTAGAGTAGTTACTTGTTCAGTGGTTGGCAAGGACCAGTTTGGGACCGACTGGTGGAGGGTGGTTAGGAAAAATAATTCATAGGTACCTGTCTTCTTGCTGACTATTTAAAACAAATCTAAGAGTAGTGTTGCTCGAGGACGACCAATATTCAAGCTTAGGGGTGTGATGTATGGACAAATTATCGTTATTTTGATATCTAATTTGGTTATTTTCTGTGTCATATGTGCTTAATTGAATATCTTTTTAATACATATTTTACCAAATTAGTAAAAATCACTTGTGCATCATTTCTTATATTTTTACATGTATTTTACATGTTTTAATTATTATAATAATTATTTGATTTTATTCATTGATTATTTTGTTGCAGATAATTATTATTTACTGGAACAAAGTCGATACCATCGACTTGCAACTCGATGGTATCGACATGGCATCAGAGTACAAATATTTTTTGCTCGAGATTGAAAAGGAAAAGGACGTTTTACTGTGAAGAAGTCGATACCATCGACTTCCAACTCGATACCATCGACTCAGACGTTGCGGACGAAATTTAAATGTGTTAAATCTAACACATGTTTGTATTAAAAATTGTATTTTTAGGTTTCCTCTTGACCTAAACATATACGATGGCTATAAAAGGCACCATTAGAACCGCAATTGGGAGATCTATCACGGGGGGACGATACGACAGCGGAACGGAGGGAGAAAAGTAGAGGAACCCTACACGGAAGACCTCGGAGGCGTTTTGGCGGCGGAAACGACGGAAAATTCTCTCCATCTTCTCCAGCTCCACTCTTTAACCCTTTCTCCTAGTTACTGTATCTCGAAATTCATGTTTTGCATATTCTCGAGTTACTGTGATACCATGTCGTCTATTTTCGGCTAAAAACCATATATCTTTAGGACCGGGAGTATCCCGGGAAGTCATTGTATGAAGTTTTTATCATAATAATTCATCATTTATCTCTCCAATTCGTGGTATGAATTCGTTGTCTCAATTTTATTGTTATGCTTGATCACCATAATAATAACCTAATGCCCTTAATTTCTTTGAAAGAAGAATTAACGGTTGAAAAAGAAATGAATATCACATTAATTGACAAATCCCTTGAACAAGGAGGTGTAAGGTTAATGGTGGATACCGAGAGATCGTTTTTAATGCACCTAGTTTAGGGTATAGGTTACTACGACAGTGGAACCGACCTAGACATAGGTAGTGAATTGTACCATGACAGTGGGCAATTTTGATTTCAGGCCACTACCCGGATAGAGAGATAAATCTGAGTGATTAGATAGAAATTCATGCAATGATAACCCGCGGTGAAACCGCCATCCTAAAGATCTCCATCTAAATTGATTAAACTAAACATTTAATCGATTGCTTTGTTTTCTCTTATTTTCTTTTTCTTTTTCAGTCAACTCTCAAATCATTTTAATCGGCTTAGCTGATCAATCCTAATTAGTAATAGTCTTTAACCTCACAACTCCCTGTGTTCGATAACTCGGGACTCATAATCCCATATTACTTCGACACGTACACTTGCGTATTACACACACGTTATACGCGTGTCAAAAGGTATTGTAGGAGCATGAGGGAAAGTAATTAGTCATATTCTGTGGGAACAAGCACATGTGTATGTTTTACACAACATTGATGAAATGGGTATTTATACCACCGAATATACCAATTTTATCAAGACAAAATATCCTTGAGCCAGTTCAATGTGGCTTGCTAGATAGCATAATAGGGAATTTATTAGGCAGTTTGAAAATAAAATCTTCCTCAACTATATCAAACATGAAATAATGTTCCTAAAAATATCAAACGGCCAGTCTTTAAACCATGAATGAATGTTATGTCTTACAAAGGGTTTGGCATAAATGGATTTTCGTATTACACAAAATGTCAAGATGACAAGATTTTCATCCAAAATAGTTGGGTCACCCTTCAAGCGTCTTCATTGTATTTTTCTAGTGCAAATGATAAGAGTCCGCGTGAAGCTAAAATGTCTTATTACAGTGTCACTGAAGACATATGGAAGTCTGACTACATATTTTAGAGTTCTTGTATTTAGGTGTAATTGGGTTGATAACAACTGTAACATTCCAAATTTTAAATAAAATAAGTTTAGGGTCTTAATTACAAAATTTTCAATCATAAATTTCAAAAGTTAGACTTTAATGCAAGATATCATACATGTTAAATACTTTATATGATATTTGATGTAAAAAAGAAAATGAAATATGATTCATGTTTTATTTCATTATGATTAAAAGAATTCATTATACAAAAAGGATATATAACACAATTTTCTCTCTGTTAAAGTGATCCCTTTATTTAAGCATAAAAGATAATATGAAGTCCTTGAAGAGGTGGACACTCTAAATCTTCTAACTTAACTCAACAAGTTCCTTACAGAAAGGATAATTCACTTTTTTTCATATTTTAATACATGTACACTATGATAATGACCTATGCAAATTTCATGGACAAAAGTTTATCAAAACCTAAATATAATTGGATAGATAGATTCTAGACTCCTTAATCAACCTACGGTTCGAATTTGAAGTCATTAAGACTCCATTTGACCCCTCAAAGATTTCTTATATATTTCTATGATTTAAAGCCCTAAGTATACTCATTATTTCTCTTAATGCATTGATTCACCATAGTGATTGTTTTTATTTAATTATCACATGTTGGGAGGAGTCTAGTCTGGGTTGGATTCCCAGACCTACGTGACGCCTTCTCATGCACATGTCCTAGTCATAAAAGGACACAGATTGAAGGCAGTGTTATCCGCCCAACTGATCTCCCTCCCCAAGGATCTAGAGTCCAAAGTAACATGGTGTTAACTTCTATGCATCCTCATGATTTTTTTGATCCCTAGATTGCCATGTTTTTGACATCTACATTTCCCAAACAACGAAGACCCTTTGGTATTTTCCCCTGTTCAACCTCCAGCTGAGAACCAAGTTGCTCAGGCCCTCAAAACCTATAAATATGGCATCGTTTGCAATCCTAAGACACCCAGAAACTCGATGTTGTCCTTGAATTTCCCTAAATTGCTCCCGCACTCCACCCCAATCTCCACATTGAAACAACCTCCTCTGGTGGTTCGTCACAGCTGAGGGAGACATCACATCCAGTTTAGAAATCATGGATCAAATCGGGAGCTTAGTGGGAAGCTTTCTTCTCGTTCAATTGTCCTTCTCCCGATGAGTTCACGATATCCCCTTTTCACCTATTGTTTGATCCATGAGACTGATTAAAGGATTTGTTCAGGGATTTTGCTTGGATCATATGCGTTTAGTTCTACCACAAGGTTTTGAAATCAGTGAGCATGTTAGATTGATTTGTGTGTGTGGTTTCCAAGTTCTTCCCCTCACGTTTTCTTCTGAGTTCAAGCTTTCGGATCTCTTGATCATCACAGGGAGGATGAAGATACAAATGTTTTCCCAGTTCCACCCCTTGCCCGACTTTCTTCTGCGTTGTGCCCCAAGGGGTCATTCACTTTTGATATGTTGTGGTCTTCAGGTTGTACGATGGATCTAAGAGGGCCGAGATCCACATGGATGTGTGTGTTTGGCCCAACTAAGACTGCTGCAAGGTTTTGGGTAATCCTACGTTGTTTTTCTTTGATTTCTGATTAGTTGTTCTTTGTAATTTATAGTAATTGGTCGGATGGTCAGAAAAATTTCCATAAATAGTCATTGGAAATGTTTTTGAATAAGGAAGATGATTTTTGAGGTTTTAGACCCTAAGTAGTTAACATCATACCCCATTTTCCTTAAAAGACCCAAATTAGGGTTTAGGATGGTGTTGAGGTGATAATTAATATAAAGTATCTTATTTTAAGACATCTAGGATTGACTCAGGATCAGGGAGACTAAGTTAGGATCTACCTTGATCCAGGTAAGTGGGTCATGCCACTATGCATATGTATTTTGGTTTAATTGCATGTTATGTATGATTTAGGATTATTCTTTAAATTCAAAATTCATGAATGAAATTAAATAATGATGATGCGTCAAATCACATTATTGCATGTTGATTGTTATATGCATAAAGTCCTATGCTTATCATTGATGCTCACTAGTTTAATTCTATGCTCATGTAATGATTAATAAATTGAAGAAAGAATCATGTAAATCATGCAATGTTATATCAAGATTAAGAGGGATATATCTCATGATGATTAAGACAATGCACTTAAGTTGTAAATTGTTCCTTTTGATGTTATTTTGTCTTTATGGAAGTGATGAACACTTTGGTGCAACTAAGATGAGCCTTAACCGGTCTGATGAGAACTTTGGTGCATTTATTAGATGAGGACAATTTACATTGATGGCAAGATAAGAATAATGATGTTAATGATTAAGATAAGATAATTAAGTAACTTATTATATGTTTCTTATAATGATGGACCTTTATGGTCATTGTGGGCTTCCTATAAATGATGGTAATTCTGAGCATGATGTGCCCCACATGGGTAGTGATGGAGAGAATGCATATAGTAATGTTTGTTAATTCATTGATGTAATTAAAGCTAAAGTGTAGTGAGAAATCTTAATGTTAACTCATGTCAAGTTCTTTTCAGTTTAAGTATATATGCCTATTCATTAGTTCTTATAATATGCATAGTGTTGCTTACTTACGTTGTTGCTTTGTTTCCCATGGTCGTGGGATGAAATGTCCCTAGATCAAGGAGCAATACAGGACTGAAGTGAGCCCTTCAGGGTAGATGACATCAAAGGAGACTTTATCTTGATGGAGTGCCATCTACTACTCTATATATTATATAGTCTAGTTTTTATTTCATGCTTTAGATTTTCATAGCCCCAATTTACTAGGTCTGAAATCAAGATGAGAAAATTTATGTTTTTCCTTTCAAGAATAATTTATGAATCTATATTTCCTCTTAATGCATGTGTTTCATTTATCTTATTGCTATTGAATATCAAGTTTTGTAATGTTCCTCCAAGCCAAGTGGCCCATGTTATGGACAACATAGAATTGCTTCCACTGACATATATGTGCTTGGAGGGGCATTACAACAACAAAGGAGTTGTAGTGGATGTATTGGGTTTCACATTATTGAAGTTCAAAAAGATTGGCGAGAAGGGTGAACTATACATAATGGTATCACTGGTGAACCAAGAATTCTACATCAATAATAACACAAATGAAAATTGGTCTGTCATTCTTCATGGGAAAAGGCAGTTCATTGCAAATATTATACATGAAGAAGAGTACTACAACAAGTATGATGTCTCTAGTCCATTATCAATTGGATTGACAACACCAAATGTTGAAGCTAACAATAACTTATTTACACATGGAGATTACACAAAGGGAATATTAATTGACCAAAGATCCAACCAATACTAGAGGCATGCATTTTATTTTCTAAATGCTAGATGTGTATTTTACATTCTTTATTACAGTTATATATGTTTCATATGCTAAATGTACATTTTACATTTTTATCACTTATATTTCATTCTTTGAATATTTTTAATATGATGTTTTAGATGGTGCATTACCGCGAGGATGAGCATCGTGAAAATGTGCATCATGAGGATGAGTATGGTAAAAGTTGGATTGTTTTATTATATAGATGTGCATTTACATTCTTTATCATAGTTATATAAATTACATTTTTATCACTTATATGTGTTTCTTGACAATTTTAGGATGAGAATCTTGAGGATGTGCTCCCTGAGGATCTTGTTGGGTATGATGAGGAGCAACGTGATTGTGCACGTAAAAGAGGCATCACCTTGATCACCAAGTTATAGTACAAAGGGATAAAGGACCAAAGCTGGATGTTGACTTTGATGATGTAGGAAATGCTATTGGGAAGAATTGCAATACTTTCATGTAATAGCTAGGAGGTTATTACTCATAGCAAAGTGAATATAACAAAAGAATTTTAACATAGTGAATATAAAAATATCTAAGGGTTATTACTACACAAGGCGTCGCCTATGGATACTGGAAGCATCTTCTTCTAAGCATCCTACTTGTGGATTTGATGAGTCTTCTACTACTCCTGCACCATTAATTTACCATGAGGAGTTGATAGGTGCAAGGACAAGCCAATTTGGATAAATACCCAACCCCGCAACCGTTGAGGTGTCTACAAAAAAGGTAAAATTCAACTCTTGGAGTGCATGCTCATTTTTTACCTTTTTTGTTATATTATACTGAACAATTAGTATTGATGGTGGGATCTCTAAGTGCAAAGAAAAGAAGACAAGTTCCCTTCTAAGGGCCAAAGGGATGAATTGATGGCTGCTCTGGGTACTCTAGAGCATCTTGATCGTGTTAGGTCTGCCGAGGCTAGTGTCAGTATAAGAACCTTTTATGGGTCATCAGAGCATAAACGCAAATCTATCAAGAAAGGAAGATTGTCACAAGAGCATGTATATGACATGATTGCAATGGGAATAGAGGAAGCAATGAGTCAGTTTCAAGCTTCTCAGTCTCAACCTCCTCAAATAGAAGTTGTGCCACCTTACTCTTCTTATGAGGTGGACCCCCTATGACAGAGAGAGTTGGGAGTAATCCCATGGATACTCTATCTAGCACACCTAGTGTTAGTTTTTTTGTGTGATTTAATAGTCTTTTAGGCAAAATTATAATATGTTTGTGTTTTGATATACATAATACTATATACAACTTTGTGGGGGTTGATACCATGTCATCTTACATTACTAGAACCTGGTTTGTATGTCGTTGCATTAGGCCACACTTATCCACCCCTTCCAGGTTACATGATTCATGGTGCTCCAATGTCCTCCGATGTTGTTTGTGTGTCTGTCAGACTTGTCTATGATGCTTGGAGTCAAACACTAGTGCCATTTGGCAACCCCAAGTTTTATATAATAGGTGATGTAGAAAGCAATGTGGTTGTGTGGCCCAAAGTGGGATTTATCTATTTAAATGTATGCTAAATTTTCATTGCATTTGTATTGGTGATTCCTTTCAACTTGTGTATATAATTGGTAATTGATATGAAATATATGGATATCATAGCACCTAAGAAACCCCCTACAGTTCCTCCACTTCTCCTTCATATATTGCTAGATTGCAAATGATATATTCAACTTTCTAGGTCCTAAGTGCAGGGGGTGGACACTATGGCTATGCGACTTAGAAGAAGGGTCGACTATGATGGTCCATATTCAGTAGGACACTGCATGTCAAGATCAAGACGCTAGTGTATTCTTGCCACATATTATGGTGTTGTTTACTTATATTGGTTGAATACAACTATAATAAAACTTTGGTTATGGTGAGATCTTATGGATAAATACCTCTTTCTATATATGTCAATATATATATATATATATATTGATCTATTTTCTTATATATTAATGCATACATATATGTTTTGCAACTACTTATATAGGGTTTTTTGGACAATTTGTACTAATTAATGTGGCATTTCTAGTTCCATCATTAATTAACCGTGTAGGTAAATACCCAACATTTTTTAGTGAAAATGTGTCTACCATATTTAAATATTTTGGCACTATGAAAAGGAGTGTGATTATGGCTCCTTTCAATATTGGGTAAGTTTCAGTCACTTTTCTTATAATTTTGACTTAGAATTACATTTCACTGTGGAATTTGAGTTTTCTTTTGTTTGGCTTCATTTCACTTAGTAATAAGCATTGTTCCCTAAACGCTAATTGCACATTATCTAGATCCTCCGGGTGACAAAGTAGGGTGTGGGGGACACACAATGAAAATGACGTTACACACATAAGTAAATTTTTATATATGTTAACATATATTAATGTATGCATCATTACATGACTAGTTACTAATTCAATTAAATGCATTAATTTAACTTATAGGGGTACAAAATCATTCAAAAAGGTTGGAGATAAGGTAGATAAAAAATAATTAAGTCGTAAGAACATTGAGGCAATTTTTCGAATCCAATTCATATCTATGCCAACCACACTTACTTTTATTTATTAACATTTAGCATAAATATAAATTTATTGTGCCCATTACAAAATATAATTGGGCATGCGAATACCACATGATGTTGTATCTGGACCTGATTGACAGACGGGTGACACTAGACATCCATGGTATATAAAAGGTAATATATATATTCTTATTCATCATAATTAAATAGTCTCATTTGATAATATAAAAATCAAATCAAACTTTGAATTATTTCATTCTCTTTGCAGCTATTTGACACAGAGTCGTATACAAATGAAGAGATAGATGAGATATGAGAAGAGTGGGCATACTCCTTCATTAAGGAACTCAACTTTAAATTTCATTGGGACAAATATGAGTTTTCTAAACCTTGATGTCATTATTTCTATATACATGTGATGGTTATGACCTTTGCAACTTAATTTGACGTGAGTGAATTGTTGGTGCATATGTTAATGATGTGTGTAGATATGCATGTGTGTGAATGAAGGTGAAGAGGAATGAATACAATGAGACTATCATTTATACCTATGATGAGAATGAAATTGGAGAATGAATTGTATGTGTGTTTTTAAAATTGTTTATGTGTGTTAAAATGAAATTAAGTGTTGAAGAGAATGCTCTGAATGGCTCAAGTACGACTACTAGAGTTGAAAACCCACCTTCATCCTAGAATCATGCTGATCCAAAAGGTCCCTCGACCTCGTCATCATTCCCTCCATCTTCCCCTACCGTAGATCCACCAACAAACGGAAATGAGACCTCACCGTCTGATCTTCCCAAGTTGCTGCACTCTAGTCATCCAGGTAGATCATGCGAGGTCCAATTTGTTATCGACTACATCGAACCAGCAGTGAAGAACGGCTCCAAGTGCTTTGCCTTCTCAAGCAAGGATGAGTCTGCTCCGAACTGGAAGAAGTTCGTATCGATCCACTGCACGGGAAGGAAGCCATACAGAGGCCAACTCCATGGGTGGATCAAGAGAAATTGGTGTCCAAGTGGTGATTTTCAAGTCAACGTGGAAGAGATAGAAGGGTTCATTGTCAAACTCCTGACTGCCAAGGAAAGGGAGAGGATCATTGATGAAGCCCCCTGGATGATGGAAGGCACACTCGTGATCGTCCATCCCTGGGATCCAGGAGAGCCTCTTCCCCCACTATCTTTCCAGAAACTGCCGGTATGGGTGAAAATCGAAAACCCAGGGGCACCTTGGACAAAGGCGCAACTCGACGGAGTTGCGAGCTTGCTCGGTCACCCACTAGACTTTGATGAAGCAGCTCTATCCGCCAACTACCTCAAAGAACCCTTGGTGTGCATAGAACTCTTCTCCAACTCTGGTTTCCCTAAATGAATCTCCGTTGAAGTAGATGAAGCTCCCATGCCTCTTGGTGTTGAGTACATCTCCATGCCCCTATTGTGTTCAAAATGTTCATGGTTTGGCCACCATTTTGCATCCTGTCCCACGGGCACTAGGCATTCTCAGAAAAGCGACATGTAGATCCGTGCAAGGAAAGTAACTGACACTGCAGGTGTTCGAAGGAATGCTTTTGAGCCTAGTAGTAGCACGAACAGCAACCAGATCCCAGCTAATGCAACCCAGTGCGATGCAAAGGCTCCTACTGAACCAGACATGTACTGTAACTCTCCTTACAGGGCTATAGATAGTCTTGACTTAGAATGGGAGTTATCCCTCTCAAGTCTAAGGATTACCCCACAATGTGTTAAGAATTTAGTACATGACACCGGCATCTCTCTTGAGTACTACAAAGCTTCTGAATAAGTATTCGCGGATGAGTCCACAAGATCCTGTGATCTCGAATAGGACCCAATGCTAGAGTTCAAGTTTAGTGAAAGCCCCAGACCAAGGAAGAAAAAGATGAAGCCAAGGAGAATAAGATTAGATGAAGTTCCATGGATAGATGACTCTATCTGATCTCCCTAGTTTCTCCTACCTTCTCTTGCTTTTTGTTCTTGTTTGATATCTTTTGTAGACGTTTTTAGAGCTACCCCTTATCAAATCTAGTTCAAGATTCAACTCCTCAATAGATATTTTTTGCGGTGGTCCTTGGCTTCCACAATTTCTGGGTGTGGTTAATGATAGTGGCAGATGAGTTCCATCTCAACATGTCTTACAGGATGCATGGAGATTGTTTCTAGATTTGGCATGGTTGATTTGTTCTTATCGGATGTAGGGCAGGAAGTTGCTTTTAGCAACTAGGTTACGCATCTACTTGTCTCTTGTCTTAGAGAGTCCTAGATGTCTACAACTGTTCATAGTTATGAAAGATGGATCTCACAGAATGCGATCTCTTACTTGCCACAAACTAGATCTCTTTGGTTGTCAGATGAGTGCTTGCAAGCTCTTGAAAAGGGGCACCCTTTGTGGGTGATCTTATATGTTAGTGTCTCTTTTGATGTATCTTGTAGGCCTTTTATGTCTTCTATGGGTGGATCTCTTCTGTAGCCTCAAGCTATTAGTTCTAGGTTTTCTGTCTTTCTAGTTTTGTTTTTTTGGAATGGAACAACTCCTACGCGAGCTCGTATTCCATTTTTTTCTACAATTTTAGATTTAGGGGTCCTTGTACAGTGCCCAAAGTTTTTGGTTTTTCTATACAACAACAAGATTTTTAGCCGACAAAAAAAAAGTGTTGAAGA
The DNA here is from genome assembly GCA_963693085.1 of Alisma plantago-aquatica. NCBI lineage: Eukaryota > Viridiplantae > Streptophyta > Magnoliopsida > Alismatales > Alismataceae > Alisma > Alisma plantago-aquatica. Next base: position 120,195,464 of record OY856411.1, read on the forward strand.
GAATGGAATTGGAGAATGGAAGTGTAAGTGGGTGGATGAATTGTGTGTATGTGTTTTTTATTGTAGGTTTTACAGGTATGTTGGCCTATTGAACATAGGATGGAACCTATAGTTCTAATGAATTGTAGGTTATGCATCTTGTGAACAACCAGACAGTAGGTCTGTAGACCTGTTACATAAAAAACATACATGTAACATAAATTGTTACAAAAAAATTGACAATGTAGATCAATGGCATCAATTTTCTCACAAAATTGATGTCACAACTATTCTAAATCTGCTATGCATGTAACACGACCATTCTACCCAACCCAAAACATGGTCTTGCTGCCCAACATAGTCATTCTACCAAGACATGGTATCGCTCTGCTTTGTTGATTCTTCAATAAGAAATGGATGACACATCTAGCCTATAACGTTGGTTCTTTTAGGTGAAACTGACAAGATAGAGAGATACCATGAAGTGATAATTGTCACCTGAGTCATCGATTTTTGTTTTCATAGAGACCGACACTGATTGTGTGTCGTTGGTTTTTCCTTTCCCTTAAAACTGACGCAGAAGGTCCTTAGTTGTAGTGTCATCCACTTAGGTGTTGATACAAAACCAATGTTATATGTCTATTTTCGTCAACATTGTAGGTGGTATCTGTTGGTATGTATGCCTAGAGAGATAGTCATATGATGATTGGGATATGGCATTAGATACTTGATTTGATAATAATAAAGGCAAGCTTCCAATTTATTTTGTATATTTAGTTATGAGATAATGAATGACATAATAAATGTCTAAAGAATGATATTACTCAATGACATATGTCTTCAAGTACATGACTTGGAAGAATGAGATCATACAAATGTTAAGAATATATACATTCTCATTATCTCCTTGATTGGTTGTTATTATGGAAGTTAGATAGACAACAATAACACATAAGATCAGAGTGTGAGTTGGTTGATGACTAAATCTCATTAGTCATGATATGGCAATATCAAACCAAGCACACAGATACATGTTAGGGAACAATGTATCAGATAGGCCCACCGTGAGACTGACACATGGAAGCCATCATCATGGAAGTCATAGTCAGGTCTCACAGTGATGGCGGTGGTTGTGGTTCTTAGACCTAAAATCACTACACTCATCACATGCCATTGGGTACACTTTGACATCATCAAATGCAGTCCTAGAACATGGGTTGCTATAACAGTGATGATTGGGTGACTTTGACACATGGGGAATGGTTGTGAGTGATAGATATGGGATTTGTCCATCCAGTAGGAGTATGATATATAAGGCCTCTTGATTAGCGAGAGTGAGAAAAGTATGGCCATGTGCATGTGAGTCAATATGTGATACTGAGCTTACATATATCTCATGTAGTCTACTTTGGTTCAAAATAAGATTGAATAATAATGAGGACTCTGGATATCATAGACAAAAGAACTATACAAACACTGTAACACCATACACAGATTGTAGGTTGAAGTTACTCCCCAACTTTCCATTCACTTGGGTAGCAACGATGTGCGACTAGGAACCACTCTTTGCTTGTGATTTCATAAGCTAGTTATGGACATTCACTACCAATGTGATATAGGACCTATAGGGTCACACACATAAGAACTCATCTAGAAGAGGAGTTTGATCTTGAATGATAATTGAATTAAGTACTAAAGTGTTTAGGTAATCAATTCACACAACAGATCGACAGATTGGATGACTGAACTGCCAAGCGACTATCTCACTAGGTGAGATGTCTGTTTGGGTATCCAGATAGTGTCTTAAGTGTTGAGATGGCTCGTTTGGGTTGTCAAGCAGATCAGAAATTTAATTGGCTTTGTTCTTCCCTATGAATTGATCGGTTCAAGTTGTTGAATCGATCAACTCAACTCAAACTCACCAGACAGTCGTCTGGGTGAGTGAGACGGGCGTCTCTCTTGTGTGAGATGGTGTGGTTTGGATGAATGAAAGTTTTGGAGTTTTACCGAACTCGTTTCAGTTGCGCATACTTGGGGTGCAAGTAAATTAATATATGCGATTAATTAGGAAATGATTTGCCAATTCATATCTGATTGGGAAAGCATGAAATGACCATCTCACATCCCAGACGACCATTTCGCTTAGCAAAATGATCATCTCGCGTGTGAGACAACTATCTCACTTGGAGAGATGACTATTTCGTCGCACGTAGGTTATAAAACTTCTAGAAGAGTTGTGAAAATTCAATATCTACTTGTCCTTTCCACTCCCACTTTAGTCCTACATTGGCTGGGGACTGGGAACCCTGATCCTAACCCCTCCTATATATAGAGGGGTATTGGGAGATTCCCAGAGTACAACTACTACATAGACAATTGAGAACAATTGAGAATCAGTTGCTCTGACAATTGTTGTCCTCTCTGGTTGTGGTAACCACGAGAGCCTAGGCAAGTCCTACTGGACTAGGGAGGGATAGCTAATGAGAGAGAAATAACTGATGACCATTATTGTGGGAGAGTATGTTGGCGACTAGTACACCAATGGAAGGGACAAATCCTTCATGTTCGTTCCTGTAGGACGACAGGAGTTCTAGTTGGTCCATGTAGACTACTCTAGAGGCAGCAGTCCTTTGGTTGTTGCTAGGAGTGCAATGTCAACTCACAGTCCGTGGTGAGATCTGAGGAGTTGGTGTAGTAGTTGTTTGAGTTTGTTGTTCATGGAGGAGCACTCATATGCGTCTGTATGTGACCAGGAGTTGCACAAACACCATCCAAGACAGAGTGTGCATTTACATCGACGAGGATTATCGCTGGACTTGCTCTAGGACCAGGTATATCCTCACAAAACCATCCTTCCAATTGCATAGTTATTGATGCGATCTGCTAGTTAATGGGAAATATGTCAGTAAAAAAATTGTTTCCTTTACCTACCTAATGTCATATTTCCCAACAGTGGTATCAGAGCCATGCCAATTAATTATGTTTTGAGATACTCGATATAATCAAATTTAGGTTTTATCGAGTCTATTTATTGCATGTGATGCAAATATTTAAACTGGTTGATGTGCACGTCCGTCTAAATCACCACAAAAACCCAAACGAATATATATATATATATATATATATATATATATATATATATATATATATATATATATATGCAATTTACACATGCAGCCATAAAACTGATTATGATGGTGGACGTAAATCTTGGTTATGGCTAAAACCCCATATCTGTGTGTACATAGTTGTGGTTTTTATTCCTGTTGTTAATCAGTCTGCGTGTCGAGCCTCTCTCTTCTTTACAAATATAAATTAATGCTCTTCTTCCTATTTCCCCTCGAATGTAACTCGAGGTTTTCCCCGTATACAATGTAATAAGAAATAGGATAGTTTTAATTTATGTTTCAATGTGAGATGACGATATGTACAAGATGAAATGACCAGCTCGTGAGACGACCTGATCGACTTGAGGACCTAGGAGGCCAGGCGACAGGAGGAAAAACTGATAGACTGGTGGCCCAACTAATTGGCTAGAGGTTTCCAAACACTGCTTGGACATGAGAACTAGGTGACTGTTTTAGAGGAGCCCACCCGAGCTGTCACACCCACATCCCACGATTACCACAAATCATGAGATTAGGGCATAACTTTGAGGATTATACTTAATACAAAGTTCACTCTCAACTTTTTACTTTTTCTTTTTGTTTCAAACTCTTTGTTTTCTCGCATCTAATCACATAAACAAACTTTATTAGAGAATTAAACTTTGATCACTCTAATATGATCTCAAAATTAATGATACACATCCATACATTCATTATGTTTCTCAGACTTCCATGTATATAAGACATAACAATCAGATACATTCTCTCTTATCAAGGAAACAAAGATACAAAACATCATTTACAACTCTCTCACATCTATACAAGGACCTAGAGTGACAGGGACCAACTGAAATTAACTAATCTCATACTTAACTCATGTGGTAGATCTACTCTGATGCTTTGACCTTCTTTAAGTCCACGTGGTTTCCCTAAAAATTGTGAGTACAGGGGTGAGCCTACTCGCTCAGTGAATGAGTACCTCAAAGAAATAGTCTAAAGCACTGGTATAATTACAAATATACTTTTGAGAAATTGATATCAATTATAATAGTAGTAATCTTTAAAGCGACAAATTTTTCACCAACATAAATATAGCACAATACTTTAGACATCTACAAGAATGAATCAATATATAAACATGCTTGATTGATTATAAAGAGAACTACTAACTCAGAAACATACAAAGAATAATTGAATAACTATGCACACTTGTTTAACCTCTCATTCATCTTATTATTATGCCCTGAACCCACATGAGGTGTACCACAACATGTGAAAGAATCGCAGCAAGCTACGATCTCACTGTACAAGGCTTAGAAGCATGCCCAGATTCCTAAACCTATCTCTTGAGTAAGACCCTATCTACAGCGGGCCTCAGCACGCCTGCCTCTCGGTGTCTAATAGGAGCGGCCGGTTATCTCAGACTCCACCTCTCAACCTGGCAGTGAGTCAAATCCCTCAGGCTTATTGTGTAATAGTGGACCTACTGACCGCTGATCACTCAACAAGTAACACAAGTACCACTGGCATCCCCGGTTGGCATTAGGTACCACACAATTGTAAGGAATCTTCCCCACTGGTCAAGACCCTTGCACCCTACTGGTGCGCTCTGGCTTACCTCGATCTGGACTACCTCCAGTCAGGAAACTATTTCCTCCTCACAGTGCAGGCCTCATCCTGTGAGGATTCTATAGTGTTCAAGGCATCTACATGTCTAATTCACTCTTTAAATTCACAATTCAATCATCACATCAACATATCTTTGTTCATCTTTGTAAACCGTTCATTTCATAAATCATCTGATAATATTTACCTCAACTGAACTGTTAAGCATCACCACATCTCAAATTGAGAAACATTGATATCACAATACTTGTTTCATTGAACACCCTATCATTAGGGTTTCATTTACCCCATTCGCTTATCACATAACTCACATAAGGATTGAATACATCATAACATCATGAATAACATTGAATCAAGATGTCTAATTGCAAACCTCCAACTTCCCATTCATTTAGGATTTCATCCTCCTTACTGATATATCAAGCAAACATTGATATCATCGAATCAAATCCAAGATGTTATCTGACATATATGTAAATCATATGAATAAAATAACCATTCGTAACCAAGGAGATTCAACTAGACAAACTTCTTTATTCAATTATACAACAATTTCAGTCATAGCTGAAAATCTTAGATTTCAGTTTACTCATATAATCTCTGCAAATACTTTAAGAATTATCATTTAGGTGGATCATACCCATTTATAATAAGATTTCATCACCTGAAATTCATCACAACAGATAAATAATTCATTTCATATAACTTGCAAAGGCTAGATCAAAAAGGCAACTTAGTGTTTGTACTCGCATACCAAGCAATTGAAGATTTTTGATGATTTAAATCATTTTCGTGCAATCTACTATTTAAAGGAAGTATCCACTCACCCTAAGGTGTGAAAACACCTTACAAAATGTAGCTCATCTATGAAGATCTCAAATCCAAATCAAAATCCCAACAAATGACCAGTTTCTTCTTCCTTTCAACCCTAAACAAGATCTGCAAATCGAATATATAGCAACCCTTTTGGGTTGCCACCGTTCTTCACGTTCTTCCCCAATATTTCCCCCAGAAATAACCTTCTAGATCACCCTCTCATTGGGCAAGATGTCTAGGATGATATAGGATTGAATCGCGGTTCCAACACACTTCGTTTCCTTAAAAATGGATAAGTATAGCTTGAGATAAGATCATTTTACGATTTGCTATCCTGGGCGGCGTCGGTCGCGGTCGCGGTGTCGACGCAGCGTCGCAGGTCATGGTGTAGACCGCGGTCGCGGTGTTGATGTAGTGTCATGGGTCACAGTGTAGACAGAGCATTGCGGGTCGCAGTGTAGACCACGGTCGCGGTAGCGACGCAACGTCGTGGGTCGCGGTGTCGATGCAGCGTCACGGGTCGCGATGTCGGCCGTAGTCGCGATGCTCTGTATATGTTTACTAAAAAGGGCATAACTCTCTCATTTTAACTCCAATTTGGTTCATTTTTTTGGATTCGTAATTGAATTCTCTACAATCCTAAAATATTATTTTGATAAAATTCTCAGAGGAAAAACTATTTATTAATTATTTCCTTCAATATCATTAACTCTCTTCTTGCATACATGTATGGGTTAATGCTATATATTAACTCCAACTCAGATCTTTATAGTATGCTTAAGTCATGATTACGAGTTGACCAAACAAGTATTTAAGGTTACCAAAGTTAAGACAAAGAACAACATAGAATATTACTAACAAAAGTATGCCAAGCATTAAGATTATCTTAAAACTCTAGGATTACAAGCAAAGCTAGGAACGGGTTGTAACACGAGTGACCAAGAGGCGAGCCGATCGGTTCAAGAGTTGAACTAATCAAACCGGATTGGTTCAAACACAAATCATCACCAACAACATGTTTCATATGATATGTACCATAGGTGGAAGTAATTCCTTGTGGCTCCAAGGAATTACATTAGTATGACCATAACCATCGCTTGTGTGTTTTATTTATTGCATGTTCTCATTTGTGGTTATAGAATGTATATGATACGTACTATATATGTGATGATTGGATAAAGTATATGTATTTATACAATAAAACTCCCTCAATTTAATATCAAGTATTATATGCTTTCCAAAAGATGACCACATGAAAAGCTTGATCGACCAAGCGTAGGTTCCGCCTCCGCAGGGTGTGCCATCTATCTCATGGAAGTGTGATGGTAATAATGTAGGTTCCGCCTCCGCGGGGTGCATTATTATCGTGTCGGCTTTTGGGTCAGGATTGACTGTTGATTATTAGAGAGTCTAGGCCCAGAGGCATGCATATGATCATGGCAAGGAGTTGCGCATATCATTTATCTAAGAGTTGCATATGATGCAATTGGCATGATTGCCTACCTTGATAATTGACTGTGGATGTTGGTGTAGGCCGGGTAACAGTTGAATTATTTTGGATCTTGGCCCACTAGAAAATTGTATGCTGTAATATTCCAAATTTATTTTGAGGGCTATCAATTCGAATAAAATAGAGGGATCAATAGTTAATTAAAGACCTAATTAATATCATCAAATTATCAAATCAAACCAAATAAAAAATGTTTTGAAAAGTTGCAATATTTCTTTGTAGAATCAAATGTCAAACACAAACACGTTCAAATTACGATCAGTCCTTGAAAAGGACAAAATGGTATAAAGTTCCATGATTGGTTAAGGACTTTGAGAAATGTTCCCATAAATGAGCAAAAGTTCTATGTCCATGATAGACCACTGCCAGAGGAACCCACTCCAAATGCACCTAAGGCAAAATGGATGCTTATTGGAAGCATGCCAATGATGCCATAGACATTTTGAATACCTAATTCTATGTTGTATGAATTATGAGTTGCATGAACAACACAAATACATTGACATTCTCGAGATGGTAACACATCTTAAGAATCATGTAAAGCAAAGAAGGTATAATGTCTCCGAAGAGCAAATTGAGTGCAAAATGACAAAGGGAGGTCCAATAGAACCCATGTGCTCAATGTGATTGGACATGTGGAATGACTGGGATTTCTCTTAGGTCAAGAGTTGACCATGAATATGATAAAGTGTTCCATGAATCATATAGTCAGTTTATCACATGCTTGGCATGTTGATGCCAAAGCAAGGAAGAAGAAGGACAAATATGTGATGATGATCAATAGAAGTGAGTCCTAGGGAAAAGGCAAGGCTAAGAAGTGTTCTGAGGTTGAGATTAAGTCCAAGTTTCTACACTCAAGCTATGAAGAAGGGTAAGTAAAAAGGAATTTGTCCTTTTCACTTAAAGGATAAAGAAAATAAAGTGCCATTGTCACTTGTTTGGACATTGGAAAGGAATTATCCTCTTTATAGAGGATCTCAGGAAGAAGATAGATATAGAGATATCTACTTCAAGACCTAAGAAAAGGTAAGTTAGAACTATATGGATCAAGGGTTGTTTCCACTCTAGTTAAAGGTTGTCATTCATGGGCATATAATAGAATTAGTGGATTGCTAATGTGTACTTACCAAACATCTTATGTTTTGTATGATAAGAACATTATGATCTTTTATGGCGATGCCCTATGTCTAATAAACTATACTTGATAGTTCTAAAGACAAACGTGTATGGCATATATAATGAATGACTTGATAACTCAAACAATGAATACCTATAGCGTTGTCATCTAGAGTGCATAAATGAGAAATGCATTTCTAGAATCCATATGATGGTTATCTAGACTCTTTTGGTTATTGAATCAATAGAGACATGCATGTCTTATTTGATTGTGCAAAATGACAAAAGTATCTTCACTAGATGTAGTGGGAGATCGACTACCATTAGGATTAGTACATACTGATGGACAAAGACCTTTTTGGATGAATGGTAAAGGCAGTTACAATACCTCATTATATTTACTGATACAATCAATAGATATTGAAATTTGTATTTAATGAAATACAAGTTTGGATCTCTTGAATTTTTCAAGGAGATCATAAATGAAGTACGTAACTAAATTGACAAAAGTATTAATATACCTCGATATGATCGATGTTGAAATACATAAACTAAGAATTTGAGGACCTTATGGGAGATTATGATAGTGTATCATAATGAAATCCACCTGAAGCATACTGATGTGTTAGAAAAAAGGCATCACACCCTGTTAAGTCATAGTGAGATTATCAATAAAATCTAGCTAATCTTACAATTTCTTTTGGGCACATGCTTTACACTAAAACAATATACTGTCTAAAATGGTTCAAAAAACACCATATGAGATATGGAATGAGAAGTGTCCCGATGTGTCTTTCACAGTGAATAGGATTGAAAGCTTGTATAAGAAAATAGTTTCTTAAAGAGCTTTATCCACAAATTACATGAATGTTATCTTGTTGAATACTACTTATATTCCAGTCCGAAAACAAAGTGTTTGGTGCTAGGATAGCTGAATTCCTGAAGGGAACTTAGTTCCAAAGGAATATGTGGGAGTAAAAGTAGAACTCAAAATGTCTGAGACAAATAAGAAAACATTGAACCTAAAGAGGTACAACAATGAACAAGGAGAATCACAAGCTGCCATGGAATCTCAAGTTCCTTATGTAAACACAAAACTCATAGTTTTAGTAGAATGCCTTGAGTTTGAAAGATTATGATATCTTATAACTCAAGAAGGCGGTTGATGTGAGGATTTTGAGTCACTTTTATAGACTAGTTTTACATGCGTTTTATGTGTTTATTAGTCACATTTGTGGTTAGTATCACATGATTCACTCGCTTTAGTCTATAATCTCATTTTGCATCAAATCTATTATATTTCATCTTTTTGGTTATAAATGATCATATTGAGCAAGGCTGATTCGAATTTATCTTGGATTTTTAGGAAAACCAAATATATATAGTTGTCGATACCATCGACATCTGTCGATAGTATCGACTCAGACATAGTGAGACAGCCGCAAGGAACTAAGATGAGTCGATACCATCGACACTGAAGTCGATGGTAGCGAGATACCTACAGCGAGCCACCAGTCAACTTGTCGATACTATCGACACAAAGTGGATACTATCGACCTCGCCCAACTTCAGCATCAGATTGGTGATAGAAACGACGCCTAAAGGTGTCGATACCATCAACACTAAAGTCGATGGTATCGAGTCTGCATCAGCACGAAATGTCAGGAAAAGGAAGAATCATCAATATTATGACGGGTCGATACCATCAACCCGCGTCGATGGTATCGACGCCGTCAGATTAGGTTTTGTTACAGATCATTTCTAATCGGACGGTGGTGATCTTTTGGCGATCTAAAGTGGTGCATATACCTAATTACGGCGGCCCTAAGGAAGCTATCACATCATTAGTCATTGCACAAGTCTCAAGGAGGAGAGGAGAGAAGAACGGAGCCCAGAGCCACACCCTGATCATTCCGAGAGCTGTAGAAGGAGTTTCCCACTACCGAAAGGCTGTAGATCGCTCATTCTACACCGAGGAATGCCCAGATCTTCTCCGTTTAGCGGTTTACATCACTTCTATTCATGTTTTCCCCATGTTTTCCCTTTCTCTCATCATGTCTTCCATGGAGATGAACATGCGGGGCTAATCCCCTTTATCTTTAGGACCGAGAGTAACCCAGGTGATTGTTGTATGACATTTTTACCATAATATTTCATAATTTGTCCTTAAATCCGTGGTATGATTTCATTTTCTCCATTATATCATTATGATTGATCACCCTAATGATAATCTAATTCCTTTAATTACTTTGAAAGAAGAATTACCGGTTGAAAAGAGACGAAATTCACATTAACTAATAAATCCTTTGAACAAGGCAATGTACAGTTAATGGTGGAAACCCAGAGTATGGTCTTCATGCACCTAGTTTAGGGTATAGGTTACTACCACCGTGGAACCGACCTAGATTTATGTAGTGAATTGTATCACAAAAGTGAGCAATTCTGAATACAGTCCACTACCCAGAATGAGAGACAAATTTGAATAACTGTGTAGGAATTAATACAACAAGAACCTGTGGTGAAACAACAATTCTAAAGATTCCCATTTGAATTGATTAAACCAAATATTTAATCGATTGCTCTATTTTCTTTTATTTTTCTTTTCTTTTTCAATCAACTCTCAAATCTTTTTAATCGGTCTAGCTGATTGCAAGTAGTTATTAGTAGTCTATCAATAATTACATTTCCCTGAGTTCGACTCGGGCCTCACAAAGGCCTATATTACTCTGACGCGTGCACTTGCATTCTACGCATGGTAAATTCGTGTCAAGTTTTTGGCGCCGTTACCGGGGAATGGCAATTGTTGGCACTACGAGTGCTACAAGAAGCCACTCTAGACCACCTTTTTCTTTTAGTTACATTTGTAATTCTTACATTTGATTATCTATTTTTCAGAAATCTATATTCGTCTAGCACTGTACTTAACTAAATATATCATTGTGCAGGTACTAGTGCATGGTGAGTACACGTAGCACATACTACACACAGTCATCGCCGGAGGTCCCGTTTTTGGGATCAGACTATGAGAATTCAGATTCTGACACCGAAGCAATGGCTGAGGAACAAACAATCTAGGAGAAAATCAAGGCGTCGTCCTCTTCTGCATCTAAAGGGCCAATTAAGAAGCAGGCCATCAACATTCCTAATTATAAAATTGACCCAGGCCTAATCAATTTGGTCAAGTCCAATGCATTTCATGGGCTCAAAAATGAAGATCAGGTGACTCACATAAGCCAGTTCGTGGAGAACTGTGATATGATCAAGATAGACCGGTTTCCACAGGAGGTGCTCTACTTGAAGTTATTTCCCAGTTCTCTAGCGGGAAATGCTCGAGAATGGCTGCATAATCTGGACGAGGAGTATGTGGAATCTTGGGACTACATGGTTGAAGTTTTCTTTGAAAGATTTTTCTCGCCTGAGAAGACAAATGATCTCATAAGAAAAATCCATAACTTCAGTCAGAAAGCCAGTGAAACATATTCTGAGACTTGGGATCGCTTTCAGATAATGCTGAGGAGGTGCCCACATCACGGGTTAGACAAGGAGAAGCAGGTCAAGATTTTCTATTTTGCTCTTTCTGAGCATGATAGAAGCAATCTTGATTCAGTAGGATCGGGGTTCTTCTTGAACAACACAGATACAACGTGTTGGGAGATTTTAAAAAACATGGCTAAGAAATAGTCCTGGGGTGATAGAGACGCACAGGAACAAGCCAGAGCTGTAGTGGAATCAAAGGCAATTAAAGAATTGAAAGACAAAATGGATCTCATAGCCAAGAAACTTGTAGAGAAAGAGGAAGAGGCTGATGAGGAGGCCCAAGTTAAATTCATTCAACAACAGGGTTACAGGAGCAATGATTATTCCTGGAGAAAGGATAGAAAATTCTCATGGAAGGATCCAAACAAATTCCTACAAGACCCAGATGCAAAACCACAGCCCACTGCGAAGGACAAAAGCACTGAATTGCTCAGCCAAGTAGTGAAACAAAATCAAGAGTTGATGAATATGTTCGGTAAGCAGTTACAGTCCCAGGGCGAGATTTTGAATAAATTTGGGCAGACGTTGCAAAGTCATGGAGCGCAGATGAGGACACTGGAGATGACTGTGGCCCAAATTTCCAATGAAGTGGCAACCATGAAGCATCAAAATCAACAAGGACCGGCTGGTAATGCAGAGGCTGCTCAAGTACATCATCAAGTGAAGTATATATCAGTGATTAAGGAGACAGAGCCACAAGTGGGGGAGGTCCATGAAAAGGGCACAATGCATTTTGAAATGGAGGCTAAACCCAGTGTGCCATACCCCCGTAGCTTATATGGACTACTAGGAGGATGTCTCCCGTTCAACAAATCCCATCAAGAACCCATCACAGCTGTGCCCACACCTAGGCAAGAAGAGCAGGTGAAGGCCATACTTCGCAGTGGAACTACTATCATCGAGAAGGATGAGCAGCCATGAGACACACCAACTATGAATGATGTGTCAAAGCCTATGCCAGAGGTTGACATTGAAGCAAGTTTAGGGGAGGAGACCTCAAATATCCCATATGTGTCACCACACAAGCGCATAAAGGAGACAAGCGTGCCATTTCTAGATAGTCTAAAGCTGAGGAAAGAGCAAAGGCACTTCAAGAAATTTCTTGAGATCTTCCTAAAGCTCCACATTAACATTCCATTGGTGGAGGCTATAGAGAAAATCCCTTCATATGGAAGATTCATGAAAGACATCATCAACAAGAAACGGCAGATCAAATATACAAATGTTATGTGTGTTGATGAAATAGTGAGTTCTATAATCAAAGGAAGGCTGCCAAAGAAGAGGAAAGATCCAGGATGTTTCTACATCCCATGTTCCATAGGTGGCCAAAATTTTCCACAAGCACAGTGTGACTCAGGGGCAAACATTAATCTGATGCCACTTGCCACTTTTCAAAAGCGGGGATTGAAGAAGCCAACACAAACTTCCATGACAATTGTGATGGCGGATGGATCCATTGTAAATCCACAAGGTATATGCGAGGATATGCTAGTCAAGGTCAAAAAATTCATCTTCCCTGTTGACTTTGTGGTCATGGACATGCATGAGCTGGAAGGAGGTGAGATGCTATTGGGAAGGCCATTTCAAGCTACGACTGATGTAATCACTGCCATTGGGTGAGGTTACTTGACACTTGGAATTGGTGATGATAGAGTTGAATTCAAATTGCCAAAGGAATCATTAGAAACATCCCTTGACAACCCAGGTTAAAGGTATCTTTATGTCAAGCCTAGGACATTAAACAAGGGTGCTTGTTGGAGGCAACCCAACTTTAGGTTTATTTTATGTTTGGTTATGTTCTTTTGTGTTGATGTACTTAGTTTTTGCTTAGGTTTTGATAATTTTTGTAAAAATGGTACCCTAACTCGTGTTTTGAAGTGTGTAGAATTTTAAGGTCGATACAATCGACACCCATGTTGATAGTATCAAGTTTGGATCAGTAAACGCTGAGAAAGAGTCGATACCATCGACCTTAGTGTCGATAGTATCGAGATTCCTAAAGATTTTTAGAAAAATTGGTGATAGAGATGTCGATACCATCGACACCAATGTTGATAGTATCGACACTTTTGATCTCCCATGCTTTTAGATACATCGGTACACCAACATTGCTGAGCCTGAGTCGATACCATCGACCTTGGTTTCGATGGTATCGACACCTGCAGGACAGCTACATAAAACAGGCCGTAAAAGGTGTCAAAATGAGATTTTTTTGCACTGTTTTTTGCAGAGCAAAGAAGGATGAAGCAATTCACGTCTTAGAACTACTAAGACACAAAAATGGGCCACCAAAACAGGAATATAGAAAGCATCACTTGGTCCACTTGAGCATCCAACCATTCTTCATCACCACACTTCAAAGCGAATGGTACCGCTGGTCCACCTCTTAAGTGGGAATGTTGACTTTGAGGCCATAGTTAGATTCAAGCTTGGGGGGGGTGTTGGAACAACCCTCTATCTTAGGTTTGACTTACTTATTCATGTTGCTTTTATTTTTGAAATATTAATTATTTTTATTTCTAGGTTTACCGCTTTTTTAGGATCCACATGCTATCTAGTGTATTCGTAGATGTCTAATGTAATTTGTCATCTCTATGTTTTTCACATGGGAGTTATGGGTAAATTTGAAAATTTTTCATGTAATTGCAAGCTTGCTTTGTTTGAACTTGAGCACTTAACTTATGAAAATAATTGGGTGTGTCAACTTTAAAACATAAGACCACAACTGTACATGCCTATGATTCAAGGAAAGTGGACGGAATTGGATGTTGAGCCTAAATTGATCAAATGGTAATGAGACTTTAATCTGAAATAAGAGAGAGAAACCCCTTGATTTTACACATGTCAGTAAGGAGGGACATATAATATCTTTCAATGGTTCTGTCAATTAATCTTGTGATCTATCCACCTCATCTCATTTACACTCCACCATAAGAATTGGGAGCACTTTATAGTTTTTCATCTCTTGATTGCATATCATGTAGATAGGATTGCATTGTAGTTAGTTTTTTACATCTATTGCATTTATGAAAAAAATGTTGCATTATAGTCATGCATGCACAAATTTTAGAATGCATGTCAATGTCATTTTAGTTGCATTTTGCATAATTTTAATCATTTTTTACATGATGTGCCTTGCTTCTTCTAAAAATAAGGAACTTGTCTCATACTCTCTGAAAAATAAAATACAATGAAGAAAAAAATAGTAGTTATGAGAATAAGCCCAAGACAAAGATGTGAAAATTTCATTTTAGTTCATTAAGCAAAATAAGGGTTAAGAAAAAATAAAAATAAATTAATAAGTAAGTGAAGATCAGAAGGAGGAAGGAACTTGTTCACATGCAGAATAAGAAGAAAAAGAACATGTGTAGTTTTTTAGATATTATGTCTCTCATTGGGATGGAATGAGAGTGCATACATCATTCCACCTGAAATGTAAGCATTAGGTCATTTTCATATGCATGAGCATCATGTAGGTCACTTTTGTACTATTGCATGTCAAACTGTATTGTGCTACTTTTTCTTACATAAAATGCCTATCCCATCCACCCGTTGCTCAAAATGGTAGGCCACCTGTGATTATCTCCTCACTTTTGTATTTCAGGAGATCTGCTTCCATGTAGATGGTAGTTAGGTCATGAGCAACGTAGATAGGAGATCACAAGATGCACCAAGCCTGAATCGGAAGATTTTATTATAGTAACTGCCTTATTTGATAGTGTTCACCAATCTTGGAGTGGATATCTATTATGAATGATCATTGTCCCCTGCAGGGTAGTTACCATTCTGTGGTTAGTGAGGGCTGGTATGTGAATGTCTGGGAGTAATCATACGGTGATGTCTGTTGTGATAGTATGTTCTTTAGTTGACCCTCACAATTTTATTCTATAGTTTTGTTGCTCGAGGCCGAGCAATGTTTAAGCTTAGGGGAGTTTCATGCGAGGATTTTGAGTCACTTTTATAGACTAGTTTTACATGCATTTTATGTGTTTATTAGTCACATTTGTGGTTAGTATCACATGATTCACTCACTTTTGTGGCAACACATCCCATTATCACACAGATAACGAGGTGTTACGTGAAAATGTGCAGAAATCACCATAACTACAGATTATGAAAACAGGAGTTAATTAAAATTGTTTGCGGAAAACTGACAAACTATGAAACTATTATATTCCAGTCCTAATCCTGCACAGAAACATATCATATATATACATACACGAGAGTTGATACATGTCTACAGCTCAAAGGAACAGCTGTCTAACCATCACATGAGTTCACCACCTATTCATATACATAAAGGTCCGCATCCGGCCAACAGCAGGATATACAAAACATTATCGATCCATCATCGTGAATCAACGACAAAACACTGCCAAGGACCTGAGAGTACATGGATGACTCTAGACTCTACTACAAAACATCCAAAACAGAAGCATATCCATCGCTTGCCTTCTACTGCTCGTCAAGCTGCTCGGCCGCAACACCACGACCACCACCACGTCTAGCTCGACCACCTAAAAAGGGTGTAAACCAGCGGGGTGAGACAATTGAATCATTGTCCCAGTGGGAAACATAACTCTCCACTGCAACTACAGAACCTCTACAAGATAAACTATGACGGCAGATAACGGATAACAGGTATAACAAGAGCAGTCTATATTAGCAAAGCTATTCTTACCGACAAGCTTACTAGCTGTATAAAAGCATATAACCAAAATTATCTTTTAATGGAACCTATTTGACAAGATGAGATATATCTCTATGTAACATGATTATCAGAGCAAGATATAATGCCACATAACCTGATTATCAAGATCAGACATATTACCACATACCCGATGAATATAGAAGTCACTGCGAGACATAACAGAAATATTTACACAAATAAGGCCTCAACCAATTTTTCGTGTTTATCTTTAGCAATAAAATACTAAACGGATGTATTACATATTATTATGCCCTGAGGAAGTGAACCGTACCATTCAAATCCAACCTTCGGTTATGAAACCCAAGCCGGTGGCATACAAGGTCAATCGAAGAGCCGGACTCCACGACCTCCCACCTCGTGGTCAATATACAAGTACAACACAAGCATGACCGTAGTCACATGCTGAAGTTGTCTAAGCCACAGGGTCAGCTCCATAGGCTACCCTCACTCTAGCCCGCCTTGGTACAGGTCTCAGCGCTAGTAAAACTGAGCCACAGGCCTGTTCACCGTGATCTGAGCCATGAACGCATTCATGCTCCTCACATCACATATCCTGAGCCATGGGCCTGTTCACCATGCTCTACACATCAATTTATCTGAGTCTGTAACCGAAGTTACACTCTTACCTCCTCATTTTCAGGCTAGGAGCAACCTACACATATTCAACAATATGCGCTTCCAGGTTAACCCATAGGAGAACCTGTTTCACCATCACCAAGTCCTGACGATGATGGATCTATGGACAGGGCAAACTGCATGATAGGTTTCACTGTGATTAATTAGTATCTTTTAGATGGATTGCAAGATTCAACCAAGTTGTATAACATGCAAGATATAACAGAAAGTAAATAACATTATATTATTATTGAAAACACATCAACCCAATCCATCTCAAGGATCCAACATCACATGTTACTACTTGGCCTCTTGCCAACCATCCAGATCCATCTCAAGGATCATTACATATCATGGGATCTCAATTCCTTATCATGTACTGTCACTTCCCTTTCAAGGCTCATATCAACATCATGGGACAAACACATCATTCATACAACCTCATAGAACAATTATCAAAGTGATGTTACTCATCACATATGTTTCATAGCATTTTCATGGCTAAGCATCACCTGCATGGTAAGGATACACAATAATCATAGATTCAACATAAGGACCATACTTTCTATAACAAGACGATGTTCAAGATACTGTACTTATCATTCTTACTCTACTTGATGGTCAAGTGTATAAAGCACATCATTAACAAATATATCCATGTTTATCATTTTCTCAAGATTATACAAGTAATCAAAGTGTTTATTTTATATAAGAAGTCATGTTGAACATACAGAACAAGCACTATTGTTACTACTATTATTATGTCACCATCCGCTATCATCATTATTATCATTATGCAAGCTACTAGTGTAACTACCACCATTCTTATTATCATTAACAAAATAATTATAAGGATCACTACATGTATGTCATTACTACTACCTTCCTCATCATCATCATCTACTACTATCATCATCATTGTGCAACTATGATTACATTATTATTGTTGCAAGGCATCATCATCGTTTGTGCATAAACATTTACTTCCATAACACATGAGACTGTCACTATAGGATCACCTAACCCTCACTAAAACCTATCAAGGCCTATCGGCCGACACACACCAAGCCAAGGATGCAAAGCCCGACACAACTCAACCCTATCGGCCGTCACCATTCAAGGATGTTGCCCACCATGGCTATCTGCCACCATGTCTATCGGCCACCACACCATGCATAGCCTATCGATCAAAACAACCCACTCATAGCCCTAACGTATGACACCAACAAACCACCAAGCTCAACAAAGATATATCGGCCAACACCTCACTCTAGCCTATCATCCAACCCAAACACACATGCCATACATGGCCCTATCGTTCAACTTAAGCCAACCATCAAGCCACACTTGGTCTAATGTCTATCAAGAGAACAAGGGTGTCGTCCAACTCAAGAAGAACCATATCACCCAACCTGGTCACCATATCGACCAACACATCTTCCATCTTAATCTATCGCCCATCACACGAACAAAGGTGTTGCTCATCACAAGGACCATATCACCAAACAAGATCACCATATCGGCCCACACTCATACAAGCTCAACCTATCGCCCAACACAAGGGCAAGGATATTGCCCAACACCAAGGACACTCACCATGCCGCCCATCACAAGACACTCATGTCTCCCAACTCAAAGACAAGAGAGGATGTCGACCAACAAGGGTCATCATCAACCTCCAGCACAAGGAACTCAAACCCTAAAAGCAAGGTACACTAAATCACAAGGAAACCCTAAACCCTAAGGAGGATCGGCCACCAAAGGTACAAAAGCAAGATACAAATCTAAGCTACTAACATGTGAACAAGAATATAACAAGAGGTAATGGAGTTAGGGTTAGAAGCTTATGCAACCCGCCTTAAGATCCAAGCTCCAAGGAAGAAGAAGCACTCCAAGGTCCAAGGGATATCGTCCACCAAAGCTGATCCAAGAGAGGGTATCGACCACCACTGCAACTCTAGGAGAGTGTATCGGCCAACACAAGCAAAGAAGGAGAGGGGTGTCGTGCACTCAAGGTGGAGGAGAGACCAAAGGATCAAAGGAAGCTAAGGCAAGGGAAAGAACCACATATATAGAAGGAAAGGGAGGAGAAAACAAGCTAGATCCATGCTAAATGTCGTCCACCCAAGGGACACTTGTCCTAGGGTTCAAGCCAACACTCTAGCAAACCATGAGACACTTGTCAAAGATGTGCACCAAGTGTCCACCAAGCAAGACCAAGCCTCATGGTCGACACAAGCAACAACTCTACTGGGCGACACACATGGTTGTTTGGACGACACAAGCCACTCTAGGTCGACACACACTCCTCCTTGGGCGACAGAAGCAAGTCTTGTCTGACACAAGGCCCAAGCAAGCCCAAACAAGGCACCTCAAGGCCCAAACAAGCTCAAGCAAGGCCCAATAAACTCAAACAACAAGCCCAAGCCTTCCTCTCAACCCTAGAGGAAGCAAAGAGGGGAGACATCTCACAAGATGGCAAACTTGCACACAAAACCCTAGACTTGGGTTATTTGCAAGTAGCCCCTCCAACTCTCAACAAAGCACAACCAAACCCTAATCACCACTAAAGGCGATTAGCAAGCATCAAACCACCAAGGTTAAGCAAAGAAAATAAGGTAAACCCTAAACGAAGGTCAGGGTCCTTACAAGCTAACCCCCTTTAAGGGATTTCGTCCCCAAAATCTGAAGAGAAAAGCGAGGGATACTTCCTCCTCATCTCTTCCTCAAGCTCCCACGTGGCTTCCTCAACGCCACAACACTGCCAAAGAACCTTCACAAGCGCCAGGTCCTTCCTCTTCAGCTTCTTGATCCTTCTGTCAAGAATCACCACAGGACCCTCCTCGTAGGTCACATCTGCATCAAGCTCAACCTCAACTGGCTATATCACTGTACCTGAGTCCGGATGACTTTTCTTCAGCATACTAACATGAAACACTGGATGTAACCTGTGCAACTCTGGAGGTAACTCTATCTCATAAGCTACCTTGCCAACACGTGCTATGTCTGAGTAAGGCCCCATATACCTGGGAGCTAACTTACCCTTCCGTCCAAACCTTAGCACACCCTTCCACAGAGAGACTTTAAGATATACTTTGTCTCCTACCTGGAATTCCAAAGGTTGTCGACGACTGTCTGCATAAGACTTCTGCCTGTCCTGTGCCACTTTCAACTATTGCTGTATTACCTTGATCTTATCTGTCGTCTTCTGTACTAACTCAGGACCCAAAAGCCGATACTCACCAGACTCATACCAACACAAAGGAGATCTGCACTTCCTTCCATACAAAGCCTCATAAGGAGCCATGTCAATGCTCCACTGATAACTATTATTGTAAGCAAACTCTATCAAACTCAGATGTACATCCCAGTTGCCTAGAAACTGCAAAACACAAGCTCGAAGAAGATCCTCTAAAATCTGAATAGTCCTCTCAGACTGTCCATCTGTCTGCGGGTGAAAAGTTGTACTGAACCTCAACTGCGTTCCCAATGCTCTGTGCAACTATTCCCAAAAATGACTCATAAATTGAGGACCTCTGTCAGAAACTATTTTTGCTGGCACACAATGCAAACGTACTATCTCATCCACATACACTCGAGCTAGTTTCTCAGCTGTATACGTCGTCTTCACTGGTAGAAAATGGGCAGACTTGGTCAATCTGTCCAGTATCACCCAAATGGAATCATGATTCCTAGTTGTTCGGGGTAGACCAACTACAAAATCCATGGTTATATGATCCCATTTCCACTGCGGTATCGGAAAAGGTTGCAATGTTCCTACCGGCTTCTGATGTTCAGCCTTCACTTGCTGACAAACTGCACATCTCACCACGAACTCAGCTACATCTCTCTTCAAACCGGGCCACCAATACAACTCCTTCAGACTATGATACATCTTGGTGACACCTGGATGCATCACATACATCGACGTATGTGCTTCCTCAAGCACCATCTTCCTCAAATTATCAGCATCTGGAACCACCATCCTATCATGATAGCAAATTAGCCCATCCTCAGACTTATGAAACCCATCACGTTTGTCGCTACCAAACTCTGATCTGATCAACTATACCGCATCATCAGTCTGCTGTGCATCCTTGATCTGCTGTCTCAACGTAGGCTTAACTTGCATTAGTGCAAAAAGACCAGAAAACAACGAAACTTCCATCTGCACATTCATCTGCCACAGAGAGACAAACATATCTCACTTATGGCATACCAGAGAACTCAACTGTACCTTCTTTGAAGAAAGAGAAGAAGACTTTCTGCTAAGCGCATCAGCTACCACATTCACCTTACCAGGATGATACTCGATAGTGAAATCGTAATCATTGATCAACTCCATCCATCGACGCTGTCGCATGTTCAACTCTTGCTGCGTAAAGATATACATCAGATTCTTATGATCCGTAAAGATCTGACACACTTCCCCATACAAATAGTGTCTCCAAATCTTTAACGCATGAACTACTGCTGCCAACTCCAAATCATGAGTCGGATAGTTCCCCTCATGTTTCTTGAGCTGTCGCGAGGCAAAAGAAACCACATGATCTTCCTGCATCAACACACAACCTAAACCTTTCTTGGAACCATCACAGAAAACAACATAGCCTTTTCCAGGCTCTGGCAAGATCAACACTGGAGCACTGGTCAGCTTCTCCTTCAAACTCTGGAAAGCTTGCTGACATCGATCATCCCAAACAAAAGGTACATCCTTCCTGGTCAACTTCATCATTGGCAACGCGATCACACTGAAGTCCTTGATAAACCTCTGGTAGTGTCCTGCCAAACCAAGGAAACTACGAACTTCTGTCGGCGTCTTTGGCTGTTCCCAATCTACAATGGATCCCACTTTCTTCAAATCTACTTTGACTCCTTCAGCAGATATCACATGACCCAAGAAAGTCACTTCATCCAACCAGAACTCACACTTACTGAACTTGGCATACAACTAATGTTGACGAAGAAGAGTCAACGCTCGACGAAGATGTTGCTCATGCTCTAGCCTGTCCCGACTATAGATCAAGATGTCATCTATAAAGACTACAACAAACTGATCTAAGAACGGACGGAACACTCTGTTCATCAGGTCCATAAAAGCAACAGGTGCATTAGTTATCCTGAACGGCATAACCACGAACTCGAAATGACCATACCTCATCCTAAAAGCTGACTTTGGTATGTCATTCGCCTTTATCCTCAACTGATGATATCCGGACCGTAGATCGATCTTCGAAAACACTGTAGCACCACGCAACTGATCAAACAGATCATCTATCCTCGGCAACGGGTACTTATTCTTGATCGTGACTTTGTTCAACTATCGGTAGTCTATACACAACCGCATCGAACCATCCTTCTTCTTAACAAACAACATTGGAGCTCCCCATGGCGACGTACTCAGTCAGATAAAACCTTTATCCAACAAATCTTGCAACTTCTTCTTCAACTCTGCCATCTCTGCTAGAGCCATCCTATACGATGACTGTGCAACTGGCTGTGTTCCTGGAACCAGATTGATCTCAAAATCAATCTCTCGGGGTGGAGGAATACCATGAAACTCCTCAGGAAACACGTCTGCAAACTCTCGAACCACTGTCATCTCCTCGAGGCTAGGACCTTTCGCCTTGGTAACTACAATGGTATCCACCACGTGAGCTAAGAACGCCTCACAACCTTGTCGTAACAACTTATCTGCCACCATAGCTGATACCAGACACGTTAGAAGAATCTTCCTATCTCCCTGGAAGACCCACTTCTCTCCAGCAACATCAAACACTGCCTGCTTGGAACCACAGTCCAAAACAACCTTATATCTCTCCAAGGTATCCATCCCTAGGATAACATCAAAACCATGCATATCAAGTGGTATAAGATCCACTTGTATGCGGTGTCCCGAGAAAGAAAAGACACAAGATGGACACTCTTCTCGAAGCAAAGAGGAACCATCAAGAGGGGTTTCTAAAAACAAACTATCCTTCTTATAGATAATAGGTAAACGACAGTTTTCAAGCATACTATACGTGATAAAAGAGTGTGTAGTACCCAGGTCAACCAGAACATATATAAAGCAAGAAGAAGACATATCAGAATGAAATAACTCCATCTGACCTGTCACCACTCACAGGTTGACTATCGCCTCTGGCTGACTCATGGCATAGAATCGAGCCGTTGCCTGCTGTCCACGACCTCTGCTCCCTTGAGCAGACGATCCAGCCTGAGATGCTTGACCACGTCCTCTTCCTCTACTACCACTGGGCTGTGGCCTCTCTAACCTCTGAAGACTCTGCCTCGGCTGCTGTGTCACTTCAACGTCTCTATTCGAGCAATTGAACTTCCAATGCCCGACCTGTCCACAAAGATGACATGACTTGTCCTCAAACCGTGGCCTAGATGGCCCTGTCACTGCCACAGAAGCTGAACTGTGCGCCTTAGATGGTGAAGAAACATAACCTTTCCCCTTACTCAGAGACCACTGAGATGGTACACCAAAACTTCTCATCGCTGACGGTGCCGAAAACCTAGGCTTCTTAAAGCCACCAAACCTCCGTCCTTGAAACTGAGAATGTCTTTTAAGAGACATAAACTCTCTTTTCTCCCTTACTGTCCTCTCAATCCTTCGAACAGATTCCACGAATGTAGCAAACCATTCTCGGTTCTCCAACGCAGATACCGAGGTTCTCAACTCAGCACTCAAACCCTTCTCGAAGCGTCTGATCCACTCCTCATCTATTGCCGCAATGTGAGGACAGAACCTCAACAGATCCATAAACTTAGCTTCGTACTCGGTGATGTTCATCGTTCCTTGTCTCAGGTTCTCGAACTGACTCACCTTCTCATCCAGATACGTCTTCGGGAAGTATCTGGTGATGAACTCGTGTCAGAACACTTCCCAGAAGATCACCTCACCAGGCTGCTTCTCTTCTTTGACGGTCCACCAGTGACCAACACTACCTTTCAGAAGGTAGACAACATGCTTTACCTTGTCTGCTTCGGGGATGTCAAGGATCTAGAAAGCCTTCTCGAGACTTGTCAGCCACATATCTGCATCCGCTGGGTCAGCCGTTCCAGCATACTCCGAAGCTCCAACTCGGCGAAGCCGCTCGAAGGTCTTCCCAATACCCGATGTTTCTCCATGGGGAACCTATGCTCGTGGAGGAGGCACTGGAAATCGCTCGACCATGAGATTCATCGTAGCCATTAACTGCCCCATAATATGTTGGTAAGAAGGATGTTCAAGTATGGCTAGGTTAAATTGGGGAACCTCAGGCACCCGATCTTCATGTGCCTATCCATCTGCTCCATCAACTGATGCAGCATCGCTGTACTCAGCAGAGTGTTCTTCATGGTTTCTAGACATCTTGACTTTTCTTCCGCTGAGGGTAGAAGATTTTGTAAGAAAACCTGGAAAACTCATAAGAACAACTCAACCTAGTCCTAAATCCCTATAGACTCAGCAAACCTAAAGCTCTAATACCAAAACTTGTGGCAACACATCCCATTATCACACAGATAACGAGGTGTTACGCGAAAACGTGCAGAAATCACCATAACCACAGATTATGAAAACACAGGTTAATTAAAACCGTTTGCGGAAAATTGACAAAATGTGAAACTATTACATTCCAGTCCTAATCCTGCACAGAAACATATCATATATATACATACACGAGAGTTGATACGTGTCTACAGCTCAAAGGAATAGCTGTCTAACCATCACATGAGTTCACCACCTGTTCATATACATAAAGGCCCGCATTCGGCCAACAACAGGATATACAAAACATTATCGATCGGTCATCGTGAATCCACGACAAAACACTGCCAAGGACCTGAGAGTACAGGGATGACTGTAGACTCTACTACAAAACGTCCAAAATAGTAGCATATCCATCGCTTGCCTTGTATTGCTCGTCAAGCTGCTCAGCCGCAACACCACGACCACCACCACGTCTAGCTTGACCACCTAAAAAGGGTGTAAACCAGCGGGGTGAGACAATTGAATCATTGTCCCAGCGGGAAACATAATGCTTCACCACAACTACAGAACCTCAACAAGATAAGCTATGACGGCAAATAACGGATAACATGTATAACAAGAGCAGTCTATATTAGCAAAGCTATTCTTACCGACAAGCTTACCAGCTGTACAAAAGCATATAACCAAAATTATCTTTTAATGGAACCTATTTGACAAGATGAGATATATCGCTATGTAACATTATTATCAGAGCAAGATATAATGCCACATAACCTAATTATCAAGATCAGACATATTACCACATACCTGATGAATATAAAAGTCACTGCGAGACATAACAGAAATATTTACACAAACAAGGCCTCAACCAATTTTTCGTGTTTATCTTAAGCAGTAAAATACTAAACGGATGTATTACGTATTATTATGCCCTGAGGAAGTGAACCGTAACGTTCAAATCCAACCTTCAGTTACGAAACCCAAGCCGGTGCCATACAAGGTCAATGGAAGAGCCAGACTCCACGACCTCCCACCTCGTGGTCAGTACATGAGTACAACACAAGCAGGATCGTAGTCACATGTTGAATTAGTCTAAGCCACAGGGTCAGCTCCATAGGCTACCCTCACTCTAGCCCGCCTTGGTACATGTTTCAGTGCTAGTAAAACTGAGCCACGAGCCTGTTCACCATGCTCTGAGCCATGAACGCATTCATGCTCCTCACATCACATATCCTGAGCCATGGGCCTGTTCACCATGCTCTACACATACATTTATTTGAGTCTGTAACTAAGGTTACACTCTTACCTACTCATTTTCAGGCTAGGAGCAACCTACACATATTCAACAATATGCGCTTCCAGGTTAACCCGTAGGAGAACCTGTTTCACCATCACCAAGTCCTGACGATGATGGATCTATGGCCAGGGCAAACTCCATGATAGGTTTGACTATGATTAATTAGTATCTTTTAGATGGATTGCAAGATTCAACCAATTTGTATAACATGCAAGATATAACAGAAAGTAAATAACATTATATTATTATTGAAAACACATCAACCTGATCCATCTCAAGGATCCAACATCACATGTTACTACTTGGCCTCTTGCCAACCATCCAGATCCATCTCAAGGATCATTACATATCATGGGATCTCAATTCCTCATCATGTACTGTCACTGCCCTTTCAAGTCTCATATCAACATCATGGGACAAACACATCATTCATACAACCTCATAGAATAATTATCAAAGTGATGTTACTCATCACATATGTCTCATAGCCTTTTCATGGCTAAGCATCACCTGCATGGTTAGGATACACAATAATCATAGTTTCAACATAAGGACCATACTTGCTATAACAAGACGATGTTCAAGATACTATACTTATCATTCTTACACTACTTGATGGTCAAGTGTATAAAGCACATCATTAACAAACTATATCCATGTTTATCATTTTTCTCAAGATTATACAAGTAATCAAAGTGTTTATTTTATATAAGAAGTCATGTTTAACATACAAAACAAGCACTATTGTGACTACTATTATTATGTCACCATCCTCTATCATCATTATTATCATTATGCAAGCTACTAGTGTAACTACCACCATTCTTATTATCATTAACAAAATAATTATAAGGATCACTACATGTATGTCATTACTACTACCTTCCTCATCATCATCATCTACTACTATCATCATCATCTACTACTATCATCATCATTGTGCAACTATCATTACATTATTATTGTTGCAAGGCATCATCATCGTTTGTGCATAAACATTTACTTCCATAACACATGAGACCGTCACTATAGGATCATCTAACCCTCACTAAAACCTATCAAGGACTATTGGACGACACACACCAAGCCAAGGATGCAACGCCCAACACAACTCAACCCTATCGGCCGTCGCCACTCAAGGCTTTCGGCCACCATGGCTATCGGCCACCACACCATGCATAGCCTATCGATCAAAACAACCCACTCATAGCCCTAACGTCTGACACCAACAAACCACCAAGCTCAACAAAGATATATCGGCCAACACCTCACTCTAGCCTATCATCCAACCCAAACACACATGCCATACATGGCCCTATCGTTCAACTTAAGCCAACCACCAGCCACACTTGGTCTAACGTCTATCAAGAGAACAAGGGTGTCGTCCAACTCAAGAAGAACCATATCGCCCAACATGGTCACCATATCGACCAACACATCTTCCATCTTAATCTATCGCCCATCACAAGAACAAAGGTGTTGCTCATCACAAGGACCATATCGCCCAACATGATCACCATATCGGCCCAAACTCATACTAGCTCAACCTATCGCCCAACACAAGGGCAAGGATATCGCCCAACACCAAGGACACTCACCATGCCGCCCATCACAAGACACTCATGTTGCCCAACACAAAGACAAGAGAGGATGTCACCCAACAGGGGTCATCATCAACCTCCAGCATAAGGAACTCAAACCCTAAAAGAAAGGTACACTAAATCACAAGGAAACCCTAAACCCTAAGGAGGATCGGCCACCAAAGGTACAAAAGCAAGATACAAATCTAAGTACATGTGAACAAGAATATAACAAGAGGTAATGGAGTTAGGGTTAGAAGCTTATGCAACCTGCCTTAAGCTCCATGCTCCAAGGAAGAAGAAGCACTCCAAGGTCCAAGGGATATCGTCCACCAAAGCTTATCCAAGAGAGGGTATCGGCCACCACTGCAACTCCAGGAGAGTGTATTGGCCAACACAAGCAAAGAAGGAGAGGGGTGTCATGCACTCAAGGTGGAGGAGAGACCAAAGGATCAAAGGAAGCTAAGGCAAGGGAAAGAACCTCATATATAGAAGGAAAGGGAGGAGAAAACACGGTAGATCCATGCTAAGTGTCATCCACCCAAGGGACACTTGTCCTAGGGTTCAAGCCAACACTCTAGAAAACCGAGACACTTGTCAAAGATGTGCACCAAGTGTCCACCAAGCAAGACCAAGCCTCATGGTCGACACAAGCAGCAACTCTACTGGGCGACACACCAAGGCACCTGGGCGACACACATGGTTGTTTGGACGACACAAGCCACTCTAGGTCGACACACACTCCTCCTTGGGCGACATAAGCTAGTCTTGGCCGACACAAGGCCCAAGCAATCCCAAACAAGGCACCTCAAGGCCCAAACAAGCTCAAACAAGGCCCAGGAAACTCAAACAACAAGCCCACGCCTTCCTCTCAACCCTAGAGGAAGCAAAGAGGGGAAACATCTCACAAGATGGAAAACTTGCACATAAAACCCTAAACTTGGGTTATTTGCAAGTAGCCCCTCCAACTCTCAACAAAGTACAACCAAACCCTAATCACCACTAAAGGCGATTAGCAAGCATCAAACTACTAAGGTTAAGCAAAGAAAAAAGGGTAAACCCTAAACGAAGGTCAGAGTCCTTACAACTTTAGTCTATAATCTCATTTTGTATCAAATCTATTATATTTCATCTTTTTGGTTATAAATGATGATATTGAGCAAGGATGATTCAAATTTATCTTGGATTTTTAGGAAAAACGAATATATGCAGCTGTCGATACCATCGACATCTGTCAATAGTATCAACTCGGCCATAGTGAGACAACAACAAGGAACCAAGATGAGTCGATACCATCGACACTGAAGTCGATGGTAGCGAGATACCTAAAGCGAGCCAGCAGTCAACTGGTCGATACTATCGACACAAAGTTGATACTATCGACCTCGCCCAGCTTTAGCGTCAGATTGGTGATAAAAGCGATGCCTAAAGGTGTCGATGGTATCGAGTCTGCATCAACATGAAATGTCAGGAAAAGGAAGAATCGTCAATTTTATGACGGCTCGATACCATCAACCCGCGACGATGGTATCGACGCCGTCAGATCAGGTTTTGTTACAGATCATTTCTAATAAGAGGGTGGTGATCTTTTGGCGATCTAAAGTGGTGCATATACCTAATTACGACGGCCCTAAGGAAGCTATCATGTCATTAGTCATTGCACAAGTCTCAAGGAGGAGATGAGAGAAGAACGGAGCCCAGAGCCACGCCCCGATCGTTCTGAGAGCTGCAGAAGGAGTTTCTGACTACCGAAAGGCTATAGATCGCTCATTCTACGCCGAGGAACGCCTAGATCTTCTCTGTTCAGGGGTTTACATCACTTCTATTCACGTTTCCCCCATGTTTTCCCTTTCTCTCATCATGTCTTCCATGGAGATGAACATGCGGGGCTAATCCCCTTTATCTTTAGGACCGGGAGTAGCCCGGGTGATTGTTGTATGACATTTTTACCATAGTATTTCATAATTTGTCCTTAAATCCGTGGTATGATTTCATTTTCTCCATTATATCATTATGATTGATCACCCTAATGATAATCTAGTGCCTTTAATTACTTTGAAAGAAGAATTACCAGTTGAAAAGAGACGAAATTCACATTAACTAATAAATCCTTTAAACAAGGTGATGTACAGTTAATGGTGGAAACCCAGAGTATGGTCTTCATGCACCTAGTTTAGGGTATAGGTTACTACTACCGTGGAACCGACCTAGATTTAGGTAGTGAATTGTATCACGAAAGTGAGAAATTCTGAATATAGGCCACTACTCGGAATGAGAGACGAATTTGAATAACTGTGTAGGAATTAATACAACCAGAACCTGTGGTGAAACCGCAACCCTAAAGATTCCCATTTTAATTGATTAAACCAAACATATAATCGATTGCTCTATTTTATTTTATTTTTCAATCAACTCTCAAATCTTTTTAATCGGTCTAGCTGATTGCAAGTAGTTAGTAGTAGTCTATCAATAATTACATTTCCCTGAGTTCGACCCGGGCCTCACAAAGGCCTATATTACTCTGATGCGTGCACTTGAATTCTACGCACGGTAAATTCGTGTCAGCGGTAAGTTGATCATAGAGATGATTCAACTACCTACCTAGAAACTATTGAGGAACCAAATTCTAAAAAAATGGCTTAAGGCCATGAGATCTATGATGAAATCCATATAAATCAACAAGGTATGACCTTAGTGGATCCACCTGAAGGGGTAAACCCCATAGGGTGCATTTGGGTCTTTGAAAGAAGACCAACATGGAAGGGTAGATTGGTTGTAAAGAGTTTCAAACTAGTTCAAGGTGTTGAATGTGATGAAATATTTCACCAATTACCATGGTTAAATCCATCTAGATCATGCTTGTTGTTGCAGCTTAATATGACTATGAGATTTGGCATATGGATGTTAAAACCACATTCCTTAATTGGAACAATTAAGAGGATGTGTACATGACACAACCTAAATTTTTTATAAATCCATTAATGCAAATAAAGTCTATAAGCTACAATGGTCATATCTTTGGATTGAAGCAAGCATATTAGAGCTAGACTCTTCTATTTGACAAGATAGTCAAAGGGTTTGACTTGATTCAGAATGAAGATGGAATTTGTGATTACAAAATATTTAGTGGGAGCATATTGTTCCACATAATGATGTGGGTTAACGTCCTTACCCTATAAATATGAAAACCTGGCAAGGAAAGTACCTCCCATATGAAGGGTTTAGGCGAAGCATCCTATGTGATAGGGATCAAGGTCTATAGAGATAGATCTGGAAAGATTCTTGACCTAAGTAAAAGCACATACATTGGTAAGATGCTGATGGGTTTCAGCAGGCAAGACTTAATGAGAGAAAACTTGTCCATGTTCCATGGAATTAGTCTTTCAAGAGCCTAGTGTCCTAGTTCTTATGAAGAATAGGGACACATGGATAGATGCCATTGGATATGTCTTGAATGCAATGCTATGTACTTATCCCATTATCTCATGTGTATCAGACATTACGAGAAGATATCTAGTAATCCCGTATCTATTGGACATGACGAGAGGATATCTAGTCATCTCATATCTATTGACATGATGAGAGGACATATATATATACCTACCTAGAAATCTTGCATTTATTGGACATGACGAGAGAGTATATGTCAGATACCAGTGAGAGTCACCAGAATACCATAATGAACATCCTTATTTGCTTGTGAAGCACTTAAAGGATTGGTTAGTTTGGTTATTTTAATAAGGAAGAGTTGGATGTAATATACTCTTGTCACGCTGACGACGCTTAGGGTTTTCCTAGGCGGTCGTTTTTTGTGGAGGTTCGAGGTTTTCTCCTGGGGCACCCGTGGCTTTACCTCTGTTTGCGTTGTAGGTCCTCTCCCCCCATGGTAGATGATCTGACTATGAGATGCGCAACACTTAGGGTTTCAGACGAGGAAGAGGATGTGGTGGATTTCGGTAAGGAAGCAGTAGACACTACAGGGGATCATATTGTTTTTGCGCTGATTGGGAAAATATTGACGACCCAACCTTATAATTTCCCAGTGATGAAATGAACATTACAGGCAACATGGTCACTGAAACCAGAAGTGACATTCAGACAGATCTCGAGAAACCTCTTTGTGATTCAATTCCTCCATTGGAGGGATAAGGAGAAGGTCCTGAGTGAAGGACCTTGGAATTTCAACAACTACCTTCTGGTCATGAAGGAGATGGGCACCAAAGATATTCCCATAGAGATTGTTTTGTCTCACTGTCGATTCTAGATTAGATTGTATAACTTACCAATGGGATATCGTTCAGTAGATGCGGTACGACTAGTTGCAAGCAAGGTCGGATAGGTAGTTACGGTCGAGGAGGCAAACTTGGGCTGGGATTTGTATTGCAGAGTCAGAGTAGAAATTGATGTTTCCAAACCAATCAAACAGGTACAACAGATTAGGAACAAGGAGGGGCGGATGATATCGATTGAAATAAAGTATGAGAGACTGCCATCTATGTGTTATATATGTAGCCATATAGGGCACACAGATAAGGATTGCAGAGAAGAAGATGACCTGGTGGCAAAACCACAAACCTAGGGTCCCTGGCTCAGAGAATCGCCTATGGAGAAGTGGGTATCTCCCCTACAGGAAGATCTCCTGGGGAAGGATCATGCCTCTAAAAAAATGGTTTTTACTACAAAGCCTAACGTTAACCAGCGTGGTAACACGTCTGATGATACTTTTTCCGATCTGTCGGCTAGAGAGGCAGAGAAGACACCTATTTCCCCTGACACCGGAAACTCAAGGTTTAGGAAAGATATAGACACGCAAGTACCTAGAGCGGGAGGGGCTTGCGTGGAACAGTGCTTGGATGACTGGTCATCCAGAGACAAACGTGCAGACCTAATAGAGAAGGAGGGGTTCAGAAGCTACAGTAGGGAAGAGTTGTTGAGGAGGGATAATAGCTATATGCATCCACCCCGAATGAGCGGTAAGTACATGCCCCCATCTTATATCTTGGAATCTCACCTGTCGGACTCCGAGGAAGGAGAACAAAACAAATCAAATACCAAAACTGTGCAAACTACCCTGTCAAATGCAGAGCAAAAATGAGAATCATCAGTAGAGAGATCATTCTCAGTTGTGAGGGAGAGTCACACAACTACCTCAGCCATAGGGGAAGCATAGATAGCCCTTACCAATGTCACCCTGGAGCAGGCAATTATACTTCCAAAGGAACTAGTCTTCGCTGAAGGGGTACATAACCTCACGGGCAGAAAGAAGAAAAGATTTTCAATCAAGAGAGGAAGACCAAAGTCAACGATTCTAGAGGGGATCAACCACAATGAGAGGCTATCAGGGTTAGCGCTACCCTTGGAAGGGGTCTCGACGGCGAAAATAGAGAAATGGAAAAAATAGGAATAGTCTGCCATGGAGGTGGACGAGGGTAAGGAAGGAAAAAGACATAGGCTTACGAGGAACCAAACAATTGATTTGCTCAAGCAAGTAGCAGGAGAGGGGACCCTCTTCTGTGAAGATCAATGAAAATTTTATGTTGGAACGTTGATAACGCCCAAATTTACGCATTTATGCTAAGCATTTATGTATGGTTTTGTGTCACTATAGCCTTAATATGCCAAAAATAACCCATGTTTCTTATCTTTTAGTAATTTGTGTCTTTTCTTAGATAAAGTTGCTCAACTAGCCAATTTTGGGACTTGCAGGCACCGAACCTGAGAAGACATCTATTTTCCATGATTTCTCCCCAACACATGGTTTTTGCAGCAGCCATACC
This sequence comes from Alisma plantago-aquatica, assembly GCA_963693085.1. Lineage (NCBI taxonomy): Eukaryota > Viridiplantae > Streptophyta > Magnoliopsida > Alismatales > Alismataceae > Alisma > Alisma plantago-aquatica. The sequence goes on from OY856411.1 coordinate 120,228,615, forward strand.
CCCATCCGTCATGACTGTGGTGGATTAAGCATCACACTATGTGCACCAGCTTAGGAGACGGTGGTCCCGCTAACCGACTAGCGGCCCCAAGAAACTTTTGATATCTTGGATCCTATTTTCGATGGCCAATCCTCTATCAGGATGCATCCTCACCAATCAAAAAGGCTCATCGACACAGACCCCTCGACCACCCGTAATAACCCCCTCCCTCCGCATGGGGGTGGGTTTAGTCCATGATACCACGACCTGCGATATGTCTTCCAAGACCACGATCACGATGACTGGAAGACAGACCACGACTGTGACCTTGACCGCGACCGAGGTACATCCTCCTCGACCGCGACTGCAGCCAAGAAGAAGTAACATCGACCGTGACCGAGGTACATCTTCCTCGACTGCAACCGCGACCTCGACCGCAATCGAGGTATCCACATCTTCCTCGACCACGACCGCAATCGAGGCATCCACCGAGACTGTGATCCAAACCACGACTGCGACTGCAGGGATGACTATGACCAAGGCCTACATCTCGACCGCAGATTGATTGTGACCGCGACCAAGCAAGACCGCAGTCTAGGTCAGTATTTCGACCATTTCACCTATAAATACACACCCCCCACAACCTGGAGAGGGGTTCAGATCTGGGGAGTTTTTTCCACCTTGTGGTTCCAACCTAGACAAGTTCCCAAAGCCCCGTGGGAGAGTCTGGAGGTCTAAGAAGGCCGAAGTGCTCATTCTACACCCATCTCTTCAGCGTGCTTCCATTCCCCACCATCTTCCACCTCTAGTCTTAGATCTCCAAAGGCAGAAGCTGAGGAGAGAGACGACTGAGGGTCCATCTTCTTCGAAAGAAGGAGAACGTCCACACCATCATCTTCCACACCCATCCTCCAACCAAACTGTTGTTTGGGGCAGATCTAGATAGTAAGGAGGTCAAGGGGCCCATAAGATAAAGGAGGAAGACCCCAAAGACGAGATCCGACCTATACAGAGGCTAGGGAGTGAGAGCCACCTATCCTCTATGGGCTAAATCTCTTCTTCTTCTCCTTTCTTCTACTGTTCTCCTTTGTTTTTGTACAAATGATGTTCTTTCATCTTTGTTCGGTGCCAACTATGCTTGTCCATGGCGGTTGAACTTCTTCTTGGCTATGTAGCCTGTTTTGGGCATGTTTATGTACATTTTCCTTAAGCATGTAGATTTAATCCAGATCTAGTACGTTTTCAATTCTATCTTCTCTTTGTGGTTATGATTGCTAGTTTGGTTGATCTCTTTCTTTATTGAACTACTATTTCTGCCTATATCAAGAGATTCGTTATAGAAATAGACAAAGAAGATAGTTTGAATTGAAATTTGAAAGGAGGACGGTCCAAGGTCGTTTGTTCCTAACATCCCAGAATATTCTAGACCTGAGAGGGTATCTAGAATATTGTAGGATGTTGGTTTGTCATCCTCGAGAGAGGTTTCATACCATAGATGGGTTTTAGTCACACTACACGAGAGCGAGTGGGATGACCCCATAAGAATAGATACCACGGTGCATGCTATGTTTGAATATAGGTTGCTTGTTGAGGTGTTCAAGGGTTGTCTATGCCCGAGAACAGGTGCATAGACTGCCCAACTTGTGGTTACATAGCCAGGAACTCCTCTCTGATTAGTAGAATCTTACGGACTTTGTTTTATTTTCTTTTCTTTATTTTATTTTAATTTGTGACAACCCACTAGACTAGTTCTAGCTCCATACTTTTATCGACTATTGTCTTGGCTCATATGACTCAAGAACAAAATCTCAAGCATCCTAAACGTCACCACATCCCTGTGTTTGACATTGTATATCTACTTTGACCCCATAATAAAGTTGCGGGGGTCCTTGAAGGTTTCAGGTTATAAATTTGAAAGTTCGATTCCTTCGGAGTTCACCTCCCCTTCTAGATGTGCGATTCAGGCCGATCAACTTTTTGGTGGTTGGGAACCCATGGACTGGTTCCATCCCTCAAGTCTAGATGCTGGAGGGAAATTCCTGACATGGTCTTTGTTATGGAAACTATGTCTCACAATAGGGAGCAAGAGGCAATCAGGAGGAGTTGTGGTTTTGACAGAGGCTTTGGGGTGGATAGTGCTGGACAGGCTGGAGGTCTGGGACTGTGATGGAGGGGGGACTTGATGCAAATTGTTTCTTTCTCGACTCACCCTATCTATGCAGAGATAGTTAGTGATGCGGATCAGTCAAAGTTTGGTTTTATGGGAATATATGGCTGGGCAGCGGTATAGGAGATACACCATACTTGGGAGCTAATGTTCAATATATGTTCGTCTTCTGACACTCCTTAGATCCTGGGAGGGGATTTTAATGAAATCATCATTGATACAGAGAAGAGTGGTGGTCCATCGATAGTAGAGTGGTAGATGCACAACTTCAGAGAAGCTATTGATAGGTGTCAACTTAAAATCCTAGGACGTAAGAACTTGGGGTTCACCTGGAGGAGAGGTAGAAAGGCTGATAATATTACTAGAGAGAACTGGGCAGGTTCATGGCGGATCAGGACTGGATACACATTTTCCCCGTCATAAAAGTCATTCACTTCCTAATTATTTTTTCCGACCATGCACCAATTCTTCCAGGGGGTGGGACTCAAGAGAGGGACCCTGATGACTATCGGTTTAAATTTGAAAATTTTTGGTTGTCTTCCGTTGAGGGTAGAATTATTATTGAGGAGGCCTGGAGGGGTCCAGGTAGGTACAGCCTCTAGGACAGGACAGAAGCATGTGCTAAAAAACTGACTGAATGGGCATCACACAAGTTTGGGAGCATTAGGAAAAGAGTTAAAGTCACTGAGGCCAGCTTGAAAGAGGCAGAAGGTCTACCACCGAATGAATTCATGATTAATCATTGCACGCAGCTGGGAAAGGAACTGTAAAATTTATACAAGCTGGAAGAGAGCTATTGGTATGCACGGGCCAGAGCTAATGAGATGAGAGACAGAGATAAAAACACTAAGTACTTCCATCATAAAGCCGGTCAGAGGAAGAAGAGGAATGCTATTAAAGGTCTATACAGTACAAACAACCATTGGGTGGTGGAACCCAGTGAGGTACAGGAGATCATTATTGGCTATTTCAATGAGCTCTTTAATACATCAAACCCTCAGGAACAACATGAGGCCCTAGCCCATATCATCAAAGTGGTTACTAGGGAAGAGGCTGAAATCCTAGATAGAGCGCCGAGTGAAGATGAGGTGTGGATGGCAGTTTCTAGTATGCACCCGGATAAGGCTCCAAATCCATATGGAATGAAGGTGATTTTCTACCAAAAATTTTGGGACATTGTCAAAGGATCTCTCATGAATTTTTTTCTCAAAATGGTGTGTGGGGAATGTTTTTTTTTGGTCACCCAAGCCTGTTGCTCCTTTTTATTAAAATTCAGAAAAAGGATGGGCGTAGGAACCACATCTGAGAACAGTCCAGAAATGGATAGGTCAATGTGAACACATCCAAGTTCAAACAAAAAAGAACTAAACAAACATCAAACTATCTATACAGAGATCTATAATCATAGAAAATACGATTCTAGCAAGAAGTATGGTTAGGAACCAGGTCTTCAAAGGTAATGTTGTTCCTATAACTCCATATATGATAGAGAATGGTAAGGCACGTCCCTTTCAATTGATAGCTATTCCAATCTAGAACTTCCAACAAAAAAATAGGATTCTAGGAATACCAAGATTAGTAACAACAAGACTCCATATCCTTTGAGCGAAATCACATTTAAAGAACAGATGATTGACATCTTCTCCATGATTCTTACACAGGAAACAATAGGAAGTGATGTACACACCCCTACTTTTGAGAAAATCCATAGTAGGTAGACAATCAGAACAAAGTTTCCAGGCATGCAGTTTGAATCTCACATGATGTTTTTGCTTCCACACCCAATTTGCCCAATTAACAAATTCAGACCTATTTCTACAGAAGTCCCAAGCCTTTCTCAGATTAAACTCCTTTTCATTCTATATCAAGATAATGTCTTCATTAGTGTTAGGACAGTAGTTAGAGGTCAGGAATTTATTTAAGCCAGAACATCTTCTATTGTCCAGAATATTCCATTTGCCATCAAGGATAATAGACTCCAACCGAGCCATCTTAGGTTTTCCCAAACTCAAATAAGAATAGGAATCACAGAAGTCATCCGAGTAATGATGACCCTTGAGCCAAGGGTCATTCCATATAGTGAACTTGTCATCTTTACCTAAGATGAAGTTAACCTCATGTTTAATATCATCTTTGATTGCGAGAATTTTGTTCCAACCCCAAGAAAAATTTGGTGAACAACTAGCTTTCCAAATAGTGATCTTCAATAGATATTTACCATGAATCCAACGAATCCATGCAGATTCTTTCATAGACACAACACTCCAGAAATTTAAGATAAGGCCAGCTTTGCAGATCTCAGAAGTTTTCCTAAGGTTGAGACCTCCTTCTTTTTTAGGTTTGCACACTTTATCCCAAGATTTTAGGTGGATATGGGACTCACCATCCACATCACCCCAGATGAACTTCCTGCACATCTTATCAATCTCAGCACTTATGCTGTAAGGGAGAGGAAAGATACTAGCCTAAAATTAGACAATAGAGGATAAAGTGGATCTCACGAGTTCAACTCTTTCAGCTAGGGAAAGGGATTTGGATTTCTAGGAATCCATTCTGTGTTTCAGCTTATCAATCAAAGGGTGGCATAGCTTTTTTGTTAGCTTGCCCAAAAAAAGAGGCACTCCCAAATAAGTAGTCAGAAGATCACTCTTAAGGATACCTATGTGTTGAGATAAACCCTCAGCATCAACATTCTTACTAAAATAAGCCATGCTCTTAGCATGATTAAGCTTCAAACCAGAAAGAAGACCAAAGGCATCCATGATATGCCTCAAACATTCAAAGTTCTTATGACTAGCTTCCCCACAAATAACAAGGTCATCTGCAAAAATGAACCCTATCCCTTAATATGGAGCCTTTAAAGGAGTTGTAGATACTGCTGTACGAACATCAGATGCTAGATATCTGATGCGCAGACTTGTTCTTGTTGAAGTAGTTCAACACATTATTCTACGTCGAACAGATTGTGGCACCATCTGAGGCATTTCCCTGATGATACTCTGAAGAAGCACTGACGAGGGTTCATCTTCTGTATTCTCTACATCTAAAGAGGGGGAGTACTCTCATATTATATTATATTATATTATAGAATAGCTGGCATCAGTCTTATCCGCGCATCTATGTATCCAAATCCAAACCCCTGAACACTGCCTTTTCACGTTAGAGACCGGAAAGAGTCCATTTTTCTAATGTGTAGGAAATAGAATCTCACAGATCGAGTGATTGCCCTGAGAAACTTCCTAAGAAGGCATTTTCTTGCAAAGGAGCAACGATCCAACTAAATATTTTGATTCCAGTACGGGTGGGCCATCTGAAATGTGCAAACCTTCGACATGTAGATGGTTCATCGGGTTGAAAGTGAAAGTCACCAAAAAGTGGAAGAATGCTCTCGAAACCAATGAACTTGAGTGAGACAGAGGAGAGTGGAATTTCTTGTGTAGGGGTGAAATCCTGAGATCCACGAAGGAAGGCCAAAAGCGAAGGAAGCTCTCTGGGTCCCTACCGACGCTGAGGTACGAAAGCATGGGGAGCGAACATGATTAGATACCCTGGTAGTCCATGCCGTAAATGATGAGTCTTCGCCCTTGGTCCACGTAGATCATGGGCCCACCAAACGCGTGAAAGACTCCACCTGGGGAGTACAGTCGCAAGACTGAAACTCAAAGGAATTGACCGGGGCCTGCACAAGCGGTGGAGCATGTGGTTTAATTCGATACAATGCGCAAAACCTTACCAGCCCTTAGTGTCGAGGATGTGACATCATATCATCCTTCTAATCAAGGATTTATCTGACATTTGACTATTGTACTTAGTGATCCCTTCCGTATCAAGAACAAGACCCTTCTATCGGATCAGGTGGGGAGACAGGCAATGACTTCGCCTGGAGAATGAAAGAAGACTGGTTGGACGGACACTGAAAATGCAACGACATGCTTGGTGGCTAGATAGTCATTTTGATGTGGAAGACCGGGGGCAGGAAGAGATGTCTGAAGCATAGATAGACGGGCATTGGTTTAGGGTCTCGACTGGATGGATGTTTCTGGATGAACAACTGAGTATGTTGATGTGTGGGTGGTAAAGGAGGATAGGAAATCAAACATAGGTCATTCCATGATCAAACATTTAGTTGGTTAGGCTATGCTTGACAGCTTTCCCAAGAAGAACCTATCTTATCGGGAGTAAAGAGACGCAAATGAAAGAGGGAGGGATGATTTTAGCTGGACATCATCTCATGACGTGCGATATGATGAGACTTGCCAACTGTTATAGTACTGATTATCTTGTAGTGTAGTGCACCCTTCATCGAAAGAGTAGGCGGTTGAAAGACCCACCTATGAATAAATTAGGTTGGGAGATATCAAAGGGGGAACCTCGCCCCGCTTATCCGTCCTTGTATTATTCAAATCTGCCCACTTATCTTGTCCAAAGCAGAAGGAAAATCAAATTGTTTCTAAACCATACTTCTTACCGTGAAAACTCGGAATTTGCTTTAGCTTGAACAATTTCCTCTCACTATCGGGAGAGCTTAGCTGCCTCAGAACAGACCAATTTGACTAATTGACTGCAAAAAAACATGGGTTTCAGAAAAATTAACTGACAGGTTCAACTCAGATTCTTCATCAAAAAGCCCTTATCAATGTGACTTCATCCCACTAGTCGAAAACCAGGCTGGAGAACACGAACAAAAGAAGCCAGTAGTTTCTTCTCTAGAATAGCGAGAGGTACAAATCGAGTGAAGTGAGAGGAATGAATCTACCTTCAAGGAGAGGAACGAATGCTTCTCATACTTCCTACGCCTACCGAGCCCCAAGAGGCAGGCAGAGAGCCATCCCAGCCATAGTTACCGAAGAGAATGAATATATGTGTCTCCGACAACAGATCAAGGAAAGTCCAAGAGCATGTATATGCAATCACACTGAGAGCTAGTGCTTACTATCTAAGAATTTCTCCATGGATCTAATTGGAAATGTTTTATGCTTCTTGGGGCTTCTTTGGCGACCATTAAGACTCTTCCTTGATGTGAGTTGCTTATTCTCTGGGGGCCATCTGAAATGCGCGAACCTTCGCTTTATGCCGGTTACGCCGACTCCTTTTTTTTAGTCATGTGATACTTGCCTGCCAGGAATAGTTCCCATAGGAATAAACTCCTTATTGTCCACATAGTAATTAGTGATGCTAGAGAACCCCTGCATACATTGAACAAAAAGGAGAGGAGCAAGAGGATCAACTTGTCTTAAACCTATGGAGGGTTTAAAGGGTTCTGAGGGTTCCCCATTAATAAGAATTTGGTAAGTCACTGAGTCAAGAATGGTATAAATCCAATTGCACCAAAAATTTGGAAAACCCATGCCTTCCATGACACACATCAAGAAATCCCATCTTACAGAGTCATACGCCTTGGTAATATCTGCTTTAATACAGAATTGCTTCCCAAAATTACATTTGTTAAAGTTACTAAGCATCTCAATAGTCAACATGACCGCATCCTTAAGATTTCTGCCTTTCACAAAGGCACAATGACTTTTATCAATCAGATCAGGCAGGACTCGACTCAGTCTATTGGCCATGATTTTGGAGATAATTTTTTGAGCACCAATCTTTCAAGGTGTTGGCATTCTTACATTTAGGAATCAGAGTAATAAAAGTTCTATTCATCTCCTTTAGAATTCTGCCTTTTTTGAAAAAATCCAAAATAGCTTTGGAAACAAGATCACCCACCATATGCCAGGAATCTTTAAAGAAATGAGCATTGTAACCATCGGGCCCAGGGGCCTTATCTGGATTAGCCTCTTTAATAACAACATGTATCTCCTCCATGGTAACTTCCTTCGACAGAATATCATTATGATCATTATTAAGAGAGGGGAGAGTCCACTTCTTATTCCAACTGACCTTTGAATGATTAGATTCAGAAAAAAGCTCAGAATAGAATTGAGTAACATGGTTTTTGATAGTATTGATATCAGAAACTCTCTCTCCATCGATATCAAGATAAGTAAGGCAATTCCTCTGCCTCCTAGTTCTCAAGGAATTATAGAAATATTTCGTGTTACTTTCTCCATTTTTCAGCCAAAGAGCTCTAGACTTTTGTCTAATAAAGGCTTCCTCCTCTTCTAGAGCCTTAATAGCTTTAATTCTAGTAGTTGTAGCCAAATTTATGAGATTATAGTCCAGGGGATTAATATCAGAGTTGTACTGAGCAGCAAGGCCTTCAGCTTCAAGGTATCTAGCATTATCAAAAATGTTACCCACTTCATGTTTATTCCAGGCAATAAGCTTTTGTTTAACCTCTTTTAATTTCTTGACCACTTTGAACATGGGACAACCTTTGATATCAGTGTTCCAGGCTTCACTAACCACTTCTTTATACTTTTCTTTATCAGTCCACGAATTTATGAATCTAAAAGGAATATGTTTCTTCCTGCCTTTAGGCTCAGAACTTATTCTAAGGATCTTATGATCACTATATAGGGTAAAGTAAATTTCCCCAATGTAATTAGGCCATAAGTCCAGGAACACATTATTAAAGATGATTCTATCAACCAAAGAAGTGGTAAAATTACCATCTTCTTGTCTATTGTCCCAAGTGAACATATGACCTTTCATCTGAGCTTCGAACATAGCATGGATGAACATGAAATTATTGAAATCCTACATAGACTTATATGAAGGATTAGATCTGCCAATGCGTTCAGAGACTTTCCTGACAACATTAAAATCTCCAGCAAGAATCCATGCTTCATTCATACTACGCGCAATATTACTAAGCTTATCCCATAGAAGACCCCTTTGTCTATCATCGTTAGAACCATATATAGAAGTAGCAAAGAAAGTTATATCACAAGAACAAATTTTCATGTGGATATGTTGATCAGATTCATTAATATAGGAAACATCAACTCTCGAAGGATCCCAAATAACAACCACTCTCCCCAGCACATGAGAGTTATGATTAGATAACCAAAGATGATTAGGCTAGATCCTCTTCATAGTCTTATACATCTTATTCCTACGATTTTTTGTTTCAGACAAGAAAATAATAGGAGAATTGATCCTCATTAGTTCCTCCTTAACTCTACTTTGATGAGGTCCTCTATTGAGACCCCTAACATTCCAGCAGGTAATGAAAATGTCTTCAGTCATTATTGAACCTTATGAGCTAGAGACCAGCTAGCTTCAGTAGTTCCCTTCTCAACAGAATCACAGAACTCCAATTCTTTAAACTTGTTAGGAGAAAACAGTTTGGGATCCTTGGATAACATACTTCTCATTTTAGTCTTTGTAGCCCCTCTTCAGGGAGCTTTAGATCAAGAAACCAATTGGAATCCATCTTTATCAATCAAGATATGATTGTCATCAGTACTTGGGGTAGAGCCTTGGAAACCAGTAGATCTATTAGAGTTACTGAGACTTTCTATGACTTATAATTTACACAGTAGAGATTTAGGATGGGACTCGTTATCATCAACAATGACAACATTAGGTGTCTTCATGAGGCAGGGAACACAGGAAGCTCTATTTTCCTGTTGAGAACTCAGAATATCCTCAACCAGAGTTCTAGACATTTTAGCTATATGATCATCAGTAGGAATGGCAACATCATTATCCTTCCGAGAAATTTCCACGTTTTCCAGGGTGTTCAATACACTAACAGGTTTAGGAATCCATATTCCTTTCTCTTTTGGATCCTTCTCTAAGACAACTGGTTTACCTTGGCGGGTGGCACAAGCTTTAGGATAAGATCTGCTGTCATGACCAAATGATAGACATCCAGGGCACTTACTTGGAATCCACTCATAGACGACATCAACCATATGCTCCTTACCTGTGTCGCTTCTCATATTAATCATCCTTAGAAACTATGAATCCTTCCTAATCAGAACAAGAATATGAGCATACTCAAGCCTAGAGCATTTTTTGGTGGCTAGGTCAGTATCAATTGGAAACCCTAAGAAGCTCCCGATTCTAGAAAACATAGAGTTATCCTAGAATTCCAAAGGAAGGTTAGGTAGCCGTATCCACACAGCAATGGAATCTACGGATTCCTTCTCGAGTTTGTCTCCAATTTGCCAAGGCTTGAGAATAAGAGGCTTACCCTTCACCGTCTAGGGCCCATCTTCGAGAGCATGAGTTAGATCAGACTTCTCAGAAAACATGATGATGAATAATCCTTGACTTCTAGCATTGATCTCAATGCTTCCTTTAATCTTCCATAGCCACGCTAGATGCCTTGCAAGCGTAGGGAGATGCACTTTCAGATCAACAATGTAACCAGATAAGGTATTCACCCATTTCTCTATGATCTTCTCTCCCTCCTCCTCCAGATAGACAAGCCTACCGTCGAAGATTTCTATATCAATCTTCTGCAATTTCTCTTCCGTGTTGGATTTAGGCCTGAGATTCACCCAAATCCCCTTCATAAGCCCTATCTCCTCCTCCGACCGGCAAGGAATCGAAGAAGTCCCACCTAGGATAGGCCATTCTCCTGTCGTCACCTCTCCCGCTCCCACACGGTTTAAAACCGACGGAGCCATAATAGAATAAGTCAGATATAATCCTAACCCCAAAAGTCCAGAATCCAAAAAGAGTTTCAGATTTCCGCCCTATTAGCATGTGCAATGTTTCATACAAAATAATCACCAAAGTGATGGCGAATAGGGTGAAACCCCTTCTGGAGAAGATGATTTCTGAAAATCAAAGAGCATTCATAAAAGGGAGGTTGATCACCGAAAATGCCTTAGTCTCTTATGAGTTGTTCCACATGATGAAAAAAAGGAAAACTAGGAAAGAGGGTTTCATGGCTTTGAAGCTGGATATGAGAAAGGCCTATGACATGATCGAATGGAGCTTTCCGGATGGGGCTATGGGTCAAATGGGGATACCAGTGAAGTGGAGATTAAAAGTCAAGGAGTGTCTCGTGTATCACGCATTCAGTCATCATCAACGGGGCTAGGAGAGGTACTATAACACTGACAAGAGGTCTACACCAAGATGATCCTTTATCTCCTTATCTTTTTCTTTTCTGCACAGAAGCACTTTCTACTTCTCTTTTACAGGCAACCCAAGAAGGAAAAATACACGGGGCACGTGCAAGTAGGAATGGGCCACATGTATCCCATCTCTTTTTTGCAGATGACATCATTATGTTCACTAGAGACACTAATGAAGAGAGCTCGTATGTTGCTACGATTGTCAGCCAATATGAGAGAGCCTCGGGTCAGAAAATAAACTATGAGAAATCAGAAGAGACTTTTAGTACCAATGTTAGAGCAGAAAGGAGGGAGGAAATCAAAACCATGTTTAACGTGAACGAGGTAGACTGTCACACAAAATACTTAGGACTTTCCACCATCATGGGAAGGTATAAGATGTTGGTGTTTACTTCCATCAAGGACAGGATCTGGAAAAATTGCAAGGATGGAAGGAGAAGCTACTCTCCAAACCGGGGAAAGAAGTCCCAATCAAAGAGGTGATACAAGCTATACCCACATATTATATGAGCATCTTCAAACCACTTGATGGCTTCATAGATGATATCAACGTGATGATATCTTAGTTCTGGTGGGGTCCAAGGATGGTGAAAGAAAGACACACTGGATGAACTAGCACGCGATGTGTGTTGGCAAGAATCATTGGTGGTATGGGCTTCTGTGATCTGAAATTGTTCAAATGGGCTCTTCTGTCTAAGCAAGGGTGGTGTCTAATGAATAACACAAACACACTGGTCTACAGAGTCCTGAGCTCGAAGCATCTAAAATGAGGGAATCTACAAAGGTGGGCTTCAGCCCCAGTTACTCGTGGCACAACATATGGGGGGGGAACTCAGCAATGCAAGGAGGGTTTCATGTGGCGGATTGGTACCGGAAGCCAAGTTAGGATTCTAAAAAATCGCTGGATACCAGGAGTGGCCGATCTGTTAGAAAACTACAGACCGCCTAAGTTTACGGAGGACAATAGGGTGTGCTAACTAATCAATGTGGAATCGAGAACCTAGAACACACAGCTGATTTACCAGCACATGCAAAAATCAATTGCTTGTAAGATCCTCAATATCCCTCTTTACAACAGACATGGAGAAGACCATTTAGTGTGGGAACCGGACAAGAAGGGTTTCTTCTCGGTCTGATCAACATACTCTTTCCTGCGATGTCATGTAGACGGGGAGGGTGAGCTGGAGGAACGTTCGTGGTCCCGACTATGGAAGAAATGCTGGCCACCCAAACTCATTCACTTTGTGTGGAGAGATTTTATAAGAATTCTTCCCACTATAGCGAGACTAAAATGGAGGGACATTTGCGACAACGACCTATGCCTGTGGTACAGCCTAGTTCTTGAAGATGATTACCACACTTTGATAGGATGCCAGAAAGTAACAAATGCCTGGGCTACCACTACATTCAATATACATGACTGGGCATAGCAGGGGACTTCTATACAAGCCCTCTATAAAGCACTATTACATCACAAAGAGGAACTAGAGGTTGAAGAAGGTGTCACAACCCTTTGGATCACATTGACAACACAAAACAAACAAATCTTTGAAGAAGGAAAGGTTCTGATATAGAGCCTGGTCAGATGCTTTAGTAATCTTATAAGTGACTACAAAGCTTACCAATCAAAATCGTGTGTTATGCAAGAAGACCGAAAAATGAGGGACCACGAGTGATGGGTGACACCACCGGAGGAGCAATGAAACTCAATACAGATTGTTCATGGTAGAGGGAGGTATCAGGGGGTGTCAGAGCCATAGTCAGGGATCATAGAGGCAAGATACAGGCAACACTCCAAGAGAGGAAGGATGGTATCCAGTCAATATTCATGGGGGAAGGGGAGGCAATCAGGGAAGGCATACTCCTCTGTATCGAATTGGGTTTCAGAATAGTATTGCTGGAGTTTGACTGTAAGGAGGTAGTCCAGGCTATCAAAGATGGAGGAAGGGGAAGAGATCATGCATAGATGTTAATTCAGGATATCTGTTTTATACTGGAGGGAATGGAAGCCATCAACATCACTTGTAGGCCTAGGAGCTGTAATAGGGCCGCTGATTATGTAACAAAAGATGCTTGTAATTGGGACTTCAGACAGGTTTCCCTGAGTCCCTATGACAATGATCTTCTTGTAATCACACATTTAGATATCTAATAGATAATTATCTTTTGCTTTCAAAAAAAGAAAAAAAGAAAAAGGAAGAGTTGGATATAAAGGGTTACACCCATGCAAGCTTCCAGACTGACAAAATGATTGTAATAATGTTTGACAATAAACGAAATTTGTAAGCTAGAAAGAGTTTTGAGATAATGACAATTGTTCAAATCTACAAAACAATTTGAGTATCTCTGTGTTATAAGAACAACACATATTGTATGGATCAAGAAGTTCATATGGGTGAACTTATGTGAGGTTCTAAACCATTGATGACATAGTAGAAATATTGATGACAACAATGGAGCTACTAGTTAGGCTGGGAATATCAGATAGCATACTACTTCACTTCCATATCATACAAATAGTCATACAATGAAGATATGTGAAAATTGCAAAACACTGACTTAAGGCAAACGTTGCTAAACTCGTTATAAAAGCACTAGTGCAACAGAAGCATAAATGTCATGTTAGGTCACTCAGGATGACATTCGTGGTCGATTGGCTCTAAGTGCAAGTGGGAGTATGTTGGTATGTATGCCTAGAGAGCCAATCATATGATGATTGAGATATGGCATTAGATACCTGGTTTGATAATAATAAAGGCAAGCTTCCAATTTATTTTGTATATTCAGTTATGAGATAATGAATTACATGATAAATGTCTAGAGAATGATATTACTCTATGATGTATGTCTTCAAGTATGTGACTAGGAAGAATGAGATCATATAGATGTTAAGTGTATATACATTCTCATTATGTCCCTGATCGATTGTTATTGTGGAAGGCAGGTAGACAACAATAACACATAAGATCAAAATGTGAGTGGGTTGATGAATAAATCTCATTAGTCATGATACGACTATATCAAACTAAGCACATAGACACATATTAGGGAACAATGTATCAGACAGACCTACCGAGAGACTGAAACATGGAAGCCATCATCATGGAAGTCATAGTTAGGTCTCTCAATGATGGTGGTGGTTGTGATTCTTAGACCTAAAATCACCACACTCATCACATGTCGTTGGGTACATTTTGACATCATCAAATGCAGTCTTGAAACATGGGTTGTTATAACGGTGATGATTGGGTGCTTTGACACATGGGGAATGACTGTGAGTGATAGCTATAGGATTTGTCCCTCCGATAGGAGTATGATATCCAAGGCCTCTTGATTAGCGAGATTGAGAAAAGTATGGCCATACACATGTGAGTCAATATGTGATATTGAGCTTACATATATCTCATGAAGTCTGCTCTGGTTCAAGGAACAAGATTGAATAATAATGAGGATGACTTCTCCATACCTCTAGTTCAATCTGGATATCATCCACAAAAGAACTATACAAACATTGTAACACCATACACAAAATGTAGGTTGAAGTTGCTCCCCAACTTTCCATTCACTTGGGTAGCAATGATGTGCGACTAGGCACCACTCTTTGCTTGTGATGTCATAAGCTAGTTATGGACATTCACTGCCAACGTGATATGGGACCTATAGGGTCACACACATAGGAATTCATCTAGAAGAGGAGTTTGATCTTGAATGATAATTGAATTAAGTACTAAGTGTTTAGATACTCAATTCACACAACAGATCGACAAATTGGCTAACTGAACTGTCAAAGGACCATCTCACTGGCTGAGATGGCTGTTTGGGCATCCATACAGGCATCTCAAGTGTTGAGATAGTCGTTTGGGTTGTCAGGTAGATCAGAAATTGAATTGTCTTAGTTTTGCCCTATGAACCGACCGGTTCAAGCTGTTGAACCTATTGACTCAACTCAAACTCACCAGACTGCCATCTGGGTGAGTGAGACGGGCGTCTCGCTTGTGTGAGATGGCCCGGTTGGGACGAACGAAAGTTTTCAAGTTTTCCTGAACTCGTTTTAATTGCACATACTTGGGGTGCAAGTAAATTAATAAATGACATTAATTAGGAAACGATTTTCCAATTCATATATGACCTGGAAAGTGCAAAATGATCATTTGTGAGATGACCGTCTCGTGTACCAGATGACTGTTTCTCTTACCAAAATGACCGTCTCACTTGGCAAGACTACCGTTTCGTCACATGCAGGTTGTAAAACTTCTAGAAGAGTTGCAAAAATTCGAGATCTACTTGTCCTTTCCACTCCCTCTTTAGTCCCACATTGGATGGGGACTGGGAACCCTGACCATAACCCCTCCTATATATAGAGGTGTATTGGGGGCTTCCCAGAGTAAAACAACTATATAGACAATTGAGAATTAGTTGCTCTAATAATTGTTGTCCTCTCTGGTTGTGGTAACCACAAGAGCCCATGCAAGTCCTACTTGAATAGGAAGGGATAGCCAACGAGAGAGAAATAACTATGGATCATTGCTGTGGGAGTGTATGTTGGTGACTAGTACACCAACGGAAGGGACAACTCCTTCATGTTCATTCATGTAGGATGGCAGGAGTTCTATTTGGTCCATGTAGACTACTCTAGAGGCAGGAGTCCTTTGCATGCTGCTAGGAGGGCAATGCCAACTTGCAGTCTGTGGCGAGATCTGAGGAGCCGTTGTAGAAGTTGTTTGAGTATGCTATCCATGGAGGAGCAGTCAGACCAGTCCGAGTGTGACCAGGAGCTACATAGACATTGTCTAAGATAGAGTGTGCATCTACATTGACGATGATTGTCGTTGGACTTGCTTCAGGACCAGGTATATCTTCGTGAAACCATCCTTCCCATTGCATAGTTATTGATGCAATATGTTGGTTAATGGGTAATATGTTAGTAAAATTTTTGTTTCCGTTGCCTTCTTGATGTCATATTTCCCAAAAATATTTGTACTAGTGATTTAAAAACATATTACAAGATATAAAAAGGTCAACATGTTAGATTTTTAGATAAGAAGAGAATGTCCTACCACTAGGGGTCTGAACATAAAAAACAAAGTCCATATATGAAGGTTCTAGATCTATCATCTTATCAACTTTAGAAGGTATAAAGAAATTTAAAGATCTACAGTCAAACAAAACTTTTATTGGATGTTGATTTAGATGCATAATACCTTCAATCACTTCATTATCATCACCGACATCCCCAAAATCCAAAAAAAAGATGTGTCTAGAACGCCTCTCCACAATAGGGTGTCAACCATGAAGGTTGTGGTTGTTCCTTAGAGGTGGATTAGGATGAGGTTGTGGATGATTCACATGTTGTTGTGGAGACTATTGGGCAGGAACATGGCGTTTCTACAACTTAGGGCACTGGGGACAAAAGTGCTTAGCCTGACCACACATATGCATATCATTGGCCTACCCTCTCTCTGTGGTCCAAGGTTTCCACTATAGGACTTCCCAGGAGGATGATGCTGAGATAAATGCTTTCACCTATGCTGAAGTTGGTTATAGTAAAAACCGTCCTCTTGTTGTTATGAGATGGATCTTGAAGACTAGGGTAAAACTCAATAGCTAAGGCATTAACAATCATCTGCCAAAAAGTACGACTATGCTTAGGGATTAGATCATGACCAATATGGTAGTGGAGTGATGAGTGCATATTCATCCCACTTTGCATATTTAGCTCAACTCCGCATTTAGATCTTTTATTTTTCACCTAGTTAGATTTCTTTCAATCTACTTAGGTTTTTATGCTAACTTTTACAAGCTTGATACTTTTCTTGACTCCTCTTGTAGGTTTTGAGTCTTGTCACTCTTTAAGATAGGGGGTCTCACTGCCCTTCAACATGCGGGGGTTGATAGGAGGACACCTCTCTTGGGGTTTGGGGCAGTGTCCCAGACAAAAATGAATTTCAAACACTTTTAGAAGGAAGATTGATCAATAAATTTTATAAAGACTGATGACCTGGTGCCTGATGAAATTCTGTCACCCCTTTGCCCGATGGTAACTCTTCCCTCAGTGCCTGATGGGACTCCAAACCCCAAGGCTGATAAAGAATGCCCGTTGAAACCTCACTGACTGCTGAAGATCCAGTACCTGATGACATTTCAGTGTCTGACGATACTTCAGTGACCAATAGAATTTCGGTGCTCAATGTCACTTCAATGCCCAACAACACTTCAATGACCAATGGTGCTTCAGTTCCAATGACTCCCTAGATCTCGTTTACCACTGGGCCCACTACACACCCTAAGCCTATAGATAATCGACCCCTCCTCCATTTAGGGGGATCTCTTTTGC
This sequence comes from Alisma plantago-aquatica, assembly GCA_963693085.1. Taxonomy (NCBI): domain Eukaryota; kingdom Viridiplantae; phylum Streptophyta; class Magnoliopsida; order Alismatales; family Alismataceae; genus Alisma; species Alisma plantago-aquatica. The sequence continues at coordinate 120,246,085 of OY856411.1, forward strand.
TCCATTATGTTAGGAGGCTGCCACCCTACACCCATCCAAGGAAGGTGATCACCATCAACCTACACTCCATCTCCAGCGCCATAGATGTCCAAGTGGTGTCTTCTCTCCATCATTTATCTCCACTCCTACTCCGATAAACCATAGTACAAGAAGAGAGGGAAAAAGTGATGAATAATATCATCCACACCCGCCCTTGGTTTTACTCTCTTCCTCCTCTAGAACAACCACATCATTGGAGTAGAAGACCGCTGCTCCACTGAGCCACAATCATCTTCTTCACCATGACCATGGCTGAATCTTTCTTCTCCCTTGTTCTCTCTATTCTTTCATGAAGAGCGAGTACTCCATCTTGCTGGGGTGCGAGGACTAGCCATATTGTCCGTTCTTACATGTTAAAACTTTTGCCATTCCAAGGATTGTATACAACTTTCCATTTTCATGTTAATCATTTAATTCATGCTTTGTGGATTAATCACTTGTCCCACATGATTTATTATATTCCTATGTGATGAGTATATTTATACCCATTTTTACATGTTGTTTTACTTTCTTTTTAGGGGCTTTTGTGTTTCTATTTCTTAGTTTTAGCTCTATATTCATTCAAATGTAATTATTTTCCCTTTTATGAAATTTAATGCATTTTCATATATGTTTTGTGTAGAATCAGCCAAACTTGTGAAACGAAGCCTAGATGGATGATTAAACCCCATGATGCTATGCCTTAAGGGTAGGAAGGCCCGAAATCTTTCTTTTATATCACCTTCCAACCACCTAGTCAAGTGAGCGGCTCTACCAATCACCCAAATCAAGCTGCTCTCCAATCGAAGTCTTCCATATTCTTATGTCTTGATGTGTGCTCTCAGCATCTAGTCCATTGTGATTTACCCCATGCTGGTCTACCAGAGAACCAGATACCAGGTCCATATTGAGTAACCCACATGATTCACCTGTTGGATCGAGTACATGTGATGCAATTAGATGCCTTCGATCATGAACGCACTAACAAACTCACTCAGGGTTGAAATCCCCAAGCTTTTACCAAAACCAAAGCGCAATAATACCACCCGCAAGCGGACGAGTCTTATCGAAGTATAGTTGAGGATCGAACCCAAAGGACAACCTTTTTAAGAATCTTTGTCAGTCGAATCTAGCTCAAGTAAAACTAATATTTAAAACGATTGGTTGATTTGAGGTTAATTAGACTAATTGCAAGGAAGTAAAAGCTGAATTAAAGTTGGATTTAGATCAATGATATGGAATCGCTGGGATGGTACTGGGTTTCACCACCGCTACTCATGCAAACACATTCAATCATAAACAAACCAGGCAAGATATAACAATCCAAAAGGAGCGGCTGCAGAACCCCCTGTTAGGGCGTTAGGTTCGCGTAAACATCACCTTAGGCATCAGATGTCTCATCACCCCCCGGATCACTTACTTACGGCTCCGAACAAATCCCATTCTATTTCTAGTTTGGGAGTCAACCGCATTAACCGATAAGCGAGCAGGCGATTAATATACAAGCAAACATCGACGATTAACAAGAAGATACAAAATCCAACTAAGGTTGTGAACCCCCTGTAAAGGCGTTAGGTTCAAAGAAGCGTCACCAAAGGCTAGATGGCTCATCCCCTCACGGATCATACACTTACGACCTCAAGGAATCCTTTTAGAAGTTCTCGTCGAGGAGTCAACTTGTTAAACGACATTTTATCCTATATATAGAAGTTCTCGCAATATAGGTAGAACAGATATGAAAGCGAGCAATTAATCGAACTACAAGCATAACGGTTAACCAAGAAATGAAAAGTTATATTCATTGCCATGGAAAGTTTAACAAAAGAACATGGTTGCATGGGCAGCGGGGCTAGTCCCCGCACCCCAACGGAAAGGTACTACTCGCTCATGATGCAAGACACAAGAAGAATGAGAAAGAGAGAGGAATCCGCCATGAACTCGGTGTAGAAGGTAGTCGTAGCTCGGTGAAGAAGATACGACCTCCTACATCGTGTCGGAGCAGATCTGGTCGCAAACGGGAGTTGCCAAGACAGACCAGACAGTCTCCCTCTCTCCATCTTCCTTCTCTCCTCAACCTCCTTGGTTGCAACACGGGTAGTAGGTGAAATGGAACTGGCGTAAGCCGGACTGGATTTGGATCGGAACTGTGTTTGGGCAGCCTGGCGGCGTCCGGATCTGATGCCCCAAATGAGGATCCGTGGGGTCCTATTTATAGGCACTGAACTGGCCCTCACATTTTTGGTGTGATTCCAATCCAAAAATATCTTATCCAAACGGTTTGCTGTTTTAAATGCTCAAACGGTTTGGTAAGAACTGACCAAATGGTCTTGCTCTCTCGGTTTGGGTATTGTGCTGCTTTTCATTCAAAATATCTAGCTTATTCGGTCTGCCCCTTCATTCGGTTTGCATGTTGGGAAAAGCAAACAGTCCTTCACGTGTACAGCTTACACGGTCTTCTCATGCTGGCTCATTCGGTCGTACTCGGCATTCGGTCTTGGGGTCTTTTATTCAAACGGTTTGCAGTAGTTGAAGCAAACGATCTTGTAGCACTTCTAGCATGCGACCAAAGAGACCAAACGGTCTTGACAGATGAGGCCATACGGTCTTCGGGTGATAGGCAAATGGTCTACGCATGTACTGCATTGTTCAGTCTTGGCGAGATGCGCATCCGGTCTGCTAGCATTCGGTCTTCACGCTGGAAAAGCAAACGGTCTTGAGTCCAAAAGTAGACTAAACGGTCTGTATGTCATTTACCCATGCACGTGATTCCGGTTTGCCATTCATTCATAGTAGCTGTCCAAACGACCAGTGTGGTAATCGCACTCCATTCGGTTTGCATGTGAATGAGTGACCAATCGTTCTTCACTAATAAGTACTCACACGATTTGTTGCTAGTTCAGTTCTACTGCTGCTCATTCGATCTTAGTGGGTCCATTCGATTTGCAAGCTGATTCCAAATGGTCCTCACGTTGGATGGTCTGTGTGTGCATGCGATCTGCATGCATTCAGCTGCTCGTTCTTCACGTGGACAAATAAATTGGTTTTCATTTGCTACATCCACTCGGTCTTCGCATGGACCACTCATACGATTTTACTCATTTGCTGCTTGGTCTTCACGTGATGCTCATACGGTTTTGATTTGTTTTAAAGCAGCAAACAGTCTTCCAATGTAGCAGCTCATCCGGTCGTCGCTAGGAGCAAACGATCTTGAGACCGCATGGGCTCAAACGGTCTTGAGACCGCATGGACTCAATTGGTCTTGAGACCGCATGGACTCAAATGGTCTTGAGACCGCATGGACTCAAACGGTCTTGGGACCGCATGGGCTCAAACGGTCTTGAGACCGCATGGACTCAAATGGTCTTGGGACCGCATGGGCTCAAACGGTCTTGGGACTGCATGGACTCAAACGGTCTTGGGACCGCATGGACTCAAACGGTCTTGTTTAGCTTTGTCAAAACCTGCATTAAATGAACAATATTTAGTTAAAACATTGATAATCAAATCAACTAAGTAGTTTTGCACATTATGATTCATATTGAGGGAAAAAGTATGTATAGAGTTGAATTGGTCCCGAAATATTAATTGAATTTCATGATGAATATGCATTCATCAGACCACAAACATTCATCTTTAGGGTTTCAGAGGTGAGGAATGCATCTATAAAAGTAAACCCCTATCATCCATTCTAAGGGTCTCTGATAAGTGATTAGAAACCACATTGCGCAGCACAAACCCTATCATGGAGCGAGGAGGCGGTGGCCGCAGCGGAGAGATCAGTCTTCCTGTACTAGGCATCATGGCCTTCTCCATCAATCCTACTATCTCTTTGTTTTTGTCCCTTGTCATGAGCAAGTAGAAGCTTTGTGTTGGGGCATGGGGACTAGCCTCGATCACTCGTATCTTATCTTAGCTTGTATCTAAACTTGAAAATATAGTTGCTAAATAAAGTATCATTCTGCTCGATGCCTTGCTTTGCAAATTGACGACTTGTTTTGCATATATGTTATAATCATGGATATGTAGGTTGCTATGAGCGTGATTAGAACACCAAAATGATCTTATTGTCCCCCTGAGATGTCAGCAAGGATAGTGAGGTGATAGGATTTTGATCTGCTACATGTCGAGGATGGTCAATTGTAAGTAAGGGAGTTCAGTTGGTATAGAACAGGAACTTGGGTGCCAAGGATGGTCAGTTCTGAGGACGTTTAATGTAGGTGATGACCTGTATCCCATCAGGTTGCAATAGCTAAGCCTCGATTTAGCAATGAATACTAGAGAGTTAGATCTTGTTAGGATAGTTACGCATGCCCATGTAGCGAAACCCCATGCCCTGGTGCTCTTTATTGTTTGTCATTTACTTCCTTAATCTCTGTTGCTTTTGGACAACAATTAGGTTTAAATAATCTGCCAACTACTCGATGATAAACATTACTCTTAATACTTTTGAAACTTTATAACTACTTAAAAAGGTTGTCCGATGGGTTTGATAATTAAATATACTACAATAAGGCTTCCACTCATGTGGAGTGGGGAATTAGTGCACTGCTTTTGGTTAAACCTAGAAGTTATTCTTTCAGGGTTTTTCTTGGTGTGGCATTTGGAGCTCCATAAAAAATTGGAGCCGTTTCCGGGGACAATGGTAGTTAAATATTTCTAGAAGTATAAGCATAATTAGAGTGTTTCTTTTCTTTTTTTTATACTTTTTATATAATATTGAAAATCATTTAGAACCAAATACACCACTCACGATCATTTCTTTCTTTTTTCAGGTGTTTCTAGCCTATGCGAAGGTCTACAAGTCTTGACTCGAGATTACTATTTGACCCTAAAATTGAGAAAACTCTCAGGAATATTCTCAAGAAAAGAGCCATGGCAGATGTAGCGGCTGCAGAAGCAAATATCCAAGCATGCATTGATGCATCTATAATGGCCTAGTGAGAATTACTCACCACAGAAGCCAGAGAATAGGCACTAGATGAGTTCACGACTAGTCAAGAAGCCGCCCAAGTTGCAGACGCGTGAAAGAATTACTAAATTTCTCCATCCCTAAAGGAACCTACTTGACTCATTCAGTCAGACCTCTAGGTGACCCGATCGAGATCAGATCCCAATGGGTCATCCTACTGCAAAACACCACCTTTACATGAAGGATCAGAGATGATTGTTGGGAACATCTTCTCAAGTTCATCAACCTTCATTCGATGTTGAAGCCATTAAGCACCACCAATGACACCATGTGACTGCAACACTTCAAATACTCTCTCACAAACAAAGCCAGAGTGTGGTATAGCACTCTTTGAGGGGGTCCTATCACTACATGGGAAGCCTTACAAAAAATCTAGAGAAATTCTACCCCCGATGACATACTTGACATGAGGAAAAATCACCAGGTTTAGTCAAGCGCTCTACGAGCACATGCACGAAGCATATGAATGATTCAATGAACTTTTACGCAAGTTCCCACACCATAGCATCCCCGATAATCAGGTCATAGAATCCTTCTATTGGGGAATCAACAATGAGATCAAAAGGTTCCTTGAGTTTTTTCTAATGGGAATTTCATGTGATAGATCTTTGACAGTGCACTAAGGATAGTTGAGTTGGCCGCTAAAAACCAAACCAACTAGATTGGATATTCAAAGAAGAAAATTCTAAAAATCATTGGGGCAAAAGATCATTCAGAGCTCAAATTCATCTCTGAGACTTTAAAACCCATCTCTGCCAAGTAAGAAAATCTTGAAAAATCTTTCAATGCATGCAAAAGGAGTCATGAAATACCCCAAGTACAAATTATCACACCCACCTATGAACATTGTCGTAACACAACCCACTTTCCGCTCCCAAACGTTCATCGTGAGTAAGACCTTGGACTCAATTCATTCATCTAGAGTCTACAGAAGGTGCCAACGTTGCAAGAAGGGACCACAACAATGCAAGACCCAATTAAGTCATTTCAGGAGATGATTGTGTCATGTCAAACCCAACTCGCCAGTACTATGGCTAATCGCAAAATGCTAGAATCCCATATTGCTTTCTTAACGAACAAATAGTCATCACCAGCTGGCATAAGTGCCAGCCAGCCCTAAGTCAACCCCAATCAACTAGTGTAGTTAAATACAGTAACAACTATGTTGGGAATGAGTACTCTGCCCCCTACCAAATTCATCAAAAAGGAGGAAGATTCAGAAGAGGCACCAAAAGGGAAATTATCCACCACCGAGTATGGTCAGAAACTAGCGAGAAAACGACCGTTGCTACATCAACAATTGATTCTGAGTCTCCACCGCTCATTGATGCACAAGTGTATAAGACTCATACCTTATGAAGGACACTTGAGATAGACTAAGCTAGACATATATTTATGAAATTCAAAGACACGATGAAAAAGCTCCATGTTAATATTCCACTAGTTGACACACTCGCTGAGATGCTAACTTGGGCCAAATAGCTTGAGACTCTCCTCTAAAAAAAATATCACAGAAGAATGTGAAACAGTGAAGATGGCAAAAAGTGCTTCTGACGTAGTTCAAAATCATATACCTCAGAAGCAGAAAGACCCAGGTTCTTTCAAGATAGATTGTTTCCTTGGGGATGACACAGGTCGCAAAGTACTATCCAATTTAAGTATATCGAGAATGTCATACACTTTGTGTCAGCGTTTAGGATTCATTGACCTTCGACCGACTACCATGACTATCCCTCTAGATGATGCTTCAACAACAAAACGTTTGGGGATAATAGAAGACATTCTAGTTATATTGAAGAACACCTATATCCCATGTGACTTTGTGATTATGGACATTAAAGAAGGTGATCCGTACCTACTGATATTTAGAAGACCCTTCTTGGCTACAAAATGAGCCCTGATTGATGCCAAAGCAGGAACACTTCTCCTACGACTAGGTAGGGAGACCCTTGAGTATCGAGTCATTGATGGTTTGAAGGCGCCCAACTTCACTGCTGAAGTTTTCTTTGTCGATTGTGTCAAAGATATGGCTCAGTTCAGACAAACATCCTATGGAGACCCCCTGCAAGAAACTCTTAATGGAAACGAAGACTCTAAAGAAGACCCCCAAGTTGCCATGTACAAAGCACTTAGACACATAAGAAATAGATGAGAGACATCCTAAAACCTTCGAAGATTTGAAGATGGCCAAGGAAATCTCTATGGAAACCTTGCTGCAAGTGGCACCTAAGCTAAAGACGATGCCCGAAGGACTTAAATATCGATTCCTTGATGAAGGAGACCTATGTTGAGTCATAATTAGCTCCAAGCTCAGCCCAGAGAAATAAGATAAATTGATGATGGTTTTGAGAAAAAAGAAGAAAGCCTTGGGATACAGTATGAGTGATCTCACTAGGATCAATGTTAATGTGTGTATGTATAAGATACCAATGACAGAAGACCATGAACCATAAAGAGACCCTCAATGCAAACTCAATCCAAATATGAAGGACATCTTGTAAAAGGAGATGATAAAACTATTACACGCAAGGATTATATATCAAATATCTGACTCCCAATGGTAAGCCCTATCTAGATGATGAATAAAAAGGGAAGGATGGCAATCATTCAAAATGATCAAGGGGAACTCATACCTACACAAATAGTTATAGGATGGACAATGTGCATTGACCATTGTAAGTTGAATAAAGCAACTAGGAAGGACCACTATCCCCTCTTATTCCTAGACCATGTCTTGGAAAGGTTCGCTCACTAGGAATACTTCTGTTATCTAGATGGCTACTTTGGGTTCTATCAAATATGTAACACTTGGGCCCACTGCCCACGACTCTAGTAGATTTTCAAGAATGACGGCTGGCCCTACAGACCACCAGTAGCCTTAACTGTGCACTTTGTCCTCACTCACACACAAGCCATGATCAACTTCCCGACTGGTCACCCATCCTAATACCTGGGATGTTATAATCTCCCCCACTTAGACTCTTGACGTCCTCATCAAGTCTCAACTACAAGGCCTCTTAATATTTCCCCATTTCAGTGCAGACCCAGAATAACCCATGGACACCCAGCTCCTGATCACGGAACACCAGCGCAAGGGTGGCTACATCACCATGGACAACCCTTTCCAACTTGCCTGGACCGCATGACTCAAGACTGGCATGCCACATGTCCATGTGGGCCCCACCTACTGGAGGGGTTATGGATCTGATACCATTTGTAAAACCTGTGCCCACTGCCCAAGGATCTAGTAGAGTTTCAATAATGACAACTGACACATACCACCACTAGCCTTAACTATGCGCTTTGTCCTCACTCACACACAAGCTAGGATAAACTTCTCGACGCTTTTTCCTCACTCACATACAAGATAGGATCAACTTCCCGACTGGTCACCCATCCTAGTACTACTCTAGGCTAAGCACGATTAACCATAAAGTTCTTTAGAGATGGGCTCCCTGAAAAGGAGGTGCACCTTGGTGATATGGGTAGTCCAATCATTCCTTTTAAGATCATTTTATTCAAGGCCTCAAGACCTGGGATGTTACATAATCCCAATCCATCCTAACAACCAAGAAAAAACAACCTTTACATGTCCTTTTGGAAAATATGCTTTTCGACGCATGCCCTTTGGCCTGTGCAATGCTCCACCTACCTTCCAGCGTTGCATGCCATCTATCTTCTCCAGGCTTACTGAAACCATCATGGAAGTCTTCATAGACAATTTATCTGTTTATGGAGATTCTTTCAACAACTGTCTCAAGAGCCTTGACATTGTTCTCACAAGGTGTGACGAGGCCCATCTCATTTTTAATTGGGAAAAATGTCACTTTATGGTACACAAAGGCATTTTCTTAGGTCATAAAATTTCCAATAAGGGCATCAAAGTTGACCTGACAAAGGTGGAAGTAATAGAAAAATTATCACCACCTAAGAAAGTAAAGGAGATACAAGATTTCCTTGGTCATGTGGGTCTCTATAGAAGGTTCATACGAGACTCCACAAAAATTGCAAAACCTCTCACCAAGCTCTTGTTGAAGGAGGCTGAATTCAATTTTAATGAAGAATGTATGAATAATTTCACTATGTTGAAGAAAGCTCTCACTACCACCCCCGTCATTTATGTGCCCGACTGGAGTCAACCCTTTGAAATCATGTGTGACGTGAGTGACTATGTGGTCAGAGCCATCCTGGGACAACACATTGAAAACAAACATTAGGTGGTCTATTATGCTCTGAAGACCCTCGATGAGGCACTACAGAACTACACAAGACATAGGGGGAAATGTTAGCTATCGTGCATGCCTTTGATAAGTTGTGATCATACCTAGTGGGATCCAAAGGACAGAGTAGCAAGAAATTCATACACGACGTTTGAAAATATTATTGGGACAAACCATTTCTTTTCCGATTATGTGCAGATGGTCTTTAACGATGATGTGTAACTCACGAAGAATCCAAGAGCATTTTGCTACACTGTCACTCCGGACCTACATTAGGGCATATGTCTGCCCAGAAGACTACCACTAAAGTTCTATAATGTGGTTTCTACTAGCCGACTATCTTTAAAGATGCCTACAACTGCACTCATTTGTGTGACCAGTGTCAGTGATCTGGAAATATATCTAGGCGAGATGAGATGCCCCTTACACAATGGCAAAAATTGGAAACTTTTGACATATGGGGAATTAATTACATGGGGACATTCCCTCCTTCCCATGGGTTCTCCTACATTTTGATGGCGGTAGAATACGTTTCTAAATGGGTTGAAGCCATTCCCACAGTTTTGTGTGATTCAAAGCATGTTATCAAAATGTTCAAAGACATCATTTTCCCTCGATTTGGAGTACCTCGAATCGTGATCTCAGATGGAGGTTCCCACTTTTCCGAAAGGATATTAAAGAAATATGGAGTAAACCACATGACAACATCTCTGTACCATCCCCAAACTAGTAGACAGGTTGAAGTCTCTAATAGATAGATAAAAGCAATATTGGATAAAATCGTGAATATGATAAGAAAAGATTGGGCCTTATAGTTGAGCGATGCTCTGTGGGCCTATCCGACCACATTCAAAACACTTCTAGCAGCAACTCCCTTTTGTCTAGTCTATTGGAAATCTTACCATCTGCCAGTGAAAATGGAGCACAAGGCCAGTCGGGCAATAAAGACCCTTAATTTTGATTTATCAATGCCCAAGGAAAATCGATTGTTGCAAATCTAGGAACTATATGAACTCATAATGTCGGCCAATGAGAGTGAACACATGTACCAGGAACTGAAAAAAATCTAGCATGATCACCATATAAGGAGGAAGGACATCAAAGAAGGATATCTATCTCTAGTCTATAACTCGGGGCTGCAACGTTTCCCAGGAAAGCTGAAAATAAGATGGTATCGATTGTATGTGGTGAAACAAATCTATGCTCATGGCACATATGTGTTGGAAGATGATGCAAGAGGAAAATTTGTCATAAATGACCAAAAAATCAAGTGATACTTCACCTCCAATAATTCTCCAAATCATGAAGACTATAGAATCAATAGGAATGGAATATTGGAACAACATAAACAAGATCAATGTCTCGATGCCCTACCCCACACATAGAAACAACACTTCATCGAGCTAAATGACATTAAAAACAAAGAGCTCTCGGGAGGAAACCTGAGAAGAGAGAGAGAGAGAGAGAGTAAGAGGGGGTTCGAGCGCTACAACTTCATTCCCTCTAACAGTCTTGCAATTGGCTTTCTACAAGATTCACCTGATTCCCTAGCATTAACCCGTTTGGAGGAGAAACGAATGGCGGGTCTCTGCCAATGCTACCTCGCATCATCGACTGACCTCATCAAGACTTCTATCCAAGACATGCATGATGACGTGTCAGACGTTACTCAAATAAGTAAACAACTAAAATTGGGACAAATAGCAAAAAGATCACCTTCCACCGACGTCTTCAGCTGCAACTCCACAATCTATGATCCACCTCTGAATGAGCTTCTATTGGAGTTTTAAAAGAAAGATCTCAGCTCGCTTATCACCCGCAAGTGTACGGGGTCAATTGTAGTCAAATGTCGAACTCAAGGAGCTAGGTTAGTCAGGCACAAAATCATCAACTTTCATTAATATAGGTCAGTTTACAAAAGTCGGGTTGATTACAAGTAACTAAAGGCAAGTAGAAAATAAGAGCTTAGTTTAGTTCAAATCACGAAATGAAGAATCCTAGGCATGGAATTTCACTACGAAACCTTCACATCATGCATAACTACAAAATTAAAACATGCAGTCAATTTTGTAAGGAGATTGTCATCATCATGCACCTCTCAGTGGCATGAGATGGTTCTCTTCATAGCATAACATCCCCATGTTTATGCTAGATTTGAACACAATCTGAAACCCTCAACATACTCTATCCATTCCCATGGTCAAGAACATATTGCCATGAATCCTACTCCCTACTTCCTCATATATTCTCTCGAATAACACAAGAAAACATAAAACATGTATAAAGGGTGGCCAATAAAAAATACAAGCAACGAAACACTATAGGCATTCATGGAGAAGAAAATTGACTAACATAAGATATAAGTTGTGTGTTCACATGAGTAATGACATGGGAGATACTCTCCCATACCCAAGAAAAGAGTTCTATTCGTCCATAATGGAGATGTACAAACACATTGTAGAAATTTTAGAGTTTTGCATGATTAAAAGAAGAAAAAGCTAAATGAACCAAAAGTGTAGCCAAGGGGAAGTAGAAATCTAGCTAGAAGATGAGATTCCACCCTTGGAGCTGCTCCAACTTGGACAATCCTCCCTCCTGAGAAACATTCATGAGGAGAAAAGCTCTGCTACACCTTTGGAGAAGAAATGGAGAAGAAATGAAGTAGAATGGAGGTTCCATTGCTACAGAACATGCCTTTGGCGTCGGTTGTTTAACCCCTTTTGGCGACGGTTTTCAAGCGATGCCTATGTGGGCGCCGCTAAAGGTTGAACTCTTCGGCGTCAGTTTTATAACCGACACCGATATAACCTATAGGCGTCGGTTATATATAGTAAGCCGATGCCAAAATGGTTCGCGCCACAAAAAAGGGCACCATCTAGGACACTTTCTGCGTCAGTTATCAACTAAAAAACCGCCGCTATATATACTATAGGCATCGATTTTATATGAAAAAGCGACGCCATTTCCACCACGGCCGTGGTCACATTAGGCGGCAGTTTTTATCCAAAAACCGACGCGGTAGGCCTTTGATGACGGTGTTCTATAAATAACCGACGCCTATGTTTTAATTTTTTTTTCTTATCAGTTTGCAGGCCTGCTGTGGCTGGTCAATAGGATGAGAACCTACAGTTCAGTTTTATGAACTGCAGGTTTACAACATCCATTGATATCAACCTACAAACAGGCCACAAACCTGCAAAATCAACATATATTTTTTCACACAAGTAGATACATTCAGACATCAATTCAATTCTCACATTCACACATGTAGAAACATTCAAATACATGTAGAAACATTCATACATGTATAAACATTCAAAAATATTCATTTACAAAATATCATTCAACATCGCTATCAACATCCCAATTATATCTTACAATCACCACTGCTTGTATGGCTTTTTCCCATTCTTCTCTTACTTCATTTAATACTTCCATCGTATATGGAGCATGTACATTTTTTAAGTGTTTACCTATAGTGTGGTCAGTTTTAAACACCTGCAAAGAAAATGATGTATATATATAAATAATAATATAAAAATAAGATTGATATATTTCATACTAACTAATGAGACTATATATAATACCTCATGTATGGTATTGATGTCCAATGCGGCATGTTTGATAATCATCTGCATAAATCACATCACATAGTATGCGCATGCCCAGCCGTTGTCTTGTGTAGCGCACTATAAATTGAAACATACAAAATATTAAAAAATACAACTGAGAACAGTTCACATAAATAATATATACATTGGAGTCGGGAACTTACTTTTATGTTCTCCCAAATTATTGGCTGGTTCTTTCTCCTTGGGACCTTTCCCTCAGCCTTTTTGAATGCATCTAAACCCTACATGTTAATGTAACACAGTAAATTGCATAATTAAATAGTAATGTAATAATATATGTTAACGGATATAAACATGAAATATTTCTCACCAGAATAATGGCATTCTCATTACGTGTCCAATTTTAGTATTCAATGTACTCCCGACAAGATCTAGATAATAAACTGTGAACGTCCCAGGGAGAATAACTAGTAACTCCCAATGCCTACCGCTAGAGGTAAAAAAGTTAAAAATTAATAACTCAAAATCCACAATAAAAATGTAATTTTCTTAAGTCAAAATTATAAATAAAGTAAACTTGACATTGAATGGAGCTATTATTATTGTCTTCTTTTGCTAACTGAAAATTGTAAAAGTATCTATACAGTATTGTCGAACACTATCAGGGTCTTTAGCTACTATACTAATCAATGATGGAATCAAAAATCCCACATGATCAAATGCAAATTGTTTGCATTGATCTTCGACTAAGTAGCTGCAAAACATGTATTACGTATGCATTAATATATAAGAAACCAGATCACCAAATCTTACACAAGGTATATGGATGTATAAACAAGATCTCACCTTATCCATGTCTCTATCATTGATGTATTCAGCCAATCATACATAAACAACTCGATAATATCTTGTATAAATAAAGAGCTTTCGTATGATTGACCTGCATAATCCGCTTCTAAAGAAACAATTATAGGGCAATGTATATTATGTGCCCGTAGCCAACATGCCATTCCCCTACAAGAAAGACCTAACATGTATGTTAGGTCAGTTGGAACCCAACTTGGTAATACAGGAAGTGGAGGTGGAGGCCTAGGTGCTCCGGCTGTCTTCTTTTTAACCTGTATATATAATTTCAGATCAATTGACCTCATATATACACATTAACAATCTAAAGTAATGTAAAATTATCTTACAATTTCAGTAGTGTAGACGACATCTGCTTTGGGCCACAATATCACCCCGCCTTCTGCCTCAACAAGTGTATCAATATCCGGGTGGGGATATGGCAATGCAGCTTCCCTCCAATCGGGTAATACACGTATCGGGCTCACACGAACGTAGCCCTATGGCATTGGAGTCCCGTAAAACATTGCCCATGGAAGGGACGGGTAAGCCTGTGCCTTTGCAACAACATAGTCTTGTATTTTTATGCGGCATGGCTTCAATGCCTACAAATTTACGTACATAATATTATACATATATACATATCATCTTGAAAACATATCATCTTGAAAAGACTAGCTACAATGTCATAAACAATACTTACAGTAGACGTGTTAGGTGGTGGTGGGTCTACAGGATTACTCTCAGTCTGTGCATCAGGAAAAGAGTGGGTCGTCATAGGATGATTGGAAGCCTGAGATGCCTGCCACTGCACTATTTCTTCCTTGACCTTCTCAGCAACTATATCATTGACCTTCTTAGAAACTATATCCTCAAATCTCTTATTCTCCTATACATGGATAAAAGAAACATTAGCTTCTTATTATTGAATTTCCTTTTGCAGTAACATTCTAAAAAAAGAATAGGTTACCTCTTCTTGTGAAAGTCCTACTTTGGGTTTGCGCTGGGATGGCCCAAAGAATGCTTTGATGCCCACACCAGCGTCTGCACCCGTAACACGTCCATGATGCTCTGGGTTACCCAGAGCAACTGTCAATTCATCCCTTGTGCCCTGAGGGATGAACGTGCCTTATTTCCTCTGCTCGTGCAGCTCCCGCTAATCACCATCAATAGAAATTGGTAAGTTAACACCACAAATAATCAATATTCAAACGATTGCTCTAAGAGTTGTATTTTACCATTTTTGCAGCCGCCTCAGCAGTTGCGGGCTTCCTTATTTCTCCCTTCTTATTTTGCCTCCCAGCTATCCAAATATCATGGTGAGGAAGAGGTGTGCTACCTATAGTAGAGGACTCCTGAGTAGTAGCAGACTCCGCCTGTAGTCTTTGGTGAACGCTTGCATAGCCCTTTGGACCCATAGTGTGGTCATGCACATTTAGTGCACGCCTTGCTTTTTGCGCCTCACTGAGGGCCTAGTTAGTATGCACATTAATGATTTGGTTAGTATTACTAAATGTTAATCTTGAATAGGTGAATACATCATATATTAATTAAATTGGGAGTGACGCCTAATACCTTGAATTCTTCAGATTTTCTTGAAGCAACAAACATGTCCCAATCTTCTTTGTCCAAGAAGTTCCACTGTTCAAGGGATGACTTCTTCTTCTTATCACCATATTTTATGTATTCTCTGTTGAGATTTGTCCTATAGTTCCTAAGCATCTTTTCAGCATGTTGCATCACGCTTTTACGATACAACTTCTCATCCAATGCAAACATATTCTGTAAAATAGAATTGTTATTAACTAGTATCCAAAAATAGAATTGCAAATAATAGAATTTGTAATCTACAAAATAGAATTGCAAATAATAATAACTCCAACATAAATCCTTCCATATCATGTCTTTCTTTGCCTGAGGAACTTTATGCCAATTATCATACTTAACACCACAATGGCTTCGAGTGACAACCCCAAGATAGTTTACAAAATTATTACGGTTCACTCCAATTGCATTTCCTCCATTATCAAACTCCACAACCAATCTGGATCCACTGCCACTTAGCGCTATTAGCTTCTTCAACAGAGTGATGCCCCTTTTCTTGTTAAGGTTTTGGTGATGCACATCAAGTTTCTCCAGTGCTTCAGTGGGTACATGTGCATCATCAACCTAAAATTTGACAAAAATAAACACACTGAATTAGACCAATATAGAAATATGGGATATATGACATAACTAGAAGATAATGAATTTTATAGAAATATAGGATATGTTTTTAGAACTTACATTGGTATCCTCTCCATGCTCATCATGGACAACATGCTCATCATGGACTTCATGCTCATCATGGACATCATGCTCATCATGGTCAGCCATCTGAAAATGTAATTAAAAAGGCAAACATTTAGCATTTGTATTAACTAGAAGATAATGAAACATCAAATCTGAAAATGATATTGATATTAAAAAAGCAAACATTTAGCTTCAATAAAAAAATATAAACATGCATGCCTCTAAAATTGTGATCTTTTATCAATTAACAATCCCTCATTGTGATCTCTGCGCACATATAAGTCATCATTCTGATATATAATAAATGTGTACCACCTATCCCATCCTTGAACACCTAATCTCACTAGTAAGTGTATAATGTGTATTGGGTTTTCGAGAAAATTTCGGCAGCATTTCCCCACTATTCTCTAAGTACATATGTACTTAGAGAACAAATGGGGAAATGCTGCCGAAATTTTCTCGAAAACCCAATACACATTATACACTTACATCCTAAGTGAGATTAGGTGTTCAAGAACAGTCCCAAACTGGGGACTATCCAAGATTTACTCCTAATGAGTAAATCTTGGATGGGTTTCTAAGCCAACAAACACAATAATAGATAGGTACATGTTAGAGTTTCATCACAATAATAGCTTTTGTCGCTCCATCTATTGTTAGCTTTCAACTTATACAATCTCAACACAACGCTAAGCTTCGTAAACTTAGCACAGCCTGTGTATAATGCTATCTCAACGCTAAGCTTCGTAAACTTAGCACAGCCTGTGTATAACAGTGAGATTATGAGATACAATGAAGCTAGACTCCATACAAATAGTATATAATTTAGTGATTGTTCATTCTAATTTATACCAGTGTACAAGTAATATAAAGAACAATGATTGTTCACTTTCTAGGCCAACAAACACATGTGATGTCATTCTTATATATAATAAATGTGTACCACCTATCCCATCCTTGAACACCTAATCTCACTAGTAAGTGTATAATGTATATTGGGTTTTCAAGAAAATTTTGGCAGCATTTCCCCGATGTTCTCCAAGTACATATGTACTTAGAGAACAAACGGGAAATGCTACCGAAATTTTCTCGAAAACCCAATACACATTATACACTTACAACCTAAGTGAGATTAGGTGTTCAAGAACAGTGCCAAACTGGGGACTATCCAAGATTTACTCCTAATGAGTAAATCTTGGATGAGTTTCTAGGCCAACAAACACAATAATAGATATGTAAATCATATCATTAAGAGCATGGTTTCATTTTAGGTCATCATAGGTCATAATAATCCACTAGAATGAGCAAAAAATGTCTCATGGTGTTAAAATAGCATAAGAGTATTAGATCTTGATTCTAGAGTGTACAAGACATAATAGTGACTACTGATTTTGTGGGGTGATATCATTTCATAGGATTTACAGATTCAAATTTAACAAGTGTACAATTTGCATCATTTTAATACTCTAAAGGTGACTAGTGGGTCACATAAAAGATGGCATTACAAGGAAAGTAAGCAAACTAGATCAATTAACACTCATCTCAAGGGAACATTAGTTACTGAAGGGACCAGGAAAGATTGCTTTTAATCACTAGGATCATACAAGTAGTAATGTTGATTAAGTCTATGTGATTAAAGATCAAGCAGTGTAATAAAACATGGTTTACCTTTGTTTGAGCCCAGTCGGGCGTCAGTAGGGAGAGAGGGCGAGACGGAGGGTAGGTGAGTAGGTAGGCAAGCAGGCAGGTGAGCAGGCGACGGGAAGGGAGACGGCAGGCAGAAGTAGATGATCAATTAATTCCTGAAACAATACATAAATAAATACAAATCAGTACATAAATAAACACAAATCAGTAAATAACTTAATTAAAAAAATACACCTAGCAGCATTGTGCCTTGGCATAGCCCAAGCATCGCCCAGGCATCCCAGAGGCCTAACTAGGATGGGTGCCTGGGTTTGGGACCCTAGGTGAACGCCTGGCCACCTAGGCGCGCCTGGGTGCCACCTGGGTAGGTCGGCAGGTACCTGGGAAAGTGAGTAGGGTGAGGTCGAGGCGAGGTGAGGTCGAGCAGGTGGGCGGAGGTGACACCGGCGTGCTCCAAGACCATCGGCGCAGGGCAGGTAGGTAGCCGTAGGGAAGGCAGGCGGCGGCGACACCGGCGAGTAGGGAGCGGCGGCAGAGCGGCGGCGGCGCAGAAGGAGCAGGAAGTGGCGGTAGAGCAGTGGCGGCGCACAAGCAGCAGCAGCGGCGGGTGGGGGTTGAGTCGGGCGGCAACAACAGCGGGGGAGAATTCTCACAATGAAATAGAAGAAAGGGGAAGAGTCGGGTGATTGCGGGATATTAAGTTCATAAAAGGCGTCGGTTGCTACAAAACCGACACCTAAACATCTTCAACGTCGGTTGATCGTAAAAACCGACGTCCAATTGGACAATATTTGCCCTAAATTATTTGGCGGGAACCACTATCAGCGTCGGTTATCAAAGGATAACCGACACTGAATGTGACACTTTTTGCACAAATTCTCATCATACATAGGCATCGGTTTTTTTCTAAACAACCGACGCTGTATGTGACACTTTTTCTTTTCGCTCGAAAATTGGATTTCGCGGGTGATTTTAGGCGTCAGTTTGGTTTACCTAGCCGACGCTGAATAGAAAGCGGTACTCGTGTCTGGCTGGTCTTCGAATATAGACGTCAGACTTACTAAATAGCCGACGTGGAATGTTATAGGCGTCAGTGTTTGTAAATAACCAATGCCCAGAAAAGCGACATTGAATGTTGTTTCTGTAGTAGTGTTCTTTCCCAAGAAAACCTCTTCTTCCACCCTAAAATATCCTTCCTCTGCTCTAGAACTTCTCTTGAATGAAAAGTGCTTGCAAATGACAAGTGATAACAGCCCAAAAGTTTGCATTCCTCTTTTAAAATGAAGGTCACTTGCTATTAATTTATGTAGAAACTGATAATGACACGACATGTCTTTGAGGAGACACACTATGTCTCTTTATGTAACTTGTCGAATAACTGTTGTTGGAGAGAAATACATGGGGTGTTCCATGAGAGACATGTCGTGTGGCTGTCCCTGGAGTCGATCTGAGTATAAAGTACACTGCGTGTTCGATTAAATACACACCCGTGTACATCGGAAGAAAGTTAAGGCTAGCCCCTGGATCGTGAGGACACGCCGTGTCTTAAATAAGACACGCCGTGTAGCTTCTGGAATCTTACATGCCCATGTCCTAAATAAGACACATCATGTTCTTTGTTTTGTGAGCTCTTATGGAAAGTCACATGTCGTGTCGTAAATAAGACACGCCGTGTGCAATGTTGTTTCTTCAAGAATGAACTCTGAATCAACTGCAAATTGAGGGGAGGTCCCATCAAGGTCAGAATTGAGTTGGGCTATATCCAATTTGAAATTTTGAACTTGTGTCTGCAATCAACATCATGCAACAAATAAAATAACTAAAATATGGCAAGTTAAGTATAATTAGAGGCTAAATGGAAATCAAAATGAACTAAATTTTTGCGCGGATGTGTGCAAAAAGTGGATATGAAATGCACACATCAGCTCCTCCAGATATAGCAAATGATCATCACCGATGGTCGTGGCAAGATGAGGTCAAAATTCTTCCCATGATGCCTCCACTAATCCAACTTAGTCCTTTGCCTCCAAGAGAACTGCGGTGACAAGTAGAGGATAGAACCACCCCCTTCCTAGCACTTATTTTGTATTCCTCACTGAAGATCAATGCCGCCGCAATGAAGTCATCTAGAGGGTTCGATTGCCTCTCCCTAATGGGTCTGTAACAACACCTTATGCAATCTAGGGTTGAATAGCCCAATAGAAGATATCCTCTACCAGAATTGGATTCATTCCTCTGTGACCCAACCACGACCGATTTTCCTAGAACTTACTCTAGAATTCCTTACATCCTTTGAAAAATGGAATCAGTATCGAGTGGTTTGGCTCTTCCTTCCAACTATTTGGTGAAAATCACAAGTTTAGCTCTTACCAATTTCTTGCCATCATATACCAAGATGATGATGATGATTGGTTGTCAAGTTGCGATTCACATCACGACCTCCATCCTGACTATACAGTAGAAGATTTTTGGGAAAAATGATTGAGACTTTTGGGTCTAAGCCTGGTAATATGAAGGAAACAATGATCCATAGCCCCCTACACAGGGTGCTCACTACTACAGAAATAACTTATAACGTCACATTTAGAGTCATCGGTTATTATCGAAAATTGACGCCTAAACCCTACAACGTCGGCTAATTACAGAGACCGACATCTATATTTGAAGAACGGTCAGACACAGGTATCGCTTTTTATTTAGCGTCGGCTCCCTATCATGAACGGACGCCTAAAATAGCCCGCCAAATCCAATTTTTCGAGCGAAAAAAATTACCCCCAAAGTTTCACATACGGCGTCGTTTTTTTTACCTAATAACTGACTCCTAACGACGAAAAAAATTACCTCCAAAGGTCGTCGGTTTTCATGAAAAAACCGACGCTGATAAGGTTTCACGCATCGTCCCCGCGAAAATTTTTAGGGTTAAGATTATCCCATGCACATTGGTTTTTTCTGGGAACCGACGCTGATGGATATTAGGTGTCGGTTTAATAGAAGACCGGCACCTTTGTTAACTTAATAGCCTCTGTGAGAAATAGACTCTTCCCCATTCGTCTCTGTTACATCATGAGAAACAGACCCTTCCGCTCTCGACGTCACCGGTCATGCTCCATCCTGCTCGGTCGACGTCGCCTGCTCCTGTGGTCATCACTGCCACCGCCACCGCCTGATCAAGCTATTTCCCTGCTCTCTTCTTCCTCCCACCCGCTGCTCCTCAAACCACTGCAACAACTGCTGGTTCTAGGGCTCGCCGCCGGTCATCTTCTTCCCACCGCCGCAACCGCCAGACTGAGGCCACCAGAGGAGCTGTTGTAGGTCGCCGAAGGAGCTGCTGCAGGTCGTCGGAGGAGATGTTGGTCACCGGAGGAGCTAGCCTCTACTTCCCCTACTGCTAGGTAGGTTACATATCTTGATTTTACTGATTTCCATCAACTAATTAGTATTTACTTATCTACTGATTTGTAATTACTTATCTATTGATTTGTATTTATTATCTACTGGTTTTTATTCATTTATCTACTGATTAGTATTAATGTACTATTTTAACTTGTCTAATTCACATTCTTGACCTAATTCAATAAATTTTGATGCATGTTAAAATAAGATTCAAACTTTTCCATTCTAGCATCCTAATTTGATTTGATTATGTGCTTTGAACCTTTTAACATGCGTGTTAAAGATACATTGATGTTGAATGTCAAAATTAACTCACATGTGGGTCTTCTATTTCTAAAATGATTATGTGAACTCCTAAATCAGTAACATATATTATTCTTTGTGCACCCAAATACCTTGTGAATTATGTATGCGCCCTAAGGTAATTAAATGCCTAAATATTGACTTGAAATATGACCTAGTATGTATGTTGATATATGAAGCTCTAGTTAAAACTTCAAGATTGACCCCTGATTTAAATATTTGATATATGGAATCATGGTTTGTTTACTGTTTAGTATTTACTGACAAGCATGATTAAATGATGTTACACAAAACTTAGGATATGAATGATGAAACTAGGATTGTAGGTATAAGAATGACAACATACATGTATTTGTTGGCCTAGAAACCCGTCCAAGATTTACTCATTAAGAGTAAATCTTGGATAGTCCCCAGTTTGGGGCTTTCTTGAATGCCTAATCTCACTTAGTATGTAAGTGTATAATGTGTATTGGGTTTTCAAGAAAATTTCAGTAGCATTTCCCCATTTGTTCATTAAGTACATATGTACTTGGAGAACAACGGGGAAATGCTGCCGAAATTTTCTTGAAAACCCAATACACATTATACACTTACTAGTGAGATTAGGTGTTCAAGAATGGGATAGGTGGTACACATTTATTATATATAAGAATGACAACACATGTATTTGTTGGCCTAGAAACCCGTCCAAGATTTACTCAATAAGAGTAAATCTTGGATAGTCCCCGGTTTGGGACTGTTCTTGAACACCTAATCTCACTTAGGATGTAAGTGTATAATGTGTATTGGGTTTTCAAGAAAATTTTGGCAGCATTTCCCCATTTGTTCTCTAAGTACATATGTACTTGGAGAACAGCGGGGAAATGCTGCCAAAATTTTCTTGAAAACCCAATACACATTATACACTTACTAGTGAGATTAGGTGTTCAAGAATGGGATAGGTGGTACACATTTATTATATATCAGAATGACAACACATGTATGTGTTGGCCTAGAAACCCGTCCAAGATTTACTCAATAGGAGTAAATCTTGGATAGTCCCCGGTTAGGGACTGTTCTTGAACACCTAATCTCACTTAGGATGTTTTAACCATTAATTATATATAAGACCTTAAACCCTAAAGTTTTAACCATGCTTAAACTCTAATCTGTTAACCCTAGACCCTAATCTTGTTGTAATATATACTTGTTTTCTCTTTGATCATAGAATGGATAGATCATGGATGTCCATTCGCAATCATTCTACCCCATAGTTTATTTCTGGTCTTGATCAGTTTATTAGATTTTCTGAGGAACACAAGAAACAACCTAGAGATAGGTTCTACTATCCATGTAGGCATTGTGGTAACAACTTGAAAGTCAACACTGGTGACAAAATCAAAAGTCATGTCATGTGTTACGAGATTGTATAAGGCTATACAAAATGGCACTGGCATGTAGAGATTTCAAACTCGAAACCAATGGATGTCGATAGCAGTGCTAGTGTGGAAGTTATTGCCTCCGATGACGTAGATGTGAATGAACCAGTTCTAGTAGGCATCGTTGATGCGATGCTGGATAGGTGTGGGGTAGAGCACACTGAAACCGATCCACCTCCCATGTTTAGAAACATTGTGCATGATGATGAGATACCATTATACACATGTTTTACTAAGTTTACAAAGTTTAGCACTGTGTTGAGATTATATAAGATGAAAGCTAACAATAGATTCAGCGATTAAAGCTTCACGTCATTGTTGTCTTTGTTGAAAGAAATGCTTCCTGAAGGAAATGAGCTGCCAATCTCAACATACCAGGTAAAGAAATTATGGTGCCCAATGGGAATGGAGACCAAGAAGATACACACATGCCCGAATGATTGTATATTATTTCAAAAGGACTATGTGGATTTGAAAGATTGTCCAAAATGTGGTGCGTCACAGTATAAATTGATGACTTCGGGGGAGTCCAAAACTGGTTCTCCTGCCAAGGTGATGTGGTATCTACCTATAATATCATAGTTTCAACACTTGTTTGCCAATCCAATAGATGCGAAGAATTTGAGGTGGCATGCAGATGTTAAGAAAAATAATGATGGGATCCTACGACATGTGTCTGATTCCCCAAAGTGGAAGAAGATTAATCTATTATACCCTAAATTTGGTGAAGAAGTCAGGAATCTAAGACTTGGACTTCGTACAGATGGGATGAATCCGTACGGGACATTGAGTAGCCAACATAGCACTTGGCCAGTCATGCTTGTTATATACAATCTTCCTCCCTGGCTGTGTATGAAAAATAAGTACGTTATGCTGTCGTTGTTGATATCGGGCTCTAAACAACCTGGAAATGATATCAATGTTTATATTGAACCTCTGATTGATGACTTAAAGAAACTTTGGGGTGAAGGTGTGATGACCTATGATGCTTCACGAAGAGAGACATTTCGTTTGCACGCTATGTTGTTTTGCACTATTAATGACTTTCCATTATATGGGAATTTGTCTGGATATAGTGTCAAAGGAGCTAAAGTGTGTCCTATATGTAATGAAAACACTGATTCAACAAGACTAAAACATGGCGGAAAGACTGTATATCTTGGTCATCGAAGGTTTCTTCCAAAATTCCATCCGTATCGTAGGAAGCGCAAAACATTCAATGGATGGAATGAGGAACGGAGTGCACCTAAACCTATATCGGGGGAGGTTGTTTATGAAAGAGTAAAAGACTTTGCCAATGAATTTGGTAAGAGATCATAATGTACTATGGCCACACAAAGTGCCAAATCTTTATTCAAGAAGAAGTCAATATTTTGGGATCTTCCTTATTGGAGTTATTTGACAGTCAGACATTGTATCGATGTCATGCACGTTGAGAAAAATGTTTGTGATAGCGTCATTGGTACTCTGTTGAATATACCAGGTAAGACTAAAGATGGGATAAAATCTAGACTGGACCTACATGAAATGGGAATAAGGTCAGAATTAACAGAATTACGTGAAATGGGAAATCAGAGAACATACTTACCTCCAGCTTGTTACACGTTGTTTAGAAAGGAGAAGAAAGCTTTTTGTGAATGCTTGGTAAATGTTAAGGTGCCACCGGGTTACTCATCCAACATCTGTAGATTGGTATTAATGAAATATCTAAAGTTGATATGTCTTAAATCTCGTGATTGTCACACTCTAATGCAACAAATATTACCTGTGGCAATTCGATCTATATTTCCGAAGCATTGCAATCACCAGACTTTGTTTATTTTTCAATAGTCCGTGCAACAAAGTTATTGACCCTGATACGCTCGATACTTTGCAAAGAGAAGTGGTTGTTACCCTATGTCATCTTGAGATGTATTTCCCTCCTTCGTTCTTTGATATCATGGTACATCTTGTTGTCCACTTGACTAGGGAAGTGAAAATGTTGGGTCTAGTTTTCTTGCATTGGATGTATCCCTTTGAACGATACATGAGCGTTTTTAAAAGTGATGTTCGAAACCATTATGGGCCTGAAGGGAGTATTATTGAGGGTTATGTGGCGAGAGAGGTTATGGATTTTTGCAATGACTTTTTGAGTGGTAATGACATTCTTGGTAATGATAAGAATATTGAGGAGCAATTTGGCAAAGGAATTTTAGGATCACGGGTGAAAGTAATCAGCCGTGAGCAGTTGGAACAAGGTCACTTGTATATTTTACACAACATGGACGAAGTGAGTGTTTATATCTAGGAACATACCAATTTCATCAAGAGACAATATCCTCAAGACAATTCAATGTGGCTTGCTAGATTGCATAACAAGACATTTATTAAGTGGTTTGAAGATAAAGTCTTACATCAACTATCTCAAACACCAGATGATATTACTAAAACTATCAAATGCCTCGCCTTCAAACAAAAATTGAATGTTATGTATTATGAAGGGTATGAAATTAATGGATTCACATATTACATAAAGCGCCAAGATGATAAGAGTGTCGTCCAAAACAGTGGGGTCACCCTCTAAGCGTCGACTATGTTTTTTGCAAGTGTAAAGGATAAGAGTCCACATGAAGCTAAAATGTCATATTACGGTGTCATTGAAGACATATGGGAGTTTGACTACATAGATTTCAGAATTTTTCTCTTCAAATGTAATTAGGTTGATAACACCAAAGGAGTTATAGTGGATGAACTGTGTTTCACAGTAGTGAACTTTGAAAAGATTGGCGAGAAAGGTGAACCATTCATATTGACATCACAGGAAAAACAAGTATTTTATATCGATGATCCTGCAAATGATAAATGGTTGGTTGTTCGTCATGGTAAAAGATAGTTCATTGAAGATCCTATAGATGGTATGATGACTCCAGTCCATTCTCAGTTAGGTTGCCAACACCACAAAATATTGAAGCTAATGATGACTTGTATGTGCGCAGAGATCACAATGAAGGATTTTTAATTGATAAATGATTGCAATATTAGAGGCATGCATGTTTATATTTTTTTATATGTTTCATTTTCAATGTTTCATTTGTATATGTGAACTATACAATGTTTCATTTTTCAATGTTTCATTATCTTCTAGTTATGTCAAATGCTAAATGTTTGATTTTTTAATGAAATTTTCAGATTGCTGAGCATGGGCATGATGACCATGATGTCCATGATAAGCATAGCGAGGATACCAATGTGCCACCTCACAATGTATGTTTTCAAAATATATCATATATTTCTATCTATATGTCCATTTATAGTTATATCCTAGAAGTGTGTTTATTTTATCAAATTTTAGGTTGATGATGCACATGTACCCTCTGAAGCACTTGAGGCACTTGATGAGCAGTACCAAAAAGTTGACAAGATAAGGGGCATCACTATGATGAAGAAGTTAACAACGCTAAGGGGCAATGGACCCAAACTGGTTGTGGATTTTGATAATGCAGGAAATGCAATTGGAGTGAACCACAATTCGTTTATTTCATATCTTGGGTATGTTACTCGTAGCCATTATGGTTGTAAGATAGATTCTTGGCATAAAGTTCCTAAGGGGAAGAAAGACTTAATATGTAAGGATTTATGCATGAGTTATTATTATTTGCAATTCTATTTTGTAGATTACTAATTGATGCGATGATTTTGAGTCGCATTTATAGACCTGTTTTATATGTGGTTTATGCATTAATTAGTCATTTCTATGGTTAATATCGCATAATTCATCCATTTTGGTCTTGGCCATCATTTTATGTCAAATCCCCTTAGTTTTATCATTTTGAGCATTAATTGTCACTTTATTATTATTTGTGTGGATTTATTTGATCTTGTCTTTGAATTTCAGGAAAAACAAGTATTTGCTTCCGTCGATACGATCGACGGAAGTTGATACCATCGACAAGACCGCAGGTTGCCAGCCGAAAGGAGCAGCAAAGAGTCGATACCATCGACGCTGATGTCGATGGTATCGAGACGTCTTCAGATTGCTGGCGAAGGAGCAGTCGATAGTATCGACACCAAGTCGATACCATCGACACATGGAGGCTACAACATCGCAAAATGACAGAACCGACGCCAAAAAGGGGTGTCGATACCATCGACTCGTGTTGATGGTATCGACGCCGTAGGATATGAGTTTGCTTTCTAATGATCTCAATCGGACGGTTGGAGTTAATTGGCGACCTAATTAGGGACTTATACCTAAGGACGGCTGCCCAGACAGAGGAGAGGAGATCGGATTTAGCCATTGCACAAGTGCCGAGGAGCGAGAGAAAGGAGAACGGAGGCCAGAAGTTCATACCAGTCGATCCGGACGCTGCCGAAGACGGATTTCACCACCGAGAGGCGGGAAAGCACGTGTTCTACGCAAAGGATCAATCAGTTCATCTCCGTTCAGGGGTTTTCCCTTGCAATTCACGTTTTTCATATGATTTCCCCTATTTCTACCATGCACTTGTGTGAGATGAACATGCGGGGCTAATCCCCTCCATCTTTAGGACCAGGAGTAGCCCGGGAATTCATTGTATGACAATTTTATAATAGTAATTCATATTTTCTCTCTTAAATCCGTGGTATAGCTTCGTTTTCTCCATATATTGTTATGCTTGATCACCATAATAATAATCTAATGCCCTTAATCACTTCGATAGAAGGATTAACGGCTAAAAAGAGACGAAACCTACATTAATCGATAAATCCCTTGAACAAGGTGGTGTAAAATTAATGGTGGATACTGAGAGATCGTTCGTAATGCACTTAGTTTAGGGAATAGGTTACTACGACGGTGGAACCGACCTAAACCTAAGTAGTGAATTGCACCATGACAGTGGGCAATTCTATTTTCAGGCCACTACCCGGATAGAGAGAGAAGAGTGAGGCATTATATAAAATCTAATACAATGAATACCCGCGGTGAAACCGCAATCCTAAAGATACCTTTTTGAATTGATTAAATTAACCTTTAATCGATTGTTTGCTTTGTTTTATTTTTATCTTTTTTTAATTTTGACAACAAACCCCAATTTGTTATTCGGCTTAGCTGATCGCAAATAGTTAGTAGGAGTCTCTGACAATTATGAGTATCCCTGTGTTCGACTCGGGCCTCACAAGGCATGTACTACTCGACGCGTATACTTGCGTTTTTAGCACGTAGTAAAATACTCGTCAAGTTTTTGGCGCCGTTGCCGGGGATACGGCGAATTGTTGGCACTTCGAGTGCTACGAGCGGCCACTCTAGGCCACAATTTTTTTTATTTTTTCATTCAAATTCAAATATTTTTACATTTTGCTATAATAGTTTATACTCGTCTAAGCTTAGTACTGAACTCGAATTTTCTTATTTCAGGTATTGTGTATGGTGCAGACGCGTAGTACTGAATACGCGGAATGCACACCCGAGGTTCCATTTTCGGGACCTGAGGACGAGGAGCATTCCGAGCAAGAGTACCAAGAAGAGGTAGATTCTGAATGTGAACCAGAAGAGATGGCTGAGCCACAGACCATATGGGAGAAGATCAAAGCTTCTTCCTCATCAGCTTCAAAGGGGCCTATAAAGAAGTAGGCGATCAATATACCGACATATAAGATCGATCCAGCGTTGATTAATTTGGTGAAATCAAATGCGTTTCATGGGGTGAAGAATGAGGATCCTGTTGCACACATCAGCCAGTTCGTTGAAAACTGTGACATGGTAAAAATAGACAGGTTTCCACAAGATTCATTATATCTCAAGCTTTTCCCAAGTTCCTTGGCGGGAGCAGCAAGAGAGTGGCTACATAATCTAGACGATGAGTTCGTGGAGTCTTGGGACAATATGGTGGAAGTCTTCTTTGAGAGGTTCTTCCCTCCTGAGAAGACTAACGACATGATCCGAAAGATTCATAATTTCAACCAACAGGCTGGTGAAACATATTCTGAGACCTGGGAGCGGTTCCAGGTTATGTTGAGAAGGTGTCCGCATCACGGGTTGGACAAGGAAACACAGGTGAAAATCTTCTATTTTGCTCTCTCCGAGCATGATAGGAGTAATCTGGATTCAGTATGGTCGGGATTTTTTCTAAACAACACATACACTAGATGCTGGGAAATACTCAAGAACATGGCTAGAAAGCAGTCTTGGGGAGAAAGAGAGAGAGGCCCAGTTGAGCAATCACGAGTCGCCAGTGAATCAAAGGCAATGAGAGAGCTGAATGAGAAGATGGATCTTCTCGCAAAGAAGTTACTGCAAAAGGAAGATAATGAGTCCGAGGATGAGGCTCAAGTCAAGTACATGAGACAACAACAAGGGTATAGGAACAATGACTACTCATGGATAAAGGAAAAAAAGTTCTCATGGAAGGATCCGAACAATTTTCTGCGATCCGGAAGCCAAAACCGCGCCGGCTGCAGAAGACAAGAGCACAAAGTTGCTCAATCAGGTCATCAAGCAAAATTAAGAGTTAATGAATACATTCGGGCAGCAAATCAAGCAACAAGGAGAATATATGAATCAATTTGGGCAGACATTGTAGAGCCATGGGGCTCAAATGAGGACCATAGAGACATCCATGGCACAAATGGCAGCCGAAATAGCTAGTTTGAAGAAACCGACACATCCGGGTTTTCCGGGGAATACCAATGTTCCCGGGGGAAACTAGCAAGCTAAGGCTATTCTGCTGAGAAGCGGTAAGAAATTGTTGAATCCAAGAACTGATGAAACAAGCACACCGCGAGATGAAGTTGAAGGTGAAACCAATGTGGAGAAGCCCACACCAGTCTCAGGGCAAGTTGAAGACATAGCAGTGGAGAGTACTCAAGAACAGGATGCTGAGGAGGAACCGCAGAAAAAGACACCTTATGTGCCACCTCATCAAAGGACACACGCTGTTCCGGTCCCTTATCCAAATAGTGTGAAGGCAAGGAAGGTTGATGCACAGTTCAAGAAGTTACTGGACAGTTTTGGGAAGCTTTCAGTCAATATCCCGTTACTGGAAGCCATTGAGAAAATCCCTTCATACGGGAAGTTTCTAAAAGATGTTATTACCAAGAAGAGGAAAATACCAGATACTGAGGTCGTTGTGCTAAAGGAGCAAGTGAGTGCCTTCATTATGGGCACTTTGCCGCCAAAGAGACAGGATCCAGGGTGTTTCAACATTTCTTGTTATATCGGGAAGTGTAAATTTGTAGAAGCATTGTGTGATTCAGGGGCAAGCATCAACTTGATGCCCCTTTCGACATTTAAAAAGTTGGGACTGAAGGAGTCACGGCCGAGAAATATGACTATTCAATTGGCCGACAACTCTATGGTGAAGCCATATGGAATCTGTGAAGACGTCTTAGTAAAGGTGGATAGATTTGTCTTTCCGGCTGATTTTGTAGTTATGGAGATGCAGGATGAGCATGGCAACGAGTTGTTACTTGGACATCCCTTCCAAGCTACAGCCGACATGATCTTAGAGATGGGGAGAGGTCGCCTGACCTTGGGCATAGCATATGACCGCTTTGAGATGGTCATGCCTTCTAGCACTGCGTCATCTAAAGAAAAAGAACAATGTAATATGGTTAAACGTCTGGATTGTAATATTTCACTCTGCCTTGGAAAACCATTTCTGGACATGGCTCATGTGATGAGCAAGGTGGACAATGGAACCTTAGCTGTAGATATCATGGAGCAGACTAAGGTAGTTTCTTTGTGTAAAGCGGTGGGATTTCCGAATGATGAGAATGAGGACATTCCACCTTCTTGGGAGGATGATGCAATTGCTATTTCTGTTGTTGATGCATATCCGGAACTACCGCTGGAGGCTTGTTTGTTTAATATTACATATGATTGGATGCGGAGTAAATCACTCAAGGAGTGCGCTAAAATGCTTCAGATGCTTCCATGCTTCTATGCGAGGCACTATGAAGATTTAGGTGCACTTCCCTCACCGCTGCAATCATCTCTTATCAGCCCGCTGGATTTGGAATTAAAGCCACTACCCCCGCATCTCAAGTATGTCTTTCTAGCTGAGAAAGACAAGCTACCGGTGATTATTTCTGCTCATTTGAGTGTGGAAGAGGAGGATCAACTGTTGATAGTGCTGAAAAACCACCGAGGAGCTTTTGGGTGGTCTGTTGCAGACATCAAGGGGATTTCCCCTACTCTATGTCAGCACAAGATTCGGCTCGAGGAGGGAGACAAGCCAGTGATCCAGCCTCAGAGACGTCTAAATCCGAGCATGATGGAGGTGGTGAAGAAAGAGGTTATTAAACTTCTTGCTGCAGGGATTATCTATGCCATATCAGACTCGACATGGGTGAGTCCCACACAGGTAGTCCCTAAGAAGGGGGGAATTACTGTTACTCAAAATTTATTGAATCAACCTGTCACCACCCGATTGGTAACCGGGTGGCGAGTTTGTATTGACTACCATCGTCTGAATGTTGCCACACTTAAGGATCATTTTCCTTTACCATTTATTGATCAAATTTTAGAACGTCTTGCCGGGCGATCGCACTTTTGTTTTCTAGACGGGTACTCGGGGTACAATCAGATCTCGATTGATCCTTTGGATCAAGAGAAATCTACGTTCACTTGTCCATATGGGACTTTTGCTTACCGTCGGATGCCGTTTGGTTTATGCAATGCACCGGCGACGTTTCAACGCTGTATGCTCGCCATATTTTCTGACATGGTAGAGCGCTGTCTCGATGTTTTTATGGATGACTTCTCGGTTTATGGTGCATCGTTTGATAAATGTCTCTATAACCTAGACAAAGTGTTGCAGCGTTGTGAGGACACACACTTGGTCCTTAACTGGGAGAAATGTCACATGATGGTGACAGAGGGAATAGTGCTAGGACACAAGGTGTCTAGCAAAGGTCTTGAGGTGGACCCAGTGAAAATTGAGGTCATTTCCAAGTTGCCCCCACCAAATTCTGTAAAAGGGGTGAGAAGTTTTCTGGGACACGTCGGGTTCTATCGGTGATTTATAAAGGAATTTTCTAAAATTGCAAAACCTTTATCCGAGCTTTTGGAGAAAGATGCGGTTTTTGATTTCAATGATAAGTGTCTACATGCATTCGATGTTTTGAAAGAAAAATTGATTTCTGCCCCGGTTGTTCAAACGCCAGATTGGACAAAACCTTTCGAATTAATGTGTGACGCTTTGGATTTTGCGGTAGGGGCCGTATTGGGGCAACGGGTAGATAATAAGCCCGCTGTGATTTTCTATGCTTCAAAAACTCTGAATGATGCTCAATTGAATTATACAACTACTGAAAAAGAATTACTTGCCATTGTGTTTGCTTTCGAAAAATTCCGGCAGTATTTAGTTGGATCTAAAGTAGTTGTATGGACTGACCATGCTGCAATAAAATACTTGATGGAGAAAAAAGATGCAAAGACTAGACTCATTAGGTGGATTTTGACATTGAAATCAAGGATAAATCTGGGATTCAGAATGTAGTGCCTGATCATTTGTCTAGGTTAGAAAGGGTGGATGAAAAGGATTTACATATACCCATAACCGAGACATTTCCGGATGAACAACTTTTGAAAATTAACTCTAAAGAGCCTTGGTTCACTGAAATTGTAAATTATTTAGCTTGCGGGATCATCCCGGAAGATTGGTCATATCAGGAGAAGAAGAGATTTTTTCATTCTTTGAGATACTATTTTTGGGATGATCCAATTCTTCTTAAGCAATACAGGGACGGTAATTTATGCAGGTGTGTGCCTGAAGTGGAGTACGAGAGTGTTCTCCATCATTGCCATGCATCACCTACGGGAGGACACCACGCCAGCTCACGAACGGCAGCTAAAGTTTTGGAGAGCGGCCTTTATTGGCCAACTTTGTTTCGGGATGCCTATGATTTTGTGAGGCAATGTGATCCTTGTCAGCGAGCAGGTAATATCTCGAAGCGACAGGAGATGCCCCTGAATGTATTTTAGGAAGTTGAGGTATTTGATTTGTGGGGCATAGATTTCATGGGACCCTTTGTGTCCTCGAACTCCAATTTATATATCTTGTTAGCAGTTGATTATGTGTCGAAGTGGGTGGAAGTAATTCCCACAAGGACTAATGATTCCACTATAGTGTGCAGGTTTGTGAAGGAGAATATTTTCTGCAGGTTTGGGATACCCCGAATGATAATCAGTGATGGGGGTACACATTTCAAGAATCAGAAGTTCTCGACATTATTGAAGAAATATGGGGTCAAGCACAACATTGGAACCCCATATCATCCGCAGACTCAAGGCCAAGTGGAGGTCTCCAACCGTGAAATTAAGAAGATTTTAGAGCGAACGGTGGCATCCACGAGGAAGAACTGGAGTGTCCTACTACCGGATGCACTGTGGGCGTACAGAACGGCCTACAAAACACCCATAGGCACCATGCCTTTTAGGTTGGCGTATGGCCGGGCTTGTCACCTACCGGTGGAGTTGGAGCACAAGGCCCATTGGGCGCTTAGAAGGCTAAATCTAAGTTATGATGAAGCTGGGAGGAAGAGAATGTTCGAATTGAATGAGCTGGATGAGTTACGGATGACGGCATATGAGAATGCCCGGATATACAAGGAGCACACAAAACTGATCAACGATCGCCACATCGAGTTGCACATGTTTAAGAAAGGAGATAGCATTTTGTTGTTCAACTCCCGACTCAAGTTGCATCCCGGGAAGCTCAAATCCCGGTGGAGTGGACCGTTCGTGGTGGAAGAGGTCAAACCACACAGCGCGATTTTAGTGCGTGATGGTGATACCACGTTCTTGGTAAATGGACAGAGGCTGAAGCTCTATTTTGGTGAGAATTACAAGAGGAAGGTGAATGAGGTTAAACTCATTGCACTTTTGGATGAATGAGATGCCCGGAAGCCGTCTACCCTAAGACGTTAAAGAAGGGCGCTTGTTGGGAGGCAACACAACCATCAGTACATTAGGATAGTTTCATTATAATCGTAGGTTGCTTTATTTTTGTTCAATTTTTAGTATAAAGAAGATACCTTGATCCGTTTGTTCATTGTGCAGGCTGAGGAAGAGTCGATACCATCGACACCCTCGTCGATGGTATCGACAAGGGTACATGTTGAAGACTACATATTTCGTTCTGAGTCGATACCATCGACGGCCTCGCCGATGGTATCGACAAACCTACAGGTGGTCGAGAAGGAAACGTCGATAGTATCGACATAGGCGTCGATACCATCGAGATCTCTGGAGAAGTTCAGACCGATTTTTCTCAGTCAACTCGATACCATCGACAGCCTCGTCGATGGTATCGACATGGTTCCAGGCTGAAATGAAAAAAAAGTGGTGTCGCAATGAAGCCAAGTCGATACTATCGACACCTGTCGATGGTATCGACCATCCATGTCACCGATCTGAGCAAAGAAATCGACGGCGATCGCGGCTTCCACATCATCGACCCAAGTCGATGGTATCGACACGACAGCGATCCGGGTCACAAGATCCAGCAATCGACGACCGTCGATACCAGTGAGGGGCGGATAGCATCGACCCAAGTCGATACCATCGACTCGCGTCGATAGTATCGACGGGCCAACAGTAGCGTCGGCCAAGTCTATTTAAGGAGAACCAATACGTCATTTGACGTCACACCTTCAGAGTGATCTCCTCCCTTTGCGCCGAGCACTCCCCCGAGCCATCCAAGAGCGAAGAACATCATCACCGAGCGACGATCTTCCTCAAGCGGAGATTCATATCTCCATTCTGCACCGAGCTCTCTCTTTCTAATCCCTTTCTCATCGCCAACATGGCTCACGTCGCTGGAGCATCTTCTTCCCGTGCAGACCCGGAGGAGATTCAGGAGTTTGTGCCACCTCCTCCCAGCTGGTCGGTTGCACGGCCGCGCATGATACATCCTTCCACAGAGGTGAAGAAGATCTATGAGGAGATCTTAAAAAGCAAGATTGAACCCACCCGGTATTTGGACCGGGAAATGATCCAAGATCTCGGATTCGAGGCCAATCTGGCCTATGTTCTACAGGGGCAGGCGAAACGTACAAGCCGGAGGTCCGATGAGTTACAGTACCATGCAGATGGCCAGCCGTTTTTCGGTGAGTGGCCAACCTACAAAGAGTTGGTGGCGGAGTTCATGGCGTCACTTGACGTCTGCGTCGTGCCCAACGACATCGTCGCCACCGACCGCGAATGGATAAAGGGCCGGGTGTCTTTCTGGCTGTACAACCCTGACTATACCCTCATGCTTCGCCAATTCAACAGGATATTCAATTGGATGCATTCTCCATACGACCACCGATGGCCGGATAACCGCACCAACTACGACGCTCTCTTCTCCGAGTTGGTGACGGTGCCACAAGGGAGGTCGGTGAGCTACCACAATGCTGCGGTAGCCGACTTCGAGCACCCGTTTGTTCGGGTATTGCACCGGATGTTGAGTTCCACCATCTTTGCTCGAAGTGATCTGGCGCTAAGCAAATTTAGGAGACGAATCTTTTCTTCTTATATCAGCTCCTGAAGCGCCAAGAATGCAACTGGGGTGCATTCTTTCTACAACTAGTGTTGGCGGTGAAGAGTTGCATGAGAAAAGCCCCAATTCATTTTGGGGGGCTTGTCACCAAGGTAGCCCTCTACTTGGGCTTGAATCTCGATCAGCTGGCCCCTCTTTCTATGAGAAGCAAGGTCAACTTGCAACATCTACACCGAGCTAATCTCGTTCTTCTCCGAGCCGGTGTGGCTTTTGCGCATTGCCACGTAAATCATGTGTATCAGGAGTGCGTGCTGTCGGATCCCATCTTCAACATCACGGGCGCACAGCATTTCAGATGGCCGATCATAGCCATCGACTCCTATGATGAAGAAGGCGGTAATGACGGCGGCGACGACGGACACGACGACGAGGCTGAGGAGGAAGAAGAGGCATTTACACCTCTTCGAGCACGAGTAGCACCCCGGAAGCGTCCTCGGATGCATCCGGGTGCGTCTTCATCATCACAGCCTACACCGCCATCACCACAGCCCTCACAGCCTAGCGAGGATGCCTATTCCATGCAAGGCATGTACAGCATGCTCCAAGATATTCAGCAGACGCAGCACAGCCACACCGCTGCGTACGCCGGTATTCAAGATACCACCAACCGGTTTTTTGTCAACTAGCAGGCGATCTTCGAGAATGAACGCCTTCTTTTCGCAAATCAAGAGAATATCCATGATCGGCTGCATAGGATGGAGCAGCAGTAGCAGCCGTTTTACGATCATTACTGGAGCCAGAATTATTTTGGGGGGTATCCACAGCCTCCTCCGATGCCCCAGTATGATCCGACTTTTCAGGGGCAATACCCGTCTTGGGATCCCACGACGCCGCAATACCCGCCTCCACCACCACAAGAATGATCGGGTATCCCTGTTCCAATCTCTAAGTTTGTTTTTGACTATGAGGCCATAGTCGAATTCAAGCTTAGGGGGGTAGTTGGAACAGTTCTATCTTTTATTGTTTTTAGTTTTTAGCATTTTTTTCTTTCGTTCTCTTGTTATTTGTTTTCTTGCAATTTTAGCTTTTGTAGGATCCACATGCTATCTAGTGTAATTGTGGATGTCATAAAAGTTGTGTCATCTTGCTGTTAGTGCATGGGAAATTCAAGGGAAATATGAAAAATTTGTGTCTTTGGATAGCTTGTTTTGTTTTGACCTTGGGAACACATCCTATGAAAATGATTGATTATGTCAACTTTAAAACAACATTTCATACCTGTACTCCTAATGATTCATGAAAGTGGACAGTAATGGTTGTTTGAGCCTAACCTAACCAAATGGTAATGAGACCTTAATTGGATGTAAGAGAGAGAACCCTCTAAACTACTACACAGGTCAGTAAGGAGGGACGCATAATATCTTTCTAAGGTTCAGACATCTAGTCTTGTGATCGTTACACTTCATTTTTCTATAATCCACCTAAGAATTGGAAGTAAAGTGCAGTTTTAATTCCTTTTGTGTGCATAGCATTTAGATAGGACTTGCATTGGTATTTTCCATATGTTTGTATAAAAAGAAAAAAATATAGTGATTCATGCACATTACCTTTAGGTGCATGCCATGTAGTCGCATTCATGATTTTCATGCATAAAGTATATCATGTATCTCAATTTTTCCCAAATGGTGAATTAAATTGTTCCATACCTTCTAATTAGTGCAAATTTCTGAGTATGAAGAAAAATTAGCCCAGAGTAATTATCTTTAAGCAATTATGGATATCAGGGCTGGAAAAGAAGAAAGAAAAAGAAAAAAAATCTGAAAAATCTGCACAATGAAAAACAAAAGAGAGTTATTTAGAAGAAAGAAGAATAAGAAGGAGAAAGGAACGTAATATCACCTGCATTTTAGGATAATTGAGCACATGATGTAGCTTGACTAGATATCCATCTCATTTTGAGGCGGATGGTTAGTGCATGCATCATTCCACCTAATCTTAGACATTAGGGCATTTCTCATGTGCATTTGCATCATATAGGACATTTTTTGTATTATGCATGTTGAAACTGTACAATACTTCCACTTTCTTCCATGAACCACCCATTTTCATCCACCCGTTGCTCGGATTGGTAGGCCACTGTGAATTTCTCCTCACTAATGAATATCAGGAGAACTGCTTCCATGTAGATGGTAGTTAGGGCGAGCAACGTAGTATAGGCGATCACGAGATGCACTAATGTTGAATCGGCGAATTTTGTTATGTTAACTGCCTTATGTGATAGTGTTCATCGGTTTGGAGGTCAATTTCTTTTATTGATGATTACTGTCACCTTTAGGGTAATTACTGTTTTGTGGTTAGAGAAGGCCGGTTTGTGAATGTTCAGTGGGAGTCATATGGGATGTTGGGTTGGTGTGTTGTTTTTCAGTTGACATTTGCAATTCTATTCTAAGGATTAGTTGCTCGAGGGCAAGCAACGTTCAAGCTTAGGGGAGTTTGATGCGATGATTTTGAGTCGCATTTATAGACCTGTTTTATATGTGGTTTATGCTTTAATTAGTCATTTCTATGGTTAATATTGCATAATTCATCCATTTTGGTCTTTGCCATCATTTTATGTCAAATCCACTTAGTTTCATCATTTTGAGCATTAAT
The DNA here is from genome assembly GCA_963693085.1 of Alisma plantago-aquatica. NCBI lineage: Eukaryota > Viridiplantae > Streptophyta > Magnoliopsida > Alismatales > Alismataceae > Alisma > Alisma plantago-aquatica. The sequence goes on from OY856411.1 coordinate 120,283,855, forward strand.
TATCACTTTATTATTATTTGTGTGGATTTATTTGATCTTGTCTTTGAATTTCAGGAAAAACAAGTATTTGCTTCTGTCGATACCATCGACGGAAGTCGATACCATCGACAAGACCGCAGGTTGCCAGCCGAAAGGAGCAGCAAAGAGTCGATACCATCAACGTTGATGTCTATGGTATCGAGATGTCTTCAGATTGCTGGCGAAGGAGAAGTCAATAGTATCAACACCAAGTCGATACCATCGACACATGGAGGCTACAGTGTCGCAAAATGACAGAACCGGCGCCAAAAAGGGGCATCGATACCATCGACTCGCGTCGATGGTATCGACGCCGTAGGATATGAGTTTGCTTTCTAATGATCTCAATCGGACGGTTGGAGTTAATTGGCGACCTAATTAGGGACTTATACCTAAGGACGGCTGCCCAGACAGAGGAGAGGAGATCGGATTTAGTCATTGCACAAGTGCCGAGGAGCGAGAGAAAGGAGAACGGAGGCCAGAAGTTCATACCAGTCGATCCGGACATTGCCGAAGACGGATTTCACCACTGAGAGGCGGGAATGCACATGTTCTACACAAAGGATCAATCAGTTCTTCTCCGTTCAAGGGTTTTCCCTTGCAATTCACATTTTTCATATGATTTCCCCTATTTCTACCATGTACTTGTGTGAGATGAACATGCGGGGCTAATCCCCTCCATCTTTAGGACCGGGAGTAGCCCGGGAATTCATTGTATGACAGTTTTATAATAGTAATTCATATTTTCTCTCTTAAATCCGTGGTATAGCTTTGTTTTCTCCATATATTGTTATGCTTGATCACCATAATAATAATCTAATGCCCATAATCACTTCGACATAAGGATTAACGGCTGAAAAGAGATGAAACCTACATTAATCGATAAATCCCTTGAACAAGGTGGTGTAAAATTAATGGTGGATACTGAGAGATCGTTCGTAATGCACTTAGTTTAGGGAATAGGTTACTACGACGGTGGAACCGACCTAAACCTAAGTAGTGAATTGCACCACGACAGTGGGCAATTCTATTTTCAGGCCACTACCCGGATAGAGAGAGAAGAGTGAGGCATTATATAAAATCTAATACAATGAATACCCGCGGTGCAACCACAATCCTAAAGATACCTTTTTGAATTGATTAAATTAACCTTTAATCTATAGTTTGCTTTGTTTTATTTTTATTTTCTTTTAATTTTGACAACAAACCCCAATTTGTTATTCGGCTTAGCTGATCGCAAATAGTTAGTAGGAGTCTCTGACAATTCCGAGTATCCGTGTGTTCGACACGGGCCTCACAAAGGCCAGTACTACTCGACGTGTATACTTGCATTTTTAACGCGTAGTAAAATACACATCACTAATTTTTTGGATACTAGTTAATAGAAATTCTATTTTGTAGTGTATATTTACATTGGATGAAAAGCTGCATCGTAAATGCGTGATGCAACGCTGTGGGAGGGTCCTAAGGAACTATAGGACAAATCTCACTCGAGAATACATAAAAGATGGTGAGAAGAGGAAGAAGTCAGCCACTGAACAATGGAACTTCCTGGACCCAGAAGAATGGGACGCGTTTGTTGCTTCAAGAAACATTGATGAATTCATGGTATTAGGTGTTACTCCCTATTTAATTAATATACATTGTATTCACCTATTCAAGATTAACCTTTAGTGTTACTAACCAAATCAATGTGCATACTAACTAGGCTATCAGTGAGGCACAAAGAGCAAGGCATGCACTGAATGTGCATGACCACACAGTGGGTCCAAAGGGCTATGCAGGCGTTTTCCAAAGACTACAGGCTGAATGTACTGCTCAGTCTACTGCTACTCATGATTCCTCTACTATAGGTACCACACCTATGCCTCGCCATGATGTTTGGATAGCTGGGAGGCAAAACAAGAAGGGAGAAATAAAGAAGACCGCAACTGTTGAGGCGGCTGCAAAAATGGTAAAATACAACTCTTAGAGAAATCGTTCGAATATTGATTATTTGTGGTGTTTACTTACCAATTTTTGTTGATGGCGATTAGCGGGTGTTGCACAAGCTGAGGAAACAAGACAAGCTCATCCCTGAGGGCCTAAGGGATGAATTGACAGTTGCTCTGGGTAACCCAGAGCATCTTGGACATGTTAGGGGTGTAGGTGCTGGTGTGGGCATCAAAGCGTTCTTTGGGCCATCCCAGCGCAAACATGTCCCAAAAGTAGGAATTTCACAAGAAGAGGTAACCTATTCTTTTTTTAGAATGTTACTGTAAAAGGGAATTCAATAATCAGAAGTTAACGTTTCTTTTATCCATGTATAGGTAGATAACATAGTTGATAGGAGAGTCGATGAAGTAGTTGACAAAAGAGTCAAGGAAACAGTTGATAAGACACTCCATGAAGCAATGAGCAAGTGGCAGGCATCTCTGACTGCCACTCAAACAGTACCTATGGCGTCACGCTCTACTCCTACTACAGAGGTTGGGAGTAATCCTGTAGACCCATCACCTAGCACATCCACTGTAAGTATTTTTATGACATAGTAGCTAGTCTTTTCAAGATGATATGTATATATGTATATAACATTCTTTACGTAAATTTGTAGGGGTTGAAGCCATGCCGTCTAAAAAGTAACAAATATGTCGTTGTAGAGGCGTTGGCTTACCCATCCCTTCCAGGGGAAATGTTTCATGGGTCTCCATTATCAGATGGTTGGGTTCATGTGAGCCTGCTACGTATATTCCCCCAACTGGATGGATCTTCCATTGCCATATGCCCACCCAGATTGTGAAATGCTTGGTGAGGCATAAGGCGGAGTCATATTGTGGCCAAAAGCAGATGCCGTATATACTGAAATTGTATGGTAAATTTACATTACGTTAAATTGTTAGTGTGTATATATGAGGTCAATTGATTTGAAATTATATATATAGGTTAAAATGAAGACACCTAGAGAATCTAGGCCTCCACCTCCACCTCTAACATTACCAAGTTGGGTTCCATAGGACCTACCTTCCCCGTTAGGTCCTAATTGTAGGGGTATGGAAGTATGGTTAGGCGAACATGATATAAATTGCCCTATAAATGTTTCTATAGATGTGGATGCTGCAGGTCAATCATACGAAAACAAACTATTTATACAAGATATTTTGGAGTTGTTTCACTATGATTGGCTGAATACATCTATGATAGAGCTATGGATAAGGTGAGATCTTATTTATACATCCATATACCTTGTGTAGGATCCAGTGATCTGGTTTCTTATATATTAATGCATACGTAATACATGTTTTGCAGCTACTTAGACAAGATATGTGCAGATTTTTCATTTGAACATGTAGGATTTTTGATTCCATCTTTGATTAGTCTAGTAGCTAGATACCCTTCATCTAATTAACAATACTGCTATGATGCTTTTACAAATTTTAGTCAAAATAAGAAGACAGTGATAATAGCTCCATTCAATGTGGAGTAAGTTTACTTGTTTATAATTTGGACTTAAGAAAATTACATTTTTATTGTGGGTTTTGAGTTATTAATTTTTAACCTTTTTACCTCTATGGGTACGCATTGGGAGTTACTAGTTATTATCCCTAGGACATTCACTATCTATTATCTAGATCCTAAGGGGACTAAATTGAATCCAAAATATGGATATGTAATGAAAATGACATTATTCTGGTGAGAAATATTTCATTTTCATATGTGTTAACATCTGTTATTACATTACTATTTAATGATGTAATTTACTGTGTTACATTAACATGTAGGGGTTTACATGAGTTCAAAAAGGTTGGAGGAAAGGTCCCCAGGAAAAAGAACCAGCCAATAATTTGGGAGAATGTGGAAGTAAGCTCCTGACTCCAATGTATATATTATTTATGTGAATTGTGCTTAGTTGTATTTTTTTAATATTTTTTATGTTTCAATTTATAGTGTGCTACATAAGACAATGGTTGGGCATGTGCATACTATGTGATGCAATTTATGCACATGATTATCAAATATGTCGTAGTGGACATCGATACCATACATGAAGTATTATATATAGTCTCATTAGATAATATGAAATATATCAATCTTATTTATACATTATTAATTATATATATACATCATTCTCTTTGCAAGTGTTTAAAACTGACCCCACTATATGTAAGGCCTTATCAGATGTACGTGCTTCCTATACGACGAAAGAATTAAATGATGTAAGAGAAGAATGGGCAAAAGCCATACAAGTAGTGGGGGTTTTAAAATATAATTGGGATGTTGATAGCTATAATGACTAAAGAATGATCTTTTGTAAATGATTTTTTCTGAATTGTCATATGTGTGAATGTTTCTGCATGTATGAATGTTTCTACATGTAGCTGAATGTTTATACATGTGTGAATGTGAAAATGAATGGAACTGCAGGTTGCTACATGAATGTTTCTACATGTGTCTAAATGTTTCTACATGTGTGAATGTGAAAATGAAAGGAACTACAGGTTGCTACATGAATTTTCTACATGTGTCTGAATGTTTCTACATGTGTGAATGTGAAAATGAAAGGAACTGTAGGTTGCTACATGAATGTTTCTACATGTGTCTGAATGTTTCTACATGTGTGAAAATTGAATGGAACTGCAGGTTGCTAAATGTGTGAAAATGAATCTTGTTAATTTTGCAGGTTTGTGGCCTGTTGTTAGCTGATATCAATGGATGTCGTAAACCTACAGTTTAGTTCCATTGAACTGCAGGTTTCTGCATCATGCGACTAGCCACAACATGCCTTCAAACTGATAAGAAAAAAAAATCAAAATATAGGCTTCGGTTATTAGTCGAAAACCGACAACAAATGCTTACATCGTCGGTTAATAGCAAAAAACTGCCATCTAATGTGGCCAGACAACACAGCCATGCTGGATAGCACGGCCATGGCGACAAGTGATATGGCATCGATTATTACTAAGAAACTGACACCGATGGTGTCCTAGATGGTGCCCTTTTGTGGTGCGAAGGGTTTCAGCGTTGGTTTCCTTACTAATAACCGACGCATATAGTGCCCCTGCTGGCACCCTTTTTGTGGCGTGAAGGGTTATGGTGTCAATTTCCCCACTAATAACCGATGCCTATAGTGCCCCTGCTAGCGCCCTTTTTGTGGCGTGAAAGGTTCTGACATCAGTTTCCCCACTAATAACCGACGCCTATAGTGCCCTTGCTGGCACGTTTTGGGTGGCGCGAAGGGTTCTGGTGTCGGTTTTCAAACCAACGCCTAAGGGTTCACCTTTTAGTGTCGCCCAAATATGTGTCACTTTTTAACCGTCACCAAAGGCCTTAAATAACCGACACTAAAGGTCGATTCTGTAGTAGTGGCGCTCTCTTGCACAATTTTTTGTAGGGACTCTACTCAAGGCATCGTAACCACTACTGATCTATAGGGCATGCAATGCGTCCTTTTAATTGGGGAAATGATTTCATTGAACACCCTGGATAATAGCTCTCATGTGTTACTAGTGGGAAATTTAATCAAGGTGGTATGGTGTCATCAATAGCCCCTATTCTTTGTTTTCTTGATATTTGGCATGCAACCCTTAAATGGAAGGAGAATCAATATCTAATTGATATTCCCTACCTTATATCAGGAAAACTTTAGCAACCAGGGCCCCGACGAAACACATATACAACCATATTCTTAAAGTCTCACGCTGAATTTCTCTTACCTAATCACACAAAATTTTCCATAGCCAACACTATTTTTGAACTTCAGAAGCTATCCTATCATATCTGGCATTTTTACAACACTGATCATGCACCTCATTCTCCACCGACCACTATTATTGACACTCAGGGTACATACACCACCATGAGTCACAATTCAAATGGCCATGACACTAAGAACAAAAACAAAGATGGGTGTGATGACTGTCAATTCCATTCTCTACAAATAATGATTGTAGATAATGCCACAACACAATACCACATTGAAGCTGAGTTATGATGCTAGGATCGCCAACTGAATCAAATCCGTCTTCTACAGGAAGTAAATGAGAAATGACATGTTGATAGTGGGGATTACATACCAACACCTTCAACATCGAAAGAATTTTCCCCTCCATCCTGACTTTGCCTTACTCAGGACGAGAAATAGTTTGAAGTGTGGGGTGGGGGAATTGAGTGTGATTTAAAATCCCTCTAATCATCTTTTTCTAAAGTTTTCTGTTATTTCCATTTGTCTTATTTTCTATTTTCTTTTTCATTTTTTTTGTGTGAGTTGTGAACCTTACCTAGTCGGTCACTTTGATGTATGTTAAAAATGGAGAATATATGAATGAACTGTTCCCTTTTCTTTTTCTCAAGCTAACCTATGCAAAAGAAAGTTTTAACGAATAAACATGCCTTGAATAGTTATGGGCCCTGATGACAACAACTAAGCATCCCTCCCCCTTGGAAGTGACAGTAACCAGATGGAATCTGAAATGTCAAGCCACATGTTCCTCCAACATGGCCTGCAACAATATTCATGAATACTTCTTTACCCTACATTAACTGAATTAACTAGATATAATATGACAATTTGATTCCAATGCAGCAATAAAAGGGAGAAGCACAAGTTAGCCTCTTGATCTCATTTTTATCGATCACCTCTTACCTCTTTGTCATCCATAAAAAAATCCCACCATATGCCAAACCCTAAGTCTGGGGTGGCATCCCTTCCATAAATACTCCTTTTGTGATTTTCCTTCATAGGCACGACATGAATAAAAGAGGCCAAAGAGTTCAAAAGAAAACATGTGCCCAATGTAACTACAAACAAACAAGAAGTCTTGAGTCAAATAGAGGAGATACAAATAAAGTAACTGAATCCTAAATAAGGTCTCGAGTCATGTAGAGGAGAGATCAGGGAATCAGGTTCATGCTATGTCTTTCTCCCTCTTTCATCCAATTTTCATACCTAGGGACTTATCAAAATTCTCCCCCAAATAGCCAAATAGCCCTAACTTGTGCTTACCTCTATTTGCATGGATAGATCGGGAGTACTGTTGATGTGAAAGTATTTCGTTGCAGGCTCTAGGGTCTAGCAATTAGAGGAACAAGCCCCAGTTAGGGGATATCCAAGTCTAACTACGTGACCCCAAGGATTAGGGTCGCTTGATCTTGATTGGTGAAAAGGGGACCATAAGGTTTGCTTGGTTGGGAAAGGAAGGCATGGATCTTAGTATCAATTGTTGATTTCCTTTTTATTTTTCTTTACTTAGATGAGAAAAGGATTAAGTCTGGGGTAGTTTGATTAGTATATTTATACCCATTTTTACATGACGTTTTACTCTCATTTAGGGGCTATTGTGTTTCTATTTCTTAGTTTTAGCTTTATATTCATTCAAATGCAATTATTTACCCTTTTTCAAATTTTAAATGCATTTTCATATATATATTTTGTGTAGAATCAACCAAAGTTGTGTAACAATGCCTAGATAGACAATTGATCCCCCACTATGCTATGCCTCAAGGAAAGAAAGGCCCAAAATCTTTCTTTTTGATCACCTTCCAACCACCTAGTCAAGCGAGTGGATCTGCCAATTGCCTGACTCGAGATACTCTCCAATTGGAGTCTTTTAGATTCTTACATCTTGACGCATGCTCTCAGCATCCAGCCCATTCCAGTTCACCCCATGCTGGTCATCTAGAGAACTAGATACGAGGTCTAGATTGAGTAACCCATGTGAGTTTCCAGTTGGACCGAGTATGGGCCATGCAATTAGATGCCTTCGACCACAAGCATTGAGATTTAAGGTTTTTGAGGCAAGGAATGCATCTATAAAAGGAAACCCTTATTTTCCATTCTAAGGGTCTCTGATAAGTGATTAGAAGTCACATCGCGAAACAAAAACCCTAGTGTGGAGTGAGGAGGTGCATCTGCAATAGAGATATTAGTCTTCCTACACTAGGCGTCATGGCCTTCTCCATCACTCCTGCTATCTCTTTGTTGTTGTCTCTCGCCATGAGCGAGTAGATGCTTTGTGATGGGGTATGGGGACTAGCCCTGATCACCTGTATTTTATCTTAGCTTGTATCTAAACTCAAAAATATAGTTGCTAAATAAAGTATCATTCTTCTTGATTCCTTACTTTACAAATTGACGACTTGTTTTGCATATATGTTATAATCATGGATATGTAGGTTGATGTGAGCGTGATTAGAACACAAGAATAATCTTATTATCCCCCTGAGTTGTCAGCAAGGGATAGTGAGGTGATTGAACTTTGATCTGCTACATTCTGAGATGGTAGGTCATAAGTAAGGGAGTTCAGTTGGTATAGACTGGGAACATGGGTGCCAAGGATGGTCGTTCTAAGGAAGTTTATGCTAGGTGATGACATGTATCCCATGAGGGTGCAATAACTAAGCCTAAATTTAGCAATGAATACTGGAGAGTTAGATATTGTTAGGATAATTACGCAGGCTTGAGTAGAGAATCCCCATGCCATGATGCTCTTTATTATCTATTATTTACTTCCTTAATCTCTGTTGCTTTTGGGAAACAATGTAGTTTAATTAATTTTTCAACTACTCAATGATAAACAATACTCTTAATACTTCTAAAACTTTATAACTACTTGAAAAGGTTATCCTTTGGGTTTGATCCTTAAGTATACTGCAATAAGTCTTCCACTCATGTGGAGTGGGGAATTAGTACACTGCTTTTGGTTAAACCTAGAAGTTATTCTTGTAGGGTTTTTCTTGGTGCGGAATTTTAAACCCCATCACTATGTTGTGAGAACTTTGATACTTAGGTTTTAAATATCAATTAACTTGGTTGTTGCCCAGATAAGAACTTCCAAAGGGATATCTCTGGAGTGGTAGGTACACGACTTGTGAGTTCTGATACATCGAACTCACAAAGATATCTACATGATTTCCCACACCTAAAGGGTGGATCTAGCTTTTGCTTCATTTGAATGGTTATATCTACCAAGACATGCTTTGAATGTGTTTATGCATGTAAGGTGGTGAAACCCAATTCCACCCCAGTGACTTCCATCATTGATATAGACCTTGTTTGAATTCAACTCTTTTAGTTTTCTTACATCTATTTAAATCAACACAAATCAACTCTTGGTTCTAAATATAGTCTTAGTTTGACTAGATACAAGCTGGAAATATTCTTAAAAACGTTGTCCCTTGGGATGTGATTGTTAACTATACTGCAATAAGACACACCCTCTTGCAGGTGGTTTTATTTCACATTGTTTAGGTAAACCTTAGGGATATCAACCCTTATGTGAATTTCTTGGTGTGGTAAAAACCACATCAAATTATGGCGTTGTTGTAAGGGACAACATAATCATCTAGTTGAATCCAATTTTATTAAGACTAATCTAGGATTTAATTTCACCATTGATACTATTGCATATACTCTTGAAACTGACTCCTCTCCATCCAACTTACTAGTGGAAGATCTTTCCATCTTAGGTAACTCAAAACTAGTGCTTGCACTGCTCCAATAGCATTGGACTCACATCTAGCTTTGACCCTGAAATAGAACAAACCTTTTATCGTCAAAGTAGGGAGAACCAAGCCAGGATGTCTGAAGAAGAAGTCACCCAAAGGGTGAATCTAGAAGTTTCAACATAGATAGAGAGGCTAGTTCAAGAGGGATGTGCTATTGTTGAAGAGGAAATCAGTGTAGCCCAAGCTACTACAGAAGAGGCTAAACTGATAGAAGGAGCTTAGGGAATTTTCAATCCCTAAGGCTTTAGCTATCAATCACCTTGTGAAACCACCTCCCTTTGATGTGCCTAACTTGGAAATTAGGGTGCATTGGACCACTCTCTTAAAAAATAGTCCCTTCATGTGCAAAATAGGAGAAGACTATCAAGAACACATCCTAAAGTTTGTTGACCTATGTGCCAGCAAAATGGTGTTTCTGATGTTGATATTGGACTCCGCCTTTTGAAGTATTCCCTTGCAGATAAAGCAAGAAGTTGGTACATCTCTATGAATGGTGGTCCCATCACCACCTGGGACCAAATCTAGAAAAAATTCCTTGATAAATTCTATCCTCCTTCCCTTAGTTATACCATCAGAGGTCAGATTACACAATTTACAAAAGTCCCTGGTGAAACTCGAGTAGAAGCATGGGAGAGATAGAACGAGCTTCTCCAAAGGTTTCCACACCACAATATCTCCATAAATCATCTCATGAAGTTTTTATATAGGGATGTGGATGATCAAAAAGGTTTTAGACTCTTCATCTAGAGGGAAATTCATGCACCAAATCTATGATAGTGCATCGAAGGTAATCACCCTTAGAGCCAAAAACCAAGCCAACTGAGGCAATTTTGTAGGAAAGGGAGTGTTGAAGGTAGCTATAGTAGAAAGTAGTTTTGAGATGAAGTCTATAGAAGAATCTCTAAAGTTTATGACAATTAATCAACAAAAATTGAGTCATTTTTCAATGCTTATGAAGAAGGAAATATCCACCACGACAACAACAACAAGTCAAGTCAATAACACAATTTTTTGAAGCATGAAAAGTCATTAACCACTCTGCCTTGGCGTGTAATGATGTTGTGATGAGAGATGTTGTAGCTCAAGGAGACAACAATCAAATAGAAGGTTAGAATGCCATCTAAGACATTCCAGGTCACGGGTATTACATCTGAATTAGACAGAATCCATCCCAGTGTTCAGAAAAACAATCCCATAGGAGTAGAAAACTCTCAATAGCTCATAGAAGATAGAAATCAACAATGATGCTCCCTAGAATTCCAGATTTACCAACAACAAAACCACCAAAATCAAGGTAACTATAGGGGCAACTTCCTAAATAGAAAGTACAATCAGTATCAATATCCCAACCAGGTCCCACACCCACAACAACAATAAGGATAATAGGGTAGTGCTCCATCATGAGATGATAAGCTATTATCCATTGAGAAAATGCTACAACCACATTAGACAATGATTGCAAACCAATAAGCCCACCAAAAATCCATTGAAATCTCAATTGGCTCAACCATTAGAAAATGTTTTCCCTCCCACGGGAGCTTTTGTAGGATAAAAAAAAGATAACCTGAAGCATGTAGAACAACTTAAAGTTGTGATAATTTGTTATGGCCTTTTATTGCTAGAGAGAAAAACCCCTATAACAATAGTATATGGCCAAGATGATGAGGATTGTGGTTATTAATCAGAACAAGACAACAACTCATCTCAAAGAATTCATGCCTATCCCACCTCATCCTAACGTTCCAATATATAAATCATGTGTACCATTTTAGAATCGTTTGATTGTACCATACTTGATGCTAGATTAAACAAATTTAAAGGAGTCTTGAAGAAGTTATATGTCAATATACCATTAGTGGATCCCATGTATGAGATACCCCATTGGGCTAAGTTCTTTAAACTCATGCTTAGTCGCAAATATGTAACAGAAGAACATGAAGCATTGAAGCCAACAAGAACATCATTAGATATTATTCAATATAACATGTCTCATAAGGATCCCAACTCCTTTGAGATTTCATGCTCAATAAGTGATTCTACTTGCCAACAAGTTGTAGCTGATCTCTCAGCCAACATCTCCATCATACCACTCAACTTATGCAAAAGATTGGCCCTTACTGATTGGTTACCCATAAGAATGACCATAGAGCTTGAGCATTCCTCTAGAGTTAAGCCAGTTGGCATCATAGAAGATATCCTTATAAAGTTTGGAGACTGATACGTCCCTTATGATTATGTAATAATGGACATTGAGGAGAACCATTTATACCCTCTCATTTTTGGTAAGCCATTCCTCTCCATCATCAGAGCCTTGATTGACATTGAAGCAAGCATCTTGACGATACAAGAGTGAAACCAATCTTTTGATTGTGTTAATCAATTTACCCAGATGTTGGAACAATTATTTTCCTCAAGGGAACACGCCAAAGCAGAAGACATTTATTTTCTTGATTATGTTAATCAATTTACCCAGATGTTGGAACAATTATTTTCCTCAAGGACCCCACTTATACCGGAATCGGATATACCTATAGAGGATGATCACAATGTAGACAAAATTGAGAGTACACCAGCCTACCAAGAGATGAATGAAATATCATCAATTATGGATGAAACATTTCCCACCTCTATCTCTATTCATGTAATTTCTTCCCCAAATATCTACAAGCCACCTGAACTAGAGAAAACTACCTACCTAAGTGAGCTAGTAGCCCAACAACAAATTCCAATTTATGAGGACCATTAAGCACCTTCCACTTTTATGATATCTTGTACTAATGGAGGAGAATCACTTTGGAATGCAAATTGTAGTTTTTATCATATTGCAATGCTAATGAAAGAAGGAAATCTCCACCGCAATAGAAACAACAAGTCAAGTGAGTAACACAATTTTGTGATGCATGAAAGGCACTAACCACTCTACCTTGGCATGTAATATTCTCTACATTATTGTGATGAGAAATGTTGTATCTCAAGGAGACAAAAATCAGATGGAAGGTTTGAACATCATCCATGACATTCTAGATCACAAGTATTACAATCCTAATCAGACTAGGATCCATCCCAATGTTCATTAAAACAATCCTACAATAGTAGAAAACTCTCGATAGCTCATGCAAGATATAAATCAACAACAATGCTCAACATGGTTCTAGAACTACCAACAACAAAACCTCTAAAAGCAAGGTAACTATGGGGGTAACTTCCTAAATGGAAGGTTCAATCAGTATCAATATCCCAACTAGGTCCCACACCCACAACAACAATAGGGACAACAAAGTAGTGCTCCATCACCAAATGATAATCTATTTGTCATTGAAACAATGCAATAGTCACAGTAAACAATGATTGCAAATCAACTAGCCCAACAAAAAGTCGTTGAATCTCAATTGGATCAACTATCAGCAAATCATCGCCCTCACATAAGAGCTTTTACATGACAGCCAGAAGATAACCCAAAGCATTTAGAACAACTTAAAGTTGTGACAACTCGTTGTAGCCTTGTCTTGCCAGAGAGAATATCTCTTATCACCATAGTATATGGCCAAGATGATGAGTGTGGCAACCTACCACGCTAAACAAGATTACTCAAAACCAAAACGTTGATAACCATTAATCAATCATATCACCAAAAAGGTACATAATTAAAACCGATATAACTTTCCAAATATGTCAAAGAACAATTGCACAAATGTCCATCATCTTGCATTTAATTACAACCTTACTAGGTATCTTTACATCTGTTCTGTGGTCTCAGCCAAAACATGTATACAAAAGGTATTGTCTACATATTTATAACAATTACATGGTAGACGAACATTACCAAAATCTCATCTCGATGTACATCATCTACAAAACTTCCCTGCCTGGACCTTGAGAGTATTTGGATGACTCTAGGACTCACTAAAAAACCCACCAACCTTCATCCTCTATGGATCTCCAAACTGCTCCTCCTCGTTACCAGGGTCTGACGATGTTGCTGACGATCACCTAAAAAGATGTGGTGACCTACTACGTGAGACCCATGTCTTAGTGAGAGATATAACTCTCAACAATGTCTATTTCTTAATGATGATTATGTAATTTAAACGTTTGAAATAGATAATATTAGAGAGTTGAAAGATTAATATTATTTACATAAAAGATCAAGTAGATCTAGAATTATAAGTATCATTGATTTCTCTTACCACATTATAAATCATCTACATAATCAGAAGAAACCAAGAAACAATCACCATCCAATGCGAGCCGCCAAGTAGCCCTAACAGATATGCTACATGGTTGTATTATGTATTTTATTAAGACCTGGTAATTTGTGGCATACCACAAAAATTACTACTTGATCACTACAAAGTTGCAATTAGCCCCATACAAGATCAAGGATAATCAGAATGCTATGATCTCGCCATAGTGGCATATTAGCTTAACTACAAACAACCTAGTTTGTCTTGGGTACACAGGTCACACCACTAGAAAATGGGGTATTCAACCCTCATATATGAGTTATGACTGGAACCTCTCTCAATCACCTATATATCTGAGACATGACATCAACCTCTCTCCAAAAACTTGGGATCAGGGTAACAAGGATATGTTCTCCATGTACCCACATATACTTAACAATATACAACTTCGAGTTCATTTCTCGGGATACTCATTTCACTATCCAGTAGTCTTGACACTAAGATAGATCTAAAGTCACAAGGTACTACATGATTAGGATTTCACTTGTTTAGTTAAGCCAATTGAGTGTTTTCAGACTACATCAACCAAGTTACATACAAAGTACTAAGTTGTTCCTATAAATTAGTGATACATGACAACTCTAAAAGATATAAAACGTATGAGACATTATCCATATTACTTCATCATGGTATACTTGTCCATTGTTATCCATAAAAGGGGACTTAACCTCCAATTAGGGTGTAAATAGACAATAAGTCATTTAGATCAAAACAACACTACTTCCCATAGGTATCATTATCATATGAAATTTTGTAGAATGTTCAACATGTCATAAATGAACTTGTCACTTCCATGCTTAGGATAAGTATTCATTAGTCTTAGGAATTATCAAGCTTACAAGAGAAACATAAACAAGTTACTTGTAGCATTATGAATTTGTCCAATTATTATTTTAACATCAATAATAGATAGAATCACTAAAACCATAATCAATTAACCACTATAAAGAAAGGTTTAAAGATGTGGATTGAATTTGTATCACCAAAACAATTTTTTTTAGCAAAAGCATTGATTCTTCCACTAAGTTAAACCATCAGGTCTTACACTCAGAAAAACCATCGGTTCTTACACTAAGTAAAACCATCAGATCCTATACTTAGTCAAACCACTGGTTCTTACACTAAGTTAAATCAGCACATCTTACACCCAATAAAACCATTGATTCTTTACACTAAGTAAAACCATAGATTCAGAAACCAAGTACAAGATAGCTCATTACAGAGGAAGGAACGTTCATAAGATCTGAGGGCATTTTAAAAAAACACATAATTACCACACATATGTTCAAACAGTGCAAAAAATACAATCTTTCTTCATATTACCATGTTTCTACAAAACGATCTACATATAAGAAGTTAGTAGTAGGCAAGAAACGGGTTAAAAGTTATATCACTCACATGAAAGGTGAAGAAGAACGTCCAAACAACAAGTTATCTCAAAGAACATAAGGTAAAACCCTAGCATTGCACTTTCAAAGCCCCAAGGTAGCTTCTATCTTTAAGAACGGGGTAGATCTAGAGCAAAAGAGAGAGAAGAAAAGAGGGTTCTTCAAACTCATGCATGAGTTTCCATCAAGAACACCATTGTTCCACCCATGAAAGAAGAGATAAGAAAGAGAACAACAAGAAATGTGGTTAGGGAAGAAGATTTTACTTGTATAAAGTAAGAGACTAGGTTTGAGGTGCCGATCAATCCTAGAAGGGTTAGATCTACATCTAGCCAAGCTTCATCCTTGAGAAGATCCAAATTCACCGATGATGGGTTCAGATTGTCCCAACAACAAGAATAGATGTGGGGGTGAAGAGGTTTGTTTGAAGAAGAGAGGAGGCGTATATATAGCTAGGATGAGAGCGAAAAATGGTCAAAGGTTGACAACTGCCTTGCCATCTATCAACAACTAAGATATCCTTTTCCATGCAATAACAAAACATCTGTTGGTTTGTCTCCCAGGTGAACCATTGGTTTGTGCACTTGCAAAACCGTTGATTTGCACTCCAGGAAGACCATCAGTTTGTAATTCTGTCTCTTCATTATTTTGCAAACCCAAAACCATCATCAGTTTCCACCCTACAAGGAGAACCATAAGTTCTTAGGCCATCAAGGAGAACCATCAATTCTCAAACCAACAAGGAGGACCATCAGTTCTCAAGCTACAAAGGAAAACAATCATATCGTCAGTCTACAAGGAGAACCATCAGTTCTCAGGCCCTCAGGTGATAAACTGCTGGTTTCCAACTTCGAAGGAAAAAGAAACAAACATTTGATGGTGCACCCAATCATCAGAAGGTGCAACCACATCAAATAGATTAAGAATAGTACTTATGAAGCACAACATAGATGTGTTAAAATATAGATGGATCCCTAGAAAAGGGAAATTGCATAAGGTCCACAAGGAGCATAAATTTGCAAAACTTAAGCAAACTAAGTCCAATTTGGACCAGATTGAAACATGGCATTATCAACTGATATTAAAACACAACTAATGTTTAATCAAGAAACTAAGAACCCAATTAAATCAAACAAGTATGTTTAAGCATAAACCAGGTCAAGGGGTCTTACAATGAGGAGTCTGGTTATTAATCAATACAAGAAAATAGCTTATCCCAAAAAATTCACGCCTATCCCACCTCAACCTGATGTTACAGTATGTAAGTCACGTGTATCATTTTGAAACTGTTTGAATCATAACAAACTTGATTCTAGGTTCAACAAATTTAAAGAACTCTTGAAGAAGTTGTATGCCAATATACCATTACTGAATTCTATGTATAAGATGCCCCATTGGGCTAAGTTCTTTAAACTCATTCTCAATCGCAAATATGTAGCAGAAGAACATGAAATTTTAAAGATGACAAGAATATCATCCGATCTTATTCAAGATAAGATGATTCGTAAGGATCCCAACTCATTTGAGATTTCATGCTCAATAAGTTATTCTACCTACCAACAAGTTCCAATTGATCTCAAAGGCAAAATCTCTATCATACCACTTAGGCTATGCAAAATATTGGGCCTTACAAAGAATGACCATAGAGCTTGAGGACTCCTCTAGAGTTAATCCAGTTGGCATCATAGAATACATCCCTGTAAAGATTGGAGACTTATACGTCTCTTGTGACTTTGTAGTAATGGACATCAAGGAGAATTGCCTCTACCTTCTCATTTTTGGCAGGCCATTATTTTTCACCACAAAAGACTTGATTGAAATTGAAGCAAGTATCTTGATGATATGAGTGCAAAACCAATCTTTTAATTTTCAGGTATCTAGAAGCTCATGGGAACACACCAAACAATAAGAAGTTTATTTTCTTAATTGTGTTAATCAATTTACTCAAATGTGGGAACCAGTCTTTTACTCAAGGACACTATCAATACTATAATCAAATATACCTATAAAGGAGGATCACAATGCATACAAAATTGAGAGTACACCATCCTACTCAGAGATGAATGAAATAGCATTAACTGTGGATTAAACATTTCCTACCTCTATCTCTACTCATGTAATGCCTTCCTCAAATATGTACGAGCCATCTCATCTAGAGAAAGTTACCTACCTAAGTGAGCTAGTTGCCCAACAACAAAATCTAGTTTACGAGGACCATCAGGCACCTTCTACTTTTACAATAATATGTGCTAATGGAGGAGAACCACTTTGCAATGTAGATTGTAGTTTATATCATGATTAATTACCAGACCCATACCCCATGGACACCAATGATCAACATAACTACGATGAAATGATTATGCATCAACAAATGAACTTCACTTCCACACCTCAACAATGTTACCAGACTGATAATGCCTTTCAGATCCCGAAAACAACTATTCACCGTCATGCATTGAGCATCGAAGACCAACCCAACACAACTCAAACTAGTTACCCTTATATTCTGACATTTTCCGATCCATACGGGGAAGAATACAAGAAGAAAGAATCAAATCAAGGATAAAGGAATGTATGAAAAGGAAGCCACTGACATAATATATTATTCCAGTTCAATCTCCACTTAGAGTCCCTTTGTAGTGATGAATTCAATGCGTCAAGCCAACGACGTAAAACACATGTGTTGTTCGGAGGAACCTGATCTTTACTTTGATTTTTGCTCTTAAATTTAGATTAGAAAATTTTGCACCTATTAGATAACACATCACAATATGCAATATTAAGTTCTGATATTTTCATTTTAAAGATTTCTAATGGAGGAAAGGTTGCTGACAAGAATGCAACCACATATGGTGCTCCAACCAACATGATTTCCCCCCTCCATCTTAGATTTAGTGTTTGCTCGAGACAAGAAAACTTATATGTCTGGGGTGGAGGGTGGGTGGTACATATTCTACTTCTCATCCACAATTATCTATTTCAGACCTAAGATTCCATCATTGCAATTTTGATTAAACTTTTCAAAATTTTACTTTCCCAAAGTAGAATTGCATAGAAACTTGATGAAATTTTGATGCATTTCAATCAAAGCCACTAACTAGCTGGATACTCTCATTTTCCATGCAATTTTGCATCATTACACCCCTCTTATTGCAAGTAGGGCCTCAAGAGGAACAACTTCTTAAACTAACCAATGGCTAGAAATCACTTTGTGAATCTTATGAGTCCTAACATCATTGTTCCTTAGAAAAAAATGACAAGTATATGCAAAACTGAGAGGGATCAAACACATCATGCTTCCTATTGACTAGCAGAACAAATGTATGGGATCACCATTAGATCCCTATCAAGTCATTATTTGAGTATAGTGTGACTAGGATAACTATTTGGTGCACATATCTGAAAATAAAGTTGCAATATGATCCAAACTCTCTTAGACGCTTCTTCTTCCAACTTCATACCTCTCCATCCCACATAAAAAGAAAAAAAAGAGAAAAAAAGAACCACCAAGTAGTGCCAAACCCCAAGTTTGGGGTGGCACAACCCCCTCTCTTTATTTGCTTCTTTTATACCCCTTTCAATGTAATAAGTATGTAAAATCAAAAATAAAAGAAAAGATGCCAATGTGCACACAAGAAAAATGCAGTCTCAAGTCGAATAGAGGAGAGATTCACATACTAAAAAAGTGTAGTCAATATAATCACAACTATAAAAAAAATCTCTAGTTGAATAGAGGAGATATTTGTTGCTCCCTTCGATACCTCCATTCATTCATTTTCCACCTGTAGGCACAATGAATGCCTTAACTTTACCATTATATTGAAAAACACTAGTGTTAGATCATATGTATACTTGTTCTTCTACTGGTAACTCAGAACTCGTGTAAAGCTCCTAGACATGCTTGATGTGGGAAATAATGGGGAGGAAGTGTTTTTGGGAAATGAAAATAGGAAAGAATATATTATAAGATGTGTTTAGTGATCTCAAGAAGTTGAGATGCTCAACTATACTTAGTATCATAGAGCCTAATGTGATGCAAAGATGACACAATCATAGAGGTTAAGAGTATTCATTGGAGAATGTTTTAAATTTTGTGTTTCTTGAGGATGAGCAATGTTTAAGTTTGGGGTATTTTGATGAGTGCATATTCATCCTAGATTTAATGGAATTTTTAGCCTAGTCTCGCATTTAGATCTCTTTGTTTTCACCTAATTAACTTTGTTTTGATCTACTTAGGTTTTTATGCTAATGTGTAGGAACTTGATACTTTTCTTGACTCCACTTGTAGGTTTTGAGTCTTGTCACTCTGCAACGAGGATGGAAAGGGCTTCCCACTACCCTTTAATGGGAGGGAGATAAGAGGGCAGCTCTCGTGGGAAAGTAAAGCAGTGTCTTGGACCAAAATGTATTTTAAACACTTTCAGAAGGAAGATCGATCAATAAATTCTGATCAAGATTGATATAACGGTGCTCAATGAAGTTCTGTCACCCCGGTGCCTGATGGTACATCTAGCCTTAGTGCCTGATGGGACCCCAAACCCCAAGTCCAATGAAGAATACCCACTAAAACCTCATTGAGCACTGAAGATCTGGTGCCCTACAATACTGTGGTGGCCTATGCCACTTTAGTCTGACAAAATTTTGTTGCCCGATGACACTTCACTAACAACAGAAATTTGGTGCCCAGTGACACTTCAGTGACCGATGGTGATTTGGTGTTCGAAAACTCTCTAGATCGCATCGAACATTGATCCTATTGCACACCCTAAGCATGTAAATACTCAACCTCTCCTCCATTTGAGGGTATGTCTTCTGCTCCATTATCCTAAGAGGCTACCGCCCTACGCCCAACCAAGGAAGACGATCCCCATTGTAATGAGGGGCACCCAGAGGGGATCCACTCCCTACTAAACATTTGAAGAATAGAACTTCCAGTCCAAACCCACCAAAGGATATGTTGGAGTGGGTGTAAAATTTTCAAATCTTAGCAATGGTATTTAAAAAAACCAAGATATAGCAGGAAAATAAAATGTTGACTATATTCAATTTATCACAAAGATTACACAAGTACATCATAATCTCTGACAAGGGTTTACATAAAAGGTACAACATAAGGATCTAAGTAGAGGGCAATCTAAACCACAACACTTTGTCTCCAAGCTTTAACACCTTAAGCTGTGTCCATATCTTCATGCCATATCATCCAAGTCCTTCACCTAGGGTTGGAAGAATACCCCAGCAAGAAGAGAAAAATAGATGACATCAGCAAAGGTTGGTATGTGCATACTAACAAGAAATTGAGCAATATATGAACTAATGGACAACAAATATAAAAGGCTTCCCATAGAAAAGGCAAGGACTACCCAAAAGGTCATAAAAGAAAAGAACAACAACAAAAGAGATACTTACCATAACCAAACAAATAAAAAGGGTGCCATACTAGCACACATAAAGAATTAGGGCACACAACCCATCATCAATTATCATCAACCTGCATGTATGTGAGATAAACATAGCCATAGAATAATATAAAGACAATGGTGGCCAAGCCTCACAAACTTGAAACCTGATAGAGAATGACATACTACCAAACTCCCAATATATATAAGTTAGGACAATCCTCACAAACTTGAAACCCGGGTATGGGGAACCACCACCTCCATCCCAATAATAAAAGCGGCATACTGCCCAAAAACCAATGCAATTACGCTACTCTAGTGCTACTAAATCACATAGCATGTTAAATTTAGAGGCACGTAGAAAGTATAGTCAGATTATACAAACTAGTCACCACATAAGTGACCAACATATACATCCACCTCATAAGTGGGAAAAAGACATCACATGTCATCATATAAAGTTCCATGATGAACTAAGCACAAGATAAGAGTCCAAAAGAATATTATTGATCACAAGATCAGTAACAAGTAGGGTACTTCACATTAAGCATAGTTTTCAAAAGGACAAGATAATGTGTAGGCTAATGTCCATAGGACCAAGAGAAAGAAGAAACATAGGCTAATTTCTCAAAGGAAAAATAGGAGATGCAAACATACCTCACTTCAAAGTATATACAAGACTGATCCACTTCTAGATCCAAATCTAGGCCTATAAAGAACCAATCAAGCATATATGTAGATTTAAGATCAATTTCACGCTGATTATTCAAACCCTAAACATTACCTTTTTCCTTACATGTGATTTAGGTTATCAAAACATGCCATATTTTAGGTTTCCTTTTTTTGAATCCAAAACATATTTTAGTATATTTTTCTGACATATATATATATATTTAATTATGAATTTTACAAGTTATAACCAATTAGGAAAGTATATTAAAATTAACATGTTAATTAGTTTGGAATTAGGCAATAAAACTCATTCCACTAGCTATGGAATCTTTTTCTGAATCCAACGAGTATTTATTTGTAAATTTTGGCTAAGAAAATAATTAGTTATGATTTTTGTAAATCTGACTAGTTAGAAAATTCCAAAAACCCACGTAAGGAGAAAACTTGCGAGAGAGAGAGAGAGAGAGAAAGAGGAGGGCCCAACAGGGTGACTTAGCCCAATCAGGGCTGGCCAAGTCACTGGTCAAAGAGAAGTCACCGTGACCAAGTCCAGAAGGAAACATGTGCCAAAAGACTTTAATGCCCTTATCGAGATAATGAAAGAAAGAAGAAGCACAAAGGGGTAAAACCGGAAAACAACAGTGGAAGTCATACCCTTCCTTGGTCCTTCACCATGGATGCGAGAAGATTAGTTGCTAGCCATGCCCAAAATTGGGCAAAATGCAGGATGGCGACCAAATGAAAATATAATCGTGCAAACTTGAAGATCATGGGTCAAGGAACTTACCTCCTAGTGGAATTGAAGGCTGGTGGGGCAAGCCGCCCATGAAGGGTTCCACAAAGAAGCAAGGAAAAGAGGCTCAGCATCAGCACAAAATGTAATGAACTAAGAAATTAATTGGAGGAAGAGGTTGCTTGCGGTGAGGAGAAACCATATATGAGTATTTATATAGGTTGGGATGGGTGTATGACCATAGGGTCATAGGAGCTTCGAGAACCATGGTGGCCAGGTTGGAAAAAATTGGTATACACCATGAGATACTATAAATAATGGCTTAGTTTGTGTGGAATTTACTCACGAACTCATTGCAAAAAGAATTGGGTGAAAAGGTGGAGAGACGGCCAAGAAAATCATGTTTTGATCCCTCACATCAGCGACACTGTACACCCACTGGCCTGTCTCCTACCCGAGGTAGGAGATAAGTCGTGGACCGCACGATGTGGATCCAACGTCCATGGGTGGGGTGCACATCAGATCTAGATTAAATACATTCCAAATCAGATTCAAACTAAAGTGCACATTAAATTTATTTCCCTTTTTCTCTCCCATTATATGAGGGTGCAAACGAAACCCAAACTAAATGAAAATTGACACATAGCCTATTTTTGATACGAGGAATCTGAATATGCAATTAGTTTTTCTTTTGAGAACTTTTGATGTGTTAAATAAATCAAATCTTTTTTCTCTTTCCTCCTTCATTAATGATCATAAGATTCTCCAAATTTTATGAAACTTCACACACAAGTAATATTTATTGTGTTGGATATGAACTTTCCATTAGTGTTACATGGTGGAGTTTTTGTACAATTATTTAATATTTTGAAGGTTCTACACACTTTCTCTCTCCAGAGTTCATCTTTTAATCAAACATCTTTCAAATTGGATTAAAATCCACCCACAAAATATATTTATTATTTAGATCATGAATTCAATATTATAAATCTTTTTTGAAGTTATTTAATATTTTATTTGTTATTTTGGGAAACCTTAGATATTCTCTTTCCAAAATGAATTAAATTCATTATAATTATGTGAATAATGTGAAACTTGACTCACAAGGAAATTGGGACCCAAGGAACACAATTATTAACTTAGACTCCATTTTTGAGATTTCTTTTAATGAGTTATGTCACATGTAATATTTGTGGTCATTAATATCACATTATTACTTAGGTTATCATATTATTTCACTATTATTAATATTTCTCATCCAATTATGTTAACATTATCTCCAAAAGAATTATGTATGATTATTTGCGTGAAATTTTATATAATTCATTATTATCTTATGTGATATGTTTTATATGTCAATTATTGGCCCAAGACTAATGTGAGAACATTAGGTTACATTAATGTAATTTATACATGCATTAACTCGTTAAGGTTATACTAAACCTCACCTAGGTCTATCCTCAACCTAGTTTGGTTAAGCCCAAAAGTCCCAACTTCTAGGTTATGGTCCAAGATCTGATATGTAAAAACCTTCAACCCTTAAAAGGATTTTGTCCTCAAAATCTATTGATCCAAGCATCAACAACCAACTACTATCCACCCCTTAAAGGTTTAACCTAACAAGTCAAACTAATCAACATTTAGGGTTACCCACATATTATTTAGTTGTGAATGATTTAGAGATTTATTTTGTTCATGTATCCAACTAAAAAGTCATACCATATAGGGTTGAGCTTTAGGTTCTCGTGTCTCTAACCTAGCAACCCAAGATCCAAAAAGACTTAGGATACAACGGGTAGGTACACAACACCTTAGCTTTATCTCACATATTCCTAGTCACTTCTTCAAAACTAGGGTTAGGATTCTATGCCAACTAATTCTAGGGTTTCTCCACTAAATCTTCATATATCTCTTCATTGTGACTTAGTTCAAGAAAACTTTGATAAAATCAAAGATTTTTTTGGTACATATAGTAGGATAATGATTTTTTTTGTCAATAAAAAATATTGCAAAGTAAAACCAATAAATTGGACAAAATTCAATGCAAAAACTAAGTCATAATATATCCATAACAAGAACTCTTCATCCTACTACCTCGTCAACCTAATTGTATCCTCAAGTCAAAACTCATAGCATTAAGAGATACAAATCATAATCAATCTATATGATAGGGTAAGATCTTCTAAAACGTCATCACATATTTAGTATAGATCAATTGTAGGGTGAACATCTCTCCTAGAGGGCAACTATGCAAGGTAAGGGTTCTAATCAGGGATACAAAAATGAAATAGTCAAATTCTGACTAACCTGGCTCTGATACCATCTTGTAAGGAGTGGGTGCCAGAGGGGATCCACTCCCTACTAAAAATTTGAAGAATAAAACCTCCAGTCCAAACACACCAAAAGATATGTTGGAGTGGGTGTAAAATTTTAAAATCTTATTAATGGTATTCAAAACAACCAAGGTATAACAACAAAATAAAAAAGTTGACTATATTCAATTTATCACAAAGATTACACAAGTACATCATAATCTCCCACAAGGGTTTACATAATACAACATAAGGATCTAAGTAGAGGGAAATCTAAACCATAACAACTTTGTCTCCAAGCTTTAACTCCTTAAGCTATGTCCATATCTTCATGCTATATCATCCAAGTCCTTCACTTAGGGTTGGAAGCATACACCAACAAGAAGAGAAAAACAAATGACATCAAAAAAGTCTTGTATGTGCATACTAAAAAGAAATTGAGCAATATATAAACTAAAGGACAACAAATATAAAAGGCTTCCCACATAAAAGGCAAGGACTACACAAAAGGGCATAAAAGAAAAGAACAACAACAAAAGAGATACTTGTCATAACCAAACAAATAAAAAGGGTGCCATACTAGCACACATAAAGAATTAGGGCACACAACCCATCATCAATTATCATCAACTTGCATGCATGTGAGATAAACATAGCCCTAGAATAATATAAAGACAATGGTGGCCAAGCCTCACAAACCTGAAACCTGATAGAGAATGACGTACGGCCAAACTCCCAATATATATAAGTTCAGACAAGCCTCACAAACTTGAAACCCGGGTATGGGGCACCACCACCTCCATCCCAATAATAAAAGGGGCATACTGCCCAAAAACCAATGCAATTACACTACTCTAGTGCTATTGAATCACATAGCATGTTAAGTATAGAGGCAAGTAGAAAGTATAGAAGATTATACAAACTAGTCACCACATAAGTGACCAACATATACATCCACCTCATAAGTGGGAAAAAGACATCACATGTCATCATATAAATTTCCATCATGAACTAAGCACAAGATAAGAGTCCAAAAGAATATTAATGAACACAAGATCAGTAACAAGTAGGGTACTTCACATGAAGCATAATTTTCAAAAGAACAAGACAATGTGTAGGCTAATGTCCATAGGACCAAGAGAAAGAAGAAACATAGGCTAATTTCTCAGAGGAAAAATAGGAGATGCAAACATACCTTGCTTCAAAGTTTATACAAGACCAATCCACTTCTAGATCGAAATCTAGGCCTCCAAAGAACCTATTAAGCATATATGTAGATTTTAGATCAATTTCACATTGATTATTCAAACCCTAAAAATTACCTTTTTCCTTACATGTGACTTAGGTTATAAAAACATGCCATATTTTAGATTACCTTTTTCTCAATCCAAAACATATTTTAGTATATTTTTCTAACATATATATAATTAGTTATGAATTTTACAAGTTATAACCAATTAGGAAAGTCTATTAAAATTCACATGTTAATTAGTTTGTAATTAGGTAATAAAACTCATACCAATAGAAATTGAATATTTTTGTGAATCCAATGAGTATTTATTTTGTAATTTTTGGCTCAGTAAATAATTAGTTATGATTTTTGTAAATCTGACTAATTAGAAAATTCCAAAAATCCACGTAAGCAGAGAAAACTTGCGCGCACGCGCGCGAGAGAGAGAGAGAGAAGAGGGCCCAGCCGGGTGACTTAGCTCAATTAGGGCTGGCCAAGTCATTGGTCAAAGCCAAGTTACCGTGACCAAGTCAAGAAGGAAACATGTGCCAAAAGACAAAAATGCCCATATCGAGATAATGAAATAAAGAAGAAGCACGAAGGGGTAAAACTGAAAAACAAAAGGGGAAGTCATCCCCATCATTGGTCCTCTGCCATGGATGCGAGAAGCTCTGCTGCTAGCCATGTGCGAAATTGGGCAAAATGCAGGATGGCGACCAAACGAAAATATAATCTTGCGAAATTGAAGATCATGGGTCAAGGAACTTACCTCCTGGTGGAATTGAAGGCTAGTGAAGCGAGCCACCCATGAAGGGTGCCACAAAGAAGTAAGGAAGAGAGGCTCAACAACAACACAAAATGTAATGAGTTAAGAAATTAATAGGAGGAAGAGGTTTCTTGCGGTGAGGAGAAACCATATATGAGTATTTATATAGGTGGGGATGGGTGTATGACCATGGGGTCATAGGAGCTTCGAGAACCATGGCGGCCAGGTTGGAAAAAATTGGTAAACCATGAGAAACTATAAATAATGGCTCAATTTGTGTGAAATTTACTCACAAACTCATTGCAAAAAGAATCGGGCGAAAAGGTGGAGAGACGGCTAAGAAAATCATGTTTTGATCCCTCACATCCGCGACACTATACACCCTCTGGCCTATCTCCTACCCGAGGTAGGTGATGAGTCATGGACCGCATGATGCATATCCAAAAACCACGGGTGGGGTGAACATCAAAATTTAGATTAAATACATTCCAAACTGGATTCACACTAAAGTGCACATTAAATTTATTTCCCTTTTTCTCTCTCCTTATATGAGGGTGCAAACAAAACCCAATCTAAATGAAAATTTACACATAGCCTATTTTTTATATGAGGAATCCGAATATGTAATTAGTTTTTCTTTTGAGAACTTTTAATATGTTAAATAAATCAAATCTTATTTTCTCTTTCCTCCTTCATTAATGATCATAAGATTCTCTAAATTTTATGAAAGTTCACACACAAGTCATATTTAATGTTTTGGATACAAATTTGCCATTAGTTTTACATGTTGGAGTTTTTTGTACAATTATTTAATATTTTGAAGGTTCTACACACTTTCTCTCTCTAGAGTTCATCTTTTAATCAAACATCTTCCAAATTGGATGAAAATTCACCCATATAATATATTTATTATCTAGATTATGAATTCAATATTATTTTCCTTTTTTGAAGTTACTTAATATTTTATTTGTTATTTTGGGAAACCTTAGATCTTATCTTTCCAAAATGAATTAAATTCATTATTATTACGTGAATAATGTGAAACTTGACTCCCAAGGAAATTGGTACCCAAGGAACACGATTATTGACTTAGATTCCACTTTTGAGATTTATTTTAATGAGTTATGTCACATGTAATATTTGTGGCCATTAATATCACATTATTACTTAGGTTATCATATTATTTCACTATTATTGATATTTCTCATCCAATTATGTTAACATTATCTCCAAAAGAATTATGTATGATTATTTGCATGAAATTGTATATAATTCATTATTATCTTATGTGACATGTTTTATTTATCTATTATTGGCCCAAGACTAATGTGAGAACATTAGGTTACATTAGTGTGATTTATACATGCATTAACTCATTAAGGTTATACTAAACCTCACCTAGGTCTATCCTCAACCTAGTTTGGTTAAGCCCAAAAGTCCCAACTTCTAGGTTATGGTACACGATCTGGTATGTTACAACACTCCACCCCTTAAAGGATTTTGTCCTCTAAATCTATTTCTACAAACATCAACAACCAACTACTCTCCACCCTTAAAGGTTTAACCTAACAAGTCAAACTAATCAACATTTAGGGTTACCCACATATTATTTAGTTGTGAATGTTTTAGAGATTTATGTTGTTCATGTATCCAACTAAAAAGTCATACCATCTAGTGTTGGGATTTAGGTTCTCGTGTCTCTAACCTAACAACCCAAGATCCAAAAAGCCTTAGGATACAAAGGGTAGGTACACAACACCTTAGCATTATCTCACATATTCCTAATCACTTCTTTAAAACTAGGGTTAGGATTCTATGCCAACTAATTCTAGGGTTTCTCCACTAAAGTGTCACATAGCTCTTCATTGTGACTTAGTTCAAGAAAACTTCGATAAAATCAGAGAAATTTTTTTTTGTACATATAGTAGCATAATGAATTTTTTTTTTGTCGATAAGAAACATTGCAAAGTAAAACCAATAAGTTGGCCAAAATTCAATGCGAAAACTAAGTCACAATATATTCATAACAAGAACTCTTCATCCTACTACCTCCTCAACCTAATTGTATCCTCAAGTGAAACCTCATAAAATTAAGAGATACAAATCATTATCAATCTATACGATAGGGTAAGATCTCCTGAAACCTCATCACATATTTAGCCTAGATCAATTCTAGGGTGAACATCTCTCGTAGAGGGCAACTATGCAAGGTAAGGGTTCTAATTTGGGAGACAAAATTAAAATAGTCAGACTCTGAGTAACCTGGATCTGATACCATGCTCTAAGGAGTTGGACCCAGAGGGGATCCACTCCCTACTAAAAAAATGAAGAATAGAACCTCCAGTCCAAACACACCAAAAGATATGTTGGAGTGGGTGTAAAATTTTCAAATCTTATTAATAGTATTCAAAAAAACCAAGGTATAGAAACAAAATAAAAAAGTTGACCATATTCAATTTATCACAAAGATTACACAACTACATCATAATCTTCCACAAGGGTTTATATAAAAGGTACAATATAAGTATCCAAGTAGAGGGAAATCTAAACCATAACAACTTTTTCTCCAAGCTTTTACTCCTTAAGCTATGTCCATATCTTCATGCATATCATCCAAGTCCTTCACCTAGGGTTCAAAGCATACCCCTGTTGGGTTTTAGGTGAAGGGAGAAGGCAGCAGAAACAAAAATTTCTCTCACCACAAAACTATAACCACGGATCACATCAACGACTATGAAATAGGAAGGATGGTTTTGATGAGGTGTACCTGGTCCTGAGGCTTGCTCAGTGACAATACCTCGCAACTAGTGTGGTATTCAACAACATAGTCTTTGACGACGTCTATGCAGCTCCTGGTCTTGACCCGGACTATAGTTAACACTCGTCCTCTTGAGCGGCAGAAATCTCCTACCTCTACAGATAGTCCACATGGACCATCGAGAAATCTAGTCATCCTGTCCCATAGGACACTAGAAGGAGTCATCCCCTTCTATCGGCGTACTAGTCACCGACACACTCTCCCACAACTAGTTGCTATCCTGCAGTTTTCTTTCTTTCCCTTGTTGTTCCTACCTAGACGGGTAGAACTTGCTTGGGCTCTCTCGGTTACCACAACTAGAGAGTTCAACAACTTTGCAGAGCAAATGATGTTCTGAGTTGTGCTGTCTGAGAAGACCCCAGTACCCCTCTATATATAGGAGGGGTCAGGGTTAGGGTTCTCAGCCCTGGGAAATGTGGGGTTAAAGTGGGAGTAGAAGGGTCCAAAATTTCAATGAACTGATTGCACTATGGCAACCGAACCAGTCATTTCACAAAGAACTAGATGGTTGGGAGTGTGAGTCGGTCAGTTCACTTAGTGAACCGATCAGTTCGTGTCCTAGTCTTGCCTTCAATTGACTTTCCTTGTTTGTTTCTAATTAATGAAAAGATCAATCCTTGTCCTAATCAAATTTTACAAGTGAAACAAAAAACTTTTCTCACAAATTGGGACAACCCAACCTTGATCATTTGGTCCATTCGAACTGATCGGTTCACCAAGTGAACTGGTCGTCTCACTGACCATGAGCTGATTGGTTCACCCAGTGAACCGGTCGGTTGGTGGTCCAGATTTGTGCAGGACACAGTCAATGCAGTTCTCAATCAATCTGACACTCAAATCAGTTGGTTCAACACTTGAACTTGATGATTCTGAGTCAAGTCAGTTGATTGAATGTTTGATTGAGCACCTAAACACCTTTAGTAATCAATCCAAACATCATTCATGGATAAAATCCTCTTCTAGGAAAATCCTTTGTGTGTGACCCTATAGGTTCCATTTCACGTTGGCAGTAAATATCCATAACTAGCTTATGACATCACAAGAAAAGAGTGGTGCCTAGTCGCACATTAGTGCTACCCAAGTGAAAAAGAAAGTTGGAGAACAACTTTCACCTACAGTCTGTGATTGGTGTTCTAGTGAATGTATAATTCCTTTATCTCTGATATCCTAAATGAACTCAAGGCATGGAGTTGTCATCCTTTCAACGTTCATTCATGTTACTTGATCTAAAGCAGACTGTCTGAGATATGTGTGCCATCAATATCACATATTGAATCACACATGGATGCGCATGCCTTTCTCAGTCTCACTTTTCAAGTGGCCATGGACATCATACTCCCTTAGGAGGGACAAATCCCATATCTATCACTCGCAGTCAAAACCCCATGTGTCAAAGTCACCAAATCATCACCTTTATAACAATCCATATTTCAAGACCACGTTTGATGATGTCAAAGTGTATCCAACGATATGTGATAAGTGCAGTGATTTCAGGTCTAAGAATCACAATCACCACCATCAATGTGAGAGTTGACTGTGACTACCATGTCATGGTTCCATGTGTCACTCTCACAGTGGGTCTGTTCGATACACTTTTCTCTAACATGTATCTATGTGCTTGGTTTGATATCACATATCATGACTAATGAGACTCTATCATCAACCAACACACACTCTAGTCTTGCTGTGTCATTATTGTCTATCAACCTTCCACAATGACACCCGACTAGGGACAAAACAAACATGTACAAACTCTTGGCATCCGTATGATCTCATTCTTCAAGTCCTCAAGCTGAAGACATACGCCATTGAGTACTGTCATTCTTTAGACATTCATTTTATCTCATCATTATCTCATAACTAATGAAACTAGAATAAATTGGAAGCTTGCCTTTGATATTTATCAAAAAAATCTAAATGTATCTGAATCCAATCATCCTATGATTGGCTCTCAGGGCATACATACCAACAACCCCAGCAAGAAGAGAAAAATAGATGACATAAAAAAAGGCTTGTATGTGCATGCTAAAAAGAAATTGAGAAATATATGAACTAAAGGACAACAACAAAAGAGATACTTGCCATGACCAAACAAATATAAAGGGTGCCACACTAGCGCACATAAAGAATTAGGGCACACAAACCATCTTTAATTATCTTCAACCTGTATACATGTGAGATAAACTTGAATTTAGATGAGTAATTCTTAAAAAAAAACATTCAACAGTTATATCTTGTAAGGTATTCTACTGTGATGCAAAGTTAATATTAACAAATTTTCAACAGTTGCTGAGGAAAATAAGCAAGTTATATAAAACCACATGTATGATAAATAAATGAAATCAATGACAATATGACTTACAAGATGTTTCTGTCACTCCATGAAATGTGGACGGTGAATAAAAAAAAATCAACCAAGACTTGGACATAAGAATCAACTTTGTTTATATTTGATCTATGTTGTTGTGCACACCTATGTGTGTTAAAAAATGATAGAGGTAACTAGTTTTCAAATACTGTGTTGGTCGCTTAAACAATATTGAAAGAGGAGTTTGAACAATGACGTGAAACTCTATTTGAAAATATACCTGCCTACTGATATCTAATAGGTCATGTCATGATTATTTAACAAAATATGGAGTTTGACACATTCAATGTTGGAAGTTTATGAATAGATTTGTAGAGGTCAATTGTTTACTTTATTTATGTTTTTTGTTTTATATAATCATAATCATCAAAAGACTAGAGGAGATAGAGAGAAAAGCTATACTAAAAAATCAAAATGGAATAGGAATTGTAAAAGGCAATAGCACAAGAAATCCTCTTCGCAATTGTAAAACCAAACCATACTAAAAAGGAATCTATGAGTGCATTAAATTACCGAGTAATGGTCAGAGAGGAGTCAAAATGATAGAGATTTTTTATTTCATTATTTAACTTAGAAAGTATAAAAGAACCATCCATGGAAACTCTTGGGGGGAGCTTATCAAATAGAAACTACCAACACAATAAAGTACGTTAATTAACACCTTTTAACCAAATTATATTCATTACTTTTTACAAATCAAAATAGAATAGAAATTATAGTAGGAAATAAGATAATAAATCATTTTTGTAAGTGTAAATGCAGCACAAACTGAAAAAGAATCTACAAATGCATTAATTAGTGAGTAAATGTTGGAAAGGAGTTAAAATAATAAAGAATTTTGTTCCTATGTTTAACTTGAAAAGTATAAAGAACGACCAATGAAAACTTTTTGCGAATATTCTTTAAAATTCTTAGGAGTGGGGTGCCCCCCAGTCCTATAGGAGATATGCCACTGGTAGTATAGGGTGTTAGTGACTAGTTACCCTATACACAAACTAGCATATCCATGGCTAATTAGTAGTCTAGGGAAATTCATTAGACTCTAACTCGTTGTTTGGTTTTATAACATAAATGAAATCTTGATGTTCACATGTCACCCCCAACCTAATTGATAAGTGCATCCCCTAAATAGCCCACACTCCCATTTACTACTTTAAAACCCTATTTGTCTTCTTTCTTAGTGATAATACTTTATTTTACGTACTTCTTGTATATATTTTATTCCTCTGTTAGCATATCTTTTTCTAACTTTCCCCACAATTTTAGCATCTTTTTGTCAGAGACTTCTCTTACACATCTTTCCTTGGTTTCAGGTACATATATAGCCCAAGTCGTGGTCATCACCTCGAGCGTGACCCATTCATGCAACAAGGACCATATCACCACGGTCGAGGTCTTCAACTACCTTAATCTCGCTCTTGCTTTGCATTTAAGCCAGACCGTGACCCGCTTGGAGCCCTAGAACAATATAAAGACAATGGTGGCCAAGCCTCGCAAACTTAAAACCTGATAGAAAATGATGTACTACCAAACTCCCAATATATATAAGTTGGGCCAAGCCTCACAAACTTATAATCTGGGTATGGGTACCACCACCTCCATCCCAATAATAAAAGGGGCCTACTTCCCAAAAACCAATGCAATTACACTACTCTAGTGCTAGTGAATCACATAGCATGTTAAATGTAGAGGCAAGTAGAAAGTATAGTGAGATTATACAAACGAGTCACCACATAAGTGGCCAACATATACATCCACCTCATAAGTGGGAAAAAGACATCACATGTCATCATATAAAGTTCCATCATGAACCAAGCATAAGATAAGAGTCTAAAAGAATATTAATAATCACAAGATCAGTAACAAGTAGGGTACTTCACATGAAGCATACTTTTTAAAAGAACAAGATAATGTGTAGGCTAATGTCCATAGGACCAAGAGAAAGAAGAAACATAGGTTAATTGCTCAAAGGAAAAATAGGAGATGCAAACATACCTCACATTAGAGTCTATACAAGACCAAGCCACTTCTAGGTCCAAATCCGGGCCTCCAAAGAACCTATTAAGCATATATGTTGATTTTTGATCAATTTCACATTGATTATTCAAACCCTAAAAATTACCTTTTTCCTTACATGCAGTTTAGGTTATCACAACCAAGCCATATTTTAGGTTACCTTTTTGTGAATCCAAAACATATTTTAGTATATTTTTCTGACATATATATATATATTTAGTTATGAATTTTACAAGTTATAACCAATTAGAAAAGTCTATTAAGATTCACATGTTAATTAGTTTGGAATTAGGAAATAAAACTCATACTACTAGCTAGAGAATCTTTTTTGGAATCCAATGAGTATTTATTTGTAATTTTTGTCTTGGTAAATAATTAGTTATGATTTTTGTAAATCTGACTAGTTAGAAAATTCCAAAAATCCACGTAAGCAGAGAAAACTTGTGAGAGAGAGAGGAAAAGTTGGCCCAACCAGGTGACTTGGCCCAATCAGGACCGACCAAGTCACTAGTAAAAGCCAGGTCATCGTGACAAGTCAAGAAGGAAACATGTGCTAAAAGACTTGAATGCCCTTACCGTGATAATGAAAGAAACAAGAAGCACGAAGGGGTAAAATCGGAAAACAACAAGGGAAGTCATCCCCTTCCTCGATCCTCTGTCATGGATGTGAGCAACTATACTGCTAGCCATGATCAAAATTGGGTAAAATGTAGGATGGAGACCAAATGAAAATTTAATCGTGTGAAATTGAAGATCATGGGTCAAGGAACTTATCTCTTGGTGGAATTGAGGGCTGGTGGAGTGAGACGTCCATGAAGGGTGCCATAAAGAATCAATGGAAGAGGCCTAGTAGCAGCTCAAAATCTAATGAACTAAGAAATTAACTAGAGAAAGAGGTTGCTTGCGGTGAGGAGAAACCATATATGAGTATTTATATAGGTGGGGATGGATGTATGACCATAGGGTCATAGGAGCTTAGAGAACCATGGTGGTCAGGTTGGGCAAAACTCATATACACCATGAGAGACTATAAATAATGGCTCGTTTGTGTAGAATTTACTCAAAAACTCATTGCAAAAAGAATCAGGTGAAAAGGTGGAGAGATGACTGAGAAAATCATGTTTTGATCCCTCACATCCACGACACTGTACACCCTCTATCCTGTCTCCTACTTGAGGTCGGAGATGATTTGTAGACTACATGGTGTGCATCCAATGGCCATGGGTGGGGCGTGCATCAGATCTATGATTAAATACATTCCAAATCAGAGTCAAACTAAAGTACACATTAAATTTATTTCCCTTTTTCTCTCTCCTTATATGAGGGTGCAAACAAAACCCAAACTAAATGAAAATGGACACATACCTATTTTTTATTTGAGGAATCTAAATATACAAGTAGTTTTTCTTTTTGAGAACTTTTAGTGTGCTAAATAAATCAAATCTTATTTTCTCTTTCCTCCTTCATTAATGGTCATAAGATTCTCCAAATTTTATGAAACTTCACACACAAGTCATATTTAATGTGTTGGATATGAATTTACCATTAATTTTACATGTTGGAGTTGTTTTTACAATTATTTAATATTTTGAAGGTTCTACACACTTTCTCTCTCCAGAGTTCTTCGTTTAATCAAACATCTTCCAAATTGGACGAAAATTCACCCATGGACTATATTTATTATATAGATTAAGAATCCAATATTATTTTCCTCTTTTGATGTTATTCAATATTTTATTTGGTATTTTGGGAAAACTTAGATGTTCTAATTCCAAAATGAATTAAATTAATTATTATTATGTGAATAATGTGAAACTTGACTCCCAAGGAAATTGGGACCCAAGAAACATGATTATTAACTTAGATTCGACTTTTGGGATTTCATTTAAGGAGTTGTGTCACATGTAATATTTGTGGCCATTAATATCACAATATTACTTAGGTTATCATATTACTTCTCTATTATTATTATTTCTCATCCAATTTTGTTAACATTATTTCCAAAAGAATTATTTATGATTATTTGCATGAAATTTTATATAATTCATTATTATCTTCTGTGACCTATTTTATATGTATATTATTAGCCCAAGACTAATGTGAGAACATTAGGTTACATTAGGGTGATTTATACATGCATTAACTCATTAAGGTTATACTAAACCTCACCTAGGTCTGTCCTCAACCTAGTTTGGTTAAGCCCAAATGTCCCAACTTCTAGGGTAGGGTCCAAGATCTGGTATGTTACAACACTCCACCCCTTAAAAGGATTTTGTCCTTGAAATCTAATAATCCAAACATCAACAACCTACTACTCTCCCCCCTTAAAGGTTTAACCTAACAAGTCAAACTAATCAACATTTAGGGTTACCCACATATTATTTTAGCTGTGAATGTTTTAGAGATTTATGTTGTTCATGTATCCAACTAAAAAGTCATACCATCTAGGATTGAGCTTTAGGCCCTCGTGTCCCTAACCTAACAACCCAAGACCCAAAAAGCCTTAGGATACAAAGGGTAGGTACACTACAACTTAGCATTATCTCACATATTCCTAGTCACTTCTTCAAAAATAGGGTTAGGATTCTATGCCAACTAATTCAAGGGTTTCTCAACTAAAGCTTCACATATCTCTTCATTGTGACTTAGTTCAAGAAAACTTTGATAAATCAGAGACTATTGTTTTACATATAGTAGCATAATGAAAATATTTTTTTTTGTCGATAAGAAACATTGCAAAGTAAAACTAATAAGCTGGCTAAAATTCAATGTGAAAACAAAGCACAATATATCCATAACAAGAATTCTTCATCCTACTACCTCCTCAACCTAATTGTATCCTCAAGTCAAATATCATAGCATCAAGAGATATAAATCATAATCAATCTATACGATAGAGTAAGATCACCTAAAACCTCATCAAATATTTAACATAGATCAATTCTAGGGTGACCATCTCTCCTAGAGGGAAACTATACAAGGTAACGGTTCTAATTAGGGAGAGAAAATTGAAATAGCCAGATTTCGACTAACCTGGCTCTAATACCATGCTATAAGGAGTGGGACCCAGAGGGGATCCACTCCCTACTAAAAATTTGAAGAATAGAACCTCTAGTCCAAAATACTAAAAGATATGTTGGAGTGGGTGTAAAAATTTCAAATCTTATTAATGGTATTCAAAACAAACAAGGTATAATAGTGGAATAAAAATGTTGACTATATTCAATTTATCACCAAGATTACACAAGTACATCATAATCTCCCATAAGGGTTTACATAAAAGGTACAACATAAGTATCTAAGTAGAGGGAAATCTAAACCATAACAACTTTGTCTCCAAGCTTTAACTCCTTAAGATATGTCCATATCTTCATGCTATATCATCCAAGTCCTTCACCTAGGGTTGGAAGCATACCCCAACAAGAAGAGAAAAATGGATGACATCAACAAAGGCTGGAATGTGCATACTAAAAAGAAATTGAGCAATATATGAACTAAATGACAACAAATATAAAAGGCTACCCATAGAAAAGGAAAGGACTACCCAAAAGGGCATAAAAGAAAAGAACAACAACAAAAGAGATCCTTGCCAAAACCAAACAAATAAAAAGGGTGCCATACTAGCACACTTAAAGAATCAGGGCACACAACCCATCATCAATTATCATTAACCTGCATGCATGTGAGATAAACATAGCCCTTGAACAATATAAAGACAATGGCGGCCAAGCCTCACAAACTTGAAACCTGATAGAGAATGACGTACTGCCAAACTCCCAATATATATAAGTTGGGTCAAGACTCACAAACTTGAAACCCAGGTATGGGGAACCACCACCTCCATCCCAATAATAAAAGGGGTATACTTCCCAAAAACCAATGCTATTACACTACTCTAGTACTACTGAATCACATAGCATGTTAAATGTAGAGGCAAGTAGAAATTATAGTCAGATTATACAAACTAGTCACCACATAAGTGACCAACATATACATCCACCTCATAAGTGGGAAAAAGACATCACATGTCATCATATAAAGTTCCATCATGAACCAAGCATAAGATAAGAGTCTAAAAGAATATTAATGATCACAAGATCTGTAAGAAGTAGGGTACTTCACATTAAGTATAATTTTGAAAAGAACAAGATAATGTGTAGGCTAATGTCCATAGGACCAAGAGAAAGAAGAAACATAGGATAATTTCTCAAAGGAAAAATAGGAGATGCAAACATACCTCACTTCAAAGTCTATACAAGACCAAGCCATTTATAGATCCAAATCTAGGCCTCTAAAGAGCCTATTAAGCATATATGTAGATTTTAGATCAATTTCACATTGATTATCCAAACCCTAAAAATTACCTTTTTCCTTACATATGATTTAGGTTATAAAAACCATGCCATACTTTAGGTTACCTTTTTTGAATCCAAAAAATGTTTTAGTATATTTTTATGACATATATATCTTTAGTTATGAACTTTACAAGTTATAACCAATTAGGAAAGTCTATGAAAATTCACATATTAATTAGTTAAGAATTAGGCAATAAAACTCATAACACTAGCTAGAGAATCTTTTTCTGAATCCAACGAGTATTTATTTGTAATTTTTGTTTCAATAAATAATTAGTTATGATTTTTGTAAATCCAACCAGTTAGAAAATTCCAAAAATCCACGTAAGTAGAGAAAACTTGTGAGAGAGAGGAAAAGAGGGCCCATAAGGGTTACTTGGTCCAATCAGGGCCTGCCAAGTCACTGGTCAAAGGCAACTCACCCTCACCAAGTCAAGACGGAAACATTTGCCAAAAGACTTAAATGTCCTTACCGAGGTAATGAAAGAAAGAAGAAGCACGAAGGGGTAAAACTGGAAAACAACAAAGGAAGTCATCCCCTTTCTCGATCCTCCATGATGGATGTGAGAAACTCTGCTACTAGCCATGCCCAAAATTGGGAAAAATGTAGGATGGCGACCAAATGAAAATCTAATCATGCAAAATTGAAGATCATGGGTCAGGGAACTTACCTCCTAGTGGAATTGAGGGCTGGTGGAGCGAGCCATCCATGAAGGGTGCCACAAATAAGTAAGGGAAAGAGGATTGACAGTAGTGCAAAATGTAACTATCTAAGAAATTAACTAGAGGAAGAGGTTGCTTGTGGTGAGGAGAAACCACATTTGAGTATTTATATAGGTGGAGATGGGTGTATGACCATAGGGTCATAGGAGCTTTGAGAACCATGGCAACCAGGTTGGGCTAGACTTGTATATACCACAAGAGACTATAATGTCTTGATTTGTGTGGAATTTACTCACGAACTCATTGAAAAAAGAATCGGGCAAAAAGGTGGAGAGACGACTGAGGAAATTGCCTTGATCCCTCGCATCTGTGGCATTGTACACCCGCTGGCCTGTCTCCTACCCGAGGTAGGAGATGAATCATGGACAGCACGATGCATATACAATGGCCATGGGTGGGGCGCACATCAGATCTAGATTAAATACATCCCAAATCAGATTCAAACTAAAGTGCACATTAAATTTATTTCCCTTTTTCTCTCTCCTTATATGAGGGTGCAAACGAAACCCAAACTAAATGAAAATTGACACATAACATATTTTTGATACAAGGAATCCAAATATGCAAGTAGTTTTGCCTTTTGAGAACTTTTAATGTGTTAAATAAATCAAATCTTATTTTCTCTTTCCTCCTTCATTAATGGTCATAAGATTCTCCAAATTTTATGAAACTTCACACACAAGTCATATTTAATGTGTTGGGTACGAATTTGCCATTAATTTTACATGTTGGAGTTTTTTGTAAAATTATTTAATATTTTGAGGGTTCTACACACATTCTCTCTCAAGAGTTCATCTTTTACATCTTCCAAATTGGATGAAAATTCTCCCATAGACTATATTTATTACGTAGATTATGAATTCAATATTGTTTTCCTCTTTTGGTGTTATTTAATATTTTATATGGTATTTTGGGAAAACTTAGATCTTCTCTTTCCAAAATAAAATAAATTATTGTTTTTTTCAAAAATTAATTATTATTATGTGAATAATGTGAAACTTGACTCCCAAGGAAATTGGGTCCCAAGGAACATGATTATTAACTTAGATTCCACTTTTGGGATTTCTTTTATTAATTTATGTCACATGTAATATTTGTGGCCATTAATATCACATTATTACTTAGGTTATCATATTATTTCACTATTATTAATATTTCTCAATCAATTATGTTAACATTATATCCAAAAGAATTATGTTTGATTATTTGCACAAAATGTTATATAAATCATTATTATCTTATGTGACATATTCTATATATCTATTATTGGCCCAAGACTAATGTGAGAACATTAGGTTACATTAGGGTGATTTATGCATGCATTAACTCATTGTGGTTATACTAAACCTCACCTAGGTCTATCCTCAACCTAGTTTGGTTAGGCCCAAAAGTCCCAACTTCTAGGGTAGGGTCTAAGATCTGGTATGTTACACCCATGAACCTACACTACAACTCCAATGCCATAGATGCCCTCATGGTAACTTTGTTCCATCATTCATCTACCAATTCTTCTCTGAAAAACTAGAGTATAAGAAGTGACAGAAGAATCAAAGAAGATCATCCACAAATGCCCTTGGTGTTCTTCCCTTCATCCTTCGAATCAGCCCCATCATCTGAGTAGAAGACCGCTGCTCCATCGAGCCATGATCATCTTCTTCACCATGACCATGATTGAATCTTCCTTCTCCCTTGTTCTCACTATTTCTGTAATGAGGATCGAGTACTCCATCTTGCTAGAGTGTGGGGAGTAGCCCCGCTGCCCGCGTTTAAATGTCCATTTGGCATTTCATGGCCTATAAATAACTTTCCATTTTTAATATTAATCATTTAATACACACTTTGTGGATTAATCACCTGCCTTGCATGATTTATTATATTCCTATGTTGTGAGAACTTCAATAGTTTATTTTTGAATATTGATTAACCTGGTTGTTACCTAGACAAGAACTTCAAAAGGGATATCTCCAGAGCAGTAGGTACATGACCTATGAGTGACAAGATATCGACCTCACGAGGATATCTGTGTGATTTCTCATACCTAATTGGTGGATCTTGCTTTTACTCCATTTGAATGGTTATATCTAGATTGGACATGTTTTAGATGTGTATATGCATATAGCAATGGTGAAACTCGTTCCACCCCAATGACTTCTATCATTAATCTAGACTCGATTTTAATTCATCTTTTTTACTTTCCTTGCATTTAGTTTAAACCAACCCAAATAAACTCTTAATTATAAATCTTAGTCTTGGTTTGATTGGATACGAGCTAGCAAGATTGTAAAAGATATTATCCCTTAGGATTTGATCCTTAACTATATTGCGATAAGACCCATCTGCTTCAGGGTGGTATATGACTTGTTGTTTAACCTTAAGGATTTTAACCCTTAGGTGAATTTGTTAGAGCAGTAAACCACATCATTGAGTCCTTCCAAGAACATAGTAGCCCTATGATTGTCACTTAAAACACT
The DNA here is from genome assembly GCA_963693085.1 of Alisma plantago-aquatica. Taxonomy (NCBI): domain Eukaryota; kingdom Viridiplantae; phylum Streptophyta; class Magnoliopsida; order Alismatales; family Alismataceae; genus Alisma; species Alisma plantago-aquatica. The sequence goes on from OY856411.1 coordinate 120,324,849, forward strand.
AGTGGATCGCTCAAGAAACATGAATTTTTTCACATATACAGGAAAAAATAGGGAACCTTAGTTTAGACTACATAATTCCGCTTCCTTCTTCCTAAGAGAAGCACTGCATATGTACTTCTCACAAAAAAAGTGGCAAGAATCATTCTCAAGACAAAGAGGAAGTGTCACGAGTTTGAGCTATCCGATTCCACCATACACATGATGGCCATTCCAACACATAAGAGGCAAGACAGACCTTTTGATGAGGGGGACAAACCATGCCCTTAAAAGTCTATTCTAAGGCTCAAACCCAATCATCATTCGAATTGACTATCTGTAGTTCCCCTTCACCCTTGAAGTAGGGTGGTTGTATCTTATGAAATTAGTGAGAAAGTACTCCTTTGGTTTATCAAAAACAAGAGCGGTGTTCAACTTTTCTTCCATAGCTATGGTGAGAAACTATTGTTGCAAGGTTAACTCTTGCTCTGGGGTGACTCTAGTCAAGATAGTAGCGGTATGAGTCCCATGTGTAACAGGAGAGCTCAAATTGTCTATGGGAGGGGGATCTAGTGGCATGCCAAAACAACGATTTATTGGCATAGTGAAAGATGCGATGATTTTGAGTCACATTTATAGACTTGTTTTACTTGTGTTTTATGCATTTATTGGTCATTTTTTTGGTTAATATTGCATAATTCATTTACTTTAGTCTATGATCTTTCTCAGTGTCAAATCTCCCTTATTTTATTGTTTTGAACATAAATGATTACAATTATAGGTTTTATTTCGGCTTATGTGGTTTTGTCAATTTTAGGAAAAACACATATCTGCTGCTGTCGATACCATCGACAAGACCACAAGCAGTCAGCCGCAAGGAGCAGCACAAAGTCGATGCCATCGACAGGGAAGTCGATGGTAGCGACGAACCATCAAGTTGTTGGTAAGAAGACAGTCGATACTATCGACCACACAGTCGATACCATCGACACGTGGAGCTTCAACGATGGAAAAGGTTAAAACTGACGCCTCATGGTGTCGATACCATCGACCCTCGTGGATGGTATCGAGTCAGCATCAGGCGCAACGACAAAAGGAAAAGATGACTTGCTGATATCACGCAGTGTCGATACCATCAACCCGTGCCGATGGTATCGACGCCGTCATATACAAGTTTGTTTCAGATCGATCCAAATCCGACAGCTGTGATATTTTTGCAACCTAACTTGGTGATTATATCTAATGATGGCGGGCAGGAGCCATCTATCACGTCATTAGCCGTTGCACATGTCCCAAGAAGGTGTGGAGAGAAGAACGGAGCCCAGAAGCATGCCCCAGCCGTTCCAGAAGCTAAAGAAGATGTTTTCCACCGCCGAAAGGCTGTAGATCGCACATTCTACACCGAGGAACACTTGGATCTTCTCCGTTCAGGGGTTTCATTACTTATTCATATTTTTCTCCATGTTTCCCCTTTTCTCTACCATGTTTTGCTCTGAGATGAACATGCAGGGCTAATCCCCTTTGTCTTTAGGACTGGGAGTAACCCGTGGAAGCATTGTATGACATTTTTATCATAGTAATTCATATTTCATCTCTTAAATCCGTGGTATGATTTCATTTTCTCAATTATATTGTTATGCTTGATCACCATAATGATAATCTGATGCCTTTAATTACTTTAAAAGAAGAATTAATGGTTGAAAAGAGATGAAACTCACATTAATTAATAAATCCCTTGAACAAGGTAATGTAAGGTTAATGGTGGAAACCCAGAGGGTGATATTAATGCACCTAGTTTAGGGTATAGGTTACTACGACGGTGGAACCAACCTAGACATAGGTAGTGAAATGTACCATGACAGTGGGCAATTATGACTACAGGCTACTACCCGGATCGAGAGATGAACCTGAATTATTATATGGAAATTCATACAATAATAACCCGCGGTGAAACCACAATCCTAAAGATCTCCACTTGAATTGATTAAACTAAACCCTTAATCGATTGCTTTGTTTTATTTTATTTTCTTTTATTTTACAACAACTCTCAAACTCTTTTAATCGGTTTAGCTGATCGCGACCAGTTAGTAGTAGTCTACCGATAATTCAGTGTCCCTGAGTTCGACTCGGGCCTCACAAGGGCCTATACTACATTGACACGTGCACTTGCGTTATACGCACAGTAAAACCATGTCAGTGAACCCGTCCAAAATGTCAGACATAGGTGTAACATTGGTGTCATCAAACATATTGGTTCTCCTAAAACCAACACATAACTTATAACAATAAATGTTTAAAGGATAGATTACAAGATAGTCATATTATAGAGCACAACAATACTCTACTACCATCTCATAGGGAGTGGGAACAAAGGGGATCAACTCCTTACTTAATTTAAGAAAATAGTTTCATAAAACCCCATTCATACACAACTACATAAATAATAGCCTTCAAACAAAATGCATGCACAATATTTTCTCAAATGGATTGGTAAAAGAAACATAGCTTTGTAACAGATGAAAAGTAAATCTAACTATTACATAATTCTTGTACAAGTTCAACATTGGGGCCAAAAGGGCAACTAACGAAATATGAAAGCTAAACTAGTAGGATCAGTTTGTGGTGAGCAACCCATTCATCATACAAGACATCCTAAAGCTAATCTTGAGAGACACCTCTTACTTCCTGGAACTCAGGTTGTGCAACTTCTAGGTGGTTTGAGAGAAACCCCAGAACAAGAAGAAAACAAGATAAAGACACCTAGAACAAGAAGAAAACAAGAGAAAAGGCATCAACAAAGTTGTGTATGTGCAATATTATAACAACTAGGCAATACATAGGGAAAAGAAAGATCAATGTTGGACATCTCAGGGATAATTAGGGGAGGAAGTTTGAAGAGAATTAACAAATCTACAAATGAGACATTTATGAAAAAGGATATGACTATAAGAGAGTATTGTTGCCATATAAAACATTATGAAATCATAATCAGTGCATGTAAAACAATAAGACCAATTTTATTTAAGTAGGGTCGAGACCCATAAAATCTCAAGCCTAGTTCAAGTGCAAAGGCACACCCTAGGAAAAAAGGCATGCCCAATATATATAATAAGAGTGGAAAGGTGCACTAGGGATGGAAAGGTGCACCCAAATATCATGATAATTCAGATGTACATGCTACTATAAATAAACTTAGTCTTCTATACATGCATGAAATGTAAAGGCAAGAATTAAGTTTAGTCAACATCAATTTGATTCAAGTAAAGAAGATGAGATCATCCAGAAGTTTAATATAAATAGTTTAAAGGACCTCCAGTCATAAGATCACATGGGATGGATATAAAATTAGGAAATAATAGCAAGGAAATAGGAATTTCAAATTGATTCAATAATTCTCAAGGATTAATCAAGATATGCCTCACATGGTAACAATTTATTGGTCATATTAGTAATGCCTAGATAAATCAGGAAGATGCACATACCTTGACTTGAGTGTTTAGATCAGAGACCACATTCTACCCTTCCAAGCCTAAAATCACCTCAAACCTACATATAATGTTTTTGTGTAAAATAGGGTTCAATTAGAACTGTTATGATGAAACTCTAGAAATTCAAATATTTAGAAATAACCTTAGATTAGTTCATGATATCACTCTAACAAGTGGGTCCAATGTTATTGATTATATATCTAATCCAAGTTTTTAATTTTATTCATTATAATTACTCCTCAATCATTAATAAAAGACTAAGATAGATTGAAACCATAAACATCATGCCTTTAATTATGGAAAACAAACAATGAAAACTAGACCAAAAGATAGAGGAAAATCTCTCAATTCCACAACATATTTTTTTATTATATTTTTTGGGGTTTCCAATAGAAAGATATGATTTTTACAAGATTTATATCATTTACTCATTTATTGATGATATTTAAGTACAGTTTACCAAAATGATCGTGCAATATTATCATAGACTATAGGTGTGACATCGTATTCATAAAAAATACATCACCATCATTATGCCATGATTCAATTAAATCTTTGCAAAAATTCCTAGATATCCAAGCAAGAAGAAAATGAGGGGAGGGGGTAAAGAATAATCTCACACGAGAGAATCACCTCCTACATAGAGTCACACCATGTCAATTGTTAGGATGGTAACAACTTGTGACCAGGATTTGGGAGAACACATGAGGGCTCTTATCCATGATTTTGTCCAAAAAAATATAAAGAAGAATCCAAAAAACTTACCTTAAAACAAACTCTATTATTGGGCCGATAAAAACACAAAGGGATCAAGGGAAGCAAATTGATTGCCAATTTTTTCCGTAAGGGGTGTTTTTGAAACCATGGTGGTGTCATTTATATATATATATATCAGGGCTTCTGTTTGTGCGTTGAGAAGACTTGTGAAACAAGAATTTGTTGAAACTTGCTTTAAGAAACTAGATCTCAATACATACATAAATATATGTTGATTTGTGTAAGAAAGCCAATGGTGTAAGAATTTTGACAAAACATTAACTAGGGAGGGAGATATAGTGCGCGAACACATCTAGTTGTTCCGTGTTCAACTCAGAGACAAGTTTGGGGAAGGAGACGATCCCCTGGCAATGGAATTGTGTGGATATGGCCCATGGAGATCCTGAATGTCCTCATGCATGAGAAAAAAGAAAAATAAAAGGAAATTGGCCACATGAAAATAATACAAAAAGGCCTATAGCCAAATAGAGAGAGGAAAAAGTGTGTCTACATATTTATTTCTTTTCTTTCCAAACCAAAATGGATGAAATTAGTGTCTAAATAAAATGAAAATTAAGAAGTAGATCAGTTGAGACCCAAGGAATCAAATTTTGAAGCAAAAGTTTCCTTTTGCAAACTTTTAATACCCAAAACTCATGACTTTAGGAAAAAGTTACTTTTAACATATTAATGTATTCCTTTATCATTTAATATCCAAATTTTGTGTGTGGCTCTCCCTTACCCATACCTATTAATAGGAAAAGGCTAGAATGCTTACTTTGAACTTCAATCCTTCAAAGTGGCGATTTTGTACAAACATACCTAAGTTTGCATATTATGCTACACCTCAAATAACTGACTTATTAAATAAAGCTAGTCATAGGTGATGAGACAACAACCTAGCTAGAAACTATTGAAGGACCATTATCTAAAAATGGCTTGAAACTGTTGTATCCAAGATGGAATCCATGTACACTAATAAGGTATGACCTTGATGGATCCACCTAAAGGGGTAAAACCCATAGGGTGCAAATGGGTCTTTAAAAGAAGACTGACATGGATGGTAATGTGCTTACCCATCAGTATCAAGCTTGCTATTTCATCTTAGTATTACTATGAGATTTGTCAATTATGTATTAAAACTACATTCCTTAATAGGAATATTGTAGAGGGAGTGTACTTCACACAACCTAAAATGTTTTATAAATCCAGTTACTGCAAATAGTGTTTATAAGATACAAAGGTCAATTCTTGGATTGAAGCAAGCATCTCTGAGCTAAATTATTTGATTTGAAAAGATATTCAAAGAGTTTGAATTAGTCAAAATGAAGATGGAATATGTGATAACAAAAATTTACTGGGAGCATATTTATATTCCACATAGTGATGGGGAATAATGTCCTTATGTTGCAAATGTTAAAAGCTGGATAGGAAGCACCTTCTCTATGAAGGACTAGGAGAAGCATCCTATATCATAGGAATTAAGACATGTAGAGATAGATCTAGAAATCTTCTAGACCTAAGTAAGATCACATTGGCAAGATTCAAAAGGGTTCAAAATAGAGTACTCAATGAGAGAAATTTTGTCCATGTTCCATGGAATTAGTCTCTCAAGATCTTAGTATCCCAATTCTTATGAAGAATGAGAATACTTGAGTAAGATGCCAATTGCATTCACAATATTATGTACTCATCCCATTGTCTTGTATGCATTGGACATGAAAGTGGATATATGTTAAATCCTAGCACAAGTCACTAGTGGTTGTAACGGGTTACACCAATGCAAGCTTCCAAAAAGACAAATATATTTGATGATCAAAATCTAAATTTGTGTCTGACCATAAAAAGAGAACTATAAGATGGAACAATCCCAAGAAAGTGATAATTGTTTAATCATACAATAGATACTGAGAGTGTCTTTGTGTTATAAACACAACAAAGGATATTGTATGGATCAAGAAGTTCATGTAGATGAACTTGTAAGAGGTTCCAACCATTGATGATATAATAGAAATACTGTGACAATAATAGATGTACTAGATAGGCAAGGAATATCAAATAGCATACTACGACAATTCCATCTCATGTAAGAAGGTGTACAACAAGGAGATGTGAAAACTTGCAAAATACAAACTAGAAGTAAATGTTGCTAACCCACCATAAAATCACTTGCATAGTTAAAACATGATGGATATGTTATGATCACTTAGAATAATATTTGTAAGTGATTTGCTTTAACTATAAGTGGTAGTCTGTTGGTATGTATGCCCATAGAGCCAATCATATGATGATTTTTCTGGGGCATTATGTACTTGAGTTAATAATTATAAAGGAAATTCTGTCTATTATCTGTCTCAGTCATGAGATGATGACACAGACATAGAAGATATACAAAGAATGATATCACTTGATGACATATGTCCTTAGGTTGAGGACCTGAACAATGATATCAAATGTATGATAAGAGTACATGCATTCTTGTTATGTCCCTAGTCAGATATTACTATGGAAGAAAAAAATACAACAATGATACATAATACTAGAGTGTGTGTTGAGTTCTGATAGAGTCTCATTAGTCATGACATGTGATATCAAGTCAAGCAAATAGGTACATGCTAGAGAACTATGTATTGGAGAGACCCACATTGAGATGATAGATGGACAACATGGAATTGTGGTCATAATCAACTCTCATAGTGATAGTGTGATTGTATTTCTTGGACATGAAGTCACTACTCTCAACACATGTTGTTCGATGTGTTTTGACATCATTTAGTGTGACCTTGAATAAGGGTTTCCATAAAGGTGATGCTCAAGGTCATTCTGACACATGGGGATTGAGTGTGAGTGATGTAGATGAGATTTGTCCCTCCTATAGGAGTATGATATCCTGGAAGCTTGATAAGTGAGATTGAGAAATGTATGTCCATACTCTGGTAATATAATATGTGATATGTGAGCCCACATGTATCTCATAAAATCTTCTCCAGTTCAATGAACATGGATTGAACGTTGAGAGTTTGATGATTCCATGCCTTGAGTAACAATCATGGTAACAATCCAGATATCAAAGACAAAAGAACAATACAATCATGGTAACACTAATCATGAATTGTAGGTTGAAGTTGTTCTCAACCTTTCCAATTACTTGGGTAGCAATGATGTTTTTCTAGATACCACAAATTGCTTGTGATGTCATAAATTGGTAATGGGCATTTACTAGCAATGTAATCTGGGACCTATAGAGTAACACACATATGATTCACTTGGAATAGAAGTTTACTCATGAATAAGGTTTAACTTGAGTACTAAAGTGTTTGGGTATTCAATTTGAACAATACTGGTTGTACATTTGGCTGAACTAGAATTTGACCTGCCCAATTTAGATTATGAAACACCCGAGTCAGAAGTGAACAAATTATTTTAAAATAGTGCGAATCAACCGTTTTAGAAATGAACCGACCGATTTAGATTTTGAAATGACTGGTTCAACATGTGAATTTCCCAATTTAGTGATCAATGAGATTGGATCAAGGATTGATGCTGACGTCATGTTGTGCATTAATCAGCCAATTTGTTTGTGAATAGGAAATCAGGGTGACCGAGTAGTTCAAGTGTTGAAGCAATCCTTTCACATATGAAACGACCTATTCAAATGTGAATAGGCCATTTCAGTGATTCACAACAACCAGAAATTCATGAAAATTAGTCTTTTCGACTCCTGATTGATCTGGGAATGTTTCCCATGACCCTTCTATAAATAAATGGGATATTTAAGGCTTTTAGAGGACACAAAACTCTTTGATAAGTGTTTTCCTATCTAGTTGTGGTAACTAGAGAGCCCTATCAAGTCTAACCTATAAAAGGGAGAGATAACACGTGAGAGAGAATCAACACTAGCACGTTGACATTTGGAGGGACAACTCCTTCCTATTGGATCTGGTAGCACAACATGGAGTTCTCGGTGGTCCTCATGGACAATGTAGAGGTGAGGAGGCCTTTTCCACCCACTAGGAGGATGTCATCAACCACCATATGTGGTGCTACACCAGGAGACCATCGTTGACATTTGTCCGAGTGTTGCTTGTGAAACAAGCACACCACTGTAAGGGTAGTCACTGCACTTTCTCCAGGACCATGTCTAGCTCTTGCATACCTTCCTTTACAATCTATAGTTGTGGACATGATATTATATTCAAGAGGAATATGGCAAGAAATTTTTGTTTCCACTGTTGTATCTGAAGATATATTTCCCTACATATACTACTATATGTACCAAAAAATTTCTAAATTTTCTTGATGGTTTCTAGAACTAAGTCACATTGAAGAAAGTTATGCAGAAATGGAAGACTAATTGTTGGACAAGTTATAATAAATGAATGACCCTTAAATTGAGAAGAAAGTAATAATTAAGAAGTGTCTAAGTTTTGCTGGATCTATTCTTTTAACCCTCAAGGTTCGGGAAGTTACATTGAGTAAACCTTTAGACGTGTTGTGTGAACTCATGTTGTTTTTTAAGTTATAAACCTAGAGAGCTAATGACTTAGACCTAGATACATAAGTTCATCTAGAACCCATGAATTAAGCACAACTCATAGGATTGATGTATAGCACTAACACCTTTAGAAGTTTTTAGTTTGACTTATTAGGTTAAAATAATTTAACTAGTGGAGAGTAATTTTTTGGTAATGTATAAATGATTATATCTCAAGAAATAAATTCTCTTAAAATGTGGATTTTTTTATAATATATAAAAGTGACTTCCTATCCCTTGAAACCCTAATTCCTAGTGTTGTATATGCCTTTCATTTTAGTTTGTGAGACCCCCCCCAACATGGTTTAATTTTTATCTTGTGGGACCTTCGTAGGATGTCAGTAAGTAGTGTATAGAAGAGAAATACCAGTGAATAATAGTACAAAACTTTGGAACGATTAGCATAAATCAATTTATGTAAACATTTTTTACATCTAGTTTGAAAAGACATTGTTTAGAGACCCATATAATAATGCATGACATGTTCGAAACGGGTTTCATGTAATGGTTAGATACATGTAGCTGAATTTTTTGAATGTTATAACACATTAATTTGCAATAGATCTAATTATGAATTATAAAAGAAATCATATGTAAATTAATTTTATTAATGTAAATTTCCCGAATTAACATTAATAAAATAATATAAACAAATGAATATAAGATAATATAAACACACAAATTAAAATTGTAGTCAATGACATAAGGAGGATGCTTGAGATAAACAAATGAGATAATGGGAAACAAACTGTAAGGAAAGTGTGTCATGGGAAGATAATTTCTAACATTACACCCAAGTATAAGAAAGAGATAATTCATCTAGGATATTAAATATGGAGATAATATTTTTTAACCCTAATGACCCAAGATTGGAAAACGGTGGGTTTCATAATGTTTAAAATGAACTCAAACCTATAAAAATTAATAAGAGTGATGTAAATATATTAGTAGTGAGAAAAAAGGATATTATATATTAGTGGTCTTGTTTTGGGCTTAATTGATTTAAAATGGCACTAGATGACTTAATATGGAAACTTGAACAATTTAGAGATGATAAATGGATTTGGCTGTAAGGAAGTGTTTAACATTTATTAAATAGAATAATATATATAACAACAATAGTATTATAATAAAAAGTACTAAAAAATTATATGGGTGATCCCCAAATAGTAAACTAACTTCAAAATCCGATTCTACATACCAAAGTTAGTAATGGTGTCAAGTTTTATATTGATTGGATAAGTCTAGCTACCCTAATTTAATAAGGAAAATTTAATGCTTAATTAGTCAATATTATTTGAACGAATATTGGTCACATCTTGATTTTCTTATTTTCTTGCTTGTTATGGGGTCATACCTTTTTTTAATTTATGTGGGGTATTATATGTGCCCTCCATTTTTAATATAACATTCAAGACACTTGTTTCCTACCTTGGGTCAGGACCTCCACGTTGCAACAATAAATCCCCAATTTCGTTGATTTTTTCTCCCTATGTGTTCCTTACCTATTTTAGAGTGTTTCTCCTTTGATTTTTGTTTCATTTCTGATCTGATTTTACCCAAATGTATAAAAGACATGTTTTCTCTCTACCATTACACTTATTGCACCATTTTTTACATAATCCTTGATTGCACTCCTTTGGCCCTACCATGTGCTTGTGCTGTCCATAAATCTCTCATGGAATCTTGTCTGTGTGGTTTCATGCCATAATGTAGAGCACACATCTTGTTGCTAGTCTTGGTAGTTTCCATCTATCTAAAGACATGAAGATTTGGGGGAAAATGGTGAGGAAGATATCAAGTGAATTTTACTTGCACATATGACTTGGAAACCTTCTTTGATCCTTTCTTATGTCCTCTTGGCCTTGTGCTTTCCTTTACAACTTCCTCCAACCCTCATTGTGTAGAAGTAGTATGGTGGGATCCTAGGGAAACTGAAGACTATGTAACACCGCAAAAACAATGTGATTCGAGATCTCATTTGTTTGCAAAGCTTCAAAGCATCTTGAATTTCTCCAATTCAGGTGAAAATCTAATTCTCTAATCCTCATGTGGTGTGTGCAGTATCCATTATTTCCTTTGGTCTTAGTGCCCTTAATTTTCATCCTCCTTCCTCATAGTGGTTGGTAATTACATGAGGCAAGTGGGGAGCTATTGCATGCTACTCCCATCTCATGAGAGCCCAGTGATGAAAGCTCTCCATCTTCCCATGTTTTTGTTCTCTCTGACATGATTTGGGGAGTGTCTAGATATGTAAAGCTCTAATATGCATCACGACCATTCTGTTTGCTAACAAATATTAGGGGAATATAGTCTTTTCATGCCTAGTGTTAAGCTTAGTTATGTAGAGGTGTGGTATTGAATTTTAGTCATGAGCCTTATCACACTTTGATCTACTGATGCGGGATTTCTCAAATTCATTTTCCACTTAATAATTTAATATTGAAAAATACATAATTACATATTCATATCTCAGGGAAATACAATTAAACATGTGGTAGTAACATTAAAATTTGATCTACAATTTTTTATCATTAAAAAAAAATAGATAATTAATAATAAATAAGTGATTTTAGGGTTTATATATTTATTATGATATGAACCCTAACTCTATATAAACTCTTATAGGTGTTTGAAACCATGTTGTGGAACTAAAGTTGACCATGGGTCTTTTAAGGATGATTATTAGATCACATTATTTTAACTCATATTGTGAAAATGCCTATTTCCTTCTCTCTTGAATCTATTTGTTGATTTGAAACCCTATTTTCAAATAATGATGCATAAAATCCTAATATCAGTCATGTTTATAGATCATTGGAAAATTTTACTGAAATATCCTTCATTGTTATTTGTTTCTCTCTTATCAAACCCTAAAATGATTGTTTTTTTATTTATGGGTCCTTTAACCCCAATTGATATGCCATGGATGTTCTCATCCTTTTATAATGGAGACGATTTAGAAATGACTAAACTTCAGTTCTTGCCACTATATTTGCATATATGGTTGTAAATTGATGTTAGATATAGTAGTGGTGATTGTGCACAGTCATATAGTTAGGCACTTGGGTTTAATTTCGACTTTCATCATGTATATTAAGCATTAAGGTTTTATTCCTCCTTCCCCCTTTTATATTTATCAATGAGATTTCAGTCCTCATGCCCTTGGCTTGAGATGCTATGGTGTATCATCCATGCTTTAAATTTTATTAGTCTTCCTAAATATACACACATCATGTTATTTGATTAATATTGTGGAATTGTTTAAAAGGAAGTAACTCCACCTTATTGATCATCTTCTTTAGATATACTTCCTCATTATTATTTATCATACTTTTTCTTTTTAAAATGGAAATACATCCTTGAATATCAACTCAATAAATATTTCTCTTGAAATCCATTTGGATGTTTTCCTTTCTATCTCTTTAACTTTGGGGTCTTGAATATTATTTTTTGTCCCTCTCCTTTTAATTACCCAATTCCCTATTATATGCACATACCAATGTTTGCTTATAAATTTCCACATTTCTTCTTTTCTAGGGTTTGCTTCCAACCCTTTAGCAAAGATAACTTTGGGGGGATGATTAAGTTGACCATGACTTGCACATGTGTAGGTGGTGTTCCTTGGGAGATAAAGTTCAAGTATCTACATTACTTGCTTCTTCCAGGACTATGGATATATCTCTACCTCATGTCTTCACCCATGTGGATGTCATTCATGTTATCTCATAAAATTCTAATAGTCAGAATGATTCTTCTATTGCTAAACTTTTGGTAATGTAAGTAGAAGGATTGAGTACATGGGATCATATTCCCATATAAAAATCTACATTGGTGTTTGACATTGGGATTATTCCTTTTATATGATGGAGTGACGAGTGTGTCCCTTCTTAGATCTCACTTGTTACATGTCCATTCTCCCCAAAATGGTCGTGGTGTTTGATATAAAGCTACGATCAAGTTAGGAAAAGTAAGATGACCAAAACGACCATTTCATTAGAAAAAGACCATAGTGGTCACCAGTTAAAACGACTATTGCACTCACCATGAATGTTGTGTCCAAGTAGAAATTCCTATCAAGAAAACAAAGGAGGGTTCACTACCAAGCCACTAATGACCAAACATTCATGCCAATCACTGATTAGAATGATTGTGGTGACCCACAATGACTGTGTGGATAGACTTGGACCACTTAAGTCATGGGATCGTGGCAGAGATATAACCATGACCGTGATATTTCATGAAGTGTAAAAAGCACCCAACTAGTGCCAACCTAGGATATTGTTACCAAATATTTCAAGAAGCTTTTGCAAATTTCCATGGATCTTCCTTGGCATTATCCATCAATCTTCATGAGTAATGTTACCCCACCCCCATCCTTGTTCCTCATCTCCACCTAGGGAGAAGATTAACCTATTGATCCCTAACCCTTAATCCTATCACAAAGTGTTTGCTTCTTATTAAGAATGAAGAAGACAACAAAAGAGGTTGGCCCGACTTCTAGAAACACATTTCACACTGTATCCACACCAAGAGAGCCTCTAATCCACATCCACCATCTCATTTCCTCTCCGATCACTAGAACACATACATCGCCTCCATCTCCATCCAATGTAGATGATTCCATTGAAGACCCTAAATATTAAGCCACAACAAAATCATATAAGTGAGGAAAATGTAACAACAACTATGGTGTGAAATGATCCATCATACTCACACACCCATCAAAAAGATAGGACATAACCTACCTATATTAGTACAAGGTGTAAATATATGATTTATAGGATGAGGATGAATTCAAGAACTCACAATTAATAGTAATTACGTCTGATTCTTCTTCAAGGTGGGTAGTATATAACATTGGGATGAGTTATGGTTCTAATTATGAGATGAAGGAGCAATAAAATTCTAATGAGGAGTAGGTGGAGGAGTTCAATATCTTGATTGCAAGGCCCTTAACATTTCTTAATTGCTAAACATAATAGTTTGTCTTATTTGTATGCCAATCTCAAAATCAAATCAGACCCTATATGTTCCATATATACAATCCTTGCCATATGTGGACCTTTTTGCAATTTTCCTTTTCTAGGGGTGTAAAATAATCTTAACACTTGCTTGAGTGGCTTCATGAAAATATTAAGAATATTGCAATTTTAGTTCTCCTTTGGATGCTTTTGATCTTTGTTTTCGTGGAGTTTATATTTATAGACTTAGTGAGGAGGTAGTGTAGTGTTTTCATGGACCTGACAAAATTTTGGTGACTGATGATTTCTCTGTGCCTGGTTGATTTTTGGTGACTGATGATTTCTTGGTGCCTGATTGTTTTTCGGTGCCTGATGATTTTTTGATGACTAGTGAGTCTTTGGTGCCAGATGGAATTACTGACTAACAAACCAAGGAGTTCATTGGTCGACTATGTTCTCAATGACCAATGAGTTCTGGTCAGTGAGAAAGCAACTACTTTTACACCCGACATGATTCCTGTCCGATTGCGGGACTGGTATGCATCAAACCTAAACTCACCTATAAATACACCCTCTATACTTTCTCTATTTCTTCTCATCTATTGTGAGCTTGGTGGAGCAATCTAGAGGCGAATGAGAACCCTATCGAGGTCAGCTATAGTGGGTTTCTTGTGATGCATATTTGAGTTTGGGCTCTTCTTGTTATGATATGAGGTCATTGATCATGTTTCTTGCTTTAATCATGTAAGATTACTTTTCAACCCATTTTTTTACTATTTTTCGCCTTCTTCTCTCCTACGACCGAGTTCAAAATGTCTTATTACTGGAAACCTACACATATGGGTTGAGAACTCTCTTTTATTCCTTCCTTGCTCTAAAACACCCTTATTTGTGGGAAGAGGAGGCATTCTTGGAGGTTTAGAGGACCGAGCTTGATATTTTGTTGCTGATTTTAAAGCTTATCCCTTATTGGACTTTGTATTTCTCCTCCACCAAGCGAGTGATATAACTTTTAGTACATTTCTTGTCTACTTTTGACTTGCATGTTAATCATTCTTTAGAAACTCTAAGAATGCTAAAAGATGATCTTTTTAGTACTGTTCTACATAACAAGATGCTGATGCAAAATATTAAGCATTTCTTAATCTATATGAACATTTCCCACTATATGCTAAACTATTCTTTGAGTACGTAAGGTGTGAAATTTTGAGACATAAGTGCATGAACTCCTAAAATGTTATATATGTGTTGTTTTGGTACCAAGGGAGTAAAGAAATTTGATTCATGTTTTATGTCTTATAGTTTGTTGACCATCTTATGCATTTGTGAGATCTGAAATTAATTTTTGGTGCTATTATGATGTTTGGGCAAAACCTTAATTTTGAAAATAGCTCACCTATTATATGTCTTGAGTGTATGAACACTTATGCCTAGAGTGACATAAAAATCTATTTTATATGTTTTATCTCTTTTGTGGTTGCAAAACCCAATTTACTTGTACAACTTGAGTGTTTGAATGTAACTTGGTTGATGGAGAAAAATTATTTATTAGACTTAAGTAATCAAGTGTAACCTTTAGTCTAGTATTTCCCTATGACCATATAACTATTCCAGTGTTAAAACTTGTTGGATAGTGAAATGAGTAGTCCAAAAGGAGCTCATAGTCGTATATTGTTGAGTATATTTGGGTGCAAAGAGGATACATCCCTATCATACTGATACCAAGGTTTTGGAGAGTATTAGAGGCCATTTCTTGAATGTGGATGTGTTTGTGAGCGACTACGGTCGTAACTCAAATTTAAGGGTTTATACCCTAGTTTCTGGTGTCGTAGCCTATGTACCCAGGATAGATTAGGTTGTTTAGTAGTTAGGCTGATATGCCACTATATTGTACTCATACTGACCAAGTGAAAAAGATTTTTAGGATTCTAGTCATCCTAGATTTTTGAAGAGGCTGATTTCGACTTCATAGTGATCAACTAGTAGTTTGAGTGGTATTCCTCAAACTACCCATGGATTAATAAGATATGTAATTCAGATGTGTAGCATAATTTTTAGTGTTAATCAAAAAATCACGTTGGATGATAATCCTTGCTATGTTTCTATTGCATTATAAGTGATATATAGTGTGGTAAGAGAAATCATTTGTACTTATGATTCAAGATATGTCTGGTCTACTATATAAATTACGTGAATTTTCAACTCTGTAATACTATATAGATTAATTGCTTAATGTACTTAATCTTCCAATAAACAATAAATGTTACCATGGTTTATATCATATCGCTCAGACATGAGTCTTGCCCCATGGGATTCCACACCCCATTTTAGGCGATCATCATAATTGTCAGACGTAGTGCGATGCGGAGATGCAGTTTGAAGATCTATAGAGTTATAGAGATTGATTGTGTTGTGTAGATTCTTAGAGTCATCCTTGTACTCTTAGGTCTGGGCAGGGAGTTTTCTATATGGTGTATACGGACTCAACCTTTTGATTATATATACTAAACAATACCAAGGTTGTACATATGTGGATGCCATATTTTGTAACAGGTTACAATTGGGGCCAAGAACTTATGTACAGTTACATAGACATATTTGTGTGTATGTGGAGTTGGAACATTATGTAAATTTTGCTTCAGAAATGTTCAAACTTTATTTGGTATTAATCTTGTACCTTTTGGTAATGTGCTTAAATTAGCATTGATCTTCAATTTTGGTTTTGAGTAATCTTGTTAGGGGTGGCAAGTTGCATCAATTTGGTGGTATTAGAGCTATAGATTTACAAAGTCTACAAGGACATAGGACCTAGGTTGTTGTGTATGTTCTTATGTGTCCAGGATATCTGACCATGTGTTATGGTTGTGTAAATATGTCTAGAGAAAGGAAAGAACATGCTGATATTAGCTTTGTGGTGCCAGGAGGTGGCGGTGGGAGATAGGTATAGGATGGAAGAGTGCTTGAGATGGGTCCAGAGCAGCCTGTGTTGCCTCCGTTTGACCCTTCAACAAAAGCTGATTCAACATTTCAATCCATTTTTGGATAGATAATGATGATGATCACACATTTTATGGATAGAGATACTAGATCTCAACCAATGACACTTAGCAAAAATGCTGAAATTCAAGGTCTAAAAGACCTTTGAGAGGCTGAAACACATATGTGAGTGTAGAAAACCCGTCAGATGCTAACATGTGGTTGACGGAGCCAAAGAAGGCATTCATGATGCTGAATATCTTTGACATGGACAAGGTGAAGCATACGATCTATCTTCTGAAAGGTAGTGTTGGCCACTGGTGGGCCATTGAGGAGGAGAAGGGATTGGGTAAGGTAGAAGTTCAAGCGGGATTTTGTAAGTCGTTACTTCCCAGTAACGTACCGGGAGAAGAAGATGACATAGTTTGAGTGGTTGTGTCATGGATCATGGTCTATTAATGACTATGAGACAAAGTTCATGGAGTTGTTGAGGTTCTATCCTCGCATGTCAGCCATAGAGAAGGAGAGGATAAGAAGGTTCGAGAGGATTTTGAATATTGAGTTGGAACAGACAACATAAACCCTAGAATCCCGTGAGAAGTTTTCTACCTTTATGGAATCTCTAAGGAGGATAAATAGGACAAAAGTGGAACATCAAGAGGATAGTACCAGAAAGAGGTATACTCAGTTCCATGGATCACCATCTGGCATTTTCAAGAAGTTGAGGTTTTGTTTTTTGTAGTGCCAACAGTCCCACAAGAGGTCAACATTTTCTGAACTAAGGACACATGTACAATCACTATGGTCTCCTAGAAAAGGGAGAGGCTATAGTTTCCTACCATCTAGGAAAATCGTCTAGGTTCAGTGTCTATGACAGGGCCGTCTAGGCTGAAGTATGATGTACAAACCTATTCAAGCGTGGACAAGTTGGCATGTGAGGTGGTCTTTCCCTATGAAGAATCAAGAGGTTACACAATATCTGAGGCAGATCCGGTAGGGTTTGCAACAACAATAATAGTTCAATAATGGTAGCGGTAGGGGCCGTGGCCAGTCATTGTAGGTAGGGTCTTTAGGACTAGAAAGTAGAGGTTGAGGACAACAACAAGAAACAACTAGATTGTAATCCATGAGTCAGACAAAAGGAGTGGTCAACCCATAAGTCGTGATAGGTAAGATGGAACTTTTCATTCTGATCCTCATATGCATATGTATCTATTTTGGTTTACCTAAGTGCGATATACTCATTTATCACCGTAGAGTTGATAAATAGTTTTACTTTTCCTATTTGAAGTAGAACTAGTAATCTTTTGTTAAAAACCCCTTTGGTTGGTTTTGTTATGTTGCCGAAAGTGTGTCCATCTTGTGTTCTTTGCTTACAGGGACACATCAATCAAGTGGATCTTATGCCACTTGATATTCATGGATTCAATTAGATCCTAGGGATGGATACCTTGGAAAGGTAAAAGGTTGATTTGGACCATGTTCCAAAGTAAGGAAATTTTGTGAAGGGAGTATCTCTTGTACTTTCCAAGGAGATAGGAAGATTCTTCCTACCTGTTCGATGTCAAATGTGACACAGGAGAAGTTTTTGAGATAGGGATGCGAAGCTTTCTTAGATCATGTGGTGAATACCAAGGTCAGGAGTCTTAGTATCTACAAGGTACCTATAGTAACAGACTTTGAGGATTTTTTCTTGATGAGTTTCCAGTTGTTCCACCCCCGAGAGATATTTGATTTTGAAATCAATCTAGTTCGTAGTACACAACCCATAGCTCAGGAACCTTATAGGATGGCTCCAACTGAGATGAAAGAGTTGAAGAAGCAGTTACAAGAGTTGTTAGAGGAAGACTTCATACAAAAGAGAACTTCCCCTTGGGGTGCTCCAGTGTTATTTATGAAGACGAAGGATGGTTCTATGAGGCTTTGCATTAACTACTGATAGTTGAACAAGGTTATAGTGAAGAATAAGTACCTGTTGTCGAGGATACATGACTTGTTTGATCATTTGAGAGGTGCTATGATGTTTTGAAATACCGACCAAATGTCGAGATACCACCAATTGGGGATCAAAGCAAGTGACATACCTAAGACTGCTTTTGGGACTAGGTATGGTCATGATGAGTTTGTGGTTATGCCATTTGGGCTAACCAATGAACCAGAAACATTCATGGACCCAATGAACAAAGTGTTTATACTGTACCTTAATCAATTTGTGGTGGTATTCATAGGTAATATCATGACTTACTATGAAGACATGCAATAACATCAACAACATATTCTTCAAGCACTGGAGTTGCTGAGGCAACATAGGTTGTATTCTAAGTTTAGTAAGTGTGAGTTTTAGTTCTATGAGGTGTCTTTCTTGGTCATGTTGTCTCTACCATTGGGTATTTGTATGGATCCTAAGAAGGTGGTGTCAGTTTTGGAGTGGGAGTAGCCCAAAACACCAATTAAGGTTCAAAGCTTCCTAGGTTGGGCTAATTACAATAAGAAATTCATTAATAACTTTAGTGCAGTAGCTTTACCTTTGAACAATCTAACTAGGAAAGCTTTACCTTTGAACATTCTAACTAGGCAAGATAGTCATTTTGAGTGGGATATAAAGTGTCAATGCTCTTTCCAACCGTTGAAGGAGAAGTTAACAAGTGCTCTAGTCCTAGTGTTTCCAGACCTAGTAAGGGGTGAATCATTTTGTGTGATGCCTCGAAGAATGAGGGTTGTGTGTTGATGTAGGATAAGAACATGATTTCTTTTACTTATCAAAAGCTTAAGAAACATGAGGAGAACTACCCAAGTCATGATCTGGAGTTGGAAGCTATGGTTCTTACCTTGATTATTTTGAGGCACTAATGGAGAGAAGTGCCAAATCTTCATAGATCACAAGAACCTATAGTACATCCTCTCAAAGTAGGGGATGAACATGAGGCATAGGAGATGGATAGAGTTTATTAAGGATTATGACTGAATGATAAAGTATCATATAGGAAAGGAGAATGTAGTGGTTGATACATCGATCAAAAAGTCATCTTCGTCACCACCTACAGACCAAGCACAATTGTGTAGGGAAATCAAACACATATATAGGAAGCAGAAACCAAAAGTTAAATGCCCAATTTCCAAAACAACAAGATCATGTCAACAAAAATGTATCTAGGAAATAGGTTTTCAAGGTTATACCTGGTCCTAGAGCAAGTCTAGTGACATTACTCTTGCAATAGTATGCTTCTTCTTTAAGTAGAAACATGTTCCTGTAGCAGAAGCAACACTCCAATAGTCGTCTCCATTGGTCCCCTGGTGCATTACCATAGACAGTGGCTAACGGTATCCTCCTAGCGGCAGAAAATAACCTCCCACCTCTAGACTAGTCCACGCGGACCATCAGGAACTCCACACTGCACTATTAGATCCAACAGGAAGGAGTTGTCCCTTTCAAATGTCAACCTACTATAGTTGATTCACTCTACCACATTTGTCTCTCCCTTGCTATCCCTCCCTTTATCGGGTCAGACTTTCTCGGGCTCTCTATTGGTTACCACAACTAGAGAAGACAACACATTGATAGAGGCAATTGTCATGTCTAGGAAGCCCCCGATACCCCTATATTTATAGGAGAGGCTGGTCAGGGTTCCCAATCATTGTGGGAGTCGAAAGGGTCAAATTCATGCATTTTCTAGAACATGTGCATGTCGAAACAATCATTTTGCACACACAAATGGTCGTTTGGTGTGTGAACTGATTTGTTCGCATAGAGAACTGATTATTTCATGTAGTTTCCTATTCTAAATCAAATAGGTATTCAATGTATGATTAATGCACAACATGACACTGTCACCAATCCTAGATCCAATCAAATTGACCATTGAACCTGGAGGATCATCCCAGGAACTAGTCAGTTGGGACTTGTGAACTGATTGGTTCACTATGTGAATTGACTGACCCACACCTTGGTTCAACCATGGATCATCCAATGTTGATTCCAACTGACCTACACTCCAACTGATCGGTTTACTACCAACCGGTTGGTTGGCAGTGTGAACTGGTTGGTTCAGAGTCTAGTCAGTCAATATTGAACTTCAGTTGTTTAATTGAATGCCTAAACATCTTTAGTAATCAATATAAACATCATTCACGAATAAACTCCTTTCATCCAAGTGATCCTACAAGTCCAAAATTACGTTGGTAGTAAATGTCCATAACAAACTTATGACCTTACAAGCAAAGGGTGGCATCTAGCAACACATCATTGCTATCCAAGTAGTTTGGAAAGTTGGAGAAAAACATCAACCTACAATTTGTGATTAGTGTTGTCGTAATCATATAGTCACTTTGTATCTGATATCCAGATTGAAATTAAGGCATGGAATCATCATCCTCTTAACGTTCAATCCATGTTCTTTGACTAGAGCAGATTGTCTGAGATGCATGTGAGTTCACATATCACATATTAAATCACATGAGTACAACCATACATTTTTCAGTCTCTCTTATCAAGAGGCCTAGATATCAATATCATGTAGGATGGAAAATCCCATCTACATCACTCACACTCAGTCCCCATGTGTAACGATGCACCCAAGCACCATTATTTAGGATCATGATGGATGATGTCAAAGTACATGAATGAGATATGATGAATGTAGTTAGTTTAGGTCTAAGAGAAACAATCACCACTTATCACTATGAGATATGATTCTGACTACCATTATAGGGTCTGCATGTATAATTCTCATGGAGACTCTGTCCGATACATTATTCTCTAACATGTACCTATATTCTTGACTTGATATCACATATCATGGCTGATTAGACTCTATCATCAGTCATCACACACTCTAGTATTATGCATTATTGTTGTCTATTTTTCTTCCATAGTAGTATCTGATTAGGGGCATAACAAGAATATATATACTCCTAACAATTGTATGATCTCATTGTTCAAATCACGTACTTGAAGAAATACATCATCGAGTAACATCATTCTTTAGACATCTACAATGTATATGTCATCATCTCATGCTGAGACAAATATAATAGACAGAGTTACCTTCATTATTATCAAATCATGTAGTTAATACCACATTCCAATCATCATATGATCGATTCTCTAGGCATACATACCAACAAACTCTCACTTGCACCTAGTGACAATCATCCACTAATCGTATTCCAAGTGATCTTAACATGTCCATCATTTTTTAGTTGTACAATCACTTCTATAGTAGGTTAGCAACATATACTTCAAGTTGGTATTTGCAAGTTTCTCATCTCTTCTCTATGTATCTGTTCACATGAGATGGAAGTGTCATAGTATGCTATCTGAGATTCCTTGCCTAACAGGTAGCTCCATTGTTTTCATCAGTGTTTCTACTGTGTTATCTATGGTTGGAACCTACCACATGTTCATCTATATCAACTTCTAGATTCATACATTATCTTCTTCTATTCTCTAACACATAGATACTCAAATTCTATTGTAAAATTTAAACAATTGTCATTAGCTCAAAACCCTTTCCATCTTATAGTTGTTGTTTAAGTTCAAACATAACTTAGATTGTTATCATTTTATTTGTCATTTTGGAAACTTGCATCTGTGTAACCATTTGCACCCAACTATTCCTTATTATCATAATCAAGGAACTAATCCCTTTAGTACTTCTCAAGTACTTAAGAATGTTCTTTATGGAAATCCAATGACTTACACTAGGATCTGACAGAAATCCACTCGTCATGTCCAATACATACAAGATAATTGGATCAATATATATCTTCTCGTCATGTTCAATACATACGAGATAACATGAAGAGTACATACATGATAGATCCAATTGCAAATTCATATATAATCTCACTCATGTCTTCCCATTCTTTACAAGAAATCGAACATAGGGATCTAGAGAAACTAACTCCATGGAATATGGACAAGTTTTATCTCAGTGAGTCCTCCATGCTGAACCCTTCAACATCTTGCCAATGTATGTGCTCTTTCTTAGGTCAAGAAGCTATCTAGATCTATCTCTCTAGATCTCAATTCCTATCATATAGGATGCTTTGCCTAAGTCCTTCATAGAGAAGGTACATTCTTTTCCAAATTTTAATATTTGTAGGATAAGGATGATTCCCATCATTCTATGGAATATAAATATGCTCCCACTAAATCTTTCAGAATCATATATTTCTTCTTCATTCTAACTCATGACAAACTCTATCACTATCTCATCAAATTGAAGATTCCATATCTAAGTTGCTTCAATCCCCAGATTGACCTTTGTAGCTTACAAACTTTGCGTGCAATATTACATTTATAAGACGTTTAGGTTTTGTCACAAACACATCCTCTTAGTTATTCATGTAAGATCCATGACCTAGCTTTATGATTAATTGTAATTTCTTTGTATAATGAGATACTTGAATATTAATATAATCATTTGGGATGTCTTAATATCATGTGATACGATTATATTTTTATTTCGGTCCAATTTGATTGACGTTTGAGCTACCTTTTCTATATATGTGCTTATTTTGGAAAAAATTGCAATTTGCCCATTAGTGAGAGTTATCTTGCAAAATGTCACATGTTGAGAACGTTTCTTGTTCTTTAGCATCATGAGAGAGAATATGATGCAATGGGGTGCCTTATTTGAATCATGGTTGGTGATGTGGCATCTTATGGTGGTTCTAGGGTTTCTATGGTTTCCTTAAGTTGATAGAATAACTATCCAAGGATTTGATGTTATGGCCATTATACCACTTTTGGTGAGGGTAGCGACCAAAACACATGATTTGGATGATGTGGTATCGATTGAGATGATCTAGAGAGGGGAGGGTCGAAACACTTTATCCTGTAGAGTCTTGACCATGTGCATGTTGTGACTTAGGGTTTTGACCTAGACAAGTAGATGAATTTTTATCGACCAAGACAATGTGGTAGCTAACCTTGGAGGTCGCTACACTTTTGTTGGATAAACATGAACATTTCATAATTGCATGTAAGTGGAGGAAAGGCTATTCCTTTGGGGGACATGTGTCTTTTGATACCCTATTATGTTGACACCTCATACTCTCTCACTTCCCTCCTCCTCTGGGTATATAACCCCTTCTCTTCACAAGAGAGCAAATGTTTTGGTGCCCACACTCTTTCTTCATCTTTTGGACTGTCCTTGGGGCTTTAGGAGCAAGAGAGGTTAGATCTTGAAGCTTGGGTTGCTAATCCATCTTGCATGTTGAATATCTTTTGCTTGATCAACTCTTTGGTGGTGATTTCTTAGAGATTCTTATATTTGTAAGTAGTTTTAACTTTTAACCATGTTTTCTCTCTTTTGAAACCTCCATCATCTTCTTCTTTCTCCTTGTCCATAGACTGTGGATCATACATGGTTTTTCTTAGATATCTCTTCTTCACAAGGGCCATAGATCATGTTTTGACATGATGGTACTCGAGTGAGAAAAAGACTTGTTCTTTCTTCTTCTTTGGTTCACCTAGGGTTTGACCTTTCTATTTTATTAAGCTCTTCTTTTTCCATGGTGTTTCTTTCTCTTCTTGAGGTGATCCTTTGACTGAAGTGTTGAAGCTTGGTTGAAGTTCTTGGAGCTTGACATCTTGGGAGGCTGGCTCTCTCCAAAAACAAGTAGGTTATATAAATTTTTCTCCATCTATTATTAGCATCTTAGGGCCCGTTTGGTTGGACCGGGTTGTAACTGAAGGAGTTAGAATTTAGTGTGGTTTAGGACTCTTTACGTTTGGTTTGATGTAACTTCAACCTACACTGAGAAATCAAACCTCACCTTTGATTCCGAGTATGTATAAAATTATGGGGTTGTAACTGTTCCGCAAAGGGGCACAGTTCATTTTCTTTGGAGACGACCATATCTTTAGCTTCCAGTGGTCCTTTGTTTTCGGACCGTCTTACTAGCTTTTTTGTGCTATCATCACCCTAACTTTTTAAACAAGTTTTTTTAACAAAGCTCTATCTACTAATGATATACGGCTGGAACCACAAGTAGTTGGGCCAAAAACACACTACCAAATAGAAACAAATGAAATAGAGGAGCCTATATTGCATTGAACCAAATGATTATGTTGCAGATTAAACTCTGTAACTTTAATTTCATATTTTCTAACTCTCATTGTGAATTGATATAATGTCAAACCAAATAATCCCTTAAATCTGATCATATGTTTATATTCTACATGTCAAAAATGTGTTCCTGATGATATTTAGGGTTTAACTTGTGGAGTATTCTTGAGAAGATAATCTTTCTTATAAACCCTAAAAATCTTTGTACCCGATTTTGTAGTAAATGGAAGATTGATGTGTATCCTTTGGACTTTCATCTATGGAACCATGCTATTTCTACATGGTTCATTTATACTTGAACAACAAGAAGTTTTTTGAGTATTTATACACATGAGAATCTTGGTTTCTCTCTCTATAAACAACTCTTTTGATAATGTTTCATGAACAAGTTTTAGGGTTGATGAACACCATGGTTTAGGGTGTTATTCACCCTGTTGACATTTGGTTTTTCCTGATGTTAACCATCTGTATTGACCTTGTTTGGACCTGTTATGGTGTTGGGGATATAGATTACCTTTGGTCGAGACAACCCTTGGGCTTCCATTTCAGTCGAAACCCCCATAGGTGGTGGCCTCGACTGCCACATCCAAAATCTGAAGGGTTGGTTTCTACCTATCATCCACAACACAATGTTTATGCATGGCTTTCTTAGATAGTTAACATTGTATCTTTGGTGGTTAAGTGTGAAGGTTGTAACATTTGTTTAGGTCTTGGTATATAGCGGCCGAGACACCATGAAGAATGGTGGTCGAGACACTTGGTATATAGACGTCGAGACACCATGTTGCATGTCTTGGTCGCGACACACCTTGAAATGGTCTTAGATGCGACGAACCTTGAAGTGGTCTCGGCCATGACGCTTTGTTTAGGTGCTACATAGTATCATGGTCGCAACGCATGTCCATATCATGACCATGAAGGTGTGTCATGGTTGTGACACATCTTTTTGTGTCTCGGTCGTGACACATCTTATTGTGTCTCAGTCGTGACACATCTTATTGTGTCTGTCTCAGTTGTGACCATGTTGAGGTCTCAGTCATGACACATTTTCTAGTGTCCATGTCGTGACACATCTTGTTATGATAGGTTAACACCAAGTGTTGAAGGTGGTCGAGACCTTGTGTTGTGAAGTGGTCGAGACACCTATACAGATATATGTACATGATCAATACATAGTGAAATAGTTTACAGAAGGGGATGTGATTATGGATGGCTCATCAATAAATGATAGTGCTTAACCCTAAAACTCTCCAACAATGTGGGAGGTGATATAATTAGGGTTTAGAGGTTGATAAATATAATGAAACCCTAATTTCGTGCTAACATGATGTATGTGCTCATTCTACTTGAAGTGCGTATTATGTGATTGTGATTTCTGTCTCCTACTTGTGTAACACTAACTTACAGGTGAGATGAATTTCATAGCAATGTAATACATGGTGGTGATTACAAGTAATGTTGAGGCATATTATGATATTGATTGTGCAAGAGTTATATGAACTGGTCTAACGACCTAGCAAGTGCCTTGTGTATAAATTGAGGGATTGGTATCACATAGTGATGTGATATTTTTGATGACCTTGTAATGGCTATGATGCAAGTGTCATGAGATGATGAGACAAGTTCCCAATTTTTACATTTTATATCTTCTGAAGTTTTATCCTATCTTTTAATTTTGTAGATTTTGTTTAGGGTTTATACATTGTAACTTGATTGATGCATTAAAAGATACACAATTGGAATATCTAATCAAGTGAAACCCTAAACATGTATTTTACGTGTACCATAGATTCATCTTCAGTGTCAGTATCTAACTGGATGGTGAATTGAGTAACTCCTACGAGAAACTTAGAGCACAGATTGTTGAATATGATGGGTACCAGTGGAGATAACTCCCTATATCCTTAAACTGTTGAAATAGTGGTATTGTTTATTGTAGAATGACCATGCACGATCATGTTCTCTAGTGTTATTCCATGTACTAAGGTAGGCTAGAAGTTTTATAGGATTATAGCTTTGACTATGAGTTGTTGTCTACATGATTGTAGCTTTGACTATAAGTTGTTGTTTAGTAGTTTGACTGTTATGTCACTACATTGTAGACTTGGATTGACTGAGTAGTACTGATGATGATCATGGAGTTTGGTTATTCCATAGATGTTGTATGGTACTAATTTTGACTTAGCAATTGCCGGTTGGATCTGAATGGTACACCAAAAATTTTCATGGCATAATAATAAAAGTGATAATGCAACTGAGGACTATATTTACTTATGGTCAAATACGAATCACATTGGATGACCCCATGCCTTATTTCTTGTACTTTTTAGTTTATAACAATTGTACATGTTCTTCATATTCCTTCTATATATATGATGTTATACTACTCAATTGTAACCACTTAAACTGCTCAAATAGTAATACATGCTCTATTTAACTGCTTTATTATATTATTGTGCTTATAATAGACGTTAGCGAAGAGTTATATCTCTCGCTTGGACATTTGGTCTCACCCATGAGTTTCACAACTTTTTAGGTCATCATGGACGAGGAGGTCGAGCTCATAGTGCAGGTGCATAGAAGCAAGGAGAACAATACCTATTAGAGAACAATAGTGCATGTGCATATGCATTGTCCCTCTACTCATAGGTCTTTGGGGAGATTTTTTTGTTTTCTATATCGAGACGTAGATTTTGGCTTTGTGCCATGAGTGTATAGAAATGACATGTACATATAAACATGTTGTAATATGTAATAGTTGTGTCTTGATAGCCTTTGAACATGAATTGTAACATCTTTTGGCATATATGGAATACAAATGGCATGAGTTGAAGGCTTGTTGATGAAATACTTCTGCTTGAAATATTACATTGCAAATGGTTTTGATTTACCCTATTTTGTGATAATATTGTTATTAGTGATAATTTTGCACTTTGTTTTGAGTAATATCTCATTATGTGGCGAATGGCATCATAATTCTAGTTAAGGAATGTAATTTAACATCCATATGCCAAATCTCATTGTCATATTAAGTTGCAATTGCATCTGGATCCTAATGGATCTTACCATGGTAGCTGGTGAAAGACTTCATCATATTCAACACCTTGAACTAATTTGAAATATTTATAACCAATCTACACTTCCATGTCGGTCTTTTCTAGAAGACCCAAATGCACCAAATGGTTTTTACCCCTTCAGGTGGATCTACCAAGGTCATACCTTGTTGGTGTACATAGAGTCCATCTTTGATCTCATGGTCTCAATCCATTTCTGAGACATTGGTTCCTCAATATCTTCTAGTTAGTTGGCTGACTCATCATCTATGATCAACTCATCATCTTTCTGAGTTATTAGATATCATAATCTTTCAAACTCAAGGCATGTTCTACTAGAACTATAAGGTTTTGTGTTACATAAGGAACTTAAGATTCAACAACAATTTGTGATTCTCATTGTTCCCGCTATATACCCCTTATCATGGTTATCTAGATACATGCAAGTCTTATTTATAGGGAAATATGACAAAAGCATATTCACTAGATGTAGTGGGACAAAGAATGTTCTATTAGGGCTCATACATATTGATTAAAATAGACCTTTTAGAATAAATGCTAAGGGTAGTTACATGTACCTCATTATATTTACTAATTCTATCAATAGATATGACATTGTGTATATAATGAAATACAAGTATGAATCTCTTGAAGTGTTTAAGGAGATCAAGAATGAAGTATGTAGCTAACTTGGTAAAAGTATTGAGACACCTCGATATGATTGATGCTGAAATATTTTAAACCAAGAGTTTGAGGTCCTTCTGGAGAGATCATGATACTGCATCACAATGAACACCATCTGAAACACAATGATAGTGTATCAGAAAGAAGGAATAACACCTTGTTAGTCCTGGTGTGATTACCAAAAAATTTTAGTTAGTCTTCCAATTTCTTTGGGTCACATTCGTTACACTAAAATAATGTACCATCTAAAATGGTTCAAAAGACACCATATGAGATATGTCTTGGGAGGTGTCCTGATATGTCTTCTATAACGATTAGGATTGAAATCTTATGTAAGAAAAAAATTTCTTGAAAAGCTTTGTCCAAAAATCACATAGATGTCTTCTTGCCCTGTGCTTTGACATTAATCAACATGGAAAGCATTTGATAAGCTGACTATATGTTTCAAGAAATGATTGTAGAATCATATCCGTGGCCAAATCTTGACCTAAAAAATACCAATCACTCTATTGGATCTCCATTTGTCAGTTTCACTCAGATAGCGCTTTGGAGACATTATACCTTTCTTTCTTTTTAATGAGTTACCATCTCGAGAATGTTCATGAATTCATGTTGCTAATACAACTCATAGTTCATAAAGCATATTATAAGGTACTTGAATGTCTATGACATCATTGGCATGCTTTTAGTAAACATCCATTTTAGTCTTAGGTGCATTTGGAGTGGGTTCCACTAGCTCTGGCCTTTCAAGGACATAGAGCTTTTGGTCATTTATGAGAACACTTCTCAAAATCCTAAAGCATATGCGGAAGTATCGACTGTTTTGTTCATCTCAAGGACTGATCACAATTGTGTTTGTTATTACATTCTACAAAGAAATATTGCAAATTTTCAAAACATATTTTACTTGTTTGATTTGATAAGTTAATGATATTAATTAGGCCTATAATTAATTAGTGCCCCTACTATTTTGTTCGAATTGATAACCCTCATGTATCAATTTTGAAGATTACAATGTACAATATTCTAGTGAGCCATGATCTAAAACAATTTAACTATTACTCGACCAATGCCAACATCCATAGTCAATTGTTAAGGTAGGAACTTTTGCTAATTGTATCATATTCAATTCCTGGATAGATGATATACACAACTCCATTCCATAATCATTTGCACGCCTCTGGTGCTTAATCCCATTAAGGACACATAGTTCAGACTGACCCAAAAGTCAACACGATAATAATGCACCGCACTTGGCACACCCGCATTATTACCAACACATTTCCATGTGATAGACAACACACCATCCTTGGGGTGCCCACACTTAGTCAATAAGGCTTTTCATGTGCATTGCTAACGGAAAGCATCTAAGACTTAATACTATTGAGGTATTTTATATAAAAATACATATACATATCCAATCACCACATACTTATAGTACTTATCATGTGCATGACCACAACAAAAACATGCAATACAAAACAAACAATGTCATGGTTATGGCCATTCTATTATAATTCCTTGGAGCCACAAGGAATTACTACCACCTAAGGTTCACATCACATGAAACCTGTTGTTGATGAAGATCTATACTCAAACAAATCTAGGTTGATCGATTCAATAGTTGAACAGGTTGGCTCTCCTCTTGGTCGCTCAGTTGGTCTCCTGAACCTGTAATCTAGTTCTCAGGTCCAAGAAATGACTGGACACCTCCAACCTATTGGTTGGGCCACTAGTCGACCGGTTCATCCTCCTGCCATCTAGCCTCCTCGGTCCTCTAGTTGACCAGTTCATCTCATGAACCAGTCAGTTCGTCTTGTGTAGAATGTCTTCTAACAACGAACCATAAATCAAAACTATCATATTTCTTATTACACTGTAAAAGGGAAAACTCAAGTAACATTCGAGGGAAAATAGGAAGAAGATCATTATTTTACATTTGGAAGGAAGAAAGAGGCTCGGTACACAGATTAAGTAACAACAGGAATAAACCACAACCATGCACACAAATATCCAACGTTATTGGCCATAACCATGCTTCACATCCACCATCAAACCTAACTTTTAGGGTGACACATGTAAATTTCAAATATATATATATATATATATATATTAGTTTGTGGATTTGTATGTGGAATTTAATTGGATATGCACATTAATCATTTTAATATTCACATCATATGCAATAAATGATAAGAACTAAATACGATCACATTGATTTAAATCTAGATACACCGTAAATTAATGTGGCTCTGATACCACTATAGAGAAATTATGCATAGATATAGGAAGAGGAAACAAAAATTTAAATGTCTGTTTCCCAGAACTACAAGATCATGTCAACAACAATGTATCTAGGAAGGAAGGTTTGCAAGGTTATACATGGCCTTAGAGCAAGTCCAGTGACAATACCCTTGCAACAATATGCTTCTTCTTTAGGTAGCAACACACTCCTACAATACCAACATCACTCGAATAGTCGTCTCCACTAGTCTCCTAGTGCAACAACACATACATCGGTTGACAGTGTCCTCCTAGTAGTAGACAACGACCTCTCACCTCTAGAGTAGTCCACGTGGACCACTAGGAACTCCACATTGCACTACTAGAACCAACATGAAGGAGTTGTCCCTTTAAATGTCAACCTAGTATGGTTGATTTTCTCTATCGTAATTGTCTCTCCCTTTCCATCCCTCCCTTTATCGAGTAGGACTTTCTCAAGCTCTCTATTGGCTACCACAACCAGAGAGGACAACGAATTGTTAGAGGCAATTATCATGTTTAGGAAGCCCCCAATACCTCTCTATTTATATGAGAGGATGGTTCAAGGTTCTTAATCATTGTAGGAGTCAAAAGGGTCAAATTCATGAATTTTATAGAACCTACGCATGATGAATTGGTCACTTCACACACCCAAATTGTCATTTGGTGCATGAACTGGTCTGTTCGTATACCCAACCGATCATTTTATGTAGTTTCCTATTCTGAAATCAAATTAGCATTTAATGTATGATTAATGCACAACATGACGTCGGCACTAATCCTTGATCCAATAGAATTGATAATTGAACTAGGTGGTTCATCCCATGGACTGGTCAGATGGGACCTGTGAACTAGTCATTCAACACCTTGGTTCAATCGTTGATCAGCCAATGTTGATTCCAATTGACCTGATACTCCAACCGATCGGTTCAGTACTCAACCCATCAATTGGCAGTGTGAATTAGTCAGTTCAGAGTGCAGTCAGTCAATTTTGAACCTCAGCTATTTAATTGAGTATTTGAACATATTTAGTAATCAATATAAATATCATTCATGAATAAACTCCTTTAATCCAAGTGTATCCTATGCATGTGACCGTATAGGTCCAAAATTACGTTGAGAATGAATTCCCTAACAAACTTATGATCTCACAAGCAAAGAGTGGCATCTAGAAACACATCGTTTCTACCCAAGTAATTTAGAAAGTTGGAGAACAACTTCAACCTACAATCCATGATTAGTAATATCGTGATCATATAGTTCCTTTAGTCTCTGATATCTAGACAGAATCAAGGCATGAAATCGTCATCCTCTAAACATTCAATCCATGTTCCTTGAACTAGAGAAAATCACCTGAGATGCATGTGAGATCACATATTACATATTGAATCACATGAGTACGATCTCACATTTATCAGTCTCACTTATCAAGAGGCATGGATATCAATTTCCTGTAGGAGGGACAAATCCCATTTACATCACTCACACTCTATCCCCATGTATCACAATGAACCCAAGAACCCCCTTATGGAAACCCTTATTTAGGATCACGTTGGATGATGTCAAAGTACATGAATGACATGTGATGAATGTAGTGACTTTAGGTCTAAGAACCACAATCACCACTTATCACTACGAGAAATCACGTTAACAACCATTCTATAGTATCCATGTATGACTCTCATGGTGGGTCTGTCCAATACATTGTTCTCTAACATGTACCTGTGTGCTTGACTTGATATCACATATCACGACTAATGAGACTCTATCATCAGCCAACACACACCCTATTCTTATGTATTACTATTGTTTATTTTCTTTCCACAATAATATTTGACTATGGACATAACAAGAACATATGTATTCTTAACATTCGCATGATCTTATTGTTCAAGTCACGTACTTGAAGACATACATCATTGGGTAACATCATTCTTTAGACATCTTCTATGTCT
Source organism: Alisma plantago-aquatica (assembly GCA_963693085.1). Taxonomy (NCBI): domain Eukaryota; kingdom Viridiplantae; phylum Streptophyta; class Magnoliopsida; order Alismatales; family Alismataceae; genus Alisma; species Alisma plantago-aquatica. The sequence continues at coordinate 120,357,572 of OY856411.1, forward strand.
GTGTTATCATCTCATGTTGAGACAAACATAATCAATGGAATTATCTTTATTATTATCAAATTAGGTATTTAATGCCACATTCTAATTTGTAAGGAAATACGACATCCGATAGGCAGTGGAAACATATTTTTTACTCACATATTTCCTATTAACCAGCGGATCGCGTCAATAACTATGCAATGGAAAGGATGGTTTCATGAAGAAATACCTTGTCTTGGAGAAAGTCCAAAGATAATTCTCTACTATTTAGATGCATACTCTATCTTGGATGGTGTCTATGCAGCTCCTGGTCGCACTAGGACTCGTCTGAATGCTACTTCACGGACAACAAACTCGAATGTTGTTGTTTGCAATAACTCCTCTTGTCAAAGGTTGTTGGATGACGTCGTCTTCCTTAGCAATGGGAAAAGGCCACCTTGCCTCTAGAGAAGTCCACACAGACCAACTAGAACTCCTATCATCATGGTAGAATGCATAGGAAGGAGTTGTCCCTCCCGTTGGTGTACTAGTCACCAACCTTCTCTCCCACAATAATGATCCTCAATTGTTTTTCTCCCTTGCTATCCCTCCCTAGTCAGATAGGACTTGCTTGGTCTCTCTTGGTTACCCCAACCAGAGAGGACAACAATTGTTAGAGCAACTGATTCTCAACTTTCTTTGTTGTGCTCTGGGAAGACTCTAGTACCCCTCTATTTATAGGTGGGGTTAGGGCCAGGGTTCCCAATCTATGAGGGAGTGGAAGTGATCAGAAGATCTCAATTTTTTCACAACAATTCTAGAAAATTCATAGCCTGAGGCAGCTGAAATGGTCATTTGGCAACCCAGACAGTCATCTAGCACATGAGAAGGACGTCTCGCACTACGAGACGATCAATCATTTCACAGTTTCCTAGTGTTGTACATATGTCGGCAATTCAATTCAAATTAATGCATAATATGACTTCAACACCAATCCTTAATGCAATCAAATTGCACCCCCAAAATGGTTGTTTGGTGCATGTGAGATGGGCATCTCACAACACCTGAGATGGTTGTCTATCACAAGCCATACGGGCATGTCGCACAAGTGAGATGGGTGGTTCAGGCTAAATTCCAACCAATGTACAATACAATCATCTTGACACTTCAAATGGCTGTCTCAACACTTGAACCAATCATTTGTAGTTCAGTCAGCTAATTTGTTGTGTGAATTGAATACCTAAACACTTTATTAATCAATCCAATCACCATTCAAGATCAAACCCCTCTTCTAGATGAGTTCCTATGTGTGTGACCCTATAGGCCCCATATTGCGTTGGTAGTATATGTCCATAACAACTTGAGACATCACAAGCAACAAGCAGTGTCTAGTCACACATCATTACTACCCAAGTAAATCGAAAGTTCGAGAAACAACTTCAATCTAAAATTTGTGTATTGGGTTACAATTTTGTATAGCTCCTTTGTTACTGATATCCAGATGAACTCGAGGCATGGATATGTCATCCTTTTCAAGATTCAATCTATGTTTCTTGCTATAGAAGACTGTATGAGATATGTGTAAGCTTAATATCATATATTGAATCACATGTAGATGTCCATGTATTTCTCAGTCTCTCTAACTCAAGTGACCTTGGATATCTTACTCCCATAGAAGGGATAAATCCCATCTCTATTACTCACAGTCAGTCCCATGTGTCACACTCACCCAATCATCACATTTAAGGAAACCCATGTTTTAGGATTGCATTTGAGGATGTCAAAGTGTACAGAATGACATGTGATGAGTGCTGTGATTTCAGGTCTAAGAACTACAAACACTACCATCACTATAAGACGTGATTCTGACTTACCTCATTAAGGTTTCCATGTATCCCTCTTATGGTGGGTCTATCTGATACAATATTCTCTAACATGTATCTATGTGCTTGGTTTGATATTGCCATATCATGACTAGTGAGATTCTATCGTCAACCAACTCACACTCTGATCTTATCTGTTGTTGATGGCTATTTACTTCCACAATAACAATCGATCAGGGACATAACAAGCATGCATATACTCTTAACATCTGTATGATCTCATTGTTTAGGTCCTCAACCTGAAGACATACATCATTGAGTAATATCATTCTCTAGACATTTATAATGTTGTTTCATTATCTCATAGATGAATAAACAGAATAAATTGGAATCTTGTCGTTGTTATTAATCAAATCATTTATAAGTTATGCCATTATAATCATCATATGATTGACTCTCTAGGCATATACACCAACAGACTCCCACTTGCACTTAGATCCAATCACCCATGAATCTTATGCTGACTGAGCTAACATGATCATCATGCTTCTTCTGTGAACGTGCTTTAGTCAAGGGATCCACAATGTTGCTCTCAGTTGGTAATCTACAAATATTTACATCTCCTCAATGTACAATCTCTCGTATGAGATGATATTGCCTTTGTATGTGCTTTGAGCACCGATGTCATCTGGGTTACTTAGCTTGTCTAATAGCTCCATTGTTGTCACAATATAGCTCAATTGTATCTCTGATGCTAGGAATGACCCCAAGTTCAAAAATGAACTTCTTGATCCATACAACCTCCTTTACTGCATTCGATGTAGAAATTCTCGACCCCTCTTGTAGAATCAACAAATTTCTCTTGCTTGAAATTTTTTCAACTTTCAACTATGTTGTTTAGGCTAAACACAAATCTTTATTGCAATTTATAATCATTTTTATCTATCTGGAAGCATGTATTGGTGTAACCTTTTACCACCAACTCTTCCTCTCTGGCGTATACCAAGAAGTGATCCTTAGTCCTTCTCAAGTACTTGAGGATGTTCTTTACAGCTATCTAGTGAGCATCACCTGGATCTGACTAATATCTTCTCATCATGCTCAGGGCATTTGAGACTTATGGATGGTTAAACAACATTGCATACAAAATTGAGAGGCATATGGAATCAATCTCATGCATTTCCTTTCTTCACAAAAACTAGGACATTGAACTTTAGAGATGGAAACTCCGTGTAGAATGTGCATATTTACTCTCTTTGAGTTGTCCATGTTGAACCACTTCAACAGTTTGTCAATTTATGTTCTTTGACTTAGTCCAAGAACCCTTCTTGGTCTATCTCTATAGTTCTTTATCCCTAAGATGTAGGATTCTTCTCCCAAGTCTTTCATAGAAAATGTATTTCCTAGCCATGTCTTTACCTTTTCTAAAGTAGGGACGTCATTCCCCATCAATAGTATGCCTTCTACATACAATATGTGGAATACTACCATGCTCTCACTAACCTTCATGTACACACAAGGTTCATCTTAATTTTGAACAAAGCCAAACTCTTTCGTTGTCTCATAAAAACAAAGATTCCAGCTCTAAGATTCTTGCTTCAATCCATAGATTGACCTTTGTAGCTTATAGACTATATTTGCATTATTCGGATTGATAAAACCCTTAGATTGTGTCATATACACATCCTCAAGAATATTCCCATTTAGGAACATTGTTTTAACATCCATCTACTAAATCTCATAGTCATGGTAAGATGCAATAGCAAGCATGATCCTAATGGACTTAACCATGGCCATTGGAGAAAAGGTTTCATAATATTCAACACCTTGAATGTTACATCCACATACCACGATTACCACTAATCATGATATTAGGGCATAAATTTTAGTATTATACTTAATACAAAGTTCACTCCCAACTTTTTTCTTTTTTTAAACTCTTTGTTTTCTCACATTCAATCACATAAACAAACTTTACAAAGGAATTAAACCTTGATTACTCTAATATGATCTCAACTTTAATGATACACATCCAGACATTCACTTTGTTCCTCACACTTCCATGTACATACAACATGACAACCAAATATATACTCAATTATTAAGGAAACAAAGTTAGACATTATCATTTACAAATCTCTCTCAATTGTATACAATGACCTAGAGTGATAAGGGACGACTCAACTTAGTGGTGTATGTGATTCCTATTATATGTGTGGAATGTATGAATGTGAAATCTATGTGCAAACAATCCTAATCCTTCAGTTGGGTCTTATCCAACCCTACAAACATTATGTGCTAGCCTTGATATCCTCCTAAATGCTTTTATCTGGCTCTTTACTTATTTAATGCCTCCATTTCCATTGTGGCTCATCTAGTTGAAATATATGAATCTTGCTATCACTTATGTTGGATCATTTACTTGGAAATATTGTATCTTGTTGTTACCTTTGTTGGCTCCTTTATTTCATGGGTTTTATTCCCAAATGCTATGATGCAAATGTTACTTTTATATCTTTCACTACTACCAAGTGAACTATTAAGCATGATGTATTTTAGGCCAAATGGCAATGTAGTGTACATGAGTACAAACCACCCATAGGGAACTGAGGTTTTAGTTCTCCTGTCGGGCACTGGGGTTTTAGTCCCCCTGCAATTTTATATTCGGAACTGGGGTTTTAGTCCCCCTGCCACTTTATATAGGCACTGGGGTTTTAGTCCCCCTGCCAATGGTGAGGTCTGATAGGTTCCTCACCCTACATTGAGATGATTTTGTGTCGTAACATCATTCATGGTACGTGATTGTTGTTGTGGTGATTGGTTATGGCAGTTCTCTATTTCTTATTTGAATATTTGTCTCATTCTCTTAAAATATTGTGGTATAGAGAATCTTTTATTGTGCAATATTATTGTCTATTACTTGTCCTATTCCTTTTGTTTAACACTTACTTTCCTCTCTCTTGCTGGATGACCCCAACCATCCAGGTTAGGATCAGAGTGCGCATGGAAGCTTGGTGAACCTGCCTAAGGCTAAGGAGATCTTGTACATCTAGATAGCTTGGACTAGTTGCATAAAATTTTGTTATGTTGTTTGTGGAGACAAGTTGTATTAGTTTAAGTCTTCCTCTACCTAGATCCTATGCTTGTATAAAGTTGTACTCCCATTTGGGAAATTTTTATAATGTACTCTTTATATATTTTGAATAAATTCAAGTTTTATTTCTTCCGCTGCCACACATTTGGTGTATTTGTTTATCATGTTTAATAGTAGAGACTATGTCTTTACATAAACCGTGGATTACTATCAGTGCTAGTTTACTTCTCATAGTGCTAATCTCATGATCTTGTTTCAGAGAGATGATACTGTTCAAGGTCAAATCACTAGTGACATCCCTTGAACTACTACAACTCTAAACATTGTAGGGTTTGATCCTTATCAGCAACATGTGTTATTGTGATGTGACTTTACTCCCTTAATTTGAAATTCAAACTTTGGATATCACAAGTTTTACTAAGGTCTTCCTTATTTTATCACTTGAATTTCCTTTCTCTTACTTGGCCATTTATATGAAAAACACTAGAGGGGGGGAGTGAATAAGGTTTTATAATAATTTTGAAAATAATTCAACCAACAAACAACCACAAGGATGTTGAAGAAGGAGATAAGGGTTTAGAGTGGTTCCACCCTTAGCAAAAACTAAGGGAGTCAGTCCACTACCCAATTGTTTCCAATTGGGATTTTGAAAGTATTTGAATTTTATAACATTCTCAAGGATGTTACACAAAATTACAAATACCTTCCCAAACCCTGTGGACAGCCTTCACCTGAAGTCGTCTTACCAACTTTGAAGCAGCCTTCACTTGAAGTAACTTCAAGCTCCCCCTTGAAGTAGCCTTCCTCCTTGAAGTAGCTTCACGTTGAGACCTTCTAGAAGTAGTCCAAAGTCCTCCTTCTCCACCTAAGAAGATTTCACCCTCTCCACTCTGCAACCTCCAACCTAGGAGTAGCAAGGAGAGTACAATGCAATAAGAAAGAACAAGAAAGGAAAAAGGAAGTTACAATTACCACTTAAGCACAAGTCTTGAATCCTATATCAAGCGTTTTGATCTCCTATCCAATGTGTATGAAAGTGGAAGTACAGTGGGCAGGAGATTATAGCCTATAGGACACAAAATGCCAGCAATGGAAATGATTAGCAAGTGTTGAAGTTTCTCAATTTCTCATAAGAATTGATTCTCAATTGCAAGTATATGTACTCAAGTGAGTTTAGGTGTCCTAAGGCATGTCCTACTAGTTCTTAGGGACATTCTAGACACTTTCTAGGGGGTTCTTAGTGCTCAACTAGCCGTTAGGTATCCACTAATTGCATTAGTAAGGACTAGTTAATTAATTCTGAAAAGTGCAGACAGAAACTTTCTCGGTCGAGAAGTTTGTCGACTGAGTGCCTCTCGATCGAGGAATTTGTCAACTGAGAGTAAGTCTGGAGTAAGTGTATTGCAATGTTCAACTCAACTCCCAACTTCTTTTCTAACTTAGTCTAATGTCTAGGAGGGTCTATTCTCGATCGAGGAGTTTGTCGACTGAGAGTGTCTCAGTCGAAGTTTTTGTTGACCGAGAACATCCCTGATGCAATGTATTCATTTACTGAGTGTGTGTATCAATGTGCTATTGTAGCGCTAACTTAGGAGATGACCTATCTAAGTGTTTTGTGTGGATAGGGAAGATCTAAACACTTGTTTTACATGATATCTAAGTACTTGTACATTATATATTTGTACAAGTTTACATTTGATTACAATCATAAAGCAATTTAAGCATGTAGATCTTCCAAAAATTTATCATCCACCTTGTTCCTGAAATACTCAAGTAGCACTTTAGATCCACAAGAATGAAATGTTTGTCATTTTCAAAACAAAAGGATTTTGATGATGTCCATTTAGCCAACAATCTCCCCCTTTTTGACGATGACAAACATTTCTAAATATAACTCAAATAAGCTTAAATAATATTGAGTTGAGTTTCACACCTGAAATTTACCTTGTATATACCTTCTCTTGTTTATGGAATGTGTACTTATCATTCCCAAAGAGGTGTGGAACATAAAATCCAACTCCATTAGGGAATATAGCAACATTAGATGTGAAGCCAAGAGAGTATGTATGAAAATCATTGATTGAGTATTTAAGATTTATATTATTTCTCCCCCTTTGTCATTTCAAAAAGATAATCGTTAAAAACATCTGTTAAGACTCCCCCCTTAATTGGTTCTCCCCTTTCAAAAATATAACCGTTGAAAACATGCTTAAAGATGTCCATTTACAGCCAAAATGTAAGGATCGGAGAAAGCAAACGATTTTGAGAAGCACAAATGTCAACGAAAACATCTTCTAAGTGAGTGATAATTAATTTCTTCCTTATGTTATTAAATTGATCTAATAGAAGTGGTTTTGTGAAAATATCAGCCAATTGATCTTATGTATCAACATGATGAAGGGATATATGTTTTTTAGAAATATGTCCCTTAGAAAATGATGACATATTTCAATATGTTTGATAGGGCTGTGTAAGATAGGATTATGTGCCAAGTTTATAGCGCTTGTATTGTCACGAAAGATAGGCGTAGATGAAAATATAAAACCACAATCATTTAAAACTTGTTGCATATAAAGCACTTGAGCACAACAAGACCCGACTTCCATATATTTAGCTTCTGTGGTAGAAAGGGCAACTATGTTTTGTTTCTTGCTAAACCATGATACTAAGGATATTCCTAATAATAAACAACTTCCGCTTGTTCTTTTTCAATCAAGTCGACAACCAGCGTAATCGACATCGGTATAAGCTTTCAAATCCAAAGATTGTCTTTTAGGATACCATAAACCATAGTTTGCGGTGCCAGCTAAGTATCTTAGAATCCTTTTGATAGCTTGAAAATGAGTTTGCATGGGTTTTGATTGAAATGTAGCACAAAGTCCAACAGAAAACATGATATCCGGTCTAGAAGCGGTTAAGTAAAGCAAACTACCAATCATGGCCCTATATAAGGAATCATCAATGGGTTCCCCATTTTTATCCTTGTCAATTTTAGTAGAAGTAGCCATTGGTGTGGTAGCATGTTTGCAATGTTCCATTGCAAAACATTTTAAAAGTTCATTAATATACTTATCTTGGCTTATAAAAATCCCAGCGGGCATTTTCTTTATTTGAAAACCAAGAAAGAAAGCCAATTCTCCCAGGAGACTCATTTCAAATTCCTTTTGCATAATATCACTAAATTGTTTACATAAAGATTCATTTGATGCCCCAAAGATAATAACATCAACATAAATTTGAATAACTAGAAAGTCAGATTCATATGTTTTTAAAAATAAAGTAGAATCTGAATTTCTAATTGAAAATTTGTTATCAAAGAGATAATTTTTGAGCCTTTAATACCAATTTCTAGGTGCTTGTTTTAAACCATAAAGTGCTTTCTTAAGTTTGTAAACATGATTGTCTTTACCAGGAATTTCAAAAGCAGGTGGTTGGGAAGCATATACTTCCTCTTGTAATATTCCATTTAGAAATGCACTTTTTACATCCATTTGGAATAGTTTGATGTTTTTGTGGGCAGCTATAGCTAGTAGCATTCTAATGGTTTCAAGTCTTTCCACCGGTGCATAAGTTTCATCAAAGTCTATTCCTTCTTGTTGATTATACCCTTACTCTACCAACCTAGCTTTATTTCTTACTACTTCCCCGACTTCATTTAACTTATTTTGAAAAACCCACTTAGTTCCAATAATGGTTTTATCTTGAGGTTTAGGAACTAAGTCCCATGCAACATTCTTATTGAATTGGTTTAATTCTTCTTGCATTGCCATTATCCAATAATCATCTTTTAGAGCTTCAGTCACTTTCTTAGGTTCAATTATAGATACAAATGCCATATTTGCAACATATCTAAAAGATGATCGGGTTTTTACTTTATCCTTAGGATTTCCAATGATTAGTTCTTGAGGATGATCCTTAATGAGTCTAGGGATGGGCTGTTGTGTCTCAGTTTGTTGATCATTTTCACCATTTTGATCATCTTTAGTTGATATGGTTAGGTCTTCAATTTGATGAGTAATATCAACTATGTCATCACTTTGTTTTAGTTCTTCATGAAAAGTAATGTGAATGGATTCTTCAACTTTTCTAGAGATGGTATTGTAAACTCGAAATGCTTTGCTAGAAGTTGAATATCCTGAGAAAGAGTCCTTTTGTGATTTAGAGTCAAGCTTTTCTCTATCATCTTTTGTGTTAAGGATATAGCAAGTCGAGCCAAAAGTATGAAAATAATCAACCCTTGGTTTCTTATTATAAATGAGTTCATATGGTGTTTTCTTCAAATAAGAGTGTACGGTTACTCTATTTAGCACATAGCAAGTTGTGTTTACTGCTTCAGCACAAAACATTTTAGATGTATTATGTTCAAGCATCGTAGTCCTAGCCATTTCTTGTAAGGACCTATTCTTTCTTTCAACTATGCCATTTTGTTGTGGAGTACGTGGAGCTGCAAAATTGTGAGTGTAGCCTTGAGATGTGCAATATTCTTCAAATATATGATTCTCAAATTCTCCACCATGATCACTTATAATTGTGGATATTTTATTTTGTAATTGATTTTCAATCTTTGAGCCAAATTGTATGAACACTTGAATGGTATCATCCTTATTTGCAAGGAAATGAACCCATGTATATCTACTGTAATAATCAACAATAACAAAGCAATATCTTTTTCCACCAATAGATTGTGTCCTCATAGGTCCAAATAAATCCATATGAATAAGTTCTCGTGATCTACTAGTGCTAAGAATGTTTTTGGGTTTAAAAGAAGTTTTAGTTTGTTTACCCAAAGTACATGGTTCACAATTTTCAGATTGATCAAAATATAGCTTAGGAAAACCACAAACAAGATCATATTTAACTAGCTTTTTGATAACATGTGAACTAGCATGACCTAATTTTCTTTGCCATAATTGGAGAAAATTATCTTTTGCAGGAAAACATTTTCCAACTACATATTGCATAGAGTTAGGTCTAAGAATATATAGATTTCCAATTCTTTTTCCTTCGTACACAACATTTGTAGTGTTCTCTATTAGTAACTTGTAGCAATTTTTATTGAATAAAACATCATATCCAGTATCACATAGTTGAATGACACTAATTAAATTATGGTGTATACCATCAACAAGTAAAACATTTTTTATTTCAAGGTTTGTACCAATATTACCTATTCCAACAATTTTACCTTTGCTATTGTCTCCAAAAGTGACTGTTCCACTTTTCTTTTCTTCAAAAGTTTGAAAAGCATCCTTATTGCCGGTCATGTGTTTGGAGCATCCACTATCAACCACCTAATCCTGCAACAAAATATGGATTTAGGTACCCATGTGATGGTCCATTATGGTTAGGTACATTTAATAATAAACTGAACATGATTACATAATTTAAGCTTATCAGAACTTCATTCGGTTGACAAATACTTCGACCGATCTTGTCTCGGTCGAAAATTTTATGACCGGGATTGTTACTATTTTAACTACAGATTTCAGATTTGACAGAGGAATTCCTACGGTCGAATAATTTCTCAACCGAGAAATGTCTCGGTCGAGCAATTTGTCGACTGAGGTTGTTTCTGTTTGTTTTCAGCAATCTGTTTATGTCAGTTTGGGCTTAAATCATTGTAATATGCTAAGGTACCATTCTATTTAGTTGAGATGAGGCATTAAGATATTAAAATGCAGTATTAGGTCAAATCTCAACTTAATCATATTAAATTTGCTAGGTTTGGGATCTTGGAACCCATACTAACTCAACATCCTTTTTCTTGTAAGGACATGAGAAGGAATAATGTCTAAGACGCAAGCAATAGTGACAATAAATGGAATCAATTTCATTTCTCTTTCTAGGATTTTGAGTTGTGTTCTTGGGTACAAACATGATCTTGGTCTTGGGTTCTTGAGTTCTCCTAGGTTTGGGTTGATAAGAGTTTTCTTTTGGAACATATCCTAAACCTCTTCTTCCACTATAACCAGAAGGGTTCTTTAGGATCTTATCAAGAATACCATTATTTCTCAAGCTACTAACTTCTTTTTGTAACTTAGCAATCTCATCCATTTTCGTTTTGATATCTATCTTTGCTTGATCTAGATCAGATGATAAAGTATCTCTTTCTTTAACAACAACATCATAATCTAGATGAGTACATAGGATAGGTTGTGTAATGTCCCAGGATTTCAGGCCTCAGATAACATGATCTTAAAAGGAATGATTGGACTACCCATATCACCAAGGTGCACCTCCTTTTCTGGGAGCCCATCACTAAAGAACTCCATAGTTAAGTGTGCTCATCTTGGAGTAGTACTGGGATGGGTGACCTGTCGGGAAGTTGATCCTGGCATGCGCGTGAGTGAGGACAAAGTGCGCAGTTAAGGCTACTGGTGGTCTGTGGGGACAGTCATCATTCCTGAAACTCTACTAAAGCCTTGGGAAGTGGGCCCCGGGTGTTACAAATGGTATCAGAGCCAAAACCCCTCCAGTAGGTGGGGCCCAGATGGGCATGGCATGCCAGTCTTGAGCCGTGCAGTCCAGGAATGTAGGAAAGGGCTGTCCATGGTTGACGTAGCCACCCTTACGCTGGTATTCCATGATTGGGAGCTGGGTGTCCATGGGCCATTGTGGGTCTGCACTAAAATGGGGTCATATTATGAGGTCATATAGTTGATCCTTGACGAGGACGTCAAGAGTCCAAGTGGGGGAGATTGTAACGTCCCAGGATTTTAGGCCTCAGATAACATGATCTTAAAAGGAATGATTGGACTACCCATATCACCAAGGTGCACCTCCTTTTCCAGGAGCCCATCACTAAATAACTCCATAGTTAAGCATGCTCTGCTTGGAGTAGTACCGGGATGAGTGACCTGTCGGGAAGTTGATCCTGGCATGCGCGTGAGTGAGGACAAAGTGCACAGTTAAGGCTAGTGGTGGTCTGTGGGGACAATCATCATTCCTGAAACTCTTCAAGAGCCTTGGGCAGTGGGCCCCGGGTGTTACAGATTGAGTGTAAAAATTATTTAGTTTTGTAAGCAATTCAACCTTTTCTTGAGAAAGAAGATCATCGTTTGTTTCTAAAGTAAGCAACTTCATATTGCAATCATTTAAAGATGATTTCAAAGTAAAGTTTTTAGAAATGATTTTGTCTTTTTCAAAAGAAAAGTTATTTAATTTAGCATATAAATCCTCATTATTTCTAGTAACTTTCTTTAGTTTCTTTTTGCAATCAACATATTTGTCATGAGTATATTGAAGACTAGCAATTATATCTTCTTTTGGCAAATCAAGAACGCTTACCCCTTGAGAATCATCACTATCATCTTCTTTGGCCATGAGACACTCCACATTCTCTTCTCCACTCTCACTATCACTTGACTCATCCCATGCAGCTTTGTATGCTTTTTCTCCCTTCTTCTTGGATGAGCTTTTCTTCCCTTTCTTTTCTTTAGGACATTCATTCTTAAGACATCCCTTCTTTCCACATTCAAAACACCTAGGAGAGGAAGAAGAAGAAGAACCAATAACTTTGTCAGATTTAAATCTTCTATATTTCTTACCATTTACAATTAGAGCTTCTTCTCCCTCTTCTCCATCACTTGTCTCATCACTTTCTTGAGTGATGACCTTTGTAACCTTGAAATCCATGTCCTTCTTTCTTCCTTGTTGAAGTTCACGCTCTTGTCTTTCTTCCTCCTCCAAGGTTGCCTCATGTGCTTCTAAGTTTCCAATTAGTTGCTCCATCCTTAGTCAGGTAAGGTCATTGGATTCTTCAATTGCGGTCACCTTAGGCTTGTACTTAGGAGGAAGAGACCTAAGAATTTTTGACACTTGATCCTCTTCACTAATGGCTTTACCTAATGCATTCAAACCATTAACAATAGAAGAAATCTTTGCAAAGATTTCACTAATAGACTCATTTGGTTCCATACGAAACTGTTCAAACTTTTGTTTAAGCATACCAATTTTGGAATTTTTTACTTGAACAATTCCTTCATAAGTAATAGAGAGTATATGCCATATCTCATATGTAGTTTCACAATTTGAAATTCTATTGAACTCACCTAAAAAATTGAACAATAAAGGACACTTACAGCTTTTGCATTTAATTGAGATAATCTCACTGTGTTTGCATCCCATGTAGCATATTCAGTTTAAGGAAGATCATAGGTATTTGACATCATTCTCCAGAGATCCCAGCTAATTCCTTGAAAGTAGAATTGCATCCTCCTTTTCCAATAGGTGTAGTTGGTGCCATCAAATGGTGGAGGCCGAGCCACAAATGTTCCTTCCAAGTTGAGGTTGTTTAGTACCCCATCACCCATTTTCTTCAAGACTTTGTTAAAGTTCCTTGAAGCCTGCTCTGATACCAAATGAAAAACACTAGAGGGGGGGTGAATAGGGTTTTATAATAATTTTTAAAATAATTCAACTAACAAACAACCACAAGGATGTTGAAGAAGGAGACAAGGGTTTAGAGTGGTTCCACCCTTAGCAAAAACTAAGGGAGTCAGTCCACTACCCAATTGTTTCCAATTGGGCTTTTGAAAGTATTTGAATTTTATTACCTTCTCAAGGATGTTACACAAAATTACAAATACCTTCCCAAACCCTTTGGACAACCTTCACCCGAAGTCGTCTTACCAACTCTGAAGCAGCCTTCACTTGAAGTAACTTCAAGCTCCCACTTGAAGTAGCCTTCCTCCTTGAAGTAGCTTCCCGTTGAGACCTTCTAGAAGTAGTCCAAAGTCCTCCTTCTCCACCTGAGAAGATTTCACCCTCTCCACTCTGTATACTCCAACCTAGGAGTAGCAAGGAGAGTACAATGAAATAAGAAAGAACAAGAAAGGAAAAAGGAAGTTACAATTACCACTTAAGCACAAGGCTGGAATCCTATATTAAGCATTTTGATCTCCTATCCAATGTGTATGAAAGTGGAAGTATAGTGGGTAGGAGATTCTAGCCTACAGGACACGAAATGCTAGCAATGGAAATGATTAGCAAGTGTTGAAGTTTCTCAATTGCTCACAAGAATTGATTCTCAATTGCAAGTATATGTACTCAAGTGAGTTTAGGTGTCCTAAGGCATGTCCTATTTATAGGAATGACCTACTAGTGCTTAGGGACGTTCTAGACACTTTCTAGGGGGTTCCTAGTGCTCAACTAACTATTAGGTATCCACTAATTGCATTAGTAATGACTAGTTAATTAATTCTAAAAAGTGCAGACAGAAACTTTCTCGGTCGAGAAGTTTGTCGACGAGTGCCACTCGGTCGAGGAATTTGTCGACCGAGAGTAAGTCTGGAGTAAGTGTATTGCAACGTTCAACTCAACTCCCAACTAATTTTCTAACTCAGTCTAACGACTAGGAGGGTCTGTTCTCGGTCGAGGAGTTTGTCAACCGAGAGTGTCTCGGTCAAAGTTTTTGTCGACCGAGAACATCCCTGATTCAATGTATTCATTTACTGAGTGCGTGTATCAATGTGCTATTGTAGCGCTAACTTAGGAGATGACCTATCTAAGTGTTGTGTGTGGATAGGGAAGATCTAAATACTTGATTTACATAATATCTAAGTACTTGTACATTATATATTTCTACAAGTTTACATTTGATTACAATCATAAAGCAATTTAAGCATGTAGATCATCCAAAACTTTGTCATCCACCTTGTTCCTGAAATACTCAAGTAGCACTTTAGATCCACAAGAATGAAATGTTTGTCATTTTCAAAACAAAAGGATTTTGATGATGCCCATTTAGCCAACATTATATAGATTACTTTCTTAATTTACCCTACTAGGGTTTCATCATCATATTATGTGTCATTAATACATTCGATAGATGTCTTTACAATGGCGGGTATGCGACATATATGATTCATTTTTTTATTACTTCATCCCCACATTACTTTCATTAGGGAGGATGCAAAAGAGAAGGTGATTCTGAGATTTAGATTTTCAATCTTTAAGTATTCACTTAACACGTTTCTTGTATCTAGGTATAATTACTCATCAACAAAGAGACTAGACTACTTAGTATCTTCTCACATCTCCCATTCTCTCTTTTTTATCATCTATATTACTCCAACATGTTTCAAATACTTCTTTATTTTCCATAATCATCTTACTGTATTCTACTCTTCCATCTATCATCTTTGGTTCTACTTATCTCTTATGATCATGTTTCTCACTCTTGTGTATGATTCCATATTATGTGTCATATATACTTCTTATCATCCTTTTACTTTTATCAAGTTGAAAGTCCAGATCAATATTCTCCTTACTAGTTTCATCTTCTGCATAATACACTACTTGTCTTTCATTTAAAATCAAATGACTCATGTAGGGTTCAATCATAGTTTCTTTCTCAATCAAGCTTTTCATCCTTGAATATAATACACCTTTATATGATTTGTTCATTTTTTTATATACACTTTCTTCTTCCTTTGAGAACTAGTTCCATTTCATCACTAGGAGGCTATTGAATACATCATATGGAAACTAGGTTGCGATAATATAGATACTTAGAATCGAAAGGTAGTAAGGATGAATGTATTAAACTTCATAATAAAGGTATACATTCCATGCTCTCAATTATATCATGTAATCCTCATTCCTTAATCAAGCTCATCATTTCAAACATTTCTCTTTGTTTAAACTAAGTTTCTTATCCTAGACTTATGATGTACATGTTCATCTAATTCTCTTTACTTTAACTCTTCTAAAGACTCTTCACTTCTATGTACTTATTGTATAGTTAAGTCTTTTATTCTATTCTCCCTTTTCTTTGGAGTACATAAAAGCATTTTACTCAATTATATGATCCATTCCTCATAATTGATTCTTACTATCTTGGACCTTACATACTTTTCTCATATCTTTCCCATTTTTTATATTTATTGTTCATATAATATTAATCATTAAACTTAATCTGAACCTTATATCGTGTTCCTTTATTCCCAATCAAGGGTTTCTCATATGAGGCCCAAAACTTGGATCTTAGATATCATTTCCAACTGATTCTTAGTTATTCTAATTTTTCCCATATGTTTCAATATATAGTGTATGTACATACTCATCACATTCTAAGTTGCCTCGTTGTAGTTTAGTTACCCTTATTAGATTAATTAATATGACCCATTATATCCCAGTAACGCATCCTGCTAGTCAGACCAGGCCGAACCTATAGTCTTGAAGCTAAGAGCTACTTAGGATTAACCAACTTCTATATATCTCAAACATTTGGAAAGAATATCCACTCATGGTAAACTCATTTAAAGATAAATTCATGTCTAGGTGATATAAAGAATGTAAACAATAATTGAATTAACTTCATAGTGTATAAGAATTTTGAAGGACCACAAATATTTCTAAGAACTTAATATTTGAATTCAAATATATAAGAGCATTTCCATTGATATCCAATCAAAGAAATAATATAAAACAAGATTTAGATCACATTATATTCTTACGCTCAATTCATTCATTTCTTTCTAGTCTTCTAACCCTAATATTTCTAGGGTTTCACTCTAGCTCATCATCCCACTACATGCCTGGCCAGGGCATTTAGAGAAGAATAGATAGAGTAGCTTGATATTGGTCCACCTAGGTATCCACATGCTGGGCCAGGGTATCCAAATACCCAGACTACCCAGAGCTATCAACACATCAACTCCTAACTACCACACTTATAACTCTAGCTTTCTATCTTAATGGTCCCTGACGACTCTGCCTAAGCTCTGATACCAAGCTGTTACACCCACATCCCATGATTACCACTAATCATGAGATTAGGGCATTAGTTTTAGGATTATACTTAATACAAAGTTCACTCCCAACTTTTTTTCTTTCAAACTCATTCTTTTCTCGCATTCAATTACATAAACAAACTTTGCAAAGGAATTAAACCTTGATTACTCTAATATGATCTCAACATTAACGATACACATCCAGACATTCATTCTATTCCTCACACTTCCATGTACATACAACATGACAACCAAATATATACTCTATTATTAAGGAAACAAAGTTACACATTATCATTTACAATTCTCTCTCAACTGTATACAAGGACCTAGAGTGACAGGGACCAATTTAACTTAACTAATCTCATACTTAACTCCTGTGGTAGATATACTCAGATGCATTGACATCTTCAGTCCACAAGTTATCCCTAAAAATTGTGAGTAGAGGGGTAATCCCACTCTCTCAATGAATGAGTACTTCATAGAAACAATTTGAAGCACTTATATAATTACAGATATATTGTCGAGCAACTGATATCAATTATAATAGTATTAAGCTTTTAAGAGTCTAATCATTCAAAAACATAAATATGGTAGAATACTCTAGATATTGACAAGAGTGAATAAATATATATCATAAAGAGAACTGATAATTTAGAAATATATTGAATAACTATGCACATTTGTTTAACCTCTCATTCATCTTATTATGCCCTAAACCCCCATGAGGTGCACCACAACTAGTGAAAGAATCACACCAAGCTAAAATCTCACTGTACAAAGCTTAGAAGAATGCCTGGGTTCCTAAGCCTATCTCTCGAGTAAGACCCCATCTCCAGTAGGCCTTAGCATATCTACCTCTCGATGGCTAATGGGAGCGGCTGAATATCTCAGACTCTAACTCTCAACCTGGGTACTCAAGCGGTGAGTCAAAGCCCTCAGGCTTATTGTGCATTAGTGGACCTACTGACCACTGATCACTACAACATGTAACACAGGTACCACCGACATCCTTGGTTGGTGTTGGGTACCCTACAATTGTAAGGAGTATGCCCTACTAGTCAAGACCCCCACACCCTACTGGTGTGCTCCAAGTTACCATGATATGGACTGCCTCTAGTCGAGAAACTATTTCCTCCCAACAGTGCAGGCCTCATCCTATGAGGATTCTATAGTTTTTAGGGAATCTAAATGTCTAATTCACTCTTTAAATACACAATTCATTCATGACATCAACATATCTTCGTTTAGCTTTAACCCATCTGATAACATTTACAACAACTGAACTATTAAGCATAACCACATCTCATACTAAGAAACATTGATATAAAATACTTGATTCACTAAACACCCTATCCTTAGGGTTTCATTTACCTCATTCACTTATCACATGACTCGCATAAGGATTTAATGTGCCATAAACATTCACTGAATAAAGATTGCTTTCAATAAGTCATATACATCCTTACATATATCATACCATGGTTGTTCTAAACAAACTTATGTAAGTGGCTTGTTAAACATATATCAAAACTTTATCTAGTCCAACTGAGGTTCTCTTGTCCCATATCATGAGGACAGTGACATGCTTAGTCTCTCTGAGCTAACTCAACTCTATGAGTATCTCATATTCATATACTTTATCTTTCCTCTCTTAGTCTAGGGTTCTCGGATTACCTCATTGGAACTGGCGGATAACTTCACAAGATCTATCCACAAAGCACAAACCAAAACATGTTATGACATTCTCTTCTCAGCTCTATACCCATGAAAACTATTTATCAACTCTCTTTCTCTTATATACACACCACTGATACTTCTAATGTGAAAGTGTATTTGTCAAGGGATCAATAGTGTTTCTCTCAGTTGGTACTCTGCAAATCTTTACATCTCCTTGATGTACAATCTCTTGTATGAGATGGAACCACCTTTGTATATTCTTGGAACGCTGATGTGATATGGGTTTCTTAGCCTATGCAATAGCTCCATTGTTGTCACAATATAGCTCAATTGTGTTGTTGATGCTTAGAACAACCTCAAGTTCAGAGATTAAATTCTTCCAACTCACAGCTCCATTGTTTAGGCAAAACACGAATCCTGATTGTGATTTATAATCATCTTTGTCAATCTGGAAGCTTGCAATGGTGTAACCTTTTACCACCAGCTTTTCCTTTCCACCGTAGACCAAGAACTGGTCCTTAGTCCTTCTCAAGTACTTCATGATGTTCTTCATAGCTATCCAGTAAGCATCACTTGAACCTGACTGGTATCAGCTTGTCATGATCAAAGCATATGAGACATCTGGATGGGTGCACAATATCATATACATCATTGATCCAATTGCTGACGCATATGGAACCTCACTCATGCGCTCCCTTTCTTCACAAGAATGGTGACTTTGACTCTTAGAGATGGTCACACCATGCAATGCATGTAGGTTTCCTCTCTTTGAGTTCTCCATGCTGAACTGCTTCAGCACCTTGTCAATGTAAGTACTCTGACTGAGTCCAAGAAGCCTTCTTGATCTATTTCTATAGATCTTTATCCCGAGGATGTAAGATTCTTCTCCCAAGTCTTTCATAGAGAATGTATTCCCAAGCCCTGTTTTTACCTTTTGTAAAGTAGGGATGTCATTCCCCATCAATAGCATGTCATCCGCATTCAATATGAAGAATATAACCATGCTCCCACTAACCTTCTTGTACACACAAGGTTCATATTCATTTTGAATAAAGCCAAACTATTTGACTGTCTCACCAAAATGAAGATTACAGTTGTGACGTGCCCAGATTTTCTAAAACTTAATCTGATGTGTGACGTCCAAATTGAAACCCTCACCTCAATGAGAATCCCAATTTAAACACCACACACTATGATAAGAAGAAGAAAATCAGAGGAAATCCGAAGGAAACAAACTGTAGCACATGCACATGAACAATAGATAAAAACCATATGACACATGTTCAACATTCAACATATAATTATATAATGAATTATTACAACATTTGATATTATATATTGAATAGCAAACATTTACATATACATGTACAACAACTAAACAACAGGATCTTAAGACAACAGGTCCATCAACTCGCCATACAACTCACACTATCCTGGTTCTTCAAGATCATAAGTCCACAACCTAATCAAAAGATTACATGTGGTACACGTCAGAACAATATTCAAGAATATTGTACTGAGTACGCCTACGTGTCATTTATATACCTCTCATCATATCTTGGCAATAAGATAAAACTAATACTTGGCAGTTATAAAGAAATATAAGAAAATCATATACTTGCACAAAGATGTTCATTAACAAAAGAGAACACATATTTTAAGCATATTTTCCATTATATCATCCATACATTTACTACATGCGAGTTGAATGCATTAAGGCCTTTATGATCTACTACCAAAGAGTTGCATCATTTCACAAGGTGATCTACTACCAAAGAGTTGGATCACTTCCAAGTACTTTACTACCAAAGAGTTAAAGTACTTATTTTCCAACACTTTACTACCAAAGAGTTGAAGTGCTTAGATATAATGAAACATATATATTATGTTTCATGTGCTCATAGCAATAAGTATGGACAAATCATGCAACATATCATACAAGAACAATAATTTCATCCAATATCATATGCCAAGTATTTTACTACACATATATCACAAGCATATTGTATAATAAGCCAAGTAAGAGGTAAAGGCGTACCTTGATCAAGAGACAACCTAAACCACATATTCCTCATGTCATCTATAACTTTGTGAAACCTGATCAAGACAAGATCATATACTATCATCAGGTTCTCAACATATCAACCCTATTTAGGTCCATATTAGGGTTTCACTTAGTTCAATGGGATATTCTCATTGTTACTTGTATCCTTGTCTTGGGATTATCTTATTGATGTCATATTCTAGATTATGGTTCATTTTTCGAACATTAGGTTCCATATCCTTTTTATGCACATATAAACCCTAGATTATATACATTATTCAAATTAGGGTTACAACCCATTTATTAAAGGTCATCTTCATATAACATGGATTTCATGCATCATCATGATCTCATAATTAAAACTGAGGTTCCATATACTGATATGAGCTGACTCTGTAAATTTCATCATTTATTAAGCATGTATGCATTTTATTTAGGGTTAGGAGCCCTAATTATCCATATGGAGTAAATTAAATGATTTTTTGCATCAACATCATGATTATTGACATCAAATGGATTATCAACACGAATATGGATCTACTGACATTTTATCACAATTTTAGACCATTGTTTGGTATTTATTAACCATTAAACAAGCATTACACATATTACATTATATCACTATTACTAGTGCATCAAAAGCCTTATATTATCATTCTACTATGTTCTATGTATTTTTCTGAGAATTTTGGTATATTATACTTATTTTTCTGATGATCGAGCTAATTTCTATGATTTATTGAAAATCTACATATATTTTGAGATTATTACTTTTTCTAGCCAATCGTGCTCCGCCACATGGCCATGTGGGGTCGCGGTGCTCATCTGTTGGCCCACTCGATCCGATTTGGGGTCTTCTAATTCGATGGTCTAACCCAGTTCATGTGTCTCTCCCTCTCACGCATGACTCAGAAATAGAGCGCCGCCGATGGCAGCTCCTCCGACAAGCAATAGCTCGAGCTCGAGTTCTCCTCGTCGGCTCTTAGGGCCGCCAACACCTTCGGCGACCTGTGCTTAACCTCTACAGCTGCTCAGCTTCATTGTTCCATCTCTAGGACTCCGGATTGCTGAGATCTATGGCCACCATGCTGCCGCCGCAAATGGTCTGCTCCTTAAGAAGAATCAACTGCTTAGTGCGCCGCCGATTTGGAGCTTGATGTATTGCCACTACGTCGTCCGTCCTGGCACTTCTATCCTCCTCTTTGGCCCCCGATGGCATTTCCCTCCACTACGTCGAAGCCTTCCAGTCTCTCATGGTGACTCTCCCTCTGCCGAATCTCTTCCCCGAGATTGAGAAGACTATCGCCGCGCAGCAGGTCTCGACAAGGGATCACCCACAATCTCCATTGTTGTCTGCCATCTCTTCTGGCCTGATGGAACACCATTGAAGGCTCAGTGACCTTCCTCGTTGAGACCTACTCTTCTCTGGTCTCATCCTCCTCTTCAGCCTGTATGGGTGGGCAGTGGAGAGCCAACAGAAAGAGGGAGCTGGAACTCCCTCGTTACTTCTCCATATCCCTCAAATGAGGGGTCAGGAAGTAGGTTTTGGCAACGAGAATGAAACCACCCACTCCGCATCCCTTCCCAGGATAGGAACACGATATGGAACAAGGCCCTAACTTCCCACTCGCTGCAACCCATGATCTCTAGGCTGCTCGGAGGTAGGGGATAAGGATCCGACCATCCAAGGTGCATCCAACAGCTGCAAAGGACCCAATCTAAAATGTGATCCGTGGCTCACTTAAGTCAAGGGACTCAACCATCAAATTAGCCACAAATGGACATGATTTGTCCATGCAGACACAGCCCAAACCAAGGGGCACGTGACACATCCATTAAGCCAAAAACTTAGGTCTATGAACATCAAATATGCACATTATTGCACCAATTGCAAACCTAAATATATCTCTCTAGGAGGACCCAATTGCCACCAAATTCTAACCATAGCTTCCTCACTACTCAAGGTACCTTGTACACAAATTTGGTGTCAAAACTCAACTGTTAGACCAATCAATTAAATTCCTCAAATAGGCATAAACTTATGGATCTTAATCATTATATAAGTCTCAATCAACATTCCAACTTTACTAAAACACTTGGGATTCTCAAAACAACTCAACATGCATGACTTCACTTGTGTCATTGGACATTTTAGGATTCCAAAAATCCACTTCAGCACATCCTACACACCTTAAAAGAAATTCCGTCCTTGGAATTAAGCCAAAAACCCAGTCCATCACAACATATACATCTTAAAAGAAATTTCGTCCTTGAAACTAAGCCATCCTATCACTTCAAGGAACTTCATCCATTTCTAGGGCACTATTCTAGGTGCAACATATTTGCAAAACAAAGTTATTTGACCATATCCAAACAACTATTAGGAGGTTTCAAAAGCATCTAGGGTGAACAAACGCCCATTCAAGGTTGAACCCATGGTTTAGAAACTCTGGTTATGTCATGACATATCTCATGTGTTAGGATTTGCATCCTCATCTTCCCACACTCAACGAACGTCATCATATTATGAAATTTTTCTCCAACATGCATGATTGACTTATACATATCATATACAAAATTCAATTAAATACAAAATATGTAGAAAATATGAAAAATAATATACCACACTGCTATCCTGATCAAATTCCATATTCATTTACTATCAACACCCCAATTTTTTGCCGATTAGGGTTTACATGTCTCAAACCCTAATTATTCAAACTAAAATCATAACTAGAGATTCTTATTTGGTTTGAAATATCACAATTGAGATACTATAATTAATCAAGTATAAATGATTTTCAATCTAATAAAGCATGTAATCATTCAGGTAAACCCTAGTTTACCAATTAAGCACAAATGCAGTCATAACATTGAACTTGTCTGAAATCCTTTTCATCATTTCTCTCTTATAGGTTTGTAACTTTCCATCCATGTTTGTCTTCTTCTTGAAGACCTAGTTGCACCCTATGGGGTTTACCCCTTCAGGTGGTTTCACAAAGGTCCATACCTTGTTGGCATACATGGATTCCATCTTAGATCTCATGGTCTCTAGCTACTTCTCAGACTCTGGTCCCTCAATAACTTCTAGATAGGTTGTTGGATCATCATCTATGACCAATTCACCACCTTCCTGAGTCATAAGATATCCAAATCTCTCAGGTTCAAGGTGTGGCGTACTAGATCTATGAGGTTCCAATGTTACTTGAGGAATTTGAGATTCTACAACATTTTGTGATTCTCTTTGTTCCTCTTGTACATATATGAATTCAATGATCTCTTGTTGGTATTGAACCTCTTTGAGTTATTCTTTTGTCCCACTGATTCCTTTGGAAATAAATTCCTTTTAAAGAAATGCATCATTTTTGGCAGCAACTATATTGTTGTCAGTTGGGTTATATAAGTAGTATCCACTTATCTCTTTGGCATATCCAACAAAATAACATTTATCAGTCATAGGACCATGCTTTTTAGGAAATATTTTCCTAACATAAGCTTCACATCCCCAATATTCACAAAAGTTACATCAGGACGTTTCCCATGCCATATCTCATATGATGTCTTTTGAACCAACTTAGATTGTACTTGGTTAAGTGTAAACACGATGGTTTCAAGAGAGTACCCCAGAAGGAAGTTGTAAGATCAACAACACTCATCATTGATCACACCATTTCTAGTAATACACGATTCGTTCTTTCTGATACACCATTATGTTATAGTGTTCCATGTGGAGTCCATACTGTTACAATACCATGGGCTATTAGAAGGTTGTGACTACCCTAATTTTCTCACCCTTTGATTATACTCTCCCTCGCACTACGATGACCAATTATCTATTTTGGATGTCAATTTCACAGTTTGAGTGTTGTGACACTCCATTTAGATTTCTTTAATGCTCAATTTTGCAATGTGTGACATCAATCAACGCTGTGAGCTTAGTATTATAGTTTAATACATCATCTCCTTGAACCCATTTTTGAACCTCTACACTATGATCACGTGACCCTCCACTATGTATTATTCTATATAGGATCCAATAACGAGTCCAACGGCATAAAAGTCTCCTCAATCAGAGTGTCGGATCAAAAGATATGGGTGTTAGAAACATGTGTTTACCCAACCTTTTCTTGTAATCTATTCTGTCTTTTTGGGCCGATTTTGGGCACTTTGGGCCTTGAGTGGAAATGAAAGACCATCCTCCTACCCCCACTTTGTTTTTCCCCTTTAGGAAGTTACTGAGAATAGGTAATCCACCCTTCCTCCTACCCCTCCAAATCGGGTAATGGAGGAGAATGGAAGTAGTACTGGAACCCTAAACCTTTGCTCCCTTATATACCCCTCCTTCCCTTGGCTTCCTTACTCTTTTCCTAGTTTCTCCAGCCATCGACTTTCTTCCCCCTCCTTTCTTCTCTTCACGCTCCATGGTTCATGTTTGGGTCCTACAACCGCCAACTAGGGACTTGTGGAAGCTCACCCACACAAACCCACCCACTCGGCGAGCGCGAGCGAGGAGTGCGGTGGCATGCCCTGCTCTGATCACCTCGATGCCGCCTTGAGCAGCTGGTTCATTGGCCTTTGGTCAACAAAGAAGGAAGGTTGATGAACCTATGTTCCTCCCCTATTCCAACATAGGAAATAGGGGACCTCCGTGCAGACTGGACGCGCTAAGAGAGGGAGAGATGCACGACCGTTCGATCTGGCATCAACAATCAAGCCAGCGCCCCGAAGGCACCCACCGCCACCGCACTCAACCTCATTTGGAGCGGCCGTCAGTGATAGTGGACTACACATGGGTGTGTGGGTGAAGAGTCAGATGTGGCCACTCAATCTTGCATCAACGGTCGAGATCCTCTACATAATCAAGGGTATGCTACTTGGTTTCTCTATAATTTGACTTATAATCTTCTAAAATCGATATCTCCCAATTCCCTTGACCAAATGATGCAAAGTTATATATCAAATTGATCCTTTCGAAAAGATCTAAATCATGAGAATATTTGCATACCCTTATTCCTATTCTAATTTTGTTTATTGGCTAAAATTAGAATTTTAACCTTCATTGACCATGTTACAAGCACATCCATGATAAAGTTGAAATCTTTTATGTATTCTTGCATCCGTAATCATCAAATCAATAACTCTAATGTCTTTGTAGCCCTAAAGAAGGTCCTACTCTCCATATTGCTCATAATGGCCTCAACGTACATATGTGCCCACTTTGGACTTTAATGTTGAACTTTGCCCTAGATTGCTAATCTTGCTTCTAATGGACACCCACTGTAACAACCCCATCTCTCGATAACCCCCAATTAAGGGAGACCTGAAGGTCAGAGCCGTTATTCAATTAACAAGATCAAAGGTTCAACAAATAATGAATAATAATTATGAAATTCTACTAACTAACAAGAATTTGGTATAAAATTAAAACTTTACTTACCTTTGAAAAGTTTGGAAATCTATCTATCCAGTGCTTGAATTATTCTATCTAATCCTCCTTGCACTTTATTTCTTATTTCCACAATGTGTCACTTTACTGTTTGTTCTTCAATTATTGTTCCTAAAACATCGACAAACAAAATGTCGGTCAGTATATCGAAATATACTGGTATGTGGGAACAACCAAAATCTTGCAAATATGGCTAACAAGTTAATAATCACAATCAAATTAATTAACAAGCCAATTTACACTTTTCAGTATGACATTCTCCACCGCTTTTGCCCTAACCCTGGCATATCCACCTTAGGGTTTCCTTTGCCAATGACTTAAGGCCACCTTCTCAATCCCGAGCTTGGTGCCTGGGGGTCACCACTCATGGTGCCTACTAGTCATGCAATATCATAGGCCACCTTCTCATTCCTGAGCTTGGTGCCTGGGGTCACCACTCAAGGTGTCCATTGGTCTACCCATCTAGGCCTGACCTTTAGCATCATCCATCAGGGTGGCATGTAGGTGTGAGAATCCATACTTCTATTATTAATGTGATAATCATAGTGAATTTATAATTTGCAAGTATGAACATCCAACAGATAATTTGCATTCAATGCGATTAACCATCCGAAAAATCCTTGGGAAACTAAAGCGGTTATCCATAATTAACCACATACCTGATTCAGAGAAACTTGATAGTCCAAGGAATAAGGATAAAGAACAAGAAACAAGTAATCAACAATATCCTGAAATTAATGCATGGGATCCAAGTGTCATAGTTTATCCAGAACATTCTAAAGATAGAGTTGGATTCCACCTTAAGCTTTCTAGGGTTTTAGCCTCCATAATACTTTTATCACATTTAATGCCCTCTTATTTCACAAACCCTAATTTCAACATCATAGGCACAGTTAAAGTCCATTATTTCTCTTTTATACCAAAACTACCGTCTTTATCTCTTTTAAGTTACTTCAAGATCATTAGACTCAATTACCACCTTTAGTTTCCTTCGAATTGACAACTCATACTTTATCAAGATTTAATTCATAATTGTATTCCATTTACTATTAGTTCCTCATTTATCCATTAGAAAATCATAATCACCAACTTAAGGGTATTATATCATGAAAACCCAGTTCTATAATTTTATTTTCAGATTTAACCCATTAAAACCCATATTTTCTCAAATTAGGGTTTCTAAACATAATTATGTGCATAAACCCTAAAACAAGCATGAAACTACCTTTTTCAAAATTAACTCTTCCTTTTATTCTTAATAGGTTAGTATTTCTCAGAATTAAGGTTCCAAACCAAATTAACCCAAAAGAGTCATTAAATCCAAGTTTCGTATCAACATTAGGGTTTTACCACAATTTAATACATCAAAGGTGATAATTTGGTGTACTTTTGAAATTGCAAGAAAAATTAAGCATCAATCACATTTTTATTGTATTCTTCATGTTTTTCTGAGCAAGATTCATATATAATTTGTCTTCATTAGATCTACCAATCTATATATATGAATTTCGCAAGGTTAAATACCTGGGCACCAATTGAAACGCGCCACATCAGCCCAATCGACCCTTTTTTTTTCACGCAGGTTGGCCCAAATGACGTCAAAAGGACACTCCTGCCCTTCTTTGCCTTTACTGGAGTCAGGGGTAGGCGGGTCTTTCCTCCTATCCTTCTTCTTCCTAGCGTGCCTGGTTTGCGAGCCTGCATCTTGGCCGAGTCAACGACGAGGTTGACTCCGAGCTTCAGGCTTCCTCCTCGGCCGAAAAGGGAGCGCCTAGCTCCGCAACTTGCCGCCGAACCTGTTGGCAGGTTCAATTCCCACCTAGGATGCGTGTACAGGGAATCCGACTAGGGAGTTCCCTCCCACGGAAACCAGGAAGGAGAAGGAGAAAAGCAGGGATAGAGAGCGGGATCTGGAGTCTGGTTTTGAAGCCATTGGTTTAGATGAATCTCATGACCATTACGTTCCTTCAAATGGACTGGATCGGCTATATATATATAGCTTTCGGGTCAACAGGTATCCAGCTAGAAACTGGGACTTGGGCGCGTCTCCTAGACTCCTCCAAAGCGTGAGAAATTTGGGTATAACTGACTCGGAATCTCCTCCCGAATCCAAGGAAGAGTTTTCCAGGTTTGCACATGCATTGATTTGCTAGGAAAATCAAGGGAAATAACCCTCTGTTCCTGCGGTTCAATCCTTCTCAGACTCTAGGAAGGTGATGCATGGCTTGCCTCAGATCTTGATCTGACGGATGGCATTGTTCCTTCTATTTCCATTTAAATCAGAGAAATCGTGACATTTATTATAAGCCCAACACTTTAGGGAATCTTGTAAAAGATATAACTCCCAAACTAATTATGCAATTAATCCCAAATTTGTAGGGAATGTCCATAATGACTTAATCTATCTCTCTACCAAAATTGGACTCATTATCTCAAATAAAACGTTACTTTTCTTTGAGTGCAAGATATCTCTTAATTATATATATTTTTCACCTATTTTCTCTTTCCTTTGCTATTCAATTATTATTTGGAGTTCCTTGAACCTCAGGGAACCTTAATGGCTCGAAATCCCCTCTTGGGAATATTTCCTTAGCCTCTTTCCTTCTTTTTCATCCCTTTTCTTATTATCTTACTTTTTCTTTATTAAAATATCTCTTTTTGAAGATTTCTCTTTATATCTCTTTTATTTTCGTCTTTGGTATTCCTTTTAACATTAGGAATCCTTGGAATACAAAATTCCACCAAGGATTATTCCATTATACCTCTTTTCACTTATTTTCCATATTTCATCCATGTTTTTAATTTCTTTCTTAATAAAGAAATACTTGATTAATCTTTTCTTTTCTTATTGCTTTCCTTTGCAACTTTGGACTCCTTGGAACCCAAGGAACCTAAGAGGCACGAAATTCATTATTGGACTACATTCCTTTGCCTTCTAGAGGTTTCTACCTCATCTCTCTTTTCTCAACAACTCAATTATTCATTACTTAATTGAATTTCCTTGCTATTGGGCCCAATAGCCAATAAAGCCCACAAATCAAACAACAAGGCTAGTTTAAATGAAATTCATTTATTCACACCAAATTATATCATTATTTGTCCAAATATCTTTAATATGAGAAATTACATTTCTCCCCAAAGGAACCCAAAATTTGGGGTTGTAACATCCTTCCCCTCTTATGAGAATTTTGCCCTAAAAATTCCATCAAGCAAGCAAACAAACAGGATAAGTCTTCTTATGTCCATCAGGGCTCCCATGTGGCTTCACCCTTTCCATGGTGTTTCCCAAGAACCTTCATTATCTCATTTTCTTCCATATGAGTTATTTCTTACCTTGGTATATCATACCCTCATAGGTGACTCAGGACTTTTTAGCCTTTCAAAAGATGAATAGGTTCAGGGCTCAGCACCTGGCTTAGGTACCTCACATAGCGCTCTAGATCGGACTCATGCAACACATTATTTTATCCTGAGGGGTAAGGTTACACAACCATCTCTACCAATCCATCTCAAATGGATCCATATATTGGGGACTCAGCTTTCTCAGTTGTAGCTTAGAGGGGTCGGATTTTCACATCACATATTCTCCCACAGTGAACTGCATGTTAGTCTGCTTTGCATCAATTTGTGACTCATGTCACCACTAGGCTCTCTCTCGGCCATTGCAAGATCAAAGTGACTTCATCTACACACTATGGTTATTTTCTGACCTTCATGAGGCCTCCTTCACCAACATCATCTTAATGAAGTGGTGACCGACACAACCTCCTTCTAGAACTTCTTGCATCCCGATAAAGGCTATGGTGGTTAACGTCACATCTTAAGAACTGTCTCTTTGTATCACCCTGAACAAGCACACTTGCTCTCATCAACCCTCTAGTCTGGATCATACTAACCATTAGTTAGGGGTGATAAACCATACTATCATCAAGTTTTTCATGTATCTACTTCCACCTTATGGAAGTGAACTTTTAGATCATACTCAAGAACTTTTGAACTCGCATCATGTTGTAGTTGAACCATCCTTCTATTGTATGTAGGTTCAACAGAATCTGTCTCTTAACAGCATTCTCTCTTGCTCGTGTTATCTAGGTAAGGCGATCTACCATAACCCATATTGCATCTTGACCTTCTGGGTCAAAGGGAGACTTACCAAAACATCCATAGTGATGAACTTCCATTCCCTCTTAGGGACTTTTTTATCCTGTATAACGATACACTGGGTTACTGGTGTTCGTCCTTCACCTCCTGGCTTGCATGGCCACATACTACATGTAACTTTGTTTTAAGCATCCAGAGTGCTACCATCACTTACTATCTTTATAGTACCAAGGTATATCATGACCTCCTGTATTGTTATGATTCCTCAAGCTTGATACCTCAGAAACCCTAAACCACTCTCAAAAGGGTTTTATTACCTTCCTATCCAAATAAGTGTATCTGAGGTTCTATCACCATCCTTTTACTACATCAATCCATTAACTTGTTCAACATATCTTGTTACCTCTGTGTGTTAGCCAATACACATCCTCTTTGCAAACATAGGGTTAGTCGAACAACCTCAACTTCTTCTAGCTTCTAGCTAAACTAGGCACTATATCTCAACCAGAGCATTCATTACCACTTATTAGGTGTTAGGTAACATACACCTCCATGTATTTTCATCTCATCTCAAACTCTAAGCTTGTCTTCATCAGGAAACTCTGAGCTCATCCTAATGGTGATCAAACTCAACCTTGTTTCACTTGCAAATTCCACATAGCTCATGCTAAAAACATCCTTATAAGATGACTACCTTATTTCTCTTGGTGTTTGTAATCCATGTATTATTCTTTCCACAAAGGTATGTTATCATCTCTATCCTCATACCTTGTAGCAACGTTCCAACTTACGTCATCTTTATCTGGAACGACCGACACCAAACTGACAATCAAATTAAACGAATGCGGAAGCGATTAGAAGCGGAATTATCAAAAATCACTAAAAATTTAAAACTTTTGTAAAGAGATCTTTGAAAGATAAAAACTCTTTCATAAACAACATGATAGGTCATTTACAAACTGATCCATTGATACATCTTTGTAATAAACACATCTCGAGCATTACAACAAAACCCACCTTGTTAACTGTAGAAGGTAAGATACAAAATCTCGAGGCATCATGCCAAAATCCTCAGACCTACTGACTCCTAGGACCTGAGAGTATAGAGATGACATAAGACATGCTATCTATAAGACTAGACAGTCAGTATCTCCACCTGAGATTCACTGATGCCCCTGATGCTGTTGTTGCTGTTGTTGCTCATTCTTAAATGGATTCCTTCATCCTTGGCATCTTCCTAAAAAGTAGAAACCTACGGGAGTGAGACAATTTGAATAATTGTCCCAACGAGAGTTATAACTCTCCACCAGAAGCTTTGTTATAACATATAAGGAATAACAGAAGCAAAGTAACTGAAAATATCAACAGCAGGTTTGGTAATAAGTAAAACAACATTTACTTAAGCAATCACTTCATTAAAGAATATGTAGAACATGTATTCTAGAAACTTGAACAGACTATTAAAGTCAACAATGTAACATCAATCATTGTTTCTCGTAGTACAACCTAAGTAGTTATACTATACGGCTGATTATATTTTTCAAACATCATTATGCCCTGCGGAGATGAGGTATACCTCTCATACTCCAACCGACCATTTATAAAAATCGCGTCGGTACCATACATAGGTCATCAAAAGAGTCGGATTCTTATGACCTCATCTTCCTCAGTCAGTAAGAGGATTTACTTGCATGACATCTTGTGTCTCTGCTGTAGTAGCTATCCAGGGTATTCTGGAAACTTCGCTATAGAGTTACAGTGGAGTTATGAACTCTCATCGTCATCGAAAGATTTCTTATTTATCTCTCATCGATGCGGTATTAGTAATTTCTTCGGGAGAATTATGGTACATCACCCGGTATGAATATATAGTGAAGGGTTGAAAGATTAAAGTACATCTACATCAATTCCTACACTAGGACGTAAGGATATTCGCATCCATATACCCCTATATACTCAAAAGTATATGCTCCAGGAGCTCCCTTAGGAAAACCTGTTTCACCATCATTTGGTCTCTGACAATGATGGCTCTATGGTCAGGGCTCTACATGATATGATTATACTTGATTAGTTAGGTACATTCTAGCATTCTTTTAGCATCAAGCATGTTTCCACGCATTAATCATTAGAACAACAGCTATAAAAGTAGAATACTGAATGTATCAAGTCTAACTCACATCAATTATCAATTGGATATCATTTCTTAACCATTTCATTACTATGATTCAAGAATAGGGTATTCAAACCCTTAATTCATCATAAGTCATCTTATTAGCATGGCCTTGATGTTACTCATGGCTCTCACAGCCTATCAATCTATTATGATGTCACTTAACTAGGCAACATGGTATATCACTATTCACAAAGCTAATAACATGCTTCCAATGAATATGATATGATAACCTTTACCTGGATATAATCATCCTTTTATAAGAACCTGCATAGTTAATTCAATTGAAAACAATAAACATTTCATTTCCAGATCAGCAATTTATAAAGCATAATTAACCTTTCAATTCAGGAATAGTACCTTCATGCTTACACTAAGGCTAGGTTCCCTTATTTACATCAATTAGGGTTATTCAATCCCTTTCTTTATGATTAGGAATAATGATTCCTCATCTCATACTTTAATCATGAAGATTCATGCTTAAAAGCATAAGTAGAGTTATGGTTTACCCCACTCAATTAAGGTTATTGAATCCCTTTGTCTTATAGGGCATAAGAATTCTTATATTGTAATTTGTTCATAGGGTTTCATACTTGAAAGCATAACCCAGGACTAGGGTTAACATACCCCATCCTTCATTAGTTAGGGTTTGTATTCTTTTACTTCAACATAGGGTTATAGAACCTCTTAGCTCTCGAGGCATAAAGATTTCTCATATTACAACTTGTAATTAGGGTTTCATACTCAAAGGCATAACCCTGAATTACTCCATTTATCATATCACCCTAAATTAGGGTTTACTATTCACGTTACATGTTATTACCCTAGAATTAGGGTTTACTATTCACTTCATAGTGAATTGAGATCATAGCATCATTATATATGAAAATTATCATCATTGATGCCCTCAATTTTGGTTAAGATTCATTAATCATTATAATTAGGATTTCCATGATCTTACCTTGATGGATCATACCCTAATCATGTACATTCTTACATATTGAAAGTATGTTACTTGATTCTCATTCATATTAGGAGCCTTCTCTTTCTTCTTACTACTAAATGATGTTTAAATCACTCTAGGTTAGATTAGGTCAAGTCATCTTTGATTAACATAGATTAAGTCAACCCATTATAATCATTAGGGTTTGCTTGATCAAGGGTTGTTATCTACTTGAACCCTTCAAGGGTACCTTGGTAATCTTCTTTAATAATCATAACATGGGTCAATCTACTAAACACTTAACCCCTTATTGTCTTTAGGTATCATTAGGGTTTAGATTAAACAACCATTGAACCATCTAAGCCTTCAAGGCATTAAGCATAAAATGATTCAGGAACATGGTTATTCAAACCCTCAGATTATCATAACACTTGTTACCAAGTGACATATAAGCATCAAGTCATCTAACAACATGACCTTGATTGAAGAAATGTATATACTTTTCACATATCATTACTCTAAAAGCTTATAATTTTTTTCAAGGAATATGGCATCATAACTCTTACCTGGCTATGATCACCTCATAATATCAACCTGTATGACTTATACAAATAAGGAAATGCATATATAACAATGTCAACACAATACCAAAACTTTTCAATTTCTTTATAGGACACCACGGTCGTGCCACCTTGCACGGTCGTGCAAAGTAAGGTTACCACGGCCGTGCTCCCTTACACGGTCATGCAAAGTAAGGTTACCACGGCCGTGCTCCCTTACACGGTCATGCAAGTTAAGGCTACCACGGCCGTTCTCCCTTACACGGTCGTGCAAGTTAAGGCTACCACGGCCGTGCTCCCTTACACGGACGTGCTACATAAGATCATTCCATGATTCATATTTATATATATATAAATACATGTATTCTAATCTTTCATTCTTTTAACTTGATTAGGTCACATCAACCCTTCAATCAAGTACATGCTACTATGGTTAACATAGTGTATCAAGCTATTAATCCTATAAACAATTAAGAATTCTCCCTTTAATTGGTTCTAATCACTTAGGTATTATTAGGGTATCAACCTTCATTCCTTCATTGATTATCATTACTAATCATTATTGGATCAATAGATCATTCATCATCTTAATTCCCAAAGATTTAATCACATTGGACCTCCATTACATAAGGTATCCAATTGAATTAGGGTTTCCAATGTTGATTACTTCAATCATTGAATTCATGGAACCAAACATCAATTGGACCTATACTCATACGCAATTGAGTTTAATAGGTCAACCTTCAACTGATTTGACCCTTAATTAACCCTCAATCGTTAATCAATTAAGGTTTGATTCAATTGAATTAGGGTTTGGAATCGATGATCCTTCAATACTAATCAATGTAAGACTAGTTACTTTGAAACCATAGAAACATCATCCAAATTGGGTATGACCTGACCCCAAACGGTCTTGAGGTCGTTTGGATGACCTCCAAACGGTCTTGAGACTGTTTTCCCATCATATCATCAAAATCCAAGTCAATCAATTAAGGTTTGAATCATTGGATTGATCACCAAATCAACATTGCATTGTATATCAACTTGGTACCTTTAGACCTTTAAACACCTAACCATACTGAACCCTAGACCTCCAAACGGTCTTGGGTGACCACCAAACGGTCTTGAGACCGTTTGGATGAGCTCCAAACGATCTTGAGACCGTTTGGCCCATCCATCCTTTGGATTCTAGTGAAAAATCATCAAGGATTGGTCTATCGAGTTGATCAACAATTCAGCACTTAATTGCAATATGATTGGTACCTTTGGACCTTCAATTGATCAACTATACTTGACACCAGACCTCCAAACGGTCTTGGGGTGACCCCCAAATGGTCTTGAGACCGTTTGGGTGATCCCCAAATGGTCTTGAGACCGTTTGGGCTAATCAGCCCAAAATCTCAAATTAACTTGTTGGAATTTCAGCACTAATTTCAATTAGGGTTTGCCCAATTTATTAGCCTTCAACTCATGATTCCTTGAGAATTAACCCCTCAAATTTGGTGAGTTATTAACCAACATAATTAGGAACAGTAATCGCAAACGGTCCATGCTTGGTCAACGCACTCAAATGGTCTTGAGACCGTTTGCCCAAAAAGTTCAATTAAAACAGATTGATAATCAGCACTTAATCCAATTAGGTTTCCCTAATTGATTAGTCTTCAACTCACGATTCATTGGGAGTTAATCCCTCATATTTGTAGGGTCATCAACAAACATAATTATGAACAGGAATCCCAAATGGTCAACGCTTGGTCAACTCACTCAAACTGTCTTGAGACCGTTTTCCCAAACAGGTCAAGTTAATCAGGTTGAAAATCAGCACTTAATTCAATTCGATTACCTAATTGTTTAGCCTTTAACTCATGATTCCTCGGGAGTTAACCTATCAAATTTGGTAGGTCATTATACCACATCATTAGGAACAGTAATCGCAAACGGTCCATGCTTGGTCAACGCACTCAAATGGTCTTGAGACCGTTTGCCCAAAAAGTTCAAGTTAATCAGACTGAAAATCAGCATTTAATTCAATTCGATTTGCCTAATTGATTGGCCTTCAACCTACGATTTCTTTGGAGTTAACCAATCAAATTTGGTGGGTCATTATCCTACATAATTTTGAATAGAAATTCCAAACGGTCAATGCTTGGTCAACACCGTCAAATGGTCTTGGAGACCGTTTGCTCGAACCGACCTTGTGAAACCGTTTGCCCTTCAAACAGTTTTGCAAACTGTTTGCCCCAAACCGTTTGGCCAAAGGGGGGAAAACAAGACCGTTTGATAAAGTAACATTGGTAATCACGCCCATCTTCTTCTACCTCCAGATCAAGGTCTGTTCTTCGTGGTTTTAGTTGCAAGAAAGCAAGGAAGAGTGGGAAAGAAGAAGAACTAAGTACTAATTGCAAGAACAAAGATATGCATAAGAAAGCAAAAGGTTTAGAGTTATAAAACCTGCCTTCAGGTCATTCCTTGAGCTCCAAGCTTCCAAGCTTCAAGCCTTTAATGGTGTCTTGAGCTCCACAGGTTGGCCAAGGGTGTTTCTCCAAGGAAAGGTTGGGAAAAGATGGCTAGAAAGAGGAAACAAGTAAGGAAGACCATAAAACCAACCTTGCACCATGAATTTCTCCATGAATCCGAGCAAGAAGATGACCAAAGCTTACCCAGAACTCCTTATCCGTCCTCCTCTGCTCCAGAGCTCTGTCCTAAGTCGGTCTAAGCAAGGGGATAAGAAGGGAAGTGAAGGAAACGATCCTTGCTAAGTGAGAAAAGGTGTATATATACTTTGGGTGAATTTCCAACATAAGGACAACTTGTTTCTCCATTTCTCATCTAGGTCCTTCCCTTCTTCTAAGACACGTTTCTCCCTTCCATATGTAAGAAAAACTCATCTTAAACCCAAGGTATAAAGGTGAAGAAAGCCAACTTTTTACTAAGTTGCACATATAGAAGGGTTATTAGGCTTATAACTTGATTATTTAATTTATAAGGGTTATCATTCTTATTTGATTATTCAATTGAAGTGCCCTATTCATCATTCTTACTCTAAATGATGCCAAGAGTCATAAATATACTCTAAAAGGTGTATTTTACAAGTTTCATCCCTCATTTTGGGTAAATTGCACTTTACACCTAAATTAGGGTTTTAAGCACAAGGATTGCCCCACAAGCTGCATCTCAGTGCCCAAGCTTGGGGAACCAATCACACTTCATCACATTCACTCTTATGATGTCTCAATACTAAAGGAACATCTTAACATGTGCAATTTGCAAGTTAACCCCTTTTAATTGGGTAATTTGCACATAGGTCCCTGTATTACAAAACAATATTACAACATTGTTCAAAAGGACAGAAAGGGAAATATATATTCCTCAGAAGATTTAATTACATTATCAATAGATAACCACAAGCATTTAATCACATGATTAAGAAAAACACCTGGGGTTAGTTCATAACCCAGGTCAGGGATGTTACATTATCCCTGGTGTAAGGCATGCGTATTGTCCTATCTCTCACTCCCATAACAAGAAGTAATAAGCACTTGGCGGCCATCCAAATACATAGTTCTTCCCATTCCAGGAGTAGAGATGGTACATCCCACTTTGCCAGTACACCTTCAAATCTAAGTTGAAACGTGCAACTCATGTTTCCACATCACAAACATCATGATATGAAAAATTACTTCCATGGAAAATTGGTCTCGAACCTAATGGGTTTTACACACAATCCTTGGTCATCTCCTCTAGGTCTATAGGGTGTAGGTACTTTTGGGGTCATCCCTTTTCCTTCATGCATCCATAGAGTGCCCTACTCATCTATCATTTGGGTCCCATGAGTTCATGAAGGTGATCAACCTCCTAACCCATGGCCCTCGGACAATGATAGTTGTTACCTCCCGACCCTATGGTCATGTGCAACTAGGGAATTAGGCAACTCCTTCTTCCATCGGTCTTATCCCTACCTGACCCTAGGACATACTTAGGATTCTATTATAGTACATGTTCGACTTAGAACCTTACCCAAGCCTTCATCATCTCTCTCTGCATTCATGGGTTGTCTTTCATCCTATCACAGGGGTCATGGCGACCTGCCTACCTTGGTCTGGCTCCATACCGGTTACCTCCATGGTAACACATCCACATGCACTTAGAGATGGTTATCTATGGGTCTACAGGTTCATTCTCATTCCATGTACTTTCCACTTAGCTTCTCAAGATCCTATGAAACTTCTTTAGGTTACCTCAAAACCAGCAAAACTGGTATACACCCTACCCAAGGGTCCCTCTCCGAGGATGGGAGGAAACTACAACTCTTGACAACAAGGTCACAACCATCCTTAGGGTTTACATTCACATGAGCATGCTTAACCCAGCAGCTACTAAGGCACAAGCAGACCACCTATTAAATCATGCTAGGTCATGCTTGTTCTCTTTCCCCAACATTAGGTCAACTTAGTTGTGAGGGGTTCATCAAACCTACATTTAACTTAAGGGGTTTCCTTTTCCTCTATACATGAAGAGTACCATGCTCGAAACTATAGAGACTCAATTCTCCTCATGAGCATTAGGTACACCACTTCCCTCTTCGGCCAGGAACCCTAGGTTCACTTTTGGATATCCAACTACATACTCACCCTTTTAACCACGAATCAAGCATGTGCTAGGTACGCCATGTACTCCCATGATCCTCTTATATGAGAAACACCTCAGAGTTGAGTCCTCCTCAAGGACAACCAACTAGGTATAAAGCCCCACAACTAGTTACTTGAACCTCCTCAGGGTCTATGTCACTCTTTATCTCATCCAGTAGGTAATCACTTATACCATAGGTACATAGGTACTGGAAGCATCATCCTGTTTGGTTCCTCTAAAGGAAACTAAGATATCATCAGCCTCCAGGGATCATGCATGAGGCAACCACTATCATCCCCACTGTTCCTTATACTCGGGGTGTTAGGCTTCCAACCTTCTTGCCAGGGTCCTGCTCTCTCTCTCTCTCTACAGCTAACCTTACCAACATCCTCACTATTAGAGGTCATTTCTCCATGGGGGATTGAGCTCACAGGCATACCTCTACGTGGGTGAAGCCTATGCTCAACTTATGTTTGCTCATGATTATCCATAGCCCCTTATGCTTATCCCATAACCCATCCATCCTGATCCCTTGTCCAGGGTTTCATCCTACTGTCAGTACTACTGAAGTTCTCTGGGTGCAAGCTATATCCTACTTGCAACAACTCATAAGGTTTATATAGGTTCTTCTATAACCTCCTCCATGAAGGAGCTACCCTTCGCTCAAACATGCACGGCCCTCTCCAGGGTTGGGTTGCCAAAGATACTAGGCCATCTAACCTCTCATGGCTCATATGACATCCAAGGCATGTCTATCCAAACATCCAGTCAACCATGACATCTAACTCATCATGTCATCTCTTTCTAACCTTCACTTAGGGTTAGGGTTAACATCATCCTCAAAGGATGTGATAGGTCTCTACCTTCAATGGAGGTCTCTACCTCCAAGACTAACTCTCTCTACTCATCCTCCTGACAAGGAGGTCTATCCTCAGGTCTCTCCTGAGGGCAATAACAACTCGTGTCATACGACCTAAGCATGTATTTATTCTTTAGTTTGTGCTTAATCTATTAAGCTTATGTCCATGACATCTTATTTACATGCTTTTCATTAATTTGGTGGAGGATTCCTTAGACCTTATTAACTTTACCTATACCTCAAGAGGGTGAGGAGAAGAGAGAAAACCCTAATCCTTAAGGTCCTTAATAGAATTAAGTTGAGAAGGGATGAACAAGATGAGAGATTCCTAAATGTATCTTATTTCGATTCATACCCTAAGACTTTGGCCAGGAAGTCACACAGATTCGGGAGTCCTCGTATTCCGACTAGCGGTGCGGAGGAAAATATTGCCAGCCCCCGGTCGTGATCCTTTTCTAGACACCTCTGTCTTTCGGATAATCCTCTAATAACTCCCTTGGGTCCTACGGAATTCGTAAAATTTAATAATTATTAAAGATTAAGTGAGGAACCTATGCTCTGATACCAATTGTAACGACCTCGTCTCCCGGTAACCCCCAATTAAGGGAGACCTGAAGGTCAGAGCGGTTATTCAATTAACAGGATCAAAGGTTCGACAAATAATCAATAATAATTATGAAATTCTGCTAACTAATAGGAATTTGGTATAAAATTAAAACTTTACTTACCTTTGAAAACTTTGGAAATCTATCTATCCAGAGCTTGAATTATTCTATCTAATCCTCCTTGCACTTTATTTCTTATTTCCACAATGTGTCACTTTACTATTTGTTCTTTCAATTGTTGTTCCTAAAACGCCGACAAACAAAATGTCGGTTAGTATATCCAAATATACTGGTATGTGGGAACAACCAAAATCTTGCAAATATGGCTAACAATTTAATAATCACAATCAAATTAATTAACAAGCCAATTTACACTTTTCAGTATGACATTCTCCACTGCTTTTTCCTTAACCCTGGCATATCCACCTTAGGGTTTCCTTTGCCAATGACTTAAGGCCACCTTCTCAATCCTGGGCTTGGTTCCTGGGGGTGCCCACTAGTCATGCAATATCATAGGCCACCTTCTCATTCCCGAGCTTGGTTCCTGGGGTCACCACTCAAGGTGTCCATTGGTCTACCCATCTGGGCCTAACCTTTGGCATCATCCATCAGGGTGACATGTAGGTGCGAGAATCCATACTTCTATTATTAATGTGATAATCATAGTGACTTTATAATTTTCAAGTATGAACATCCAACAGATAATTTGCATTCAATGCGATTAACCATCTGAAAAATCCTCGGGAAACTAAAGCGGTTATCCATAATTAACCACATACCTGATGCAGAGCAACTTGATAGTCCAAGCAACAAGGATAAAGAACAAGAAACAAGCAATCAACAACATCCTGAAATTAATGAATGGGATCCAAGTGTCATAGTTTATCCAAAACATTCTAAAGCTAGACTTGGATTCCACCTTAAGCTTTCTAGGGTTTTATTAGGGTTTTATTAGGGTTTTAGCCTCCATAATATTTTTATCACATTTAATGCCCTCTTATTTCACAAACCCTAATTTCATCATCATAGGCATAGTTAAAGTCCATTATTTCTCTTATACCAAAACTACCGTCTTTATCTCTTTTAAGTTACTTCAAGATCATTAGACTCAATTACCACCTTTAGTTTCCTTCAAATTGACAACTCATACTTTATCAGGATTTAATTCATAATTAATTTGGTTTTTCTCTATTGTTCATGTGCATGTGCTACTATTTGTTTCCTTCTGATGTCCTCTAATTTTCTTCTTCTTAGCCTAGTGTGTGGTGTTTAAATTGGGATTCTCGCTGAGGTGAGGGTTTCAATTTGGACGTCACACATCAGATTAAGTTTTAGAAAATTTGGGGACGTTACAGGTGGTATCAGAGCATGAACAATAGCAAAGCATGACATTTTCTCATTATGCAACTCAAAACTTAAGAATCTTGAAATTAATAATCTTTGGGGTTAGAGTAGTCATCTTTTAAAGACTAGATCTGACCTAGCCTCTAGGTTAGCACCTAGATGTCTGAGAACTAGGTCTAGATTGGTGCTTGTTGTATAGCAGGTCCTTAGATGTCATTTTTTCCTTATAGTGCAGCGGTATGGGATGTTGCATTATTTGGAAATGATGTGCATCAAGGGAAGAGAAACCCTAGACATATGACACTCATTGTATAGAGTAGATACACTAGTCTACATCATGTTCTCACCCTTTTCACTAGTTTTCATGGCACTGTACTCTCTACTATGTGTGGGACACTCATTTTTAGGATTTGGTATTGGATTCCAATCGGATCGAACCGTGATAGTTTTCTCTGATGCATGTTTTATCAGAGAAAAAATATATAATATTTTATTATATATTTGTATTACAAAAATGTGTCCCCACACATGTACGAGTAGGAGGTGGTCATGCAACCTAAGTGAAAGTGAATGACATTAGTCTACAAGAGAGAATAGTTCTAGATTATATGTCTAGAGCCTTGTTGGAATATATGATAGATGGAATAGATGAAATAAGTTTTGATGATATGATGTAAGCCTTATATAGATGATATAAGATGGTTTATAATGATCTATGTTTGTCTTTGAGGATGTAATGTTCAATTTTGAGGATTTGAGATCAATTTTGATGATGCAAGTAAATAGGCTTTTATGAGATAAGATAAGCTAAGTTAAGACAAGGATGTGGATCAGCCTGAGCCTCGAGCTCTTCTACAAAGGAGGGCCTCTAGTATTGGGACCAATTTTAAGGTTAAATCCAGAGAGTGAGACCCATTGGGAGAAGGTTAGAGAACCTAAACTCCAAGATATGA
The DNA here is from genome assembly GCA_963693085.1 of Alisma plantago-aquatica. Classification (NCBI taxonomy): domain Eukaryota; kingdom Viridiplantae; phylum Streptophyta; class Magnoliopsida; order Alismatales; family Alismataceae; genus Alisma; species Alisma plantago-aquatica. Next base: position 120,399,516 of record OY856411.1, read on the forward strand.
GATATGATATGTCCTAAACTAGACTACTCCTGAGTGATTGAGTTGAGTCGCTCTATGTATGATTCCTATAGTTTTCTTGAACCCTAGATGTCCTTGGGAGGACCAAACCCTAGAGATAGAGAGAGGCTCGTTATATGTGTGCATATGTGAGCATGAATATGAGTGCCTGCCATCTGGGTGAGGGAAAGATCCCAAGACCCTAGAGGAGGTAGCTATGTTTGTTTTTGTACATCCTCATGCTCGGGTTGGTGGTTCCCATATAGGAATCTAGTGGTGTGTATATAAGAGAAAGAGAGTTGAGAAATAGTTTTCATGGGTATAGAGCTGAGAAGAGAATGTCATAACATGTTTTGGTTTGTGCTTTGTGGCTAGATCTTGTGAAGCTATCTGCCAGTTCCAATGAGGTAATCCAAGAACCCTAGACTAAGAGTGGAAAGATAAAGTATATGCATATGAGATACTCATAGAGTTGAGTTAGCTCAGAGAGACTCAGCATGTCACTGCCCTCATGATATGGGATAGGAGAACTGTGGCAACACATCCCACTATCACATAGACAATGAGGTGTTACGTGAAAATGTGCAGAAATCACCATAAACCACAAATTACCAAAAACACAGGTTAATTAAAACTGATTGCAGAAAGAGGAATCACTGAGAAACTAATACATTTAGGTCCTCATCCTCCAAGGAAATAGGTTATATAAACATTACATGTCTTGATACATGTCCACAACTTAGGAGATCAGCTGTCCAACCATCACATGAGTTCATCACCTGTTATTACATACAGAACGGCCAACAACCAGCCAGCAGTAGGATATACAAAACATCAACGACTATATATCGTGAAACAACGTCAAACACCTCCAAGGACCTGAGAGTACAGGGATGAATCTAAGACTCTACTACAAAATGACCAAAATAGCAGCATGTCCATCGCTTGCCTTCTACTGCTCATCTTGCTGCTCGGCCGCAACTCCGCGACCACCACCACGTCTAGCTCGATCACCTAAAAAGGTTATAAACCAGTGGGGTGAGACACACAATCCCAACGAGAAACATAACTCCCCGCCGAAATTACAAAACCTCAGAAAGGTAAATCAACAACAACAGATAACTAATACGAGGTATAATAAGAGAAGTCTATATAACTAAGCTATTCATACCATCAAGATTACCAGATGTACAGAAGGAATAATACCAAATATCTCTTTATGGAACATGATTAACAAGATAAGGTTTATAAGATCTTACCACATAATATGAGGAACGTATAAGTAACTACAAGTATAACAAGTTTAACTACACAAGAAAGGCCTCAATCAATGTTCCGTATTTTTCCTTAAGCAGTAAATACTATACGGCTCGATTACATATTATTATGCCCTGAGGAAGTGAGCCGTACCGCTCAAATCCAACCTTCGGTTGTGAAACCCAAAGTCGGTGCCATACAAGGTCAATGGGAGAGTCGGGCTCCATGACCTCCCACCTCGTGGTCAGTGCACGAGAACCAAAGTAGGACCGCAATCTCATGCTTAAGTGGCCTCAGCCACAGGGTCAACTCCATAGGCTACCCTTCCTCTAGCCCGCCTCGGTACAGGTCACGACGCTAGTATATCTGAGCCACGGGCCTGTTCACCGTGCTCTTATCCATGAACACATTCATGCTCCCATATCACATATCCTGAGCCATGGGCCTGTTCACCGTGCTCCATACATTTCCCGAGTCTGCAACCGCACTGCACTCGAATCCTCTCTATTTTAGGCTAGGAGAAACCTCGCATATTCAACAATATGCGCTCTGGGTTAACCCGTAGGAGAACCTGTTTCACCATCACCAGCTCCTGACGATGATGGATCTATGGCCAGGGCAACTACATGAAGGTTCATATGTAATTTAGTTAATATATTTTAAGTGGATTGTAAGATTCAACCAAGTTGTATAACATGCAAACTTATAACAAGAATAAACAACATGAAACTCAGTATCATGCTTTTACTGTAATCAACATCATCCTGATCCATCACAAGGATCCATCATTACATGTTACCACTTGGCCTCTTGCCAATCATCTAGATCCATCTCAAGGATCATCACATTTCCATGGGATCTCAATCCCTCATAATATAGTGTCACTGCCTCTCAAGGCTTACATCATCACCATGGGATAACAATCCCAGCACTTTAGCCAAACTCAGGTCCTCAGACCAAAACACATCATGCATGTTATCTCATTATCAAGAGTAACCATCAAAGTAGTGTTACTAAAACATATATATACCTCATAGCCCTTTACCTGGCTATGCATCTGTATGGAACACATGCATGGTTAGTATGCACAATCATCATGGATTAACAAAAAGATCATATTATTGATATAGGGCAACATTGATGATTATGTGCTTTATCATTCATGCCTCAACTTGTGACCACAGACATAGGTCATATCATCATGCAAAGCATCTGATATGCTTATCATTTACTCAACATCATTCATATGTTTTAAGATGATCATAAACACATATGATATCATGTCAAAATACATAGATGAGTTCTACTATGACGATTACCATCAAGCATATTAAGGTTCATTGCCATCTACCAAACGTGATAGCAAGAATAAGAACTAGCATATAAGTTTTCCATAGAAGTGCCCACTACCCTCACCAAAGGTGTGACGGGTAGGGCATCCTCACCATAGGTAGGTATCAGGCAGATCACTCTCCCATAATGCCCACACTACAACCATATAACGGTCAAGCAAACCAGCCACATATCAGCCAAGCACACTAACCTCCTATCGTCCAAGCAACCAGCAAGGGTGTCAGGATACCTCTGGGTGTATTGGGAAACGTGTGCCGTGCACCTTTGTATCGTGCAACGCGTGTCGTGCACCTCCTAGTGTAACGTGCAGCAAGGTCTATCATGCCACAGGGCCTAAGGGGTGTGTCGTGCACGGTGTATCGTGCAACAGGGTATCGTGCAACGTCCAACATGAATCGTGCATCACCATGATGCCATGACGCCCATCACGCATCTAACCACTGAGCCCCATATCATCAAGGGTGTAACGGGCACTTGATCCAGGTGTGTTGCGCAACCAACTGCTAACGGGCAACTAGAGCATGCAGCTCAGCCAAAGGATGTATCGTGCGACGGCGCGTCGCGCACTAGGGATATCGGGAAGCACACACCCAACAAGGCATAACGCCCAAGGGATGCCCCTCTAACGGGCGACAAGGAAAGCATAATGTCTAATATATCTCATGCTAACATCCAACACATAGGGCAAAGACTGGTGTGACGCCCGTCACAACATCACAGAACTAGCTAACAAACTCCACACCTCAAAGCACGACGACACCAAGCCATATCATAGGTTATGTGTATCAGGCATGGTACTCATCAAAGTGTGATGCCCGACACACACAAGGTAGAAACTAGGTGCAATGCACGACACAACCACAATAACATAACGTCCAAGACTCTAGATTAAGAGGGGATATCGAGCAACACCAACCCCAAGGCCATATCAGCCAAGAAGCAACTCCACAAGGTCATCACCAACCTTAAGCACAAGGGCACCAAAACCCTAATGGATCAAGAAGATGACTCACCTCTCAACTATCAAGAGAGAGGGGTCTTGCCAAGCTTCTTAACACCAATCGGGCAACACAAGGTTCAACCACCACCAAGGTCTACAACCACTACAAAGCTCACCTTTCAAGTCCATGGTGAGAGGAAGGTCTTTCTTAAGCCACTAGAACACAAGCTCACCTCTCAACTAAAACGAGAGAGGAGTATTGCCCATATTACTAGAACTCAAGCTCACTCCTCTAGACCTAGGAGAGAAAGGGGTGTTGCTCACCAAGAAACCCTAGAACATGGTTCGGCCAACAAGAAGCAACTAAGGTTTAACTCAAGAAACTAAACTAGCAACATGCAGAGCCGATATGATCATAAGAAACATATAAGAACATAAAAGAATGTAGTGTAGTTAGGGTTAGGAGTTATGTAACCCGCCTAAAGCAAGCTCCAAGCTCCTATCTCCAAGCTCCAAGAACCACCAAGGAAGAAGAGCAAGGCACTCTAGGGTTCAACCACCACTAGAGGAAGAAGGAGACTCCAAGGCAAGGATCGGCCACCAAGCTTGCAAGAGAGGAGGGTGTCGTGCACCAAGGGAGAAGGAGACTAAGGAACTAATGGGATCCTTAGCAAGAGAAAGGGAACACATATATAGGAGGGGGTGGAGGAGAAACCAAGGTAGAACAAAGAAAGGTGTCGCCCACCTAGGGACACTTGTCCATGTGCAAAACCACTACTCTAATATGCCCTAAACACATGTCCAAGGCCATTGCCACATGCAAGCATCAAGCACCAAGTGTCCACTAGTGGTGACACAAACGAGGTCAAAGAGAGTCAAAGGGTCCATGGGCGACACACCTCCACACCATGACTGACACACCCACACATGGCCGACACACACCCTGGGTGACACACCATAGGCCGACACAAGCACAGGCCGACACATGGCACTCTTGCCCGACACAAGGCCCAAAGAAGCAAAGACAAGGCACCACAAAGCCCAACAAGCTCAACCAAGCCCAAAGGAACTTAAGCAACGAGCCCAAACCTTCCTCTCAACACTAGAGGAAGCAAGGAGAGGGAGGAACACCTCACAAGGTGGAAAACTTGCCCACAAATCCTAATCTTGGGTTAATTGCAAGTAGCACCTCCAGCTCTCAACAAAGCACCAACAAACCCTAATAACCACCAAAGGTGATTAGAAAGCAACTAAGCATCAGGGTTAAGAAAAGCAAACAAGATAAGCCCTAAACGGAGGTCAGGGTCCTTACAACAACCTTAGTTGGACTAGATAAAGTATTGATATATGTTTAACAAGCCTCTTACATAAGTTTGGTTAGAAAAATCGTGGTATGATATATGTAAGGATGTGATCTAATCTCGAGACGTGATATATAGACATGACATTATGAAATACCTAGAGATGGTTTATAAATATCAATGCATAAATGGTTAATAATATACATGATTAATGATGATAATGAGAATAGTTGGCTAGTCTTATGATGAACCTCTAAAGGAGTTTACCACATAAATAAGAGAGTTCAACGAGATACACTAATGAAACATGAAACATGTTACACGAGGTGTTACTCTTAGTGCTTAAAAAAATAGCGTTGATAGTTAGCACAACATAAAGATTATGATACCTATATGGATAAAGTGGGTTAACTTTAGTTAACTCCCACCTAAAAGACATATGTTAATGTTGAACATGTTCTAACAACTATCTCAATAAAATGTTGATGACACCTTGATATAATGGGTTAACTTTAGTTAAATCCCTTAGAACATAGTAATATGATGTGGGAACCCTAATGCATGGGTAAAGATGAGGATGCAGATCCTAACACATGAGATATTTCATGACATAACCAAAGTTTCTAAACCCTGGGTTCAACCTTGAATGAACATTTGTTCACCCTAGATGATTTTGAAACCTCCTAATAGTGGTTTGTATATGTTCAAAGAACTTTGTTTTTTCAAATATGTTGCACCTAGAATAGTGCCCTAGAAATGGATGAAGTTCCTTGAAGTAATAGGATGGCTTAATTTCAAGGACGAAATTTCTTTTAAGATGTATATGTTGTGATGGACTGGGTTTTTGGCTTAATTCCAAGGATGGAATTTCTTTTAAGGTGTATAGGATGTGCTGAAGTGGACTTTTGGAATCCTAAAATGTCTAATGATACATGTGAAGTCATGCATGTTGAGTTGTTTTGAGAATCCCAAGTGTTTTAGTAAAGTTGGAATGTTGATTGAGATTTATATAATGATTAAGATCCTTAAGTTTATGCCTATTGGAGGAATTTAATTTATTGGTCTAACAATTGATTTTTGACACCAAATTAGTGTAACAGGTACCTTGAGTAGTGAGGAAGCTATGGTTAAAATTGGGTGGAAATTGGGTCCTCCTAGACAGAGATATTTAGGTTTGAAATTGGTGAAATAATGTGCATATTTGATGTTCGTAGACCTAAATTTGTGGCTTAATGGATGTGTCAGGTGCCCCTTGGTTTGGGCTGCGTCTGCATGGACAAATCCTGGCCATTTGTGGCTAATATGATGGTTGAGGCCCTTGACTTAAGTGAGCCACAGATCACGTTTTAGACAGGGTCCTTTGCAGATGTTGGATGCACCTTGGAAGGTCGGATCCTTATCCCCTACCTCCGAGCAGCCTGGAGATCGTGGGTTGCAGTGAGTGGGAAGGTAGGGCCTCACTCCACATCGTGTTCGTGGCCTAGGAAGGGACGAGGAGTGGGTGGTTTCATTCTCGTCACCAAAACCTATTGTCCGACCCCTCATTTGAGGGATATGGAGAAGTAACGAGGGAGTTCTAGTTCCCTCTTTTTGTTGGATCTCCACTACCCACCCATACAGGATGAAGAGGAGGATGAGATCGGAGAAGAGTAGGTCTGAAAGGGGAAGGTCACTGAGCCTTCAATGGTGTTCCATCAGGCCAGAAGTGATGGCAAACAAAAATGGAGATCATGGGTGATCCCTTGCCGAGACCTACTATGCGGTGGTAGTCTTCTTGAGCTCAGGGAAGAGCTTCAAGTGGAGGGAGAGTGACCGTGAGAGATTGGATGGCTTCGGTGCAATGGAGGGTAGTACCATTAGGGGCTAAAGAGGAGGATAGCAATGTCAGGATAGATGACGTAGCAGCAACACATCAAGCTCCAAATCGTTGGCGAACTAAGCAGTTGATTTTTCGTCAGGAGTAGACCATTTGCGGCAGCGGTGTGGTGGCCAGAGATCTCAGTGATCTGGAGTCCTAGAGATAGAACAACAAAGCTAAGCAGCTGTGGAGGTCAAGCAGAGGTCACCGAAGGTGTTGGTGGCCCTAAGAGTCGATGAGGAGAACTCGAGTCTAGCTATTGCTCGTCGGAGGAGCTGCCTAGCGGCGACGCCCTATTTCTGAGTCATGTGTGAGAGGGAGAGCCACGCAAACTGGGCCAGACCATCGAACCAGAAGACCCCAGACTGGATCGAGCGGGCCAATAGATGAGTAGCGTGACCCCACATGGCCATGTGGCGGCACACGATTGGCTGGAAAAAGGTAATAATCTCAAAATATATGTAGATTTTCAATAAATCATAGAAATTATCTCGAGCATCAGAAAAATAATTATCATCATCATCATCTAAGCCTCAATCCCAACTATGTTGGGGTCAGCTACATGGATCCTTCTTTCCATTCATCTCTATCATGGGCCATATTCTGATTGAGATGTAGAGATTCAAAATCTCTCTTTATAAGCTCATCCCATGTTAATTTAGGCCTTCTTCTTCTTCTATTTATAGTGTTTGGCTCAATAGCATTGCTTCGTATAGGTGCACTAGTAGGTCTGCGTTGCACATATCTGTACCATCTGAGTCGGCCCTCACGCAACTTGTCCTCAATGCTCGCCACCCCCACTTTATTCCTGATATAGTCATTTCTCAAACGATCTTTTCTTGTCTTCCCACACATCCATCTCAGCATACACATTTCAGGCACGTTCATCTTGTTGAGACCTTGTTTCTTCACCGCCCAACATTCACTCCCATAGAGCATGGCTGGTCGTATAGCTGTTCTATAAAACTTACTTTTTAACCTGAGAGGGATCTTCTGATCGCATAAAACTCCAGTTGCACTCCTCCATTTCAACCATCATGCAGTGATCCGGTGACGAACATCATTTTGGACATCCCCATCTATTTGAATAATAGAACCTAAGTATCGAAATTTATCACATTTTGGTATATCTACTCCGTCCAACTTGGCTCCATCATTCACACTGCGAGATTGGATGCAATTGCAATGCATATACTCAGTTTTTCTCCTGCTAAGCATAAATCCATTTGATTCCAATGCCTTTCTCCAACATTCAACTTTATCATTCAATCCATCTTTTGTTTCGTCAATCAAAACAATATCATCAGCAAATAACATACAGCAAGGAATATCATCCTGAACATTCTTTGTTAACTCATCCATAACCAGAACGAATAGATATGGACTGAGTGTGGATCCTTGGTGTACCACAAATGTAATGGGAAAAGTTGGTGTCTCTCCTCCAGGAGTCTTGACACTTGTAGTAGAGCTATCATACATGTCTTTGATCAAGTCAATGTATTGGATAGGCACACCCTTTTTCTTCAAAACCATCCATAACACTTCTCTGGGTACTCAATCATAAGCCTTCTCTAGATCGATAAACACCATATGAAGATCTATTTTGCTTTGTCTATACTTCTCCATAAGCCTCCTTATCAGAAAAATAGCATCTATTGTTGATCTTCCAGGCATGAAACCAAAATTCTCAAAAAATGTGTAGAACATATAATGATAATATAAGGCTTTTGATGTACTAGTAATAGTAATATAATGTAATATGTGTAATGCTTGTTTAATGGATAATAAATACCAAACAATGGTCTAAAATTGTGATAAAATGTCAGTAGATCCATATTCATGTTGATAATCCATCTGATGTCAGCAATCATGATGTTGATTCATGAAATCATTTAATTTACTCCATATGGATAATTAGGGCTCCTAACCCTAAATAAAATGCAATAAATGCATACATGCTCAATAAATGATGAAATTTATAGAGTCAACTCATATCAGTATATGGAACGTCAGTTTTAATTATGAGATCACCATGATGCACGAAATCCATGTTATATGAAGATCAAATTTAATACATGGGTTGTAACCCTAATTTGAATAATGTATATAATATAGGGTTAATATGTGCATAAAAAGGATATGGAACCTAATGTTCAAAAAATGAACCATAATCTGGAATATGACATCAGTAAGATAATCCCAAGACAAGGATACAAGTAACAATGAGAATATCCCAATGAACTAAGTGAAACCCTAATATGGACCAAAATAGGGTTGATATGTTGAGAACCTGATGATAGTATATGATCTTGTCTTGATCAGGTTTAACAAAGTTATAGATGACATGAGGAATATGTGGTTTAGGTTATCTCTTGATCAAGGTATGCCATTGCCTCTTACTTGGCTTATTATACAATATGCTTGTGATATATGTGTAGTAAAATACTTGGCATATGATATTGGATGAAATTATTGTTCTTGTATGATATGTTGCATGATTTGTCTATACTTATTGCTATGAACACATGAAACATAATATATATGTTTCATTATATCTAAGCACTTCAACTCTTTGGTAGTAAAGTGCTGGAAAATAAGTACCTCAACTCTTTGGTAGTAAAGTACTTGGAAGTGATCCAACTCTTTGGTAGTAGATCACCTTGTGAAATGATCCAACTCTTTGGTAGTAGATCATAAAGGCCTTAATGCATTCAACTCTCAGGTAGTAAATGCATGGATGATGGAATGGAAAATATGCTTAAAATATGTGTTCTCTTTTGTTAATGAACATCTTTGTGCAAGTATATGATTTTCTTATATTTCTTTATAACTGCCAAGTATTAGTTTTATCTTATTGCCAATATATGATGAGAGGTATATAAAAGACATGTAGGTGTACTCAGTGCACAATTCTTAAATGTTGTTCTAATGTGTACCACATGTAATCTTTTGATTAGGTTGTGGACTTATGATCTTGAAGAAGTAGGATAGTGTGAGTTGTATGGCGAGCTGATGTACATGTGGACCTGTTGTCTTAAGATCATGTTGTTTAGTTGTTGTACTTGTATATGTAAATGTTTACTATTCAATATGTAATATCAAATGTTGTAATAATTCATTATATAATTATATGTTGAATGGTGAACATGTGTCATATGGTTTTTATCTATTGTTCATGTGCATGTGCTACTGCTTGTTTCCTTTTGACTTCCTCTGATTTTCTTCTTCTTATCCCAGTGTGTGGTGTTTAAATTGGGATTCTCGTTGAGGTGAAGGTTTCAATTTGGACGTCACACATCAGATTAAGTTTTAGAAAATATGGGGACATCACAGCTGTGATCTTCATTTTGGTGAGACAGTCAAATCATTTGACTTTATTCAAAATGAATATGAACCTTGTGTATACAAGAGGGTTGGTGAGAGCATGGTCATATTCTTCATGTTGTATGCAGATGACATGCTATTGATGGGGAATGACATCCCTACTTTACAAAAGGTAAAAACATGGCTTGGGAATACATTCTCTATGAAAGACTTGGGAGAAGAATCTTAGATCCTTGATGAATCCTCCAAATTCATCCTCACAGTCGCCATTTCTTGGAATTTTGTGCCTCATATCGACTGATCCACCCTTGTTTTGGCTTACTCTGAGTGTCTCCTCAGTTTCATGAAAATAGTGCTCTAATAGCTCTAATTACCAGTTTATTTGATCTTATCCTCCTTTACTCACTTTCCTTCTTCTCTACAGATCATTCTCATTCATCCGATAACATATCTACATCTCCTCACGGTTTGGCCATCCATCCGGTTTCACCCTTCATATGGTCTCAAGACTGCGTGAGGTTACACGGTCTGAAGACCGTGTGAAGCCTCACGGTCTCAAGACCATTTGGACGCCGAGGCACAAGACCGTTTGGAGCCAAGACCATTTGGACCCAAGACCGTTTGAAGCCAAGACCATTTGGACCCAAGACCATTTGGAGCCAAGACCGTTTGGACCCAAGACCGTTTGGAAATGAAGACCATTTGGATCCCGAAACTGTTAAGACTCCAGACCAGTTGGACAATAAGATCGTTTGGATGAAGACCGATTGCCAAGACCGTTTGGACCCAAGACCATTTGGAGACAAGACCATTTGGATCCAAGACCATTTGGAGTCAAGACCATTTGGAGCCAAGACTGTTTGGGGCCAAGACCATTTGGACCCAAGACCGTTTGGAAATGAAGACCGTTTGGATCCTGAAACTGTTAAGACTCCATACCGGTTGGACAACAAGACCGTTTGGATGAAGACCGGTTTCCAAGACCGTTTGGACCCAAGACCGTTTGGAGCCAAGACCGTTTGGATCCAAGACCATTTGGAGTCAAGACCATTTGGAGCCAAGAACGTTTGGAGACAAGACCATTTGGACCCAAGACCATTTGGATCTAAGACCGTTTGAAGTATTCTCACATCAAAAACGTGAAGACCCCATACAAGCCTATAAATAGGACCAGCAGGGTCTTCATTTGATCATCAGATCCATGAGGTTGCAAGGCTACTCAACTGCTACCTCATCTCTACCAAGCTCTTCTTGGCCCTACTCGTACATCTCTGAAGGTGCACACAAAGATCAAGGCAGCAAGAGACAAACTTCATCGACCAAGTCGGAGCAGTCCCGATCGAGCTGTCACAGATCTACTCTTCTGCTCTGACGATGCTTGTTCTATCTTTCTTCTCTGTCTTTATTTCTCCCTCTATAAGGAGAGAGTAGTGTAATTCACTTGGGCGCGGGGGCTAGCCACGCTACCCATTCTTTGTAATCTGTACCTAAAAATGTTATCTTTCTGATTCAATGCTAATCATTTCATTACATGCTCGAATGTCAGCCGCTTTCTTGCATGATCTATTGTCTTTTGTTGTGGATTGTCTACATATAATCTTGAGACTTGATTATCGATTTAGCGTTGGTTCTTTATGTGTGTATCCAACACACATCTGTTTCGGTATCTAGGAATGCCTTTCAAGGAGTGGAGTAAACTCACATCCATCGTTGTACTTTCATACTATGAAATCAAATCAGTTGACGTATGAAAGTACAATCTTGATAGGTCGAGGAACACACTCTGTGAAGGGAGTGATGCAAAGTAAGTGACCATTTGTTCGAGGATGGTTGGCATTGCAACACTCCCACGTTTCTCATAGCTATGTCCTCAAAAGAGGGATAGTCTATAAGGATACTAATCGAATTGATAATATCACTCGCTTGTTAGTCTTTTGATGCACGTTTCATGAGGTTGAGTAAGACCTCCCTTCAGAGGGCACATATCTCCACTGACATGCAGATATGCACCAGATGGGAGCTACTCAACCTGTGAAGGATGTGTGCAATGCTCCTTGTCCAAGAGGGCATCGACATTGCACAACATCCATGTATCTTGCTTGCATGTCTTGCTATGTTTGTACATGTACAATGCATGTGTAGTGGTGGTGAATATCTGCATCACCCCAGTGATCCATCATCAACTGATAATCTTAGATTTTGAACTTTAATTAGATTTCATACTTGCCTTTATTTTTGCATGCTCTAGATTAGTTTATATTAATCCTATCAATCTCTTGGTTGTAAATGATTAACATAGATCGAGACGAAATGAGAAAAATGCATCCCGATTCTTCACATTGTCCTTTGGGTTCGATCCTAAATCTTTACTATGATAAGGCTTCCACACTCTTGTGGGGTTGGAGCATTTATCTATCACTAGTTGTAGGTAAACCTAGAGAGAACATTAACTCCCTAGGGTTTTTGGTGTACATTAGGACTTCCATTGGAAGATCAATCTTTTAGTGTAAATCCTAGCTCCATAAAGAAATGGCGGCATTGCTGGGGACAACGTAGTAAGAATCATCTTCGTCGAATTCCGTATCAACCTAAGTTTCTATAGGGTTTTTTGTTTTCTTTAAAAAAAAAGAGTGAAAACCTTGATCTCAAAAGTTAGAATTTTTATTGCATACTCTCTTGAATTTGAAGTGATTGGTCAAGCCTGATAAACACTTTCTTTGATTTCAAGTACCAATTCTCTTCAAAATGAAGCAGTCAATGCCACCAACCATTAGATGTCAATTATGTGGTGACTACTCCCATTCATCAATCAACTACTTCTACGCCCCTCCTCACTACGTGAATGCACTACGTCAAGTAATCACAAATCGTATAGTTGGGAAACTCAAGGCAGCCTCTTCACATGACTATGGATATAACACAAGTTATAATCCATATCCTCCTGGAAGCTACTATGAAAAACCCAATTATGATGGATTTCAATGCATAGATTGCAATGCAGAAGGAAATCTGGACTACAATGCAAATCAATACTACAATGAGGAGAGATACTATCAACATCAACCCAACAGGTACAGTGAAGATCCCTACTATGAAGATCGATACACATTAATAGAAGAAGTACGTGCTCTACAAAAGTCGGTGGCTCAACAACTAGATGATCAGATAGCCATGAACGAGAAGTTGATAGCCGATCTTGACAAACTTACGCAACTTGTCCTCACTTTTGAGCAACATGAAGAACAACCACTAGTTTCCGTTGAGCACACTCCTCATCCGCATATTGCAATCTATTACGATGACGATTATGATATCATGTGGGAGGTTCCTTCCAATGATCTTCTAGTAGCAGTGCAGGGAGAGGAATCATCCTCAGAGCAAATGATTGAACCTGAGGATGATTTTTCCACAGTATCACAAGAAAAAGAATCATTTTCTGACCCAAGGTCTGACTCGGAAAATGACTCCTGTAATATTCCCTTAGATAAAAAATTGATTGTCCAGTATGAAGTTTTTCTACAGTTGGGAGATCAATTGGGGATAAATTTCAGTATTTACCCATCTTCTTCCCCCACAGACCCAGATCCAACCATACAGATTGAGGAGCGATCAGCGATGATTGACTCCCTATACGAAAAATATTCTTCAACTTCAGTTGTCTTTTTGGTGAATTCCAATGAAGAAGGGTCTACGTTACAAGAACTCTACACTCCTTCACAGTCAAACTCAGATGAATATGTGACTGATTCAGATAAGGAGATGTCTTTTATACAAGAAACTCAAATGTCTCCATTACTGGAACAAGATCTGATTCATTCTTATGAAGAAAATTCTAATCATTCGGCTGATCTAGGAACAGACTTCAAGGATGGGACTGATCAAGATCTTGATTCAGGTGTGGACCATACCACTCTCACTAACCCTGATGATGATGAAAAAGAATCATGGGAGGATGATGGATCCCAAGATGATGACTTTATGACTGATCCTTTCCATGAAATTATGTTACCAGAGCTGCCATCCCTACAAGAAATCCAGACGGAGTCAGTTCTCGAATAAGAGTATGTTCTTTCTATTGAATCTCCTTCTAGTCACTTGAATGATTTGATGGTGTACTATGAAAAGAACCATGAACCATCTCTTGATTTTGGAATGGAATATGATATTTCCGTAGACCCTTGTAATGACAAGGAGGACCTTTGGGAAGACATCGAGCCACAAAACAATCTTCTTATGGCTACCCTCCCCAACTGAGAAGCTTCTCCCGAGCTACCAAATATACATGAGACTGACATATCTCCATTACCTGAACAAGGTTTCATTCTTTCCATAGCAACTTCTCTCGAATACTTAATAGAATTGGAGGTGTGCTATGAGGAAGAACTGGAACAACAACCTGACTCAGGAATGGAGTATATTGGTTTCAATATCGAAGAAATAGATTCGTGGGAGGATTCTAGTCTACCAAATGATGTGCCATGGGCTAACCCTTCCCACAAAGAGACATCACTGGAGCCTCTACTTCAGGTTATCATGATTCCCTTATCCGACCAAGAGTTCTTTCTACATGTTGAATCTCCCTCTAGTTACTCATACGAATTAAGAGTGCACAACGAAGAAGAATTTGAACAACACCTTAACTTCGGAATGAAACATGTTGCTCTGATCGACCCCAACATTGATAATGATAACCCTCTAGAGGACACATGGCATCAAAATGATGATCCTCAGAACAATCCCCTTGATGAAGAAATGTCACCCTGGCTGTCACTGTTGGGTTTTATGGGAGGCAGAGAAGGCAGTGGAAACAAAAAAAATTTCTCCTCCCCAAACCCAGAACAAGGAAACACATCAATGTCTATACAATAGGAAAGGATGGTTTGTGGAATCATACCTTGTCCCGAGGCTTGCTCGACAAAAATACCTTGTGGCTTGTGCAGTCTTCACATCCGGTCTTGGATGGTGTCTGTGCAACTCCTGATCACACCGGGACTGTCAGGATTGATAGTTGTCCTCTGAGCAGTAGAAATCTCCCACCTCTGAAGTAGTCCACACAGACCACCTAGAACTCCAATCTCCTTGTCTCATAAGTAATTGGAAGGAGTCACACCCTCCAGTTAGCGTACTAGTCACTGACACACTCTCCTGCCACCAGTCGCTTTCTGCAGTTGTCTTTCCCTTACTGTGCCTCCCTTATCGGGTAGCACTTGCTCAGGCTGTCTCGGTTACCAAAACTAGAGAGAACGGCAACTTTACAGAGAAACTAGTTGCACTGAGTTGTTCTTTGAGAAGCCCTGAATACCCCTATATAAATAGGAGGATCATGGGACATGGTTCTCTATCCCAGGCAATGTGAGACTAAAGCAAGAGTAGAAGGGTTCAAGATTTTCCACAAAAACAACCAACTGTGCAACCTGAACTGATCGTTTCATTTCTAAAATGGTCGGTTGGGGACCTGAGTCGGTCGGTTGACACCTCAACCGATCGGTTGGGAACCATGAAACGGTCGGTTCACTTCTGAACCGGTCGGTTCGTGGTCCTGGTCAGTTCCCGATTGACTTTTCCTCTTTTGCTTCGAATTGGTACCAAATACCAATCCTTGTTCCAATCAAATTGGGCAAGTGAAATGAAAAGAAATTTCTCACCAACCTGACTTTCCCAACTTGCTCGGTTGGACCAGTTGAATCGATCATTTCAATACTTGAACCGATCGTGTCACCCTGTCCATGAGCCGATCGATTCACCACCTGAGTCGATCGGTTCCCCAAGCTCAGCCGATCGGTTCATCACATGAGCCGATCGGTTGGGAGTGCAAATTGTGCAGAAACGGTCAATTGCAATTTCAATCAATCCGATACTCCAATCAATGTGTCCAACACCTTGAACATTATGACATTGAGCTATAAATTAATTGAGTGTTTAATTGAACTACTAAACTCCTTTAGTAATCAATCTAAACATTGTTTGTGGACAAAACTCCTCTTCCAGGTTAAATCCTATGTGTGTGACCCTGTAGGTCCATTTCACATTGGCGGTGAAAGTCCATAACACTTATGACTTCACAAGCAAAGAGTGGTGCCTAGTCACCCATCAGTGCTACCCAAGTGAAATAGAAAGTTGGAGAACAACTTTCAATCCTACAATCTATGAATGGTGTTACAGTGAATGTATAATTCCTTTGTCACTGATATCCCGAATGCACTCGAGGCATGGAACATTCATTGTGTCAACTTTCATTCACTTTCTTGATCTCAGAGTAGATTGGAAGAGATATGTATGACATCAATATCACATACTGATTCACACATGCGTGCATGCCTTTCTCAATCCTACTCATCAAGTGGCCATGGATATCATACTCCCTCAGGAGGGACAAATCCCATATCTATCACTCACCCCTCAAAAGCCCCATGTGTCAAAGCCACCCAATCATCACCTTTATAACAACCCATGTTTCAGGACTGCATTTGATGATGTCAAAGTGTGCCCAACGACATGTGTTGAGTGTAGTGATTTTAGGTCAAAGAATCACACTCACCACCATCACTGTGAGTACTGACTGTGACTACCATGTCATGGTTCCATGTGTCAAACTCATGGTGGGTCTGTCTGGTACACTTGTTCTCTAACAAGTACCTATGTGTTTGGTTTGATATCTCTATATCATGACTAATGAGATTCTGTCATCAACCAACACCACAATCTAGTCTTGTGTATCATTGCTGTCTATCTACCTTCCACAATGACATCTGACTAGGGACATAACCAGAATGTACAAACTCTTAGCATCCGTATGATCTCATCGTCCAGGTCCTCAACCTGAAAGCATACGTCATTGAGTACTGTCATTCTCTAGACATTCAATCTGTTCTATCACTATCTCATATGACTGAACCAGAAAGAATTGGAAGCTTGCCTTTGATGTTTATCAAATCAATCTTAATGTATCCCACCAATCATCCCATGATTGGCTCTCAGGGCATACATACCAACAAACTCCCACTTGCACTGCGAGCCAATCACCCTTGAATCATATTCATAGTGATCTTCAAACATGTCCCACATGTTACTCTTCTCTTGTGCCAATAGAGTGAGTTATGGCAACACCTTGCCAAATTCAGTATAAATTGCATGTCTCACATCTCTTCGTTGTACGTCACACGTATGAGATGGATTTTCCGTAAAATGTGATCTAGTATTCCTTTGCTAACCTTTAGCCACATTGCATGATCAAGGATTCCATACTTGTCATCAATGAGCGGAATATCTATAAGTTAATCTCATGAACTTCCAGATCCATATAGTATCCATTGTTGTTCTCTAACACATAGATACTCGACATTTCCTTTTAAATGGTTTTATTGGAACACTTCCAATTATCAACAAAATTTCACTTTTATGTATCCTATATATATTTTGCGATTAATTTTCTGTCCTTTTCAGAAGTTCGCATCAGTGTAACTCTTTACATTGAACTCTTCCTTATATCCATAGAACTAGTACTTCACAAGTACTTATCAAGTTCTCATGGTATTCCAGTAACCCTTACTGGAACCAGACATACATCCACTCATCATGTCCCACATACGAGTTATTAGGATGAGCACATCATATTGTCATGTCCCACATACAAGATGATGAATGCATTTTGTTCTTGCCATGTCGATACATACAAGATAATGGGATTATTACATACATGATAGATCCATATCTATTCTTAGTGTTCTCATTCTTCATAAGAATTGGACACTTGGCCTTGGGATACTAACTCATTGTAACATGGACAAGTTTTCTCCCACTGAATCTGTGCATACTGAACCCTTCAGTACAGATTGCCAATGTATGCTTTCTCTTTTCAGGTCAAGAGGTTTTTAAGAACTATCTCTATAGATCTCTATTCCTATCACATAGGAAACATCTCTATCTTCCTTAAAGATAATTTCTGGGACGACAGTCGCCAAACTGACAAACAAATCCTTACTAATTAAGAAGAATAAACATAAACAACGGATTAACAAAAATCACTAAAATTTAAAACCATTTTGCAAGGAGATCCTTGTACAGAAAACTTTTACTGAAAGATCCAAAACTCATACATATCATGATTTACATTGTACAACATTGTTTCATATCATCTCAAGGACAGCATATAATAGTTTCTCTATCAAAACACATACTGGAGCAACATAAAACCTCGAGGCATTCAAGCCAAAACCTCAGATCGTTCATGAAACCATAACGAACCAACTCCAAGGACCTAAGAGTACAGAGACGACACATAGGACTTCTATCTACAAGACATGATAGACAATACACTCAACCTGAGTTGTCACTGTTGTCCCTGCTACTGTTGTTCTTTCTCTACAGAAAGGTATTCACCTCCTCGTGCACGCTCACCTAAAAATTTGGATTCCACAGGGGGTGAGACAATTGTAATTGTCCCAGTGAGAGATATAACTCTCCGCCAACAATGATATTATCCCAGTTAAATAGTATTAAACTGAGCAGAGGATAAGCATTTTAGAATATTCTCATATTTTAAAAGATTTCAACTATCTATGATAGAGCAGTAAATCATCCATTCTCTTTATAAGGAATCGGAAGAACATGTATATCATTTACCCATCATACTATATCAACATCTCAAGCTTATCCTGTGATACTCATTATCATGGTATGTCATCAATGAATCGTTCTTATTTCTATTTGTTGGCCTAAGCCAATATGCTAACCAGATATCGAATTGTACCAGTCATGTGAGTATACATCATCATATTCTGTCCAGGCATTGGACTATGCCAATCCTGTGCAACCATTCCAAGCATTGGACTATGCCAATCCCGTGACATTATTCCAGGCATTGAACTATGCCAATCCTGTGCAATTATTCCAAGTATTGGGTTATGACCAATCCTGTGATATTATTCTAGGTATTGGGTTATGACCAATCCTGTGATATTATTCTTGGTATTGGGTTATGACCAATCCTGTGCAATTATTCCAGGTATTGGGTTATGACCAATCCTGTGCAATTATTCTAGGTATTGGGTTGTTACCAATCTTGTGCATTCCAGGTATTGATCTATATCAATCCTGTGATTATTCTAGGCATTGGGTTATTACCAATCCTGTGCAATTATTCCAGGTATTGGGTTGTTAGCAATCCTGTGCATTCCAGGTATTGATCTATGTCAATCCTGTGATTATTCCAGGCATTGGGTTATTACCAATCATGTGCAATTATTCCAGGTATTGGGTTGTTACCAATCCTGTGCATTCCAGGTATTGATCTATGTCAATCCTGTGACTATTCCAGGCATTGGGTTATTACCAATCCTGTGCAATTATTCTAGGTATTGGGTTGTTACCAATCCTGTGCAATTATTCTAGGTATTGGGTTGTTACCAATCCTGTGCATTCCAGGTATTGATCTATGTCAATCCTGTGATTATTCCAGCCATTGGGTTATTACCAATCTTGTGCAATTATTCCAGGTATTGGGTTGTTACCAATCCTGTACATTCCAGGTATTGATCTATGTCAATCCTATGATTATTCCAGGCATTGGGTTATTACCAATCCTGTGCAATTATTCTAGGTATTGGGTTGTTACAAATCCTGTGCATTCCATGTATTGATCTATGTCAATCCTGTGATTATTCCAGGCATTGGGTTATTACCAATCTTGTGCAATTATTCCAGGTATTGGGTTGTTACCAATCCTGTGCATTCCAGGTATTGATCTATGTCAATCTTGTGATTATTCCAGGCATTGGGTTATTACCAATCCTGTGCAATTATTCCAGGTATTGATCTATGTCAATCCTGTGATATTATTCCAGGTATTGGGTTATTATTAATCCTGTGCATTCCAGGTATTGATCTATGTAAATCCTATGATATTATTCCAGGTATTGGGTTATTACCAATCTTGTGCATTTATAGGCTTCATGCCTCTGCTAGGTATTGGTCCGCAACCAATCCTGATTACACAGCTAGGCAGTGGACTCTAACCACTCCTGATTATACATTCATTATGGGGTATCAATACCTTAAATTCATCATTGGTTATCACATCCTTTTACTAGGCATTATACCCTGGGGCAAGCCATCATATCTGTTACGACCCGCGTCGAGCTTATCCCGTAAGTATGATGTTAAGCATGTGATTAGCTGATATGCTAAGTTTTAAGCCTGTTTTTGTTAATAATGTTTAAAATGGATATGACATGTGCTTAGTGTTTTTTCTAGCTTCTAAAGCGTGTAGGATCTTACGCTGGAAGCGTTGCCAGAGAAATCGTTCGAATCCGACCTTCGAGTCAAAAGTTGCAAGTTTTTGGGCTTGTAGGGACCTGTTTGTAGTTTTTGAAAGTTTGAACTTTGCGTTTAGGCCCCTAGGTTTTCTTCCTTATCTACTCTTTCTCCCTTATCTCGTTTCATTTCTCAAAAATGAGAGAATGCAGGAAGCGTTCTCCTTCCTTGCGTGAGAGAGAGAGAGAGAGAAAGAGAGAGAGAGAGAGAGGGAGCTGAGAAGGGAAGACGTCGGAGCTTCGTTCTGCTCTGATCAGCTGCTGCAGCTCGTCCTCTTCCCTCCGTTGGTCTTCTTCTCCATCGATTTGATCCGGGTTTGCAGCAGGAGCTGCGTTTGCAGGGGAAACGGCCAAGAGATTGGGGCGCAAGGAGCAGCCCTAGCTCGTTTCTCTTCCCCCTTCAGGTCCGTTTTGGTGGTATGCATCGATTGCGAACGTTTGGCGGTGTTTGTTTGAGTTTTTCCCGTCGATTCAAGAGAAATCGACTCTTGCAGGTCGTTTTTGTTTTCTGCCTATATGCGGTTAGGCCGAGTTCTTATTCGGTCGGCCGAGTTTCTTATTTGGGTAACCGAACAGCGTTTTTGTCGGCCGAGTTTGGTCCTGATTGGCCGAGTTTCGTTGTAGGTGTATAAGCGGTGTCTTGATCGGCCGAGTTCCCCAGAGGATCGGTCGAGTTGCCAGTTGGTCGGCCGAGGTTGGTCGGCCGAGTTACAGATTCTGGGAAGTGTTCGGCCGAGTTCCATAGTGATCGGACGAGTTTCAAGTGGTGAGTGGCAGTTCATTTAGAAATCATTATTTAACTCATTTTAAATGCTTATTTGCTTCAGTATCAGTTGATATGACTCTTAAATAGTGTAGCATGTACATTAAAGTATGTTAAGTTCATTGGAACTTGAAATGCATGATATGAATGATGAAAAAGAGGAAATTCCATGTTCTACAGTCGTAATGTGATATTTCTGTTAAACTGTATATTTGTTAACTAATTAATAGACATAGGTGCCCTAACACCATAGAACCCCTCGTGAGGTCTGCACCTTGGGGTGAAACGACCTACCTAGCATGTGTCTAGATGGTCGGTGACTCGTGTTCAACAATAATCCGTGCGTGTGTCACGGTGGCACGAGGGCATAAAAGCAGTGTTCAACAATAATCTGTGCATGTGTCACGGTGGCACTGGGAAAAGAAAAGAAAACACGGTTATCTAACACCATTCGTGCTTGTGTCACGAAGGTAACCCTGTGAGACTCTCCGCCTGTGTGCTCAGGTTAGAGGAGGAGTCTAGAGTACACTCTTTTGAGAGTTCAGTGAGGCCGTGTGAGCCTGAGAGTCCTGTAGCAGACCAGGACAGTAGTCAGACTTAGTATTTCCCGGGTGTGTCGCTAAGTCTTGTACGGTGGGACCGTAGCATGAACTTGCTGCGGATCTTTATATGCAGAGTACACTGCATATGTTTAGGGCATAATAATAATATGAATAAGTAATCATACTGGACACAGTAAGTTTACATAACTGTTTATTTACCTGAAATACCGGATGATGCTTAGAAATGTGATTATTATCTGTATATCTGCTATGTCAATAGAACTGCCCTGCTTGAACTGTATATCTGTTTATATTTCAGTTAATAAACCTGACGAGTTGTTTAGTGATAGCTAAGTGAAATGTTATTCACTGAGCGAGTAGGCTCATCCCTCTACTCAAACATTTTCAGGTCAGCATCAGCATCAGGAATCGGAAGGATCGTTTCATCCTAACGCTTAGTTGATAGAAGGTTTGTAGTTAGTCTAGTTAGAGGTCTCTTAGTCCTTTCCCCTCGATCTTCGAGACAAGGTGTGAGTGAGAGAGAGAATGTGTACAAAGATGTAAATTAATGTTATGCTTTCTTTATGTTAATCAATGTATTATGATGTAGACCTTGCTTGTATCTTTAATCAGTTAAATAGAAAAGTTCCTGCAGTTTGCTTAGTTTCTGTTTACAGCTTAAACTTGGTTATCTTTTAACTGTTTTTAATTGTAAATAAAAAAAAATGATGAATGGTTGGTTGTGTGTAAATCCCACCTGTCGTGCCCTAATTTCGTGGTTTGTGGCTAAAGTGAAATTGGGGTGTGACAATTTTTGGTATCAGAGCCTAGGTTTGAGTACTTAGTTACTCAAGATCAGGGGACGATAAGAGACCAATAGGATTAAGGTTTAAGTGTCTTTCTTCTATCTGTAGTTTTCTAATAGGAAATATTCTATTATATCATTGCAGATGGCAGGAAGAGGCTTTGATCGTGATGATCAGGCCGAGAGCCATGTTGGCCCTGATCCACGGTACTTGGGTCCAGGTGGTGGTGACCACGTGGATGAAGCATCCCGGATGTACAGGATGTTCCTGGAGACCAAAGAGAGGTACAAGGCTGATAGGCGAGATTCTTCTTCTACCAGCAATAAAGATCTGATGCAATCTTATGAGCTTGTGAAGAAGCTTGGTGGCACAGAGTTTAGTGGCACTACAGATCCCGCCGAAGCTGATGAGTGGTTTAGACAGATAGAAAAGGTCTTTCGTCTGATGGAGCTTCCAGAAGATAAGAAGATTAATCGTGCAGTCTACCTTTTGATAGGCGATGCAGAGTTGTGGTGGCGTGGTGTGGAAGAAAAGAGGGGAGGTACAGAGCTTTCCTGGCAGGATTTCTCTGAGGAGTTTCATCTCAAATTCTATCCACCCACTTTTCTTAATGAGAAAATCAGGCAGTTACAGAATATTAAGCAGGGGAACATGACAGTTACAGAGTATGAAGCGCTTTTCACACGGTTAGCTAACTTCTGTCCACAGCTTGTTCCCGACAACATAGAAAGATGCAGAAGGTTTCAGGAAGGGCTAAGGCCAGAGATTCGGCATACAGTTTCTGCTACTAGCAGGAGGAACAGAGAGAACTTTGGCGAGTTTGTTGAGGCTGCCAGACAGGTTGAAGAATCTGTGAATGCTGATAGGGTGCCCGAGTCTAAGAAAAGATCTGCAGATTTCAGTAGAGGACAATCCAGTAGTGGATACAGAGGTGGAGGTAGAGGTTTCTTTTCTAAGCTTGGGCGTGGCTTTGGTTGCTTCGGCAGGCAGAGATCTGAGAATGTCACTACTTCTAGAGGCAGAGGAGGATACAACCCAGGAAGATGGAGTAGTGCCGTTAGTGGACAGTCTTCTGGATCATCTACTTCTGTGACTGGTCCACAGAAACAGGAGATGCGGGTATGTAATACCTGTGGAAAATTTCACTCTGGGCAATGTTGGGGTTTAGATTATACAGGATGTTACCATTGTGGGCAGATAGGACATATAAAGAAGTTTTGTCCTCAGCATCAACCAGCAGCATCACAAGCTTCTCAGTCTCAGTTTTATGATGTTCAGAGACAACCTCCAGCTGAAGGACCGAGTTCTTCTATGGCTTCTGGTTCCAGAGGTGGTGGAGTATCCAGTGGTAGAAGTGGTCAAAGAGGACAGCGTGGCATAGGGAGAGCGGCAACACGTTTCTTTTCTTTGACACCTCAGGAAGGTATAATCTCATCACAAGTTGTTACAGGAGAGATGCTTTTGTTTAATAGTATACCAGTTTCAGTTTTGATAGATCCGGGAGCTACTCATTCTTTTATACGACGTTCTTTAGTTGATGAACTTAATCTGTTAACTCAAGAGTTGGCAGATGAGTTAGTGTTGAGGGTTCCACTAGGTGGACCAAAAGTTTTATCCGAGTCTTGTCCCAGATGTTTGTTATCTTTTGAAGGTTTCACCTTTGCTGCTAATCTCATACCCTTGGATGTAAATACTTTTCAAGTCATCTTGGGTATGGATTGTCTTGAGACATATCGAGTGCAACTCGATTGTTGGAAGAAGGAAGCTACCTTTCAACTAGGGGAATTTTCTTGTGTCTTTACTGGAGACAGGAAAGTTCTACCTATGTGTATAGTATCAGCTGTTGTAGCTGATAAGATGCTACAGAAAGGATGTGAAGCGTTCCTTGCTCATGTGGTTGACACCAGAGCAGAGAAGAGCACTGCCAGTGTTTATGATGTGCCTGTGGTTCGTGAGTTCTCTGATGTTTTTCCAGAGGAGTTACCAGGCTTACCTCCTGTCAGAGACATTGGTTTTGAGATTCAGGTGTATCTAGGTAGTCATCCGGTAGCACTGCCAGCCTATAGAATGGCACCTGCAGAGTTGAAGGAACTCAAGGTGCAGTTGCAGGAGTTGCTGGATAAGGGTTTCATTAGACCCAGTTCTTCACCGTGGGGTGCTCCAGTCATGTTTGTTAAGAAAAAGGATGGTACCATGCGTCTCTGTATAGATTACAGGCAACTGAACAAGATCACTATAAAGAACAAGTATCCATTGCCGAGAATAGATGATCTGTTTGATCAGTTGCGTGGAGCGACGATCTTTTCTAAAATTGATTTGAGATCTGGATATCATCAGCTCAGAATAAAGGCTTTTGATATTCCTAAAACAGCTTTCAGAACTAGGTATGGGCATTATGAGTTTTTGGTCATGTCGTTTGGGCTGACCAATGCCCCAGCAGCCTTTATGGATATGATGAATCGGATTTTCAAACCATTCCTAGATCAGTTTATTGTAGTCTTTATAGATGATATTCTGATCTATTCCAGAGACGATGAACAGCATGAGCAACACTTGAGAGTAGTGTTGCAGTTGTTGAGATGACACCAGTTGTTTGCTAAATTTAGCAAGTGTGAATTCTGGTTGGCCGAGGTAGCATTTCTTGGACATGTTATCTCGAGAGATGGAGTTAGCGTGGATCCTAAGAAAGTTGAATCTGTGCTTCAGTGGGAACAGCCTAAGACTCCTACTGAGATTAGAAGTTTCTTGGGATTAGCAGGCTATTACAGAAGGTTTATATAGAACTTCAGTGTTCTAGCATCACCCTTGACACGCTTGACGAGGAAGGATGCACCGTTTGTTTGGTCTGATAACTGTGAGAAAAGTTTTCAGATTTTAAAGAAGAAGCTGACTTCAGCACCAGTGTTGGTTTTGCCAGAGGCAGACAAAGGTTATACAGTGTTCTGCGATGCTTCCAGGAGGGGTTTAGGCTGTGTGTTGATGCAAGAAGGCAAGGTTGTGGCCTATGCATCTAGACAGCTTAAGAAGAACGAAGAGAACTACCCTACTCATGATCTCGAGTTAGCTGCTATAGTTCATGCTCTTAAGATATGGTGTCACTACCTGTATGGTGAGACATGTCACGTGTTTACAGACCATAAGAGCCTGAAATATATCTTCTCTCAGAAGGACTTGAATTTGAGACAGCGCAGATGGCTTGAGCTGATCAAAGACTATGATGTGACAATTGATTACCATCCTAGTAAGGCAAATGTTGTAGCTGATGCCTTGAGTAGAAAGTCAAGTTCAACAGCTAATGCATTTTCTATGGCATGTTTCAAGAGAGACTTGCTTGTAGATATGCGAAAGTTGAATTTAAACTTGGATGTGACTGGACAGAGTGGGTTGATTGCTCAGATGCAAGTCAGACCTACTTTTTATAATCAGATTAAGGAATTACAGCAGAGTGATGAAGAGTTGTGGCAAATCATGCAGGAAATGTCATAAGGTAAGAGAACAGAGTTCAGGTTTTCTGATGAAGGCATGTTGTATCTTCATGATAGATTGTGTGTACCTGGGAACAGTGAGTTGAAAGAGCAGATTCTTGAAGAAGCGCATACTTCTATGTATGCAATGCATCCAGGTAACACAAAGATGTACAGGAACCTCAAAGAGCTGTACTGGTGGTCAGGTATGAAAAAGGATGTGGCTGAATATGTGGCTAAATGTGGAGTATGTCAGTAGGTTCAGGCTGAGCATCAGAAACCTGCTGGTACTTTGCAGTCGCTTCCTATACCAGAATGGAAATGGGAACACATCACGATGGACTTTGTGGTAGGATTACCCAGGACGCCCAAGGGTTCGGACTCGATATGGGTGATTGTGGATAGACTAACTAAGTCTGCTCACTTTCTTCCTATCAAGTCAACCTTTGACGTTTCAAAGTTGGCTAAAGTCTATGTGAAGGAAGTAATCAGATTACATGGGATTCCAGTTTCCATTATTTCTGACAGAGATCCAAAGTTTACATCTAGAT
The DNA here is from genome assembly GCA_963693085.1 of Alisma plantago-aquatica. Lineage (NCBI taxonomy): Eukaryota > Viridiplantae > Streptophyta > Magnoliopsida > Alismatales > Alismataceae > Alisma > Alisma plantago-aquatica. Next base: position 120,425,982 of record OY856411.1, read on the forward strand.
TCTGGAATCAGTTACATCGTGCGTTGGGCACAAGGCTGAAATTCAGTACAGCGTTTCACCCACAGACAGATGGTCAATCTGAGAGGACCATTCAGACCCTTGAAGACATGCTAAGAGCATGCGTGCTACAGTTCATAGGTAACTGGGAAGAACACTTAAGCTTAATGGAGTTTGCATATAATAACAGTTACCATTCTAGTCTTGGAATGGCTCCATATGAAGCTCTTTATGGCAGGAAGTGTAGATCGCCAGTTTGTTGGTACGAGGTGGGTGAGAAGGAAATTCTTGGACCTGAATTAGTTGATATAACTACAGAGAAGATATCTGTGATCAGGGATCAGTTAAAAGCTGCTCAGGATAGACAGAAAAGTTATGCAGAGAGACGACGTCGACCTCTTGAGTTTGAGGTTGGTGACGAGGTTTATTTGAAGGTTTCGCCGTGGAAGGGAGTGCTGAGGTTTGGCAAGAGGGGTAAGTTGACCCCTAGGTATATGGGTCCATATACTATTGTTGAGAGGATTGGACCTGTAGCTTACAGGTTGGATTTGCCATCTGAGTTGGCAAATCTTCATGATGTCTTCCATGTGTCTATGCTGAAAAAGTGTCATCCCGGTACAGAAAAGATTCTAGATCCAGAACCGGCGCAGCTTAGAACAGATGTGTCCTATGTTGAAGGACCAGTGCAGATAGTTGATCACCGGATCAAAAAGCTTAAGAACCGCGAGATACCTTTAGTGAAGGTTTTATGGAGAAACCATAATCTTGAGGAAGCTACGTGGGAACTAGAGTCTGAGATGCGTGGCAAGTTTCCTTTTCACTTCTAGGAATTTCGGGACGAAATTCTTATAAGGGAGGGAAATTTGTTACGACCCGCATCGAGCTTATCCCGTAAGTATGCTGTTAAGCATGTGATTAGCTGATATGCTAAGTTTTAAGCCTATTTTTGTTAATAATGTTTAAAATGGATATGACATGTGCTTAGTGTGTTTTCTAGCTTCTAAAGCGTGTAGGATCTTACGCTGGAAGCATTGCCAGAGAAATCGTTCGAATCCGACCTTCGAGTCAAAAGTTGCAAGTTTTTGGGCTTGTAGGGACATGTTTGTAGTTTTTTAAAGTTTGAACTTTGCATTTAGGCACCTAGGTTTTCTTCCTTATCTACTCTTTCTCCCTTATCTCGTTTCATTTCTCAGAAACGAGAGAACGCATGAAGCATTCTCCTTCCTTGCGTGAGAGAGAGAGAGAAAGAGAGAGAGAGAGAGAGAGAGAGAGAGAAGGGAGCTGAGAAGGGAAGACGTCGGAGCTTCGTTCTTCTCCGATCAACTGCTGCAGCTCGTCCTCTTCCCTCCGTTGGTCTTCTTCTCTGTTGATTTGATCCGGGTTTGCAGCAGGAGCTGCGTTTGCAGGGGAAACGGCCAAGAGATTGGGGCGCAAGGAGCAGCCCTAGCTCGTTTCTCTTCCCCCTTCAAGTCCGTTTTGGTGGTATGCATCGATTGCGAACGTTTGGCGGTGTTTGTTTGAGTTTTTCCCGTCGATTCGAGAGAAATCAACTCTTGCATGTCGTTTTTGTTTTCTGCCTGTACGCGGTTTCGCCGAGTTTTTATTTGGTCGGCCGAGTTTCTTATTTGGGTAACTGAACAGCGTTTTTGTCGGCCGAGTTTGGTCCTGATCGGCCGAGTTTCCTTGTAGGTGTATAAGCGGTGTCCTGATCGGCCGAGTTCCCCAGAGGATCGGTCGAGTTGCCAGTTGGTCGGCCGAGATACAGATTCTGGGAAGTGTTCGGCCGAGTTCCATAGTGATCGGCCGAGTTTCAAGTGGTGAGTGGCAGTTCATTTAGAAATCATTATTTAACTCATTGTAAATGCTTATTTGCTTCAGTATCAGTTGATATGACTCTTAAACAGTGTAGCATGTACATTAAAGTATGTTAAGTCCATTGGAACTTGAAATGCATGATATGAATGATGAAAAAGAGGAAATTCCATGTTCTACAGTCGTAATGTGATATTTCTGTTAAACTGTATATTTGTTAACTAATTAATAGACATAGGTGCCCTAACACCGTAGAACCCCTCGTGAGGTCTGCACCTTGGGGTGAAACAACCTACCTAGCGTGTGTCTAGATGGTCGGTGACTCATGTTCAACAATAATCCATGCGTGTGTCACGGTGGCACGAGGGCAGAAAATCAGTGTTCAACAATAATCCGTGTGTGTGTCACGGTGGCACTGGGAAAAGAAAAGAAAACATGGTTATCTAACACCATTCGTGCTTGTGTCACGAAGGTAACCCTGTGAGACTCTCCGCCTGTGTGCTCAGGTTAGAGGAGGAGTCTAGAGTACACTCTTTTGAGAGTTCAGTGAGGCCGTGTGAGCCTGAGAGTCCTGTAGCAGACCAGGACAGCAGTCAGACTTAGCATTTCCCGGGTGTGTCGCTAAGTCTTGTATGGTGGGACCGTAGCATGAACTTGTTGCGGATCTTTATATGCAGAGTACACTGCATATGTTTAGGGCATAATAATAATATGAATAAGTAATCATATAGGACACAGTAAGTTTACATAACTGTTTATTTACCTGAAATACCGGATGATGCTTAGAAATGTGATTATTATCTGTATATCTGCTATGTCAATAGAACTGCCCTGCTTGAACTGTATATCTGTTTATATTTCAGTTAATAAACCTGACGAGTTGTTTAGTGATAGCTAAGTGAAATGTTATTCACTGAGCGAGTAGGCTCATCCCTCTACTCAAACATTTTCAGGTCAGCATCAGCATCAAGAATCGGAAGGATCGTTTCATCCTAACGCTTAGTTGATAGAAGGTTTGTAGTTAGTCTAGTTAGATGTCTCTTAGTCCTTTCCCCTCGATCTTCGGGACAAGGTGTGAGTGAGAGAGAGAATGTGTACAAAGATGTAAATTAATGTTATGCTTTCTTTATGTTAATCAATGTATTATGCTGTAGACCTTGCTTGTATCTTTAATCAGTTAAATAGAAAAGTTCCTGCAGTTTTCTTAGTTTCTGTTTACAGCTTAAACTTGGTTATCTTTTAACTATTTTTAATTGTAAATAAATAAAAAATGATGAATGGTTGGTTGTGTGTAAATCCCACCTGTCGTGCCCTAATTTCGTGGTTTGTGGCTAAAGTGAAATTGGGGTGTGACAATATCAATTCACATTCTTTTTATAATACAAGTATTCATCATGTCTCATTTTAACATATTCAAGGCACCATAGCCCCTATTTTGTCTATGACTATAATGCATATATGAGCAAGATTTCATTATTATCTTTGTAACCATTTATTATTATTATTATGTTACAGGGTTCCCATTTACTTGGTTTATTTTAAACATTACTAATTCTTACATCAATCTTTAGATCAATATCTTGTCACCTCTCATTAGGAAACAACTAATCACATGACTCATAAGGCCCATTAAACATCTTGTCACCTCTCACTGGGCAACAACTATTCACATGGATCACAAGGCCATTAAACATCTTGTCACCTCTCACTAGGAAACAACTATTCACATGGCTCACAAGGCCATTAAACATCTCAATGTAACAATTGACATAACATACTTCATGTGTTACTCATCCAAGTACATTGGATTTAAGGTGCATCAAGGTACATCAACCTTGAAATGCTGGATGTGATATCTATCATGTCTTGATGTATCACTTCCCTCATTACTTTTAACTTACTTAAATTCATCAACTTATCTTGTATTAGGGTATTTCCCATCCTCATACTTTATGCACTAGCCCATCACATTCATTCTGTAGTGTATTGATCATAAGTCATACATTTGAATTGTCCAACCATCATCAATTGATATGGACTCATCTCAGATTGAGACATTATTGATATAAGGTTCTCCATTATCAACCACTCTAGGTGTTTTAACTATCAAGGTATTAGCCACACCATTACTTGGTGTTACACTCGTCACTCCTAAGAGTATCTTGCTCTCACCTCTACAAGGTGTCTCAGGTTAATGGTGTGCATATGTTCACCATGTCGGGTTGTAGGTGTATAGGCACCACCATATTGGGCTAGAAGTATATACATACCATTCATATCGGGCTAGAGTTGTTTATATGTGTTACCCATGTCATGCATGAGGTATAAATCCATCACCATGTTGGGCTAGACATCAAATAGGGTTGTGTAACGGGCTACCATATCGTTCAATAGCATTTTCTATTCTTTACTCATATCGGGTTACCCAAATTAGGGTTTCATGTCAACTTACAAGTATTCATTTAACCTTGTATCGTGCATGGAGTCTATACTTGACTCCCTATCGTGCAAGAGGTGTATACTACACCCCCATATCATACAACAAGGTATACAATCATATTCATGTCATTTTAGTGAAGTAGGTGCATCATCATATCGGGTTAGAGGTGATTGCTTGTATGCTTGCACCCGATATCACATTTATAAGGTGATACCATCATCTTCAAGCTCTAGACCTTTATTCTAACTGTTATAGTTCATGTAAACAGGTCTAAGCAACTACTAGAACTCATAATCTCATCAACTATTTCAGTAAATTTCGGAATTAAAAGTAATTCATTAAGTATAGCAATTTAGGTGATGAATAATAACATAGCTGAGTTCAAGTTATATAACCCGCCTTAAGAACCACTTCAAAGCTTCAAGCTCCAAAGCTCCATGTTCCTAAGGTTGAAGATGACTTTATCAAAGGTCCAAGGCTCGTTCACAACTCCTTCATATACAAGGAATCACCATGTATAAGAAATTGGTGAAGAAGAAAAGAAAGGAAGATCAAAACCCTAAATTCATGCTTCAATCCAAGCTTGAAGATGATCTTATCCTCACCTTAGGGTTAAGTATGAGCTCCTTCTTGCTCCTTAACACCTTTGCACGATACACTAGTGTCCTTGCATGATATTCCACCCCTCTTGCATGATATGTAACTCACTTGCACGATATGACACTCACTTGGAGTCAAAACTTCACTCTATGGCCGATATCACCCTATATTACCGATATCACCCTATATGGCCGATATCACCTACTTGGGCGATATTCTCTTGCCACGAGTGATATCCCAAGGCCCATGCACGATACCACATCATCCCTTCACGATATGGGAGATCTATGCACGATACCTTAGAGTAGGAGGGTGGTAAGTGTCGCAAAATTGCACCAAGGGGTGAAACTAGGGGTATATATACTTGTTGTTCATGAAGAAGGGCAAAAATGAGGTGTCAACATTTTGAGATAGTAGGTGCCACATGTCATGCATGGGTGACACGTGTCCATGCATGCATCATCATTTATCTTGTCTTGAAAAACAGTTGAGGATCATCTAGAGATGCAAATTTGTCCATTACTTATCCATTTGGATAAGTCATCTAGGTTTAATCACTATTTTAAATCAAGCCGATACACTTTTTCTAAGGAAACTTGTTGTCCGTCAAACCTCACCTCCTTGAGGTGATTTGCACTATATGGCCTTTTCCAAGAGTTCAAAAAATGATATGAGTCTTGTCCCAAGGATCCTTGGCTGATAGGCACTCATATATAGGCTTTTCAACTTGATACAACTCAAGTTAAGCTTTCATATTCAACCCTTTTCTTGGTCATTTCATCACCAAGATTACCATCACTCATAAGTGATTCAAACATGGTGTATCATTCATTATCTATCCTATAAATGATACATATAGGAAGTAGGAACACTCTAGAGGTGGTAATTTGCATATCAACCCCACATTTTGGGTAAATTACAATTTGTACCAAAATTGGTGCACAAGTCACCAACATTGTTCAAACAAGTTCAACCTTAGAATTTGGGCTTTCCACAAGCCACCACATAGCATAATTTTCTCTCTTATGATGCTAAAACATATAAGGCACGTTCAACATGTGACATATTGCAATATAACCCCTCAACTTGGGTAAATTGCACTTTGGTCCAAAATAAAGAAACATTGCTCAAACAACATTCAATCGGGACCAAACTTGAAAAAAAAGCGTGTCACATGATAACAAAGCACCTTAGAGGATTATATTAAATTTCTAAGAAACTTTATTAGCCAAAAAAATAGGGTTACCTCATAACCCAGGTCAGGGATGTTACAATTTCCATTTTTGGATTTCCATTCCAGAACATTTCCATTTCACATCAACATGTGGAATGTGAACACGCTCCCACTAAATCACAGATCCCTTCTTTATCTTTGACATATCAGCAAACCCTTTGACTATATCATCAAAGTAAAGATCCAATTCTGAGTTGCTTGTACTCAATCAATCACATTGATAAGTCCATTGTAACTTATAGACTTTATTTGCATTAGTGGATTCATAAACCTTATATGTTGTGTCATGTACACATCCCTGTTTTATTCCTCATAGGAATGTGGTTTTAGTATCCATATGCCAAATGTCTTAGTCATTAAGTTGCAATCAACAAGCATCATCCTTCTCAAAATGTTATCCATGTGTCTTAACACTTAAGATTCATTTGCACTTATGGATTTCATCCAATGGGTGCTACCATCAAGGTCATACCTTATGGTTCACATGGATGTCATTTAGGATGTAATGGTCATAAACCATAACTCAAAATTAGGTTCCTCATATTCATCTAGATAGTTGACTCATCACATGAACAACTCATCACATAGATAAACGAGGTGTATCCGTCAAGGATATAAGAACTTACAACTCCTTGTGATTCTTAATGTCCTTTATTAGTATGGGGTATTCTTTTATTAAGAAGAATTCAGTTATTTGATAATCATTCTCTAACTCCTTAGAGTATGATTCCTTCTGGATTTAGATATCACCGTGCCTTAATCATGAGTTCACTATGATACACTATCATAATCACTCATAAGGATCTCAAACATTTGGTCCAAGTATTTCATTCATTGATCTCATTAAGAATTAACACTTTACCAAATTTGCACTTCATATATGATAATCTTGAACACTTCAAGATATTCATATTGGTATTTCTCTAAACACCATTTGAAGTATTAGCATTTGTTCCAATAGGTATGTAAATACATCACATGTATCATACCTAATAGGATAATCATTCTCCCACTACCTTTAGTGAATATTGATTAATCATGTCCAAGATATTCATGTCTCTTACTGGTTCTCTAACCAAAAGAGTCTAGATTTATCCATCACATGGAAACTAGAAATGAATTTCTCATGATTGATGCTAATTTGATTGTTTGAGTTATCTATAACTTTTAGGTATCATTTTATCTTATGCATATCAAATACCACAAGATAAACAAGGCATTGCCACAATGATCATATCTTTAGAAATTGAAACATATCTTTATTGATTGCCATTATTGTCATACAATATGCAAAAATAAAGTGTTTCTATCTATTGGCAAATATGAAATAGCAGTTCATAACTGTATTACATTCCTTTTAGGCTGAAAATAAACTAAAGTACCCCTATCTATGGAGGCAACACTTGCCCCATTTATTGAGTGCTTTACACTTTACATCATGGTATCATATACCTCAAAAGTGTTACAAGTTTACTTTCATGACAACTTTAAGTAGAGACGTCTGTCGCCTCCTTCTTCTTTTGTTCTTCCAGATAGAGAGGACAATTCCTTTACCAATGTCCTGGCTTTTGACAATGGTGGCAATTGCCTTTCTTGGTGACGCCTCCCTTGGCCTTGAGAGTTGAAGACGACTTGGGCTCCTGGATAGCATCAGAACCTTTCTTAGATTTTCCCTTACCCTTTCTCTTGGACTTGCCTTTCTTGCTTGTGATCACCATCACAGACTTAGGCTTGTCCTTCTTCATCTGTGTCTCGGATGTCCTCAACATGCCCAACAACACTGTTAGTGGCCTATCAAAGTTGTTCATGTTGTAGTTCATCACAAACTGACTGTAGGATTCTGGCAACGATTACAGTATCACGTCAGTAGCCAACTCTGGGCTAAGTGGAAATCCCAATCTTGTCAGGTTCTCCACATACCCAATCATCTTTAGTATGTGAGTACCAACTGGATCATCTTCTGTCATGACACACTTGAACAGTGCCCTTGAGACATCGTATCTCTCTTGTCGTGCTTGATCTTCATACATGTTCTTGAGATGCTAAATCATCTCAATGACAGTCATGTTCTCATGCTGTATCTACAACTCGTGGTTTATTGAGCACAACATCAAGCACTTTGCATCAATGACATCATCAGAATGCTTCTTGGAAGCATCCCTTTCTGCCTTTGGTGCATTGGGAGCAGGTTCCTCTTGAATTGGAGTATCCAGGACATAGAGCTTTCACTCTTGAGTGAGAACAATTCTCAATGTCCTATGCCAGTCATGGAAGTTTGTCCCATTCAGCTTGTCCTTTTCAAGGACCGATCGCAAAGAAAAGTGATTGTTGTTTGTTTCCATTTGTACTACAAAAGGAAAATATGCAATTTTTAGTCCAAAACTCAAATTTTGACTTATTTGATTGATTTGAAAAGTTGACGATATAATTAGGACTTTAACTAATTATCGCTCCCACTATTTTAGTTCAAATTGACAACCCTCACCATCAATCCGGAAGATTGCAGCGTACAACCTTCTAGTGGGCAAGATCCTGAAATCCTCTAAGTCATGGACCAGCTTGGGCTATCACCCACAACTTAGATCTCTCAGGTAGACAACTCTTACCAATTGCATCATATGCAACTCTTGATGAATGAACATGCACAACACCTTTCCATGAACATTACTTGCCTATGGGCTTAGACGCTCTAAGAATCACCACTTAAGTCTAACCCAAAAGCCGACACGGTAAACATGCACCCTGCTTTGGCAGAACCTACATGTCTACCCTTCACATTTCCACAAGATAGACGGCGCACCAAGCTTTGGCGTAACCTACACTTGGTCGATCGAGTTTTTCATGTGTGCCACTAATGGAAGGCATATAAGACTTAATATTTTAATGAGGGATTTGGTTTTATATACATATACATATCCAATCACCACAATACATGGTACGTATCATATACATGCTATATCCCACAGAAAACATGCAAAACGATAAAAGTGATGATTATGGCCATCCTAATGTGATTCCTCAAGCCAAGAAGAATCACAGTCATCTAGGTCTACATTACATGCAACTTGTACAAGATGAACTCTGTGCTTTGCCTTTATGGGTTTGATCAACTCATCACATGAATGATCGTTTCGCCATCAGACTGGTCGGCTGGGTGCCACTAACCGATCGATTGGCTCCTCCAACCGATCGGTTCGCCTGGTCGTCATGCATCTCATCATGGCCGCCACCCACTCGTCTCGCTCCTCGAACCAGTCATCAACCGATCGACTCACTCCTTGAACCGATCATCTCGAACGTCAACCGATCGGTTCACGCCTTGAACCGATCGTCAGGATGTCCTCCATTCTTTGACATAACAGGAAATAAAATTCTATCCTATTTTACAATGTAAAAAAAGAAACCTCGAGTTACATTCGAGGGGAGCAAAGGTAGGAAAGAAATCTCAAATTATTTCGAGTTACATCAGGAATAGGAGAAGGAAGGTCGGTGCACAGACCGAGATGCAAGCTACCACATATAACCATACACAGATAGGGTTTATTGGCCATAACCATGCTATACATCCACCACAAAACTCGTTTAAGGGTGACACGTATCGAGTTTATTCATATTACATATCATATATGTATATTGGGATTTGTGGATTTAGGATTGGACATGCATAAAGCCAATTTTATTCGCATCATATGCAATAAATAAAGGTGACAAACCAAAATCGATCATATTGATAATCCTAAAGTATAGAGTAGTTGACGTGGCTCTGATACCACTGTTGGGTTTTATGGGAGGCAGAGAAGGCAGCGGAAACAAAAAAAATTTCTCCTCCCCAAACCTAGAACAAGGAAATGTGTCAACGTCTATATAATAGGAAAGAATGGTTTATGGAATCATACCTTGTCCCGAGGCTTGCTCGGCGACAATACCTCGTCGCTTGTGCGATCTTCACATCCGGTCTTGGACGGTGTCTGTACAGCTCCTGATCGCATCGGGACTATCAGGATTGCTAGTTGTCCTCCGAGCGGCAGAAATCTCCCGCCTCTGAAGTAGTCCACACGGACCACCTGGAACTCCAATCTCCTTGTCTCATAAGGAATTGGAAGGAGTCGCACCCTCCTGTCAGTGTACTAGTCACTGACACACTCTCCTGCCACCAGTCGCTTTCTGTAGTTGTCTTTCCCTTATTGTGCCTCCCTTATCGGTTAGGACTTGCTTGGGCTCTCTCAATTACCAAAACCAGAGAAAACAACAACTTTACAGAGCAACTGGTTGCACTGAGTTGTTCTTTGAGAAGCCCCCAATACCCCTATATATAGGAGGGTCATGGGACAGGGTTCTCTATCCTGGGCAATGTGGGACTAAAGCAAGAGTAGAAGGGTTCGAGATTTTCCACAAAAACAACCAACTGCACAACCTGAACCGATCGTTTCATTTCTGAAATGGTCGGTTGGGGACCTGAGTCAGTCGGTTGACACCTCAATCGATCGGTTGGGACCCATGAAACAGTCGGTTCACTTCTGAACCGGTCGGTTCGTGGTCCTGGTCAGTTCCTGATTGACTTTTCCTCTTTTGTTTCGAATTGGTACCAAATACCAATCCTTATTCCAATCAAATTGGGCAAGTGAAATGAAAAGAAATTTCTCACCAACTTGACTTTCCCAACTTTCTCGGTTGGACCAGTTAAACTGATCGTTTCAACACTTGAACCGATCCTTTCACCCTGTCCATGAGCCGATCGACTCACCACCTGAGTCGATGGGTCACCAAGCTCAGCCGATCGGTTCATCACATGAGCCGATCGGTTGGGAGTGCAAATTGTGCAGAAATTATCAATTGCAGTTTCAATTAATTCGATACTCCAATCAATGTGTCCAACACCTTGAACATTATGACATTGAGCTATAAATTAATTGAGTGTTTAATTGAACTACTAAACTCCTTTAGTAATCAATCTAAACATTGTTTGTGGACAAAAATCCTCTTCTAGGTTAAATCCTATGTGTGTGACCCTGCAGGTCCATTTCACGTTGGCGGTGAAAGTCCATAACACTTATGACTTCACAAGAAAAGAGCGGTGCCTAGTCACACATCAGTGCTACCCAAGTGAAATAGAAAGTTGGAGAACAACTTTCAATCCTATAATTTGTGAATGGTGTTACAGTGAATGTATAATTCCTTTGTCACTGATATTCCAAATGAACTCGAGGCATGGAACAGTCATCTTGTCAACGTTCATTCACTTTCTTGATCTCAATGTAGATTGGAAGAGATATCTATGACATCAATATCACATACTGATTCACACGTGCGTGCATGCCTTTCTCAATCCTACTCATCAAGTGGCCATGGATATCATACTCCCTCAGGAGGGACAAATCCCATATCTATCACTCACCCCTCAAAAGCCCCATGTGTCAAAGCCACCCAATCATCACCTTTATAACAACCCATGTTTCAGGACTGCGTTTGATGATGTCAAAGTGTGCCCAGCGACATGTGTTGAGTGTAGTGATTTCAGGTCAAAGAATCACACTCACCACCATCACTATGAGTACTGACTGTGACTAGCATGTCATGGTTCCATGTGTCAAACTCACGGTGGGTCTTTCCGATACACTTGTTCTCTAACAAGTACCTATGTGTTTGGTTTGATATCTCTATATCATGACTAATGAGATTCTGTCATCAACCAACACCACAATCTAGTCTTGTGTGTCAGTGCTGTCTATCTACCTTACAAAATGACATCTAACTAGGGACATAACAAGAATGTACACACTCTTAGCATCTGTATGATCTCATCGTTTAGGTCCTCAACCTGAAAGCATACGTCATTGAGTATTGTCATTCTCTAGACATTCAATCTGTTCTATCACTATCTCATATGACTGAACCAGAAAGAATTGGAAGCTTGCCTTTGATGTTTATCAAATCAATCTTAATGTATCCCACCAATCATCCCATGATTGGCTCTCAGGGCATACATACCAACAGTCGCACCCTACAAAAGAAAAGTCAGGTGATGAAATGAAGCCTTTACCGGATCCACCACCTGATCTGGTACAAGAAGAAGTTCAAGTGGCCGACCCTCTATCAACTGCTTTGGATCATGAAGAAGGCACCTTGACTCTGAATTTCAAGGGTGAGCCACAATTGGAGGACACATATAGGCATGACTTTGATTATTTGCCTAGTCCCCCAATTTCAACTGCATATATTCCACCTCCCCCGCTGATGGGGCAAGGTCTCCGGATTCTTCTAGATAGACAAAGAGGTGAAATAAATGTGCATCCAAGTCATATAGAAAACCCATTTGAGTTTCCATGACCACCCAGTCAACAGGTTGTCCATGACGCTTCCTCACTCTCAGTGCTGACTATCATGAAACATCTTCGCCAGACCTTCTTTCAATTGCGAGGTCCACCTAGTTAACATTGCACATCTCTTCCCCTCCATCTCGAACCTAGTGTTTGCTCGGAGACGAGCAAACTCATAAGTTCGAGATGGAGGATGGGTGGTATGTTTCTCACTCCACCCTCTATCGTTACTACTTTCTGATTTTCCGTTCTAGTTTCTTTTTCATACTTTTTCCGCATTTTCATAATCTTCTTAAAATAAATCCTTTATCTAGTCAGCTTTTGCTTTTTAAATCTATGTTCATCACCTCTTTTCATTGCAAATTCACAAGAAAAGAATGCTTCAAACTAATCGATAAATGATTTCATCTTGTATAGTCGGTGAATCCTAAATAGAAAAAAGTTGATAAGATTCAATAGAAAAAAGTTGATAAGATTCAATAAGACTGAGATAGATCAAATGCATCACGCCTCTCACTGATTAATGGATCAGCTGTATGGAATTCTCATTTGAAGTTTTATCATGTCACTTTTTGAGTAGAGTGTGAGGAAGAAAAGGAACCCGTCATATGGAATTGCAAAGCAAACTGCATTATGATCTGAACTCTCTTCTATACTACTTCTTTCATCTCCATACCTCTCCGCTCACCAACCATGCCAAAGCTTTAAGTTCGGTGTGGCACACCACACTATTTTCTAGTGTAAGCTAGAACATTGCTGAACTCTAAGTTTGGTGTGGTACACCACACCTCTTCTTCTATAACTGCTTCCTCCATACCCCTCAATACATAACAGGGGCATATCACCTTCTCATTTTTTTCAAAACGTATACAATGATGATTGTGCACATACCAAGGTTGAGTAAAACTCTACCCCGATTCCAAAAAGAGTCCCGGCAGCCCAAATATACAAAATCCAAAAATACCCTTTCTCCTAAGCCAAGTGAGAATGAATAAAAGCCAGAGTGTGAATAAAAGCATGAGAGTTGTGCCCTGAATAAGGATAACCGACAAAGGTCTTGCCTAGTTGGTACATTAGCTGCCCTCACAAAGGTAGATGTGTCAAGCCTGGTAGTGAGACCCTAAGGCTCCAAAAATAACCCCTTACCTCCTCTCGAAGAGGTAAGTTAGCCAATAGCCTTAATCCAACCTATACACACTTCTGAGTTACCTTTAGAAGAAAAAAAAGTGGGTGTAAGGCTAAGTCAACCAGAGTTGTGCACAAAACACTCAAAGTATCTTGATGAATCCACCAATAATAAGAATCTTGAATTGATTAGAGGAGAGACTCTTATCTTTTGATCACACCCCTATTCTTTCCCTTTTCAACCTACTAGCACCATAATTGCCTCCATTTCAACCATTCTCTTGAAAACACCAGTGACAGATCATATACATATTTGATTGATTCTATGGGTCTTTTCAAAATCACATAAAACTTTTAAACATGACTGATTGAGCAGAGAGTGAGAAGGAAATACTTCAGTAAAGTGAACTCAGAAATGAGGATATCACAAGATATATTCTGTGATCTAAGGAAGCCTTGATACTGTATCGATCTGAGCCATGAACAAAATTATGATATGACATAAGGATGAGGCAATCACGAGATGAATGATTTCATTGGTGACTTTTTTAAGTTTTCCGTTCCTCGGGACGAGCGACACTTAAGTTCAGTGTGGGTGATGCATCCTCCAGACTCATCCCCAGTCACCAATTCAAAGGATTTCTGACGTTTTTGCCCTAATTTTATTTTTCTTCAGAGGGCACATATCTCCACTGATATGCAGATATGTACTAGATGGGTGATAATCAACTTGTGAAGGATGTGTGCAATGCTCCTTGTCCAAGAGGGCATCGACATTGCACAACATCCATGTATCTTGCTTGAAGGTCTTTCTATGTTGGTACAGGTACAATGCATGTGTAGTGGTGGTGAATATCTGCATCACCCTAGTGATCCATCATCTGATAATCTTAGATTTTGAACTTTATTTAGATTTCATACTTGCCTTTATTTTTTCATGCTCTAGATTAGTTTAGATTAATCCTATCAATCTCTTGGTTGTAAATGATTAACTTAGATCGAGACAAAATGAGACAAAGACATCCAGATTCTTCACGTTGTTCTTTGGGTTTGATCCTAAATCTGTACTACGATAAGGCTTCCACACTCTTGTGGGGTTGGAGCATTTATCTAGCACTAGTTGTAGGTAAACCTAGAGAGAACATCAACTACCTAGGGTTTTTGGTGCACATTAGAACTTCCATCAGAAGAGAAATCTTTTGGCATAAATCCTAGCTCCATCAATCCTCAGGATAAAGATCTATAGAAATATATTAAGAAGGCTTCTTAGACTCAGTCAGAGTACTTACATTGACAAGGTGCTGAAGCGGTTCAGCATGGAGAACTCAAAGAGAGGAAACCTACGTGCATTGCATGGTGTGACCATCTCTAAGAGTCAAAGTCCCTGTTCATGTGAAGAAAGGGAGCGCATGAGTGAGGTTCCATATGCGTCAACAATTGGATCAATGATGTATGTAATGTTGTGCACCCGTCCAAATGTCTCGTATGCTTTGATCATGACAAGTCGATACCAGTCAGATCCAAGTGATTCTTACTGGACATCTATGAAGAACATCATGAAGTACTTGAGAAGGACCAAGGACTAGTTATTGGTCTACGGTGGAGAGGAAGAGCTGGTGGTAAAAGGTTACAACGTTGCAAGCTTCCAGACTGACAAAGATGATTATAAATCGCAATCATGATTCATGTTTTGCCTAAACAATGGAGCTGTGAGTTGGAAAAGTTTCAAGCAAGAAATAATTTCCGACTCTACAATAGAGTCCAAGTATATTACTGCATCGAATGCAACAAAGGAAGTTGTATGGATCAAGAAGTTAATCTCTGAACTTGAGGTTGTTCTAAACATCAATGACACAATTGATCTATATTGTGACAACAATGGAGCTATTGCATAGGCTAAGAAACCCAGATCGCATAAATGTTCCAGGAATATACAAAGGTGGTTCCATCTCATACAAGAGATCGTACATCAAGGAGATGTAAAGATTTGTAGAGTACCAACTGAAAGCAACACTATTGATCCCTTGAAAAATGAACTTTCACAGTAGAAGTATGATGGTCATGTTAGGTCACTCGGTATACGATACATGGGTGATTGGTTATAAGTGCAAGTGGGAGTCTATTGGTGTATATTCCTAGAGATTCAGTCATGTGATGATTGTAATGGCATAAAATTAATTGATTTTATTATTAATAGAAAGCAAGCTTCTGATTTATTCTATTTGTTCAGTTATGAGATAATGAAATAACATGATAAATATCTATAGAATGATGTCACTCAATGACGTATGTCTTCAAGTACGTGTCTTGGAAGAATGAGATCACACGAATGTTAAGAGTATGTACATTCTCATTATGTCCTTGATCGGTTGCTATTGTGGAAGGTAGATAGACATCAATAACACATAAGATCAGAGTGTGAGTTGGTTGATGACATATTCTCATTAGTCATGATATGGTGATATCAAACCAAGCACAAAAATAGGAACAATGTATCAGACAATCCCATCATGAGAGTGACACATGGAAGCCATCATAATTGAAGTCATAGTTAGCTTTCACAGTGATGGTGGTGGTTGTGGTTCTTTGACCTAAAATCACTACACTCATCATGTAACACCCAGGCCCACTACCCAAGGCTCTACTAGAGTTTCAGGAATGACGACTGGCCCCACAGACCACCACTAGCCTTAACTGCGTGCTTTGTCCTCATGCACGTGCAAACCGTGGTCAACTTCCTGACTGGTCACCCATCCTAGTACTACTCCAAGCTGAGTACGCTTAACTATGGAGTTCTTTAGTGATGGGCTCCCGGAAAAGGAGGTGCACCTTAGTGATATGGGTAGTCCAATCATTCCTTTTAAGAGTGTTTTATCTGAGGCCTGAAATCTTGGGATGTTACACATCACATGTCGTCCAATATTCTTTTACATTATCAAATGTAGTCCTAAAACATGGGTTGTGATAAAGGTGATTATTGGGTGACTGAGATACATGGGGATTGACTGTGAGTGATAGACATGGGATTTGTCCCTCCTATGGGAGTATGATATCCTAGGCCTCTTGATTAGAGAGACTGAGAAAAGCATGCATGCACATGTGAGTCAATATGTTGAGCTTACATATATGTCAGACAATCTACTCTAGTTCAAGGAACAAGATTGAATAATAATGAGGGTGACTGCTCCATGCCTGTAGTTCAATCTGGATATCAGTGACAGAGGAACTATACAAACACTATAACGCCATACACATATTGTAGGTTGAAGTTGTTCTCCAACTTTCCATTTACTTGGGTATCAATGATGTGCGACTAGGCACCACTCATTGCTTGTGATGTCATAAGTTTTTATGGACATTCACTGCCAACATAATATGGGACCTATAGGGTCACACAAATAGGAACTCATCTAGAAGAGGAGTGAATCTTGAATAACGATTGAATTAATTGCTAAAGTGTTTAGGTAATTGATTCACACAACAACAAATTGATAGCATTGCCAAACGGCTATCTCAAGTGTTGAGACGGGCATCTAGAGAGTGTCAAATAGGTGTTTGGATGTTAAGTTGATTCGAGTTGAAATTGGCTTTGGATGAACCGTTCGGCCTGACTCGGCTCACCTAATGACCGTCTGCGTGAGCAGAATGGCTGTCTCACATGGGCGATATGGTCAGCTTGGCTGAGGGAAGGTTCTAGATATTTCCTCTTTCGTTTCAATTGCACATGACTTGTTGTGCAATAAAATTATTATTGGATATTAATCAGAAATGAATTGACAATTTTGTTTACAATTCGGAAACTGTGAGATGACCATTTCGCAGTGCGAGATGACCATCTCGCGTGACAAGATGACAATCTGGGTCATGAGACAACCGTTTTGGCTGTCGCAGGTTGTAATATTTATAGAATTGTTGCGAAAATTTCTAGTTCTTCTGGTCCCTTCCACTCCCCCATAGACTGGGAATCTGTACTGAAACCCCACCTATAAATAGAGGGGTACTAGGGGCTTCCTAGAGTTTACAACACAAATAATTAGGAATCAGTTGCTCTGACAAATGTTGTCCTCTCTAGTTGTGGTAACCACGAGAGCCCAAACAAGTCCTATCCAACTAGGGAGGGATAGCTAAGGGAGAGAAACAACTGAGGATCATTATTGTGGGAGAGCTGGTTGGTGAATAGTACACCAATGGGAGGGACAACTCCTTCTTGTCCTGTCCAGTAGGACGACATGAGTTCTAGTTGGTCCGTGTGGACTACTCTAGAGGCATGAGTCCTTTAGTTGCTGCTAGGAGAGCAACGTCAACTCATAGTCTGTGGTGAGATTAGAGAAGATTTTGCAGTAGTTGTCCGAGTCTGGTGTCCTTAGAGGAGCAGTCAGACGAGTCCTAGTACAACTAGGAGTTGGACAGACACCATCCAAGACATAGTGCACATCTACATCGATGGGGCTTGTCGCTGGACTTGCTCCAGGACCAGGTATGTGTTCGTGAAATCATCATTTCCATTGCATAGTTATTGATGCGATCCATTGGTTTATGAGAAATATGTTAGTAAAAGTTTTTTTTTTCCTTTGCCTACATGATGCCGTTTTCCCTACATGATATTATCTACTATGTTCTTTTGAGCTCTTCCAATGTTATAATGCTAAATAAAATGGGGGTTATCCTTTCTTTAGGGATTTTGATATTATCTACTTGGTTATTTTGGGGGGTTTGATTCACATGATATAATGTTGAAAACAATAGTGGTTCGTTGGGACTAATTATTATTCCCTACTCTTACTGCTATGTAAAGTTGCACGATACCCTTTCTTTTTGGGGGTCTGATATTATCTTCCCAGTTATTTTTTGTGATTTGATTTAAATGTTGGACAAAAAATGAGGGTTCACTGAGACTAATTAGTAAGCCAATTATCCTTGTGACCATTGGTTCTGTGAAGATTGCCAACATTTTCTCATTTTTAGGGGTTCTTTAGGGGGTTGATATTATCTAATATGTTATTTTGAGGTTTGATTTAATGTTATAATGCTATAAAAATAGGGGTCATCCTTTCTTTAAGAGTTTTGATATTATCTACTTAGTTGTTTTTTGGATTTGATTCACATGTTATAATGTTGAAGAAAATAGTGGTTCGTTGAGACTAACCATTATTCCCTATTCTTTGTTGAAGAAAATAGTGGTTCGTTGAGACTAACCATTATTCCCTATTCTTGCTGCTATGTAGAGCTGCACGTTACCCTTTTATTTAGGGGGTTTGATATTATCTTTATAGTTGTTTCTATGATTTGATTGAAATGTTAAATGTGAAAAAATGAGGGTTCATTGAGACTAATTAGTAATGCAGTCAGTCATCCTTGTTGCCATTTGTGAAGAGTTGTATCACTTTTTTATATTTTGGGCTGGCCAGAAAGCCCAATCAACTCGCCAAGTAGAATTAGGCTACAATGTTCCACCCACTTTTAAGCCCCTGCTTGGGTGATAAGCACACACAATCTACAATGTTATCTTTGAAGTTTTGTTGAATGTTATAATGTTGAAAAAGATGGGGTTATCATTTCTCAGGGGTTTTGATATTATCTACTAGGTTATTTTTGGGGTTTTATTCACATGTTATAATGTTGAAAAAAATAGTCATTCTTATGACTACCTATTCCTTCTTGTTGCTTCTATGTAAAGCTACACGATACCCTTTTTTTAGGGGGTTTGACATTATCTTCTCAGTTATTTTTTGTAATTTGATTTAAATGTTAAATACTGGACATAAGAATGAGGATTCGCCAAGACTAAATAGTAAGCTAGTTATCCCTGTGAAAACTGGTTCTGCGAGCATTGACAACATTTTTTCATTTTTAGGGGTTCTTTAGGGGGTTGATATTAGCTACTCTGTTATTTTTGTGGTTTGGTTTAATGTTATAATGATAAAATAATATGAGTTATCCTATCTTTAGGGTTTTGATATTGTCTACTCAGTTATTTTTGGGGTTTGATTCACATGTTATAATGTTGAAAAAATAGCGATTCATTAGAACTAACCATCACTCCCTATTGTTGCTGCTATATAAAACTGCACAATACCCTTTTCCTTAGGGTGTTTGATATTGTCTTCTCAGTTATTTCTAAGATTTGATGTAGATGCTAAATGCTAGAAAAAAATGAGGGTTCATTGAGACAAATTAGTAGTGCATTGTCATCCGTGGCCGCTGGTTCTGTGAAGATTGCCATCTTTTTTATTTTATTTTTTTCAGACCACAAAGCCCAATCAACCCGCCAAGTAGAGTTAGGCTACAAGGCTCCACCCACTTTTTATACCCCTGCCTAGGTGATAAGCCCGCTCAACCAGGCCCAATGAGCCGACGTCGCATCTAAAATTTCAGGGCGGCAAATTCAGAATCGGGAGAGGTGGGACTAATCACAAAATCAAGGGGCAACCGGTCGCGTGCCACCCGGAGTGCCAGCCTACTGTCTGGTATGCTGATGGTCGTCATCTCTACGTTCACAACGGCTGGTAGATGGCCGTAGAAGCCGTGGGAATATCTTCACGAGGTCATTCGCTTGAGACGACATGCAAAATTTGGCTATTTTTGAAATAGCGGCAATGGACAGTAAGAACAAAGTCTGCCGCTTCTTTCGGGATCTTGAAACTCGGCGTTGATACCAAACTGCCAGTAACGAACCAACATTACCCGTTAGTTACACTAGACTTTGAAAAAGGGGCCCAAAGATGACAATTTTGGTTTCTTTCCAGGAAGAACAGAGTCGTTCTCTGTTTCCCCATTGCGTAATTAAATTGGCTTTTTTTAACAAAACTAATCGAAGAGTTCCATAAGGTTGGCACCCAATATTACAAACTAATCGAAGAGTACCACAAGGTTGACACCCAATATTATTTGTGGAACGGAGGACTTTATTAATGTTACTAGAAATTTGATTTTGATATTATCTATTTGTTTTTTCTGGTGTTTGATTATAATGTCAACATGTTGAAAAAATGGGGGTTTGTGTTGAGACTAAGGATACTTAGCACCATGATTTTTATATCACACGAGCGAAGTTTACTTTTTTTTTACTGGGAATCTCACAAACATAATATACATAACAATATAATAGACAAGAACCAACACATATTATCAAAAACATTCTCATAAATTCTTAGTGAAGAAACTCCATCACATCATCATAGACAAAATAAACTTAATACCATAATGCTACTTTACAAAAATCTCATCTCAAATATGGAACTGTGTAGATAGCACCCGTAACATCCCAAAAATTTCAATACAAAGAAAAATAATTACATTTCAGTCCTTAATAAATTTTGCACTAAATAAATCAAACTTATTGGGCATCAATGCAAATAACTCAAGTAAATGATTGTACTTTTGAATATTACAAAAAATGAGTAACATAATTTCTCTCCTAACCTTATAATGGTGATGTCAATGAATGTCTTTTAATCTTGAGTAATATTCAAATAAACTAAAGTTTCAACATAATGTACTTCTTCTCTCCTTAATGTAGATTCATCACCATATGAGCTCTAATTGGCCTAAGTTCATCATATAGATTCAATACAACTAAGTTAAATCCTGAGTGACCTTTAATAGAAAGCCACATCACTTGGGCATCAATCATAAGCCATTAAATATGAATAAGTGATACTAACAACATTATAGGAAAATTTCATCTTTTGATCATCAAATCCAGAAATAACTCCTTAAAAGTGTTATAATCCCTAATATACACCTATGGTTGAAATTTAGGACCAATGTGACATATGTTTCCCTTTCAAATCATTTGGTAAATCTTCTTATATAGTTGTTAATAGATTTTAATCAATGTATTATCAATTAACCGACCAAGTCTATAGTCCCGTATATAGACGCACACACACACACACATACACACACACACACACACACACACATACACACACAGATATATATATATATATATATATATATATATATATATATATATATATATATATATATATATATATATATACATGGTCTCTTCACTCTGAGTCGGACTCAGACTCGGGTCCGGAGGCATCCACATGCGGTGAGTTTTCTCCCTCACCTGAGTCTAGCACCCCCTGGACTCTACTGTGTCCGGTGTCCTTGCCCTGTCCAATCTCTCTCTCCACTCTACCTCCGATAAAACTGATTGCTCCCTCACCATCCTCTCATCAGTACGAAAGGTTCCACCCCCAACATGATAGGGTTTTGTGTCCTAGAGTTCCCAATTGATTATACATTCCCAAAGTATCCCCTATTTCCCTCTCCAACCGGAAACCAGGACTCTATGGGCCACAAAACCTATAAGTAAGGCTTCTTCCACGGCCATGAGATACCCAGAAAGAAAAACCAAAGTCTCAGTTCGCCCTGAGATACCCTTCTCATGGTTACCCTTCTTTACCTTACTTTCACCATCTCTGGAGATCCATCTCAAGCCTCCTGGCCGCCTCAAATAAAGTGGAAAACTCCACGTGACTCCTTGAATATCAAGGAACATGTTGTTGCTACTCATTGCCCCTCATATTACATGTATTCTTTTTCCCCTTTTCATGGTTTATCGTACACTGTTTCCCATCCAATCGACGCTTATCACACTATGGATTTTCTTCGTGACTTCTTTGCTCCCCTCACCTTTGCCAATGTCCCTTCTTGTCCTTGTGGTTTGAATTTGGGATGATGTACGTCCTATATCTGCCCCTGGGCCTCTCCGACCAGCTCCCCTATTGCTGCCATAGAGGAGGAGTCTTCTGGTCCTCCAGGCCACATGACAGACAAAGAAATGGTTTGATGGCTTCAGGAGAATACAACGAACTTGCTAGTGATTCTGGCTTTACACGATTGACCCGGTCCTCCATGGTTTCATCAGAGGTTGTCTTCCAGTTTGCGCCTTGTGCCAGGTTTGAAGGGTGAAGAAAAAGCCAGGTCACAGAGTTACCTTGGTATTCCCACTATTGAAATCAACCGATTCATCTTTCAAGGGCATTTTAGAGTTTTTCGCATGCCTTTGCTATTCCTGATGTGTGACCTGATTTCGAACTAAAAGACATTCTTTCCCTCAGTTATGTGATATAAATATAAATGCGACCTAAGTATTTCTTTCCTTATGCCTGTCATTTACATTGAATTGATATTCATCTAATTACATGTCACACCTATAGTTTCATGATTTTTAGTTGGTCTAAATTGGAAAATCCATAATTAATTCATACTTCCTCAGAAAAATACGTATAAATAGTCATTGGAAAGGTCTTTTAGAGAGGAACCTGATTTCTTGGAATCAAACTCTAAATGGATCAAATCTGATCATGTTTTATTAAAAGACCCAAATTAGGGTTCAAGATGGTACTTAAGGTGATAATTAATATAAATCATGTTAATTTTAGGAACTTAGGATTTGTCTAAGATCAAAGGGACTAAATTAGGACTTTCTTTGCCCCAAGTAAGTGGGTCATGTCACTATGCGTATGTACACTGGTTGAGTTCTATGATATGCATGATTTATGAACTATGCTTTTAATTTCAAGTTCAATGTTCTAATCATGTTCATAATATAAATTGCTTGATGATTGTTATATCCTATATCTTATGGTTATCATGCTCACTAAGATTAGAGATTATGATAAATGATTAATGATTAATGACTAATGGATTTAAAGTTCAAGTTTCAAGAGGGAGAAATCCCATCATGATAAAGACTAAAGTTCAAGATTAAATTCATGTTTATGGTAATGTTAATGTTAAGATAAATGGAATTGAATCAATTTCATATGCTTCTCAAATCATAGTCCTGAAGAGATCATTATGGTCATTCGTGCCAATTATGGGCTTTCACAACCAATCATGGACCTTAAAGGATCTTTATAGACTTTTTAGCCAAATCTTGGACATTTGTGCCAATTATGGGCTTTCCTAGCAATCATGTGCTCTTAAGTGGGCGTCATAGAGAGTTGCATATATTTACTGCTCAATTATTCATGTTATAAGATTCATGTAATCAAGAATACTTAAGTCAAATACATGTTAAGATTTTACTCTCAAGTCAAGTATATATGCTTATTTTTTAGTTCTTATAAAATGTATGATGCTTCTTACTTACGTTGTTGCTTTGTTTTGCATGGTCGTGGGACAAGGTGTCCGTAGATCAAGGAGAAAAGGAAATTGAAATGAGTTTTTCAAACTAGAAGTTTCTAAGAGTTAGCTTGGTGGGGAGCCATCTACACATTAGAAGGTCCGACATCAAGTTTAAAAAAAGATTTATGCTTTAGATTTGCTTAGCCTACATGTATTAGGTTTATGATCAAGATGAGACAATTTCTATTTTTCTTTTCAAGAACAATGTATGAATCTATATGTCCAATTTATGTATGGCTTTTCATTTATCTTATTTCTATGTATATTATGTTTTGTAATGTTCCTCCAAGATAAGTGACCCATGTTATGGACAACATATGGTTTGCTTTCGCTGTCATGTATGTACTTGGAGGGGTGTTACAATGCCCTACCAAGCAAACCTTCTAAAGTTGTCATTGTACCATCTTGTCATGACTATCTCCTGAAATTATGTACCTATAGACATCTCATTCCCAGACATGCACAAAGGAAAGCCTAAGTTAGCGTAAGTGAAGTTGAATATCTAAGAAGATAAATAAAAATGTACTATAACTGAAAGTTGAACTAAGACCTAAAAGCTATAAGCTTATACAAAATCAATGTGTCTTTTATTTATGTCTTTTATCTGATCTGTGGCCACCATCATACAACAAGTCCTCCTGAATTGGCATATCGACGCCCTAAACTGGTATCGAAGTACCTATGAATTGTCATTACATTCCTATGAATGACACTAACATGTCTCTGAATTGGCGTGATTGTGCCCTGAATTGGTATTGAAGTACCTCTGAATTGGAGTAAACACTCCTTTGAATTGCAACAGATGCCTCTGAATCATCCTTGGACTAACTGAATGAGGACTTATCATATAATTTCTTATTCTTGAGTTAATTAGCTTAAATCTGAAGTTACTAAATTTTGAATCTGAACTTCTCTTATACTAAAATTGAATATTGATAACTGAATATGTATTGAATTATGAAAATCTGAATCTAACTTGAATATCTCAAAAAGTTCGTCTTACTTAACTAATGCACTAAAATAATTTTTGTGAACTGAAATCATATTCAACTAAACTGCATTCTTAAGTTGAATATCTACTTAAATTATAAATGGAATCTAAATCTAAATCTAAAATTTGATAGTCTTATTATCAAATAAATCTTAATATAAAGCTTAAGAGATCCCTACATCAAATTCATATATCAGATATGATATCAAAGTCTAAAGGCTTAAGAAAACAAACTAAATTGAGCATAAAACTAAGATCTCGAAAACTTGACATTTGATAATTTGTCAACATAACTTAAATTGAGTAAAAATGTAATTTCTCGAAGCATTACATGATATGAATTACTAAAGTCTGAAAGTAACATAATCTTTGAGTTATTTTATAGGGATGTGTAAGATGAATCACAATAATAATGAAATTAAATAAACATGACCCACTTACCTTGGATACTGATGATTTCTTTATCATGTTCCTGATTTATTGTTCCGTAACCTAATAACCTAAATATCAACAAATTCCTATAAGTCCATGTTTATTTTTCTCTTTTTTATTTCTAAATATCAGACCCCATCACTCTAACCTCCTATAGGATTCTTGTTTAGAATAAACACAAATTTGATCTATACTACACTGAAATCTTGGCGTAGAACATAAATACAAAATTACATTATATACTCACTATAAACTTTATACTCAAATAAGTCATAGTTATCACATGAAGTACTAATATGTGACCATATTGGTCCATTATCAAGAGAAAACTTTCAAATATAATCATATGTCTCTAGTTATTTTGATTTAGTTGTAATAAAATATAATTATCCTAAAATCTATATCTCATAGTGATTACACATATATGTAATATAATATCTCATTAATATCCATAAAATCAGATACTATGATGTTAGGTCTAAAAAATCAAATATTAATATATGAATGCATGAAACATCACCGGAACTTCAAAAATAGTAAGATCCACTATACATTAGGGTTTGGGAAAAAATCTCATATCATTTCATGGTCAATTAAAGGGTGAAATATCCATGATACCCTTACTAGGATTTACATAAAAAATAGATGCAAAATCGAATTAGAAAAATCAAGACTTAGAGTTGTGTTTAACATATCAAAAATGTACCTATTGTTCGTTAATTTCTAAAGTCGTTTGATATTTTAGTTACCAAAACATTGAAGTCACATATGCTTTGATACTCAAGTTATAATAAATAGTAGGCATCCAATACACCCTTCTAATATATTTTTACAGAATAATAGAGATCATGAGCTTTCCATTTACACCTTTTTTCTAAAATTGGAAATTCCTATCTCAGGATATAAATTTTCAAAGAATACCTATTATTTGGGAGATCTAGGCCATTAATTTAAAATCCAATGGCTAGCCAGTGGTGCCTCCCTTCAAATCCCTTTTCTAGGTTGCACATTCATTACCTGGGTCCACCTTCCTTCTGAACTGGCTAACTAGAGTGCAAGGCATCTCTTTTGCCATGTCCTGAGCACCACCACAGTCAAGAAGCCCGATGAGGCTCACACAGACCGCAACAACTTGCACCGTCCATTAAAGGTAACAATAGATTCACCATTTTCTCCTCTTCATGGATGGCTCACTCTCCACTATCATAAAACTCTCTACCTTGATTCTCTAACGCTCATCCTCCTAGATTTACCACCACACCATGCCTCCTTCTCTCATCCATTTCTTTATTTCAAATCATTGTAAAACCCTAAAATCACCATCTGAATTGCCTCTTGTGATGGAAATTGGGGCTTTTATAGCATCCCCTACCCGATATCATAGGAAATATTAACCCAATCCATGGGATTTCATTCCAACACTAAAAAATAGGGGTGACACTCTCGAGTTCACTCTAGACTGGAGTCACCCTTTTTATTTTTATTTTCTTTTTGCATAAATGTGTAGTTTCTATAAATATTTCTATAGGACACAATGTGAGTCCATTTAGCCTCAAATTTTAGTATTAACTACATCTTACCATTTTCATCACTTGGAAAAAAGATTATATATGTATGGCCCCAACCTAGATTAATGCTTGATTGTGTTTACTTTGCTTAATAAGATGCTTAAACATTAATCTAATCTCTTGAGATGCCTTAATAACATGTGACACATTTATGTCTACAATTTGGTCATGTTTGCTTGATGTTTGAGCTAGTTATGCTTGTTTTGGACCGAGTTGTAATTTACCCATGTTGAGGGTTTATCTTGGAATTGTCACATGTAGGTTATGCTTCGTTTTCCTTAGCATTATGAGAGATATTGATTCTTAGGGGCGCCTTGTTGGACCTTAGTGGATGATGTGGCATCCTTTAGTGACTGTAGGGTTGTTGTGACCGCAAGAGGGTTAGTGGTAGACCTAGTGGTTGCTACATCACCTTGGTTTTACCACCCTTCGATGCATGCTTGTATTTAGTGCTTGCATGGTTGATCTTTTGAGGGACAAGTGTCCATGTGTATAAACACTCTCTCATTTACATGCAAACAATCCTTTTAGCCCTCTCTTCTTCCTCTCTTCACCTTGTATTCGGCCTTGGAGCTTGTTGGAGCTAGGGAAGGTGCAGAACTTGGTTTGCTTTGGTGGCCTATCATCCTTGCATGTGGTGATATTGAGCTTGATCATCTTCCTTGTGGTGATCCTTGGTGATTCTCTTCTTGGTAAGTGTCTCTATCACCATGATCTCATTATTTTTGCACCCTACCTTCCTTTTACCCCTCTTGGCCATGAGACCATGGTTCGACCATGGTGGCTATGTTGAAGATCTTCTCTTCACAAAGGTTGGAGACTACAATTTAACCATGGTGGTACCTATGTGAGAAGAGCTCTCTTCTTCGGCCTAGGGTTTGAGTTTTCTTCACCTTGAGCTTGCCTTTGACCTTGGTGTGTTCATCTCTTTTGATGTGACCTTGTGGCCATGGAGTTTATCGAAGTTGGAGTTCTTCTTCTCTGTTAGAGATCATGGCTTTAGATCTTGATCCTCATCCTAAGGAAGTTTATATAACTTTCCCCTCTTCTATTATTGCACCATGATCCTTCTTGCATGCTATTTATTTCATCTCTAAAACATGAACCTAAGATGCTAGATGATGTTATAAATATCTAGGTTTTATATTTTGAAGTATTCTCTTATTGATCACCCTTTCTCCTAAACCCTAATTTCATGCAATTGATTTCTAAGTGATAGGGGAGTTGTTGTTTCAACATGCATCTTGATCTTTGGTTCTATAACCATGCTATGTTTTAGTTATCATAAGATTTTGGAGGTTTTTATATTTATTTGTATGAGTTGGACGCATGTTTTCCTCTGTTTATCATGGTTTTCCCATATGCACCTCGGTGATGTTTGTTAGGGTTTTACGTTTTTCTTGCATGGAGTTTTCCCTTTTCATGATGCTTCATTTTGATCAAAGGTTGATTCTATCTTGATGTAGGTTATGTGCTATTTGGGGTAGCTTGACCTTGAGGTTGCTACACTTGCCTTGGTGCTATGTTTTCAAGTTGGTCGCTACATGTTGTTGGTGGATTGTTGCGAGAGCAATAAACCCTAACCCTTGCAGGTGTTCTCTATACATGTTTGTGCCTTGTTTGATCGCTACAAGTGTTGCTACCATAATGGGTTTGTTACGATCAAAGAGATTTTAGCCTTGGTTGATGATGTTGTGGTCGCAATACATGGTTTTATATGTTTGCTACACCCTTGTTCTTGCTTGGTTTGGTCGCAACAAGTGCTGACCCCTTTGTTGGTCATAATAGGTGGTTCTCTTGCAGTCACTATACATAGTCCCTTGTTCCGGTCACAAGTGTGAGGTAACCGTAGACCATGTTGGTCGCCACACTTCTGATGTGTTGGTTTCTACATTGTTTTAACATAGTAGGTCGCTACACATGTATATGTAAGTGATGTTGATACATAGTGCTATTTGGAATGAATGATTAATTATTCATTACCATGATTCTTAAACCTAATATTCTCCAAGAATGTGGGAAGTATGAAATTATGGTTTGATGATTGAATAAGGTTATGGAAACCCTAATAGGCTATATGGGAAACCCTAACCCTACTTCTCAAATGTATGTACTTGTTGTGCTTACTTGAATGAATAGCATGCATTATGGTTTTCTCTCTCCTACTTGTGTAATCCTAACCTTGTAGGTGGAATGAATAACATAGCTAGTGAATTCTATGATGGGTTTGACATGAAATAGGACAATGATTGTAAGCCTTTATGATGCATGATGAGATTGGGATGATGTTCAAGAAATATGTGATTTGGATCTTATGACCTAGCAAAGGCTTTATGCCTAATGTGAGGTGATAACCTCTAGTGATGTGATGATGTTGATGGCCTTGTATGGAAGTGGTATTATGAGATGATGTGACAAGTATACCTTATGTGTTTTATATCTTCTGATGTTGCAACTTACCCTTATCTTTGTAGAGTTTGTTTAGGGTTTGTACATTGTAACTTGATTGATGCAAAAAGCTACTCAATTGGCTTAATTAATCAAGTGAAAACCCTAATCATGTAGTTTCCCTGTGCCATAGATCCAACTTCAGTGTCAGTACTTGCTAGATCATGAAATGAGTTCTCCCTCAGTGGAAGCTCAGAGATGTATACTATTTGGGTATTTGCATCTTACAAGATTTCTATGGTCATACCCTAGAAGGAGAATAGTTGGGGCCATATCTCAGGTGTTGTGATTCAAAATATGCATATGATATGTTTTGAGGATGGATGCGGTAATACCTCGATAGGAGTGTTGCTGCATTTGTAACTCAGTTTTTACAGGTGTTGTGCCTATATACCATGGCAGACTAGGTAGTTTTGCAGTTGGATTTTATATGTCACTATGGTAGACTCAGACTGAGTCAGGGTGTGGGATATCATAGGATTCCGGCTCCTCCTATATCTTGTATGGCACTAATTTCAACTTAGAAATGGCCAATTATAGCATGAGTAGTATACCTCATCTCCTATGGGCATAATAAAAGAAATAATACACCTATGTAGTATATTTACTTAGGGTTAAACACGACTCACATGGGATGACCCTTTGCCTTATTTTTGTGTTGATTAGTTGATTTATAATGTGGTAAGATAAATCAACTATTATACATGTTCTTCATATTCCTTGTAAAAGCATAAGATGTTCTAATGCTCAGTTGTAGATGCCTAAATTACTTAAACAATGTTAATTACTTTAGTCATATCATTTAGCTAAATTTTCTCAACCTAATAATATTGTTATCTACTTGATTTAGCTTCTCTATGTTAATAATAGATGTTGGTAGAGAGTTATATCTCTCATTGGGATGTTGGTATCAACCCCTGGGTTTCCACATCTTTTAGGTGGTCAAGCACAACGACATAAACATCGTGCAATTGAGGATAAGAAGCAAGAGGAGCAATGGTTGTTAAAGGTTGTATATGCTGCTAGTGCTTTATAGTAGAGTCCTATGTGTCATCCCTGAACTATCAGGTCCTTGGGGGTGCTTTTAAGATCTTGTATATCGACATGAGTTTTGGCAGTAGGACATGGTTGTATAGATATGGCTTATATATGTAACATGTTGTGGCAAGTTGGCCAAGTGAACACTGATATGTATCATCTAGTGACATGATATGTATTACAGGTGTTGTTGTTTATGGACTCATTGGTAATATGTTTATGCTTTTGTGGCTACATAAGAATAAATTTTAATTTAATGTTTTTTCTAGTAATATTGATGTTTAGTTTTAATTTTGCGCTTTGTTTTGAGTAATCTCATTTTGTGTGGCGATGGGTGTCACAGTTTGGTTGGTAACAAGCTCTATGTTTGCTGAGTCTACATGTACATAGGACTAGGGTTTGTGTCTGTTCTAGTGTCATCCGACATATTTATTAGCAACTTTTTCTTATGCAGAAGAAGAAGAAGAAGAGAAAAAAAGATATGTCTAGAGAACATGAAGAATATGCTGAGAGCAGTGCTTCTGCGCCAGGTGGTGGTGCTAGGAGGCAGGAAAGGGTCGATGGAGTGCCTGAGGAGCCTTGGTTTGACCCAACAACTGTGTCCAATCCTGCTTTTCAACTCATGCTTGGAGAGTTCATGTCCATGAGGAAGCACATGGTGGATAGGATGCCCATACCCCAAGCAAGCGTAGTAGTCCCCAATGCAGAATCCTAGAGTTCTGGGAAGACCTTTGAGAGGTTGAGGCATGTGGGGGCATTTGAGTATGTCGGTATGACACATATGCTAACATGTGTCTGACTAAGATAGAGAAGGCCTTCAAGATCCTCAATATCCCTAAAGAGGACAAGGTGAAGCACACGATGTACCTGTTGAGCCGACACTTCCCTGAAACATACCTAGATGAGAAGATCACATAGTTTGAGAAGATTCAATAGGGATCTATGACAAACAATGAATATGAAGACACGTTCATAGAGCTTCTGAGGTTTCGTCTGTACATGGCTGCTAAAGATAAGGAAATGATCAAATGTTTTGAGAAGGGCTTGATCTCAGAGTTGACAATTCTGATATCATCTCTATAGAACTGGGAATGGTTTGCCACATTTGTGGAGTCAGCCAAGAGGATAGAGCGACCAGTTTTTGAGAAATAAGAGACAAATTCCAAGAAGAGACTGGCAAAGTACCAAGGACACTTGTCTAGATGCTTCAAGAAGCCTAGGTTTTCAACACCTCAGTCACAACATAGGTCGTTGGTTCAGTCACAGTGGTCCCCAAGCAAGGGCATATGTCGTACCTTTCTACTGACAAGAGCTCACTATGTGGTGTTAGTATTAGTTACAGGGTCGTCTAGGCCACACTACAAGACCGAGACTTGCCACAAGTATGGGCAAGTAGGACATCTAAGGTGGGCATTTCCAGTGAAGGATGAAGAAGTGACACAACAGCCAAGAAAGAGTCACCAAGGGTCGCATCAATGATAGTTCATCATTGGAAAAGGTCGAGGATGTGGTCAAGTGTCACATGTTGGTTTGAATGGGGAAGCCAACAGAGGACGGGGGTGATAACAGGAAATGACTCAATTCTCTGCCATGATTCAACTGGAAGGAGTAGTCAACTTGAGGGTCTTAATAGGTCAAATGGAGTTATTTCATTCTGATTTGTCTGCTTCTTGCTTTATATCTATTTTGGACACACTCTTTTATCACTAGAAAAGTGATTGTTAGCTTTTTTGCCTATTAGTCATAGACATGATAGTCTTCGCTTAGAAAACCCTTTGTTTGGTTCTATCAAGCTACGGGAGATGTGTCCATCCTGCGTTCTTTCTTTCTCAAGATGTAACATTCAAGTGGATCTTGTACCACTTGATATGCATGGATTCAATGTGATCCTTGGAATGGATACTTTGGAGAAGTATAAGTGGTCTTGGACTATAGTGCCAAGGTGGAAAAGTTCCATAAAAGTGATGTTTCATGGATCTTCCAAGGAGATAGGAAGATTTTCCCGACATGTTTGGTGTCAGCCATGATAGTGGAGAGGTTGATGAGGCAAGGTTGAGAAGCATTTTTGGCACACGTGGTAGATACCAAGGCGAGGAGTCCTAGTATTCAGGAAGTGCCCATTGTTTTTGAGTTTGAATATGTGTTTCCTAATGAGTTCCTAGGTGTCCCCCACCTCGAGAGTTTGATTTTGAGATCAATCTGGTTCCTGGTACACAACCGATAGCACATGCACCGTATAGGATGGTACCAACTGAGATGCAAGAGCTGAAGAAGTAGTTGCAAGAGTTTCTTGAGAAAGGCTTTATTAGATTGAGAATGTCCCCTTGGGGTGTTCCAGTGTTGTTTGTTAAGAAAAAATGGATCAATGAGGTTGTGCATCGATGTAACGCCCGGGCTCACTGCCCAAGGCCCTAGTAGAGTTTCAGGAATGACGACTGGCCCCAAAGACCACCACTAGCCTTAACTGTGCATCTTAATCTCACTAATGCGCAAGCTAGGATCAACTTCCTGACTGGTCACCCATCCTAGTACTACTCCAAGCTGAGCACACTTAACTATGGAGTTCTTTAGAGATGGGCTCCTGGAAAAGGAGGTGCACCTTGGTGATATGGGTAGTCCAATCATTCCTTTTAAGATCATGTTATCTGAGGCCTCAAATCCTAGGATGTTACAATCTCCCCCACTTAGACTCTTGACGTCCTCGTCAAGGCTCAACTATATGGCCTCATAATCTAACCCCATTTCAGTGCAGACCCACAATGGCCCATGGGCACCCAGCTCCCGATCACAGAATACTAGCAGAAGGGTGGCTACGTCAACCATGGAAAATCCTTTCCTACATGCCTGGACTGCACGACTCAAGACTGGCATGCCACATGCCCATGTGGGCCCCACCTACTGGAGGGGAATTGGATCTGATACCATTTATAACACCTGAGCCCACTGCCCAAGGCTCTAGTAGAGTTTCAGGAATGACGACTGGCCCCACAGACCACCACTAGCCTTAACTACGCGTCTTAATCTCACTAACGCGCAAGCCAGGATCAACTTCCCGACTGGTCACCCATCCTAGTAATACTCCAAGATGAGCACACTTTACTATGGAGTTCTTTAGAGATGGGCTCTCGGAAAAGGAGGTGCACCTTGGTGATATGGGTAGTCCAATCATTCCTTTTAAGATCATGTTATCCGAGGCCTCAAATCTTGGGATGTTACAATCGACTACCGATAGTTGAACAAAGTGATGACCAAGAACAAGTATCCTTTTCCATGGATAGAGGATTTGTTTGATCAGTTGCGAGGTGCCACAATGTTGTCAAAGATAGATCTGAGGTCAAGATATCATCAGTTGCGGATCAAAGTGGATGACATACCCTAGTCAGATTTTAGGACTCAAAATGGTCACTATGAGTTTGTGGTTATTTCGTTTGGGCTAACCAATGCATCGACATCATTCATGGACCTAATGAATAGGGTGTTCAGACCTTACCTGGACCAGTTTGTGGTGGTATTCATCAATGACATCCTAATCTACTTCCGAGCTAGCCAACAACATGAGCAACATATATGACATGCATTGGCCTTGTTGCAATAGCACAAGATATGCACTAAGTTTGACAAGTGTGAGCTTTGGCTGAAGGAGGTATCTTTCCTTGGGCACATGATATTCATTGAGGATGTACATGTGGATCCCAAAAAGGTTCAATCTATGTTAGAGTGGGGGCAGACGAAGACACTGACAGAGGTTAGCATTTTTCTGTGTTTGGCAGGATATTATATGAGGCTCATCAAGAACTTCAGTGTGGTGGAATTACTCCTAACAAAACTAACAAGGAATGATATTCTATTTGTATGGGATGACAAGTGTGAGAATTCTTTACTACTATCGAAGGGGAAGCTGACTAGTGCACTGGTGTTGGTTCTTCCAGAGCAAGGGAAAAGTTATTTAGTCTTTTTTGATGCGTCTAAGAATGGTTTGGGTTGCGTGTTGTTGCAAGACAAGAAAGTAATTTCTTTTGCTTCATGACAGGTCAAGAAACATGAGGAGAGCTACCTAACACATGATTTGGAACTTGCTCCAGTGGTCCATACCTTGAAGATATGGAAACACTACCTCTATGGTGAAAAGTGTCAGATCTTCACTGACCACAAGAACCTTAAGTACATCTTTTCATAGTAGGAGTTTCACATGCGGAAAAGATGGAGTTGATTAAGGACTATGATTGCACCATAGACTACCATCCTGGGAGGGTGAACAAGGTGGTAGATTCTTTAAGAAGAAAGTATTCTTCGTCGTTATCTGTGGATAAGGAACAATTGTGTTCTTTGGCATGCTATAAGAGAGGCATGTTGGTCTCCTTGCGTAAGATGCATGTGAGTTGGAGGTATCCTTGTTAGTAGGACTATTGGTATAGTTACAAGTGAAGCCTATGTTAAATCAGTAGACGAGAGATGCACAATGTGATGATACTATGATATAACAGATCCGAGCAGAGTTTGGCAGTGATAAGCATGATGGCTTCCACGAGTCAGAGGATGGGATAGTATGTTACCACAGTAGAGAAGTGGTACTTAATGTGGATGATTTAAGGAAGCTAGTTCTAGAAGAGGCTCACTCTTCAATGTAGGCTATGCATCTGGTAGCACCAAGATATAACACAATTTAAAAGACCTATATTGGTGTCCTGGTTTGAAGCATGATTTAGCTGAGTTTGTGGCTAAGTGCGCAGCGTGTCAACAGGTTAAGTAAGAACATCTGAAACCTATAGGGACATTACAACTGTTGCCTATGCCGTAGTGGAAGTGGGATCATATCACGATGGACTTTGTGTTTGGACTTTACAGGATAACCAAGGGCCATGATTCCATATGGGTGATCGTTGACACGTTGACTAAGTCAATACACTTCCTTCCTATGAAGACAACATATATACTAGAGAAGCTTGCACATGTCTATGTTGATGAGATCATTTGTTTACATGGTATCATAGCTACCATCATGTCAGATCGAGGTCCTCAGCTTACTAGTTTCTTTTGGGAGCGTCAACATATAGTTATAGGTACGTAGTTGAGGTTCAGTACATCGTTTCACCCATAGACAGATGGGCAGTCTGAGAGAATGATACATACGTTGAAAAATCT
Organism: Alisma plantago-aquatica; assembly: GCA_963693085.1. Taxonomy (NCBI): domain Eukaryota; kingdom Viridiplantae; phylum Streptophyta; class Magnoliopsida; order Alismatales; family Alismataceae; genus Alisma; species Alisma plantago-aquatica. The sequence goes on from OY856411.1 coordinate 120,461,275, forward strand.
ATTGAGAGCCTATGTTTTGCAGTTTTGGGCAGTTGGGATATAGATCTCAGTTTCATAGAGTTCACATGTAATAACAATTATCAGAGGAGTATCAACATGGCATCGTATAAGGATTTGTACATGAGACATTGTAGATGTCCATTGTGTTGGTATGAGACGGGCGAATATCAGCTCTTGGGTCTTGAGCTTGTGCAACAAAATGGGTATCAAGAGAAAAGGAATTGAAATCATATGATAACAAAAGAATACTTGCTATTAAAAAAACATAAAGATTGTGCCACACAAGAACATGTAAAGAATTAGGGCACACACCCCATATCATCAACCTGCATGCATGTGAGATACACATAGCCCTAGAACAATATAAACACAATTGTGGCCAAGTATCATAAACTTGAAACCTGATAGAGAAAGGAATACTATCAATCTCCCAAATATATAAAACATGGGCCAGGAATCACACATCTTTCCCTGGGTATGGGGTTCCTTTCCATCCCAAAAGAGCAGGAAATATCACATCTTCTTGACAGGAAATAACACATCTTCCATAAAAACCAATGCAATTACACTACTCTAGTGCTACTGAATCACATAACATGTTAAATGTAGAGGCAAGTAGAAAGTATAGTCAGAATATATAAACTAGTCACACATATGCGACCAACATATACATCCACCTCATAAGTGGGAAAAGACATCACATGTCATCTTTTAGAGTTCCATCATGAACAAAGCATTAGATAAGAGTTCAAAAGAATATCCATGATCACATGATCAATATCAAATAAGGTAGTTTACATGAACCATGATTTTGAAAAGAAAAGACATTGTTTATAGGCTAATGTCCATAGGACAAAGAAAATGAATAAGCATAGGTGAATTGCTCAACATAGAATAATAGGGGATACATCATACCTCAACTTTAGAGTCTAAACAGTTTAAGTCAAGCCTAGGCCTCCAAAAAACCTCTAGGGAAGGTGGAAAGGTCCAATAAGTATGGTTCCCAAGCTTAGAGAGGCTGGTTTCTCCAACAAAGCTCTATCTCGAGCAAGAAGCACCTTCTCCACTTTAGAGGTGAAAAACCCTAATAAAAGAACATGGAGATGAGGTGTTAATGGGTTCTAGGTGGGGTTTCACCATGGAAGGCCATGGTTTTAACCTGGAGGAAGGTGGAAGGAAGAATAACAACATGAAAATATGGAAGGAAAGGAGGATAATTACTAGTTTTGGTCAAAAGCACCAAGGAGGAGCTTAAGAAATCTTAAATAGAGAAATTTGGAACACTAGGAGCCTTCTTAACCAAGGTAGGCACCTCCTTTTACTTTGGGACAACACCTTCATGGAAAAATAGAGTAGGAATGATGCTCTAAGCTAGAGGAAATAAAGGAGAGAAAGAGTTTCCAAATTGGGAGTTCCGAAGGGGTAGATATGGCTATATAAAGAAAGAGGTCAAGTATGAGATGTATATGAGACTTTCCATGTATCATGTATAAGGGTGTCCATGGACATGCAAGAATTTATAGATAAGAAAGAAGTCAAGGACGAGGTTTCAAGTTACTTTCCATGTGTCCAATACTAAGGGTTCCTATGGACATGCAAACCTTTATGGATAAGGAAGAAGTCAAGCATGAGGTGTCCATGGAGCTTTCCATGTGTCCTTAGCCTAGGGATTTTGTGGCCATGCAAGAGGATAGATCATAGAGGAATATTGAATATCGAATTTCAGTTTATGGACACTTATAGGCCATTCCAACCGACCTCCAATCAAAGAAGTAACCCCATTGGTTGATAGCTTCTAAAGATAAGCTCATTTATAAAGAGAGTAATCCCTAAAATACCCTTAGAAAGAAACACCTTCAACCCAAGCTGCAACTAGGTTCCCCATGGTTCAAAAACTCGAGAATGGTAATAAAATATATGAGGATTATAATGCATGTGACAATTTGCAAAGAAAACCTCCCAATCGGGTAAATTGTAGAAAACTCCATAATGTACCTAAAATTACATAACTTGCACAAACAACATCCAAATTGGACCAAACTTCATCCACAAGTTATCTTTGATGTGTTGAATATGAATTTTCCATTATTTACATATTTTGAAGTTATATAATCACATTATTCATTACGTATGCCTTTTACTCATTTTCTCTCTCCTAAACTTATCCTAATATTTCGAGGTTGTCCAAATTAGATGGAATTTGACATGTAGGCTAATTTTGATATGTAGATTTTGAATTTGAAGTTTATTTTCACTTTTGAGACTTATTTTTATGAGATATGTCATATGGCCCATTAACAACCCATTATCTAAATTATTCATCTAATTAAGTTCCTTATCTTCATATTACCACCAAAATGAGTTATGTGGCATATTTTATGTATCCATTATAAACCTAAGATTAATGTTAGAACATTAGGTTAAATTAAGGTTATATATACATGCATTAGCTCACTGGGGTTATACTAAACATCTATTTAGGTCTAACCTTCATCTTGTTTGGCTAAGTAAAAAATGTCAACTTCCGAGGTAGGGTCCAAGATCTAGTATGTTACAACACACCACCCCTTAAAGGGATTTCATCCTTGAAAGCAAAAAATCCACATATAAGAAAACAACTTATTCAACACCCCTTAAAGGATTCATCTTATTAATTCAAAACTATTCTTTATGTACAAAAGGTTCAACTACACTTCCTTACATCCAACTACATAAGCATCATACAAAAAAAACATAACTTGTAAAGACTAACTATGCACTATGGGTTAACTTTCTCTTATCCATCCTAAAACAAGTCTTTACATCTGGGATAATAGTTCAACATATTAGTATCCCTAAAGATAAATCATATAGACGTCTAAGGCTACTATTGCCTAAAAGCATGCTATTTTGAACAATTTATATCAGCTCAGACCAGGCCGGTATCATATGGAATCAGGAGTCCTCATAAACCAAGCTAGTGGTGCGGAGGAAAATCTTGCCATCCCCCAAACCCTGATCCTTTATAGACACCTTTGCTTTCAACTTCATGTCTTAGTAGTTGCCTAAAGGCTAAGCTAAACAACCTCAAGTAACTATGGATACTTATGCATCTTTTAGTTGTAAGTATTTTGGGGATCTATTCATCATTATTCTAATGTGTAACTATAGGATACTAAATCAACCATTCATCATCTATTGATCAACTCTAGGATAAACATGTCACTTAAAGGTAAGGCAAGGATTATAACTAGGGAGACAAATTGAAATAGTTAGATTCCAACTACCATGGGTTCTGATACCATGCTGTAAGGAGGATCACCCCCTTACTAAAAAGAATTTGAAGAATAAAACATCCATTCCAAACACACTCAAATGTATGCTAGAATTGGTGCAAAATTTTCAAACTTCAATAAATGGTATTCAAAACAACTAAAGTATAGTAGCGGAATAAAAATAATGACTATATTCAATTTTCACAAAAGATTACAAAAGCACATCATAATATCCCATAAGGGTTTACATGTATGACACAACATAAGGATCTAAGGAGAGGGAAATCTAAACCATAACAACTTTGTCTCCAAGCTTTAACTCCTTAAGCTAGTCCAAAACTTCATGCCTTATCATCCAAGTCCTTCACCTAGGTTTGGAAGCATACCCCAACAAGAAGAGAAAATAGATGACATCAACAAAGGCTAGTATGTGCATACTAAATAGGAAATTGAGCAATATATGGAATAAAGGACATCAAATATAAAAGGCTTCCCATAGAAAGGATAAGGACAAACCAAATGGGTATCAAGAGAAAAGGAATTGAAATCATATGATAACAAAAGAATACTTGCTATTAATAAAACATAAAGATTGTGCCACACAAGAACATGTAAAGAATTAGGGCACACACCCCATATCATCAACCTGCATGCATGTGAGATACACATAGCCCTAGAACAATATAAACACAATGGTGTCCAAGTATCATAAACTTGAAACCTGATAGAGAAAGGAATACTATCAATCTCCCAAATATATAAAACATGGGCCAGGAATCACACATCTTTCCCTGGGTATGGGGTTCCTTTCCATCCCAAAAGAGCAGGAAATATCACATCTTCTTGACAGGAAATAACACATCTTCCATAAAAACCAATGCAATTACACTACTCTAGTGCTACTGAATCACATAGCATGTTAAATGTAGAGGCAAGTAGAAAGTATAGTCAGAATATATAAACTAGTCACACATATGCGACCAACATATACATCCACCTCATAAGTGGGAAAAAGACATCACATGTCATCTTTTAGAGTTCCATCATGAACAAAGCATTAGATAAGAGTTCAAAAGAATATCCATGATCACATGATCAATATCAAATAAGGTAGTTTACATGAACCATGATTTTGAAAAGAAAAGACATTGTTTATAGGCTAATGTCCATAGGACAAAGAGAATGAAGAAGCATAGGTAAATTGCTCAACATAGAAGAATAGGGGATACATCATACCTCAACTTTAGAGTCTAAACAGTTTAAGTCAAGCCTAGGCCTCCAAAAAACCTCTAGGGAAGGTGGAAAGGTCCAATAAGTATGGTTCCCAAGCTTAGAGAGGCTGGTTTCTCCAACAAAGCTCTAACTCGAGCAAGAAGCACCTTCTCCACTTTAGAGGTGAAAAACCCTAATAAAAGAACATGGAGATGAGGTGTTAATGGGTTCTAGGTGGGGTTTCACCATGGAAGGCCATGGTTTTAACCTGGAGGAAGGTGGAAGGAATAATAACAACATGAAAATATGGAAGGAAAGGAGGATAATTACTAGTTTTGGTCAAAAGAACCAAGGATGAGCTTAAGAAATCTTAAATAGAGAAATTTGGAACACTAGGAGCCTTCTTCACCAAGGTAGGCACCTCCTTTTACTTTGGGACAACACCTTCATGGAAAAATAGAGTAGGAATGATGCTATAAGCTATAGGAAATAAAGGAGAGAAAGAGTTTCCAAATTGGGAGTTCCGAAGGGGTAGATATGGCTATATAAAGAAAGAGGTCAAGTATGAGATGTATATGAGACTTTCCATGTATCATGTATAAGGGTGTCCATGGACATTCAAGAATTTATAGATAAGAAAGAAGTCAAGGACGAGGTTTCAAGTTACTTTCCATGTGTCCAATACTAAGGGTTCCTATGGACATGCAAACCTTTATGGATAAGGAAGAAGTCAAGCATGAGGTGTCCATGGAGCTTTCCATGTGTCCTTAGCCTAGGGATTTCGTGGCCATGCAAGAGGATAGATCATAGAGGAATATTGAATATAGAATTTCAGTTTATGGACACTTATAGGCCATCCCAACCGACCTCCAATCAAAAAAGTAACCCCATTGGTTGATAGCTTCTAAAGATAAGCTCATTTATAAAGAGAGTAATCCCTAAAATACCCTTAGAAAGAAACACCTTCAACCCAAGCTGAAACTAGGTTCCCCATGGTTCAAAAACTCTAGAATGGTAATAAAATATATGAGGATTATAATGCATGTGACAATTTGCAAAGAAAACCTCCCAATCGGGTAAATTGTAGAAAAGTCCATAATGTACCTAAAATTACATAACTTGCACAAACAACATCCAAATTGGACCAAACTTCATCCACAAGTTATCTTTGATGTGTTGAATATGAATTTTCCATTATTTACATATTTTGAAGTTATATAATCACATTATTCATTACGTATGCCTTTTACTCATTTTCTCTCTCCTAAACTTATCCTAATATTTCAAGGTTGTCCAAATTAGATGGAATTTGACATGTAGGCTAATTTTGATATGTCAATTTTGAATTTGAAGTTTATTTTCACTTTTAAGACTTATTTTTATGAGATATGTCATATGGCCCATTAACAACCCATTATCTAAATTATTCATCTAATTAAGTTACTTATCTTCATATTACCACCAAAATGAGTTATGTGGCATATTTTATGTATCCATTATAAACCTAAGATTAATGTTAGAACATTAGGTTAAATTAAGGTTATATATACATGCATTAGCTCACTGGGGTTATACTAAACATCTATTTAGGTATAACCTTCAACCTTGTTTGGCTAAGTAAAAAATGTCAACTTCCGAGGTAGGGTCCAAGATCTAGTATGTTACAACACACCACCCCTTAAAGGGATTTCATCCTTGAAAGCAAAAAATCCACATATAAGAAAACAACTTATTCAACACCCCTTAAAGGATTCATCATATTAATTCAAAACTATTCTTTATGTACAAAAGGTTCAACTACACTTCTTTACATCCACCTATATAAGCATCATACAAAAAAACATAACTTGTAAAGACTAACTATGCACTATGGGTTAACTTTCTCTTATCCATCCTCAAACAAGTCTTTACATCTGGGATAATAGTTCAACATATTAGTATCCCTAAAGATAAATCATATAGACGTCTAAGGCTACTATTGCCTAAAATAATGCTATTTTGAACAATTTATATCAGCTCAGACCAGGCCGGTATCATATGGAATCGGGAGTCCTCATAAACCAAGCTAGTGGTGCGGAGGAAAATCTTGCCATCCCCCGAACCCTGATCCTTTCTAGACACCTTTGCTTTCAACTTCATGTCTTAGTAGTTGCCTAAAGGATAAGCTAAACAACCTCAAGTAACTATGGTTACTTCTGCATCTTTTAGTTGTAAGTATTTTGGGGATCTATTCATCATTATTCTAATGTGTAAATATAGGATACTAAATCAACCATTCATCATCTATTGATCAACTCTAGGACAAACATGTCACGTAAAGGTAAGGCAAGGATTCTAACTAGGGAGACAAATTGAAATAGTTAGATTCTAACTACCATGGGTTCTGATACCATGCTGTAAGGAGGCGGGATCACCCCCTTACTAAAAAGAATTTGAAGAATAAAACATCCATTCCAAACACACTCAAATGTATGCTAGAATAGGTGCAAAATTTTCAAACTTCAATAAATGGTATTCAAAACAACTAAAGTATAGTAGCGGAATAAAAATAATGACTATATTCAATTTTCACAAAAGATTACAAAAGCACATCATAATATCCCATAAGGGTTTACATGTATGACACAACATAAGGATCTAAGGAGAGGGAAATCTAAACCATAACAACTTTGTCTCCAAGCTTTAACTCCTTAAGCTAGTATAAAACTTCATGCCTTATCATCCAAGTCCTTCACCTAGGTTTGGAAGCATACCCCAACAAGAAGAGAAAATAGATGACATCAACAAAGGCTAGTATGTGCATACTAAATAGGAAATTGAGCAATATATGGAATAAAGGACATCAAATATAAAAGGCTTCCCATAGAAAGGATAAGGACAAACCAAATGGGTATCAAGAGAAAAGGAATTGAAATCATATGATAACAAAAGAATACTTGCCAGTAATGAAACATAAAGATTGTGCCACACAAGCACATGTAAATAATTGGGGCACACACCCCATATCATCAACCTGCATGCATGTGAGATAAACATAGACCTAGAAAAATATAAACACAATGGTGGCCAAGTCTCATAAAGTTGAAACCTAATAGAGAAAGGAATACTGCCAATCTCCCAAATATATAAAACATGGGCCAAGAATCACACATCTTACCCTGGGTATGAGGTTCCTTTCCATCCCAAAAGAGTAGGAAATATCACATCTGCTAGGAAAAAATAATACATCTGCCATAAAAACCAATGCAATTACACTACTCTAGTGAGACTAAATCACATAGCATGTTAAATGTAGAGGCAAGTAGAAAGTATAGTCAGAATATATAAGCTAGCCACCACATAAGTGACCAACATATACATCCACCTCATAAGTGGGCAAAAGACATCACATGTCATTTTTAGAGTTCCATCATGAACAAAGCATTAGATAAGAGTTCAAAAGAATATCCATGATCACATGACAAATATCAAATAAGGTAGTTCACATGAACCATGGTTTTCAAAAGAAAAGACATTGTTTATAGGCTAATGTCCATAGGACAAAGAGAATGCATAAGCATAGGTGAATTGTTCAACATAGAAGAATAGGAGATACGTCATACCTCAACTTCAGAGTCTAAATAGTCCAAGTCAAGCATAGGACTCCAAAGAACCTATAGGGAAGGTGGAAAGGTCTAATAAGTAAGGTTCCCAAGCTTAGAGAGGCTGGTTTCTCCAACAAAGCTCCTATCTCGAGCAAGAAGCACCTTCTCCACTTTAGAGGTGAAAAACCCTAACAAAAGGACATGGAGATGAGCTTTTTATGGCTTATAGGTGGGGTTTCACCATGGAAGGCCATGGTTACGACCTAGAGGAAGGTGGAAGGAAGACTAAAAACATGAAAATAGGGAAGGAAAGAAGGAAACTTACTAGTATTGGTTAAAATCACCAAGGAGGAGCTTAAGAAATCTTAAATAGAGAAATTTGGAACCCTAGGAGCCTTCTTCACCAAGGCAGGCACCTCCTTTTATCTTGGGACATCACCTTCGTGGAAACAATAGAGTAGGAATGATGCTATAATCTAGAGAAAATAAAAGAGAGCAAGAGTTTTCGAATTGGGAGTTGGGAAGGGGTAGATATGGCTATATAAAGAAAGAGGTCAAGTATGAGTTGTATATGAGACTTTCCATGTGTCATGTATAAGGGTGTACATGGACATGGAAGACTTTATGGATAAGGAAGAATTCAAGCACGAGGTGTCCATTTACTTTCCATGTGTCCAATACTAAGGGTGCCTATGGAAATGCAAACCTTTATGGATAAGGAAGAAGTCAAGCATGAGGTGTCCATAGAGCTTTCCATGTGTCCTTAGCCTAGGGATTTCATGGCCATGCAAGAGGACAACTCATAGAGGCATATTGAATATCAAATGTTGGTTTATGGACACTTATAGGCCATCCCAACCGACCTCCAATCAAAGAAGTAACCCCATTGGTTGATAGCTTCTAAAGATAAGCTCATTTATAAAGAGAGTAATCCCTAAAATGCCCTTGGAAAGAAACACCTTCAAACTAAGGTGCAACTAGGTGCCCCTTGGTTCAAAAACTCTAGAATGGTAAGGGAATATATAAGGATTATAATCCATGTGTCAATTTGCAAGTGAAACCTCCCAATTGGTTAAATTGTAGAAAAGTCCTTAATGTACCTAAAATTGGATAACTTGCAAAAACAACATCCAAATTGGAGAAAACTTCATCCACAAGTTATATTTGATGTGTTGAATTTGATTTTTTCATTATTTCAATATTTTGAAGTTATATAATCACATTATTCATTACTTATTCCTTTTACTCATTTTCTCTCTCCTAAACTTATCCTAATATTTCAAGGTGGTCCAAATTAGATGAAATTTGACATATAGACTAATTTTGATATGTAGATTTTGAATTTGAAGTTTATTTCCACTTTTGAGACTACTTTTTATCAGATATGTGATATGGCCCATTAACGACCCATTACCTAAATTATTCATCCAATTAAGTTCCTTATCTTCATATTACCACCAAAATGAGTTATGTGGCATATTTTATGTATCCATTATAAACCTAAGATTGATGTTAGCACATTAGGTTACATTATGGTGATATATTAATGCATTAGCTCATTGGGGTTGTACTAAACATCTATTTAGGTCTAACCTTCAACCTTATTTGGCTAAGTCCAAAATGTCAACTTCCAGGGTAGGGTCTGAGATCTAGTATGTTACAAGTCACAAGTAACGTTCAAATCATTTATGCAAAAATAAAACATGACAAACCTATATGGTAAAGGTAATGAGAAATGCATGAATCCTAATGCCTACTATTATGGGTGGAATGATGAATGTATTCAAGATCTCGTCAAATGGATGGGAGCGAAGTAAAGAAAAAAATGCATCATGTGAATGTTTCCATTTCTTTGTGAAGTAGAATTCCAAGCCAAGTTTAGGGCATCCTTTCTTCCTTTTTATTCCATAACATCGATTTTTTTCTCTTTTTCTTCATTGGCTCACTATTATGCATGGTAGAAAGTTATGATTGGGCTTCGTTAACATATCTCATTCATTTTTTCTTCTTCTTTTTTCCTAAGGGTATGGATGTGTATCCCTGCACTGTAATTTCAGAAGAAAACAATAACCACATGATGTAATATGAATGATGAAAAATTTGTGCAATCTGCATGTAATTATTATGCAACTAGATGAAATGCATAAAGGTTGTTGATGTACATTTTTTTCATTTTGTAACTAATGCATAAAAAGAGAAACTTACTATCATGTCACCTATTATGCCATGCAATGCAAACAAGAGGAAATAATTCAAGTTACTTGATTATCTTGAAGTGGTGGATCAAAATGGATGGAAAATTTATGCAATGACATAATTAAGAGACAATGCCTTTCTTGAATTATGATATGTCCCTCTAATACTGACCAGTGTACAAGGTAACCTTAGGATTTCTTTCTAAAATTTCAATTTAAGGTCCCATTAATTGTTTGATCCACTCAGGCTCAAATCCCAACTTCATCCACTTTACATGGATAATTAAGATTTCCATTCATATCAAATGTCTAAAATCTCACTAACCCATCCACTCCTCTAAGTGGTGCCACTCAAGATATTTGCAACTAACCCAAAATTTTCAATTTTTAATTTTTCATTGCACATACATGGAAGAATGGATTCTATGGTGACAGAGATAGAAATCATGTTTTTTACTTGTCCACAATTACACTACATAGATTGTGGATCCTACAACTTGGAATAATAAAAACTAAAAGTACATAAAGAATAAAATAACAATAAAAATAAAGGATATAGTTGTTCCAAACTCCCCAAAGATTGAACTTGACTATGTTCTCATAGTCAAAATCTAATCATAGAAGTGGAATATTGGTACCGATCAATATGGTGGTGGTGGTGAGTGTGTCATAGCCGGGTCATGGGGATAGAACATCCCCTAAAAAGTCTGGGGCGATGGTGGCATAAAATCATGATTGTTGATGGAACTCCAGTGGATCTGTGTCTTCTTGTGTCGGTACTATCGAAATAGGTGTCGATAGTACCAAGTATTTAAATTTTCTCGATACTTCTGAGCATTTTCTCGGTATATCAAACATGGAACATCACTCAATGCTGGTACTACTGAGTCATATGTGGATAGTACTGAGTCATTATTAGTTAACTCAGCCCCTCTCTACAAAAATTCAGTTCTACCGAGCATATTGTTTGTAGTACTGAGTTTTTCAAACTTGACTCGGCTATCCATGTGATGTTGTTGGTACTATCGACATGGCTATTGGTACTACTGACTTCTACTCTACCTACACACCAAACATGAATGATCAAGGCACCTTTTTTACAAAGAAAATAATACAGTGCAACTCAAATGTAAAGAATAAAATCCTAAAAATGTAAAAGATGGTTGAGTTTTCTCCTAAGAAGCGCCCTTGTTTAATGTCCTAGTCTAAGCAAGATGAATTTTCTTTAGCCTGGGTTGTCACAGGATGGTGGTGAAGATTCATATGATATTTTGAACTCCACTCTATCATCATCTATCTCGAGTGTTAAGTAACCTCTACCAATGGAATTGATCACATCAGCTATAGTTTGGAACGAACTTCCTATCAACATCTCTAATCCTCATATTTTGTGCATATCCATGATCACAAAATCAGTAGGAAAGATGAATTTGTTGACTTTGACTAGAACATTCTTGCATATCCCATACAACCTCACAATTGATCCATCCATCAACTTGATTGTCATGGATGTCTTTGTTGGTTCCTTCAAACTCAACTTCTATAAGGTAGAAAGAGGCAAGAGATTTATGGTCATCCCAAAATCACACTATGCTTGTTGGAAATGTTGACTTCCTTTGGAACAAGAAATATAGAAACATCCTGGGTCTTTTCTCTTCATCGACAATCTTCCCTGGATAATCACACTCATCACTTCATCAACACATAAGACATCTTTATCTTTTATCTATCTTTTCTTGTTGATGATTTCCTTCAAGAATCTTCCATATGCAGGGATTTTCTCTATCGCCTCCACGAGTGGGATGTTGATGTGGAGCTTTTGAAAGATATCTACAAATTTCTTGAATTGCTATTCTTCCTTCCTCGTATTCATACTATCTGAGAATGGCACATCTGGCTTCTCTATACGCTTGTGTAGAGGAATGGAGGGAACATTAGGGATTTCCTCCCCTAATCATGCATCAACGCCACCTTCTAGGACAAATGTGGAATAGAATTGGGCATGTCTTATATGGATGGAATGACTTGTGGCTACTCCTTCTCACTTGTGGGTGCCTCCTTATTGATTGTGACTATTCCACTGTGGAGTAGAACCTTAACCTTCTCTTCTTGTAGGGGCACCTTTTCAAGAAATGGCGGCGGTGACATAATAATGGTGGAACTTTGAAGTTCTTTGTATTACACAACCTATAAAGATGGGGTACAATTGTCACTTGTTGCTGACTCTCTATTCCACAAACGTTCCTGTGTGATCATATCACACTGGTGTTCTGCATCCCCCTATCTTTTCATATAGGTTGTAGGGATATGGATCCTTAGGCACATACACCCAATCCGGCTCTAGAGTGTGCTATTTTAGTGACTCCTCAGTAAAACATTCTATCTCTTTGAAAATAGAGACAAACTTTACTTAGTGATGTTGATGAGTTATCTCTATATTTCTAGGAAATCCATGCTGAATGAGCTTCTTTAGGAAAGCCACCTCTACTATAGTTGAAAATTTTGATTCTTTATGTTGTGAATATGAGCTCCTTGATTCTATAACTCCCTTTGTGTCTGGCCAATGATCACCTCATTCTGACTGACCAACTTTCCCAACATGTCTTCAATACGATCTATCTTACTGGGACCCCTGTCTTTTTGATGTGCACCATCCTGCTGTGGTTGAGACGAGTCTTGCTCAAAGTTATTGGGATCCTACCAATAAAACTTGGGATCCTTTCTCCAAGAATAATCATTTCCCCTGTAGTTCTACTACCACACATACATGCATTCTTCTTCCTCTCCTCCAAAGGAATTTCCATCCTTCTGATATAGTTTTTGGTTATGAGGTCAAGCTTCTATTTTAATTCCATGACGACTTTAGACTCTCCCACACTTTTAATGGTTGCTGGAGGTTGTCTTTCTTCTCCCAATAACTGATTCTTACCCATATTCATCAGAATCTCATGACACCTAGATGGGTTGTTGTTGAAGAAGAAACTATTCCTACATAGTTGAGTCTGGTCCTCTCTCCTTGATGTAGCCCGTAATAGAAGATCTTTACTTGGATGTAGAGATCAATCCTATGATGAGGAACCTTCCTCAACATGTTCTGGAACCTTTCCCACACTTCAGAATAGGACTATTCCGCCTACTACATGAAATTATAGATCTTCCTAACCAACTCATTTGCCTTTTGGGAGGGAGAGTAGCATTCAATGAAGATGTCAATCATCTAATCTCAGGTTTCTATTGGCTCTGGCGGTAGGTTACGAAACCATGACTTTGTAGTATCTGCCAATGAAGAAGGAAACAATTTCAGATATATAACTATCACTGGAACCATGTCAATCTTCACTATATCACAACTCTCAATGAAGTTGTTGATATGCATCATTGGATCCTCGATGTTTTGGCCATGAAATTCTTGTGATTTAACCAATGCCACCAAACCAAGGTCTATCTTGTAGATACCCACATTGATAGCCTGCCTTTTGATTGGCCCCAACTGAGCTGTAGTAGAAGATGTCTTTATTTTCTCCCAGCTCTTCAACTTTTGCATCACCCATTGCTGGTTGTTCTGGTTGTTTTGCTAGAGATGGTGGAGTTGGGATGAACTTCTCAGCTGAAGCTCCAAACTCTCAAGCTCTGCAAAAAATCTCCTCCTGATTTGCAATGGATGGAGTAGACTCTTTGTAATATGTGGTTCAAGTGTGAACCATGCGCTAGTACTTAAAACTTATCAATGATGTGAGAACACAAAATACTAGTGAATTGACAATAGAAAATTTTTCAATTGTGCTATTGAATAAAGAAAACATGGAAAATCATAAAAAAATTGGCCAAGAGTGGCCAGTCACAACACTCATAGTGTTGGACAAACCGTTTGCCCTGACAATGGTGCCAAAAACTTTATGTGTGTAAAATATACGTCAAAAACACAAGTGCACATAAATGTAATATAGGCCTAAAGAGGCCCAGATATCAAACACAAGGAAAATGTGTACCCATAAACTACTACTAATAATGACCCAATCATCTAGGCCTGAGAAAAAGAGTGATTTGGTTGAATTAATAATTAATTTAAAAGAATTAAAACTAAGATTAGTTGTTGTGATCACAAGTGGAATGGATTCCTCAGGATTGTGGTTTCACCATGGTGCACATTGAAATTAACATCATTTCACCAATATTAATCTCTCCTAACCCTGGATAAAGAGATATGTATCAAAATTACCCACTCTCATAGTGTAATTCACTACGTAACCTAATACCAATCCCACTCTCATAGGAATTGTGTTATTAGTTAGGTACTTTACTAAAATCTCTGGGTTATTCTCTTCAAATTCATAAACCCTTTCTTCAGGTGCGATATAAATGTGTAAATCTGTCAGTTTTCCAACCCTGAATCCCTCTCTCGAAACAATTAATGGTCTAAAAAACATTACCCATGATGATAAAACATAGATAATTTGTGATTCTCTCATAGAATTATGTCCAAAAAATAAAAGCAATAGATATATTAAATCATAATCATCAATTATAATGTAAAATTGGGCTGCTTCCAGATCCTAAGGAATAAAGGGATTAACCCTGCATGATTTTAGTTGCTTGAAAGATAGAAAAGGAAGAAGAGAAGGAAGAAAACATCAAGAATAAGGAAAAACCCCTAGAGAAAGACGGCATGGATGGTTCCTTCAGACAAATGTTGTGATTTTCCATCTTCTGACTGTAAATCGGGCCACCGAAAGTGCACGAACTGCCCAGAATGTTGCTTTCTCCTCTCCTTTCTCCCTTCTCCTCTCTTCTCTGCTGTACAACTAAATGTGGCATGATTATTAGGTCTATCCAAACTTCCCCCAAGTCATAGACATGACTTAGGGCGTCATTAAGTCCCAACCATTAGATTGACGATGATTTTAGATCTGGCCTGATCACACTGAGTCGGTACTACCGAATGGGTGTCGGTAGCATTGATGCCTTTGATAAGTTGCATCTCCTATGAGATTTTTGGTACTATAGAGTTGATGTCAGTAGTACGGATATTTCTTGAGAATTTCTGAGTCCTCTTTAATAGTTGTCAATAGTACTGACTTCCTTTTGTCGATACTACTGAGTTTTCTCAAGTTCACATGTTTCTTATGATTAAGTGTCGGTACCACCGACATGTAGGTCGATAGTATCTAGCTATGTAGTTTCTTGTAGATTCACCTAAAATTCTACAAAAATGAGCAAAAGCTCCCGAATAATGATGAATCTATCAAGAACATTAAAAATACATCTATTTGATGCAATAAGTATCACAGGGTAATGTTGATAAATAATGTATAAAAGATATCAAAATAAACAATAAGTGCATAAAAATACATAATAAATAGGCTATGAAAATGACAAATATTCGGTGCATCACTAACCAAAGTGAAAAAAATCTCTTTTGCCCCATCCTCTTGAGTGTTGCCTCATTCAAGAAGCCCTATGAGGATTCGCATAGACTAGAGCAGCTCGCACCATCAATTAAAGGTGCTGACAGATTTTCCATCTTCTCCTCTTCTTGGGTGGCACTCTCCACATTCATAGAAATCTCTACCTTGACTCTCTAATGCTCATCCTCCTAGATCTTCCACCAGCTCATGCCTCCTTATCTCATATATTTCTTTCTATCAAATCATGGTAAAACCCTAAAATTATCATATGGACCGCCTCTTGTGATGGAAACTAGGGCTTTATAACATCTCCTACCTGATATCATAGTTAAGATAAAGCTGCTCCATGGGATTCTGTTCAAACACTGCTAAACAGGGGTGGCGCACGCTCTCTAGTCCACTTTCGACTGGAGTCACCTTTTTTATTTTTATTTTTATTTTTGCATAAAATTCTAGTTTCTATACATATTTCTATAGGACACAATATGAGCCCATTTAGCCTCAAATTTTAATATTAACTATATCTTACCATTTTCCTCACTTGGCAAAAATATTATATCAAAACTAACTTATAACTACTCCAAATTTGTCTTTTAAAAAATTAATAGATAATTACTAATTTAATCACCTAGGCTAGTAGATAAAACAAAATTATTTATAATTTCGTTTATAATGTTATATTTTAGTTCTCCATCTACTATAAGCATTTTAAGTATTTATCATCAAAACTAAGTACTAAATTCCTAAAATTGTACTCCAAGGACCATATGTAAATCCTAATGAGCTCGATTGGGCTAGAACTGAGTTTCTTGGTCTCATGGCCCATTCCTTGGTCTTCTAAAGGGTCATAATATTAATCATATTCTCGATTACAAAAATCACAGTGTGAACAGATATATTTCCTCAATTGAAGCTTTCCATGACACATTTGAATCATCATTATTTAACTTACTTAAAAGAAGGTATAAACTAGGTCTGAAGCTCAAATCATTAACCATAGTAATCATATTCTTTCATTATTCTACTTTAGTGATCCCTTCATATAATCAAATATTAGATTTCCATATTTTTGAGGATATTACAAAACAGTCTCACTTACCCAAAAGATCATCTCACCATGTTTTTTCTATTATATCCAAATATCATAGAATTGGGATGGAACCTTATTGTAACCACAAATAAATCCTATATTGATATGATCAATAGCTTAATAATGTATTTTCTAGATCCCAAAATCAGGTTGTGATAGATACAATCAAACCTATCTAAAAAAACCTAGACCAAAACACAATCAGACTAAAACAAACTTAAGTAAATACGGGTGTAACATATAGAGTAAAAACAAACTACCATATCTTATAACTATCGAATAGAAATGTATGGTATTCAACTTTTACAACCATTCAATCACATACTTTCTTTAGATAAAATTTATTATACATAATTAAAATTCTCTAATGTATGATTATGATCGACAAACTAGATTTCTTAACTTTTACTACAACTCTGTATTAAGTTTGATACATTAATAAGATAATGTAGTAGATGATGATTTGTTTTTCCTCAATATATCTCTCTCTAATATTAAATCTCATTGGACAAGTTCAAATTCGTACCAAAAGTCCTTAACAATTAATGCGTAGTAGTAGATCATCATTTTAATTTTTAAGAAGTAGTAGATCATTATATTTATTTATATATAATTAATTTAGTTAAGTGATTTCACTCATGGGTGTGACGGTTACTCGGATTTTGGGTTTGATGTTATCTATGTGTATGTTTTGTTACTGATAGAAGGATAGCCTCAATTCCTATAGATAAATAAGGGTGAAACATACAGACTCAAAACCAACTTAGGCCAAAAAACAATTGAACCCATATAAAAAGAGACTAAATAACTTTATTAAAGTGACTCTAACAAAACTAATCAAAGAATACGTTGGAACCCAATTTTATTTGTGGAACAAATGATTTTAATGTTACTAGTATTATGGGCTCAATATTATGTATCTATATATTTCTTATTGATATAAGGATGGACCCCTCTCGTATAGATAAATTAAGGGTGACAAAGTTAAGTCAAAACACATAACAAAGAGACTCAATACAGTAATTAAATTGATTATCTAACAAAACTAATCAAAGAATACCATAAGGTTGGCATCCGATATTATTTGTGGAATGGATGATTTTAGTAATGTTACTAGGATTTTGGGTTTGATATAATCTACTCATTAGTTTTGTTTTTGATTATAATGTCAAGATGCTGAAAAAAAGTGCGGGTTCGTATTGTGAAAACAAAGCCTTACTAGGGGGAAAAGTGGGTGATTTCTAAAGGTCAAACCACTAGAAAATATTAGGTCTCCTAAGCAAGGGCATGTTCATGATGTTTTCCTCTAGCAGAGGTATGACATGCCTTCACACATGAAACAAAGCCTGACATGGAATAAGAAGGCCACAATATGCTCAACTAACCCACCAAGAGAAAGGTAGTATACAACATTTGGATCATTGTATGTCCTTTCTTAGACCCGTGAAATGGGTGGGTGGGTTGGGTTTTAGGTCGGGTCATTGTAGGTTTGAGTCCTATAGGTGCAGGTCGTGGGTGGAACAAAGACAAATCTAAACCTGATCCAGAAGGTTGTGGGTTACCCACGACGCTCATATATTATGTGTTAAATAACAAGTTGCAATTCTAATGAGTAAAAGAATGATCATTCTATAGTATTTTTACATGAAATATAGCACTGAAACAACCAACTACTATATATTCTCAGTATCTAAAGAAGAATACATTATTCCACTTTAAAGACCATTCAACCACATACCTTTTTTATTTAATATATAATTAAGATTCTCTATATGATTATTACTGAAAAACTATATTTCTTAAAAATCTACTCCAACTCCATATTAAGTTTGATAGAATAATTAGATAATATAGTTGATGGGAATTTGTTTTTTGCCAAAATCTCTCTCTGATATTAAATCCTAGTAGACAAGTTTGATTTTGTACTGGAACTCCTTAATAATTAATGTGTAATAGCAAATAATCATTTTTATTTTTAATTAGTAGTAGATAATTATATTTATTTGTATATAATTAATTTCGATAACTGGTCTCACTCCTGGGTGCCACAGTTACTATGATTTTGGGTTTGACATGATCTATGTGTATGTTTTCATATTAATAGAAGGGAAGCATGTTCACCTATAGACAAATAAGGGTTAAACCTATAGACTATAAACAAACATAGCTAAGCACAGTTGAAGCTATATAACAAAGACACTAAGTAACTTATAAAGTGACTCTCTAACAAAATTAATCAAAGAATACCATAAGGTTGGCACCCAACGTTGTTTGTGGAATGGATAATTTTGATGTTACTAGTATTTTGCGCTTGATATTCTCTGAGTGTATGTTTTCTTATTTATAGAAGGGTGGCCCCCTCTTATATGGATAAATAAAGGGTGACAAACCTAAGTCAAAACACAATTGAACCCGCATAACAAAGAGACAAGATACCATAATTAAATTGACTTTTTAACGAAATTAATCAAAGAGTGCCATAAGGTTGGGACCCAATATTATTTACAAAATAGATGATTTTAATAATGTTGCTAGGATTTTGGGTTCGCTATTATCTACCTTTTATTTATTGGGTTGGATTATAATGTTAAAATCCTTAAAAAATGGGGTCTTGTGGTTAGACTAAGGATAAAATTGGGCATATATATCAAAACTTAGGCCAAAACACAACTGTACTAAAAACAAACTTAGATAAATAAGGGTGAAACATATAGACTAAAAACAAAATTTAGACAAAATAAAATATTACTTGTGGAACGTATGATTTTAATAATGTTACAAGAATTTTGGGTTTGGTATCATCTACTTGTTATTTTTGGTGTTTGATTATAATGTCAAAATGTTGGGAAAAAAATGGAGGCTTGTGTTGAGACTAAGGATACAAGTGACTATGAAGCTTTAGATTCTCAGGAAACTTGACTCAGGCCTAAATCCAGGAAACGAGCTAATTTATCCCACACCATTCCACCCACTTTTATGACCCAGTTTAGGTAACAAGCCCACACTACCCATATAACAAAGAGACTAGATACCATAATTAAATTGAGTTTTTAACAAAAAATAATCAAAGAGTACCATAAGCTTGGGACCCAATATTATTTGTGGAATGGATGGTTTTAATAACATTACTAGGATTTTGAGTTTGATATTATCTACTTATTATTTTTTGAGTTTGATTAAAATTTAAAAATGTGAAAGAAATGGGGTTTTATGTTGAGACTAAGGATACAATTGGACCTATATAATAAAACATAGGGCAAAACACAATTGGACTAAAACCAAACTTACATAAATAAGGGTGAAACATATAGACTAAAAAAAACTTTGGCCAAAATACAATATTATTTGTGGAACGAGTGATTTTAAAAATATTACTAGAATTTTGGGTTTGATATTATCTACTTGTTATTTTTGGTGTTTGATTGTAATGTAAAATTGCTAGAAGAAATTGGGGCTTGTGTTGAGACTAAGGATACAAGTGGTTGTGAATCTTCATATTCCTAGGAAACTTGACTCGGAAGTCCAGGAAACAAGCCTAATTTAGCCTACAACATCCCACACACTTTTATACCCCTATTTAGGTAATAAGCCCATGCTACCTGGCCCACACTACCCATATAACAAAGAGACTAGATACCATAATTAAATTTACTTTTTAACAATACTAATCTAACAGTACCATAAGGTTGGGACCCAATATTATTTGCAAAACAAATGAATTTAATAATGTTACTAGGATTTTGGGTTAGATATTATCCACTTATTATTTTTGGATTTGATTATAATGTCAAATGCTAAAAAAATGGGGTTGTGTTGAGAATATGTATACAATTGGACCTATATAACGAAACTTAGTCCAAAACACAATTGACCTAAAAATGAACCTAGATAAATAAGGGTGAAATATAGACTAAAAGTAAACTTTGGACAAAACACAATATTATATGTGGAATGAATGATTTAAATAATGTTACTAGAATTTTGGGTTGGATATTATCTACAAGTTATGTTGGTGTTTGATTGTAAGGTCAAAATTCTGGAAAAAATGGGCCTTGTGTTGAGACTAAAGAGACAAAATGCTGTGAAGTTTTAGATTCCTAGGCAACTTGACTCGGTCCTAACTCCAAACAACAAGCCTAATTGGCCTACAACATTCCACCCACTTTTATGCCCCTATTTAGGTAACAAGACAACGCTACTAGGCCCCCACTACCCGTATAAGAAAGAGACTAGATATCATAATTAAGTTGACTTTTTAACAAAACTAATCAAAGAGTACCATAATGTTGAGACCAATATTATTTGTGAAAATAATGATTTTAATAATGTTACTAGGATTTTGGGTTTGATATTATTTACGTATTATATTTTGAGTTTGATTATAATGTCCAAATGCTAAAAAATGGGGTTTTGTGCTGAGACTAAGGATACAATTGGGCATATATAACAAAACTTAGGCCAAAACACAATTGGACTAAAAAGAAACTTAGATAAATATGGGTGAAACATATAGATCAAAAACAAACATTGACCAAAGCACAATATTATTTGTGGAGCATATGATTTTAATAATGTTTGTAGAATTTCAGGGTCGATATTATCTACTTGTTATTTTTGGTGTTTGATTATAATGTCAAAATTCTAGAAAAAATGGGGGCTTTTGTTGAGACTAATGATGTGAAGTTTTTGATTCCCAAGAAACATGACTCGGACCTTAGTCCAAGAAATGAGGCTAATCTAGACTACAACATTCCACCCACTTTTATGCCCCTATTTAGGTAACAAGCCCGCGCTACCAATCCTACGTTACCCGTATAACAAAAAGACTAGATACCATAATTAAATTGACTTTCTAACAAAACTAATCTAAGAGTACCATAAGGTTGGGACCCAATATTATTTGCAAAATTGGTGATTTTTATAATGTTACTAGGATTTTGAGTTTGATATTATCTACTTCTTATCTTTTGAGTTTGATTATAATGTCAAAATATAGAAAAAATGGGATTTTGTGTTGAGACTAAGGATACAATTGGACCTATATAACAAAACTTAGGCCAAAACACAATTGGACTTGAAACAAATTAGAATAAGTAAGGGTGAAACACATAGACTAAAAAGCAAACTTTGACCAAAACACAATATTATTTTTGGAATGAATGATTTTAATAATGTTAGTAGAAATTTGGGTTTGATATTATCTACTTGTTACTTTTAGTGCTTGATTATAATGTCAAAATGCTAAAAAAATGGGGATTCGTTGAGACTAATTAGTAAACCAATTATCCATGTGGCCGCTGGTTTTATGAAGATTGCTAGCATTTTTTCATTTTTAGGGGTTCTTTAGGGGTTATATTATCTACTATGTTATCTTTGTGATTTATGCTGAAAAATGGGGGTTATCTTTTCTTTAGGGATTTTTATATTATCTACTTGGTTATTTTTGGGGTTTGATTCACATGTTTTAATGTTGAAACTATTGGTCCCTATTGTTGCTTCTATGTGAAGCTGCATGATACCCTTTTCTTTAGGGGGTTTTATAATATCTTCCCATTTATTTTAATGATTTAATTTAAATGTTGTTCGTGATGCCTTTTTTGATCTTATATCTCATGCTGGGATAAAGGTGCTGAAGGAAACTTCTGTGGCCTTTCTTGGGACACGTGTTGATGGTCTTCATGCTCAACTTCCTACTGATATCTTATTATTTGATTGGATAGATGGAAAACACACTTGTGTGGATCTCACTGGTGTTTCTCCTCGAACAGGAATACTCTCAAACAACTTTAAGCTAGGACATACAGCTTCCAACATTGTGGCCCAAAAGGTCCACAAACATGGAGCAGCTTGTGAAGCAAATCATCATCATTTTCTGCCTTTCACTTTTGATAGCTTTGGGGTGCTTTCTAATTAAGCAATTTTCCTTCTCCAATGCCTTCAAAATATTTTAAATAAAAATATTATTGTTTCTCCATCTACGTCTAATAATTTTAATTTTAGATCCATAGGTTTCGCCATTTAGAAAAGATTGATGGCTTAAATTATTGCTCGTGCTTCTGTTAAGGAATTCCTGTGATGATTGTAATAACATATTTTAATAGAAACCATTTTAGTCTTTCATTTAATGTTTTATGTTATACAAAAAATGAGTGTTTATTGAGACTAATTTGTAGCCAGTTATCCCCTAGGGGGGTTTGATATTATCTTCCTATTTATTTTAATGATTTGACTTAAATGTTAGACAAAATTGAGGGTTTGTTGAGAGTAATTAGTAAGCTAGTTATCCCTTAGGGGGTTTGATATTATAAGGATACAATTGGGCATATATAACAAAACTTAGGGCAAAACACAATTGGACTAAAAAGAAACTTAGATAAATATGGGTGAAACATATAGACTAAAAACAAACACTGAACAAAACACAATATTATTTGTGGAACAAATGATTTTAATAATGTTACTAGAATTTTGGGGTTGATATTATCTACTTGTTATTTTTGGTGTTTGATTACAATGTAAAAATGTCGGAAAAAATGGGGGCTTGTGTTGAGACTAAGGATACAAGTGGTTGTGAAGTTTCAGATTCCCAAGCAACTTGACTTGGACCTTAGTCTAGGAAATGAGGCTAATCTAGACTACAATATTCCACCCACTTTTATCCCCCATGTTTAGGTAACAAGCCCCCACTACCAATCCTATGTTACCCGTATAATAAAAATACTAGATACCATAATTAAATTGACTTTCTAACCAAACTAATCTAAGAGTACCATAAGGTTGGGACCCAATATTATTTGCAAAATTGGTGATTTTTATAATGTTACTAGGATTTTGAGTTTGATATTATCTAATTCTTATCTTTTGAGTTTGATTTTAATGTCAAAATGCAAAAAAAAAATGTAATAATGTGTTGAGACTAAGGATACAATTGGACCTATAAAACCAAACTTAGGCCAAAACACAATCATACTTAAAACAAATTAGAATAAATAAGGGTGAAACATATAGACGAAAAAGTAAACTTTGACCAAAGCACAATATTATTTGTGAAATGAATGATTTTAATAATGTTAGTAAAAAAATGGGTTTGATATTATCTACTTGTTACTTTTGGTGTGTGATTATAATGTCAAAATGATAAAAAATGGGAGTTCGTTGAGACTAATCAGTAAACTAGTTATCCCTGTGGTCGAGGGTTTTATGAAGATTGCAAGCATTTTTTCATTTTTATAGGTTCTTTAGGGG
The DNA here is from genome assembly GCA_963693085.1 of Alisma plantago-aquatica. Lineage (NCBI taxonomy): Eukaryota > Viridiplantae > Streptophyta > Magnoliopsida > Alismatales > Alismataceae > Alisma > Alisma plantago-aquatica. Next base: position 120,485,260 of record OY856411.1, read on the forward strand.
GTTGATATTAACTAATCTGTTATCTTTTATGCTTATGCTGAAAAAATAGGGGTTATCTTTTCTTTAGGGATTTTGATATTATCTACTTGGTTATTTTTGGGGTTTGATTCACATGTTATAATGTAGAAACTATTGGTCCCTATTGTTGTTGCTATGTTAAGCTGTACGATACCCTTTTCTTTAGGGTGTTTGCTATTATCTTCCCATTTATTTTAATGATTTAATTTAAATATTGTTTGTGATGCCTTTTTTGATCTTGTATCTCATGCTGGGATAAAGGAGCTGAAGAAAACTTCTGTGGCCTTTCTTGGTACACGTACTGATGGTCTTCATGCTAAATTTCAAGCTAATATCTTATAATTTGATTGGACAGATGGAAAATACACTTGCGTGGATCTCACTGGTATTTCTCCTCTAACAGACATCCTCTCAAACAACTTTAAGCCAAGACAGGCAACCTCCAACACTATGGCCCAAAAGGTCCACAAACATGGAGTAGCTTGTTAAGCAAATCATCATCATTTTCTACCTTTCACTTTTGATAGCTTTGGGGTGCTTACTGATGAAGTAATTTTCCTTCTCCAACGCCTTCAAATTATTTTAAATAAAAATATTATAGTTTCTCCATCTACGATCAATAATTTTAATTTTAGATCCATAGGTTTCACCATTTAGAAAGGACTGACAACTTAAATTGTTGCTCCTGCTTCTTTTAAAGAATTCCTGTGATGATTGTAGTAACATATTCTAATAGAAATCATTTTATTTTTTCAATTAAGTGTTTAATGTTAGACAAAAAATGAGTGTTTATTGAGACTAATTAGTAAGCCAGTTATCCCTTAGGGGGGTTTGATATTATCTTCCCATTTTTTTAATGATTTGATTTAAATGTTAGACAAAATTGAGGGTTTGTTGAGAGTAATTAGTAAGCCAGTTATCCCTTAGGGGGTTTGATATTATCTTCCCATTGATTTTAATGATTTCATTTAAATGTTAGACAAAAAATGAGGGTTTGTTAAGACATATTAGTAAACCAATTATCCCTTAGGGGGTTTGATATTATCTTCCCATTAATTTTAATGATGATTTAAATGTCTGACAAAAAATGATGATTTTTTTGAGACTTATTAGTAAACCAGTTATCCCTTAGGGGGTTTTATATTATCTTCCCATTTATTTTAATGATTTGGTTTAAATGTCAGACAAAAAATGAGAATTTGTTGAGACTTATTAATAAACCAGTTATCCCTTGTTTAAAAAAAACAATTATCCCTTAGGGGGTTTGATATTATCTTACCATTTATTTTAATGATTTGATTTAAATGTTAAATATTAGACAAAAAGTGAGGATTTGTTGAAACTTTGATATTATCTTCCCATTAATTTTAATGATTTTATTTAAATGGTAAATATTAGACAAAAAGTGAGGTTTTGTTGAAACTTCAAGCTAATATCTTATTATTTGATTGGACAGATGGAAAATACACTTGTGTGGATCTCACTAATGTGTCTCCTCTAACAGACATCCTCTCAACCAGCTTTAAGCTAGGACAAGAAACCTCCAATGTTGTGGCCCAAAAGGTCCACAAACATGGAGCAGCTTGTGAAGCAAATCATCATCATTTTCTGCCTTTCGCTTCTGATAGCTTTGGGCTGCTAGCTGATGAAGTAATTTTCCTTCTCCAATGCCTTCAAATTATTTTTAATAGAAATCTTATAGTTTCTCCAACTACGTCCAATAATTTTATTTTTAGATCTATAGGTTTCGCCATTTAGAAAGGACTGACAACTTAAATTGTTGCCCGTGCTTCTGTTAAAGAATTCATGTGATGATTGTAGTAACATATTCTAATAGAAATCATTTATTATTTCAATTAAGTGTTTAATGTTAGACAAAAAATGAGTGTTTATTGAGACTAATTAGTAAGCCAGTTATCCCTAAGGGGGGTTTGATATTATCTTCCCATTTTTTAATGATTTGATTTAAATGTTAGACAAAATTGAGGGTTTGTTGAGAGTAATTAGTAATCCATTTATCCCTTAGGGGGTTTGATATTATCTTCCCATTGATTTTAATGATTTGATTTAAATGTTAGACAAAATATGAGCATTTGTTGAGACATATTAGTAAACCAGTTGTCCCTTAGGGGGTTTGATATTATCTTCCCATTAATTTTAAATGTCAGACAAAAAATGAGGATTTGTTGAGACTTATTAGTAAACCAGTTATCCCTTAGGGGGTTTGATATTATCTTCCCATTTATTTTAATGATTTGGTTTTATTTTCAGACAAAAAATGAGGATTTGTTGAGACTTATTAGTAAACCAGTTATCCCTTATTAAAAAAAACTAGTTATCCCTTAGGGGGTTTGATATTATCTTCCCATTTATTTTAATGATTTGATTTAAATGTTAAATATTAGAAAAAAAGTGAGGATTTGTTGAAACTTTGATATTATCTTCCCATTAATTTTAATGATTTTATTTAATGGTAAATATTAGACAAAAAGTGAGGGTTTGTTGAAACTTCAAGCTAATATCTTATTATTTAATTGAACATATGGAAAATATACTTGTGTGGATCTCACTGGTGTTTCTCCTCTAACAGACATCCTCTCAAACAACTTTAAGCCAAGACAGGCAACCTCCAACGCTGTGGCTTAAAAGGTCCACAAACTTGGATTAGCTTGTGAAGCAAATCATCATCATTTTCTGCCTTTCGCTTTTGATAGCTTTGGGGTGCTTGCTGATGAAGCAATTTTCCTTCTCCAACGCCTTCAAATTATTTTAAATAAAAATCTTATAGTTTCTCCATCTACATCCAATAATTTTATTTTTAGATCCATAGGTTTCTCCATTCAGAAAAGACTGACAACTTAAATTGTTGCCCGTGCTTCTGTTAAAGAATTCCTGTGATGATTGTAGTAACATATTCTAATAGAAATCAATTAATTTTTTCAATTAAGTGTTTAATGTTAGACAAAAAATGAGTGTTTATTGAAACTAATTAGTAAGCCAGTTATCCCTTAGGGGGGTTTGTTATTATCTTCCCATTTTTTTTAATGATTTGATTTAAATGTTAGACAAAATTGAGGGTTTGTTGAGAGTAATTAGTAAGCCAGTTATCCCTTAGGGGTTTGATATTATCTTCCAATTGATTTTAATGATTTGATTTAAATGTTAGACAAAAAATGAGGGTTTGTTGAGACGTATTAGTAAGCCAGTTGTCACTTAGGGGGTTTGATATTATCTTCCCATTAATTTTAATGATTTGATTTAAATGTCAGACAAAAAATGAGGATTTGTTGAGACTTATTAGTAAACCAGTTACCCCTTAGGGGGTTTGATATTATCTTCCCATTTATTTTAATGATTTGGTTTCAATGTCAGACAAAAAGTGAGGATTTGTTGAGACTTATTACTAAACGAGTTATCCCTTGTTAAAAAAACCAGTTATCCCTTAGGGGGTTTGATATCATCTTCCCATTTATTTTAATGATTTGAGTTAAATGTCAAATATTAGACAAAAAGTGAGGGTTTGTTGTAACTTTGATATTATCTTCCCATTAATTTTAATAATTTGATTTAAATGGTAAATATTAGACAAAAAGTGAGGGTTTGCCGAAACTAATTAAGAAGCCAGTTATCCCTGTGGTCGCTGGTTCTTGTGAAGCAAATCATCATCATTTTTTGCCTTTCGCTTTTGATAGCTTTGGGGTGCTTGCTGATGAAGCAATTTTCCTTCTCTTACACCTTCAAATTATTCTAAATAGAAATCTTATAGTTTCTCCATCTACGTCCAATAACTTTATATTTAGATCCATAGGTTTCACCATTTAGATCGGACTGACAGCTTAAATTGTTGCCCGTGCTTCTGTTAAAGAATTCCAGTGATGATTGTAGTCACATATTCTAATAGAAATAATTTTATTTTTTCAATTAAGTGTTTAATGTTTGACAAAAAATGAGTGTTTATTGAGACTAATTAGTAAGCCAGTTATCCCTTAGGGGGGTTTGATATTATCTTCCCATTTTTTAATGATTTGATTTAAATGTTAGACAAAATTGAGGGTTTGTTGAGAGTAATTAGTAATCCAGTTATCCCTTAGGGGGTTTGATATTATCTTCCCATTGATTTTAATGATTTGATTTAAATGTTAGACAAAAATGAGGGTTTGTTGAGACGTATTAGTAAACCTTAGGGGGTTTGATATTATCTTCCCATTAATTTTAATGATTTGATTTAAATGTCAGACAAAAAATGAGGATTTGTTGAGACTTATTAGTAAACCAATTATCCCTTAGGGGGTTTGATATTATCTTCCCATTTATTTTAATGATTTGGTTTAAATGTTAGACAAAAAATGAGGATTTATTGAGACTTATTAATAAACCAGTTATCCCTAGTTAAAAAAACAGTTATCCCTTAGGGGGTTTGATATTATCTTCCCATTTATTTTAATGATTTGATTTAAATCTTAAATATTAGACAAAAGGTTATGATTTGTTGAAACATTGATATTATCTTCCCATTAATTTTAATGATTTGATTTAAATGGTAAATATTAGACAAATAGTGAGGATTTGTTGAGACTTATTAGTAAACCAGTTATCCCTTGTTAAAAAAAACAGTTAGGGGTTTGATATTATCTTCCTATTTATTTTAATGACTTGATTTAAATGTTAAATATTAGACAAAAAGTTAGGGTTTGTTGAAACTTTGATATTATCTTCCCATTAATTTTAATAATTTTATTTAAATAGTAAATGTTAGACAAAAAATGAGGGTTTGTTGAAACTAATTAAGAAGCCAGTTATCCCTGTGACCGCTGGTTCTGTGAAGATTGCCAACATGTTTTTTTTATTTTGGGCCGGCCACAAAGCCCAATCAACCCACCAAGTAGAATTGAACAGATGGAAAATATACTTGTGTGGATCTCACTGGTGTTTCTCCTTTAACAGACATCCTCTCAAACAACTTTAAGCCAGGACAGGAACCTCCAACGCTGTGGCTTAAAAGGTCCACAAACTTGGATTAGCTTGTGAAGCAAATCATCATCATTTTCTGCCTTTCGCTTTTGATAGCTTTGGGGTGCTTGCTGATGAAGCAATTTTCCTTCTCCAACGCCTTCAAATTATTTTAAATAAAAATCTTATAGTTTCTCCATCTACATCCAATAATTTTATTTTTAGATCCATAGGTTTCTCCATTTAGAAAGGACTGACAACTTAAATTGTTGCCCGTGCTTCTGTTAAAGAATTCCTGTGATGATTGTAGTAACATATTCTAATAGAAATCAATTAATTTTTTCAATTAAGTGTTTAATGTTAGACAAAAAATGAGTGTTTATTGAAACTAATTAGTAAGCCAGTTATCCCTTAGGGGGGTTTGATATTATCTTCCCATTTTTTTTAATGATTTGATTTAAATGTTAGACAAAATTGAGGGTTTGTTGAGAGTAATTAGTAAGCCAGTTATCCCTTAGGGGTTTGATATTATCTTCCAATTGATTTTAATGATTTGATTTAAATGTTAGACAAAAAATGAGGGTTTGTTGAGACGTATTAGAGGATTTGTTGAGACTTATTAGTAAACCAGTTACTCCTTAGGGGGTTTGATATTATCTTCCCATTTATTTTAATGATTTGGTTTCAATGTCAGACAAAAAGTGAGGATTTGTTGAGACTTATTAGTAAACGAGTTATCCCTTGTTAAAAAAACCAGTTATCCCTTAGGGGGTTTGATATCATCTTCCCATTTATTTTAATGATTTGAGTTAAATGTTAAATATTAGACAAAAAGTGAGGGTTTGTTGTAACTTTGATATTATCTTCCCATTAATTTTAATAATTTGATTTAAATGGTAATTATTAGACAAAAAGTGAGGGTTTGCCGAAACTAATTAAGAAGCCAGTTATCCCTGTGGTCGCTGGTTCTTGTGAAGCAAATCATCATCATTTTTTGCCTTTCGCTTTTGATAGCTTTGGGGGTGCTTGCTGATGAAGCAATTTTCCTTCTCTTACACCTTCAAATTATTTTAAATATATATCTTATAGTTTCTCCATATACGTCCAATAACTTTATATTTAGATCCATAGGTTTCACCATTTAGATCGGACTGACAGCTTAAATTGTTGCCCGTGCTTCTGTTAAAGAATTCCAGTGATGATTGTAGTCACATATTCTAATAGAAATAATTTTATTTTTTCAATTAAGTGTTTAATGTTTGACAAAAAATGAGTGTTTATTGAGACTAATTAGTAAGCCAGTTATCCCTTAGGGGGGTTTGATATTATCTTCCCATTTTTTAATGATTTGATTTAAATGTTAGACAAAATTGAGGGTTTGTTGAGAGTAATTAGTAATCCAGTTATCCCTTAGGGGGGTTGATATTATCTTCCCATTGATTTTAATGATTTGATTTAAATGTTAGACAAAAAATGAGGGTTTGTTGAGACGTATTAGTAAACCTTAGGGGGTTTGATATTATCTTCCCATTAATTTTAATGATTTGATTTAAATGTCAGACAAAAAATGAGGATTTGTTGAGACTTATTAGTAAACCAGTTATCCCTTAGGGGGTTTGATATTATCTTCCCATTTATTTTAATGATTTGGTTTAAATGTTAGACAAAAAATGAGGATTTGTTGAGACTTATTAATAAACCAGTTATCCCTTGTTAAAAAAACAGTTATCCCTTAGGGGGTTTCATATTATCTTCTCATTTATTTTAATGATTTGATTTAAATCTTAAATATTAGACAAAAGGTTATGATTTGTTGAAACTTTGATATTATCTTCCCATTAATTTTAATGATTTGATTTAAATGGTAAATATTAGACAAATAGTGAGGATTTGTTGAGACTTATTAGTAAACCAGTTATCCCTTGTTAAAAAAAACAGTTAGGGGTTTGATATTATCTTCCAATTTATTTTAATGATTTGATTTAAATGTTAAATATTAGACAAAAAGTTAGGGTTTGTTGAAACTTTGATATTATCTTCCCATTAATTTTAATAATTTTATTTAAATAGTAAATGTTAGACAAAAAAATGAGGGTTCGTTGAAACTAATTAAGAAGCCAGTTATCCCTGTGACCGCTGGTTCTGTGAAGATTACCAGCATGTTTTTTTAATTTTGGGCCGGCCACAAAGCCCAATCAACCCACCAAGTAGAACTTAGTCTACAACATCCCACTTACTTTTATGCCCCTGCTTAGGTGATAGGCCTGCGCCACCAGGCCCGGTGAACGGACGTCTCGTCTGAAATTTCATATAATCGGCGGCCAATCCAGAATCGGGAGAGGTGGGACTAATCACATATCAAGGAGCAACCGGCGTTCTAATCATCACGCTAGCGTGCAACCCAGAGTGCCTTTTTGTTTCCCATATTCGTTTCCACTTTGACCACTACGCACACTCGCGAGTTGTCCTCGTGCTGGTTTGGCAGGTCACACAGCTATTGCACCCTTTTGCCAGCCTGCTGTCTTTGCAGGATTGCTGATGGTCGTCGTCCCCGGCAGCCATAATGCGGCCTTCGGTGTAAGTTGGTCGACGTCCTACGTTCACGAAAGCGAGCGGAGTTTATCTGCCAGGCTTAGCAGTGACGGGCGACGTTTGTGGCGTTGTTGAAGAGGAATACCCTCCCCGCTGTGTAGATGGCCACGGTGGGGTACAACCTGGACGTGATGCACATCCTCCGACGATGGAGTGGTCCACGAGGAACCTCAGAAACAGCTTCTCACCGTCCGGAACCGGCACCATGCTACCGTCGACCCTCTTCACGAGGTCATTCGCTTTAGCAGACCTGCGAAATTTGGTTGAGGAACGCGTTGAGTTTAGGGTTTGTTGGTAAACTACAGCGGAATCTCGCACAATCAGAGTACTCCTTCTTAGACACTTATATGCAGCGGAAACGATCCTCCACACAGTTCACAACCACAGTGCAATGTTAAACAGCAAAGCAGAAATTACGGGAGCCTAAGGAAAACAAAAAAACTGTTGTATTCATTGGTTCGTATACATATGAAGTAAGTGAGTTGTTCGGCACCTTTTTACAATGACCAACAGTGGCTTTATATAGGCATGGAGACTACCAGGGGCACCGACTCCCCCACATGCACAACTTGTTTACAGTAACCGTCGGCAGTTGCATTATACCCTTTCAATTAACTATAACTGCCAAGGCATAACTACCGAGCATTCGTTCCATGCATCCATTGCAAAAGACAGTTATAACAGTTAATACATACATTCACCTAAACATAACTGCCACAGACTTCAGTAGACATTGCATCATATTTTAATATGGCCCCTTAATGCAAAGTCCAAGACACCAAGTGAAGTTTTGAAGCATATAAACTTTTCAGATGACAATGCTTTGGTGAATCCATCTGCAACTTGACGAGTAGTAGAAATCAATTCTATTTCTTCATTTGACATTGCTTCATGAATAAAATGGTAGCACAACTCCACGTGCTTTGTCCTGCCATGAAATGTAAGATTCTTTGTCATAAAAATTGTCGCCTTATTGTCACAGTAGATCTCCGTTCTTGTGGTTTGGGGCTGATGTAAATTTGTAAGAATACGCCTCATCCAAATAGCTTGACATGATGCGGATGATCCAGCAATACATTCGACTTCAGATGAAGATAATGCAGTGCTTGCTTATTTTTTAGACTTCCATACCACAACACCACTGCCCAAACTAAATGCATATTCACTAGTACTTTTTCTGTCATCTATAAAGCCTGCCCAATCACTGTCAGTAAATCCAACAAGTCTGAAGTTATCAACTGGATAATATCATATCCCGTAGTTGATAGTAGACACCACATATCTAAGAAATCATTTGGCCGCACTAAAGTGAAGTGAAAAAGAACTATGCATGAATCTTGATATTAGGCTGACAGGATAACAGGAAATAACATTTCAGGCTGAGAGTGAGTCAAATATAGCAAACTTCCAACCATGCTTCTAAATTTTTTTTCATTTACTTTTGGTGTGCCATCATCAAGAGATAACTTATCATTAGAGTTCATATGAGTAGAAAATATCTTGCAACTAACCATATGGTGCCTTTTGAGAAGATCACTAGCATACTTCTCTTGATTCAGAAAAATCCCATCACTTGATCGTGTAACTTGAGGACCAACGAAATAATATAGCAATCTGAGATCACACATCTCAAATTCACTCATCATATCATGTTTGAATCCTTCCATGAGAGCATAAGTAGACCTGTTATATATTATGTCATCCACATAGACACAAACAATCAAGATATTAATGCCTTTCACTCTGGTATGTAGAGTAGGCTCGTTTTCACTCCTTTGAAAATGATTCTTCTGAAGATAAGAATCAAGTATGCTATACCATGCCCTCAGTGCTTGTTTTAAGCCATAAAGTGATTTCTTCAACATGTAAACTTTATGTTCCATTTGAAACAAAACCTTGAGGCTGATCAAGATACACATCTTCATCAAGATAACCATTCAAAAATGTACTCTTAACATCAAACTGATAGACATGCCATTTTAGTTGAGCAGCCCATGCCAAAACAATGTAAATAGTTTCAAACCTTACCACGGGAGAGAAAGTTTCAAAAAAGTTTACACCATACTCTTGTGCATATCCTTTTGCTACCAATCTTACTTTATGTTTCTGCACCTTGCATTAGCATCATTCTTGATTTTGTAGACTCACTTGACACCAATAGTCTTCTGAACAGAAGGTAAGTCAGCAAGATCCCATGTATTGTTCTTCTCAATAGATGACATCTCTTCTTCCATAGGTATTTTCCATTCCTTCTTACCACATGCTTCTTCATAATTGATGGGTTCTGTGGCCATAAGTGCAAAGATACACGAGTCATAAAAGTTTTGCAAGCAACGTACCTTCCTAGGAGGTGTATCCACATAAATTGTAGAATCATCAAGATCAGGAATGGAGTGACTAGAAGAACTTTCATTAGAGGATTGCAGTGATTTCACAAGTGGACTTGTAGGAGTTGGTGACATATGACCTTCAACAAGTGATGTCTCATTATCAACTGAAACATGTATACTCCTATCCAAATTTTCATGAAAGTGCCATGTACTATTTTCATCAAAGACAATATCAGCAGACAATTAGCTTTCTGGTTATGGGATTATATAATTGGAAGCCTTTTGTCTCATCACTATAGCCAATAAATATGCACTTCTCACTTTTCTTATCCAATTTAATATGATCATCTGAGTGAATCAATGCATAGGCAACACAACTGAAGACTTTTAAATTACTCACATTGGGTTTCCTCTTCCACCATGCTTCATAAGGAGTCAAGTTATAGACAGCTTACATTGGAGAGACGTTGAGAAGATATATTGCAGTAGCCACGACTTTAGCCCAAAAAATATTTGGAAGTTTCTTCTCATGTAGCATGCAACGAGCCATCTCGACAACTGTACAGTTCTTTCTTTTTGTGATGCCATTTTGTTGTGGTGTCTTCCTCACAGTCTACTGTTTACAAATGCCTTTAGATTTGCAAAAGGCCTCAAATTCATGAGATAAGAATTCACCTCCTCTATCTATATGCAATGTCTTTAGGTTGTTCCCACAATCTTTTTTTGCAAATACTTAGAATTGCTTGAACTTATCAAAAGCCTCTAATTTATGAGTAAGGAAGAAAACCCCATTGGATCCTAGATGGGTGATTGGATGCTCTAGAGGGGGGGGGTGAATAGAGCTGAATGTACTTAAACAAAATTCATTAAACCTTCAAGATATATCACAAGATAAGGTTGCTAAATAGGAAATTTGTGTGCAACTAAAAAATGCATAGCAAGGATGAGAGAGATTGAACAAACACAAGAGGACAAGCTATTTAGAGTGGTTCCTCACTTCAAACTAGAAGTGACTCAGTCCACTTACCTAGAGAGGTCAGCCTCTAGGATTTCCTAACTATTGCATTCTTATTTTCATTCATAAGACTTACAATACATGACCAACCAAATGACTTACCTATCCAATACAAAGAGTCTTCGACCTTACCAAGGACTTACCCACTTTGCAAGAAGTCTTCCTCCTTCTTCCAAGGACTTACCTACTCTTGCACAAGTCTTCAACCTTGCAGAGATTACCCACTCTTCTTGGATCTTGCGCCTTTGACTTCACCTTCACTCAGAGAAGCTTCCACTAAAGACTTACCCACTTGAGCAAGGAGTCTTCTGCCTTCACCAAGGGCTTACCCACTCTAGCTCCAAGTCTTCAGCCTTGATCTTCACCAAGGGATGCCTTCCCTTGTTCTTCTTCACCTCTCCTAGCTAAGAGAGAGAACCTTCATCTTCATGGTTGAAATGAGAGAAAGGGAGGTGGTGGAAGTGAGAGCCTCACAAGATATACATGTAGGACTAGCTCTCTTACAAATTTCCTACTCACTCTAATAGATGTAGCAAGTGATTAATCTTAGAAAGAGAGAGAGAGGAGGCTTTAGGAAGCACTCAACTATAGAATATGAACCTCACATAGAGTTTTGTAATGAATGCTCAACCTTGGAATGAAGCCCAAGGGGTCCTATTTATAGCTGGGGATGCCTATTAGCCTTTGGAAACACTTGAGAATGAAAACTAGCCGTTTTGTGGCTTACAATGGATATATTTTCACTTGTTGAAACTCCACAACGGCTAGAAGCACTTTTCAGCACTTTTTCATACAGTGCAATCGGTCGAGTTTCGATAAGGGTAACTCGACCGATAGAGTAAAAGACAAAGCCGATATTCATACCATCGGTCGAGTTTGTCTTGGGGAAACTCGACCGACCAATGAAAATCAAATTGGTCAGCAACTCCATCAGTCGAGTTCTGTGAAGTGTAAACTCGTCTGATCAAAAATCATTTTCAAGATCTAATCAGGATCGGTTGAGTTTGCAACTCACAGAACTCGACCGATGAACAACCTGATGTGAATTTTGGAAAATGGCTTTTGAGTGCTTAAACATTCGATCTAAGTACTCCTGATTTTTTCTAAGCTTAATTACAAGGCATACAATCATTACAAGTGAATTACAACATGATTCTAATGGATTTACATCATATTACAAAAACGTGCACTTGTATTGACTTTGATTTATCTTTTCTCCAATTTGATATGCGTAAGTTAGGGCATTTGGAGTGTGTCTATACCTAATCTGAAATCACTCAAGTAGAGACATTAGACACCAATATGTGGAATGGTTAATCATCATCAAAACACGGGTTTAGTCAATTTAGACATGAGTCACATTGACCTAATTAACCTTGAGTCAACAAACCCAAATCATATCAGTAAAGTCATCAATGAATAATAAAAAATATAATTTGCCACTAATTGATGATGTCTTCATTGGTCCACAAATGTCAGCATGCACTAGTTCAAGAGGTGACTTTTTCTCCATGCCTTTCACATTGGAAATGACAGGCGATGTTGCTTTCCTTTGAGACATCCTTCACAAATATTAGAATCACAAGTATATATGGTAGATCAGCAACCATATTCTTTTGATAAAGTAGTTTTAACCCATTAAAATGGAAATGACCATAATGAATGTGCCAAAGCCGAGAGTCATGAGTGCCACTTGCCATCGACACAAAATCTCCAAGTGTTGTAAGATGGAGATGATACATTCTATTGTTTGCCATAGGAACTTTAAAAGATGCACCAAATATTTTACTCTTGATTTCACAAACACCATCATCAAATGTAATTGCGTACCCTTTTTGTTGTAGTTGACCAACACACACGAGGTTACGTGCAAGTCCAGGAGCATAATAGACATCATGGATCATTTTCTTCATATTGGGTTTCAATGTAATTACAATACTTCCAATGCCACAAATCTCCACCTTATTGTCATCTGTAAGACAAACTTGTAAATATGATTCGTCAAGATTAAAAAATAAATCCTTATTACCGATCATGTGGTTGCTGCAACCATTGTCTAAGAACCAAACATCGAATGGAGCGTCTTCAGAGTTTGCGTATGTCAAAAACAAACTGTCTTTCTCCTATTTTTCTTCAACAAAATTGGCATGTTACTTGGCTTTCTCCCAACAATGTGATTCAAGATGTCCTATATTTTAAAAAAGTAGCACTGCTTCTACTTTTAGCATTTTTGACCATCATTGTCATGCCTTTGATTTCCACCACCAGATCTTCCACGTTCTCTAGCATGACCTTGGTAACAACCATGGCCTCGTCCTTGGCCTCTTTCACAACCACGACTAGTTCCTCCTCTTTATTTGGATGTATGGCATCCATCCTCCTTTTTGGAATTTTCAACTTTAGACTGGAATGCATTTTCAGCGTTGCATTCTGAAGACATGTTCAATCTTTTCCTCATGCGACAGAAGAGTGCCCATTAACTCCCTATGAGAATAAACAGAGAGATCTTTTGATTCCTCAATCGTGGCAACCAGAAAATCATATTTTGGAGGTAAAAATCTTTTTCAACCACCTTTTTATCAGGCATATCCTCACCATAGGTACACATCTGGTTAATGACAATAGAAAGTCTAGAAAAGAAATTCTGAAATGCTTCACATCCTTTCATAGTGAGATTTTCAATCTCTTTACACAGTGTCTACAAATTTACTACTGTAATCTTTTTGTCGTCGTGAAATTCTCTCTTCAAAATGGTCCACACATCAGCGGACTTGACAACATTAGCAATCTTAGAAAAAATATTGCCCACCACGGCTTGTTGCTGAATAAGTAATACTTTTTGTCCTTCTTACGAATCTCCTTAATATCAGTCTTCTCCTTAGAATTTTCACCATCGGAGTCAGGGGCATAGCCAGAGGGGGGGCTACCGGGGTTGAAGCCCCCCCCCTCCAAAAAATATTTTTATTGTTATTATGATACCATGTACATATTTGTATTTTATATAAAAAAATTATTACATCGTACAAAATGCGACTTTTAATCTTATGATTTCAGTCAATCCTATCATATGAACTTCTTAATAGTTAAGCTTAATATATTTGTAGATTATGTGTCTTATATACGCACAAATTATAAAATTTACCATCCAAATATGCATGTCATCAGTTATGATCTTAAGAAATCATATATTTCATTTCTATCCTACTAATTTTTTTAATAGTTTCATATTAATTGTGTTAAAAGTTACACAAATGGACTCCCTATTTGAATGTCAATTTTTATAAGACTAGGGATATGTACACATAAAAGATGAAAATAAATATACAAAATGAAGTTTATAAAAATATGTTATGCATCATGTTGATCTATTAACTGAAATTTGATGTAATATAATTGACTTATTAATTAACATATTTGATTAGCTATAAATTGAGTAAGTTCACTCCATTATAATTATACACCATTGGGAAAAATGATAACCATACATGCACATCTATCACCTTCTATTTATATATTTTTCTTTCAAACTTTTATTAGTTAATCACTCTCAAATAAGAAAAGATCTATATTACTATATAGAAATAGATCCAAATAATATTTACTATTACATGGTATTTGACAAACTTTTTTAGTTATATAATATTTAGATATTATAAGTTTTAAGCCAAGTAATAATTCTTACAAATTTATAAGAACTTGAGAAGATAATGACAACATTTCTATCTATAAAAGAAAATAAGATGATTGAATTGGCATAAGGTAAAAAAAAAAGTAGAGAAAAATATATAAAATGTGGGGTAAGAAGGAGAAGAAAATGTGAGAAAATCCATCTAGTAAATATAATTTTAATCAAATGGAGAGATAAAAATAAGGATGACATGTAAAATGAAAGTCAATAAAAATATATAATATTTATTTCATATCCTCTCTTCTTCAACTTTAAAAAAATATACACATGGATCTTTCCTCTTCATTCTCTTCACTTTTTATTTCCCAATGTGCTTCTCCATCATATGTTGTTCATACAACCACATTTAATATTTCCTTCATTGTTTTCTCTGAAGTTTCCTTCAACTGATCATTGTATTAAGATCTTATAATATACTAAGTACATTATACTTATATCCTTTATAGTATAAGATTTGACTGCTATAATTTTTTAGTTCTTCCAGTATGACACCATCCACTAAATGATGTCATATTATATTTTAATGCTTGTTCTCCACTTAAAAGATGATTTTATTCCCATTTTTAATATAACTATTATTTTTCTTACGCATTGCCAATTGTATGCACATTGTACAGATAAATGTGATCATGAATTATGATTATATTGTTGATCTTCTAGCTGTTTAATCTAAAAGATATGTCAAATAATGTGTTAGTTATGACCTTAGACATTTAAACAAATTCATTATTTTGAATAGTAAATTTATCATTTCATTTATGTTAGATTTTTTTACAAATAACTTATTTTATATGTTGGAGACAATGAGACACTTATTAGGTGTAATTTTCTTCACTTTTTCTAAATAAGTATTATTTTCCTCGTCGTCACTACTCATAGTAATTCAACCCCACCGTGGTAGATTTCTAGATCCACCACTGATCAGAGTGTCCTTTCTCGACAAGATCCCACAAATCTTATGAGATAAAGAGTGTCCTCATCTTGATGCTCCATAATTCATAATTATTACCGTAAAACGTAGGAAATATTGGCCTGATGCAAATTCAGACCATTTTCGTTCGCCATCTTAAAAAAAACTACACTAACAATATGCATATTGTTATTTCCGAATACGCCCATATCAATTGAACTGGCTGTGATTACCACAATGTTGGTAAACTATAGTGGAATCTCGCACAAAAGAGTACTCCTTCTTGGACACTTGTATACAAAGAAATGGTCCTCCACACAACTCACAACTAAAGTGCAATGTTGCACAACAAAGCAGAAATTACGAGAGACTAAGGAAAACAAAAAAAGCTATTGTATTCACTGATTCATATACATATGAAGTAAGTGAGTTGTTCGACACCTTTTTACAATGACCAACAATGGCTTTATATAGCCACAAACACCTCCTTAGGCTTACACTCTAGAAATGGGAGTAACAACTCACCATCATCCATCTCATGTATACCTTTTTGGAACTAATCTCCATTTCTTCCTTCGTGTGGACACCTTATGAGGATTCTTAGACGTCTTAATGCATGACAAATTCAACTATGAGATTCAAAAGACTAATCATGCACTTGATTATTCCTAGTTAGTTCTTCATGATGTTATCTTGTTTTAAGATTGTTATGTAATTGTTTCAATTTTAAGACCTAAGTATAATATTAGAGAATTACTATTTAGTTCTAAGTATAATATTAGAGAATTACTATTTAGTTCTTAACTAAATAGTTTTGTTTATTATTTCAGTTGGGTCATTAGGAAATATATGACTACTAGGAC
Source organism: Alisma plantago-aquatica (assembly GCA_963693085.1). Lineage (NCBI taxonomy): Eukaryota > Viridiplantae > Streptophyta > Magnoliopsida > Alismatales > Alismataceae > Alisma > Alisma plantago-aquatica. Next base: position 120,501,626 of record OY856411.1, read on the forward strand.
TTCCCACAAGGTTTTTATACAAACACATTACTGAGGGTAATGGCGTTTAAATGAATGATTTTAGTTATGGAAATTGAGTATGCACTGTTTGGTACAAGTGCATGAGATCCAAATCCCCAGCTTGGTCCCAAGATCCATCAAATAGTCAAAACTCCAAGTGCTGCACAAACTATCTATCCTCCACCATTTGAACTCTAGTTCTTGGAGCCATCACTACCCTTCATTACATCCAAACCATCTATCATCCACCAATTGGCCTTCTAAAACATGTCTATTTTAATCTAAACCTTCCAAGTAGTTGTGGTTATCTCTTAGGTTCCACCTTTTCCTTTCCTTCAATCATGGATTGTGTTCCTTAAACTACATCAAAACACCTCATTCTATATCTTTACTCCCTTACTTATACCATTTTTATCAATCTGGATGTGCTGCATATTGTCTATCATATTTTTTTTCATTTTTCCCTAAAGCCCAACGCGCTATGCCCTATTTTTTTACGGGAAACTTCTATCATTTAATAGAGTATCCAAATTAACTTGATTCCCTTGAATGCAAATGTTTCCAAATCAATACCTCCCAACCACTCACCCATCTTTTAGCCACACCGTGCCATGTTATTTTGATTGAGAAAAACACATCATGGTGGCGACACAAACTCTTTTCTCATCTCTATCCTTAATCTTTATATTAATGTAATATACTTCTAGTACATGTTGTTCATTATGAAGCTATAAATCTATATTCTTTCATTCTTTTAGTAACCCATTTTTTATGCTTTGTCTTTCCTTGTCCATCATATGCAATTTGATTTTGGTGATGATTTTCATAATTTGGTGTAGTTATTTTGCATACACTTACCCGACATACTTTAATCACTTACTATCTAAACAATCAATTTTTATCTACTGATAAGATTGTGTTCTGTAAGTAGAATATGATGATGTACCCCTCTCATCAAACCCCAAATTATCACTAGGACAAATTTTCAAGCAAAACCCAACTTAGAATTAGAAACCAGTAAAACCATATCAAGAAATCTAAATAAAGCAATGTGTAAGAGAACCCAATTATGAACAAACATCCTAAAATCTCACACAACAACGTACAAAATCATGTTATTCATCATAAGCATCATTTCAAGAGAAATTCTGTTGGAGAAAGAAATAAAAAAAAATCTTTATAATCTCATCATATAAAGTTATAAGAACATCCATGCTCAATAAGTTACATAAACATATAAATTCTATTATAGTTCACATCTAGAAATAGTAAGCTAACACCGAGGAAAATTGTATATAACATGCATGAACATCTACCCGACCAACACTCGGGAAAGTGACAATACATGCATACTCTAGGAATAACTATGTTATTAACTAATCTTGATCACCACATCCTTTCTTCTGTGCCATCATACCTGAAGTATCATGGGAGAGCGACATGAGACTCATAAAGAGTCCTACCGAGAGGACCACTCCCGCCAAGATATAAAAATATATAAGCATCATGTTAAAATGAATTATAGGTAGCACTAGAAGATACATTCAATCAATCTAGTTTTCAATAATTTATGTAATCTCATAATTCATGGTAAGGCATCTTGAACCCAACATGGCTTTGTTAAAAGGAAATAACATCACTAACAATGCTTTAGATGAACAATGGGAACATTATGTAAATATCATGATCAAATGATAGTCATTATGTGTGATTTTTTAGCCATCTTGAGAGAGACATGCTTTTAATTTAGATCTATCTTTAGCTTGATTGAGGATGGAACAAACATAAATGGTTTCTTTCTTGTAAATTATGTTAAGGATGTAAAATGAGCTTGAAATTGGAGATCAACATGTGATTTTAACGTTTTCGGCAGTAGATCCCACATGCAATGGTACGATGATGTGCTCCCACAAGATCAGTGAGAGCTCTTGAAAGCAAAACAACAACCCTAAGCTTTAATACTGTCGGTGATAGAGAATGACCACGACAGAGGAAGCTGGAAATCAGACGTACAATACTAGATTAGGAGTCCTATGGGGAGGAATGACCGGGCGGAGAGAGGAGTTGCCAGAGAGAAACGGAATAGCAAAAATCTAGGCGGGAGAAAGGAGTGGCAAGAGAAATTCGGTTGCGGACCCCGATACACCAGGTGAGTAATCGAGTCGAAGCCTGACTATGTATAACATGGCTCTAACGTAAATCATTTTTGTCCTTGATATGCAAGTTGGTACCCGATTTGGCTAGGTAATTTTTTTGACAATTGATTATAATGTGCAGGAGAGACTAGAAGTTCTGATCAGAGTACACCAAATATAAGATTTGATATTGCAGCATTTCAAAAAATTTAGAGACTTATTTTACTAGGATTAATTGAATGCATTATATTTTTTGAATCGAAATAGATCTTGTAAATTTATTTTGAGATTAATCGGAACACATTTTTCAGGAAATACTGAGCATTAAACTCAAACCTCTTGATGGACGCAGTGGTACTATGGTGACAATATATCTTCATCATTTGGGGACATGGGCATCAAGTTAAGTATCCGAACACTAATCTGGGACTCCGGACGAGTGCCATTGTTAAAACTGGATGATCAATAAGCTCAACTTGTAAATAGGCTATTTTTGGCATATGCATAAGCTTCTCTCAGCAGAAATGGATTACATTTTAGAGCCACATGGAGGCTGAAAGGACGGAATCAGTCAACCGGTTACGTAATGGTGTGGATCAACAACTTCCGGTAATTGTTATGGTCCCTTGTTGTCACCGAGGACATGAATTGATGGGTAGGATAGTGACCGACCGGCCCTATTTGTGTGTAGTTTTTTTATGAATGATTAGAGGAACCGAGGGCCGAGGCCATGCTCATCCATCGGAGGAACCGGAAGATCTTGTCTTTATCGTCCGAGGCATGCTACCAATAGATATATTTGTGATTTCTTCTTCACCTTTTCATACCGTCACCTGCTGCCATGTATTTATCTTTTATGAAGGGCGTAATCAATTTACAATTCACTTGAGAAAACTAACGCGCCATGTCAATATACAAGTTGAACTGTAATTTTATATAATAATCGAGCATGATGATTACAGCTATACCATCTCACGGGAAATTCTACGTCGAACCAGCAATGCCATGAAACGACCTAACTCCGAGTCAAAATGCAATTGTTGAGATAATTAGTTTCATAGTGTTATTGGCTCAATATAGTATCGCTTACTTAAATAGTTTATGTAACACTTAATTTATCTTCGTGTAATTCCCTCTCCTCCTGTAAACATGACAGGGTTTTCGATAATTTAGTTTATGTTACATACCAAATTCATATAATGCCTCCCCCTCTATAATTTTTTCTGACTCGACTGTTGGGAATAGTAGTCGGGCCATTGAGCCCTAACCACCACCATCGTTTTTACGCGCCCAGTCACAGTTGGGCTGCCACTCCCTGCAGCTAGCGCCCTTCCAATGAGTAGCCTCAACCGATCCACTAGCCAGAAGAATCCATGGCCAACAAGGAGTGGCTTAGCCACCCACGCCAACAACAATTCCCACATTCATGTGTGGATTCATTCCCTGCCACCTCCTTATTCTGCTCATCCATTATTTTTATAACCTATAAAAACTTTAAAAAAGTAACACATGACCCACTCTACTCTCATAAAGCATCCAATCGAGAAAAGGAAGCAAAACTTGACTTCTTTTTTCTCTCTCTCCTGGTTTGCCTAAACTTGATTATTGAACCTTCTACATGATATATTAGGTATTTATTTACTTATGCATCACAATACCATATTTTTGTGATATCTTTCCTAGAGTATAATATATTCCTCTAGAGTATTAAAAAAAATATTCCTCTAGTGCCTTCTTTTTTCTCTCTATTTGTGCATATCTAGTGTGCATCTCTAACCGGTCTACCGTGCTTGTATCACTGATAGTTTCTTCTTATTGTTTTCTATATCATGATTTTAATCATGTACCTTTATATATCATTATATCAGACAATAAGGCTAGTATTTTGACCATAGTCGTTTATATGATATGCCACTTGTTCCTGTAATTAAGTAAGCTGGAGAATATTTTTTGCTCTGGATAAATGCAGTCCTGACATTCCTATAGTCTTGCAACAATTAAAAATAGATCTAGGATGCAACATCAACAAAAGTGGAAGATGCTTGAGTCACGAAAAACAAATAGGTCATGTCTTAAATCTAGGGATGTATGGAACAATATATTGCTATAAAGTACATGTGGAATCACAACAAGATGACAATGTGGTACGAGATGATGCAATTTTACCCTCAAGAAGTCAACAGTTTCTGCCTCAACAATGTGATGCACAAGATCCTCTTTGAGAAGCAAGGTAAAATCATTCTATCAGAATACTTTAACTCAGTGATGGCGTTCATCAACCAATTCAACATCTTCTCACCCACTGCCTCAACAAAATCACCTAGAGAGAGTCTCCCTCATTCTTGGATGTTTCCTTAGAATCCTGAATCCTTGATACCTTGTATCCGACAACTCCTGCTCATTGGTACAATGCTTCTATCCATTCACCATACATTCAATTGTATATGCAATCTAATATGGTTTCAGATTACGTCTCCAACACTTTCATATTTGATAGTCAAGCTACAATTATTGTGGCTACCCAAGGACATAGACGTTGATGGTGACAAGGACCATGCCCCAAATGTGCAAATAGTGGCAACCAACCACATTGAAGACATATGCAATTCAAAACAAGCATATCTGACCTACTTTAGGTGTGGACATGCAAAGAAATTTCTCATGTTTTCTAGGATCCACCAACCTGTGTTAGACAAGGTCCAACCATGATGCATGTTTACTGTGCAACCTCCAATGAAAGATCCTACCATGTTTTTCTTACAAATGAGAAATATGAATGTCTAATGTAGGATTCACACAAAATTTGTGATTTCATTGCATTCTCACCCCACACCTCCAACATCATATCTTGCACATACATGTTGATCGATTAGTGTATCTCACATGTGTCTTCTGTAGACTTGTCTACTCACCCTACACACCATGGTAGGTCTAGGTCATCCTTAATCATTTCTCATGTTGACTAAATTATTGACTCTTGTGCAACTAATCACATGATATGTATGCCACAACTTCTCAAATAGTCGACTCTCATATTCCTAACTCATTTCTCTATCAAAACATTCACAAAATTTGTCTCTCTCTCACTCACTTTCTCGATGAAGTTACACTATGATCATTCTATTCTACATTTTCCTTGCAACTTACTTTCCATTTTCAAACTTGTTGATTCTTTAAGCTGTTTGATAACTTTTGTTTTTGTTGGTGTTGTTTATGAGATTTTTGGAAAATGATGATGATTGGATGGAGACCACACCCTTTTTATCTAAATTACTTCCCTACTCATATGGATTCTACGACCTTCAGTGTAAGTTTACCTCAGTGCCAACATCTTTGGTCTGGTCATCTATCACTTGAAAATTAGAATTTTTAGATCCAACTATATCTTCCAGTTCCACATTCTCTTATGTCGCGTATTAACTGGAAAAATAACATAGGGAGTCTTTTCCTACCCATTTGAAAATAGTATTTGAAACTTTTTGATATGATTCTTGTGACATTTTTTGACATTTTCATACTACTAGATATAATGGATATATATATTTCCTATCATTCATTGATGATTTTCTGGAACGACCAACTTTTCTTAATTATGAATCATGAATAAATTTTCTCATTTAATCAAGCCATTTTAAAAATGATATCGAGTTTGAGATTTTCATTAAAATTCATAAAATGGATAAACAGCTACAGTATGTCTAGTATGTGGTTTCATCTATTTAATGTGAGGTCAGTGTTATGTGTCAATGATTGTGTTCTCGTACCCTCCAAAATGGTACTCTAAACATAAAAAATCCACTCGATTTATGTTAATCAATCTTTGGAAATATATGTTGATAGACCAAAGTGCTTTCGTCTAAGGACAACTTACTATCACGTTGTCTAATAAATTGAAACCATCTTTTATCTGGAAGGAGAAAAACATTATTTTTCGTACTCCATCCTAGAAAACATCCTTTATCTTTCTTGGGTCAAACTTTGGATGTGCCGCTTTTGTCTACAACATTCATCCAAAAGCTAAAAAAATTAACCACCTTCTATAAGGATTGTCCTCTTAGAATATTGTTGACAACATTCAATTTTGTGGACATTTTGTGCCTATTTTACCCCTACTTCTTGCATAACTTAGTCTAGAAACATGGTTATCTCTATGTAGTTTTACTATATTTTTGAGTTATTTATCCTAGCAACAAGATCTATATATTTTAAAGAGATCGTACAATTTTGAAACCAAAGAACAATTCATGGACCGATGGATAACATATAGGCCATCCATCAAACCATCGCCATTGTATTCCTGTCAGTTTGAAGTCCCATTAATGGCATACTATCGTCCATCTAGAGTACCCTTGATTTTACAGTTCCACTCGAATAGAGTTCCAATAGCCTTGAATTCCCATTGGCCCCATATTCCCCTGGTCTAGAGTCCCTATGGATGAAGGAGTTATATCGGTCAAGACTTCTATTGACACACCCTACAGTAGACCTTGACACATTTGCATTTTCAACAACATACAAAATGCGTCAAGGGTACCAGTTGAAGTAGTGGCTGATGTCCTACATCAATTGATATGAGGTCACCTCAACATCACTTGTCAAAAAATACTAGAGTGTGACACATTGAGCTAACTGATGAACCACCATTGCTTCATCCTAGTAAGTCAGGGTCAATGTGCTCACTAAAAAAGTGAGAAGCGATCATCTTCAAGTTGGATATATGGTAGATGCTAGACCTACCTCGAGGAAAAAGTTCCATGTCTTAGGGAACACAAAAATTAACCCTATAGAGGGTAGTTTGAGGCACTTGAATCACACCGTTGATGCATGTAAAAATGCATCCAAGGCCTCATATATGGGGCATATTTTCTCCCACATGATGATAAAACTACATTGCTTCAACACCTAAGCTCATGTAATATTGCCAATCAATTAAATACATTAACCAACTCCATTGAGCTTCAAAGGAAGAGCGTTGAGAGTGATTATGCATGTGGATGTGTTTTTCCAGCTCTATCAACCACCTTGATGATCAACATAAGAACACGAGCTTGTCTGAAACTCTCTAATCCTCCTTCCATCTTCATTGAAGAATGAGTAAATGTGAATCAAGGCTCGTCCAACTCCAAAGGAACGTGTTTCTGGCTTTACAATGGTTTATTTAAGAGAATCTACAAAACATTGACCTTTTTCTGTCTTTTTCTCCTCTATTTGTTCATCTTTTACTTGTTTCGACCTTGTACTCATCCATGCCCACTCTACACTATTAATATGTTTTCTTCATCATTAACATGAGTGGCTAGTCCATTTGACTAGGATTGTGAGTAGCCACAAGGTCCTCCAGACCATGTAAAATTCTCTTAACCCATTTAGCAAATATAAATATCCTTGGCATTTTATCTCCTTACCATTTGCATTACTTGTATGCTAAGATACTATCTTGTGATATCATATTTTAGATAGACTCAAGAGGGTGTTCTTTGGTCTAAATTCTAATAATGGATTTGTATGAACTAAAAAATGAAGGACCATTAGAGAAATAGTAATAAGGTTGTGCTTTTTAGTTGTTTGTCTATCAGCTTAAGAGGGAGGAATTCTTTGAACCATAAGATTGTTGATAACACTAGACATCAACTACTACTTTAGGTGGTACCCGATGTGGCTTATTAACTATTGGAGATGCATCATGTCAGGGTCCATGATGGGGTGTGTTTATGGAAGCATTGATAGATATAACTCCTTCATCAATGAGGATTCTATCCAAAAGGAATCCAGAGCCGAAAAGAATCCAGGGACAATGAGAATTTGGGTGGGATGTTATTTCAAATTGATGAGACTTCACGCCAATGATAATCCATCATCAAAAAGACATTAGACTGACTAGAATCCATCATTGTTGGTATATGCATGGCTATGGTGTGGGCCATCATTTCATGAATTATTTTGCTCCCAATATTGTATGATCTCTTGAAAATATATTGACCTTTTTGTTTGGAGGACTAATTTTGAAGTCCATTAGAAAAACATAGAGAATCATGTTATAAGCCTAAAAAAATTGAGAATTAGGGTTAACTTAAGCACAAAACCTTAAAAAAATTAGATGTTATCATCCCCTTTAAACGTAGCATCTAGCTTATCCTTAAGTTGATTATTAGAATCAAAATAGAGAGTACTCAATCTAGGTCTTGTGACATGGTAACCAAAAACTAGTGAAAGATCATGTTTTACTATTACATTCTTTCTTAGGTTCTTGTAGACTCGTATTATTAACCTGCGTTAGCTAATTTCCCCCTATGGATCTTATGGGAAATTGAAGTGCTTTGATTTTTAACCTATTGTAATTCCCATTTCAAGAATGGGAGGACATGTTGTGTATAAAACTCAAAAGTTATTTTCCTACCCTCGATTACAAATCCCCTACAAAGATATATTTTTATTCTTGTCTCTTATTTTTGTGATAAGGGTGTAATAGATAGGTAGGAATGATGCTTGGGGTGTAACTTGTACTTGTCTAGATCACTCTACTGGGGGTCCATGTAATGGGCAAGTGGTCCCTTAAGTCCTAGTCATTTATCTTTAGATAAGTGATTTCACATCATGCATACTATGGCCCCAAATTGCACTGACATTAGTGAATACCATCAATAACCAAGGGTTTATTCTGTATGAGCTTCTAGGTATTACTACTAGTCGTGACATATATGTGTTTATGAGTGAAACAATGCACCCTCCAGGTAGTGAGTACCCAAAAGTCTCTAGCATGGTACAAATCTCATAATTTTATTCATACTTTGTCTTATTTTGTTTCTCTCTTGTTGGGTTTTTAGGGTTTTGAGTGTTTTAGGGGTTTTTCAATGGCGAAACACATTTTCTTATGTATAACACTTTCCTTGCGAGAGATAGGGTAGTCATTTCCTAATCAAAAGATTTGGAATTCTAGAAAGCATTAATTCTTGAGATGATTACATACAAGAAATAAATGATGGTTATAATCCTCCTTATAATCATCATGGACTCATGAAATTAGAGAATAGAATACAAGTTCCTTTAGAAGAGGTTAGCATAAATGCATGATCGTGCATATGCTGAAAGAGATAGAGTAAACATTATTTGTTTCCTCATTTCACATGCACACAAATAGATAAATTGAAGACATTTAGAGATGGGTAGCTGATCAACACCCTTGGAATTGGATCACAATAGTCAAATTTACTCGTATACATGACAAAAATCCTTGAATTACATTTGAAAAACAAAACAAAAATACTTGTATGCAAGGATATTTTTCAAAATTTCCCAAAAGTTGAGATGGAAATTATAAGGGGAGATAGAATGTACCTCCCTCACCTATTTACACCCATGTAGACTTATCAAGCACTCGATCCTAAAGCAACAAAATATTAGGATAATTATAGAAGGATGAAAGTTTAGAGCTTTAACTGGTTGTGGTAGTCTGGATCACCAAAGCACAAGCTTAAAAGTCAAATGGAAAATGCTCTTTGAAGTTGGTGATAATCAATGTATTTATATTATTCAACTTTAATGTTATGTAAGAAAGAACATTCATCCAACTCAACACATAGAAACCACAGTCCTATGATTATGTTATCAGTTGTGGCAACCTATAATATAACTACAACTTACAATATTCTCTATATGAGGATGTGTATTTCATGTCATACTTCTTTACTAACTTCACAAGATTTGATCGAATCATGACGCAAATCTTTATTGTGACTACTAATAAAAAAGTTCTGATGCATTATGAGCTAAGATTCAACCCTGGTCACACATGTGTACCTAATTTGATCTTTTGACATGAAATGAAGCTTAATATATATATGTATATGTATATATATATATATATACATATATACATATATATGTATGTATGTATATATATATATATATATATATATATATATATATATGTGTGTGTGTGTGTGTGTGTGTGTGTGTGTGTGTATGGACTCAAAATCAGCAACGTGTTAATGCTTGTGACACAAGATAGAACTTGATCGGTCTTATTCTCTAACACTAGCTATTGCACATGAAATATGACTAAAATGGATGTGTGAATGATAAATTTACTAGTTCTTATCAAATGTCATGATTTACCTATCAATATCATCAAACCTAATCTTGAAATCCCTAATCTAAGTTAGATGTTTCATCCTAATTCTTGAATGTACTTTAGATATGTTGAAATAATTTTGTTTTTATAAAAATTATGGAATGGTGTAATATAAGATATAGTGACCTTTACAACCATAAGGTTGGTTTAAGGCATCTATATGATAATTAAATTATGTTATAAAATACAGAGTATTGAAATATGACTAGGAGAAGGATTCAAGAGATATCACTTAGGGTTTTACTTTAATAATGTCTATATGGAATAGTAGTTTATATGATTATTTATAATAGAAAATTATTGTGAAATATATGACCAATATCAACCACCACCATATCAAACCCTAATTCATTTTAATTTAAAGGTTTCACTTAGAATAATTGAACTTCTTAGTGTTTGGATTTTTAAAACAAGGTGTAGGGGTTCTCAACTTCATTGAGATCATTTGTGATTGACTTTAGGCCTCAACCTTGTTAGGATGACCCAATAGATCAAATTTTAAAGTCGTATGTATGGCATATTAAATAGGATATATGATGTTGAACCACATTCATTGAGTCAAATCACTTTAGGTAGTTTGAATTCCAATATCTCTAGACCAACCATACTGATATTTTAAGGTTTTAGTTCAGGAGTACCCATATTTTGCCTAGTGATGTGGGTAGTAGGTAAATCAGACCCCTACAATGAGATACTCACACATACAAATTTGTGGTGCATCTTGGTGATACTAGAATTACAGACATATGTGGCTAAGTAGTTGCATTCTATTGGTTGCATTTATTTTGTTAATAAAATAAAGGTTACCAGGACAAAAACATAATATATGATCAAATAGAAGGTAAAATCTTGTCAAAATAAGTCCTTATCGTTATATATCTTAAAAAATAGTATCTTATATATTTATAAATTTAATTGTTTTAACTGAAGTATTGAATTGTAAATATTAATTTATTTAGTATCACCTGTAGAAATTAAATTATATGGATCATATTTTTGTCTCTTTACATTTGTTTCATTATTAGTTGGGATTTTATTTCTCACATTCTTTTAAAATATTTTTAAACTCGCAAAAGTGTTATTAAGCTTACTTTGGTAATGAGTGCCCATATTAGTAGACCAAAACCAACAATAGTAAGAACACCATCTAGAGGTGGGAGTTTGTTGTTTTAGCATTATATTGGAGGTATCCATGTACATTTGGGTCACAAAAATATGTTTCTTTATGACTTTACCAAAATCATATTTTATAGAATAAAGAGTTGTTTGACACATAAAATATTTTTCAAACTTCTACATGTCTTACAAATGTTTATTACCATATGAAAATGAATAAAGAACTCAAGTTGATAAGTTTAATATGAGAAATGAATATGTGTTCATGATACCTCCCTTAATTTCTAAACTTGTTGTATAAGAAAAAGTGTTGTTTATTCTTGTTAAATTCTAAATGAATAATGTTTATTTGTTAGAAATGATTTTGTATTATACCCATGAAGAAGAATTCTTATTATGAGAGAATCAAGCTTATAGAGAGTCATATATATGGCCTTATCTCAGCATATGATTTAGTAGAGACATAACATTAGATAAATATAAACAATGCTAATGGGATTATGTAGAGGGATCCCAATTAGATAATATAAGAGAAAATAAATAACATAAATTATAAAAAAAAAACCCCGCAAGCTAGAAATTACACATAATTGTATCCTTATGTTGCCACACATATTGGAGAAGGATGAATGTGGAAGAGGCTTGGTGAAGATATTTGTATTATGTTATTTGGTATTCACATATGATGTAATGATATTCTTATATCAAATCATGTCTCTCATAGTGGCAATCAACCTCAATGTACTTGGCACATTCATGAAAAACCGGATTATCAGCTATATGACTAGTTGCCTTATTATCACACTTGAGATTTGATGGGGGGTGAGAGTGGAAAACCTAATTCTTAGTGTAGATGTTAGCAATTGGATTTTACAACAATCACGATCCAAGGGAATGATATTTTGTCTTAATGCTGGAACAAGCCATAACAGACTGCTTCTTTGTGCCATGGCACAATATTCCACCTCATTGTTGGAATGAGCCACAACAAACTGCTTCTTACTTCTTCAAATGACAGGATGAAAACCTAACAGAATACAAAAGCCAAAAATAGATCTCCTATCATTCTTTTGTGTCCCAATTGATATCTACATAGTAGTTTAATGAGATATCTAGAGATTGTAGTTTCATTTAGAGGAGACCTCTGCTAGGAGAACTTCAAATAGTGTAGAATATCTCATACCTGAATCCATTGGTAGGAAAGAGTTTTAGCCATGTTTTGACTTACAACACTAACAAAGAAGGCAATATATAATTTGGTAATTGTAAGATTGATAAGTTTCTAATCCGTGTGATGATATTGTTTAAAATAAGAAAAACACTCCCTCTCAGATAGAACTTTATTGTGATAGTCCATAGGTGAAGAATCGTACTTAGAATTCAGCATACTAGAATCCTTTAAGAGGTTTAGGAAATACTTCCACTTAGATAAATAAGTTCTTTGATGAGAAGATAACACCTCTATGCCCAATAAGTAGTGAAGATTCTCCAGACCCTTGGTATGAAATGTTGCTAGAGTACTTATTTCAATGCTAAACTTCGATGGATATCACAATCGGTTATAATGATATCATTAACATATATATAGAATTATGGTTCCATCTTGAGAATAACTAAAGAAGAGGATATGATCATTGGATGATCTAGAAAAACCTAGGCTAGAATGAACTCCACTGATTGTTGTAAACCAGGCTCAGTGATTGCTTGAGGCCATACAAAGAGTGTTTCAGATGACATATTTTTTGTGAAGAATCCCCAGAGTAATATAACCTAGATGTTGTTTCAATTCACTCCCTCATCTAAATCACCATAAAGGAAGGCATTTTAGTGTCATGTTGGAACAAATTCTAGTCAATGTAAGTGGCAAGGAAGATTGAAATCTAGACAGAAGCAATGTGATGACCGATGAGAAGGTTTCAGAGAAATACACACCATATGTTTGGGGAATCATTTGGCAAAAACCTAAGGTTTAACCTTTTCTACCAATCCATCTAAATTAAATTTATAGAGAAAACCCATCTACAATAAACAATAAATTTTTTGGAGCAAGAGGGACAAGATGTCAAGTCCCATTCTCATAAAACACTATCATTTTCTCTATTATCACATCTTTCTAACTAGGGTGCTAAAGTGCCTACCATAATTTTTTAGAATAGGGATAAAGTTGAGTTTCTAGGAAATGGATTTAGAAGTGTAGGAAATCTTTGATAGGAAACATGTATTAGATATAGGGTGGAAAAGAGTGAAAGAGTGTATATCTTTATGAAGAGCTACAAGGTGTGATAGATCCTCATATGTGAACATTGGTGTCAGGTCATGTGTCTATAGGGTAGGTGTAAGACCCATGACCTGAGTTTTGGGGTAACCCTATTTGTTTCAATTTCTTATGATGTTTAGAACCTTGGTCTAATATCTTGAGATGTATTTAGGGCATGTAGAGAGCTTAAATTTTAAGTTTGATCTTGTTTGGATGATGTTTGTGCTTTATGTGCTAATTTTGGTGCAAATTGTAGTTTACCTTGAGTAGGGGGTTGATGTGCAATTTGTCACCCTATAGAGTGTTCCATATCTCTCTTGAAATAATCTAGAGGAGAGAGAAAGAGGTGGGTGCCTTTTTTGGACCTTGTTTGAGATTTGGCACCCTTAGTGGTGATTAGGGTCTCTAGGTGATGAGTGTCTCGACCTAGGTCGCGACCTAGAGTGTGATTTGGTGGGTTTCATGATCGATACATCCCCTCTATGTGTTGAGGTCACAACCAAAGTGGTTTTGGGTGGTCTTGGGTCGAGATGGTTGCCTTCTTATAGGATGTCTCGACCTAGGGTTTCAGGAGATCCCTTATCTCGACCAAGTGGTGGTGGATGGTGTTTGTGTGTCGCGACCTTGGATGGTGATCCATGTAGGTCATATCAATGACCATGTGGGTGACCAAGGTGGTTGAGACCCAACTTAGAGTGTATAACCATGTCTTTCATGAATGGATAAGGTGGTTGCATGTGTGTTTCTTGGGAAGACAAGTATCCCTTTAGTACCTTGGAGTGTTGACTCATCATCCCTTGCCTTCTCTCTCACCTTCCACCTATATAACTCCTTATCTCTCCATTCGTGTAACCCCATTTGGCCCTCCATCTTCTTCCTTCTCTTTTCCTTGTTCTTGGAGCTTGGTGGGACATGGATATCTAACCGTAGAACTTGGTGACCGAACTCTTCTTGCATGTGATGCTTGTGGTGACCATAGCCCATCTTAAACCTTTGGTAAGTGTTTATCTTCCTTGATGATGTTTCTTTTGATCTCCTACATCCATTTTCCTCTCTTTTTCTCATCCCTAGACCATGGTTCCTCCATGGTGGTTGTGTTTGAAGAGAAACTCCTCATTACAAGGGTCATAGACCATGATCTGGCAAGGTAGACCCAGGTGTGAGGAGGGTTTCTTCTCTCTTTCTCCCTTTCTCTTTTGTCTTAGCCTAGAGCTTGTTGGCTCTCTTTTCTTGGATGATCTTTGACCTTGGTGTCTTATCCTTCTTGAGGTGATCTTGAGAATGAGAGTGGAGCTTTTTCAACCCTTGGATTGTGTGCTTGGAATCCTTGGTGGTGATCTTCTTAAGGTGGGTTATATATATCTGTGTTGACTGATATGTCTCTGCTTTGTTACTCTCATGTTGGCCGTGAGGTGTTGGAGAGGTCATGGATTCTGACTCTTACATTGACCTTGTATGACACCAATTTAGACTTAGTAGTGGTCAGTTGGATTTGGGTGGTATGACTCAAATCCTCGGGGAAGTAAGTAAAATATGTAATCCGCCATGTAGCATGCTTGCTTAGGATCAAATGTAAAAATATTGGATGAGGCCTTGATTTTCTTTTGGATAAGTTGTTGGTATAAAATATACATGTTCTTCATATTCCTTCTTAGTTTATAAAATAAACTACTGCTCTGTTGTAGCTACCTAATCTGCATAGATGGTAATAACTACCCTACTTATATCATTAATTGAATCTTCTTAACAGAGTTGTAGCTTTACTTCTATTCTTTAGTTACTTTATCTATTCTTTAATAGCATTGGCAGAGAGTTATATCTCTCACTAGGATGTTTGGTCTCACTCTATGGGTTTCCACATCTTTTATGTGGTCATGCATGATGTGGTGGTGATCGTGTAGCTGAGGAGGAGTATCAGCAAGATCAATAGTTGATAAGGTGGATATGCTTCCTGTCCTTGGTGTTAGAGTCGTAGAGTTATCCCTGTACACTCAGATCTTGGGGATAGTGTGGTTTATTTTGTGGTTGTGATATCAATATGAGTTTTTGGTTTGTATGTCTTTTGTTGTATATAGTTAGCAGATGTACATGTATATGCAAGTGTAACAAATACCATGTGTGATAGGTATGTCTATGGAACATGTTGTAAGCATGAAGTTTTATGAGATATATGAAATAGATAGTAGACTATGGTTCTTTATGTAAAACAATTTCTGATGTTGGTGCCTTATGCAATCAGTTTTAATTTTTAGTGTTTTTTTTCCAGTAATCCTCTTGTTTAACTATTGTTTCCGTGTTGGTTTTGAGTAATCTTGTTTTGTGTGGAAACGGGTGTCACAATAGGTATGACATGAATATGAGTAATGGGCTCATGATAAATTGGGTCAAAAAGATCTAGCTCAACAAACTTAAGTTCATCATGAGGTTAAGATGGAGATGATGGTGACGTAGAATCAAAGAACATATTGATTCATGAAAAGTAACATCTTCAAAGACATACACATGATGGTTTCTAAGAACATAACAATGATAACTATTATGAAATTTAGAACAATTAAGAAAAATTATTTTGAAAAAGTGAGGATAAAGTTAGTTTGCTATAGGATCAAAATTATGCACAAAAATAGTAGACTCAAAAGCCTACAAAGGAAGATGAAAAGTTGTTTGTGTAGGATAAAAATAAACAAAAAAGGGGTCTTGTTCTAGAGAACCAATAATAGTTGTCAATTAATACAATAACATGATGTGAGAACAATCTCAGACAAATAGGGCTTCAACAATTTATCCTAATACATAAGAGACCAGGAAATGTCAAGCAAATCACAATTTTTACGTTTTGCAATCCATTTTCTTGTTTTGTGTGAGAACAAGAATGTTGATGGACGGTTCCAGTTCTATACAAATATGAAGAAAAAAAAACTCAAAAGAATCATTGGTCCAAAATTTCTATTGTATTTATCAAATTTTATTGAGATCATTTTATGAAAATTTTGAAAAATACCAATGATCTCATCACAGGATTTCAACAAATATAACCAAGTCATGTGAGAAAATCATTACAAAAGGTAATGAAATAATGAATTCCATTATAATTAGTAATTCAAAATGTCATTGTGAATAACATCAAATACTACTTTATAACATTGACTACTTCTTCTAGGAAAGGAACTCTTATAAGGCTTTCTAAACTCACATGAGTCACACGATAGACTCTTTTATACTAGATAAAGAAGGTTCTAGTTGCCTTTTATTGTCCAAGGAGGGTTGACAATTATGTTGGTGAAGTTGAAGAGGGTTCTCAAAAGAACAAAGGAAGAAGGAATCCATCACCAAAGTAATAAAGGTCACCAACTCTAGAACTATATCCAATCATCCTAAAAGTCTGATAATTCGACATCAGAAATCATGGATACAAAAGGAGACGTTGGAAATAAAGGCATTTACTAGCTTAACAACATACATTAAATTAAAGGGAAAATGAATAATATTGTAAGCATATTTTAGTTTAAGCCTAGGTGAGATATTGAACTCTCAAATTGTCGTATAGTTTAAATGGACCGATATTCCAAAGTTACAAATGGCGTAGGAATATGAGGTTCAATGGAGGAAAGGAGACGTTTCATACCAGTCATATGTTCGGTGGCCCATTAGTCAACAATCTAGAAAGAGCTATATGCTAACATGGAAGCACCAACATTACCTTGGTTGGAGTCCATATTAGCCAAAAATGCCATAGCAAATTGCATGTCCATGGAATCCCCAAATCATGTGGATTACGAAGAGGCCTATGCAGAGGCCTAAGAAGTTGGTCATACTTAGCTGAAGAGATGGTGAGAGACATATTATCTGATCCTTGGGAAACATGGGAAGCCGCAATGCCAGGACTACGCCCATAGGGATGACCATGCTTCCGATAGCACTTCTCCTCTAGATGGCCCAACTTATGGTGGAAAGTGCATTTTGGTCCGGTTGGACATCCATAAACACATACATGAGCAACAATGGCTATCAACAATCATGATTTTGGTGGCATGGAAGACATGAGTCAAACATCAGACTATTGAAGACTAGGAAAGACATCTTCTGGATAGGGAACGTTGCCGCCAGGCAAGATGATGTTGCAAAATGAGGAAGAGGCTAGATGAAGGCCATTAAGAAACATGGTTGTGATGATTTTGAATCAATATTTGGATTGAGATTTAGAAGAGATGAGTCGAACATGGTCAAATTGTTGAGACAATCTGACAATGTGATTAAAGTATTCATCAAGGTACCTATCATCTTGATTTTTACCAAACAATTTATTCCAGATTTTATAAAGCCTCAAGGTGATCTTTTCATGTGTGTAGTAATGAAGGGAGGCATCCTAAAGTTCCTTTATAGTTTTATAAAATTTTTAATTGGAGGCAAAAGAAGGTTCCATGTTGTTCTGTGGCCAACCCTTGACTTGGTTATTTCTCCATTTCCATGCAGGGGTATCCTCAATAGGTTTTTCATTAAAAATTGTCACCTTGTTTATGGATTTTAGGATGGTTTGGATAGAACTCAACCATATTAGGTAATTATCTCAATTCAACTTGAATATAGAGATATGAATTTTGTAATTATTGATACTTGTCTAAGGTAAATCCTTATTGTCAACCTTTGATTAAAACATGAAGAAAAGTTACAATAGTTTCTAAACAATGGATAAATATATCAAGGTAGTTACACTATGATAATAGTAGTGAATAAGGATATCACAGTAGTCACACCAATAAAATAACAGTGGATATAGGAAATTTATTGGGAAGATGTATATTGAAAGGAAGAAGAGAAAAATCTAGAAAGAAACATGAGTTAAGAACTATCACATGAATTAAGTATTGTGATATGAAACTGTTGTGTATCCCTTACAATTAATGGAAGTCACCCATATACGTAGGGATAATACATGGGGAGGAAAGTAATGAAAAGAGAGGGTCTGAGGTTTAACTACCTTGTTCTTAGAAATGGATCCCTACTGTGCTGAGATCAACAAACCACTAGTCAGACTTTATGGGTGATAGAAAAGGGGAGGAGTACCACTCATATTTTCATGGAAGCTACTACACCAGAAGGCATCCAATCAAGGGGTCATAGGTGCAACTATAAAATAGATTGTGACCTATGATACCCCTACTGAAAGATTAGGCATGCAAGAGTAGAGAGTCCTCTAAAAAGAAGTAGAAGAGGGAATATGTAGATAATCAAAACCCAGTCAGAGCCAAGGGATCAAAACCTACTTGGGAAAGTTTCAAATGGCCTATGACTACAAAATGGAGGGTTATCACATTGTAGTCAGTCACATGGAACACTAGCATCAATAGATGGCCTCTAACATGCAACTACTCACCATTAGTGGGTGGCACCTACCAACCGTTGCATGTAGTGCATTGACAGGATATGCGGAGATGAAGGAATGGGAGGGGAAGACAAGTGGGGGGAAAAGGAAGATGAGAAAGAAGACAAACTGAAGAAGAATATGAAGTAGAAGAGGATATCACTTAGAGAGGAAGAGAGTAATTGGGGGCTACTCTCTAGGAATCATGGGGTTTAGATGGATGCTCTTGGTACCATATGTAGAGATTCTTGTTTTGAGAGAATCAAGGATATAAAGAATCATAGATATAAAATTTTATAAAGGTATGATGTACAAGAGATATAACATAATATAAGCTAAATCATTACTAATTGGCCTAATTAGAGGGGCCCAATTAGCTAATACAAGAGAAAATAAATGAGATAAAATACCACAAATGATACCCTAATTTATCGAGTGACCCTAGTTAAGATAAACTATTTAGTAGTTATCATGGGATCAGGTTTTACACCTAGCCCATGCATACATTATGAAATTAGTTTATTAAGAATATTACCCACCCAAAATTGTAAAAATTATAGTGTTTGTATACCAGGGAATAATATCTTAAATTTGTATTTAATTAAAAATTGTTTCAAAATCATACATATGGTGGTTATTCAATGTCTCTTTATAAATTTAATTTCTAGTTCCTTTTGACCAACATTTATGTATTTTACATTGAATTATTTTATGATTCATGTATGATATTTCTAATTAATAATTCTTTTTGCAAAATTAGAGCTTTGATATTATTGACCCCATTCTCTAGGTTAGGAAAAAAATAGGAAGTGTCTCGTTAACATTACACTTAAGTTGGAGGGATGCTTACATGAGAAAAAACTTGATATAGTTTTAATCAGGTGTTTAGCAATAACATCATCTACCCTATTGAGGTTACATAGGATATGTTTAATCATAGTAGAAACATTATTGCCACGCATGGCCTAAAATCTTCACTGGTAGGGATGAAAGTTTCTAGGATGTAATGTACCTCTTGTAGAATAGACATAGCCTATTTCAAGTCTATTAAGACAGTGTAATCTGTCCACTGTCTCTTCTTGTAGATTTTCATGGCCTTAATGATTTTCTGAGGTTCCTTTTCTAGGGATGAGGTTGACTTAGAGGGGAACCCATAGAAGAAAATACAAGAACCACTATCATAGGTGATATGGATCCCAATTCCCAAGCAATGTGAGTGGAATTGGAAGTCTATATTGACAAAGATAAGAACATTTGTGTTCTGTTGTAGGTTTTGAGGGGTTGCATACTGGGTTGGATCTGGTATCTTTGCAAAGGTTTGTATAATGGGAGATGACTTTTCCTTGAGGAATTTGACTCATGTACATGTCAAGGTTTTGATGCTATGGTGGAACCTTTTGTTTCTCAAGGTCCAATTATTCAAACATGTAGAAACAATGAGAGAAGAGATGTTGTTATCAAAATGATGTCAAAGGAAAGAATCATTCCATTCAATTTTATTTAAATCAAACTAGATTGTGTCACTTGTAACTTGTACCCATGTCTCCTTACTATCCTTGAAGTCCCGTAAGGCATGAAGGATGCTACAAGAACCATTATTGCAAATGGGGAACTGACTATCAACTTCAATATTTCTTCTTTTCTTTTCAACACTAGTAAGAAGGGCCTTGTGTTGCATCAGCTCAAGGAAGACCCTTATATGTTCTTGTAGCTTAGAAATCCATATATGTTTCCACTGCCCAAGGAATTAAGATTCTTTGAAAGAACTAATCCATTGATAAACGTATCCACTATTCATGTTTCCACTAATTTCAAGGGGATAATACTGAGTCCTCACAACCATTGGGAATATGTTACAACCCCAATCTTTGGATTCCTTTGGTGAGAAATGTGTTTTCTGATATTAAAGATATTGGAATAGATAAAGATATAATATGGATTTCGTTTACAATAGCCTTGATGATTGTGTTGTGGGCTTTATTGGCTATTGGGCCCAATAATGAGGAAATTCAATTAGTAAATGAATAATTGAGTTTTTTAGAAAAGAAAGGTGTGAAAATCTCTAGAAGGCTAGAGAATATAATATAAGGATGGATTTCGTGCCTCTTGAGTTCCTTGGATTCCAAGGAGTCCAAAATTTCATAAAGAATACAATAAGAAAAGAAAAGATCAAATGAGTATTTCCTTGTTAATAAAGAAATTGAAAACATTGATGAAATGTGGAAAATAAGTGAAAAGAGGTATATTTGAGTTATCCTTGGTGGAATTTCGTATCCCAAGGATTCCTAATGTTAAAAGGAATACCAATGAGGAAAATAAAAGAGAAATAAAGAGAAATCCTCAAAAAGGGATATTTTAATAAGAAATCAACATAATAATGAGAAATAATGCATATAGATGCATCTAAATAAGTATCCTTATGAAGTATTTCGAAATATTATAATTTCATGGGGACCAAGGAGCCCCAATAAAGAGGAAATAAAGAGAAAATACCAAAATTGCAAAATAAAAGGATAATGTGATACATTATTAATGGATTTTGTGATATTGATAAAAGGAAGTATTTTCAATTAAGGAAAACTTTATTTCGAGGCCAATAAATTAAAATCCAAGGGAAAGGATATTAAAAGAGATAATTCTCGAATTTGTTAATAACCAAAGAATAAGGAATATCAAGGAGATAAAGAGGAGAGAGAAGGTTTCTTCTCATTGAAAGAATAGGAATCCAAGTTGGAAAAGGAATTGGTTGATTCGTGGGCAAGTAGTCTGGGGTGTGGATAACCCTCCCCTATAAAAGGGGTAGAGCCCGGGGTCGAGTTCCAAAGAGATCCCACATCTTCCACTCTCTTCCTCAAATTCTTCTTGCTTCCTTACTTTCAAAACCCTAGCTATGAGGAGCGGCATGAGCACGAGGTTAGACGTAGCCAACTTGAGGTTTCAAGGAAAGCCTGAAGTACCCCGGTGCCGAGGAGAACCACAACCATCGAGGTCATGCCCTCGAACTTGCTCTGCAGCAGCAACTAGGCTGCAGTGACGGCCGCCAATACTTGACCTAATGAGCACCTTAACGACCACCTTGGCCAAGAATTGTGGGCGCCCTGTGTGCGCCTGTGAGCGGATGAGGTGGAGGAGCAAAGTCCGGCGAGGATCACGACCTAGGGAGAGAGGGAGAGACCGCGCAAGGCTGCCAATGGTGGCCGCTAGGGCGGACTGGAGGTGGAAGACGACCCTTTGGGTCGTTGGAAAAGTTTGCCCCTCCACGGGATGAAGAGGTTGCAACTTAAGCAAGGGCAGTTTTGTCTTTATGTTATATTTTGCAAACCAGCGAGCAAGTGCATGGGGCCAAGGTGACGTGGCTACTTCTAATTGGCTCAAGTAAGTGAATTAATGCAAAAATCATAACTCCTAATCGGAAGCTCAGATGGATACACATAAAATATGAAAATTTCTTAGAAAAATGAGGGGAATCTAATAAAAATATAGTTAGAAGCCATTTCCTCTTGCAATTCGAAAAGTAATGGAAGTTATTAACTTTAATGAATTAATACTTAAGAAACCCTATTTTGATATCATTAATGTGATTAATAGGGTTTAATTGATGATTAAAGTTGATATTAGCATGTTAATGATGAAAAGGAACATTAGGAACAAAAAGGATGAACTTTGCATATAATTAGTTAATTTAGAGTTTCATGCACATGTATATGTTTTAATGGGCCTTGAAAGCCTAATATTAGTAAATGTGACTCATAATGGTTTTAATTATTCAAAATCATGAATAGTGTTGAGATATGATAATTCCAAGCTATTTTGAGCATTAAAGTTCCTAATTGTGGTTAAATACCCTTAATGTGGAAATTAGGGTTTCTTAGTGGATAAAAGGTAGAATTAATGATAAATAACATTCATATGTGAATTATATCATAATGAACTACAAATTGATGATAAACGAGCATAACGGCTTTGTCATAGATTAAAAAGGATAAAAATGATAGCTTTGATGTAAAATAGGCTTAATGGACTTAATCAATGTTTAATTGTGCTTTAATATGAAGTTAGGGTTACATGTTGCTAAAAGGTAACCTTAATATCTTTCTTGAAGAATAGATGAGATAAATAGGGTTTGAGAGTAATTATATTAAATTAGGGTTTAAAATAGTAAAAGGTCAAGGAAAACCCTAATTGAAATGGAAACCCTAAAAGTGGACTAGAAACCCTAGGAAGCAAGCTAGATTTAATAGATCTTGATGACATGAGTAATAAAAGGAAATTGTATAATTATTTCAAGATCTTGATATGTGTGCTTGCTTGCTTGGATTTCTTTCTTGCATGGATTATTATGTCCTAAAATCATCCTGACAGGTATGTGGTTATGCTTATGAATATCTCGAGTTAGTTTTCTGAGGTTTTCTGAAGTTTTCATCGATGACTTGAATTAATTATTAGATGAATTTAATTCATGCAAACTATAATGTGGATATGACTATCACATAAGATATGTGCCTACTAGCTCAGATCCTGGTCCCCTCTGTGGCTTAATAGTTGACCTAGTACATGGCTACCTATGGGGTAGGTTCATCAGGTCATTGGGTGACTTAGTACATGGCTACCAATGGGGTAGGTCCATCAAGTCACATTGAGTAAGATATTGGGCTACCTTCGGGTAGTGCCATGTGACTCTATTACCCTATGTATTGGCTACTTGTAAGGTAGGACCATGGGGGTAAGAATCTACCTAAAAAGAGGTAGCATACAAGTCCACTACAGGGACATCATAGAGTTGTGGGATAGGTAAGGATTGAGTAGTATGGCTTACAATGTAATCTTGGTTGCTAAAAGATTAATTGAATGATTACGTTGTTAACATAGTTGCACATTATTTGTTTCCGCCACATACCAGTTTCTTGTTGACTGACGTTTTGTTTGTTGGCGTTTTAGGTACAATGAAAAGAACAAACACTAAGATGTCATACATGGAATTAAATGAGAATTAACGTGCACGGGAGGATTAGCTAGATTAGTATCTTCATGGATAGAAGTTTAGAAATCCCAGTTTTTAACAGGTATGCAAAGTTTTATTTTATACCAGTTTTTAGTTTAGTTTGTAAAGTTTATTAATTGTTATTGATTATTTGTCGAACCTTTGATCTGGGTTATTGGATAACAGCTCTGACCTTTTGGTCTCCCTTCATTGGGGGTTACCGGGAGGCGGGGTCGTTACATTTGGTATTAGAGCCTAGGTTCTCACTTAATCCTTAATAATTATTAAATTTTACAAATTATGTAGAACCCAAGGGAGTTATTAGAGGATTATCTGAAAGACAGAGGTGTCTAGAAAAGGATCATGACTGGGGACTGGCAATATTTTCCTTCGCACCGCTAGTCGGGATATGAGGACTCCCAGATCTGTGTGACTGCCTGGCCAAAGTCTTAGGGTATGATTCGAAATAAGATACCTTTAGGATTCTCTCATCTTGTTCATCCCTTCTCAACTCAGATTCTGTTAAGGACCTTAAGGATTAGGGTTTTCTCTCTTCTCCTCACCCTCTTGAGGTATGGATAAGGTAGATAAGGTTTAAGGAATCCTCCACCAAATTAATAAAAATCATGTAAATAAGATGTCATGGATATAAGCTTAATAGATTAAGTGTAAAGGAATAAATACATGCTTAGGTCGTATGACATAAGTTGTCATGCCCTCAGGAGAGACCTGAGGCTAGACCTTCTTGTCAAGAGGATAAGGAAAGAAAGTTAGTCTTGGAGATAGAGATCTCCATTACAAGTAGAGACCTAGTACATCCTCTGAGGATGATGTTAACCCTAACCCTAAGTGAAGGTTAGAGAGAGAGATGGCATGATGAGTTAGACCAGGTGGTTGGATGGACATGCCTTGGATGTCGTATGAGCCATAAGAGGTTGGATGACCTAGTACCTCTGGCAACCCAACCCTGGGTAGGGTCATGCATGTTAGAGTGGAGGATAGCTGCTTCATTAATGAGGTTAGAGGAGAACCTATGGAAACCCCATGAGCTTATATGTGCATGGCATAATAGGCACCCATAATGTGTTAGTAGTGCGAGCAATAGGTTGAAACCCTGGCTGAGAGAGTTTTTTGGATAGCTTATGTGATAAGCATAAGGGGCTATGGATAACCTTGAGTGAACATAAGTTGAACATTGGCTTCATCCAGGTGGGGGCATGCTTTTGAGGTTGACCCTTCATGAAGAGAGGACCTCTAATGGTGAGGTTGGTTGTAGGGTTAGCTCTAGAGAGAGAGAGTAGGAAACCAAGCAAGAAGGTTGGAAGCCTAAAACCCTGAGATATGAGGAATAGTGGGGAGTCAAGGATGATGCAACCTAAGTGGATGATAATGGATGCCTCATGCATGATCCCTGATGGCTAATGATATCTTGGTTTCCTTGAGAGGAAAACCCTAGAGAGAGGATGAGGCTTCTCATGCCTATCTTCCTATGGTATAGGTGTTTGCCTTCTGAGATAGGAAGCAGAGTTCCTTAGACCTAGAGAGGTTTGGTAACAGGTTTTGAGGCCTTATACCTAGTGGGTTGTCCTTGAGAAGGACTCCACTCTGAAGTGTTTCTTGAGTAGAAGGATGACAAGAAGTGCATGTCATGCCTTATACATGCTTGATACATGGTTAAGATGTTGAGCATGTAGTGGGACACCCGAAGTGAACCTAGGGTTCCTGGACTACGAGGGGAAGCATTGTACCCGATGCTCATGATGAGATTTCAGTCTTGATAGCTTCAAGCATGTGTAGATGAAAAAGAAACCCCTTAAGCTAAAGGTATGTTTGATGAACTCCTCACAACTAAGTTGGTCTAATGTTGAGGATGAGAACTAGTGTGACCTAGCATGGTTTTGGAGGTGTCTGTTTGTGCCTTAGTAGCTGGCTAGGGATAAGCATGATCATGTGGAGGCAGACCCTAAACATAAGGATGCTTGTGACCTTTGTTACCAAGGTGTAGTTTCGTCCCATCCTGGGAGAGGGATCCTTTTGTAGGGGGTATACCAGTTTTGTTGGTTTTGAGGTAACCTAAAGAGGTCTCATAGGATCTTGAGGAACTAAGTGAAAAGTACATGGCATGAGAATGAACATGTAGACCCATAGATAACCATATCGAAGTGCATGTGGGTGTGATACCATGGAGGTAACCAGTATGGGGCCTGACCAAGGTAGGCAGGTTTCCATGACCCCTGTGAAGGGATGAAAGACAACCCATGAAGGCAGAGAGAGATGATGAAGGCTTGGATAAGGTTCTATGTTGGACATGTACTATGTTAGAATCCTAAGTCTATCCTAGGGTTAGATAGGGATAAGATCGATGGAAGTAGGAGTTTCCTAATTCCCTAAGTTGCACATGACCATAGGGTCGGGAGGTAACAACTATCATTGTCTAAGGGCCATGGGTTAGGAGATTGATCACCTTCATGAACTCATGGGACCTAAAGGACAGATGAGTAGGGCACTCTCTGGATGCATAAGGGAACAAGGATGACCCCAAAAAGTACCGACACCCTATAGACCTATAGGAGATGACCAAGGATTGTGATTGGACCAAGTATGTTCGAGACCAGTTTTCCATGAAAGTGATTTTGATATCATGATGGTTGTAAGGTAGAGACATAAGTTGCACGTTTCAACTTAGTTTTGAAGGTGTACTGGAAAGGTGGGATGTACCATCTCTACTCTTGGAATAGGAAGAACTCTATATTTGGACGACCTCCAAATGCTTATTTCCTCTTGTTATGGGAGGGAGAGATGGGACAGTACGCATGCCATAGACCAAGAATAAAAGATGATGCGAGTTGGAATGTTGCTACGAGGAATGAGGACAGAGATGATAACATACCCTGGTGAAGTGAATGATACCTGAATGGTTCACAAACACTAAGAGAGTTAAGCTAGTCATCCTATAAGGATGTTTTTAGTAGAGGCTTTGTGGAATTTGCAAGTTATACAAGGTTGAGTTTGATCACCATGTAGATGAGCTCAAAGTTTCTTGATGAAGATAAACTTAGAGTTTGAGATGAGATGATAAGTATAATACATGGAGGATGAGAGGCGGTAATGAATGATCTGGTTGAGATATAGCGGCCTAGTTTAGCTAGAGGCTAGAAGAGGTAGAGGTTGCTAGGCTAACCCTAAGATCGGGAAGGAAGATATGTTTGGCTAGCACTCAGAACTAACAAGATCTGTTGAATAAGTTAGTGGTTGTTTGGTTAGCCAGCCTGGGCCTTGATGCAATAAAGGTGTGGTCATAGAGCCTCAGATACACCTCTTTGGATAAGAAGGTGATAAAACCCTGATGAGAGTGATTTAAGGTTTCTGAGAAATCAATCTTGAGGAATCATGACATGCAGGAGATCATGATACACCTTGGTACTACAAAGATAGTAAGTGAAAGTAGTACTTTGGATGCTTAAGATGAAGTTGCATGGGGTATGTTGCCATGAAAGTCAGGAGGTGAAGGACGAACACCAGTAATCCAGTGTGTTGATATAAAGGATAAAGTGTCCCTGAGAGGGAAAGGGAGTTCATCACTATGGATGTTGAAGTCTACCCTTGACCAAGGAAGGTCAAGATGCAATATGGGTTATGGTAGATTGCCTTACCTAGATGACATGAGAAAGAAAGAGTACTGTCATGGGATAGATCGGGTTGAACTACATATGAGAGATATGGTTCAACTACACCATGATGCGAGTTTAAAAGTTCATTAATATGACTTAAATGTTCACTTGCATAAGGTGGAAGTAGGTACATGAAGAACTCGATGATAGTACAGTTTATCACGCCTAAATAATGGTTAGTATGATCTAGACTAACGGATCTGAGGAGAGCATGTGTGCTCGTTCAGGGTGATAGCTAGAGACAGTTATTGTCCTTTTAAAGATGTGATGATAACCACCATAGCCAATATTGGGTTTTAAAGAAGCTATATAAGGGAGGTTGTGTCGGTCACTACTTCAGTAAGGTGATGTTGGTGAAAGGACCACATGATGGTTAGAAAAGGACCACAATGTGTGTAGATGAAGTCACTTTGATTGTACAAAGGCTTAAAGGAGCCTAGAGACGACGAGAGTCGTGAGCGGATGCAAAGTAGACTGACATGCAGTTCACTGTAGGAGAATATGTGACATGAAAATCCGACTCCTCTAAGTTATAGCTAAGAGAGCTGAGTCCCCGATACATGGGTCCATTTGAGATGGATTGGTGGAGAAGGATATGGTTAACCTTACCCCTCGGGATAAAGAAATGTGTGATGAGTTCCAAGTGTCCAATTTAGAGCACTATGTGAGGTACCCAGATCATGTGCTAAACAATGAACCTAGTGAGCCCCAAGGGAGGCTGAAATGGCCTGAGTTACCTGTGCAGTTTATAGACACCAGGATGAAAGAACTCAGAGAAAAGAATATGTGATGATAAAGTTTCTTTGGAAGAACCATGGGTAAGGTAAAGACACATAGGGGCCTATGTTGGACATGGAAAAGTCTTATCCTGAATTGTTTGTTTGCTTGATTTAATTTTGAGGACAAAATTCCTATAAGACGGGAAGGATGTTACAACCCCAATCTTTGGGTTCCTTTGGTGATAAGTGTCTTTTCTCATATTAAAGATATTGGAACAGATAAAGATATAATATGGATTTCATTTACAATATCCTTGATGATTGTGTTGTAGGCTTTATTGGCTATTGGGCCCAATAACGAAGAAATTCATTTAGTAAATGAATAATTGAGTTTTTCAGAAAAGAAAGGTGTGGAAACCTCTATAAGGAAAGAGAATATAATCCAAGGATGGATTTCGTGCCTCTTGAGTTCCTTGGATTCCAAGGAGTCCAAAATTGCATAAAGAATACAATAAGAAAAGAAAAGATCAAATGAGTATTTCCTTGTTAATAAATAAATTAAAAACATTGATGAAATATGGAAAATAAGTGAAAAGAGGTATATTTGAGTTATCCTTGGTGGAATTTCATATCCCAAGGGTTCCTAATGTTAAAAGGAATTCCAATGAGGAAAATAAAAGAGAAATAAAGAGAAATCCTCAAAAAGGGATATTTTATTAAGAAATCAACATAATAATGAGAAATAATGCATATAGATGCATCTAGAAGGATAATAAGTATCCTTATGCAGTATTTCGAAATATTATAATTTCTTGGGGACCAAGGAGACCCAATAAAGAGGAAAGAAAGATAAAATACCAAAATTGCAAAATAAAAGGATAATGTGATACATTATTAATGGATTTTGTGATATTGATAAAAGGAAGTATTTTCAATTAAGGAAAACTTAATTTCGAGGCCAATAAATTAAAATCCAAGGGCAAGGATATTAAAAGAGATAATTCTCAAATTTGTTAAGAACCCAAGCAAAAGGAATATCAAGTAGATAAAGAGGAGAGAGAAGGTTTCTTCTCATTGAAAGAATAGGAATCCAAGTTGGAAAAGGACTTGGTTGCTTCGTGGGCAAGCAGTCTGGGGCGTGGATAACCCTCCCCTATAAAAGGGGTAGAGCCCGGGGTGGAGTTCTAGAGAGATCCCACGTCTTCCACTCTCTTCCTCAACTTCTTCTTGATTCCTTACGTTCAAAACCCTAGCTATGGGGAGCAGAATGAGCATGAGGTTAGACGTAGCCAACTCGAGGTTTCATGGAAAGCCTGAAGTACCCCATTGCCGAGGAGAACCACAACCATCGAGGTCGTGCCCTGTAACTTATGCCGCATCAACAACTAGGCTGCAGTGACGGCCGCCAATACTTGACCTGAGGAGTGCCTTAACGGCCACCTTGGCCAAGAATTGTGGGCACCCTGTGTGCGCCTGTGAGCGGCGGAGGTGGAGGAGCAAATTTTGGCAAGGATCACGACCTAGGGAGAAAGGGAGAGACCGCGCAAGGCTTCCAATGGCGGCCGCTGGGGCAGACTGGATGTGGAAGATGACCCATTGGGTCATTGGACAAGTTTGCCCCTCCACGGGCTGAAGAGGTTGCAACTTAAGTAAGGGCAATTTTGTCTTTACGTTATATTTTGTAAACCAACGAGCAAGTGCATGGGGCTAAGGCGACGTAGCTACTTCTAATTGGCTCAAGTAAGTGAATTAATGCAAAAATCATAACTCCTAATCGGTAGCTCAGATGGAAACACATAAAATATGAAAATTTCTTAGAAAAATGAGGGGAATCTAATAAAAATATAGTTAGAAGCCAATTTCTCTTGCAATTCGAAAAGTAATGGAAGTTATTAACTTTAATGAATTAATGATTAAGAAACCCTATTTTGATATAATTAATGTGATTAATAGGGTTTAATTGATGATTAAAGTTGATATTAGCCTGTTAATGATGAAAAGGAACATTAGGAACAAAAAGGATGAACTTTGCATATAATAAGTTAATTTAGAGTTTCATGCGCATGTATATGTTTTAATGGGCCTTAAAACCCTAATATTAGTAAATGTGACTCATAATGGTTTTAATTATTCAAAATCATGAATAGTGTTGATGTAACATCCCTGACCTGGGTTATGAGTTATCCCTAGGTGTTTTGCCTAAATATGTGATTAAATCCTTGTGATTAACTGTGAGCATGTAATTAAGTTTCTCAGAAACATATATTTCAGTATTTGCTCCTTTTTATTTAAAGTTGTAGCATTGTTTTGTTATACAGGGACCTATGTGAAATTTACCCAGTTGAAAGGGTTAATTTGCAATTTGCACATGTTGAGATGTTCCTCTGATGTTGAGACATCATGAGAATCTTTTTGGTAAAGTTTGAGGGATTTCCCAAGCTAGGGCACCAAGGTGCAGCTGTGGAAGCAATCCCGGTGCTTGAAACCCTAATTTGGGGTAAAATGCAATTTACCCAAATTAAGGGATGCAATTTGTAAAATATATCATCTAATGTATCTTTCTAGATTCTTACCATCATTAGAGAAGAAATGATGAGGAAGTCACCTCAATTGAGTTATCAAGTTATGAAATATGCCTTGTGATTGAATAATCAGGGTATATGTGCAATATCTCTTTATGTATGTACCTTATTATTAGATTGTTCTTCTTTGCCTTCTTTTTCTAGACCTTAAGATAAGGTTTGTCCTTATATAAATAGGAAGGGACGAGCAAGTAATGAAGGAAGGACTTAATTGGAATTATGGGGAAACTTATGGGCCTTTAATGAAACATCACCCAAGTATATGTATACTTCACCTCTCAAGCAAAGGAACTTTTCCTTCGTGCATATCACTGTTTCCTCTTTGCTTGGCCGACTAAGGACTGTCTTGGAGCTCAAGGGGAACGACCAAGGGTGCAAGGTAGGTTTGAATCCCTCTTCTTACCCAATTCCATGGTTAGAACTCGAATTCAAGGTCAACTTCATGGCTAACTCTCGAAACCCTATCTTTCTAGCCATCTCTTTTCGTCTTTCCTTGGAGTTTTCACCTTGGCCAACCTGTGGGAACTCAAGGACGCCATTAGAGCTTGGAGCTTGAAATCTTGGAGCTCAAGAAGCAAGCTTTAGGCGGGTTTTATAACTCTAAACCCATGCTTTACTATATACATCTCTTATATGCGGTTAGATGATAGCTCTTCATGTTTCCCTACTTTTCCCTGCTATTTTGCAAGCAAATCCATGGGATATTCGTACTGTTCTTGAGCTAGGAGATGAAGGCGTGATTTACAAGAAAAACCCACCGCTTTCCACTTTCTTAAACTGTCTCACCAGTTTGCTCTCTCGGTCTCAAGACCGCGAGGTGAGCAGACGGTCTCGAGACCATGACAGGGCAAACGGTCTTCACGACCGTATTTCCCCATTGACCGAGCGTGGAACGTATAAGAAATCTGTTCCTCATTATATAGGCTAATTACCCTCAAAATTTGGGAGGTTAACTCCAAAGGAATTGGGAGATATGACCTTTTTAAGTAACAACTTTAAATGCATTTATTCCTGATTCTCAAACGGTCTGAAATTGCCTTTTTGGGCAAACGGTCTCAAGACCGTGTAAGGTCGTTGACCAGGCATTGACCGTATGAGATTACTGTTTAAAATAATATTAATTAACAACCCACCAAGTTTTATGGTCTAATTCCAAACGGGCTAAGAGTTGAAGGGTGAATACTAGGGCTAACCCTAGGTGAAATCAGTACTGAAATTATGGTAACCTAATTAGGGTTTTTAGGGTTGATTGACCTAAACGGTCTTAAGACCGTTTAGGGGCCACCCAAATGGTCTCAAGACCGCGAGGGCAATCAACCATGACCGTTTGGAGGTCTGGGGTCAAGATTAGTTGACCAATTAAAGGTACAATTACACCAAATTACATTGCAATTAAATATTGATATAACCCTCAACTCAATTGATCCAACCTTGAAGAAATTTCACTAGAATCCAAAATTGGATGGGCAAACGGTCTCAAGACCGTTTGGAACTCATCCAAACGGTCTCAAGACCGAGAGGACAATCACCTAAGACCGTTTGAAGGTCTAGGGTTAAGTAAATTGACCAATTGAGGACCTATTTCCAAATAAGTTATCAATTTAATCAAAATGCTGTTTTGTGGATCAATCATGGTTCAACCCCTATCAAATCACCTTGGACTTTGGTGAAATCTTGGGAAAATGGTCTCAAGGCCATGTGGGGTCCACCTACATGATCTCAAGACCGTTTGGGCCAAGTTTGGGCCCATTTGGAACTCAATTGAAGGGTTCAACCTTGTGTTGAGTCACATTGTTGAGTGTTGATGGGTGGATATTGATAGACCCTAATTGAATCGACTTCAACCCTAATTGGTCAACCTTTGAGGGTCAATTGAATGACCAAGTGGTCAAGCATAATCTTAATTGACCCAATTCATAAGTAGTCATCATAGTTTTGACCTTTTGAGGGTTTCAACATGAGTTGACATTATCGGGTGTATCATTGAATCTTGTTGATGGTCCAAGTGGTTGAGACCATGTGAGCTCGCGGTCTCAAGGTCGAGAGGAGGCTCGCGGTCTCAAGGTCGAGAGGAGGCTCGCGGTCTCAAGGTCGTGAGGAGGCTCGCGGTCTCAAGGTCGTGAGAGGGCTCACGGTCTCAAGACCACGAGGGGCCTCGCGATCCTGAGGTCAAAGTGGGCAAACGGTCAACATCTCTTCGCGGTCTTAACATCAGGTTGAGCTTCGCGGTCTTGAACCATTTGAAGAGGCTCGTGGTTTTGGAGTCTAAGGAGGCTCGTGGTCTTGGAGTTAGAAGAGGGCTTGCGGTCTTAAAAAGTCAAAATTGGCTAAACGGTCAACACTTTCAAACGATCTCAAATCAATTGGAGATTGATGGTTGAGATCGATCAATGTGATTCAAGGTTGACATCATTCAATCAATTGATGATATAAATGGTTCAATGTTGCCTAAATCGAACCCTAATGACAACCTAGGATATTAAGGGGTTAATTGACTAAGGTTTTGATCATGATGAGGATCATTAGGGTGAATTACCAAAATACCCCTGAAGGGTAAATTGAGTAATACCTTGATCAAATCAAACCCTAATCACATGATGATGATGATTTAGCTATGATAGCCTATGATGACGCAATCCAACCTGATCTAGAGTGATGTTGACATCACCTAATAGTGTGAGGAGAGAGAAAGTACTTATAGAGAGAGAAAGTACTTCTAGAGAGAGAAAGTACCCTTTTTAAGTGGAAACTCAATTTAAGCATCTCCAATGCTTATGAGTGAGCATAATTGGGGTATGATCCACCTGTGTGAGATCATAGAAACCCTAATTATGATAAATGATGAACCTTTAACTAATCTGAGAGTATCAGTGATGATGTTACTCATACATAATGATGCTATGAGTGCAATTCACCTTAATGTGAATAGTAAACCCTAATTTAAGGGTGACGACATGTAATGTGAATAGTAAACCCTAATTCAAGGGTAATGGCATGCATTTGAGTATTAAACTCTAATTAATGATAATTAGAGATGTAACTCTTATGACAAGAATGGGAAGTACATTCCTCATTTTTGTATTACCTTTATCAGTTCTATTAACCATGCAGGTTCTGATATGAAGGTAATCATATCCAAGTATGGATGTTGATGTATATTCATTAAAGGCATGATGATTAGCCTTATGAATAAGTAAAGTAATTTGATGCCTTGTCAGTGGCATCCTATGATGATAATGGGCTATGAGAGCCATGAATACCATCAAGGTCATGCCTTAGAGATGACTTGTGATGAGGATAATGAGAAATGATGGTTGATATGAGTTAGGCCTGTTACATTTAGTATTCTTCTTTTATAGCTGCTATGCTATTGTTATTGTTTGAAGAACAATGTATGCTGTTAAAGAATACTGAATGTACCTAACTAATCAAGTATAATGTAGAGCCCTGATCATAGATGCATCATTGTCAGAGATTAAGTGATGGTGAAACAGGTTTTCCTCAGGGAACTCCTAGAACACATACTTTTGAGTATGTGGGGTACATGGATGTGTAGAACCTTACATCCTAGTGTAGGAAAG
The DNA here is from genome assembly GCA_963693085.1 of Alisma plantago-aquatica. Taxonomy (NCBI): domain Eukaryota; kingdom Viridiplantae; phylum Streptophyta; class Magnoliopsida; order Alismatales; family Alismataceae; genus Alisma; species Alisma plantago-aquatica. Next base: position 120,536,161 of record OY856411.1, read on the forward strand.
TGATGTAGATGTGTAATCCATCCATCCTTCACTATATTTCCATACCGTATCAGTGGTAGGTAAACATGAAACCTCCTGATGACGAAGGAAGCGCAGATATCCGTATCAGTGGTAGGTAAATATGAAACCTCCTGATGACGAAGAGAGTACAGAACGCCACTGTGACTCTAGAATAGCGAAGGACCAGTTTACCCTGGTGAGCTATAGTAGTAGAGACACGAGATGTCCTACAAGTGATCCTCTTACTGACTGAGGAAGGTGAAGGTCATGAGAATCCGACTCTCTTAATGACCTATGTATGATACTGATGTGACTTCTCAGCGATCAGTTGGGGTATGAGTGGTAAGCCTCATCTCCACAGGGCATAATGTTGTTTGTAAAACATAATCAACCATGTAGTATAACTTATTAGAGATAAATCCAAGTTAGTTGATTGATGTTACATTGCAATAGTGTTTATATTCTCCATATCTCCTAAATGGTAGAGATCTTGTTATACCTGCAACTGTTATAGAATACTTTGAAGGCTTTACTATTTAAGATATTATTTGATGTTATAATAAAGCTTCTGGCGAAGAGTTATAACTCTCGCTGGGACAATTATGTATAATTGTCTCACCCCGTAGACTTCAACTTTTTAGGTGGACGTCGGAGACGAAGGAACCAGCCTACAGGTGACCAGTCTCAGCAGCAGTAGCACCAGGGGCATCAGTAATCTCAGGGGGAGATTTGTCCTGCCATGTGGTGTAGTTAGAGTCAGTCCTATGTGTCCTCTGTACTCTCAGGTCTTGGAGTCTTGAGTTATGTGATCATGAGATTTTGTATCTTGATGTATATAATTACTCGAGAAGTAATTATCCTGAGATGTAAACAGTTTATCTCTCTTTATGAAAGAAGTTTTTATGGATCCAAGTTCTTATCTCGAAATGTTTTAATTTCCCATGATTTTTGTCTTCCGCTGATTACCGATTCGCTTCCGCTAAGTTTTAATCGTATTTATGTCATGGTTTGGAGATCAGAGCCCACAACTAGTGGTATCAGAGCTCTAGGTTAGTTGAGTCTACAGAGGCATAGGACTTAGGATGTCGAGTCTACCTTTAGTACTGCTTCCTTATCTAATAGAATCTTCTGCTCCTCAGGAGAAGAAGATACATTAGAATGGCTGAACATCATGATGAGTACGTGGCAGAGAGTAGTGCTAGTGCACCTCAAGGCGGTGCAAGGGTTCCGAGAATAGAACAACCTGCACCTGAGTCGCCAAGAGAGCCACCCCAGTTCGACCCAGCCGACATGAGTAACCCAGCTGTACAGACGATGTTCGGGCAGTTCATGACTGCCATGACACATATAACTGATAGGATGCCCATCCCTGCACCTAGGGCACCTGTCTAGCCTGAAGCACAAGGTATCAGTAAGACATTCGAATGACTTCGTCGTGTCGGAGCTACCGAGTACTTCAGAACTGCCGACCCTGTAGATGCTGACTTATGGTTGACAGAGTTGGAGAAGGCTTTCAGGATTCTTATGATTCCGGAAGCTGAGAAGGTTAGACATGCTGTCTATCTTCTCAAAGGCAGTGCTGGTCACTGGTGGAACATGGAAGAGCAGAAGAGGCCTGGAGTAGAGTTCTCATGGGAAGAGTTTCGTCGGGAATTTATCAAAAGATATTTTCCAAAGACCTTCCTAGATGAGAAGATCTCTCAGTTCGAGAAACTAAGGCAGGGTATGATGAACATTAGCGAATATGAAGCTAAGTTCATGGAGTTGCTGCGGTTCTGTCCGCACATGGCTGCTACGGATGAGGAAAGAATCAGAAGATTTGAGAAGGGTTTGAATTCTGATATGTCAACCCCTGTATCTACCTTAGAGAACCGAGAGAGATTCTCTACCTTCGTTGAGTCAGTCCGAAGGATAGAGAGATCTGTGGTTGAGAAAAGACAAACCCATAAAAGATATCCACAGTTCCAGGGTTCTTCATCTAAGGATTCCAAGAAGCCTAGATTCTCTGCACCTAACCCTCCACCACCCAGATCGAGTTTTCAAACTCAATGGACACCAAGCAGAGGTAGAGTACGGAGTCAACTGCTTCAAGAGATGCATAGTTCTGCATCAGTGTCAGTTACTGGACCACCCAGACCACAGCAATAGGAGAAGAGTTGCTACAACTGTGGTAAGGTGGGACACTTGATGAAGGATTGCCGTTCTAGGCCTGTCGGTGTGACACAACAACCCCCGAGACAGAATCAACAGGGATCTCAGAATAGACAACATCAAGGAGCATCTCGAGGATGTGGACAAGCGTCTCAAGCTGGATCATCAGCACCACCTCAACACCAGGCGACTGCGAGGTTCTATGCTATGAACCCACCTGAGGCAGTGGTCAATCCACGGGTAGTGGCAGGTTAGATGAAACTTTTATATTCTGATGTGTCTACATCCTGTGTTGTATCCGTTCTGATTGATCCGGGTGCTACACACTCTTTCATCACTCGTGAAGTGATTCGTAACTGCAATGTGACTGTTAGTCATAGAGTAGATAGTTTGTTGTTAGAGACTCCGTTGAGTGGGTCTGCCATTTTGCAGGAGGTATGTTCTCCCTGCATCCTCTTCTTTTCTGACCATCGCATTCAAGTGGATCTTATACCACTTGATATGCAGGGATTTGATATAATCCTCGGGATGGATACCTTAGAAAGGTATAGAGTTGTCTTGGATTGTGAGTCCAAGTTGGCTGTGTTTGCTGATGAAAGCAGCACATGGATCTTTCAAGGAGAAAGAAAGATTCTGCCCACCTGTCTTGTATCAGCTATGGTTGCTGATAAGCTGTTGAGGCAAGGATGTTATGCATTCTTGGCCCATGTGGTAGATGTTACCAAGGAAAGTTCCAATCCTGCCGAAGTTCCTATAGTCAGGGAATTCAAAGATGTGTTTCTTGAAGAACTTCCTGGTATACCACCACCCTGGGAGATTGATTTTGAAATCAACCTGATCCCAGATACGAAACCCATAGCTCAGACTCCGTATAGAATGGCGCCTGCCGAGATGGCAGAACTCAAGAAACAGCTTCAAGAGTTACTTGAGAGAGGTTTTATCCGACCGAGTACTTCACGTTGGGGTGCTCCGGTCTTGTTTGTTAAAAAGAAAGATGGGTCAATGCGGTTGTGCATTGACTACAGACAACTCAATAAAGTAACAATAAAGAATAAGTATCCTCTGCCGAGGATTGATGATCTCTTTGACCAGTTGCGTGGTGAAACAATATTTTCAAAGATAGACTTGAGGTCTAGATATCATCAACTCCGTATTAAGGATAGTGACATATCCAAGTATGCCTTTAGGACAAGATATGGTCACTATGAGTTCACAGTTATGTCGTTTGGACTAACCAATGCACCAGCTGCATTTATGGAACTCATGAATAGAGTTTTTCGACCTTTCCTTGATCAGTGTGTTGTCGTCTTCATAGATGACATTCTGATTTATAGTAAGGATGCTCAGCAGCATGAGCAGCATCTTCGCCAAGCTTTGACCTTGCTAAGAGAACATAAGTTGTACGCTAAGTTTAGAAAGTGTGAGTTCTGGCTGCCGGAGGTATCTTTTCTTGGACATGTGATATCCGCCTCGGGAATTCGTGTTGAACCTACAAAGGTAGAATCTATTCTACAATGGGAACAACCAAAGACACCGACGGAGATTCGAAGTTTCTTGGGGTTAGCTGGCTATTATCGAAGGTTCATTAAGAACTTTAGTTCTATAGCTTTACCTTTGACCAAGTTAACCCGGAAAGATGTTCCTTTTTCTTGGAGTGATAAGTGTCAACAGTCTTTCCAGTTGTTGAAGGAGAGATTGACAAGTGCACCTGTGCTAGTGCTACCTGAACAAGGAAAAGGATATGTAGTTTTCTGTGATGCTTCCAAAAATGGACTAGGATGTGTGTTGATGCAGGATAAACAAGTGATTTCTTTTGCTTCCCGACAGCTTAAGAAACACGAGGAGAATTATCCAACACACGATCTGGAGTTAGCTGATGTGGTTCATGCTTTGAAGATCTGGAGGCATTATCTCTACGGAGAGACTTTCCAGATTTTCACAGACCACAAAAACCTTAAGTATATCTTCTCTCAGCATGAGCTCAACATGAGGCAACGTCGCTGGATGGAGTTAATCAAGGACTACGACTGTACAATTGATTACCATCCAGGCAAGGCCAATGTTGTTGCAGATGCCTTGAGTAGGAAATCAGCAACATCAACCATGAATAGAGCACAACTAAACTCTTTAGTATGCTCTAGGAGACATATGCTTATCTCTTTAAGGCAAGACAATGTACAGTTGAAGGTGTCATTGTTAGCCGGTTTGTTAGCTGAGATGCATATTAAACCTACCCTAAGGGAGCAGATTAAAGAGGCACAACTAGGTGATGCTGCAATTCAACAGATTAGATCTGAGTATGAAAATGAGAAGCAAGATGGTTTTCATGACTCAGAGGACCAAGTAGCTTGTTATAATGGGAGAATGATAGTGCCGGATGTGGACAACTTGAGGAAGTTAGTCCTGGAAGAAGCCCATTCTTCCATGTATGCTATGCATCCAGGGAGCACCAAGATGTATCAGAATTTGAAAGATCTGTATTGGTGGCCTGGGATGAAAAAGGACGTTGCAGAGTTTGTTCTGAGGTGTCCTGTGTGTCAGCAAGTTAAAGCTGAACACCAGAAGCCTGCAGGGACAATGCAACGTTTACCCATACCACAGTGGAAATGGGACCATGTGACCATGGACTTTGTTGTTGGCCTACCCAGGACAAGCAAAGGACATGATTCCATTTGGGTAATTGTTGATAGGTTGACTAAGACAGCACATTTCTTACCTGTCAAAACAACCTATTCTGCTGAAAGGTTATCAGAGTTGTATGTTCAAGAGATAGTGCGTTTGCACGGAGTTCCTGTCACAATAGTTTCTGACAGAGGTCCTCAGTTTACAAGTCATTTTTGGGAACAGTTGCACAGAGCCTTAGGCACTAAGCTGAGGTTTAGTACGGCCTTTCATCCACAGACTGATGGACAGTCGGAAAGGACCATACAAACCTTAGAAGACCTGTTGAGAGCATGTGTTCTCCAGTTCACCGGAAGTTGGGATCTACACCTAAGCTTGATAGAGTTTGCCTATAACAATAGCTATCAGCATATTATTGATATGGCACCTCATGAAGCCTTATATGGTAGACGTTGTAGATCACCCTTGTGTTGGTTTGAGACTGGTGAGCACCAGTTGTTAGGTCCTGACCTGGTGCAGCAAACCACAGAAAAGATTAAAGTAATACAACAAAAGATTAAAACTGCTCAGGATAGGCAGAAATCTTATGCTGACAAACGTCGTAGACCCTTAGAGTTCCAGGTTGGAGAGAGAGTGTATCTCAAGGTCTCACCTTGGAAAGGGGTCCTTCGTTTTGGAAGGAAAGGGAAGTTAGCTCCTAGATTTATGGGGCCTTATCCAATCATTGAACGGATTGGAAAGGTAGCATATAGACTAGACCTACCACCTGAGTTACAGAGGTTACATTCTGTGTTTCACATTTCTATGTTGAAGAAATGTCACCCAGACACCGAGTCAGTTCTACAACCTATGGAGGTAGAATTGAATGATGACATATCCTATGAGGAGGGACCAGTGTCAATCCTTGATAAACGAATTAAAAAGTTAAAGAAGAAAGATATAAGTCTTGTGAAAGTCCTCTGGAACCATCGTGGTGTTGAAGAAGCCACTTGGGAGTTAGAGGATGAGATGAGAAGGAAGTATCCTGCCCTTTTCTTTTAGTATGTTTTATCGATTTCGGGGACGAAATCCTTGTAAAGGGTGGATAATTTGTAACATCCCTGACCTGGGTTATGAGTTAACCCTAGGTGTTTTGCCTAAATATGTGATTAAATCCTTGTGATTAACTCTGAGCATGTAATTAAGTTTCTCAGAAACATATATTTCAGTATTTGCTCCTTTTTATTTAAAGTTGTAGCATTGTTTTGTTATACAGGGACCTATGTGCAATTTACCCAGTTGAAAGGGTTAACTTGCAATTTGCACATGTTGAGATGTTCCTCTGATGTTGAGACATCATGAGAATCTTTTTGGTAAAGTTTGAGGGATTTCCCAAGCTAGGGCACCAAGGTGCAGCTGTGGAAGCAATCCCGATGCTTGAAACCCTAATTTGGGGTAAAATGCAATTTACCCAAATTAAGGGATGCAATTTGTAAAATATATCATCTAATGTATCTTTATAGATTCTTACCATCATTAGAGAAGAAATGATGAGGAAGTCACCTCAATTGAGTTATCAAGTTATGAAATATGCCTTGTGATTGAATAATCAGGGTATATGTGCAATATCTCTTTATGTATGTACCTTATTATTAGATTGTTCTTCTTTGCCTTCTTTTTCTAGACCTTAAGATAAGGTTTGTCCTTATAATAAAGAGGAAGGGACGATCAAGTAATGAAGGAAGGACTTAATTGGAATTATGGGGAAACTTATGGGCCTTTAATGAAACATCACCCAAGTATATGTATACTTCACCTCTCAAGCAAAGGAACTTTTCCTTCGTGCATATCACTGTTTCCTCTTTGCTTGGCCGACTAAGGACTGTCTTGGAGCTCAAGGGGAACGACCAAGGGTGCAAGGTAGGTTTGAATCCCTCTTCTTACCCAATTCCATGGTTAGAACTCGAATTCAATGTCAACTTCATGGCTAACTCTAGAAACCCTATCTTTCTAGCCATCTCTTTTCATCTTTCCTTGGAGTTTTCACCTTGGCCAACCTGTGGGAACTCAAGGACGCCATTAGAGCTTGGCTCTTGAAATCTTGGAGCTCAAGAAGCAAGCTTTAGGCGGGTTTTATAACTCTAAACCCATGCTTTACTATATACATCTCTTATATGCGGTTAGATGATAGCTCTTCATGTTTCCCTACATTTCTCTGCTATTTCGCAAGCAAATCCATGGGATATTCGTACTGTTCTTGAGCTAGGAGAGGAAGGCGTGATTTCCAAGAAAAACCCACCGCTTTCCACTTTCTTAAACGGTCTCACCAGTTTGCTCTCTCGGTCTCAAGACCGCGAGGTGAGCAAACGGTCTCGAGACCGCGACAGGGAAAACGGTCTTCAAGACCGTTTGTCCCCATTGACCGAGCATGTACCGTATAAGGAATCTGTTCCTAATTATATAGGCTAATTACCCTCAAAATTTGGGAGGGTAACGCAAAAGGAATTGGGAGATATGACCTTTTTAAGTAACAACTTTAAATGAATTTATTCCTGATTCTCAAACGGTCTGAGATTTCCTTTTTGGGAAAACGGTCTCAAGACCGTGTAAGGTCGTTGACCAGGCGTTGACCGTATGATATTACTGTTTAAAATAATGTTAATTAACAACCCACCAAGTTTGATGGTCTAATTCCAAACGGGCTAAGAGTTGAAGGGTGAATACTAGGGCTAACCCTAGGTGAAATCAGTACTGAAATTATGGTAACCTAATTAGGGTTTTTAGGGTTGATTGACCTAAACGGTCTTAAGACCGTTTAGGGGCCACCCAAACGGTCTCAAGACCGCGAGGGCAATCAACCATGACCGTTTGGAGGTCTGGGGTAAAGATTAGTTGACCAATTAAAGGTACAATTACACCAAATTACATTGCAATTAAATATTGATATAACCCTCAACTCAATTGATCCAACCTTGAAGAAATTTCACTAGAATCCAAAATTGGATGGGCAAACGGTCTCAAGACCGTTTGGAACTCATCCAAACGGTCTCAAGACCGAGAGGACAATCACCTAAGACCGTTTTAAGGTCTAGGGTTAAGTAAATTGACCAATTGAGGACCTATTTCCAAATAAGTTATAATTTTAATCAAAATGTTGTTTTGTGGATCAATCATGGTTCAACCCCTATCAAATCACCTTGGGCTTTAGTGAAATCTTGGGAAAATGGTCTCAAGGCCTTTTGGGGTCCACCTACATGATCTCAAGACCGTTTGGGCCAAGTTTGGGCCGATTTGGAACTCAATTGAAGGGTTCAACCTTGTGTTGAGTCACATTGTTGAGTGTTGATGGGTGAATATTGATAGACCCTAATTGAATCGACTTCAACCCTAATTGGTCAACCTTTGAGGGTCAATTGAATGACCAAGTGGTCAAGCATAATCTTAATTGACCCAATTCATAAGTAGTCATCATAGTTTTGACCTTTTGAGTGTTTCAACATGAGTTGACATTATCGGGTGTATCATTGAATCTTGTTGATGGTCCAAGTGGTTGAGACCATGTGAGCTCGCGGTCTCAAGGTCGAGAGGAGGCTCGCGGTCTCAAGGTCGAGAGGAGGCTCACGGTCTCAAGGTCGTGAGGAGGCTCGCGGTCTCAAGTTTGTGAGAGGGCTCACGGTCTCAAGACCGCGAGGGGCCTCACGGTCCAGAGGTCAAAGTGGGCAAACGGTCAACATCTCTTCGTGGTCTTAACATCAGGTTGAGCTTCGCGGTCTTGAACCATTTGAAGAGGCTCGTGGTTTTGGAGTCTAAGGAGGCTCACGGTCTTGAGGAGGCTCGGGGTATTGGAGTTAGAAGAGGGCTCGCGGTCTTAAAAAGTCAAAATTGGCTAAACGGTCAACACTTTCAAACGATCTCAAATCAATTGGAGATTGATGGTTGAGATTGATCAATGTGATTCAAGGTTGACATCATTCAATCAATTGATGATATAAATGGTTCAATGTTGCCTAAATCGAACCCTAATGACAACCTAGGATATTAAGGGGTTAATTGACTAAGGTTTTGATCATGATGAGGATCATTAGGGTGAATTACCAAAATACCCCTGAAGGGTAAATTGAGTAATACCTTGATCAAATCAAACCCTAATCACATGATGATGATGATTTAGCTATGATAGCCTATGATGACGCAATCCAACCTGATCTAGAGTGATGTTGACATCACCTAATAGTGTGAGGAGAGAGAAAGTACTTCTAGAGAGAGAAAGTACCCTTTTTAAGTGGAAACTCAATTTAAGCATCTCCAATGCTTATGAGTGAGCATAATTGGGGTATGATCCACCTGTGTGAGATCATAGAAACCCTAATTATGATAAATGATGAACCTTTAACTAATCTGATAGTATCAGTGATGATGTTACTCATACATAATGATGTTATGAGTGCAATTCACCTTAATGTGAATATTAAACCCTAATTTAAGGGTGACGACATGTAATGTGAATAATAACCCTAACTCAAGGGTAATGGCATGCATTTGAGTATTAAACTCTAATTAATGAGAATTAGAGATGTAACTCTTATGACAAGAATGGGAAGTACATTCCTCATTTTTGTATTACCTTTATCAGTTGTATTAACCATGCAGGTTCTGATATGAAGGTAATCATATCCAGGTATGGATGTTGATGTATATTCATTAAAGGCATGATGATTAGCCTTATGAATAAGTAAAGTAATTTGATGCCTTGTCAGTGGCATCCTATGATGATAATGGGCTATGAGAGCCATGAATACCATCAAGGTCATGCCTTAGAGATGACTTGTGATGAGGATAATGAGAAATGATGGTTGATATGAGTTAGGCCTGTTACATTTAGTATTCTTCTTTTATAGCTGCTATGCTATTGTTATTGTTTGAAGAACAATGTATGCTGTTAAAGAATACTGAATGTACCTAACTAATCAAGTATAATGTAGAGCCCTGATCATAGATCCATCATTGCCAGAGATTAAGTGATGGTGAAACAGGTTTTCCTCAGGGAACTCCTGGAGCACATACTTTTGAGTATGTGGGGTACATGGATGTGTAGAACCTTACATCCTAGTGTAGGAAAGTGATGTAGATGTGTAATCCATCCATCCTTCACTATATTTCTATACCATATCAGTGGTAGGTAAACATGAAACCTCCTGATGACGAAGGAAGCACAGATATCCGTATCAGTGGTAGGTAAATATGAAACCTCCTGATGACGAAGAGAGTACAGAACGCCACTGTGACTCTAGAATAGCGAAGGACCAGTTTACCCTGGTGAGCTATAGTAGTAGAGACACGAGATGTCCTACAAGTGATCCTCTTACTGACTGAGGAAGGTGAAGGTCATGAGAATCCAGATCTCTTAATGACCTATGTATGATACTGATGTGACTTCTCAGCGATCAGTTGGGGTATGAGTGGTAAGCCTCATCTCCACAGGGCATAATGTTGTTTGTAAAACATAATCAACCATGTAGTATAACTTGTTAGAGATAACTCCAAGTTTGTTGATTGATGTTACATTGCAATAGTGTTTATATTCTCCATATCTCCTAAATGGTAGAGATCTTGTTATACCTGCAACTGTTATAGAATACTTTGAAGACTTTACTGTTTAAGATATTCTTTGATGTTATAATAAAGCTTCTAGCGAAGAGTTATAACTCTCGCTGGGACAATTATGTATAATTGTCTCACCCTGTAGACTTCAACTTTTTAGGTGGACGTCAGAGACGAAGGAACCAGCCTACAGGTGACTAGTCTCAGCAGCAGCAGCACCAGGGGCAGCAGTAATCTCAGGGGGAGATTTGTCCTGCCATGTGGTGTAGTTAGAGTCAGTCCTATGTGTCCTCTGTACTCTCAGGTCTTGGAGTCTTGTTTTATGTGATCTTGAGATTTTGTATCTTGATGTATATAATTACTCAAGAAGTAATTATCCTGAGATGTAAACAGTTTATCTCTCTTTGTGAAAGAAGTTTTTATGGATCCATGTTCTTATCTCGAAAAGTTTTAATTTCCCGTGATTTTTGTCTTCCGCTGATTACCGATTCGCTTCCGCTAAGTTTTAATCGTGTTTATGTCATGGTTTGGAGATCAGAGCCCACAGTTGAGATATGATAATTCGAAGCTATTTAGAGCATTAAAGTTCCTAATTGTGGTTAAATACCCTTAATGAGGAAACTAGGGTTTCCTAGTGGATAAAAGGTAGAATTAATGATAAATAACAATCATATGTGAATTATATCATAATGAACTACAAATTGATGATAAACGAGCATAATGACTTTGTCATAGATTAAAAAGGATAAAAATGATAGCTTTGATGTAAAAGAGGCTTAATGGACTTAATCGATGTTTAATTGTGCCTTAATATGAAGTTAGGGTTACATGTTGCTAAAAGGTAACCTTAATATCGTTCTTGAAGAATAGACGAGATAAATAGGGTTTGAGAGTAATTATATTAAATTAGGGTTTAAAATAGTATAAGGTTAAGGAAAACCCTAACTGCATTGGAAACCCTAAAAGTGGACTAGAAACCCTAGGAAGCAAGCTAGATTTAATAGATCTTGATGACATGAGTAATAAAAGGAAATTGTATAATTATTTCAGGATCTTGATATGTGTGCTTGCTTGCTTGGATTTCTTTCTTGCATGGATTATTCTGTCCCAAAATCATCCTGACAGGTATGTGGTTACTCTTATGAATATCTCGAGTTAGTTTTCTGAGGTTTTCCGAAGTTTTCATCGATGACTTGAATTAATTATCAGATGAATTTAATTCATGCAAACTATAATGTGGATATGAATATCACATAAGATATGTGCCTACTAGCTCAGATCCTAGTCCCCTCTGTGGCTTAATAGTTGACCTGTACATTGCTACGTATGGGGTAGGTCCATCAGGTCATTGGGTGACTTAGTACATGGCTACCAATGGGGTAGGTCCATCAAATCACATTGAGTTCGATATTGGGCTACCTTCGGGTAGTTCCATGCGACTCTATTACCCTATGTATTGGCTAACTATAAGATAGGACCATGGGGGTAAGAATCTACCTAAAAGAGAGGTAGCATATAAGTCCACTACAGGGACAACACAGAGTTGTGGGATAGGTAAGGATTGAGTAATATGGCTTAAAATGTAATGTTGGTTGTTAAAAGATTAATTGAATGATTATGTTGTTAACATAGTTGCACATTATTTGTTTCCCCCACATACTAGTTTCTTGCTGACCGACATTTTGTTTGTCGGCATTTTAGGTACAACGAAAAGAACAAACAGTATGATGGCATACATGGAATTAAATGAGAATTAACGTGCGCATGAGGATTAGATAGATTAGTATCTTCATGGATATAAGTTTAGAAATCCCAGTTTTTAACAGGTATGCAAAGTTTTATTTTATACAGTTTTCAATTTAGTTGGTAAAGTTTATTAATTCTTATTGATTATTTGTCAAACCTTTGATCCGGGTTATTGGATAACGGCTCTGACCTTTCGGTCTCCCTTAATTGGGGGTTACCGGGAGGTGGGGTTGTTACAGAATATGTGGTGGGATATTAGCAACATATGCAAAGACAACTCAAGGAGATATATGTGAATGAGGCTCTAGTCCTACTCACCAGACTCTAATGGAATCAATTGTGATTGAATGGAATGTTGCATGAGGCTGAAAATGAGGGTAATTTTTTTTTTGGTGGAAAAATATTATGAACTGATTGGCCATAGATCCATCCTTCTTCCCAAACATTGGTGGAATGACCGTTATGGATTATATTCTCACTATGGTTCTTAACTTTATATAGGGTCTTTTTCACAAAGCCCCTAGAGAAAGAGAAAGAATCATTCATAATCATATCCTTTTTAGCTCACTTTTCCGTCATTATCTGAACCAAGAGCTTTTCAGGTTCATCCAATATGGCCCAAACATATTTCATCATAACCACACAATTTTGAACTTTAGAATCCTTAATGCTCATATCTCCTTTATTCTTTGGAATAGTAATCTTCCTCCAGGAAACTAAGGAAATCCTCTATTCTCTAGTACTAGACTAGATACAATTCTTGACATGCTTGTTGATATCATCACACATCATTGGTAGGTTTTCACATATTGTATGGTGTAGGTCAATAAATCTTATAGCGTTCTCTTGGGAAGGGGTAATGTTTCCAACCAAGGCCAAATGGTGTATAGACCAAATGTTCAGTTTATCTTTGATAAGACATGATAGATAGTCATGGGTATCCTTTTTACTCAGTGGTGAATAATGGAAATCCCATGTATTCTCCATTGGACATCAAGTTGTTTATTGATAGCATATTTCTCTATAGGAGAAGTGTTACTTGAGAAGAAACATTTGGATATCTCCTCTGACATAGTGTATCCTGAGAATAAGTAGAATTTCTTAAGGGTGTTGTTGGTTATGTTGGCTTGACAGATTGAAGATTTTGAGAATAAGAGAATAACATTCACACCCTACTTGTGAGTACCATTAGTTCCATAGAGTGTCCTTCAGTGTCTTTCTAGTAGCATGTGAAAGATGTTCCATGCAGAGCACAAAGACATATGGGTTGATAGGGTCTCGTTGTCAAACACCTTGTATAGCTTTGAAAGGTTTGAGTGGAGTATCCTCCCATAGAACAAAGGTTTATCCACTAGTAATGATTTTCATGATAAGACAAAACAAGATATCGGGAAAGCAAGTTCTAATAAGGGTTTCATTGATGAAGACCCAGTTGATTTGTCAAATTCCTTAGGTAAATCCAGCTACATACAGACCAATTTCTTCTTAGGGTTTAAGGATTTCATTAATTGAATGATTCTTTGAGTTCTATAGGAATATTTAGATATGACATGATAATGTAAGTACAAATAGTTGGATTTTCTACATGTAGTTACTTTGGATATGGTAAGTATGTATTGAGATATATTTGTATCTAGCTATTGTATTATCTTTCTTTATTCGTACTTTTACTTAAGTATCATTAAATATGGAAAAAAGTATAATCGATCCATTGGGGTTTTTAGTTCACTTCCTTGTTTTTCTTCCTACCATTATAAGAGAGGATTTTATCTTTCCAAGATATAGAAATATGATTTCTTACAACATGGTATTAGAGTAGGATGTATAGCCATCCCAGGAGCCCTTCCTTTCCAAGACACTACCACCTTTGTATCTCATCCCATCCTTGTCATAATCTTCTTTATGAAACTTAATATGGACTCCTATCTGATTATAATCTCAAAATATTAGGTCTTTTTCTATGCAAGACTAGTTAGATTCCTTTTAACTCATTTTAATTCTAGAAAATAGATTAATCATAAGGAAAATATTAAAATTGGACCAGACCCCTAAAATGACATCATGGTCAGTAGAAAAATATCATAAACATGTTCTAGGTCAGTAAAACCTAGGTTTTGTCAAAACCCTAATTTGGACCTGAAATACCTAGAATATGATGAATATTTATTAATGATGATTACTTTCTATTAATCAGGTGATGACCAGATGACTATATGAACAAGAATAAGTGAAGAATCTATGAACTCAGGTATGTGGTTTTATTAAGTATATGATTAGTTTTTGTGGATGCATAATGATATGATGTACTTTGGATGCTTCTATTTGCATATAAATTCTTGGATGCGTATTAGTATTATATGCTTCACCAAAACTTAATGAAACATAAATGAATATTTTGATGAGTTGTAGTTACTAGTGCACATGGCCCAGTATGGATGTATGATATATTTCCTAGCATGGATGTATGATGAACTGCCCATGCTAGATGTATGATAAAGTAAATTTTCCCATACTGGATGTATGATAAGTTCTTATAAAATTGTAGTACATCTGCATCTAATGAAACATATAAAAGATGTGTTTACTTGATTATCATATTAAACAATGTTTTCTTTAACTCTTTCTTTATCAAGTTATTTCAATTATGCAAACATATTAGTATGTATCTTTCTACCTAAATACACAAGACATTATGTTGATTCACTATTTCATGTATGTTTTAGGTTCAGAGATAGCATGGGACAAAAGAAGGGAAGTGAATAGTTGTCCAGGTTGTACCTATTGTGTAGATCCTGATTAGCATACATGTTCATTGACTTGTAAATCTTCTTTTAATATGTAATTGTAATTCATATTGTAATAAGTCATCTTGAATTAATATACATGTTAAATGTTGAGAAATGTTATGGTGTATGTTGTGGTTGTATGTTCATGTATGCATATTTTGCTTCTGCATCACTCTTTGAAAGGATTCCCTAACATTTTTGGATTTGTCCTCTCAGGCCTTTTGAGTCTCGAGATGGTAGAATTTGGGGACGTTACAATGTGTGTCTAATACCAAAATTAGTTAGTTATTATTAAATTGTAGTAACCTCTTGCAAGGTGAAAATAGAGTGGGTTGTCTAACAATATATTTTAAATGTCAGGTATCTTTCAATTAGGAACTGTTGCGATAAAAAAATGGATATAAGGAAACCTCATATTTTCTAATGTTTTGTTGCGCATATTCATTGTCTATTTATTTAATGTTGTATATTACTTGAGTCAATGACTTTCTAATAGGGAATTAATGATATGTGATTAGATCTATAACTTTGGAACACGCTTGTATCATGATACATCCATATATATTTATGGCGTTGGTCCATGTACCATTTTGTTACAAGAAAAATCAACCTTTCTTTCAACCTAGCTGATTAGTTCTGGGCAGTGATAGTTTTAGGTGACCTAACACGTTTGGGTTTGACAACTTGGGACATAGATCTGACAATTACTTGATGACTTTACACTTGTGTTTGAACTCACACCGTAGCATTATAAGTTTTCAATATCCTTGTTTGGGGGTTTGTGAATGGAATCACTAGCAATGTGATTTGTAGGATTGGGAACTCGAGGCCACCTTTTATAGTTTACTTTAAACTAGTTCATATTTTAAATTCACATATTTTTTTTAATATTGCGACCTTAAACTTTCATACCTTGTATTTTAGGCACACTTGAATGCTTTTTATGCATTATAAATCTGATGGTGATTTTGATGCTCATTTGATATAAAATACATCCTCTATCAAGGGAAAACAAATCACAACTCCACTACTCATACCCGTGATTCATCATCCCAAAAAAGAAGAGGCAACATATAGGGTGATATAGAAGGTGGTAATGGTGGATTAGAGCCACAATATACCAACTAGGGAAGAATTAATAATTCATTTGTCATAATACAAGATGGGTCTATCTGAAGCTAAAAATCAATGCAAGTTTCTATAATAAATACCCTAGTTGTTGCATGGTGAAATACCAAGAATTTTATAGGTATATCCATGAATATGGAATGCAACATATCAATAATTTCATAGAGTGTTGTGACATTGTGTGGTTGGCAGGGTAGTAGCCACAATAATATACATGAATATTTGCCAATTTTGTCACACTGATAAGGTGAAGACCTAGTACAACAATTTGACATCAAACTCTGTAGATACATGGGACTCTAGATGATTTGGTATATTTTGCAAAGATAGTGGTACCAGAGGAGTAATCAAGGACATTTTTATATTGTGGGTCACAACTGATTAATTGGACATGAATATTTCACATGCAAAGAATGAGCTATTATGATCAACCACATCTGTATAAAAAACTAGTATGCACATATACATAGTGTGGAGATGCAGATTGCATAATTGGATACAACATTGTATATGCAAATAAGCTAGAAAAGAGAAAATCACCAAACCACCAACATATCCAAGTTGTGACATTGATGAGACGAAATACAACTTCAGATGCACATATACCACATGATTACTATCTCCAAGATCTCATCACTACCACCTACAGTTCTCTCGTTCTGAAGAAAAATAGTATGTTAGAGGAGACTTAAGAAAATTATTCCTATATCTATATTGTGGGGGGGGGGTCTCTAAGAACTCATATGCTCCATCCCATAAGCACAATCATGTGAAGTTGGTTCCCTCCGCAATTGTTATTAGAAGTGAAGGTCTACAAGTAGTTCAAGAAGTTCTTGGATGTATTATGCAAACTTGATATAAACATACCTTTTATGAAAGTGATTGAGAAAATAACAATGTATGAGACTTCATTAACAAGAAGCAAAACATCCAAGACACATATGTGGTAGTACATTAGTAATCTATCATACTAGTACCAAGGGGATACCATACAATAGGGAGGACTTGGGTTGTTTCAACATCCCTTATTCCACATGGTGGTTGTCTTTTGAAGTGGAAATTATGCAATTTATTCTGCTCTCCACATCCAAAAAGTGGGGATTCAAGAACCCCAAGGCCAGTATCATGACTATTCATCTTGTATGCAAATATACAGGGATGCCTTTGGGAATATGTGATGATGCTTTAGTGAAGTTGGACATCTTCCTTTTACCTGACATACTTCATTATGAAGGAGAAGCATTAGGACTATTGTCTCAAGCTAATATTAGATAGAACATTTTATGTGATAGTCAATGTGATGGTTGAGAAAAGAAAAGGATGTCTAAGACATGATTTTGAGGATGATCATGTTGAGTTTACTTTTCCAAAATTAACCACACTAGTCAATGGGAGATTTAACTTCAATGGAAGATTTATTGTATCTAGCCTTATACGGTAAACAAGGGTGCTTGTGGGAAGCATCCCAGCTATAGTTAGGTTTCTTTATCATCCATTCAATTTCAGTGTGTTTCATCTTTGAAAAATATACAATTTTTTTGTTTGAATCATGATACATGATTTTACGTGGTTGACCTACTTGTAAGTGATTTTGGATGATAGCTAGTGTAGTTAGACACTCTGAACTATTTTAATTGAATTGATGGTGCATATTCACCACATAGTTGTGGGTATATGTTCCTTCTAGTCCTATTGTAAGTCTAACATTGAGAACAATGTCCATGGCAAGTTTGGGGAGGCTACAATGAAGTTTTTATCTTGTTTATTCTATTTTTTTAATCTAAGTATTTCTCTTTTCTCAAGCTATTTATTAGCATCCTTTTTTAGGAGTTATTGATCATGTTCATATTTTAAAGTTCAACCAATATTGCTTTGGAGAAAAAAATTGCTAGGTTATGCTTCTTTCTTTAGAGCATGACACATTGTTTATTTTTGTTAAGAAACCTTTGATGGATTTTGGCTTTTTAAACTTCATAGTATAATAAAAAAAGGAAATTTAATTCTACTTGTGACACCAAACACCACACCAAACAAGATTACTCAAAACAAAAATGTGCAATCAACTGCTAAACATCCACATTACCAAAAGGATAGGTAAAGTTAAAAACAATATCATTCTATCAACACATATGGAAACAAATTACATAAAGGTCCAACAACCTATATCACATCACATACCATATTAGGTATTTACATCAGTTCAGTGGCCATCTACCACAACCTGTATACAAAAGATCTATTTCACATATATACATGCCACATATATACAACCACAACATACTGCCAAAAACCTTGTATTGTCGTACATATCAACTACAAAACACATCCCTTCCCAGACCTGAGAGTACAGGGACTACACTAGGACTCTACTACACGATGACACTAGCATCTATCCAACCTTCTGCATCTACTGATCTCCAAGCTACACTTCCTCAATAGCACAATCCTGACCACGCCGCCGTCGACCACCTAAAAAGATATGGTGACCCATGAGGTGAGACCCATGTCCCAGTGAGAGAAATAACTCTCAACGAACAGAAATTACTATAGCGTATGATTATTAAGAAAGATGAGCATATTCAGATAAATGAATAGTTTATACCAGTTACAAGTTAAGTCGGTTAAGAAACTATAACAGATAAGCATAGCAACATGATAAGAAGGAATATGAATATGTAAGTCTATCACCTACTAAATAATATAAGAAACAAGGCAAAGGTAAACATCCAATGTGAATCATATTTAACCCTAAACAGATATGCTACATGATTGTATAATGTCTTTGATGAAGCCCTAAGGATTTGAGTCGTACCACCCAAATCTAACTGACCACTATGAAGTTGAAATTAGTGACATACAAGATCTAAGAGTCATAATCCTAATATCTTTTCCCTACTCAGTCAGTAGGAGTGAACATTGTAGTCACATATCAGTCAAAATACCACCAAAAACATATAGTCAAGTTGAAACACCTATCCTATCCTGGTACAAGTCACGACGACAGACATCAGGGTATGAATCCCTTCCACCGAGGTACAATCACAATTGTCCTTCAATTACACCACATATATTACACCAAGACACGACCATAGCCATTCTTACACCAAAGTATGATTGTGGTCATACTCAAAACACTTGGGTTCAAGATAACAAGGACACTAAGTCACTTGCACCTCACATACTCAATAGTATGTGCTCCGAGTTTCCCTTAGGAATACTCATTTCACCACCAAGCAAGTTCTAGTATTGGAATGGATCTATGGCACAGGGCACTGCATGATTAGCCATGCACTTGATTAGTTAATTCCAACTGGCTATCTTTTATTACGTCAATCAAGTTACAAGAAATTAAACCCTAGAAAGATTCTACAAAGATAAGGGTAGATTGCAACTTCAGAAGATATCAAATGTATAATGTATAAACTTTTCACCTTATCACATGGTACTATTCACTGTCACACACATGAGTCTACACTCATAATCACATCATTATGGGATATCAATCCCTCATCAAATCACTTGAGGATATCACCTCAATCAGGTCCCAAAGCTACTGCCAAGGTCATAAGAACATTCACATTGTTCCCTACAAGAACATAAATACCTCTCCATACCACAACTAGTTTCATCATGATCACCATGCAAGTATTGCATAAATTTGGCACAACCATGAATTTAAGAACTATGATGCTCATAAGATAATAAATTACGATTACAATAGTTTAGGAGAGAGAAAACATCCATCCACATGTTAATTATTCAAGCAACTGAGCAACATCATAGTGTACTTAATTTAGGGTTATGTTTCAACATGTTAACCAAATTAGAGTTTCCTAAATAGCCATTAGTATTAAACCCCAAGTATCATCATATCCAACATTCTTGGGAACAACTAGGTCAAAAATCATCATCATGGACTCAGCAACACAAGATAACCATATGACCAGAAATCTTCATCAATGAGATAGGACTTGATAGTTCACAAACTGATGAAAATTAGGTCACACCATCCTTATTGACCATTGAGGTCATCCAAAAAGGTGAACTCTAAAAACACATAGTTGGAGACCGAAAAACAACAGGGTGTAACCCCTTCAAAGACCATTGAGAATGTATCTTCAGTGATTGTTGATCAAGGATCAACCATCCCCAACGACCATCACAGTCCAACCAACATCACGACTGAGAGGGGCATAAAATAATTCTTGGACACTGATTGAAACATCATACCCAGTGATCATCAAGGCTAGTAAACTCAGTGACCTCAAGGAGGTGTAAAACTCATTGACTACTATAGTGGAAAATCCTTGACGACCACATGCAGGATGAGGAACCTTATCAACCATAAGATCAATAGATGGATCTTCACCATGACACCGAGAACTATCATGGTTTAATTCACAAGAGGGAAAAGAACCCCAAAACCCTAATTTAGACCATCAAACATGAAGTGAAACTATGATAATAGGAGAGAAAAATCAACATTTAACACATCATGCATGTATCCAAAACCTCCATCAATCAGTAAGAAGATCGTGCACATGATTAGGGTGTTGGATCTAGGATGACATCAAGAAGGGGGTGTATAGATCTGAATGAACTTTAACAAAATTCATTAGACCTTCAAATTATTTAAAAATACAAGGTTTCTAATTTGGAATTTGAGTGCAACTAAACATACATAGCAAGGATGAGAGAGATTGAAACACGCACACAAATACAAGCTTTGTAGAGTAGTTCCAATATCCAAACTAGGAGATTGTCAGTCTACTACCTAGAGAGGTCAACTCTAGGATCGTTTAATGATGATAATCCTTATATTCATTTACAAGAGTTACAACCTATGACTTTCCTTTTCTAGGTCAAGGATACCTAACTTTCCCTTTGAGGGGAAGGGAGCCAACAACCTACCAATGGACTTACCTATTCGACAAAGAGTCTTCTACCTCACCAAGGACTTACCCACTTTGCACCGAATCTTCCATCTTTTCCAAGGACTTACCCACTCTTATACAAGTCTTTTGCCTTTGAGGAATTTCCCACTCTTTTTGGATCTTCCTCCTTTGACTTCACCTTTGCCAATGAGAAGCTTTCACCAAGGTATGCCTTGCCTTGTTCTTCTTCACCTCTCTTAGTCAAGTGAAATCTTCATCTTCATCTTCATGGTAGAAATGAGATATTGGGAGGTGGAGGAAGTGAAAGCATCATAAGATATACTTGTAGGACTAGCTCTCTTACAACTCTCCTACTCACTCTAATGGATGTAGCAAATGATTAAGCTTAGAGAGTGAGGAGGTTGTATAATGCACTCAACTATAAGATATTTATCTTCAACGTGCTTGGAGATGAAGCCCAAGGGGTCTTATTTATAGTTGGGGATGCCTACTATCCAGTAGAAACACTTAAGGAAGAATACTAGCCATTTGGGGTGTTACAACAAATTTTTTTTTTGAGTTTTCAACACTCCAACGTCAAGAAACACTTTTTTCACTCTTTCCATATAGTGAGATTGGTCGAGTTCTATGTGTAGGAAGCTTGATCGATTGCACTATCCTATTAAGAAGATTTGTAGAATAAATTGAGTTTATCCTGGATGAAACTTGAACAATCACATTAGGTTTATCCAGTGTAGGGATCGATCCAATTTGTAACTCGACCAAATGGATCGGTTGAGTTTGTAACTCGATCAAACATGGACACTCTCAAAATCTATCAGGGGATCGGTCGTGTGACACCCTTTGTCTCACAAGCAAGATTACTCAAAACGTAAAGAACAATTAACCATTAATGTCAGATTACCAAAAATGACGAGAAACTAAAATTGATTTGCAACTAGCACCATGAGCAGAGATTTATTCCTCATGAGTAAACACTTGCATTTCATAACATATATTCAAGGTGCTACAACATTGTTTTCCAATCAACCTATTACATAAGATGACAGTTCCATGTGTATGTACATACCACCAAAGGTACACAATCCAAAAACCACATGTTGATCATCATGCCATGAAAACACATTGCGAACACCCCAAAGGACCTGAGTGTATAGGGATGACACATAGGACTCTATTACTAGACACCATCCATATACCATGATCCACCAAGTGTAGTTATTCTTGATTTTATGTCCTCAACTACCCCATCTTGAGCTTGTCATGCACGTCCACCTGAAAGATATTTAACCAACTGGGTGAGGCAACTACCAAGTGTAGTTATTCTTGATTTTATGTCCTCAACTACCCCATCTTGAGCTTGTCATGCACGTCCACCTGAAAGATATTTAACCAACTGGGTGAGGCAAAAGTCCCAACGAGAGATATAACTCTCTACCAACTCTATGATTATCAAAAATAACTAAGCAGAATGGTACACTATTATAAGATGAGTAGATTCAGTAAATTTCTTATGCAGAGAAACTATGACTTGTTTAAGAAGTTTAGGCATCTACACTACACAGTATATTATCTTTACGCTTGAAAAGGAATATGAAGAACATGTATAATTGTCACAAACTAATCAATATAAAAGCAAAGAAAGGCCTCATCCAATGTTATCATTTTTGATCCTATACATGTATGATTCACAACTGATTACGTATTTTATTATTCCCATAGGAATTGAGTCGTACCACCCAAATCCAACTGACCACTGCGAAGTCAAAATCAGTTCCATAGAAGGTCAATGGAAGATCCAGAATCCATGACCTCACCACACCTCATGGTCAGTACACGAGAACACTACAAAGATATATAAGTCAACTATAAAAGTGATATACAACCACATAAAAGGGGTTCACGTATGGCCACCCATATAACATCTAGCCCACATTGGTATAGGTAATGGATCTAGGAGAATAGGCTCATGCATTTCCATTCTAATAAGGAGTGTCTCATGCATGGACATCCATGTCAGCACGAGATCAGCTCACTCATGGCCAACCATATAACATCTAGCCCACCTTGGTACAGGTAACGATGCTAGGAGAAAAGGCTCACACATTGCTTTTCTAATAAGGAGTGTATCATGCATGGCCATCCATATCAGAATGAGATCGGCTCACACATAGACATCTCACACAACCTGATATTAAGGATGCAAGGGGAAATTCGAATTTCACCCCACATATTAAAAAATATGCACTCTGAGTTAAACTCATTTCACCATCCAGTAATAAAATTGGCATTGGGATGGATCTATGGCTCAAGGCAAGCTATATGATTAGATTCCACTTGATTAATTAGACCAATTAAAGTGCCTTTTAGAATCAATCAAATTACAACATATAAAACTATAGCAAATTCTATAAAATAAGGTCATAATACACTTTCAACAGATGTAAACTTATAGGGTGTCAACTTGTCACACTATCACCACAGAATGTCTGTATCATTGCCATTCACAATACCATCACCACTTCTACATAGCCTCTCAAGGCTATCACCAATGTCATTCACAATACCACCACAATACCATCACCACTGTTACACAACCTCTCAAGTCTATCACCAATGTCACAACACTATGGGATATCAATCCTTCCTTTCAGTATCAGAGGATATTATTTCATCTAGGCACTAAGCCCTTGCTAGGTCCTAAGACCCATCACATCACACTTGTAATTCATTGTTTTCTCATCATTCTTTATTGATCATATAAGCATTACTTATGCCAGTCATTACTTGTGCCACATCACATATACTTACCATAGCAATCATTAGCTATTCCATTCGGAAAGAGAATATACTGAGACACATTAAACACCTTTAAATAAAGCAAGAAATATACATAAGTTCTCTAATTTAGGATTTGGCTCCATGCTTATTCCACATAGGGTTCTCAAGCATCATTCTATCTCAAATCGCTGACTTTCACTACCTCCCATAAGTTGGAGTATATTTTGAAAATATAACCAAGTATGTACATTCACATATTCATACTTTTACCATGTTCCCTTACCAAGATTTATATCCAAAGCTTGATATTATTTAACCATTTTCATCATATTCATTAATTATAACTCCCAATTAACTCACAAGGTTAAAGTCATGTAATTTGAAAGAGAGAGAGATTACAATATCATGCTTTCTATTTATACATATTCAATAATATGACCTTCCCTTAGAATCAAGGCCAGTTCTCTTCACATATATCCGATTAGGGTTTTACATCTTTATTATTATCACCAAACCCTATACACACCATTTCTACCTTCTCAGAACGGAATTAGGTTTGAAAAAAATTAGTTAGACATGAATAAATCATCGTGTCATCAACACTAGGTATCACCATTTTATAAATGCATATGTCTAGCATCTCATTAAGTTATGTGTGGGTTACAACAATGCATTATGCAAACACATTGATTATTACACCAACATGACGTTTCATAATTAAGTGATGCATATCACATTACTCTTCACAAGTTATCAACCAAATCTTCTTACTAAGGAATATCAGACCTTAGATTATATAACTAGAGGGTTTCACTCCAAACTATACACAAGGTACTTATTAGATCATAAAACTTGTTTGCATGGTTTCTACACAAAAGATAACACTCTTTGATTTCATCTAGTCTCATCATCACTATCATGTACTCACATAGGGGTCTCACTAACCTCTTTCACAAATTATGATCATATAGAGAATAATATATAAGAAACTTGTCATGAATTACAAGCTTTCACTAAGGAAAACACATAAGTCTTACCATCATATGATTAGGATTAATGTATGATCACTTTACCATTAAAACCTACTTCTATAACCTCCCACCTTATTGGAGAGTTTTAGAGCTAAGCATCACAATTAAAGATTAACCACTGTCTCGATATCTAGATGGATCACCACATTAGGTATTGGCTATGTTCAGACATGAGAGCATAGGTGAGAGGGCCCTTCATTACACATGTATCAAGTAATCAATTACATTGCATCTCGGTTTAGCTTCCCCCTGATGTGTCAACCACTTACTCCAAAAAGTGTTTCGGCCTCTCTCCAGTGGGAGGGAACCTCACTCTAACACCTTAATGGTGTGTTGGCTTAACCTTATCATGGTATATCAGCCGACACACTACCCTTGTGTCAGACTTGACATGTTAAGATGATATTGGTCATAGCATAACATAGTGTATCACTTTCACCATATCTTGGTGTATCGACCACATCATGGTTTGATGTATTGGCCACAGCATCATCAAGTGTGGCAGTTTAGATATACCTAAGGTGTGATGGGTTAGCTATAGTTGACGTGTATCGGGTTAGGCATTGTCATGTTGGCTTCTTGATCAACCAAGGTGTCACAGTTTGACACTCCAAGAGATCATCTTGGTCATGATGGGCTAGAAACCTCTCATATCAATCTAACCCTCTAAAGCATGTCAGCTTAAGCATACTCTAGAGTATTGGCCTCCTGAATATTTTGTGTCTCGTCTAAGATGTGTCGCCTACCACACATGCTTCGGGAAAAGTGTGTTGAGTTATTAGGGTAAGGGCATCAACAAGGTATAGCAGATCACTTCATCAAGGTGTATCGGTTCAAGCATCAATTGGGCATCAAAATTTGAGCATCAGTTGGGTGTCAAGATTTGAGCATCAGTTGGGTGTCATGATTTGAGCATCACAAAGCATGTCAGATTAGCACCCTCAAGGCATGTCAGGTTGAGTGTTGTCTAGATCAAGGTGTGTCAGTTTAGTCATCTTCAACCTTGGGATATTAGCCACTAGCTCAATTATTGTCATAGTATGAAGGTGCAAGATATGGATAGCAAACTTAACAAAACTCCTTCATCAAATAAGTTCATAAGACCATCTTTAACCACCAACATATATATGATATAAATGATGAAAGTAATAGAGAAGGATAAGAGTTATATAAACCGCTTCTAGAAGGTTTCCATTAAGGGTTCAAGCTCCATGATCAAAGCTCCAAAGCACACATTCTCAAGGTGGAACATAGTTCATCAAGAGTCCCAACTTGACCTCAACATCACCTCGAGAAAGAAGAAGGTGCCAAGGTTATGATAGCTCAAGAAGAAAGGAAAGAGAGAGAGAACCATGTCCTAATCAAACTTCATCCAAGGTATGATCCATGGATGAGAGATGAAGAAGAAGGTCAAGAAGAGAGCTCAAATAAATGGCCATCAAAGAAACATAACTCACAAAGATGGAAGTTGAACAAGGAATCGACATGGGAAAGGTACCTGACCTCTCAAGATCCATGGGGACTTCCTATAGCTCCTTAAGCTCCCAAGCTCGTCCATCAAGAGGAGAAGAATAAGAATGGATGAAAGGGTTCACTTTTGTGAAGAAGGAAGGGGTTATATACTTGTGGAAAGGAAGAGAGATCAAAACAAAGGTGTCATCACCTTGAAATTCTAGGTGACACTTGTCCATGTGCAAAGGCCACAACAACCACCTTAACATGCAAGGTTATGGTGATATACTCTAGGTAGAGTATCGACCTATGGGATTCCTACCAAGGGCACCACATCTCCAAGCTAATACACTACACCACAACAAACTGAAACACAATCTTCCAAGGTTAAAACGCACATTGTTCATAGATCATTACCACTACTAAGGATGTCGTCTCTTGTCTGAGATCCAAACTAGGAACCCAACTCTTCCTCTGTCTTATATATTATGTCAAACAATAGAAGGTGAACTCTAGAGATGGAGACTTGCATGTTAACCCCTTTACTTTGGGAAATTGCAATTTACACCAAAACTAGCACATAAAGCACGAGCATTATCCACATAGGTTCAACTTGAAACTTAGGCTTACCACAAGGATCCCCATAGAATCACTCTATCCCTTATGATGCTAAATCACTATGGGCATACTCAACATGTGACATTTTGCAAGATAACCCCTCATCTTAGGTAAATTTCACTCTAGTCCAAAATAAGCAACCATTGCTCAAACATTATCCAAACAGAACCAAACTTGAAACATAAGCGTGTGACATGATTAAAAAAAACCTCAAAGGGTTAGATTAAAGTTCTAAACATCTTACTTGGGCAAAAAATAAGGTTAACCCAAAATTCTTATCAGGGTCCTTATAGGTTGAGTTTGTAACTTGACTGATTAACAACCTGTAATGAATTTTTTAAAATGTCATTGAAGTGCTTAAATATTCAATTTATGTGCTCTAAGTTTTTTATAAGATTAATTACAATCCATAAAACCATTACAAGTGATTTACAATATGATTCTTATAGATTTACATCATATTCCACAAAAGTGCACTTGCATTAATTTTGAATTATCTTTTCTCCAAGTTAGGGCATTTGGAGTGTGTCTATACTTGATATGAAATCACTCAAGTAGAAGAATTAGGAAAAAATGAATGGAATGGTTAGTCATAATAAAAGAAAGGGTTTAGTCACTTTATACCTTGAGTTAACTTTGACTAAATTGACCTTGAGTCAACATTCTCTCCCTTTTTAAGATGACAACTATTCCATAAATGTATTGAATGTATTTAAGTAAAATCATACCTTTGGATAAACCAAGGGGTTTCAATAGAATTGAGTTCATATTTTCCACTTCAATTGATGCTCAAGGAGTTCTCATACTCCCCCTTAATTGATGTTATTTCTCCTGCATGGTTAGCTTTCATAACATTTATAGAAACTATGTCTTCTCCTCATATATATATTCTACATATATATCTTCTCCCCTTTACATATCCCCTTACATAAGACACTTATTCTCCCCCTTTGTCATTTCAAAAAGTGGGGGTTTGAATACACAACTTGTTAGTTGAAGGAGATACCACATGTTGGAGAGTGAAGTAGAAGAGCAACACTAGGGTCTTGTCCAAGAATATAATATAAAGCAAATTTAAACATGAATTAAAAAACCCTTGATGTAATTTTAGCATATATCAAGGGAAAGATATGCAATTAGGTAACTTAAGATGGTAGATAAGCAAGTTAATGAACAAGCTTGAGTATGTATGAAAATAGATACAAGCATAACATATAGTTGAATACCACTTGATATTTTAGATACTACAAGATAGAAAAGGTTAGAACTACTTATAAATGGTATACTAGTAGATGATATCACAAGTTAGGACTACTAGCAGGATCTAGATCATAGTAAAGTATTCACAAGTTAAAGAACAATCTATGAGTAGATGTAGAGGAATATCCAAACAAAAAGATATGTAGTTTTAGAAGCATGAAAGGATATTACTCACTAGAAAATATGTATCATTACCAAAAAATGATTACTACTTAGAACCTCAAGGTTGCATCACAAGATATACTACTGCATAGATGTATCAAGTTAGAGAACAAAGGAAGAAAAATAAGACACAACCAAGAGATTCAGAGCGATCATCATTAAAATTTGCAAAACAACTGAAGATAGATAATTGGAAGATATGAAGATACCAATTTAGCAATTTGAGAGATAGAGTTGTAAGAAAGATATGAAATTTAAGGCATGGAAATATGCATATGTAAAGGTACCAAGAGGTGTGGCATAGAATAAGTCTGTTTGTTGGGAAAGTCTTGTTGAGAGGGAAATTCTCATCCAAAAAGCCAACTGTATATGATGTGCATAGTGTTGTCGGTCGAGTTCTGTGTTTTGGACTTCTTGATTGACAATAGTTGTTGGCAACACCTATTGGTGTTTTTTGTTCGAGTTTCATCAAGTCAAACTCGACTGATGCAACTGCTACCAAGAAGCACATATATTTCTTATAAACATATTTAGAGTCATGCTAGAAATATAAGCCATATCCAAACATATGTAAGAAATTTAGTAATGCACTGTGAAAGCATAAAAAATAGTGGATGAGCAAGGAAGTGAAAATAAACATAATATGTCACTTTTGACTCAAAAACATGTTTATAGTGCATACTACCTTGAAAAACACATTATGATTGGATATGAAGAAGGATAACATTACATATATTCTTACCATTTCTTTTCCACTTGTTTTTACCCCATACACATCTCACGTTTCTTATTTTATGTAGATTAAGAAACCAATTTGCAAGTCCATGGCTCATGTCAATCCATTTACAAGTGACCTGCAAGAAGAAAGACGAAATGGTCCCCAATCATATTTTTGGGTCGGGAGGGGTTAGCTTAGAAACCCAAGTCCTATTTATCTTGGGTGCTTTCCTATAAGGGCAATAAGTACAATAATGACCAATTTTATTGCAATGATTACATGATCTCCTAGCCTTGGAACTAGAGGATTCTTCATTAAAAATTGAAGGTTCTTTGTATTTGTTGTTCCTTTGGATACTATCAAGTCTAAAACCAACTCTACCCATTTGTTAGGTAGTTAGATATAAGATTTGATTAAGATTCTTTTTATCATCTAAGAATCTTTGCATAGAAGACCTCAAACTATGATTATAATGCATAAGAGAAGCAATATTAGAATTCAATTGATTGATATCATCTCTAGCATGCAAAAGATCAGTTTCTAAGAAAATAGCTTTGGTCATACAAGAATCTTTATCAATATGAATAGTAACAACACTATTCTCTCTACTAGTAGAACTAGAACAATATCCAAGAACATTGATTTTAGCAAGAAAGAAAGCATTCTCATTTTCAAGAAAAGAAACGTTAGAGAGAAAAACACTATTTTTAGATTCTAATCCTTGCAAAACAAAATATTTTTCCTAATTTTCAGTTTTAAGAACATCAGTATCAATCATGAAAGAATTCACAATATTAATATGCTCTTCATTAAAACTACAAACAAGAGGTTGAGCTTCTAGAAATCTAATCTTAACAAACAAATTAGCATTTTGAAGTTTAAGATAATCTACTTGACTAAGATAAGAAATGTTTTCATCAAGCAAGCACATTAGCATGTTCAAGATCATCTATTTCTATAAATTATAAGCAATTCTAGCAAGCATTTTCTGTTTCTTTTTAGAAGACTTAAGAGGGGCACAAGTAGCATGAATAATAGCAATTAAAGATTATTTATCTAATGAGTTTATATTTACCTCATTTGAGTCTTCATGTTTTTAGGCCATAAGAGAAAAATAACGTTCTCCTTCATCCTTAGATCTTGAGATAAATCCTTCACTTGATTCTTCATTTGAGCATGAGTTGGAGGAGTCACTTGAGCTTGAGTTGGAGGAGTCACTTGAGCTTTTGTGCCATTTCTCCTTCTTCCTGGACTTCTCTTCTCTTCTATTGTGACAATGGGTCTTTTTTCCTTGTGGACAATCTTCCTTGAAGTGAACCTTCTTTCCACACTTGAAGCACTAGATACAGGAGTAAGACTTTCCTTTTTAGAGTCTACCCTTGGAGTAAATGTCCTCTTCTGCAACTTGAGAGATGGAGAGGCTTGACCAACAATAGTTTCAATGTGTGCTTTCATTTCATCCTTCTTCATTCTCTTGAGTACTTTTTCTTCTTCTCTTTCTTCTTCATCTTTTTTGTCAAGTTTGACTTCATGCGCTTGTAGATTTCCTATGAGCTCTTCAATAGGGATATCACCAAGAGACTTTGTTTCTTTAATAGAAGTCACCTTGTATTCCCACATCTTGGGAAGAGTTCTAAGGATCTTTGAGTTGAAATCTCCTCTAGCCATAGGATTACCTAGGATGGAAAGACCATTTATGATGGTATTGAGGCTTGAGTGATTCTCGGCCATCATTTCCTCCTTTCCCATCTTGAAGTTCTCAAGAAGCCCTTTGAGCATGTAGACTTTGTTTTCCTTCACTTGCTTTGTTCCTTCATAAGTGATGCATAGCTTTATCCATAACTCATAGGCCTTCTCACAAGAGGAAATTAGCTTGAACTTAGTGGGGGACACAGAGGCATAGAGAATGTTGATGGCTCTTGCTGTCAAGGTTGCTTTCTTCAGGGTAGCTTCATCCCATTCTTCTATCTTTGTTTCCAGCAGCTTGTATGGATGGTCCACCATTTGCCATACCTCAAGACTTGATCCTTGGATGTAGTATTGTAACCTTATTTTCCAATAGAGGAGATTGTTCCCATCAAATATTGGAATGTTGATGAGGTAACTCCAACCTTGATAATTTCTCATCTTCTCCTACTTGTGGAAGTATGCTTGGAGAAGACCAGCTTTGGTACAACTTGTTGGATCTAGGATGGGCTCTAGAGGGGGGGTGAGTAGAGATGAATGCACTTAAAAAAAATTCATTAGACTTCTAATTATTTAACAAGACAAGGTTGCTAATTTGGAATTGGAGTGAAACTAAACATACATAGCAAGGATGACAGAGATTGAAACTAGCATAAGAATACAAGCTAAGTAGAATGGTTCCAATCTCCAAACTAGAATATTGTCATTCCACTACCTAGAGAGGTCAACCTATAGGATTTCTTAACCATGTATACTACTTATATTTAGTTATAAGAGTTAAGAAATACAACCTTCCTTTTTTGTGTCAAGGATATCCAGCTTTCCATTTGAGGGGAAGGGAGCTAAAAAGCTACCAAATGAATTACCTATCCAACCAAGAGTCTTCTACCTCACCAAGGACTTTCCCACTTTGCACACTATCTTACCTACTTTTGCACAAGTCTTCTTCCTTTGAGGAATTACCCACTCACTCTTGGATCTTCTGCCTTTTACTTCACCTTCTCTAAGGAGAAGCTTTCACTAAGAGACACTATGATGACCCATGATTTTAGGATTTTGAGACTCGTTATAGTATTTGAAGTCCATGAATGTTTGTTTCTATTAATTTGAAGTTGAGTTGACTTTATCTAACCATGGATTCTTTGCCCCTCAAGTATGACTATAATGCCATGAGTGGATCAATAATAGCTACCAAAGTCCATTTATGTATATGAAGATGATTAATGCTAGTTATTAGTCGATCTTGAGGACATATGAATCTAAGTACCCAAATGAAGTATTACATGGATTAATATGATGGAATATTGAAACTTGGGATGCATCATGACCATACTAAGTAAGTTGAAATTGTGTTAATGATGCTAGAGATAATTCGATGAAGAAATTATGTAGCTACCTAAGTTATTAAGATTTGTTATTGCAAATATATGAAAACTTATGCCTTGAGGACTATACTAACTGAAATTTCATCCGTTGAGCCTATTTTTATTTGGGTTGTGATATGCAAGGCTCAATGGGAAGGACGATCCATCATCTTCCAGATCTAAAAGTTCAGGAGGAGGTGGCATCCATCCAATCACTGATGATGTAGTCAATCAAGAGATTGTGGGAGTGTTGGTTGAACCTTCCACACCCCTTGGATCCTAGGTGACCCTTTGAGTTGTTTGATGGCCAGAATGTGGAGATCATCCTTCCCTCTACTAGCACATCTTCACTCCAGTGACAACAGTCTGACTAGGAAGAAGAAGAAGAAGCAGAGGGTGATGAAGCTAGTTGGTTGCAAGGAGAAGGGCTACCACATATCCCTAAATCTATGAGGGAGGCTAGTGTGAAGTTAGAGAACGCAATGCAGTTGGAAGACTCAATCTCCTAGAAGGAAAGACCTCACTGATGTGTTTTGAATCCTACCTAAATCCTCTCTATCTGTCTAATCTGGAAACACAACAGTTTCCATGGCTACCCAACTAGCCATCAAGGGAGGAGGATGATGACCCTAGGGAGGAGTCTACTGACATCCAGCCACAATCTCCCTTTCTTAGTCTTGTGGCAGTGGTATCTCAAAGTCCAATTTTCTCAGAACCAACCTCCAATCATCCTCTTGAGGCAATGGAAGGTGATATGGGCCGGCAGACTGGCAGTGAGCCCTAGGGGAATTTTTAATGCTCTCTGCAAGGCATGAATATAGGAAGGAGCTCACCGAAGCATATCTCAGGGCTACATCGGTAGGTGATGGCTCTAGACTCAAACCTGATCCTTGTTGCACCTCCTGGAGCTCTGCAAGCAAAGTGTTGCCTTTGAAAATGAGGCATCACCGAGTTCCTTCACATCATGTTGGTGCTTTGGAACTCCCAGTTGAGATGGGTAGAGGAACCATGGCACCCATGACCTTCATGGATGGCAATTGAGGTTGTGCTAACTATCAGGCTTCAAGGTGGGTGCTGGCAGCTTGTACGGTTCCCCCTGGAAACCAAGCCTCTGTGCGGCCGCACTCATGTAGGATGATTGGAGTACAGGCAATGCTTCAAGAGCCTGATTGTGATCGGGAAAGAGAACTAGGGTGAGATCGGTTCAGGTAGACCATCCACTAAACCGGCCGGCCTAATCAAACCAAGGATGTGAACCGCTCAAGGTAAATGCTTATAATTTCCAAAAAATGTCATTTTCTTAGAAAATGCTTTATAAATAGCTCCCATCGTCAATAATTACCCAAACAATTCCCCTAGATTTAGAAAAATGTCCTATTTATGATGAAATCCTTAGATCATACCTTTGAAGTAGTATTATTGATAGTTTTTAATTTACAAGATGACACCTCTATTAGGATATATTAAATGTAATAAATGATATTTATTGACATAAATTTTGAGAAACTTTATTCCAGACCCTAATATCATGTAGAGATACTATGTTGAACCTGATCAGAACTATATTGCCAAAATATTAGGTCTTTCTCCATTAATGACTTATAAGATGCTTTTCATCTCATAATAATTTTAGAAAATAGATAAAGCATCAGAAAAATATGAAAATTGTGTCAGACCCTTAGTACGACTTACTAATCAGTATAAAATTATTGAAAACTCATTTAGGGACCGTTGAACCTAGGTTTGGCCTAAACTCTAGTTTGGACCTAAATATCATTAATAATGGTGAAAATCCTATTAATGATTATTATTACTATTAATCAGGTGATGACTGAATATCTAGATGAGCAAGAATGATTAGAAACCTCTAAACTCAAGTACATGGGCTTTATCTAAGTATATGACTAGTTTTCTTGTGTGCAATAGATATGCTGTATTGCTTGTCTTTATTTGAGAATATTGCTTGGGTGTAATATGATTATAGTATCTTCGCCATGTCAATAAGAACATCAAAGAATATAGATGGTTTGTAGCTACTAAGTGGATATACGCTCTCTCTCTCTCTCTCTTCCTCTAAATATAAGGTCCGTACTCAGTCCCCATAGCCCAAGGGGTGGGGAAAATGAAGTGCGACATCCCTCCCTCTCTTCCTCTAAATATAAGGTCGGAACTCGGTCCCCATAGCCCAAGGGGTGGGGAAAAATGAAGTGCGACACTGCTTAGTAGTACAAATGCATCAAAAGACATCTAAAAATATGTGTTTACCTGATTATCGCTTTAAACAATGTTTTCTTTTACTCTTTCTTTCTCAAGTTATTTCAATTATGCAAGCATATTAGTATGTATCTTTCTACCCACGTACGCAACACCTTGTGTGTTGATTTATTGTTTCACATATGCTTTAGGTTCAAAGCTAGCATGGGATAAAAGACGAGAAGTGAGTAGTTGTACAAGTTTACCTATTGTCTAAGATCCTAGATAGCATACATGTTCATAGATTGTAGAATTTTCATTCAATATGTAACTGTAAATCATTTTGTAATAATTAATATTGTATAAATATACATGTTGAATGTTGAGTATGTTATGGTTGTATGTTCAGGTATGCACAAATTGCTTCCACAATGCACTTTGATACAATTGTCTAACATTTTCAGATTTGTCCTCTCGGGCCTTCCAAGGTTCGAGATGGAAGAATCCGGGGACGTTACATATGCCTTCCCTTGTTCTTCTTCATCTCTCTTATCCAAGAGAGAGAACCTTCATTTTCATATTCATGGTAGAAATGAGAGATTTAGAGGTGGAGGAAGTGAGTGCCTCACAAGATATACATGTAGGACTAGTTCTCTTCCAAATATCCTACTCACTCTAATGGATGTAGTAGGTAATTAAGCTTAGATAGAGAGAGGAGGTTGTAGGATGCACTCAACTATTGTATAAGGACATTCATAGTGCTTCGCTAACCATAGGATGAAGCCTAAGGGGTCCCCTTTATAGTTGGAGATGCCTACTAGCAAGTAGAAACACTTAAGGATGAAGACTAGTGATTTGGGGTGTTGCAATGGATATTTTTTCAAGTTTTGCAACACTCCAACGGCTAGACACACTTTTTCTACACTTCCCATTCAATGCGATCACTCAAGTTTTGTGTGTAGGAAACTCGGTTAATTGCACTATTTGACAAATCATCTTTGAGGAATCGATTGAGTTTATCCTGGATGAAACTCGACCAATCAGTTAAATTAGTTTTGTCTAGTGCAGGGAATGTTCGAGTTTGTAAATCGACCAAATGGATCAATTGTGTTTGTAACTCAACCGAACCTGGACATTCTCAATATCCATACAGGGATCGGTCAAGTTTGTAACTTGACCAATTAATAGCTTGTAATGAATTTTGTAAAAATGCCACTAAAGTGCTTAAATATTCAATGTAAGTGCTCCTAATTTTGTTCTAAGCATAATTACAAGTCATACAATCATTACATGTGATTTAAATCTTGATTCTAATGGATTTACATCATATTTTCACAAAAGTGTGCTTGCATTGATTTTGACTTGTCTTTTCTCCAAGTTAGGAAGTGCAAGTTAGGATATTTGGAGTGTGTCTACACCTAATATGAAATAACTCAAGTATAAGCATTAGAAAAAAAATGAATGGAATGGTTAGTCATCATCAAAACAATGGTTTAGTCAATTTAGACCTTGAGCCAACATTGACTAAATTGACATTGAGTCAACACATGCTTCATCAAAGGGAAGTTAACTACTCAATAATCACCATGAAGATAAACCCTTATTCATAGGTATTATCACCATTATACTTAGACCCATATTATAAAGATAGATTACTTGCATGCAAGATAAGTACAACAATAATCGAGTAAAAAGTTATATAACTCTCCTTAGATATGAAGAACAACTCCCACAGTAAGGAATCTCTAACAAAAGAGAGAGAACTCTATATTTATCACCACCTTTGTCCAAGCTAGTTCCACCTCCAAGGAAAGAACAAACCCTAAGTTAAAGACCAAGAAAGGAGAACCAAAACTGTAGGCCGAAAAGACAAGGAAGAAGATTTCTTCATCATATCTTAAGCACTACCTTGGAGAACCATGATTTCGACCAAGAAGAGAGAAGTTCCTCAAGCTCAACTCAAGCACCAACATGGAAACTCCATGGGTTCAGCTAAGAGGATATGGAAAGAAAACAAAGGTTAAGAGCTGGATCACTTACCCAAACCAAAGAGAAGAGCAAAGGATCACCAATCGATCACCAAGGAAGGGTTGCTCCAAACCCTGACTCCACATGCAAGACGATCCGCCGCTTGCACCAAGCTCAAGATCAACTTTCTCCATCAAAAACAAGAGAGACAATCTCTAAGGTAAGAATAGAGAAATAAGGGTGTGAAAGGGATCACTTGTATGCAAGGAGAGAGGTTTATAAAGTTAATAGTTAGTGTGAGAGAAGGGACCTTAGGTGTCATGCAAACATGTGCCACGTGTCCACCATATCACGTCCATGCAAGCACTAAGCAAATGATTGCATCAAGGGTGATAAAAGCAAGGAAATCAGCAATTAACATGGTCCAAGAAACATAGCAACCGATGAGTACATGGAGACCAAAGAAGTTCAACACCTAGCAACTGCATAACATCCAAACCCTAGGGTTACTTGGCTACTGAAGAGGGGATTATTAGCTCATCGAACACCAAGACCACTTAGGCATACTCAAACCTAATATTCCATAGAATACAAGGCCAAAGGAACATATAGGTTCTCTCTGAAACAAGGTTCATCAATCAAACACAAAGCAAGGTCAACCATCCACTTAGGGTATCCATGCAAACACTAATTCTGAACACAACATGTCACCTCATTAACTAAGGCACAACAAGGTACCCCAAATAACCACTCTCTCCAAAATGATGTCAAAACATGTGAGGCACAAAAAGCATGTGACAAATTGCAAGAAAATCCCTAAACATGGATAAATCAAAATTGGGTCCAAAATAAGCACCTATAAATATAACTAGCTCAAACATAATCCAAACTAGACCAAACTAAAAGCAAAAGCCTACCACATGTTACCAAACCACAATATGAGGTTATATTAAGGTTTTAATCTTCTAATTATTCTAAGAAAGGAAGATTAGCCAGAAATCTAGGTTAGGGGTCTTACACTACTTCATAACACTAGTGTGGTATGTCATAGAAGTTCTAGGATTGTGTTTTAATGCTAATGTGATTTGCTAGTCAACTATGAGAGAGATTTATCATGATCATGTAGAATGATGTATCTTATTTTGAGGTGATACTCATCCATCCTCATATAATCATCCACCATTGGTATAATTGAGATTCAACCTTACATTTTCACTATATTCCATGCATAAATAGGAAATCATTATACTTTCTAAGTTTGAATCAATTTGTTTTATATTTTGGATTTTCCATCTTGTTTTTATAAATGAAATATAAATGAAATACACATCATATAGTTCTTTTGATAAATAATTCCATCAACACTTACATTTGTTGGGATAGATTTAATTGCTTCTCCACATCTTATTTCTAGAGTGGTTTTGAATAGAAAAAAAATCATTTTACTATGAAGGGAATGTTTTTTGTTGATATGTTAGACAAGTTTCATAGTTGAAGATACATGCTTTTCAGATTTATGCAATGAACATACGTACATTATAGAATAGAAAAAGCTTTATGTGTTACAAGGTTCTATCATTGTAGGCCAAATTCATGTTGGATTTTATTGTGTTTAGATATCACTTGAGTAGGATTCCTTACTTTTAAATATGGTATTATGATCTCAAAAGACTCATATTAAATCAAGAAATAATCAATATATGGTGACATTACCTAAATTATATCTATGCCTTATTGTGGTGAAACTAGTGCTCTAGGGAATCTCTCGTGCTATTATTCAACCAATGTGAATTTATCATCTTATTATTGTACTTACTTGGTTAATGAAAAAATCAAATCAACATATTATTTGGCTTATCTCATTAGGCCTTGTTATTAGTAGTTTGTAGTGGGAAACCTCCATGATGCATGACCCAAGACTCAAATTCCTTTATCATTGGATCTAGGATGGGATATTTTCTCTAGAGGGGGGTGAATATAGTTAAAAAAGCACTTTAAAAAATTATTGGACCTTCAAGATATATCACAAAATAAGGTTGCCAATTAGGAATTTGAGTGCAACTAAACATACATAGCAAGGATGAGAGAGATTTAAACAAGCACAAGAATACAAGCTATGTAGAGTGGTTCCAATATCCAAACTAGGAGATCATCAGTCCACTACTTTGAGAGGTCAACCTCTAGGATTTCTTAACCATGTCTACTCCTTATATTCACTTGCAAGAGTTACAACATATGACCTTCCATTTCTGAGACAAGGATACCCAACTTTACCTTTGAGGGGAAGGGATCCAACAACCTACCAAAGGACTTACCTATCCAAACAAGAGTCTTCTACCACACCAAGTACTTGCCCACTTTGCAAGGAGTGTTCTGCCTTCACCAACGACTTACACACTTTTGCACAAGTCTTCAATCGTTGAGGAATTACCCACTCTTCTTAGATCTTTTGCCTTTGACTTCACCTTCGCCAAGGAGAAGCTTTCATGAAGGGATGCCTTCCCTTCTTTTTCTTCACCTCTATTATCCAAGAGAGAGAATTTTCATCTTCATCTTCATGGTAGAAATGAGAGATTGGGAGGTGGTGGAAGTAAGAGCCTCACAGGATATACATGTAGGACTAGCTCTCTTACAAATCTCCTACTCACTCTAATGGATGTAGCAAGTGATTAAGCTTAGAAAGAGAAAGGAGGCTATGGGATGCACTCAACTATAAAATAGGGACCTTCACAGTGCTTGGATAACCAGGGAATGAAGCCCAAGGGGTCCTATTTATAGTTGGGGATGCCTAGAAGACTTTGAGAACACTTAAGGATGAATTCCAGCCATTTGGGGTATTGCAACATATATTTTTTTGAGTTTTGCAACACTCAAATGGTTAGAAACACTTTTCTGCACTCTTCTATAAAATGCGATCGATTGAGTTACAACAAAGGTAACTCAACCAATTGCACTATATGCCAAAGCAGATTTGACCAATTGGTCGAGTTTATCCTGGATGAATCTCAATCAATCAATTAAAATAGTTTTGCCTAGTGTAAGGATCCATCGAGCTCTGTGAGTGTGCAAATCAACCAAACCATGATATTTCAAGATCCATTAGGGACAAACTCGACCGACAAATAGCCTATAATGAATTTTTGAAAATGTCATTAAAGTGCTTAAATATTCGATTTAAGTGCTCATGATTTGTTCTAAGCTTAATTACAAGTCATACAAACATTACAAGCGATGTAGAACATGATTCTAATGGATTTACATCATATTCCACAAAAGTGCACTTGCGTTTATTTTGACTTATCTTTTCTCTAATTCGAGATGTGCAAGTTAGGGCATTCAGAGTGTGTCTATACCTAAATATGAAACCACTCAAGTAGAAGCATTGGACGCAAATAATTGGAATGGTTTAGTTATCATCAAATCAAGTGTTTGGTCAATTTTGACCTAGAGTCAACATTAACCTAGAGTCATCATTCTCCCCCTTTTTGAAAATGACAAACCATTCCATAAATGTATTGAAAGAATTTTAGTTAAGTCATATGATTGGAGAAACCCAAGAGTTTCAATAGAATTGAGTTCATATGATCCCCCTAATTTGATGCTAGTGGAGTTCTCATGCTCCCCCTCAATTTATGCTATTTCTCCTTCATGGTTATCTTTCATAACATTTATAGAATACTATGTCTTCTACCCATATATGTTCTAGATGTATATGTGTTCTCCCCTTTACAGTCTCCCCTTTACATAAGAGACATGATTCTCTTCTTCATATAAGACATGCCTTCTCTCTACCTTTCATAAGAAGACTTACTTTGAAGACATGTTTTCTCCCCCTTTGTCAATTCAAAAGGTGGGGGTATGAAGAGATAAGAAACACCACTTGTTAAAAGAAAGGAGATAATAAATCTTATAAGGGAGAGTAGAAAAAATATTTATGGGCTTATCCAAGAATAGTATATAAAATAGATCAAGGCATTCATTTGAACAACCATAATGTAATTCTAGAAAAGTTCAAGGCAAGATGAAGTGTTGCAGAAATAATTGAATCACAGTTTTGACCCTCAGGATGGCAAATTTTGCCTAAAAAGCTTCAAGGTTCATGGAAAAGCGACGAGTCTTTCTCAAAAGGTCGTTTCTTCATATAAAAAGACTAGTTTTGCATCAAAATCTAACTTTGGAGAAAGGTATGTATAAATATCTTCATATTCTCCAATATCTAAATACAAGGTAGCTATATTTGTTTCTTGTCACAAGGATATGTAAGAAACTCAAGATAGTGGATATGCAATTCAAAGAAAAATCTTGAACAAGTATGAAACAAAATACAAGCATAGCATATAGTTGAATACTACTTGATGGAAAGATAAACAAGGTTAGAACTACATGTATATTAACTACTAGTTGATGATATCATAAGTTAGGACTACTAGCAAGATGTAGGTCATAGAAAAAGTTATAGGACAAGCTATGATAGATGTACAGGAATATCCAAACAAAAAGATATGCAATTTTAGAAGCATGAAAGGATATTTCTTACTAGAAAATGTGTATTATTACCAAAAGAAATTACCACTAAAAACCTCATGGTTGAACCAAAACAAGATATACACTAGATCTATGTAGCAAGTTAGAGCATAATGGAAGCTATTTAACACATAACCAAGAGATCCAAAGAGATCATCATCAAAACCTACAAAACAACTCAAGATAGGTAATTGTAAGATATATGGATACCACTTGTGGGATACCAAAATATAGAAAATATAAAGATAGAGTTGTAAGAAAGATAGGAAACATAGAGCATGTCAATATGCATTTATAAAGGTACCAAGATAGTGCCAAAGAATAAGGCCATTGATTGTGAAAATCTAGTTGAGAGGGAAATTCTCATTTCAAAAAGTCAAGTGTGTATTCTATGCACAGTTCTATCAGTCGAGTTTTGGGTTGAACTTCTAGATCGACACCAGATGTTGGAAACACACATTGGTGCCTATCAGTCAAGCTTCTATCAGGATAAACTTGACTGAACCTGCTATCAAAAACACATATATTTATGAAAACATATCTAGAAGCATTAAACAAATATAAACCATATCCAAGAATGTGTAGGAAAGTTAGTAATGGACAATGAGAGCATTAGGGGAAGTTTTTGAGTAATAAGTGATGAGAATCACAATATACCAATTTTAACTCAAAAACCACATGCATGGTGCAACTTTGCAAAGACACACTATGATCAAATATGAGAAAGAATAACATTACCACTATGATTACCATTGATTTTCCACCAGTTTCCACCCCCTACACATCTCACATTTCTTCCTTTATGTGAATTGAGAAATCAAGTCACAATTCAATAGCTCATGTCAATCCTTTAGCACGATACCTACAATAAGAAAGATGCATGGTACCCAATCATGTTTTTGGTTTCGGATTGGTTATCTTAGAAACCCAAATCCTATTGTAATTGGGTGATTTCCTAAAAGGACAATAAGTATAATAATGGCCAAAAACATTACAATAGTTGCATCTTCCCATAGCCTTGGAACTAGAGGATTCTCCTTGAAAGATTGGAGGTCCTTTACCATTGTTGTTCCTTTGGCTACCATCATTGTAAATACCCAGACCTAGCTTAATGCAAATTTATGATTACCTTGCTTAATAAGATTCTTAGAACCTTGCTCTAATCCTTTGGTATGTTTTGTTAACATGTGACAAGCTTATGTTTCAAGTTTGGTCATGTTTGAATTTTGTTTGAAGTCGTGTTTGAATGTTGTTTGAACTATGTTTGCTTATTTTAGACCAAAATGCAATTTACCCAAGTTGAGAAGTTATCTTGAATTTGTTACATGTTGAGTGTTCCCTTAGTTATGTAGTATCATCAAAGAGAGAATGATGCTATGGGGTGCTTTTTTAGACCTTGGTTAATGAGGTAGCATCATATGGTGATGATAAGTTTTTAGGCTTCTGTTGGTGTTGACCATGTTGAGCTGGACTAAGTGTAGAGACCCTATGTCTCGACCTCATGGTATGTTTTGATGTTTTTGACTTGGCATAGATGGTCTTTGATGCGTTTTCTCAACTGAGATGACCTAGAGATAGTGGGTCAAGATAGTTTGTCCTCTAGTCTCTCGACCATGTGCATATGTGACTGTGGATTCGACCTAGACATGTTGAGAGGTGTCTTGACCGAGACAAAAGGGTAACCATCCTTAGAGGTTGCAACACCACTGCTGGATAAACACAAACATTTTTTATTATGAATGTGAGTGGATTAAAGGCTTTTTCTTTGATGGGCATGCACTTATTCTCACAACTAGAGAGATCTAGTCTCGTTTCTAGTGCTATCCTCTTCCCAAAAAGTGGATCTAAGGGCACTACCTATGCCTTTTCTGTTGGTCTTATGCCCTAAAGATTGATTGTTCAAAAAGCCATACATCATCCTTTTTTGTGGTTATATGTGACCTTTTTTATAGGGCTTTTCCTACTTCTTCTCTAATACCACTGGATCTCTCCAACATATATATATCTCTTTTTCTCTTAGTGATCCAGAAGCTTCACCAATTGTTCTAGGTCTTTTCTAGCCTGAATCTACCATTTCACCATCTCACACGTCATGTCTCTAGTTTGACACAGTGTGTTGTCGTACACTACAACACGAAACGTCTTCTATGACTTCTTCTATGCTCAAAATAGCATGTCAACTTCAGTGACTTTCTAACCTTGTTGCTACTTTAAACCTATTGCTTTATCATACCTTGTTTTGGTATACTTTGGTCCATCCTCCTCTTCTTCCAAGAACCCTGAGGTACTCTCTAAGTGTGTAACTCCTATGAAGTATAATGGCTCCAACTATGTCCTATGGGCATACTCTTTTGAGATCTATGCACATTCATCACTAACATTGGAGAATCTCATTGATCCACCTC
Organism: Alisma plantago-aquatica; assembly: GCA_963693085.1. Classification (NCBI taxonomy): domain Eukaryota; kingdom Viridiplantae; phylum Streptophyta; class Magnoliopsida; order Alismatales; family Alismataceae; genus Alisma; species Alisma plantago-aquatica. The sequence continues at coordinate 120,579,231 of OY856411.1, forward strand.
GACCTGAAGCAAAAAATCTGATAAAAATAAATAAATAGAAGAAGTGTCTGACAAAAGGAAGATATCTTATAAGAAGTGGGTTGAAAATGACTCTCTGGTTCTCTCCTAGATTCTGAGTAGCTGTGATTCACAAATCTCTACTAATATAATCTTCACCAACACAACCAAGGAGGAACGTGATCACCTTCCCCAAGTGTACTCTAACAAATGAAATGCATCCCGATTATTTGATCTATACAAAAGATTTCACTATATTAAACTTATAGATAACTTAGCCTTTGCTTCATAATCAAAAAACTTCAAAGGGATTTGGAGTGAACTCAAGCTTCATCATCCCTTATAATATTATCTTTCCAAAATTCATAAGCAACCATATGAGATACAACTATGTCAAGTTTGGGCATCTCTGCCTCCAAGTTATGCAATTGTTTGACAAAAATTTCTTGCATATGAACCCTTGACAATGTTAGATGATTTCTATCTTTTACTATCTCTATATGTGTCTTCTAATACTACTGTGGAGAAGCATGTTGCCCTTGACGTTATAGGATAAGGGTGTGGTAATCTTGGTCACGACTGGGGAAAAAGTCTCAACAATAGTGGGATAGGGTCCTCTTGTTCCTAATCTTGATTTTGCAATTTTTGCAAGTGTACTAATCATAATGAAAGATAAATGCTGGGAAAAGTGTGGGAATCCAAAATAAAAAATCAAGTGTCAACTATTGATGGTAATGGAGAATCTACTTCTGTATCTAGTGGTACCAATCATAAGATGGTAAAACTAAGTTCCTATGAGTTTGAAAAACTAATCAAGGCTTGTTCTACTACTTTTCACCTAAAGTAAATATTTCCCAATACTGATGTGACCCCTCATGTCTTCAAGCACCTTTATCTTCATCAAAAAATGATTGGGTGCTACATCCCATATGACTAGTAATAAGAAAATGTTTATTTTCACAGAGAAATCTACTTTTCATCCTCCTATTTGTCTAGCTGATGGATCTACTTCTTTAGATATTGGGAGAGGAGACGTGGATAGAAATCTTCTTGAATCTATCTTTGCACCAAAATTTTTGATAAACTTGATATATGTCAGTATAATTAGTAACACTTCAAACTCCAGTGTAGGCTTCTTTCCTAGCACTATCTCCATACATGATCTCAGGATAAAGAAGACAATTTGTGGGGAATATGAAGGTGAATATGCTATGTACTACCTCCTGACCTTGTCAACGCCTCGTATTACCACTCTTGTGGCTCAGTCTAGCTCTCTTTGTCAGTGGCACATGAGGCTTGGTCGTGCTTTTGCTTCTAAAACTAAAGTATGTATTTTGTAACCTTTATTGATGATTGGTCTCGTTTTACTTGAATCTTCTTTCTAAAAGATCATTATGGATTTTTATATGTTTTCTCTAAATACCTAAATGAAATAAAGACTCATTTCTTATACTCTTATATTTGTTTGCACTAATAATTCTTCTCCATATGTGCAACATGGCTTTTAAAATATTTTTATCGCTAAGGAGAATATTCATCAAAATTCTAGTCCCTATAGCCCACAACAAAATGGAGTTGATGAAAGGAAAAACAATATCTCCTTGATGTAGCTCTCCTTCTTCTAATTGAAATGGAACTCCTTAGGTTTTATTGGGAAGATGCCATTCTTTTAGAAAATTATCTCATCAATCAAATACCTTTTTCTATTCTCCAAAATAAGATTACTTATCATCTTCACTACCCTCATGAACGAATTTTGTTGTACCACCAAATGTTTTTGGTTGCCTTTTTTTTCATAATTACCAACCCAGGAGTGATAATATATCGCCCCATTCTTTCCAACATTGTTTACTTAGTTACTCCAATATACAAAAAGGATACGAATGTTTTTATCCTATTTCATGATGTTTGTATGTCAGTGCAGATGTCACCTTTTTGAAGATACATCTTTCTATTCTGAATGTAGTAAATAAGTGCCACTTTCAACTATGACCATTTCTTATCCTATGATATTATGACTCTACATGAAGTATCCCATACTTTGGCATCTTCTCAGACCGGTGATACTCCTCAAGACAATGGTAATATTATTTATTCAATTACAACTTCTAATTCAGACCTTCCAATTGCATTACATAAGAGGCGACGATTTGTTATCAAATATTTTATCTCTCAGTTTTCCATAGCTCATATAAATTTTCCCGTGGCTCAGTTTAGAGCCACTTTATCTGTAATTTCTATCCCAAATAATGTTTAGGACACAATACTACGTCCTAGATGGAAACAAGCCATGGATGAGGAGATGGATGCACTTCACTATTCCGAGACATATGGCCTTGTTGATCTCCCTACAAGTAGCAATCATGTAGTCTTTCGATGGGTTCATACCATGAAATACTTGTCTGATAGGACAGTTGAACATGTAAAAGCCAGACTTGTTGCTAACGGATACAAATAAGAATCTAGGATTTATTACATTGATATTTTTCTCCTATTGCTCAATTTATTTTTGTTTTTATTTTGATTCCCATTTCTACTAATAAAGTATCATACTTAAACTAGATATAAAGAATGGCTTTCTATTTGGAGATTTACATGAGGTTGTCTATATGTCACAATGTACGGGTTATGTTGCTCATGGGGAGTGTTCTAAGAAAGCTTGTCTTATGAAGAAAGCTATTTATGGCCTGAAGTGGATTCCTCAAGTATATTTTGATAAGTTGTCTATTATATTGTAAAAAATTGGCTTCACACTGTCTCATTGTGACTATTATATGTTTATCAAAACCACTATTTCTAGTATAATTGTTCTTTATTGTTTAATTGGATGACATCATCTTGTCTAGTAGTGATGATGTAGAGATTGTTGATACAAAGAAATATCTTATGTAGCATTTTATAACCAAAGATATTGAGCATCTATGAGATTTTTGTACCACTGAGGTAGACATAGAAAGTATGGAGTATCTTTATCACAGATAAAACATACTCAAGGCTTACTAAAACATGAATGCTTGGTTTCCAACCTACATTCTACCCTATGGGTCAAGCACATGATCTATCAGTAGAGTCAAGCCCTTAGAAGATAAATTTAGATATAAATGTTTGGTTGGAAACTTTTATAAACTATTACTAGGCATGTTATATGATTTGGAGTTGGTGTTCTTAGTCAACCTATAGATCGCCCTAGGTAGTCTTACTGGGAGGAAGAATATTGAGTATTGAGATATTTGAAGAACAAACCTGGACATGGAATGTTTTAGAAAAGAATTGGACATGTATATGTGATTGGATATACAAATGTTTATTATGCATGATGTAAATCTAATATAAGACCCACCTTTGGTTATTATACCATTATAGTGGGTAACTTGGTTACTTGGAGAAGTACGAAATAAAATTTTGTTTCTAGATCCAGTGCAAAATAGGAGTGTCGTGCAATTGCAAATATTATTGTGAGTAACACTTATGATATTTTGATGTACAGTGACAATCATGTTTCTACCTTCATCTCTAGATCTTGGTTTAAATGGAAAGATCAAGAATATCGAGGAGGATTTCCATTTTCTCTGAGATGTTGTGATGACCAGGAAGATCATTACCCCATTTTTAGTAAATAGTATATACATTTACAAATCCACTTTCTACCAAGAGAGTTGAGGAGCTATGTTGCATGTTGGACATGATTGATATCTATGCTCCAGTCTGAGGGGGTGTATTGAGATATATGTATATACAATTATTGTATTCTCTTTATTTCTATTTTCCTTTTAGTTACGTCTCATGTAATATGTGCCCAAGTATAATAGGCCCATTATGGTTTGTGTAATGAATGGGACCCGAGAGGGGATCCATTCCTTACATAATTTGAGGAATAAACCCATCTACTCCAAACACACTAACATGTATGCTAGAATAGATGTAATATTTTCTTCTCAAATGAATGGTAAATCAGACCAAAGTATAGCTATTGAAATAAATGTAATGGCTATATTCAATTTAAAATATTATATAGAAATCTCCCACTTGGGTCTTACATGAAAGAAACAAAAACAAATTCTAAGTATGAGCATATTAATAGGAATTGAGAAACAAAAACAAAAATGGAAGTTGTCAGCACAAAAATGTCGGTATGAGCATATTAATAGGAATTGAGCAACATTATTGAAGAAGGACAACAATTAAACTTTATCAAGGCCATACCAGAACAAGAGGGACAAATAACTTCCAAAGGGATATCAAAGAGTATATTTAAATAAAAAAAAGAAATTTCTTGCCATAATAAATTTCCATCGACAACATCACAAATATAAGAAGTGCATGTAAACAACATTTGAATAAAGTTAATTAAAGTAGGGGTGAGACACCATAGGACTCAGGCAAAAAGTAGTTGAGAAAGCACACCCTAGGTGAAACAAGTATGCCCTATATATAATTGAGTGAAAAAGCACACATAGGGTGGAAAAAGTGTGCGCTATGTATAGTTGTACTCATGTATCACTACTATAAATAAAATCAGTCTAAGCCATGCACAAATGTAGAGGCAATAAATAAGTTTAGTCAAGCCTCAAATAAGAGGATGAAAACATCCAATAGTTATCATGAGGGGTAAATAAAATAAAATCAATCTCCACAATCAATATACATCATAAGATCACAAGAGTCCATCACATTGGAAAATAAGATTCCATTTCACAAATAGAGTCTCTAAAAATAATGATACAACATTAAGTAGGATGAACAAGATAAAATTTAGAACCAAAAAGAATATCAAGATCAAGAGTACCAAAAGATCCATATCATCAAATAAATACTCATGTTAATTGACGTCTTAGAGGACAGAGAAATATTGTAGGGTATCTGTCTCAAAAGAACAAAATACAGAAAGAAGACGTGTTATTTAAATATGGAATAATAAGGGATGCAACTTACCTCATATCATGTCTAAATATGTCCAAATCCAACCCTAGGTCCAATCTAGGGTCTTCCAAAAAAACTATTAAGCATGTATATATGATAAGTTTTTATTAATTATATACACCTTAAAAGTCATCATTTTATCATTAATGAATAAGGTTATAAAAGCTGCACCATATTGTAGACTATTTTTTTTTAAATTCATGACATATTTTACTTTATTTTCTTGACTTATAGATTATTAGATATAAATTGTAGTATGAAAATAGTGAAATCCTTGGAAAATCACATATTGTTATATTTGATTTAAGTGATGAAACCAATATCATTAGATGTAGAATAGTTTCTTGATTTCAAAACATATTTTGTTTCAATTTTATGACTTATGGTTGATTCATTATGAATTATACAAGATCTAGCCAATCAGATATCTTGGAAAATCCACTTGTACAACATTTTTATTAATTCAGAGAGGCTAGTCCCATTGACGTATCCCTATAGATCCTTACCATATGGCCTGGGCCCAATAAAAAATCAGCTGCACAACATTCATTTACAACCTCACATGATCAAGGAAGTCAAGAGGAAAATAGACAATAATGCACATACGATGTGTGACTTGATATTCTTCCTATCAAGGACATGAAAGCCAAATTGCCCCACGATTGCTCCCCCTCAAAGATGGAAAAACTAGTCGACTATAGGTTCAAAAGCCATGGACAAAGCTTGTAACCAAGGTTATTAGACGATGATCAAGCCTCTTCAACCTTGGGAGTAATCTCCTATGGATCCATCATTCCCTCCTAGACTCAGGGGTCCAAAAAGGGAGATCATAGGTGGTCAGAGACCAGAGGACCAAAGGTCACAAATACTGATCCCCAAGGAAGACTCGAGTACCAAACACTAGAGGAGACAAAGAAATCCAAAAATCTAGTGTCTTTGGAAGCACTCAATGAAGGAAAAACAACCAAGAAAATATACGGGCTGTAATATACTCAATTTCATGAAATTGAATTTATTAAATATAAGACATGAATTGAAAAATGTTTCTATAATGATATTTGTAATGATATCACTTTTTGGAAACCCCCAACTAAGCAAGGCCAAAAATATGAAAGCCATTACCTAAACTTTTCCCAAGGATCTAGATTGAGCAAATAATAAATAACAGTAGATAATTTCTATTAATTCAAATATATTATTTACAAGATGTTCCTCTAGAACTTGCATAACTTTCCATCATCAAAATTGTACATATGTGAACTATATGTGAAGAAATATCTATCTAATACTCCATACAAGTTAGCTTTTATGTATTCAAGTAAATTCATCTTTCCATCATATCTTGATATCATCCTTTCTAGCATGTACCTAAAATGACGTGAAACAAAAGCACAGATCAACATATCAAAATATAAAGTGTATGTGGGGTACATACAAAAGTGTGGAAGTAAAATAACAACATATATTTCATCAAATACTTGAAAATAAGATTTGTCATTTTCTTCACATAATATTTTTGTATGTGATACTAATAGTAACATTATGATTAAACATAATGTAAATAAACATCCAATAGTTTAGTTGTTCAATCCTCGAGAAATACTAGGAAAAAACTGAAAAACGAACATGGGTAGTCATAGGCACAACCAAGTACGTTAATGGTGAGCCACACATGTTTTGCAATCATACTTCAAGCATATTATCCAATCCACAAGAAAATCTAGAAATTTGCATTTTAATTGCATGAATGTAAATCCTAAAGTGTCACCATCACATTAAATACGTTACACCCTACTCGGGTTCTCATCTAGGGTTTAGGTTTCCTTGTCATCGAGTTTTCATTAGGGTTATATTTGATACCCCAATTCCCACGATTATCATTTTAATGGCTTAAGAACCCTAATTCATATTAGTTGTTTCCATGATTATCAAATCTACCATATCCTTTTATTGTATTATATACTCTAGATTTGATTACCTTAATTATTAACATAACAAGTTAGTATATTTCAACCAAGTTCTTTTTATGCATGATTATTTATATGAAAAGCCTTAATTATCATCAGTATGGTCATAACCATGTCGAAACACCATTATATTCCACATTATCAGATAACAACATAGAAGAGAGATTTTTAATATATTCCACATGTTAATACTCAAATCTAGGGTTTTTATGCTATAATCACCTTTTTAACACATGTTAGCAATACTTTTGGAGACCAGATAAAAATTAGGTCTTCATCATATTACATTTAGGTTCCTCTCATTTTTCTGATCAAATTTGATAGATAACTTGTCTTCATTGGAGGATCATACTAATTTCTACAGTTTTTGTAAGTTAATCATTAATTGAAAAATAACCAACAACCATGTCATTAAAAAACAATTTATTAGAAATACGACTCGACAACCCTTTAAGTCAGTGGGGAAAGACCATGTCACCCTTAATGTGCACATGCATAGGACAGGGCATACCAATCTTTCAACTTAAACCTTTCCCCTAACCTCATGGCAGCAATGAAATCCTTCCCTAGCAGAGCAACCGTGTGTTGTCTCCAAGGATTCCCAGGGTGCAAGGCCCCAAGTAAGGCTAGGTAGGACCACCCACCCTCGCCGGTCCTAGGTGGTCCTAAGCATACAACAAGTTGTAAGACAGAGACAGCAAGTTAGATCATACCTAGATGTCTTGTGTGTAGGATAAGGGGTAGAGTAGCCTCACCTAACTTTGTAACCTTTGCCCCGATCTCAATTATCCACCACAAAACCCTACATGTTCCTCTCTCATCCTAAGGATGGACAGAAAACAACTCAATGATCCAGATTGTTTTATGGGCATCAGACCCATATCACCAGCATAGAGATTTTGTGGTGAGGGAATTCATCTTGGCATTCCTCTAGGAACCTAAGAACCCACCTACAACCTCTACTGGACCATCTCCATTGATCTAAGGATGGATCTCCTTAATGGTTTAGAGAATAAAAGTAGGGCTTTCTTTCCTCGATACACTTATGTTGAGGTTCTTATATAGGCCCTAAGAGGACCCTTAGTTGTTGCATCAAAAGGATAAAGGGAGAGAGATAATTGCATGCCTTAAACTACAAAATGGAAGGCATCTATTCTCATTAGTCATATAGACACCCCTAATATGAAAGCCACCAAGGTTTTCTTGTACTAATTCCTCTCTCTTTCATGGTTATAACTTAAACTTTGGCAAAGAGGAATGCATTCATATCTTTCTGAAGTAGATACATGCATAACCATGATTTATCACCGAATTCACTTAATTGATACATAAAGAAAAACATCAAAGAACATGGCACTTTACTGAATTATTTGATTATTCTTTCTCTCTCTCTTTTCCAAAATCTTCATTAAATCAACTATAGGAATTCATTAATGTTTTCTCCACCTATACTTACATTGTAGGGTTTTAATGGAATATCTTTTCATATCCAAAACTTACTCTTTTCCAACATTATTTTAAAACAAACCATTATCCTATAGAATTTCTTTTTTCTTCAAATTTCTAAAATTCTCATCATTTTCTTATTATTTTCAAGTATACCAAAAGTGAAACTGAGATAACACTATTTTTTGCCTCAAACATTGTGTTGCCAATGATGTCTAGACAATTATTCTTTAATTTATACAAATACCATATATTTTATTCCCTTTTGGAAACTTGCACATTATTCCATAATTCCATTTTGTAACAATCCATAAAGGTATTATATTTTAGTTGTGCATGACTTCCTTTTATTTCTTTATCATGAGCCCGAAAGACATATTTGCAAAGCAAATTGCCCCATGGGCCTCACCTGGGTCATGGGTTGCACCCATGCCACAATAGGTCACCATTATTATTCTATAAAATTTGAGAATTTATTTATCATTTCATGTCTTGCATTTATATAATTCAATTTTACCAAAAATTTAGGATATTACATTCACCCCTCCTTAAAAGGAATTTGTTCACCAAAATATCACACCCAGTAAGGTTAAGGATAACGGTAACTCATCTTAATATTATAACTTGGTCCCCAAAATTCACACCTAGCAATCCTACTTAGACTATCTTTTATTGACATGCAAATTCCTCATTTATTTCTAAGGTTGTGACCTGAATTAAATTCAAGGTATATCTATTTCCTTAGTATTAACATTAAATCATCTCTTAGTGATTTCAATTTCACTTGGTGCTTATCCTTTTCACCTACGTTTCCAACCTATTATTCATTATTTTCACATAAGGGTGAGGTATAACCTCAAACCCTAGATTGTGTCATTAAGTTAAACTTAATATTTTCATTTTCATATATCAATTTTAAGCAGAACATGTGTCTACCCAAACTCTCTCCCTCATAATGGGGTGATATAAGAGTTTGACTACATCCCAAATACAAAGTTCATCCCATTCGAAGAGCGAAGATGGAGTATCCACACATTATCTCAAAATTGTATATTTTAGGTTGAATCATACTCAGCATGACCATACTTTATTTTAATTGCACATCTTTGTTATATTTCATGAAGTCAAAAGCTCTATGTAGAACTCTTTTAAGATTTCTTTATTACATGACCTCTTGTATCTTTATTTTTACACCTCATGTATTATGAGTCATAGCCACTTCCTCCAGGTCTCTAGGGGTATAGGTACCTTTAGAGTGATATTATCCTTATGCATTTAGGGAGTGCCTCTCACACTTACCCATTGGGCCATATTAAATAATGAATTCTCCTGAGCCATGGGCCTCAAGCAAACATACTTGTTACCTCCCAATCATACATTCTTGTTCATTCCAGGAATGATCAACGACTAATTCCACCGTTCCCGTGTAACTTTAATACTCCCACTTGACCTCGACTTAGGGCTCTACCCTTCCCAAAGGTTAAAGGATAGCGTATTATTTTCATATGCAATTGTTTAAACCAGATTTCCTCCATCCATCCTGGTTCTCATTATTCACTTTATGCCCCCTCATTGTACTCATGGTGACTTTCTTTCTTGGGATTTATCTCATATTGCAGCCACTTCGAGGGATACTTCTCCTCATGTTCCATAGATATGTCATACTTGGGTTCAAACTATCATACTCAATATATGTTCTTTCATATTATATATTTGGTGACATTCATGGTTACCTGAATTCTCAAACTAATTGGTTAAGCCACCCTTCTCTGAAAGGTCCTAGCATAGGGTGCCTTCTATGCTTACAAGAGGAGGTCACCCTTTCTAGGCACAACCCAACCCCACATGTTTAGGGTTTTGCCGCCCACTTAGGTCTTTTTCCTACTCTTGGGTTGGCCCACCCTAGGTTGGGACACCAACCCTAAGGGTCTCATATTTTCATTCTTTATGCAACCTAATTATGCATTTTTATTATAACTTTTCAACCCTTTATATTTTTTTCACATGGTGAGCCCTCTCATTAGGGGATACTCTTTATGGGGAACCCTCTCCTTAGGGTTTTAGTCATAGTGGACATTCATACCATCTCGTCTAGGCTTGGTATTTCTCTGGTCCTTCCATCCAGGCTAGACACCTCTTATGACCATCCCATCTGGGCTTGGTATTCCATTGGCCATCCCATCTAGGCTTGACCCCTCATATGACCATCCCATCCGGGCTTGGTATTCCATTGGCCATCCCATACGAGCTTGGCACCTTATATCATCCCATTCAGGCTTGGCCCCTTAACAACCTTCCCATCCAGGCTAGGATCAGAGTCATTTTCAAAATGACTTTATTTGACCCCATGTTCTTTAGCTCACCAGAGATATCTTATTTCGGATCTGAGCAAGTTATATCCATAAATGCATTATTTGTAGGTTGCTTATGTTTCTTAAAACTTTTCCCTTGTGTCATGAATGAATTTCTCCATATGTATGCATGTATAGGGGGCTATGCCACCTACATTTCACTTTTATCTTTCTTATTCCATTTTTTGAGATTCATATGGTTAGTGTTACTATATCATCACACTATTATCATTTCTCATGGTTAGGGTTAGGGACTACACCCTACGTCTTAGGGTTTCCATGTCCTTCACCCCCTAGGGTTCTTCTAGACCAACCCTAGATCCATCTAGAGTTTACCCTTGCAACCCATAAAACAATTTTAACTTGTCATGATTTCCACATCGTATTATTATTTTGACATTACATGTACATTATTATTTCCACATTACATGTACATCAATTGGAGGAGGATGCCTTAATCCTAATTATTCTCAAAAACTAGAACTTGAGATGAGGAGAGAAGTTCCTTGTAGGGTTTATTAAGAAAGATGATGATAAGTGGGTGAAATAAAAGATGAGAAGCCTTAGAGGAAACATTACTTCAAGAAAATTGTAGGTTCTGGCCAGGCCGGTATCACATTGGCTAAGGAGTCCTTGTATACCAACTCAATTCTACGGAGGAAAATATTGCCACCCCCCAAACCATGATCCATTCTAAACACCATTAACATCATGTCATGACTTGATATGTTTTCTTATATTTTTATAGATTACTTGAAATTATAAACTATTGAATATTATTTGAAAAATCTAGTGCTCTGATACCAAATATAATGACCTCACTTTTCAACAACTATCAATTAAGGAAGGCCAAAAGGGCAAAAGCCATTACCTAAGCTTTTCTGAAGGATCCAAATTTAGCAAATAACAAATAATAATAATTAATTTCCATTAATTCAAATATATTGTTTACAAGATGTTCCTATAGAACTTACATAACATTCCATCATCAGAATTGTATATGTGAGAAGTATATGAGAAGAAGTATTTATCCAATCCTCTTCACAGGTTAACTTTTATGTCTTCAAGTAATTGCATCTGTCCATCATATCTTTGATATCATCCTATCTAGCATGTACCTAAAATTCCATGAAACTAAAGCATGAATCAATGTATTGAAATATATTATGTGTGTGTGGGGGGGGGTACATGTAAAAGCGTGCAAGTAAACTAACAACATATATTCCATCAAATACTTGCAAATAAGAACTGTCATTTTTTTGTGATACTCATAGTGGCATTATAATTGAACAGAATACAAATAAACATCCAACAGTTTAGTTGCTCAATACATAAGGAACACTTGGAAAACATTGGAAAGATAATGTGTGTAGTTTTGGGCATAACCATCTACCTTAATAGTGACCCATGCAGATTATGCAATCATACTTCAAGCGTATTATCCAGTCAGCAAGCAAATCAAGCAATCCACGTTTTAATCTGCATGAATATAAATCCTAAAGTGTTGCCATCACATTAAATACAATAAACTCTACTCGAGACCTAATCTAGGCTTTAGGTTTCCTTGTCGTCGATTTATCAATAGGGTTATGTTTGATATCCCAATTCTTATGATTATCATTATAATGACTTAAGAACCCTAATTCATATTAGGTGTTTCCATGATTAACCATGTCCTTTTGTTCTATTATGAATACTATATTTGATTGCCTTCATTAATAACATAGCAAGTTAGGATCTTTCACCCTAGTTCTTCATATACATGATTATTCATATTAAAAATATAATTATCATCATTATGGTGGTAATCATGTCGAATCACCATTATATTCCACTCTACCAGATAATAAGATAAAAGAAAGGTTTTTAACATATTCCACACGTTAATGGTATTTATGATTTAATCACCTTTTTAGCACATGTTAGCATTACTTTTGGATATGGGATTAAAACTAGGTCTTCATCATCTTTTATTCAGGTTCCTCTTGTTTTTTTAATCAAATTTCATATATAACTTGTGTTCATTCGAGCATCCTAATAATTTCTATACTTTTTGTAAGTTGATCATTAATTGACCCATCACCAGCAACCACATCATCAAAAATCAATTTATTAGAAATACGACTCGGCAACTCTTTATGTCAGTGGGAAAAGACCATGTCACCCTTACTATTCATGTGCATTAGGCTGGGGCATACCGGTCTTTCAACTCAAACCCTTCCCCTAATCTCACGGAGGTAGGGAGATCATGCCCTAGCGGAGAAACTATGTGTTGTCTCTAGGGTTTCCCAGACTGTAAGGCCCCAAGGAAGGCCTGGCAGGCCCGCCCACTGTCGTCGGTCCTAGGTGGTCGCCAGAGTGTATGGAGATGGCTAGAGATGGTCTAGATAGAGACCTTGGTTGCTAAGTATACAATAGGTCGTAAGATAGAGAAAGCGAGTTAGATCGTACCTAGATGTGTTGTGCGTAGGACTGGGATTAGAGTAACCTCGACAGACTTTGTAACCTTTTCCCCAATCTCAATTATTCACCACAGAACCCTACAGGCCCCTCTCTCATCCTAAGGATGGAAGGACCAAAGATTAATGATCCAGATTGTTTCATGGGCATAAGACCCATATCATCGGCATAGAGATTCTACAATGAGGGCAGTCATCTACATGCTCCTCTAGGAAACCGAGCACCTACATGTAACCTCCACTAATGTGAGGATGGATCTCCTCAACAGTCAAGAGAACACAAGTAGGTCTTTCTTCGGTGATAGACTTATCTTGAGGTCCGTATATAGGCCCTAAGAACTCCCATAGTTGTTGCATCAAAAGGAGAAAGGGCGAGAGATAATCTCATGCCTTAAACTAAAAAAAGGAAGGTGTCTAATGTCATTAGTCGGATAGACACCGCTAATATGAAAACATCCAAGGTTTTCTTATATTTTTTCCTCTCTCTTTCATGGTTATAACTTAAACTTAGGAAAAGAGGAATGTATTCAATATCTTTCCAAAGTAGTTACACACATAACCATGATTTATCACCAAATTCACTTAATTGATACATAAAGAAAAATCAAGGAACATTGCACTTTATTAGATAATTTGATTATTCTATTTCTCTATATGTTCCAAAATATTCCTTAAATCAATCATAGGAATTCATTAATATTTGTCCCACCTATATTCACATTGTGGGGTTTTATTGGAATATCTTTTCATATCTAGAACTTGGTCTTTTCCAACATTTTTTTTAAAACAAATCATATCTTATGAAATATCATTTTTCTTTAAATTTCTAGAATTCTCTTCCTTTTCTTATTATTTTCAAGTATATACCAAAAGTCAGACTAAGATAACACTATTTGTTATCTCAAACATTATGTTACCAATGATGGTTAGACTATTACTATTTTAATTATCTAAAACATCATATATTTTATTTCGTATTGGGAACTTACACAATATTCCATCATTTCATTTTCTTCAGTGAGCACCATGTCGTATCTCTCTACCTTTTCATTCTCTTCCACTTTTTCCAATATGAGTCCACCTGGTACGAGAAGCTTTATCAAGGCATTTCCCATCTTAGTAGGAGCTTTCCAAAGAAATAGCTTCATAGCCACCTCCACAACACTTTGAATGATTTTAGGCATGGTGTATTCCCTTCGGCTATATAATCATGCAGTTTATAATCTATTATTCTTTAGTTATTCATGAATTCCTTTCATTTCATTAACTTATGCTCCCAAAGACATATTTGCAAAGCAAATAGCCTCATGGGCCTCACTTGGGCCATGGGTTGCATCCATGTCATAGGTGGTTACCATTGTTATTGTATAAAATTAGAGAATTATTTATCACTTCATGTCTTGCACATATATAATTCAATTTTACCAACAAAAATGACGATATCATGATATAATTGATGGAATAATAATATTAAACCACTTTTTGGCATGGGTGTAACCCATGGCCCAAGTGAGGCCATGAGACTATTTGATTTGCAAATAGATCCTTGGTGCAAAAGACAAAAAAACTAAAGATTTTGTGCTTAAATAAATATTTATGACTTTATGAATTATTGATTAATGGGAATATTAAGATAATGGACAAGTATCCAAAAGAAAATACAAATATTTGATGTCTTAGATAATTAAAAGAGTAATTATCTAGAAAGTTTGGCAACATGTATTTCAAGACATCAATTAGTATTATTTTGATCTAACTTTTGATATAATTGAAAATAATAAGTAAAGGTGGAGAATTTTTGAAATTGGAAGAAAAGGATGTTTCATGAATAATAATAGTCATTTTAAGGAATGTTTAAAATGAGCATGTTTTGTACATCAAATACATATCAATAAATCCCAAAAGATTAAATACAAATTGAGAAAAGTAATGATGAGTTCCCATGGAACAAATGTGATTGACTTAAAGGATATATCAAAGATAGTAAGAAAGAATAGTTTGGAACTCAATTCATAAAGGGGTTTCCAAGTGGAACTAATGGTTTTTCTCCAATATGTGATGCATAGTCAATATACGTTTACTTGATGGATTTTTAGTTTACCAAAAGCATTACCTTTTGTAAGGAGGATTGGTTAAGCATGAGATTTATGTTGGGAAAGGTGTAGTTAGCCGTGGAAAAATATTACAACAAATTTGAAGATTCACAACATTAAATTACTTTCTAAATTATACTCACGATGCCCCAATAAGGAAGCAAGGGCCCGATGACTATGACCCTTCCTCTCTCTTTACATTGTGATCCATCCCAATAACTCTAGAAGATCTGCATGCCCTCTATATAAGCAAGGGTCGTTGGGGTTTTATCCTTCCCCAAAAGCATAGATGATATTATCTAGGGATGCAGTGGGAAAGAGGGTCGTTGGGGGAATCGTTCCACAAGTGGACCTGGGGATGACCCCAAGAAGATTGGGATCAGGGTGCCACCACTCTGTGATGGTCACTCCTCTAGTGCACACCGGTGACCATGGAAGAGATGCACCCTACCAACAACTATAATGGTCGAAAGGGTAAGTGGAGCTGAAACCTATTCGTTGTGTCTACATGATGGGGAGGAGTCGGAGAGTGAAAGATGTGAGCCACCAGTGAGAGGTGTTGCAACGACATCACTGCACCAATATGAATTGGAGATTGTAGAACCGCTCTCTCTGACTGACTTAGAAGAGTGTGTTTGTTCTTCTGCCACACCCTGGAACCTTGGGAGATCTCAATGACTAGATGTCTTGGATATACCAGGCATGGGAACTCTACACTAAACCCACCTCTCCCTAAGGTCACAACGTACGAACTCACATGACCGACGAGGGGCCAAGAGTCATCCTATGTGAGGTGCAAGGCAAAATAAAGTCAGATGACTCTAGTGTCCCTTCACGCATGTTAAAGATGAAAGGGCACAAAATATTTTCCCCTCTAATCTAGGGTCGGGCCTAATATAATAAATGGTAATTTTTTATTGACGTGGCACCCTGCTATTCATCAGAATAATGTATAAAAATCATATATAATTATCTATAACTTGGTTTGGGGCATGTTATATATGAAATTTGATCAAAACAATGAGAGGAAGACAAAAATATAGTGGAATCCTAAATATGATCATAATTCTAAAATTAGTGCAAATATGTGTTAAAGAGGTGATTCATACACACAATCCTAGATTTGGGTATTAAAATATTGGAAATGTTAAAAAGCTATTCTTCAGTATAATTATTTGATATTGAGGAACATAATGATGATTTAACATGTTCATAATCATAATGATATAGAATTAGGGTTTCCAATGTAAATAATCATACACATGAAGAATTAGGGTTAAAGATCCTAACTTGCTATTTTGTTAATGAAACTAATAGAATATAAGTGATCATCATGAAAGGGCATGTTGGGTATAATTAGGGTTTTAAAGCTTTACTCCAATGATAAGTCTACAACAAGGAAACCTAAACCCTAGATTAGGATCCAAGTGGGGATTACTCTAATTAATGTGATGGTGACACTTTAGGATTTAAATACACAAACGAAATTTGATTACTTGGATTCATTTTTTTTTATTGGATTGCTTGAACGTAATTGAAGTATATTATGCATGATAATCTACATGGTTCTACAAAAGGTACATGGTTGCGTGTACAACTAATTGCAATATAGTTTTCCAATGTTTTCTAAGGTTTTCTCAAAGATTGCGTAAATAATTTGTTGGTTGTTTATTTAGTTCTTATTCAAATATAACGTCAATATGAGTATTACAAAAGTAAACAATGAAATTCTAGACCCTAGCCTGACATATATCAAAGGATGATGCACACAAGCCCCAGAAGGGAAAGTGATTATGCTCAAGATAATATATCTAGTAAGGGATAGAAAATGTAAAGAAAATTCCAGTTCTTATTTGCATTATTTGATGCTTATATGTGATTATCTTAGTTGCACACATTGTGGTTGCAACCCATGTACACAATAAAACAATATACTAAGCAACAATTTATTTCATGAGGTTTTAAGTACATGATAAATATGAAGATATCAAGATATGATGGATAGATGAAAATACTTGAAGACATTAAAGCTAACTTGTAAGGAGGATTAGATAGTTACTTCTTCTCAAATGTATAATTTTGATGATAGAAATTCATGTTAAGTATTTTGTAAACAATATTTGAATTAATGGAAATTATTTTTTGTTATTTATTATTTGGTTAAATACAGATCTTAGGAATTTTAGGTAATGGCTCTCAACTTTTTGGGTCATTCTTTACTTGGGGGATGCTGAAAATTGAGGTCATTATAATATTAGCACCCAGAGAAGATATCAATGAAAGAAAACACACAAATATGGGTGAAAGAGGGAGGTGAGGTTATACCAATACGTAGGCTAACTCGATGCTTTCTAGAGAATTCAACATGCTAGAGGATTAGCGGATCCTCCCTTGAATCAAGATAGATGCCTAGAGCACCATATCGACAAATATATGGTGAGAAACAAAGGACAGTTTTAGTTGTCATTTGGCATAATTCATCAGGAAATTGGATAAAAGTCAAGTTCCAAGAAGGCTATACTGATCTTTAGGAACACCACAGGCAACATAATTTTCCAGAGAAGATCACACGAGGAAGAAAAATCTTCAGAGGCTTAGAAACAAAGCTAGGGTTTTGCGGTAGGATAGGAAGCTTGTGAGAAATTGATGGATTGGTTCATATGTATAAGGGTGTGTACCACCTTTGGGTAACTATGTATTAATAGGATAACCCCATTGATGGAATTCTGAACAATTAAAGAAATTGGCATTTTGGGGGTATTTGATAGAGAAATCTACAGATATGAAAAGAATGGATTGATATGTGTTGGCTTGTATGATGAAAACAAAGGAAAACAAATCAAGAAAAATGGATGAGGCCCGAAAGAAAATGTGATGAAGGAGAATGATGTTTCTATTTCATAGAAATGGGTCTCCTACAAAATGAAGGTGATGACCCTTGGATCATCAAATCAAAAGTAAACAACTAGGAGACAATATGGGTTAAAATAGAATAGGAAACCTATCTTGACATAGAAACCTTATGAAATCAATATATTAGAAGTATTAAAATGATTGGTTAATTAAATCATTCAACTCCTTTCTTTACCAATTTATTTTAGAGCTCAAACAAGGTTCAATTAGTATGAAATTTGGTTACTTGAAAAAATTTGGCATGTAGAATCCATTTTTTTAGTAATTTTTACTTTGGTTTCATTGATATTAGGATAGTTTAGATTGTTCAATTAATGTCAAACTTGGCTCTCAAGTTCACTGGGACCCAAGGATCACGATTTTTCCATTAGATTTTTATTTTGAGGTTTCCTTTTATGAGTTCTAATTAATTAGGGTTTAGGATCATCACCATTATATTTATCATAATATTACATCATTACATCAACATTCACTAAACTATTTCCTATTAACTTTATATTGCTATAAAAAGGGTTATGCTATACTATTATGCACAATATTCCATAGTTTACCTTTTTAACCTATTAAGTCCATTACTTCAACATTAGCTAACATAATTTCAAATTATTCTTATGTTTTAACATTAAAGCACAAATTACCTATATTTATCCAATATGACATCCCATTCAATTAATCATTAATCACATTTTAGCCATTATAAACACATGAGTGATCCATAAGGTATATTTTACATAGTTAGGAATATTACTTAAATATCAAGCATCACTTGGGCCATTAAGTTCATGTTAGGGTTATCTAGGCCCTTGTGTTATTATGACACCTAGTGAGGTAATATACTTGGGTTTAGGGAAACTAGAGCATGTTACACTCTATTCCAAACTTAGGGTCATGTTAGATATCTAGTCATCATCATATGATGGTTTATAACTCTAGAATATGATTAAGATTACATATGAACGAAGTTAGGGTTTATACAAGAGTCACCTAATTATATGTGTATTTAATGTTCAATAAGGTACAAACTACTGCATTAGAGTTTATATGTATCCTTGCTTTGCCAAATCTAGAGGTTTAGGCACTCAAGTGTCCCGTACTTGGGTTTAGGGTTACTAGAGTCAAGATGATAGGTTTTAGTATGTTATGATTTGTTGTTTGCTTCCTTACTTTGCCTCCTTATCTTTATATGAGAGGGTTTTACCATTCTAAGATTATAAAGACGCCCACTTTTGACAATATGCATCATATGGGTTGGACTAGAAGATATCTTTACACGATTGTGATGTCCGTCGAGGACATGGCACATGATGTCAATATCAGTTCAGGATGTGTCCCCTCTAGTGTTATGTTTGTGCAAATCATCATTACCATTTATCCTTCTCATGGCATCCAACCCTAGTAGAAACTACTACTATTTATATACATAACTTGTGGGTCTTCATATAATATGGGAAGAACAAATCTACAAACTTAGTCATACTAATATCAATTTTTTATATCTTAACTGACATTCATTTCGTACTAGGACTATATATAAACTTATATTCCATACATGTTACTAGTTAATTTGCATACAATTTTAGATATGAATCTCTTTCATCTTAGGGTTTTTATATCCCCAAAACACATGAATGTGATTTAGTTTATTATTTGTGTGAAAAAAATAAACTTTCATATCCTGTGGATGTAAATTATTTGGGTAAGGCATGTCATGTTGTCTACTATTTCGTGTGTTTCATCACTTTACCTTGATTTCTATTCTGCTTCAACTAGGAACTACATTCTTACCGTATACAAGATGGTATTAGACCATGATTATCCATATATTATCCTTTTAATTTGATAAGGCAATGAATGTATCAGTCTAAGATTAAAATCAGTATTGTTAACACTTTCAACTTCTAGAACATCAAGATGCACACCTTGCTGAAGTAAAATACAGCATGATACTTATTAGAAAGTAGATTGTGTGATGAACAAAGGTCCTAACCAAGAAGGTATACAAGAAACCATCAATTATAATCCTATGTCTACTTGATGATGTCATCCTAGAGTATGGTATATAGGATACTATATTTGGTTTGTGGTTGATGTTGGAATTCCTCCACTTGATTTTTTTTGGCAATAAATAAATTAGAACAATGTAGTTATTTTATCTAGGTATGAAGGAAAACACACCTTAAAAGATACAGACAACCAATTGAATTCCATCATCATGGATCTGAAGAGCACAACCTGTGTGATAAAAATTCTACCTTAATCCTATTCATTTCTTGTTTGTATCAAATTAACACCAAGTACATTAATTGTTATCAATGATTATAGTATGGTACCCCAACATGATTGTAGTGTTGATATAAGTGAACTTATATGTATGATCTTGAAATATGATAAAGTTACATTGATGGTCTAATGGAAAAAGCTTTTTGCAACAATCATGCAGACAAGGGTAAGACAAAATAAAAAGGAAGAAGAAATATTCCATTAGTTGACACAAAATGTGATATTTGATTATCTACTGCCACAACATATTATTAGTATGCAACACATAAGTGGTTTCAAAATTTAGGTTACACACATGATATGTGTCCCAACATGAATTGATTTTTGTTATATGGGAGTGTGGTTGGAGTAGATACTGTGATGGGTAGTAATGCAACATGAGAATCCATTGGTGTCAGAATTATACCTTTTAAATTACATGATTATTATGTTAGGGAATTACAAATGTGACATGTGTTCGAGATTATAAAGTATAGTCCTATATCTATCATCATCTGTGATGAAACAATATATAATGGTATATTTCAAGGTATTAAAGGACACTAATAGAAATGTAATGTTTTTTGGTGATATGCCCTGAGAGCCACTCATATGATGATTGTAATGGAAAATCTCATAATTGATTTTATTATTAATAAAATAAAATTTCAATTATCATGTTTGTTTCAATATGACATAATGAATAAATAGACTAATTTCCTAAGGAAGTATGACTCAATAACATGTGAATTTAGGTTGAGGACCTGAATATGAGATGAAGTGTATGTCAAGAGTACTCATTATTGTCTGTGTCCCTGTTTAGATATTGTTATGGAAATTACGACAACACTAATAGGTTAAGACCAAAATGTGTGTTGATTGATGACTACTCTAATTAGTCATGACATTGGATATCAAATTAAACACATAGGTACATGTTATGAGCAAGTGTACTGGACATACCCACTTCGAGTGTGATACATGGAAGACAATAATGGCACTAAGAGTCACATCTCAATGTGACTGTGGTGATTGTGGTCCTTAGTCTTGAAGTCACTAAAATGATTGCACGTTGTTCAATGTGCTTTAACACTTCTCAATGTGACCTCAAAAAGGGTTGCTATACAATTAGTTCTTAGGTGCATTCTGACACATATGAATTATTATGAGTTAGGTACATAGAATTTTTCCTTCCCATTGTAGTGATATCCCGATCACTTGATGAGTGATACTTTAAAATGCATGGTCATGCTGATGTGAGTCAAGATATGATATTGAGTTCATATGTATCCTAAATAGTCTACTCTAGATCAAGGAACAAAGATTGAACACGAAGAGGATGACATTTTCATACCTCAGATTCAATATGGATATTAGAGATAAAAGGATTATACGATCATTGTAACATTGGTCACAATACTATTGTTAAAGTTGTCCTCCAACTTCTCTAGTTACTTGGATGTCAATGAAGTTTTTCTAGATATCAATCATAGCTTGTTAAGTCATAATTTGATTATGAACATCATTGTCAATTTAATATGGAGCCTGTCAAGTCACACACACAGGATGCATTGGAATAGAGTATCATTGTGGACATAATTATAAATGTTCCAAGTCAAACTAATTACTAAATGTTTAGGTAATAAACTATAATAATAATTCATATTAATTAGTTAAAATGTTTAAGCCAAATTAATTGGATTTAAATTGTTGACTTATATGATAAGTCAACCAGTCTCGGGTGAAGAAAATTAATAAATCGTTCAATGTGATTATTGATTAGTTAGTTAACGACACAATTCTAGAGTATTCTAATTCTGTATTTGGCATTCAATGAGAAACCCACTTTAAACACAACTGCAACCTTTTGATTCCCAGGGATTTAGAAAATCATACTTTCTTTCCTTTCCTATTTAAACAGACATGACAACTAGTTCACGGTTAGACACTCTTATACAAGAACCCTAGACTTCATCTTCCCCAAGAGAGAGGCCCACTGCCCTAGGCTCTAGTAGAGTTTCAGGAATGACGACTGGCCCCACAGACCACCACTAGCCTTAACTGCACAATTTGTCCACACTGACGCGCAAGCCAGGATCAACTTCCCGACTGGTCACCCATCCTAGTACTACTCTGGGCTGAGCACGCTTAACCGCAGAGTTCTTTAGAGATGGGCTCCCGGAAAAGGAGGTGCACCTTGGTGATATGGGTAGTCCAATCATTCCTTTTAAGATCATGTTATCCGAGGCCTCAAATCTGGGATGTTACAATCTCCCCCACTTAGACTCTTGACGTCCTCGTCAAGGCTCATCTATATGGCCTCATAATCTGACCCCATTTCAGTGCAGACCCACAATAGCCCATGGACACCCGGCTCCCGTCCATGGCTACCAGCACAAGGGCGGCTCCATCTCGTCTCTACGGATAGCCCTTTCCAACTTGCCTGGACCGCACGGCTCAAGACTAGCATGCCACATGCCCATGTGGGCCCCACCTACTGGAGGGGTTATGGCTCTGATACCATTTGTAACGTCCGGGCCCACTGCCCTAGGCTCTAGTAGAGTTTCAGGAATGACGTCTGGCCCCACAGACCACCACTAGCCTTAACTGTACAATTTGTCCACACTGACGCGCAAGCCAGGATCAACTTCCCGACTGGTCACCCATCCTAGTACTACTTTGGGCTGAGCACGCTTAACCGCAGAGTTCTTTAGAGATGGGCTCCCGGAAAAGGAGGTGCACCTTGGTGATATGGGTAGTCCAATCATTTCTTTTAAGATCATGTTATCTGAGGCCTCAAATCTGGGATGTTACACCGTGACACTAGTATGTCACCAAGCCAGAGGCTGCTCCTTTCCAGCTCAGGAAACACAACGAGGAGTTTCAATCCATGTGGTTGTACTACATAGAGACGCATGAGTTGAGCAACTACGTTCAGAGGATGTCTATGACGACCGTTTGGGTACATGAGGAGTGATGCACACCACCATATGAGGAGGATTTCGTTAGGCTTGTACCACAACAAGGTATACCTTACACACCCTCTTTCCAGATACGTCATTGTAGACGAGATCTGCATGTAGGATACATGAAGATTTTTTTTATTTCTGTTGCACTTTTCTCCTGCACAATTCCTAAAAATGTATACATCATACATGTTTTGATACTCAAAAAATCTTCTTCTAGTGCATCTTCATCACGTTAGTTTGGCCAAGTATGACATACCCATTTGGTCACATTTGTCAAAATGGGATCCCTATCCATTCAAACCATGATGTAGTGGGTCACCACAAGATAATTGAATTCAATCAATATCGAGAATATTACTTTAAAAAGCATTCTACTTCTCTGGTAACTAAATGCACAAAATTAAGGTGACTCTTGATTCTATCCATGTTGATTTTTAGGGTCCATCTAGTGACATATTTGGATGGTGATCACAACTTTCTTTGTAACATTAATTATTATTCAAGAACACGAGTATTCATTTCTCTTACATAGAAGTGATTACATATCTTCAAGTATGTAAAACCATAATGAACAAAAAGTCAAGTATGCATACATAGATTTCAATTATTTTTTAGTAAGATTGATGAGTTACCCAAAGAAGAAGGTATCATCACGTATCATAATGTTAGATATACCTCACTACTTAATTGAGTATATGGAAGAAATAAAATACATTTATGAAGAAAAGTTACATGCTCTCTAATGTTGGTACGAATAGGAAGTTGTGGAGATGAAGCACTATTTGTTGCATGTTGTTGATACTTTGATTTTGGAACCTTTATTCACATGAAGATACCCATGGAGGTCTAGTTTAGAAACTTCACTAATCATCCTATTCTTAGTATATTTGGTAATTCTTATTACTATCGCATTGATGATAGTAAATTTAACCCATGAGCTATATAGAGGATATTCACTAGTTATGATGTGGGGTTAAGGGATAGAAATCATAGTCTTTTTTTGTCATGACGAGTGTCACTTTTACCAAATGAGCGTCGAATCCAAAAAATGAGTGCTCTTTCTTGATAAGTGAGATTGGATCATAGAAAGTGCATGTACCCACATTTTAAATTATGTTATTTATTTGAATAAATATTAAATCTCGAGTGAAATGTACCTTTTGAGTGAAACTATAAGCTTTTCCCAACTATTGAGACCAATATTTTGATAATTTCACCCAACAGATAAAGTTTGATAACACTATTTTTTGGGGGACATTGAGACCATCCGACACTAAATGATAACACATAAGAAGAGACTCCATTAGAATGTAAACCATATTTATTACAACAAGAACAACTCTATGGAATTGTAGTTCATCATCCTCAAACACACCCTAAACAACAAATTAATCATGATTTTGTGGATATGATGTCTAATGTATTACTTTTAGATGATGGGGGTGCATTCTCCAAGACCATCATCCTAGTATGAAGTAAATTCTATTATTGATTTTGCAAAGTGGACCATTGTTGTTAATATTTATATGACAACTTAAAATTAATCATAGATAATAAATCATCAAATAACCAATGAGGATACCGATAGCTGATAGAAAGTGGGCCTTTCGTAGACATTTTGATATGCCATCTACAAAGGAAGTGCAATACATTTTATTCCACATGGAAATGACATTTGAATGTATAAGCAAGACATGATATTCTATCGTCTATCCATTTTCCTATGGTCATCCTAGAAATAAAATTACAAGCAATGCAACACATTAAACCATTCTAAGAAAATATATGATATTGACCTCATCTATTGAGGTAGTATTTAGTGAATAAGCGACATACTGCCGCCCATTAACGTAATTTGTTTTGTATGAACCATGCATGCAGATCTCATCCTCCATTTCACCTGTCCTCATCTATCAGTGTGTGTACGAGTGTGTTACACTTCATTGTAATCCAAATAGGCTTTTTCTCAATCATTCCAAATATTTTAATAGAAAATATTTAGCTACAGTAAATGATAAAACCACGACTCCTGGTCGTTCGCCCCTAGGGTTTTACTCTGGGTGTCAACGTTTCCAAGACCTCTTCTCTCCACCGAGGTGTCACCTCTTGAGATTTGTAGGTACTCTCTGCGCCATGGCGGATGAACTCGTGGATAGATACACGTCACTTAGGGTGCAAGATGAAGAGGAGAATGATGTGTTGGATCTGAAGGACTCCATGGGCGGTGAGGACAACGAGTACATTGCGCTAGCCCTGGTCAGAAGGTTGATGATGAACAGGCCATATAACTTTTCATCCTTCAAGAGAACCATGTCCAACACCTGGTCATTGAGGAAAGAAGTGAGCTTTTGACAGATATCAAACAACCTCTTCGTGATCCAGTTTCTCCACTGGAAGGATAAGGAGAAGGTAGTGGCTGAGGGTCCATGGAACTTTGATAACCACTTGCTAGTCGTTTGATATATTAAGCCAGAGGACACGTCGACGGAGATGACCATCAACCATTGCCAGTTTTGGGTTCGTCTATACAATATGCCCCTAGGGTATAGATCAGAAGAGGCCATCAGGGTGGTGGCGAGCAAGCTTGGTCCGGTTAGCACGGTGGATAGACGTGATCTCAACTGGGGATCATCGTTCCGCGTAAGAGTTGAAATTGATATTACCAAACTTATTCATCAGAAGCAAAAGATCCAAGATAGGGAGGGAAGGGTTGTGATGATAGAAATCCAACACAAAAGGCTCCCAACCTTTTTCTATCTGTGTGGGGTGATCGGGCATCTAGAGAAAGAATGCGGTGAGGAAGATGAAGAGGAGGAAGACAGACTAGCACCGCGTCTGTGGGGGCCATGGATCAAGGCATCCCTGACAAAGAGGTGGAACATACCGATTAAGGAGGAGCTCTTCGGCAGGGAGAACACGAATAAGGAGATCCGGTTTACCTACAAACCAGTAGCATTGAGATCCAGGGCAGATCGTCGAGCGCATGGCGATGATAGAGGTAGTGAACGACAACACAATTGCAATTCGGTCCAACAGGAAGCAGAGGCGGTAGACGATAATGCATAGTCAGTGACCATGGTGGACTTGGAGAATATATTTGTGCGTCTAGTGGAGAGAGACGACAATGGTCGTACGGCAGCGGGTGGCATGATGCATGTTCCGGTGGACACTCGTTAGGGAAACAACAGACAGTCTCTCGGTGCTTCGAGGAGTTCTCCAGGAAGGAGGCAAGTGGATAGTGGGGCTCCCTAAGGTGCCAAAGAGGTTGTTGTAGTCACGACTACAAAGGTAGCACAACAGGGTGAGAGGGAAGACATGGCTTCTGGTCTGGGATGGGGTGAGGTGAGTGTAGGTGCGAGCAAGGAGGAGGCAGCTTTGAGGGCTCAAGTGGAGGTCACACCTTCAATGGGAACAAGACAAAACAACATAAATGAGAGTGGAGGAAAGACCAGAAAGGTGAAGATGCTAACTAGGGTTGGGACTCGTCAGGCGGGGAGGGATGGGGAAGGGAAGAGTAGCTGGAAGACTCATGGGGTGGGGAAGAGAATACGAGGGGGTGAGGGAGTAGAGCAACCAGAGGAGAAAGGGACTAGGGAGGAGGGGGCCAAAAGAATAAGAGTTGAGGTTAAGGCGGTACCAGCTTTTCTTTCAGTAATAGGCACTGGGGAGGTCCAGGCCCATGAATAAAAATGAAATCTTTGTTCTGGAACGTCTAGGGTCTGGGCAGCGCTGGCACGGTGAACTCTCTCCGGAGAAGGTGTTGGAGAGAGATTCCCGATATAGTCTTCGTTATGGAGACTATGTGCAGAGGTGGACACCAAGAGTCAGTGAGGAGGAAGTGTGGGTTTAATGTGGGTTTTGGGGTGGATAGCAAGGCAAGGGCAGGAGGTTTGGGACTTTGGTGGAGGGGCAATGATGTCACGATTTAATCTTTTTCAGACCATCATATCTGCGTGATGGTGGGGATTGAGGGAAGCTAGGAGTTTTTCTATTTTGTGGGAATCTATGGATGGGCAGCCACACAGGAACGTCATAACCCATGGACGCTGATGGAGGATCTCTATGCTCAGTCTAGATGGCCCATGGTCTTTGGCGGGGATTTCAATTAAATTATTGCTCATGCTAAAAAACAGGGAGTGCAACCAAGGGGCGAGTGGCAGATGCATAACTTTAGAGAGGCTATTGACATATGTCAATTGATGGACATGGGTTTTACTAGTAGCAAGTTCACCTGGAA
This sequence comes from Alisma plantago-aquatica, assembly GCA_963693085.1. Lineage (NCBI taxonomy): Eukaryota > Viridiplantae > Streptophyta > Magnoliopsida > Alismatales > Alismataceae > Alisma > Alisma plantago-aquatica. The sequence goes on from OY856411.1 coordinate 120,606,842, forward strand.
GAGAGGGACGCACGTAGACAACTTGATTCTGGAAAGACTTGACCGATTCCTAGCGGACAAAAAATGGTGTGATATCTTCAATATTAGGAAGGTGAAGAACTTCCCTATCCACAATTCAGACCATGGCAAGATTCTCTTATGGACAGAATGCAGAAAGTAGGGAGAGGATCAATTTGTGAAAAGATTCAGGTTTGAAACTTTCTAGCTATCTTCACCAGAGTGCAAAAGGGTATTCACTCAGACATGGGACAACAATACAATCTTGGGTCTCATAGGGAAGACACATAAATGCACTGAAAAGTTGGTTGATTGGGTGGCGGAAAAATTTGGTAATATTAGGAGGAGAATCCATAAAGTAGAGAAGATGCTTTGCATCACTCAGAACATGTTACATTCTCATGATATGCTTCAGGAATGTGAGGGGTTGGCTAAAGAGTTGCATGAGCTTCAATGGATAGAGAGAGCTATTGGTTGGCTAGGGCAAGGACCAATGAGATGAAGGATGGGGATAGGAATACTAAATACTTTCACCATAAAGCAAGTCAAAGAAAGAGACACAACACTATGGATGGGCTTTTTAAGGAGGACGGAAGTTGGCACACGGAGCCAGATACTATTGCTGAAATCATATCTTCATATTTCAATTCTTTGTTCTCCAGTTCTCACCCTTCCGGGATGAATGAGTTCCTTAAAGGCATGGAACGGGTGGTACCAGAATCTTCATTTCCAGATTTAGAACAAGCACCTACGGAGGAGGAAGTATGGAGAGCTCTCCAACAAATGCATCCTAACAAGGTGCTGGGACCGGATGGGATGAAAGCTCTTTTTTATAAAAAAGTTCTGGGAGGTTATTAAAAATAGCTTTCTATCCTTTATCTCTAAGTGGTGGAAAGGGGAGGTGGATCTTGCAGATATTAATGATACAAATATTGTGCTCATCCCTAAAACTAACAACCCAGTCCGATTGTCTGAATATCGCTCGATCAGTCTATGCAATGTCTCCTATAAAATTATCAAAAAGGTTCTAGCGAACAAAATTAAACCACTGATGGATACGATTATATCTGAGAGCCAAAGTGCTTTCATAGGAGGAAGGATGATTATAGATAACGTGTTGGTAGCCCATGAGATGTTCAACACCATGAAACATCAGAAGAAAGGTAAAGAGGGATTGATGGCTCTCAAGCTGGACATGAGCAAAGCTTATGATAGGGTGGAGTGGCCTTTTCTAGAGAAAGTCATGGCAAAGATGGGGTTGCCGGATAGATGGTGGAATAAGGTTATTGAGTGTGTGACTAGCGTATCCCACAAGTTCATCGTCAACGGCAACAGGAGAGGATCTTCAAATCCATCTAGAGGGCTTCACCAAGGTGATCCTATATCCCCCTATATTTTCCTTTTTTGCACTGAAGCTCTTTCTTTCTCTCTTTCCAAAGCAGCACAGGATAATAAAATCCATGGGGTGAGAATCTACAGACAGGCTCTACGGGTTACTCATCTTCTCTTTGCAGATGATATCATTGTTTTCACTAGGGCGACCTCAGAAGAATGCTCCGCTTTAGCTGAAATTTTCAACCAATACGAGAGGGCATCCAAGCAGAAAATCAACTTTGAGAAGACGGAGGTTTCCTTTAGTGTAAATGTCACTGGCGAAAGGCGTGAGTTTATCAAGAACCAATTGCATGTTAGAGAGGTGGACATGCATGAGAAGTATCTTGGACTTCCCACGATAGTTGGAAGGTCTAAGAAACTAGTTTTTACTGCTATAAAGGATAGAGTATGGAAGAAACTCCAGGGGTGGAAAGAACAGCTCCTATCCAGACCAGGCAAAGAGGTTCTAATCAAGGCGGTCATCCAAGCTATTCCTACTTACCTGATGAGCATCTTCAAGGTACCGAATGGACTTATTGATGAGATCTATGCTTTCATGGCAAGATTTTGGTGGGGGTCTAAGGAGGGGGAAAGGAAGATACACTGGGTGAGTTGGGAGAGATTATGCAAGCCCAAGGAGAGTGGAGGTATGGGGTTTAGAGATTTGAAAGATTTTAACCAAGATCTTCTTGCTAAACAAGGGTGGAGATTGGTGGTGCATGGAGAGTCTCATGCTGCTCATATTTTAAAGGAGAAATACTATAGGTCCTCGTCTATTCTTCACGTGGAGCTAGGGGGTAATCCTAGTTATACTTGGAGGAGTATATGGGGAGCTATGCAGATGGTGAAGAGCAGCCTCATATGGAGGGTGGGGGATGGAAAGGACATTCACATCTATAAGGAGAGATGGATCCCACACATGGGGTGGCACGGTGAGTGGGTATTTGGTGAGCGGGCCGGTGGAGTAAAAGCTAGTGAGTGATTTGATTTGTAGGGGGCCAAAGAGGTGGAATAGGGAGGCGGTGGAGACATGTTTTCCCACACACATTGCTAGGAGGATCCTCAACATACCATTGTCACAACGACATGAGGAGGATACTCTCTTCTGGGAAAAGGAGAGTAATGGGATGTTTTCTATCAGGAGTGCTTATGCTCTCATCCGAGCAGGGGAGGACCTGGTGGATGGGAGGGATATGGAGGTCTGGAAGAGAGTTTGGAAGCAAGGTTGGCCATCGAAATTAAAACACATTATTTGGAGAGCACTGTGGAATATTTTATCGACCAAGGCAGAGATTCTAAGGAAGCAAGTGACGCAAGACGATGGATGCAATCACTGCGGGCAGCGAGAGGACAACACTCATGATTTGCTTCATTGTGATACTTCTAGACAGATATGGACAGGGGTGGAGTTTGACTGGTCGGGTCAGTTGGGTGTTCATGATGTGGGGAGCTTGGTGAGGAGTTTTCTTGACGATGTGGATAGCCGACGTAAGGATGAGGGAGCGACTCTTCTGTGGGTGGCGTGGACAGTGAGGAACAAAATATTTTTTTGAGGATCTCCCGCCTTACCTTCCGGGTCTTGTGGCTAGCTTCATCAACATGGTGGCGGATCATGCGAGCACCATGGACCTGTTGGACATTCAGTCCCCTCCACTACGACGTCTGGGATTGCTTCATGGCGCCGTCCACCCGCAGGCAGTGTGAAGATCAACACCGACACGTCTCTCACCACTATAGACGTCTGGGACGAGCTCAGGTAGCTCTTGTGGACCTTCCAATGCCGGTTAGAACAGCCGTACTCAGTGCTTAGTGCGGAGGGTATGACACGGCATGTGTTTGGCTCTTAGGGAAGGCTACTTGGACATAGTGATGGAGACGGACTGCTTGCTGCTTGTGGAAGATGTGAAGAGAGGCTGCGGCGAACGTGGTTATGATGACGTCATCACTCGGGACATCATTGAACTTTCTCATAGCTTCCTTTCTTTTAACTTTTGTTTTATTAGAAGGCAAGGCAATAGAGTAGCACATGCCTTAGCCGCTTCTGCCTGTCATTTTATTAACTCTCACTATATTGGTGGGGTGTTTGAGGATCGAATCTTTGTACTTGCTGCAATTGATTTGATTACTTAATAAAATGGCGGACGACCTTTCTCAAAAAAGTTGTAGTAAATGATTGCCACTATATATGACCAGAAAATCCTTCTTGTGAGCTAAGTATTGAGCTGCAATTCTTATAGTGACAATGATTTGCTTGCCGTATTGTATGATATGCATAGACAGTACTAACACGCATATTGATGGCTCTATAAATCTGTGTGGAAAGTCGATTGGTATTTTCCAAATATAAATTATTTAATCTCAACTATTAAAATAATGAGGATAATAATCTGAACTTACTACCATTAATTCCAACCGAATATAAAAAATTAAATCAAGGATTCACTTCATCTAAATAAAATCTTTCATTATCATACTAAAGGCTCGTCTGATTGCAAGCAGTTGCAACACATTGTATGATTTTAAAAATTGGAAATGAAAAATAGGAATTGTAACCACACCTTCAATCGTTCGGTTGCAGGTAACTTCAACTCAATTTCTTTAATTTATTGTGTTTGGTTAGAAGCTGTTTAAGTATATAGTTACGTGAAAACTTATTGTTAATGACCTACTAGTAGAGTCGAGCGCACACAACTATGCAACAGAATAAGCAATGATCAATAGCATCAATGTAACAACCTAGTGCTGCGCAGGAGTGAAAGCCAACTGTGCCTAAAAAGTGAAAACCAACCGTGCCTAGAAAGGGGGCGGTTCGTTTTCCTACTTTTGCTACATAATTCGACATAGCTGTGTGGTTGCCTTTCCTACTGTGTGTTGCAACCGCTAGAAACCAAACAGTTGGAGTTGAAAATCGTGATGACTTGGAACTGCAAGCACTGGAACGTAGCCCAATCAAACTGAGCCTAAGGGCCTGTTTGGTTGGACCAAAAACCAACATAACACAAACCAACCGCACAACTTTTTCAACTCGTTTCATTTGGTTCGACGCGGTTTTAGTTTCAGATCGGAAATGGAACCCCATGTATCTACTGTTTTTGTTGAAAATTTGGGAAATGGTACCGCGCCGAATTGTGGCGCGGTTCGTTTTCTCACCGAGCTGCGAGCTCCTGTGCGATCCCAGCACCGCTTGTCAGTCCAGAAAAAAAAAGACCGCTACGTCAGTCCTCCCGCTAGTGGTTGCATGCATGGCGTGGTAATTACATTCTGGCCTGTTCGAAGAGTGACGAATAACCTTACCGTGGTAATTAGATTAGTAATTGATTGAGCTGTAGTTGCGTCCATCTTTGCTTCATACCTAAATTACGCAATACCAAACGAGAACAAACCAACTGAATCAAATAAATCTACGTAGAACCAAACGAAATGCATGCAGCTCCGATTCATGGAATTACAATTCCTGTTTTAAAACTTAAGGTTTGCATTGGTTTTACACGAAACCAGACGAGCCCTAAGCATCAATTCGTTTCCGTCCTTTTGTCATTGTTACGTATCGCATGGCCTTTGTGTCGATATTGTTTTCCATAACTGTTGTCCTTTTTAAGTAATATATTCGGTCCATATAAACTATACCATTGAACATATAACACCTACAACGCACAAACTCTTTGTCCTTACCTGTTTGAGCAATTAGTTTTTTAACAAATGTAGTTATTTCAATTGAATAATACAACCCGAAAAATTTCTTTTGCGTCAAACCTACTGTAGCCATATACAGTTAAACGAACGATGTATAGAATTGTTAGTTGACTAATCTTGATCACAACATTGGTTAATTAAAAAAACTTATAGACTCAATTCAAATTTAACATAATGATTGCATTATCATTCATAATAAACTTATATTGGATTTCGTTGGAAACCACAAGATACATACCTTTAAGATGTGTATCTTAAGAAGAGGATTGCAACGTGAACTTCTAATAAGTACGGAGGTCTGCTGAATTACCGTGGTAACAGGAGGAAGCGAAATTGAGAATGAAAGCCAGAGAACAGCCGTTTGGCCTATGACGTCGACCCAGAATTTTTTTTCACAAAGAACATGGTGTCTGCAACTCTACTGTGCGTTTTGCAGCGTCTGCTTCTTCGGTTGCCTCTGGTCTAGGGTTAGTGCACAGGCGCAGCCGCACCGGCAGTCGCACCGTTGCCTACTAAACGAGGCATTAATTTACTCCATTATCTGTACTTTTACGGCTTCGTAGGCTATTATTTTTTAAATTAGTCTCCGCAGCAGCCCGTGCCTCCTAAATATTGATAATCAGTCCAGCAGTCTGTTACTTCTGATTATCTGTCTCACCGATCTCCACTATTATTTCCTTTTATAACTGATAGTTAATATCTTCGTTAATCCGGTACATGTGGTATACAAGAACTACTACATACTAAAACATATTTCTATTGGGTCCTATGGAGTTATTATAGGACTGCACCTACAGTAATTTTTTTTAGAGGATTCTAGGCAAGGCGAGTGAATATATGAAGGCATATGTGGATTGAATAGCCGTTATCTATGTCCACCCGTATACCTAAATATTTTAATTTACAATAAGCCACATACTCCAAGAAAATGAATGCTCTAGCCACCAATGGGCATGTTAAAGACATCATGGCAAGTTGATTGTTTTACTAAAGATGCATGGCATGCCCCTTTCACAAAATCTCTAAATGTTTACCAACAAGAAGTCACTAATCTCAACAATGTGCTTTTCATAAAGTCTCAAAACTTGGTCAATTGGCCTGCATTCATGCAGTTTCCAATATGTATCATACACTCGTTAAATATAATAGTCTTTCATTTCTTCCCAAACAATTGCCTAGAAAAGTACCCGAATTCTTAAACAACAATTGAAAGTAAAGCTCTAAAATGGTCATCTCAAACAAGCACTTCCCCGCCACAACTATAGATCAAATTAACTTCCTTACTTCCTTCGTTAATGCAAGCATTTAACTTCACAGAAATCATGTTCAAAAAATTGCACAGACATACAACCCATTCTTCTCATTTGGCGGCTCAATAATGCCCTTTGACAACAATTTGCTCTTTGAAAATGAGTTCAAAAACAAAATTTGTCATTTGGCTTTTTTCTTCTTACACTCTTTTAATGAACCTCAACCTACAGAAAGAAGCATACATGAACCATTCCCATGCTCTCTTTGTTGAAATAAATCTAAGACCATAGAGCACATTTATTTCAATACTCTTTGCCACTTATCATTCGCGAGATCCTAATATGTTCTGTAAATATATTCTTATTGTAATAGATTTTATTCTCAATTATAATTATACATTAAACACATGATATGGTAAAAGAGAATCTATCATCAAGTCTTGAGCACATGTATTCCATGACCATAGAGTACATTTATTCAAATACTCTTTTCCACTAATCATTTGTGAGCTCCTAATATGTTCCGTAAATATATCCTTATTACAACATATGTTATTCTCTATCATAATTATATATTGAACACATGATATGGTAAAAGAGAATCTATCATCAAGTCTTAAGAAGATCTTGGCGGACACAAAATTTTAATATTTTTAGACACAAATATTTAGCACCTCAACTTATCTTAATAAAAATTTCAAACAAAACTTGCATCCGAATGAGATTTGGTTCCTTCTTGTATTGATTCAATAAGTCTAACCTTTTATATATCACCATGGTTGAGCCTTTCAAGGATTCAAAATTCATCTAACCTCTGTGAGTGGCATCAAGATCTCCATGAATAATTCCATAGTTGGTGAGGATAAGAATTCCTCTGACCTCTTCAAGTGGCCCGATGATAACATTGTTGTCCTAAGATGTCATCACTTCATTATTTTGGTTACAAATAAGGGCGTGTACAAAGGAAATGTGACCTTCCCAAAAACAACCCCTTATCTGTTCTCTTCCATGCCTTAAAGAGTTTAGGAAAAGCATACAATTAATACAACTCACCTCTCATGATTTCTTTGTACTAATATAGTTCATCAATCTCTAGCACTCAACCCAGATCAATCATGTTTTACCCTTGACAAACTCTAGGTCACACACTACAGATTGCGGCATATGACAATTTTTGTAATATGTGCAATAAAACCAAGTTGTATAAAAGTCATAGTTTATTATTTTTGCCACTCCATGTGGAGGCATCACCATTTAAAAGTGTTGGCATCCACTTATATGCAATTTATATGCCTAATGATTCAAACATTTAAGTTTGTTTTATTTGTTTTGATTAGTCATCTTATCTACTTTCACCACTTTTTGTATGTAGTTTCAACACTCTCATGATATGGATGTCAACATCAATCTTCTTCATGTATCTAGATTGGCGTTAAAACTATTATTCAAATCTATTTTTTGGTGTGGCTCTTTCTTATGATTACTTATACCTCATGTATATATATTCATATTCTAATTATGTTTCCCAATGATCCGAAGCAAAAAAAAATTTGATCATTGATGAGTATCAATTGTTTATGTGGCAATATGATGAGATACACATATATGTGGATGGAAAAATACATTCAACTAAAACTTTATTAGTATTTTTGAGCAATATTAGTTATTTCATTAGTTCAAGTTCCACAACATTAGGATATTATGATATTGGTTTATAGTGCAATCATATTTGTCTAAATGTTTTGAAACTATGAATTAAAAATTATAAAATGTTGAATGAAGTTTAAGTAAATACTATACATGAAAGATAAGTAGATAGCATGATTCTAGGAGACACAATACTGTAATCACAATGCATGATATTTCAATTTTTCTACATAATACAAAGACTTTTTCAATATCAAAATCATTCAACTAATAAAATAAATTGTCATTGACCTACAATACAATGAACACATTTGGGTATCAAGCATGTCAGGGAACAAATGAATTAAAGATAGAAAGAGCTATTCTCTATTAGATAAAAGATTGATTTAGTTAAAAAATGAAAGGGTTGTCAAACTCATGTAAGTATAACAAATAATATACTATAAAATCTGTCACAGATAAAAGAAAATCTATTTTAGAAAAGTGTAACATCAGGAATATAATATAGCATGTGAAAAATATGTGCATTCACTAGTAAAGAGTTTAAGTTTTAGTCTTTTTAGCGGCATTTTCTTGAGATATACAATTTTTTACTCCCTTTTATACTTGAATAAAAGTGGCATTTCAATTGACTTTATTTCATCTTTTGGCGTAACATGAGAATGTCGAAAGTCACATCAAACACACGAGAAGACAATAACTGCAGTTATTAAGCTACTTTTATGCAAGCCGTATTGCTTCCGTGTCCATGTCCACCGTCTTGTATACATAGAGAACATCATATCATCAGTTTTTGTATTCTTTGGGACGTGGCATGCGCGAGCGGTAAGTATGATGTATGCCACCCATGGATAACCCATCCTTGTGATCGGACCTTTAGACGTGATATGATTTAGGACTTGTTAGTTCTGTGTGAACATGGAATATTCTATACCTTTAACCAGATCAAGCCACACATCGTCTCGGTTTAATTCGAAAACTACAATTCTAGTTGTCTTGTATGTGTGTCAAAAGATAAACAAGGTATAACTCAGTGTTCACACGGGTAGTAAACTTGAACTCAGATAAGTAGTGGCCATGGGGATGTACATCCTGTACATGCGACCAAGAGAAGCCATCCAGCGACATAGGGTAACGATGAAGTCACGAAGGTGACTCTTCTTCTTAACGGTGCGGACAAGACTACAGTGAAGGAAACGAATTTCAGCTTCTGGCGCTTGCTTCAGTCATCGGTCAGCACTCATGTTACATGTATCCTCCAACCTCGAGAATTCTACGCGCTTAGGGCATGCAAGCTGGAGCACTATTTCTACCTTTGTCTCGTCTGGCTTTTTAAAAAAAAGGATTTTATGCAGCTGGCTCGCACGGATTGACTTGGTTATTGGACATATCCCATTGTTTTGTACTTTTGTAATGTCTTGTTTTCATATTACGTCAAAATTCCCAACCGGCGTCTTGATCGGACATGCAATGCTACTGTGAGGTCACCACCAACTAGAGGGTCAAACTCTGAATAGTGTCTACACAGAAATAACCACTCGTTTGTTCTTTAAACATTGCCAGTCCTGGTTGACGTATATACCAACTGCATCCATCCATAGTTCAGCCTTCACGAGTGGCATCGCCAGTCGTAACTCGTCATGCGACTCATATCACATCCGCACAAAAAGGACGTCCAGGACGACAGACCTAACTTCATAATCTAGCTGGTTTGGTGCATGCTAGCTCATTTGGGGTTCAAATCTTCTATACCCAATCTCTGTACCTACACGATCCGATCCATACATTTGTGGGGTCCATAGAGGTACATCAAACGATCATTTATTGAAGAATAGTTTTATTAGAATTCTAATGAGCTACAGCTAAAAGTTTGTCCTAAGATTCAGCCACTCAAGCTATGATGTAGTTTCTCAATGTCAGCGATAAGTCCACTTTGAGGCTTAACAGGTGGAATGTGTTTCCAGTAAATTACGTCAACAATTTACTTAAAACCAACGAGGCTCGACAAAATAAAGTGGGATATATGAGCTACTGTTGGAAAAGGTATGGACTTCATTGTGTTCTAGATAGTCCTATGAGCCTTTTCATAAGTAGAATCTATTCTTGGTTTACATAGCTAACAATTGCTCTCTCCACCACGGAACCTGCCTATTGGGCTTGTTGATGGAAATCTGGAATCTATGTGTTTAATCCGGACCTACAACCAGATTTGAGATAAAAATGGACAGACTTGGATTGGATTTAGGATATTAATTTTGAATTTGAAAATTTAGATTAGGAATACGATATTTTTGTATGGTATTCAAACAAAAATTTAAATCAACAATTACATGTGTGTATTATATATACATATACATAAACATATACATATACATATACATATACATATACATATATCTATATATATACTAGACTTGTTACATCTATTTAATATATTAATTATATTTTGTATATATAATATAGTATTAACATTTATTATACATCAAACTTGTATCCAACTACGGATAGTATCCAATCAGATTGGATTCAAATTTTACAACCATAACACCTCCAGCCGAAATCAGCTGAGCTTCTTTTAAAGAATCAAGATAGTTAGACTATAGACTATATGATTCGTAACGTGCTTTTGCACTAACAAGATTTCTCAATCCATTGTGGAAGGACAATGGCTAAAACAAGGGCTGCTATGTATGGTAGGTTTTAGTGGTGGTGTACTAAGGTTAAGACACTCAAGAAGTAATCATATAAATAGAAAAAAAATAGTAAAAGTAAAATTTGCTTGCTATTGATTGGATATAAGTGGAATTGTTGGTTGTGGGATCAAGATTGGTAGTAAATTCTATTCATGTGTGTGATGACCCCAATTTTAAGGTTTTGATACCCAATATCATACTTATGGACTATGAGTGTACTTTAGGTGGTTGAACTCAGTTGTGGAATCGATCTATTTTGGAATCATCTTCACCTTAAATATTGTGGTTTTAGATGTGACTAGTGATTGTGATATTGAATTGAGTTCCAACTATGATATGTATAGCTTTTCATTAGTCATTTTGGGTACTTATCAGGTTAAGAGCTCCATTTAGCAGTCATAACAAACTCAAGTGGAAAATTGATGAGCCTTGAGGTATTTTAGGATCATAACATGTGTTGTTGGACTTGTTGAACCAAGGTTTGATGATTGCCTAAATTGAATTCAAGGCTTATATACTTATTCATGAAGTTATCTACGGAACTATGTTAGATGACCAAATGTTGTAAGCATGGGTTCAAACTTGGAAATACAAGGATTCATGTGATGAGGAACACGTGGATTAAAATTACATCTAAATCGGGGCTTCCTACTAGGAAATATAAGAGTTTGAGTTATGAAAGATTATGATTAAATGACTTTCTTGAGATTTGGCCATATACCACTCGAACAAAGTCCAAAATGGCAGGTTATTATATGTCACACAACCCATTCATTCATAATGCATTGGTCATGCTTACAATCCTGACTGTCCACACAGACCCAGGACCAAGTCATCCCTAACCTCTGCATATGGTGGAACAGAACGCATCCAAGGTGTCCTCTAGATCCGATGAAGGTGGAGTGGTCTAAGTGAATTCGTTGGCAAACCCATGACCTACACAACACTCGGAGAAAATTGAACCTTCACTTGGCTCTGGAGACCCACATCACAGAGAGAATGAATTGCCTTCTTCCAGGTGTTCTCCTATGTAGGTTGTAGTCTAGATAGAGGAAGATGATGATCTCAGGGAGGATCCCATCTTGTCTTGCCCACCTACCAATGCCATTTCCATGTTCTAGAGGAAACTTCCTCCTTGAGGCCTCAGGAGGTCCAATAAAGCTCAGAGGATGAAACCCCAGATGCGGCCACATGCTCTGTTGTGACCTTCATCCTAGAGTATGCCAATGTGCAAGAATCACCTCCCACACCATGAAAGCTCACTATGGAGGCTATGGAACCAATCAGGAAACTTAGAGGGACCTCCGTGCGCCATGGGAGCCTACTCGTTCATATCATCCTTGTCGGAGATCTTAAGTGTAGCAGCGCTTCTTCGATCTCATAGAGAAGGGGCGCGCATAACGTCAGGAAAGGAGGACCCGAGCTGAGCATCCTCCTTCACTTGTGATTTCTTACCAGTGGAAGAACCAGTAGTGGTGCCCTATGCCTCACGCGAGACAGGAGGGATTCACGTACGAGGGAGAAGAAAGGAGCGGGCGGTCTAATTGACTACCCAACCTGAACGTCGGTCCAGGTATCAACTGGCTGGCCCAACCCTGATCCAACTGGTAGGCCAAACACCTGATGAGGTGATGTGGCTTCCTTTCAGCCACTCGATCTAGAGCCGCACACATAAGATCAATGGCGCCAGTATTTTCCAACAAGGTAATTATTTTTATATCCTCAGAAATATACCATATCTTAGAAATATGATTAGAAATAGCTCGCTTGGCCATAAAGTTTCATACAAAATAACCACATAATCAGAAAAACATCACCTTTATTACTAGACCCTTCAATCAATGTTTTGAAGAACTTTAAATGATTGTTTCTAATATAGATGATAATGCTTTTTTTAACCTCAAATAATTAGCAAATGATGAACATAAAATCTGAGAAAAATACCATTGAGTCCTAATATTACAACATCTATTTCCCTCCTTCTTTGGGTATATAACCCCTTCTCTTCATACATGAGCAATCTTTTAGGCCCTACACTCTATGTCCTTCCTTTGTATTGTACTTGGAGCTTTGGGAGAAGGAAGATCAGACCTTGAAGCTTGGGTAGCTGATTCACCTTGCATGTTGAAGATCTAGTTTTAGATCAACTCTTTGGTGGTGGTTTCTTGGAGATTCTTTTCTTGGTAAGCGATCTCCTTCTTTGGATCACATTTTCTCTTCTTAAATACCCATCATCTTGTTATTCCTTGGTCTTGGTCTATGGATCATCCATGATGTCCGTTTGAGACGAACTCCTCCTCATAAGGGGTCATAGACCATGTTTGATATGGTGAATCTGAGTGAAAGGATGATTCTTTCTCTTTTCCCTTTCATTCTTGGTTCGTCCTGGGAACTATTTTCCCTTTTTTGGAACTACTTTGTGATCATGGTGTTCTTCTTGTTTGAGGTGATTCCTTGGTTGAATTTGAAGATTGGTTGGAGTTCTTGAATCTTGCGATCTTGGGAGATTCTTTCTATCCAAAAACATACGAGTTATATAACTCTTTCCCCATTTATTATTTGCATTTTTAACCTGATAATATGCTTCTGTTCTATTTCTTAAAATGTGGTCTTTATGTTAGAGGAAATTATGATGATTTAGGGTATATATTTCTTAGTAATTTAAAGAAGATTACTCTTCCTATTAAAGCCCTAATCTTTGTATCCAATTTTATGGTGATTGAATTATTGATGAGTTCATTGGTTTGTTATCTATGGATCTAAGATACTTGATAGAAAGACCATTTGTCATGAACAACATGAGATTTTAGGGCATGATTATATGCATAATATTCTGGGTTTCCCCTCTCTATACATAGCACTTTTGATGATGTTTCATGAACTAGTTTTGTGGGTTGATACACGCCATGGTTTAAGGTGTTACCCACCCTGATGATGTTTGGTATTCCCTCTTGTTAACTCCTATTTCAACCTTGTCCAAATCTATTATGATGTTGGGAAAATAGCTAACCTATGGTGGATATAATCTTATATCTTCATTTGGGTCAAAGCCATGCATAAATCATTGATTAGATCTCTTCAACACAAAGGGATGGGTATTGCATGCTTAAGTGATCACAACATAGAGTCATAGGTCAAGATATTCTACACGCGTTGTGGTCATGACTCACCCTAAGTGTGTCACACGTTAATGATGTTTAATCCTAGTACTCTCCAAACATGTGGAAGATGATGGGATTAATGATGATGTTTAATCCTAGTGCTCTCCAAACATGTGGAAGATGATGGGATTAGGGTTTAGGGGTTGAATAATGTTATGAAACCCTAATTGGTTATGTATGATACTTAACCCTAATCAACTAATAATGTGACATTGTGTTCACTCTAATGAGGATTTGTATTCCATGGTAGTATTTTCTCTCTCTTGTTTATGCAAGCCTAACCTTGTAAGTAAAATGAATGGAATAGTTGTGTAAGTGCTATGGTGAGACTTGTAAATTACAAGGTGGTGATTATGAGAATTCCTAAGGTACAATGTGTTATCATTGGTGCAAAAATTATAGGAACGAAGTTTAATAATCTAATGAGTCCCTTGTGTGTAATTTGAAGTGAAATCCTCTAGAGATTTTATTTAGGGATTGACATCCCATAGAGATTTGATGTTGATAATGACCTTATGAGAGGCAGTAATATAAGTGTCATGTAATAATGAGGCACCTTGTTGATAGTGGGTCTCAATACCATGTTAGTTCATGGTTGATATATTTATATGATGCATGGTCTTGACACATGCATGATATAATAAGATGGTACACTTACATATGTAAATAATGATGATACTTAGCGTTGTAAATATCATGGCCAAATCATGTTCAACTAATGATGTTAAATTCTATTCATGTTCCTTAACCCTAATATACTCCAAGAAAGTGGGAAATCACTTAATTAGGGTTTGATGCAATAATCATGATGTAATCTTGAAATGTCTATGTAAGTGAGACCTAACCCTAATCCTTGGGTATGTTATACTTATTGAATGTGCAAAGATGAGTAGCATATGAATATACTTTCTCTCTCCTACTTGTAAGGTTCTATCTTGCAGGTTAATTGAGTATCATAACTTGTGAATGATATGAAGATGACTAAATGATACTAGATGATGGCCATGAACCTTGATGAAGTGCACTAAAATTGTAAATATGTGAATGTTCACACCTAGTTATAATTTGTAGTGCTTAACCCGAATGCACTCCAAACTTGTGCGAGGTAATGAAACTAGAGATTGGAAATTAAATAGTATCATGGAACCTTATATTGTTAGGCATGAAACCATAACATTAAACCGAGGGGACATATGATGTATTTCTTACATTGCCTAAAATTGTTTAATATGATGAAATAATAATGAGTATTCTCTCTTTGTTTTTGTAATGTTGATTTTGTAGGTGAGATGATTATCATAGATAATTATTGCTATGGTGTATATGTTACGTGATATATGTAATGCTTATATGCCTAATGAGGTATGATGTGATGGGTAACATAGATAATGATTGCTATGGTATATATGGGATGTAATATAGATGATGCTTATATGCCTGATGAGGCATGATGAGATAATAATGAGTTACAAGAATGATGTGATTGGTGTTATGGCCTAGTGAAGGCTTGATGTCTAGTGTTAGGTTATATCCTCCAGTGACGTGATAATGGATTATTATCCCTAGTGATGTGATAATAGTGATCAGCCAGATTTTCCAATGTTAATAGGTGATGATGTTGACGACCATGTTTAAGACAGTGAGACTATGCTGCTACGAGATGATGTGACAAGTTCACACCTTGTATGCTTTATATCTCCTTAAGTTGTTTCACAATTATGCTTGCTAGATTGAATTAGGGTTGTATATGTCCACTTGTATGATGGAGCCTTAATACACCCAATTGGCATAACTAATAAAGTGAAACCCTAATCATGTAGTTGCCTAGTACCATAGATCCATCTTCAACATTAGTATCTAGACGGATGGTGAAATGAGTAACTCCTATGGGAAACTCGGAGCGCAAATTGTTGAACATGTGTAGTGTTAGTGGAGGTATCTCCTTATGTTCTAAAAGTGTTGAACTAATGCTATATTGTTGAATTATAGAACGGCCATGAGTGAGTCTGTTCTCTAGTGTTGTGCCATGTACCAAGGTATGCTAGTTGTTTTGCATGACCATAGGTTTGAGTATGAGTTGCTATCTTTACAGGACTATAGCGTCAACTATAAGTTGTTATCTTTGTAGTATGACTATATGTCACTAGGTTGCATACTCGAGCTGACCGAGTAGTGTTGGTGATGATCATGGAGTCTGTCTCTTCCATTGTTCTTGTATGGTAGTGATTTTGACTTTGCAGTAGCCAGTTGGATTTGAGTGGTACGCCTCAAATCCTTAGGGCATAATAATTAAAGATGTAACATAGTTGTGTAGTATTATTGCTTAGGGTCATATATTAATAACATTGGATGACCCTTTGTTGTGTTTCTTATACACTTTATTTTATAACAGCTATATGTGTTTTTCATATTCCATCTTAAAGTATAAGATGATTTACTGCTTAGTTGTAGAAACCAAAATTGCTTAAAGAGTGATAATTTCCTTTCTTATATTATGTAGTTGAATCTACCTATATGTTAATAGTATAATCTACTATTTAACTTATCATTGCTTATAATAGATGTTGGTGAAGAGTTATGTCTCTTGATGTAACTTTGGTCTCACCCTGTGAGATCCACTTTTTTATCAAGTGGACGTGTATGTTGGAATAGATATCATGTGGTTTGGGCTAGTAGTAAAGAGACTTGTAGTTGTTGATTCATGGATATGCAACTAGTGTCTAGTAATAGAGTCATATGTGTCGTCCCTGTACACTCAGGTCCTTGGGAGTGTTATGTGAATATTGTACATCATTTTGAGTTTTTGGTTGTATGCCATAGTCATATAGACATGTTTTGTGTACATGAGCAAATGATTATATGTAATAGGTGGTGGCTAGATAGCCAGTGAACAATGGTGTGTACTACTTTTGATTTGAATGAAATACAAGTGGAAATAGTTTATGGCTTGAATTGTGAGCTCTTCAACTGGAAATCATGTTATGTGATAGGTTTTAATTTACCCTATTTTGTGGTAATATTGTTATAAATTGATATTTCCGAGCTTCGTTTTGAGTAATCTCATTTGTGTGGAAAATAGTGTCACATTTGGTGATATTAGAGCTATACGCCCATTGAGTCTATAGGGACACTAGGACTCTAGGATGATGTCTAAGATGAGAACATGAAATAAAATATGGTGCATATTTCCCAACCTCAGTAATTGAGTGCCCTCACCAGGTATTCAAATGATGAAGGAAAGGGAGTATGGAATTCTTAGGTTGTTATTACTCAGATTAAGTAGTCATTTTGAAACAATCTAAAGAGCATGACAGATCAGAAATCATGGTATTAATACCCCATCTTACCCTAAATAAGATGAGAAATACATCAAAATATACCTATACATTAAATGTTTGGTGAATAAAAGAGAGAGATATGACACCATCAAACTTAAACCTGAGCACTAGTAAGCTATGATAGGTTCTTGAAGTTGTAATTTCCAGAAGTTATAAAGCAAAAAGATAGATAAATGTGTGCTAATGAGGTGAGTCAATGTGTAAAATCCATATATGAAGGAGAGAACTTCTAAGATAAGTATGAAGGGAGTAGATAAATAAGAACAAATAATGAATGAACAAAATGGAACCTAAGTTAATCTTAGACCAACCTATGAGTATAAGAAAGTGTAAAGTGCAATCTCCATGGTATGTGAGAGAAAATAAGGGAGATGATCCCTATTCAATATAGAACATGTGAAAAATAATGATATGTCTCTTGAGGTGAAGTTGTAAAACATGGTAACACCTTGGGATACACAAGAAAATGATGAATAGATAATAAAGGAATAATGATATGTGTTCATCTTTAAAATTCATATGTTGATGGAATGGAAATCAAGATGAAACAGGGTAAAATGATACATGAGTAGTGGTAGACATGTATAATAACAAAAGAAAGTTGGTAACCCCCTTCTCCTTATTAGCAATCCCTGGGTGGTGATGTGGTGATAAGAGAACTGTGTTCCCTTTGTGTTCTTTCTTTCTAGGGATGTGACATCCAATTGAGTTTTATATCACTTTGTTATAACCATGTCTCCCGATAACCCCCAATTAAGGGAGACCGAAAGGTCAGAGCCGTTAACCAATAACCCAGAGCAAAGGTTCGACAAATAATCAATAACAATTAATAAACTTTACCAACTAAATTGAAAACTGGTATACAATAAAACTTTGCTTACCTTTTTAAAATTGGGATTTCTAATCTTCTATCCATGAAGATACTACTCTAACTAATCCTCCTGTGCACGTTAATTCTCATTTAATTCTGCATATGCCACTTTACTGTTTGTTCTTTTGATTTGTACCTAAAACGCCGACAAACAAAACGTCGGTCAGAAAGAAGCTAGTATGTGGGGGAAACAATAATCGTGCAACTATGATAACAAAGTAATCAGTCAATTATCAATTAACAGCCAAGAATACATTTTATACCATACTACTCAATCAATACCTATCCACAACAATGTGTTGTCCCTGCAGTGGACTTATATGATACCTCTATAAAGGTAGATCTTTACCCCCATGGTCCTACCTTACAGTTAGCCAATACATAGGGTAATAGAGTTGCATGGCACTACCCAAAGGTAGCCCAATATCTAACTCAATATGACTTGATGGACCTACCCTCTAGGTAGCCATATACTAAGTCATTCAATGACCTGATGGACCTACCCTCTAGGTAGCCATATACTAGGTCAACCATTAAGCCACAGAGGGGACCATGATCTGAGCTAGTAGGCACATATCTTATGTGATAGTCATATCCACATTATAGTTTGCATGAATTAAAATCATCCAACAATTAATTCATGACATCGATGAAAACTTCAGTAAACCTAGAAAAACTAATTCGAGATATTCATAAGTGTAACCACATACCTTCAATTGTAGATTTCAAGAAAGATTCAAGTATGCAGAGAAACCCAATCAAGCAAGAAATGAGGAATAGAAATCCTAAAATAAAAGTACCAATTTCCTTTTATTAATATTTATCCAATTTTACCACATTGCTTAGGATTTCAATTCCAATTTTAGGGCTTCTTTGGAAATCAGGGTTTTTGCCTCCATTATTAATATTATGATCTCTAATTTATCAAAACTACATAAAACCCTCCATTCCTTTCATTTTAATATACCCAATAGTATTTAGGATCATTATTTGGCAATTTACCTTCTTAATCCGAATTATCAAGGTTTTTCTCTTCCTTTATCCCCAAATTAGGGTTTCCATATATATTATCCTTTATTTATGGATTACAACTTTAAATTAGGCAACCTTGCATTCAAAATGGATAAACAAACCACCTTTATCATTAACAGGGTTATTCGTATCAATTTGACTTATAAATTCACCGAAATACACCCTTTATCTTCAATTAGGGTTTCTCATCAACTTTTAATACATTTTACTAGAAAATTAAAGGACTTTTGTAAAATGGAGCAGAATCAAGTTTTCAAAGGATTTTTATTAGATTCGTCATATTTTTATACACAACTTTCATTTATAAATTTTTTCCATTAGACAAACCTATTAATTTCTATGAATTTTGCAAATAAAACCCTTTTCCTGGATTATTCGATTAGAGAGGAATAGTTACCAAAAATAACGGGCCGCTCGATCTGTGGTCTAGTGATCCGCTTCTTGGATCTAACGATCCTGGTTGCACGCACCTACCAAAAGCCACTCCCGCTCTGGAGCGTTGGATTCAGTTGAGATCACTGTAGACTCAGATCGTAGGGCGACGGGTCGTCGTTTTCCTCAGTTCTCAGCAACCTCGTGAAGTCAACCTGGAGGTTGACTCTGAGCCCTCGACGTCCTCTGCCCACACCGATCGGCCAAGGAGCTCCACCTCCTCTCAACGAAGTTGGTGGATGGTCCAATTATTTTCCTGAACTCTCCAACGATGTCCTTTACTCACCGAACTCTGGCGAGGGCTACTGAGATGCTGGGGATGCAAGTCATGATGAAAAGACCAATCGAGCGCACAAAAATGCTCCTTGCACTATTCCGTAGGGGGTTGAGCTAGTGAGAAAAGTTGTTGATTCCCTCCATAATCCACCCCTATATATAGGGTCGATGTTAGCTTGTGAGGTTTGGGCGTTTCCCAGAACCACCTCCAATCCTAGTCAAACTAGGGGTGTTTCCGTTCGTTTTCATCTCTTGAGTTCAAAGTACAACTCAACAAGCTTGACCACTCATTGAATCATGAGGAAACTAAGAGGGGAAAATCCCTCTGACATAGCCAAAGTCCTAGTCCACCTGGGACTTAGACAATTGAGTGGCACCTATTGGATTAAGATCCAACGGCCCACCTTCTTCGCGTTCAACCAAATAAAGGAAACCTTTGTCTAAATTCCCTATTAAAACCATATTTGAGGAGATCTTGAAAAAGAAATAACTCTCAAATCTGATTTCCTTTTTAAATAAAATTTTGAGGAAACATTGTTCGTACTTTTATCTTCCATCCTACAAAAATTGGGATTATAATCTCAAGTAAATGATCCTTTTTCTTTGATTTCAAGTTATCATCTAATTAATCATATTTTCCATATCTTTTCTATTTCTTTTACCATTTAGTTATTATTCTGAGTTACTTGAACCCCATGGAACCCTAATAACTCAAAATTCTATTTTTGGAATTTATCCCTCAGCCTTTTGTTCTTATTTTATTTATTTTCTTATATACTCCTTATCCAATTGAATTTCTTTTTCATTTCTTTTTCTTTTCCCTTCAATTGGGCTCAATGGCTAATACGGCCCATTAAGAAAACACACACACGAAATCATTCAAATCAACTCATCAAATCAATCGTGGATTGCATGTATCTTTAAATAGAAACTCATTACATGTTTTGGGAAAATGGGGTTATAACATCCTCCCCTCCTTATAGGAATTTTGGCCTCAAAATTCAATAATATAGCAAACAAACAATTCAGGATAAGACTTTTCCATGTCCATCATTGGCCCTTATGTGGCTTTACCATACTCATGGTGCCTTCAAAGAACCTTTATCATCACATATTCTTTTCTTTGAGTTCTTTCATCTTGGCATCTATAAACTGCACAGGTGACTCGGGTGATTTCAGCCTCCCTTGGGGCTCTCTAGGTTCATTGTTTAGCTCATGGTCTGGGTACCTCACATAGTACTCTAAATTGGACACTTGGAACTCATCACACCTTTCTTTATCCTGAGGGGTAGGGTTATCCATAACTTTCTCCACCAATCCATCTCAAATGGACCCATATATCGGAGACTCATCTCTCTTAGCTATAAATTAGAGGGGTCAGATTTTTATATCACATATTCTCCCACAGTGAACTGCATGTTATTCTACTTTGCATCCGCTCATGACGCTTGACGTCTCTAGGCTCCTTTCAGCCATTGCATGATCAAAGCATCTTCATCTACACACACTGTGGTCCTTTCACCAACTTCACCTTACTGAAGTGGTGACCGACACAACCTCCCTTGTAGATCTTCTTTAAAACTCGATACTGGCTATAGTGGTTATCATTATATCTTTCATAGGACAAGAACTGTCTCTAGATATCACCCTAAACAAGCACACATGCTCTCATCAGAACCTCTAGTCTGGATCATACTATCCATTAGTAAGGGGCGATAAACTGTACCAACATTGAGTTATGTATGTTTCTACTTCCACCTCATGGAAGTGAACCGTTAGGTCATACTCAAGAACTTTTGAAATCACATCATGGTGTAGTTGAACCATCTCCCTCATATGTAGTTCAACCAGATCTGTTCCTTGACAGAACTCTTTCATTCTCATGTCCTCTAGGTAAGGCAATTTACCAGAACCCATATTGCATTTTGACCTTTCTTGGTCCAGGGGAGACTTACAACATTCATAGTGATGAACTCCCTTTCTCTTTCGGGGAAACTTTATCCCTTACATCAAAGCATTGGCTTATTGGTGTTTGTCCCTTTCCCTCATCTTGCATGGCCATATACCACATGCAACTTTATCTTAGGCATCTAAAGTACTATTGTCACTTATTATCTTTGTAGTACCAAGGTATATCACGATCTCCTGCATTGTTATGATTCCTCAAGCTGGATACCTCGAAAACTCTAAACCATTCTAATCAGGGTTTTATCACCTTCCTTTCCACGGAAGTGCATCTGAGGTTCTACCACCATCCTTCCATTGCATCAAAGACTAGGCTGGCTAACCAATCAACCATTAAATTGATCAATCATTATCGTTACATCTGGGTATTAGCCAAACATATCTCCTTTTCAATCTTAGGGTTAGCCTAACAACCTTTTATAACCTCTAGCTAAACTAGGTAGATATATCCCAACCAGAGCATCCATTACCTCTTCACATCCTTCGATATCAGGTAATGTTGAAGACATACTACCTCCATGTATTCCTCTTAAGTCTCATCTCGAACTCTAAGTTTATCTTTATCAAGAAAACTCTGAGATCATCCTCTTGGTTATCAAACTCAACCTTGTATCACATGCAGATCCCACATAGCTCATGATAAAACATTCTCACAAGGTGATTATCTTAATACTCTTATCGTTTGTACCTGTCCATGTATCATTCACTCGACCAAGGTATGTTATCATCTCTGTCCTCATACCTCATAGCAACGTTCCAACCCACCACATCTTTTATCCTTGGTGTATGGCACGCATACTATCCCATCTCTAACTCCCATAACAAGAAGAAATAAGCATTTGGCGGCCGTCCAAACACAAAGTTCTTCCTGTTCCAAGAGTAGAGATGGCACATCCCACCTTGCCAATACACCTTCAAAGCTAAGTTGAAACATGCAACTTATGTCTCACAATCATCTTGATATCACAGATTACTTCCATGGTAAACTGGTCTGAAACCTATTTGGTCCAAACACAATCCTTGGTCATCTCCTCTAGGTCTATAGAGTGTCGACACTTTTGGGGTCATCCCTTTTCCCTTATGCGTCCGGAGAGTGCCCTACTTATCTGCCCTTTGGGTCCCATGAGTTCATGAAGGTGATCAATCTCCTAACCCATGGCCCTCGGACAATGATAGCTGTTACCTTCTGACCCTATGGTCATGTGCAACTAGGGAATTAGGCAACTCCTACTACCATCGGTCTTATCCTTACCTGACCCTAGGATAGACTTAGGATTCTCTTATAGTACATGTTCAACTTATAACCTTACCCAAGCATTCATCACCTCTCTTCCTACATTCATGGGATGACTTTCATCCTTTCATAGGGATCATGGCAACCTGCCTACCTTGGTCAAGCCCCATACCGGTTAGTTCCATGGTAACACATCCACAAGCACATAGAGATGGTTATCTATGAGTCTATAGGTTCATTCTTATGCCATGTACTCTTCAGTTAGCTTCTCAAGATCCTATGAGACCTCCTTAGGTTACCTCAAAAACCAACAAAACTGGTATACACCCAACCAAAGGGTCCCTCTCCCAGGATGGGAGGAAACTAAAACTCTTGACAACAAGGTCACAAACGTCCTTCTATCTAGGGTTTACATCCACATAAGCATGCTTAACCCTAGCAAGCTACTACATCACAAGAAGACCACCTACTAAACCATGCTAGGTCATACTTGTTCCCATTCCTCAACATTAGATCAACTTAGTTGTGAGGGGTTCATCGAACATACCCTTAACTTAAGGGGAAACTATAGAGACTCAAATCTCATCTTGAGCATCGGGTACACTACTTCTCATCTTAGGCCTAGGAACCCTAGGTCCACCTTTGGGTGTCCAACTGCATGCTCAATCTCTTAACCATGAATCAAGCACGTCTAAGGTATTTCATGTACTTCCATGATCCTTTTATTTAAGCAGCACCACAGAGTTGAGTCCTCCTCAAGGACAACCAACTAGGTATATTGCCTCACAACTGGTTACCTAAACCTCCTCAGGGTCTAAGGCACTCTATGTCTCCTCTCAGTAGGTAATACTTACACCATAGGCACATAGGTACCAAAAGCATCATCCTCTCTCTAGGGTTTGGTTCCTCTAATGGCAACCAAGATATCATCAACCTCCAAGGATCGAGCATGAGGCAACCCCTAACATCTACTCAGGTCACATCATCCTCAACTCCCCATTGTTCCTCATGTCTTGGAATCTAAGCTTCCAACCCTTTTGCTTGGGTCCTACTTTCTCTCTCCAGAGCTAATTCCACATCCAACCTTCCTACTAGAGGTCCTTTCTCCATGAAGGCTTGAGCTCACAAGCATACCCCTATGTGGGTGAAGCCTATGCTCGAACTTATGTTTGCTCAAGATTATCCATAACCCCTTATGCTTATCTCATAAGCCATCCATCATGATCCCTTGTCTGGTGTTTCATCCTATTGTTAGCACTACTGATGCACTCTGGGTGCAAGCTATATCCTACTTGCAACAGCCCATAAGGTTTCTATAGGTTCTTCTCTAACCTCATCCATGAAGGAGCTATCCTTCGCTCAAATATGCACGACTCTTCCCAGGGTTGGGTTGTCAAAGGTACTCGGTCATCAACCTCTCATGGTTCATATGGCATCCAAGGCATTTTTATCATGACATCTAACGCATCATGTCATCTCTCTCTCTAACCTTCACTTAGGGTTAGGGTTAACATCATCCTCAAAGGATTTGCTAGGTCTCTACTTTTAATGGGGGTCTCTACCTCCAAGACTAACTCTCTCTACTCATCCTCCTGCTAAGGAGGTCTATCCTCAAGTCTCTCCTGAGGCAACGATAACTCATGTCATACGACCTAAGCATGTATCTAATCCTTTACGCTTACTCTATTAAGCTTATGCTCATGATATCTTATTTACATGCTTTTTATTAATTTGGTGGAGGATTCCTTAATACTTATCAACCTTACCCATACCTCGAGAGGGTGAGGAGAAGAGAGGAAATTCTAATCCTTAAGGTCCTTAATAGAATTTCAGTTGAGAAGGGATGAACAAGATGAGAGAGTCCTAAAGGTATCTTATTTTGAATCATACCCTAAGACTTTGTCCAGGCAGTCACACGGATCCGGGAGTCCTCGTATTCCTACTAACGGTGTGAAGGAAAATATTGCTAGCCCCTGGTCGTGATCCTTTTCTAGACACCTCCGTCTTTTGGATAATCCTCTAATAACTCCTTTGGGTTCTACAAAATTTGTAAAATTTAATAATTATTAAAGATTAAATGAGGAACCTATGCTCTGATACCAAGTGTTACAACCTTTTCTCCTGGTAACCCCCAATTAAGTGAGACCGAAAGGTCAGAGCCGTTAACCAATAACCCGGATCAAAGGTTCGACAAATAATCAATAACAATTAATAAACTTTACCAACTAAACTGAAAACTGGTATAAAATAAAACTTTTCTTACCTTTTTAAAATTGGGATTTATAATCTTCTATCCATGAAGATACTACTCTAACTAATCCTCCTGTACACGTTAATTCTCATTTAATTCCGCATATGCCACTTTACTGTTTTTTCTTTTCATTTGTACCTAAAACGCCGAAAAACAAAACGTCGGTCAGTAAGAAGCTGGTATGTGGGGGAAACAATAATCGTGCAACTATGATAACAAAGTAATCAGTCAATTATCAATTAACAGCTAAGAATATGTTTTAATCCATACTACTCAATCCATACCTATCCACAACTCTGTGCTGTCCCTGCAGTGGACTTATATGATACCTCTATAAAGGTAGATCTTTACCCCCATGGTCCTACCTTACAGGTAGCCAATACATAGGGTAATAGAGTCGCATGGCACTACCCAAAGGTAGCCCAATATCTAACTCAGTATGACTTGATGGTCCTACCCTCTAGGTAGACATATACTAATTCATTCAATGACCTGATGGACCTACCCTCTAGGTAGCCATATACTAGGTCAACCATTAAGCCACAGAGGGGACCATGATCTGAGCTAGTAGGCACATATCTTATGTGATAGTCATATCCACATTATAGTTTGCATGAATTAAAATCATCCAACAATTAATTCATGACATCGATGAAAACTTCGGTAAACCTCGAAAAACTAATTCGAGATATTCATAAGCATAACCACATACCTTCAATTGCAGATTTCAAGAAAGATTCAAGTATGCTGAGAAACCCAATCAAGAAAGCAATGAGGAATAGAAATCCTAAAATAAAAGTTCCAATTTCCTTTTATTAATATTTATCCAATTTTATCACATCACTTAGGATTTCAATTCCAATTTTAGGGTTTCTTTGGAAATCAGGGTTTTTGCCTCCGTTATTAATATTATGATCTCTAATTTATCAAAACTACATAAAACCCTCCATTCCTTTCATTTTAATATACCCAATAGTATTTAGGATCATTATTTGGCAATTTACCTTCTTAATCCGAATTAGCAAGGTTCTTCTCTTCCTTTATCCCCAAATTAGAGCTTCCATATATATTATCCTTTATTTATGGATTACAACTTTAAATTAGCCAACCTTGCATTCAAAATGGATAAACAAACCACCTTTATCATTAACAGGGTTATTCTTATCAATTTGACTTATAAATTCACCGAAATACACCCTTTATCTTCAATTAGGGTTTCTCATCAACTTTTAATACATTTTACTAGAAAATTAAAGTACTTTTGTAAAACGGAGCAGAATCAGGTTTTCAAAGGATTTTTATTAGATTCGTCGTATTTTTCTACCCAACTTTCATGTATAAAGTTTTTCCATTAGACAATCCTATTAATTTCTACCAATTTTGCAAATAAAACCCTTTTCCTGGATTATTCGATTAGAGAGGAATAGTTACCAAAAATAACGGGCCGCTCGATCTGTGGTCTGGTGATCCGCTTCTTGGATCTAATGATCTTGGTTGCACACGCCTAACAAAAGCTGCTCCCGCTCTGGAGTGTTGGATTCAGTTGAGATCACTGTAGACTCAGATCGTAGGGCGACGGGTCGTCGTCTTCCTCAGTTCTCAACAACCTCGCGAAGTCAACCTGGAGGTTGACTCTGAGCCCTCGACGTCCTCTGCCCACACCGATCAGCCAGGGAGATCTGCCTCCTCTCAACAAAGTTGGTGGATGGTCCAATTCTTCGCCCGAACTCTCCAACGCTGTCCTTTACTCGCCGGACTCCGGTGAGGGTTACCGAGATGCTGGGGATGCAAGTCATGATGAAAAGACCAATCGAGCGCACAAAAATGCTCCTTGCACTATTCCATAGGGGTTGAGATAGCAAGAAAAGTTGCTGATTCCCTCCATAATCCACCCCTATATATAGGGTCGATGTCAACTTGCGAGGTTTGGGCGTTTCCCAGAACCACCTCCAATCCTAGTCGAACCAGGGGTGTTTCCGTTTGTTTTCATCTCCTGAGTTCAAAGGACAACTCAGCAAGCTTGCCCACTCATTGAATCGTGAGGAAACTATGAGGGGAAAATCCCTCTGACATAGCCAGAGTCCTAGTCCACCTGGGACTTAGACGATGAGTGGTGCCTGTTGGATTAAGATCCAATGGCCCACCTTCTTCGCGTTCAACCAAATAAAGGAAACCTTTGTCTAAATTCCCTATTAAAACCATATTTGAGGATATCTTGAAAAAGCAATAACTCTCAAATCTGATTTCCTTTTTAAATAAAATTTTGAGGAAACATTGTTCGTACTTTTATCTTCCAGCCTACAAAAATTGAAATTGTAATCTCAAGTAAATGATCCTTTTTCTTTGATTGCAAGTTATCATCTAATTATTCATATTTTCCATATCTTTTCTATTTCTTTTACCATTAAGTTATTATCCTGAGTTACTTGAACCCCAAGGAACCCTAATAACTCGAAATTCTATTTTTGGAATTTATCGCTTAGCCTTTTGTTCTTATTTTATTTATTTTCTTATATACGCCTTATCCAATTGAATTTCTTTTTCATTTCTTTTTCTTTTCCCTTCAATTGGGCTCAATGGCCAATAAGGCCCATTAAGAAAACACACAAGGCTATCATACACGAAATTCATTCAAATCAACTCATCAAATTAATCGTGGATTGCATGTATCTTTAAAAAGAATATCATTACATGTTTTGGAAAAATGGGGTTATAACACACTTCGTGTGCATGGTTTTGATGTGACCATGAGATGGGTACTTTGAAAAGTATATGTTGGTCTTGGACTTTAGTTCCAAGGTAGTGACATCTATGAATAATGATGTTTTGTGGATTTTCCAAGATGATAGGAAGAATCTTCTAACATGTTTGGTATTGATAATGACAGATGAAAAGTGATGAGATAGGAACGTGATGTGTTTTTGACACATGTGGAGGATACCAAGGTGAGAAATCATAGTATCCAAGAAGTGTCAAATGAATGCAAGTTTGATAATATGTTTCTTGATGAGACATTAAGTGTTTTGCTTCCTAGAAAGATGGACTCTAAGATCAATATGGTTACTAATACCCGACCTATAGTATGGGTATCACATGTTAGGTGTTTATGCATCATATAAAATGATGTTTGCGAGGAGGCAAGAGTTAAATAAGCAATTGCAAGGTTTGCTTGGGAAAAGAGTTATATAATATTTTATGAAGAATCAAGAAATGGTTTGGGTTATAGATACTTTGAGTAGAAAATCTTTCATGTCATCATTTGCAAGGAAGGCGTAATTGTATTCTTTCATGTTCCCTAAAGATGACATGAACCGATGGTGATTTCTAAGCTTAACATCTGAGGGTGTTCAATGATGGTAGAATTGGCCCCATCAGTCGATGGTGACATGATGCATCACAACTGATGGTGGTTTAGGTTATCACATGATGGTAACTAGGTATCATGAGATGCTTTAATTAACCCTTAAACTAATGGTTTCTCTGGTTATATGATCCAAGGGTTACACCTACATATCAACCATTAGTTTTGAAATGTTAAACCTAACCAATGGTTGTGCATGAATGCTATAACATCCAATTGTTTATAATGAATCCTATAGTATAATGTTTTGGTTCTCATAATGAGAATTCAATTGTCACTACCCTTAAACTTGTAGTCTTACCTTTGCTCTCAGATATATATGTAAAACTCCCATTTTTGTGGACCTTATCTTATAATGTTACAATTTGAGAAGGTGGCGTATAAGTTAGAGTTTCCACCTAAGTTGTACCAGGTACATATAGTGTTTCTATGTTAAGGAAGTGTTACTTGACATAGAGTTGACTCTATAGCCAGTAGTGGTAGAGATATTTGAGGGTGTGTCCTATGTGTAAAATCCTATGTTAATCCTAGATAAAGGAGGTCATGTTGGTTGAAGTTTTATGATATCACTATGGAATAGAGGAGGACATGTAAGAGTTTAAAGATGTGATGCATGGAAGTATCTGTATCTTTTTGTGTGGGATTTCGGGAACGAAATCCTTGTTAGGGGTTTATGGTTGTAAGGCCCCTGTCCTAGCTTAATGATAATTTGTGCTTACTTTTCTTAATAAGGTGCTTAGAACCTTTCTCTAATCCTTTGGGATGTTTTGTTATCTTTTGACAAGCTTATGTTTCAGGTTTGAACCTGTTTGATTGTTGTTTGAACTATGTTTGCTTGTTTCGGATCAAAATACAATTTACCCAAGTTGAGATGTTATCTTGCAATTTTTCACATGCTGAATAAGCCCTTAGTGCTTTAGCAACATGAGAGAGAGAATAATTCTATGGGGCACTTTGTTGGACCTTGGTTAATGAGGTAGCATCATATGGTGATGATACAGTTTTTAGTGTTTAGTTGGTGTTGACCCTGTTGAGATTCCCTAAGTGTAGCAACCCTATGTCTCGACCTCATGGTATGTTTTGGAGTGTCTCCACCAAGACACCCTCTCTTGATGTTTTTGTCTCAGCATAGATAGTCTTGGATGTGTGGTCTCGACTGGAATGACCTAGAGATAGTGGGTCAAGACAGTTTGTCCTCTAGTGTCTCGGCCATGTGCATATGTGACCTAGGGTTTCGACCTAGATATGTTGAGAGGTGTATTGACTGAGACAAAAGGGTAACCAACCTTAGAGGTCATGACCCCATTTCTGGATAAACATAAACATTTTGTATTATGCATTTGAGTGGAGGAAAGACTTTTTCTTTGATGGGCATGTGTCCCTTGGTGCTCTATGATGTTGGCACATCATAAAACCTCTACTTCCCTCCTCCTTTGGGTATATAACCCCTTCTCTTCACACATGAACAATATTTTTGGCCCTACACACTTTCTCCTTCCTTTGGATCGTCCTTGGAGCTTTTGGAGCAACGAAGATCAGACCTTGAAACTTGGGTGGCCGATTCACCATGCATGTTGAAGATCTAGTTCTAGATCAACTCTTTGGTGGTGGTTTCTTGGAGATTCTTTTCTTGTCAAGTGATCTCCTTCTTTGGATCACATTTTCTCTTCTAAAATACCCATAATCTTCTTCTTCCTCAGTCTTGGTCTATGGATCATCCATGATATCCGTTTGAGAGGAACTCCTCCTCATAAGGGATCATAGACCATGTTTGATATGGTGAACCCAAGTGAAAGGATGATTCTTACTCTTTTCCTTTTCATTCTTGGTTCGTCCTAGTAATTGTTTTCCCTTTTATCGAACCCCTTTGTGATCATTTTGTTCTTATCTTATGAGGTGATTATTTATTTGAAGTTGAAGATTGGTTGGAGTTCTTGAAGTTTGAGATTTTGGGAGATTGTTTCTCCCCAAAAATAGGCAGGTTATATAACTCTTTCCCCATTTATTTTTTGCATCTTTAACCTGATAATATGTTGTTGTACTATTTATTAAAAATTTGATCTTTATGGTAGAGGAAACAATGATGATTTAAGGTATGGATTTTGTAGTAAGTTTAAGAAGATTACTCTTCCTATTAAAACCCTAAATCATTGTACCCAATTTTGTGGTGATTATATCATTGATGCGTTCATTGGCTTGTTATGTATGAATCTAAGACACTTGATAGATAGACAGTTTATCATGAACAGTAGGAGATTTTAGGGGATGATTATATGCATAATAATATGGGTTTCCTCTCTATATACATAGCACTTTTGATGATGTTTTGTAAACAAATTTTTAGGGTTGCTGCACGCCATGGTTTAGGTTGTTATCCACCTTGATGATGTTTGGTATTCCCTATTGTTAACTCATTTTTTACCTTGTTTAGACTTGTTATGATGTTGGGAAAATATCTAACCTATGGTCGAGACAACCTTATATATTCATTTGGGTCGAAACCATGCATAAATGGTTGATTATATCTCACCAACACAAAGGGACGGTTGCTTCACGCTTAACTGATTGCAACACAACATCACAGGTCGAGATATATTGCACGTGTTTTAGTTGGGACTCACCTTGCATGCATCTCGACCAAAACTGAGTTGCACACCTCATGACCAAAACATAACCAATTAGGGTTTCATAACGTTATTCAACCCTAAACCCTAATCCCATCATCTCCCACATGTTTGGAGAGCACTAGGATTAAAAACCATCATTAATGATTTGATCAAATGTAGTCCATTACACTAGTTAGTGTCCATGCACATACTATGTGCATAAATATTGCTCACTCAACATGGTTTCAGAACCTACAGTGCGTGCAACATGTGACTCTACCTGCAACGTGTGTAAAAGAACCTTGATTCACAATCTGTGCAAGGTATCAGTCGCAACGCGTGCAAGGTCATTTCATCCGCAGTATCAGTCGCAACGCGTGCAAGGTCATTTCATCCGCAACATGTGCAGGGATGTCTTGCTCATGACATGCACAAGGCTCACCTTGCATGCAATGTGTGCACAATCAACTATTTGTGTAACCCCAACCTTATAAGTAAAATGAAAGGAATAGCCATGTAAGTGCTATGGTGAGCCTTCTAAATTACAAGATGATGATTATGAGCATTCCTAAGATATAATGTGTTATCATTGGTGCAAGAACTATAGGAACAAAGTTAATAATCTAATGAATGCCTTGTGTATAATTTGAAGTGAAATCCTCTAGAGATGTGATTGAGGGATTGACATCCCATAGTTATGTGATGTTGATAATAAACTTATGAGAGGAAGTAATACAAGTATCATGTAATAATGAGGCACGTTTTTGGTAGTGGGTCTCAATACCATGTTGGTGCATTATTGATATATTTATTTGATGCATGGTCATGACACATGCATGACATAATAAAACGGTACACTTACATATGTAAATATTGATGATACTTAGTGTTGTAGATATCATGACCAAATCATGTTCAAATAATGATGTTGAATCCTATGCATATTCCTTAATGTTAATATGTTCCAAGAAAGTGGGAAGTGACTTAATTAGGGTTTGATGCAATAATCATGATGTAGACTTTAAATGGCTATGTGAGTAAGCCCTAACCCTAATCCTAGGGTATGCCATACTTATTGAATATTCATGGATGAGTAGCACGTTATTGTACTTTCTCTCTCCTACTTTTAGGGTTCTATCTTGTAGGTTAATTGAGTATCATAGCTTGTGAATTCTATGAAGATGACTAAATGATACTGGATGATGGCCATGAGCCTTGATGAAGTGAACTAAAATTGTAAATATGTGAATGTGCACACCTAGTTATAATTTATAGTGCTTAACCCTAATACACTCCAAACTTGTAGGAGGTAATGAAACTAGACACTGGTAACTAAATTGTGTCATGAAACCTTATGTGGTTAAGCATGAAATCCTAACCTTAAACTGAGGGGACATATGATGTATTGCTTACATTCCCAAAGTGTTTAATATGATGAAATAATATGAGTATTCTCTCTCTATTTGTATAACATTGATTTTACAGGTGAGGCGATTATCATAGCTAATGATTGGTATGGTGTCTTTGTGATGTGATACATGTAATGGTTATATGCCTGATGAGGCATGATGTTTTGGGAAACATAGCTAATGATTTCTATGGTATAGATGTGATGCAATACATGTGATGCTTATATGCCTAATGAAGCATGATGAGATAATAATGAGTTACAAGAATGATGTTATTGGTCTTATGACCTCATAAAGGCTTGATGCCTAGTATGAGTTTATATCCTCCACTGATGTGATAAGGGATTATTATCCCTAGTGATTTGATAATAGTGATCAACCTGATATGGCAGTGTTAACAGTTGATGATGTTAATGACCTTGTTTAAGGTAGTGAGACAGTGTTTCCCTGAGATGATGTGACAAGTTCACACCTTATACATTTTATATCTTCTGAAGTTATGTCATAGTTATGCTTGCTAGATTGAATTAGGGTTTTATATGTCCACCTGTATGATTGAGCCTTAATACACCCAATTGGCATAAATAATAAAGTGAAACCCTAATCATGTAATTTCCATGTACCATAGATTCATCTTCAGCATCAGTATCTAGCTGGATGGTGAAACGAGTAACTCCTATAGGAAACTCTGAGTGCATATTGTTGAATACGCGGGGTATCAATGGAGGTATCTCCCTATATCCTTAAAGTGTTGAAATAATGGTATAATGTTGAACTATAGAATGGCAATGTGTGAGACTATTCTTTAGCATTGTGCCATGTACCAAGGTAGTCTAGTTGTTTTACAGGACCATAGCTTTGACTATGAGTTCCTATCTTTACAAGACTACAGGTTTGACTATAAGTTGATGTCTATGTAATATGACCATATGTCACTGTGTTGCAAACTCGAGTAGTGTTGGTGATGATCATGGAGTCTGGCTCTTCCATTGATCTTCTATGGTACTGATTTTGACTTAGCAGTGGTTAGTTGGATTTGAGTGGTACACCTCAAATCCTCAGGGCATAATAATTAAAGATGTAACATAGTCGTACAATATTATTGCTTAGGGTCATATACGAATAACATTGGATGACCCTTTATTGTGTTTCTTTTACTATTTATTTTATAACAACTATAAGTGTTCTTCATAAACCTTATTAAAGTATAAGATGATCTACGTATTAGTTGTAGAAACTAGAATTGCTTAAACAGTGGTAATTGCCTTGCTTATATCATGAAGTTGAATCTTCCTATCTATTAATAGTATAATATGTTGTTTGGCTTATCAATGCTTATAATAGATGTTGGCGAAGAGTTATATTTCTCACTAGGACTTTGGGCTCACCTTGTGGGATGCACTTTTTTTTATCAGGTGGACGTGTATGCTGGAATAGATTTCGTGTGGTTTGGAGTAGCAATAAACGGATCTGTATCTATTGATTCATGGATATGCAACTTGTGTATAGTATAGAATCTTGTTTGTCATCCTTATGCACTCAAGTCCTTCGAAGTTTTTTTTGAATATTGTACATCGTTTTGAGTTTTTGTTTGTATGCCATAGTGGTAAAGACATGTTTTGTATACATGAGTAGATGATTATATGAAACTGGTGGTGGCTAGATATACTTTTGATATGATTTATATACATGTGATAATAGTTTATGCCTTCAATTGTGAGATTTTCAACTGGAAATCCTGTTATGTGATCGGTTTTAATTTACCTTGTTTTGTGGTAATATTTTTATATGTGATAATTCCTGCTTAGTTTTGAGTAATTTCATTTGGACGGAAAAGGGTGTCACAATCATACCTCAAACCTTGTCTACCAATTTGTTTAGTAGTATGGTGTTGGATATCATTAATTGTTTTTTACCAACAAAGAATCTTTGCAAAGAGGATCTGAAACTATGATTACCGTGCATAAGACAAGAAATAGTAGAAGGAAAATGATTGGTATTATTTCTAGCATGCAAAAGATCATTTTCTAAGCAAAGATCTTTGGTCAGAAAAGAATCTCTATCAATTTGAAGAGTAGCAACACTATTCTCCCTATTAGAAGAACTAGAACAAGATTGAAGCACATTGATTTTGGCAAGTAAGGAAGCATTTTAATTTTCAAACATAACAATTTAGAATGATAGATCCTATTTTTAGATTCTAAACCTTGCAAAGGCAAATATATTTTCTTGTTTTTAGATTTATGAACATTAATATCAAGCATGAGATAATCCACAATATTAGTATTCTCTTCATTAGAACTAGGCATAAGAGGTTGAGCTTCTAGAAATACAATCTTATCAAGCAGACTAGAATTTTCAAGTTTAAGAGAGTCTACTTGATTAAGATAAGCATTTTTTTCATCTAGAAAGCAAATATTAGCATCTTCTAGATCATCTATTTCTACATCCAAATTATCAACAATTCTAGCAAGCTTTTTCTTTTTCTTTTTAGAAGTCTTAAGAACGGCACAAGTACCATGAATAATAGCAATTAAAGATTCTTCATCTTAACAATTTAGATTTATCTCATTTGAGTCTTTACTTCATGATACCATAAGAGAAAAATGACATTCTCCTTCATCACTAAAGCTTGAGCTATCTTTACTTCATGATTCCATAAGAGAAAAATGACATTCTCCTTCATCACTAAAGCTTGAGCTAGATCCTCCACTTGATTCTTCACTTGAGCTTGAGTTGGAGGAGTCACTTGATCTTGAGTTGGATGAGACACTTGAGCTTTTATGCAAGTTCTCCTTCTTCTTGTACTTCTCTTCTCTTCTCTTCTCTTCTCTTGTGATGATGGATATTTTTGACTTGTGGGCAATCTTCCTTGAAGTAAACCTTCTTTCCACACTTGAAGCACTAGATAGAGGAGGAAGACTTGCCTTTTTAGAGTCTACCCTTGGAGTATATGGCCTCTAATCCAATTTGAGATGATCGAGAGGCTTAACCAATAATAGCTTCAATATGTGATTTGATTTCATCCATTTTCATTCTCTTGAGATCTTTTTCTTCTTCTCTTTCTTCTTCTTCTTGCTTGTCAAGTCTGACTTCATGGGCTTGTAGATTTCCTATGAGCTCTTAAATAGGGATATCACAAAGATACTTTTCTTCTTCAATGGAAGTCACCTTAGATTCCCACCTCTTGGGAAGAGTTCTAATGGTCTTTGATTTGATCTCTCCTCTAGCCATAGGATGACCTAGGATGACAAGATCATTTAAAATGGTGTTCAATCTTGAGTACATATTTGCCACCCTTTCCATCTTCCCCATTTGATGTTATCAAGAAGACCCTTGAGCATGTAGACTTTGATTTCCTTCACTTGTTGAGTACCCTCATAAGTGATGAAAAACTTTCTCCATACCTCATAGGCCATCTCACAAGAAGAAATCTGGTAAAACACAGTGGGGGACAAACATGCATAGAGAATTTTGTTGGATCTTGTATTCAAGGTAGCTTTCTTCGAGGTAGCATCATCCCATTCTTCTATCTTTGTCTCTGGTAGCTTGTATGGATGGTCCACCATTTTCCATAGCTCAAGACCTGGTTCTTGAATGTAGAATGGTAGCCTTCTTTTCCAATAAAGGAAACTTCTCCCATCAACGATTTGAATGTTGATGAGGTACCTCCCAACTTGATAGTCTCCCATCTTCTCCTATTTGTGGAAGTATGCTTGGAGAAGACTCACTCTGATGCCACTTGTTGCATCTAGGATGGGCGATTTTCTCTAGGGGGTGAATAGTGCTAAAAATTAATTAAACATAATTTATTAGACCTTCAAGATATATCACAAGATAACATTGTTGATAATTTGAAATTTTAGTGCAACTAAATATACATAGCAAGTATGAGAGAGATTGAAACAAGCACAATAACACACACTATGTAGAGTGGTTCCAATATTCAAACTAGGAGATTGTCAGTCCACCACCTATAGAGGTCAACCTCTAGGATTTATTAACCATGTCTACTCCTTATATTCACCTATAAGAGTTGCAACATATGACCTTCCTTTTCAGGAACAAGCATACCCAGCTTTCCCTTTGAGGGGATGGGAGCCAACAACCTACCAAAGGATTTACCTATCCAACCAAGAGTCTTTTACCTCACCAAGGACATACCCACTTTGCAAGTAGTCTTCTACCTTCATTAAGGACTTACCCACTCTTGCACAAATCTTCACTCTTGGAGGAATTGTCCACTCTTCTTGGATCTTACGCCTTTGACATCACCTTCACCAAGGAGAAACTTTCACCAAGGGATGCCTTCACTTCTTCTTATTCACCTCTCTTAGCCAAAAGAGAGAATCTTCATCTTCGTCTTCATTTTCATCTTCATGGTAGAAATGAGAGATCGGGAGGTGGTGGAAATGAGAGCCTCATATGATATATATGTAGAACTATTTCTACAAATCTCCTACTCACTCTAATGGATGTAGCAAGTGATTAATCTTAGAGAGAGAAAGGTGGTTGTTGGATGCACTCAACTATAGAATAGGGACCTTCATAGTGATTGGCTAACCATGGGATGAAGCCCATGGGGTCCTACTTATAGTTGGGGATGTCTAGAAGCCTTTGGGAACACTTAAGGATGAATTCTAGCCATTCAGGGTGTTGCAATAGATATTTTTTCAAGTTTTGCAACACTCCAACTATTATAAACACTTTTATACACTTTTCCATACATTGCGATTGGTCGAGTTTCAATAAAGGTAACTTGACCGATTGCACTACATGACAAAGAATATTTGAACAATCGATCGAGTCTATCCTGGATTATACTCAACTGATCACTTAAATCAATTTTTCCTAGTATAGGGATCGATCAAGTTCTGCGAGTGTGCAACTCGACTAAACCATGATATTTTCAAGATCCATTAAGGCACCGGTCGAGTTACAAACTCAACTGACAAATAACCTATAATGAATTTTGGAAAATGTCAATAAAGTGCTTAAATATTTGATTTAAGTGCTCCTGGTTTTTTCTAACCTTAATTACAAGTCATACAATTATTAAAGTGATTTACAACATGATTTTAATGGATTTACATCATATTCTACAAAAATGCACCTACATTGATTTTGACTTGTCTTTTCTGAAAATTGAGATGCGCAAGTTAGGGCATTTGAAGTGTGTCTATGCCTAATATGAAATCACTCAAGTAGAAGCATTAGACACAAATAATAGAAATGGTTTAGTCATCATCAAAATGAGGGTTCGATCAATGTAGACCTAGAGTCAACATTTATTACTAGACAACCATATACTTGCATATGTACCCATTGTATTAAAGTATCAATTCTAAAGATTTGAATTAATATATAAAAATAGTCATACTAGATACAATAAAATATGAATCATTGTCATCGATTATGGGTCTGAATTGAAACATATATTGATGTTTCCTCATTATATTCTTAGTATTATGTTGTCCATTTTTAGATGTGTGCATAGAATCTATAACTTTGAATAGGAAGGATGTTTCTATTTTTTTGTCGATGATGCAAAAATGATGAATGACACTATATGTACTAACACCTGACACTTGGATATATATTAAGCATTGTATCTAGATGGGGATTGATACATATACTAACACTTGATTGTGGGACTAGATATAGTGATAGAATGATATGTAAAATTACCTCAAACAAGTGATACATGTGTCTTTTATCAAATTTGATAGAATCATATTTAGTTGTTTTAGTTATAGTAGGCATTCCTTTATGACTTAATTTTCAACAAGGTTAAATTTTATTGGCAACCTTCCATTCATGTATAAGTTGGTTGCACCAATATAAGCATATAATATAAGTCCTTAAAAAATAAATATGATTTAAAATGCATTACTTCTATCCACAACAGAACTTACAATGTTTCTCAAAACATTATAAGTTGTGTATTATCCATTTGAACAACATTTACAAAGAATCTCTATGTTTGAGTTAGAATATATTTCTATTGTGTTATAGATTAAAAAAAATGATCCAGGACATTAGATGTACTACCACATGATTCTTGGACCATAATCTACTAGACCATTCATCTAGGTGGGGATTGATAACTATGCGGAAACTTGATAGTGTGCATAGATTTAGGATCAGTAGGGTATAAAAAAGTTGCCTCTCATGGATGAAAAATATGTTCTTTATTGAATCTAATATCATCATTCTTTTCATTTTAGTTTTTAGAGAAATGACTTATCACTTCATTTTCAAAAAGGTTAAATTAGGGTGACAACATTCCATTCATGTACCAATTGGTTGCAACAATATAAGCATTCCATACTAAGACGTCAAAAGAACGACATATGATTTTAAATGCATTACTTAGCTCTTTAGAATCTTCATCATGGCCCTAATATCATTTTCTATTTATGTAAATACACACGAAAGTAGATATTTGCAAAAGTTTATATGAGACCACTATGAACTAATATGTGCAAAAAAATAATTTCATTATTGTAACAAAAATGACAAGATAACTACTAAAAGTCCTATATGCCATTTATTGTTTGCATGGTTTCATATAGCTAGATATTGAAATACAAATATAAGTATACATGTAATTTTGCCACTCTATTGGAATACCAAAATGAGCAACGTAGTATGATTTCTCATTATTTATTTATGTTGGTTTCTAGCATTTCAATTCAAAGTACATTATATGATTTTTAGTAACATAGCATGTCTTCAAAACAATGATTCATTTTTAGTAAGAACTATCAACATATTAACCAATAGAATTAATTGATTGTTTCATGTGATGTTTCGTTTTCCATATTGAAAGGATTGTCTTTTTTATTTTTAGTGAAACTTTCAGGAGATCAATATGGAAGAATATTTGTATTTTAAAAATTCTTATCCCACTATGTTTGGATAATTTGCTGTAGTATATTTATCATATCAACGCGTTTTATTACTCTCCCATGCTCACTCTTGCTATGCTAAGGATAATATCGAGACATAAATATGTATACATCAATGGTTTTCAATGATATCTATTCTAGGTGTAATGAATTTACATAATTGTAGCATGCATAACAATTTTTGTTTCAGGATAAAGTGGAAGAGGTTAGGTGAGCTACGTTATGGAAGGCAACAAATGAAACTTTAAATTTATGAAATCTAACTAATTAAACCAAACACTTCATTTTCAATATATAAAATCATGATTTTCAATATCTTTGGGTGGTCTAAGATTATATCCAGAGAAGATATTAGTAATGTATTTGCATCATGATATGTTACGGAATCATGCATAATGAGTAAGGAACTTATAGCGTACATAAGAGCATACACTAATACTACTATAAATATACCTTATTCCAAGAAAGATTTGGGGATTGAATATTAAGTCTTACTTGTGTCATACAAGGGTGGCTGAAAATCTGATATTCTATAGTGAGAACAAGCTTGATAACTATCTATTTCTTCCCACCTTTATGCACACACATTGAGTGTATCACTTCTTGCACAAGGGGAATGTTTCCTCAGAACTTTCTTTCTGGGATGAAGATAGACTGATTAGGCAATATTCATTCATTAAAACATTATTTTATAAATGAAATGGTAATCTTGAAAATGGATTTGATAAAAAAACTATTCAGTGCAAATTGGTAGAGATCATTTCCTTATTGAGGTACTTTGGTCGTTAAGATTTAGTTGTACATAAAGTAACCCATTCAATTTAAAAGTAAGTGCATTGTATAGCTTGTTATCGTTTAGCAAAAAAATATAACAAATGCTTGCAAAAAGTAACAAGCATATTCCATACTTTGAATAGAAAAAAAACATACAGAAAAATACAACCATACTATCTTCAATAAGTTGTAGAAAAATATTCATTAGGATAAATTTTTTATATGAAATAAAACCACTTTATAGTGAAAAACATTATACAAGATCTCATGAATTGGATTCTACAGTTGCGACAACTATGAAATAAAAATAAGAAATAAATTGTATTGCACAAAATATAATTGTTGCTCACTAAATGTAAGAAACAAATTCCTTAAAGTGAATAAGACAATGGCTTTTATTGCTATATTTATCTTATCTATTGAATATGTATTATATGCAAGGATGAAATTCAAAGTTCTTATATAGAATAAAAGAATACATTAGATTGTTTATCAGAAAAAGTGGAACAAGGTATCCTAAAGTTAATCCAAGTAAACAAAAACTAGATAAGACACATAAGATAAATTGAATATGTTATAAATAAAACTAACCATGTGAATACAATGGAACATTTTGATATGAAAATGTAACGATTTGGAAAATTTGAACATAACTACTTAGTTCACAATTGTTTGTTGATGTCAGGGGACATTGACATCTTCATCTAGTCGAGTATGATTAGACTTTGTCATATACCTTTGGGGAAGAGCATCAACAACACTAATATTATATGAAATCACAATTTCAAACTCATGACAACCACCAAGGGGATGGGTAGAAGATTTAACTCTCCTCGGAAGATCTTAATTATTGAGCAGTGTCTTAATATCTACTACATTGTCTTAATATCCCCAACTTATGCCAATTCATCATGAGCCTTATTGATTTTGCCCAATGTCTTGTCGAATATGACCAGGAAGTTGTAGGGTGTAGTGATATTTACTAAAATGTTAGAGGTCTCTACAAATAGAAGTAAAAGTTGTGAAGGAACCATTCTTAAGTAGTCTTCAATAGGTGCATCTGGTGCCTTTTGGAAAAATCCTTGGTGAATGGGCCAAACCCACCTTACCCTCCCTTCGACGCT
This sequence comes from Alisma plantago-aquatica, assembly GCA_963693085.1. Lineage (NCBI taxonomy): Eukaryota > Viridiplantae > Streptophyta > Magnoliopsida > Alismatales > Alismataceae > Alisma > Alisma plantago-aquatica. The sequence goes on from OY856411.1 coordinate 120,648,241, forward strand.
GAAACTAAATTAAAAAAATAAATCATATAAAAAGAGATAATAGAATCTAGGATGATCATAAAAAGACACACACTACAGACATAAATAGAACTAGCAACCAATTATCCTTTAAAAATAAAATTATAGATAAGAATAATGATTATCTAAAACTTTCTTACTTACTCCTCATACAACCAAGATTTGATTCTTTTGCCTTAGATTTACTCATAGGAGAATGAAGAAGTATAATATATATAGGATAATTACACTTATGTGACAAATCTTTTCAATGCATTGCACTATAAGTAGCATTGTGCTTATATTGACTCATAGTTTAATAAAAATCTACGATGTATTATAGGGACATAAAGCACTGGTGTGTGAAAATTGCATTGTATGACCTTGTATTTGACTAATTGTTTGGGTTTTTTTTTCATCTTTTCTCAAACATTTTTAAAGAAGAACCTTGCATGATAGTAGGCATGTACAAGGTTAAGTAGGTCATAAACTTGGGAAGAAGTAAAATTTATAGATACAGAGTGGGAAGTTAAAGAGTATAGCAAGGATGTAAATATAGGGATCTACTAGTGTGATGATTTCTACTCCTCATTATCATGTCATTGTTGTGGTATCTTAAGTGGGAGAATAAAGATATCAAAGGTGCATCTAAATTAGTATATTATGAGAGAATCCATCAGTTAATTTGATGAAAACATTTTGATTAGGTACTAAAATTAGGTATTGAAACAAATGTAAACTCTTCTTTATTGAATTATACAAAATCATTGGACCGCCTATTTTTGTTGTCTTTTTCTTTTTCTTATTCATATTTTCTACTCGTTCAGGTTCTCACCTCTCTTTCTCTTTTTATGGATGTATTTAGTTGAATCTCTAAGTTATAGGTAGTGGGCCCACTTTGCACTTTGTGGTCATTTTCCGGTGATGTGGCCTCCTTCTTCAACCTCTAACTATAGAACTACATGTAGAAGGACTCATTGAGGGAGTTCCCAAGAAAGATGTTATTGCTACAAATGCTTTTTTCTATACACAAGTGCACTTGATATGGTTTTCCATGCTAGGAATCATAATTGAATCACATTGACAGTGGCAACCTCATTCCTTTCTTCTGAAACTACTGACAAAACCATTTTCACCATCACTTTCAAAATACATATATTACTCCTTAGTAGTGAGGCATTGTCCATGTTCAATAGTTGATAAAGTATCAACATGATCTTCTCAATAACAATAGTCAAGTTGTGTTAATTGGTATTTTTAAGTCAACACACTAGAAAGATCAACATGAAACATGTACACAAGAAGAAAAAGAATAACAATCCACACAAATGATGAACTTGAGATTTACGTGGTTTGGTCTAGACGACCTACTCCACAAAAGGAGAAGAGAGTCTCACTAGTGAAAGAAGATTACAAAGGAGAGTTACTATCAAAGATATAACCTAAAAAATTGAGGAAGTTACACCCAAAGAAGAGAAAGAACTCTTTAGTACAATTTTATACATTGATACTTTTCAGTACAAGAAAATTCAATTATCCAAGTGATCTATTTATAGGCTCCATAATGTAAGGACTCGACTAGGAATAATTAATCATCTAGGAGTCTACAAATCATTGGGAACCCATGTTACATGTAGAGAAATCCATTTCCAACTTCAAATAGGAATATTAATCTAAATCTAAGTAGGAACATGGGTTGGACTCAAACCAAGGCAAGACCCATATTAGGACTACCACACCATGTATGATTAGGAAAAGGACTAGGACTCTTCAAGGAATAACAAATATCCACCTTGTCCGGAAGTCAACATCTTGCAAAAGAAGTTCCAAACTTTTTCTCAACTAGCCCCTAATGGCATCACTATCATCTGTGGAGGCTAACCAAGTCCAGGCATGGGAAGCTGGTAGTAGATTCTTCATCATATCGGTAGGATTACATTTGATGATGATCTTGTTATCAATAGAAGGATTGGAAATATCCCCAATTTAATTACTATCAAGAGATTCCATCTCTTTATTTATAGAAGCAACCCACATATCAACTTCTAGAGATGTTACGGATATAGTATAAGTAGATGTCTCACCACCATCACCAATATCTTTGGTAATGGCTAACGAATAATCAATAATGTAATTTAAATGTCTTGTTGGTTGCCTATTCTCTCTTCTTTCTCTACATGAGAAAAACTATAGGGTTTTCCATTAGGTACCTCATCTTTAACATTATCAAATATATCTGGACTAATTGCAATTGCGGGTGTCATGTTGCCATGTAGTGATGATGACATATCATAAATATCTAGCTCTACTTTCATGGTGACACTAGTAGAAGGACACACATCAAAAGTAGCAACAAAATCCTTTTTCTTTGAGAACATAGCATACTCATCAAAGGTATCATTCCTTTGAATTAAGAATTTTGAAAATTATTTTCAATGCATTATACTATAAGTAGCATTGTGCTTATATTGATTCATAGTTGAATTAAAATGTACTGTGTATTTTAGGGACATAAATTCTTGGTGTGTGAAAATTGCATTCTATCATTTTGTGTTTGGTTGATTGTTTGGGTTTTATTTTCATCTTTGTTCATGAATTTGTAAATAAGAACCTTGCACGATAGAAGGCATGTACATGATTAATATTTGTAGGTTATAAACAAGGGCATAAGTACAATTTTCGATAGGGAGTGGGAAGTTATAGATTATACCAAGGCAGTAAACATAGGGATCTACTAGTGTGATGATTTATACTTTTCATGTATCATGTCGTTGTTGTGGTATCTGGAGTGGGAGAATAAGATATTAGAGGTCCAACTAAATTAGGATATTATGAGAGCAGTTGTCAGTTAAGAGGATGAAAGCATTTTGGTTAACTAATAAAACTAGGCATTAAAACAAATATAAACTCTTCTCCATTGAATTCAACAAAATCATTGGCCCACCTATTCATGTTGTATTTTTCTTTTTCTTATTCATCTTTGTATAATCATTCAGGTTCTCACCTCTCTTTCTCTTTTTATGGATATGTGTGTAGTTGAAGATCTAAGTTACCAGTAGTGGGCCCACCTTGCTTTTCCTAGTGCCATTTTTCGGTGATGTTGGCCACCTTCTTCAACCTCTGACTGTAGAACTACATGTTGGAGGACTCAGAGGGAGTACCATGGAAGATGCGATTGATGTGATTTATTTTTGCAAGACACAAGTGCATTTGATATGGTTTACCAACCTAGGCATCGTGATTGAATCCCCTTGAAGGTGGCCACCTCATTCTTTCTTCTAAAACTCCTAATAGAACCATGTTGACCACCACTTCCAAAATACATATATTAATCTGTAGTAGTGAGGCATTGTGCATGGTTAATAGTTGATAAAATACCATTATGATCTTCTCAATAATAGTAGTTGAGTCGTGTAGGGTATGGTTGAGTTGGTGCAGTGGAAAGAACAACAAGAAACATGTACACAATAAGAAGAAGAATAACAATCCACACAAACAATGAACTTGAGATTTAGTGGATTGGTCTAGATGACCTACTCCATTGGAGGAGAAGAGAATCTCACTAGTGAAAGAAGATTACAAAGGATAGATACTCTAAAAGAGAGAACCCAAAAACTTTGAGGAAGTTACACCCAAAGAAGAGAAAGGACTCTTTAGTAGAATTCTATACATTGATACTTTTGAGTATAAGAAAATTTAGTTCTCCAAGGGCCCTATTTATAGGATCCATAACATAATGCCTTGACTAGGAATAACCATTCAAATAGGACTCTATAACTTGTGTGAACCCAAGTTGCATGTAGAGAAATGGAGAGCGGAGGAAGTGATGGGGTGGGTGATTCAGGCGACATTAGGAAACTGCCGCTGCCGCCGCCGAACTCCCGTGATCTACAAGCTGGCTCTACTCAGATTCGAAATGTAGGTCCTAGAAAACCCTCTAGTCAATCTAGAAATCAAAGGAAGGCAAAGGAAATTCCTGTTGCATTGGCGACAAGCAACTGGGCAGATCTGTTCGCTGAGAAGGTAGATCTTGACCATAATATGAAGAGGTGTGATGTTGAGCTAGTTGAAGGAGTAGTGAAATATCCCAGATCTATTACTGACAGGAACATTTCGAAGTGGGATAATATCGTTGTAGGCTACATCATTGGTTTGAAACTGCACTGGCCTACACTACATAGGTATCTTAAGATGATCTGGAAGCCGAAGGGTGATTTTGAGATATTATCTCGAGGCAATGACTTCTTTGTTATCACGTTTTCCAATTCGAACGAGTTGAGGCTCACTTTGGAACAAGGCCCATGGTTTATAGGTGGAAAACCAATGGTTCTGAAGAAATGGAAAAGGGGGGAGCCACTTGAGAAGTTGAAACTCACTAAAGTGCTAGTGTGGGTTCATAATCATGACCTTCCTCTTGAGCTATGGGATGAAGAAGTGTTCAGTCTAGTGGGTAGTTTTCTTGATACTCCATTGAGGCCTGATTTTCTTACCAGACACCAGCGACGCCTGGATTATGCGCAGATACAGGTACTCATTCCTGCCTCCTCAAATTTTCCTAGTGATATGGAGCTGGTTAGTGATGATGGAGTGAAGGATACTATTCGGTTGGAGTATGAATGGTTTCCTGATGTATGCAAGGAGTGTGGCACATTCGACCATGGATAAGGTGATTGTACGAAAATTATAGTACCTGGCAAGAAAGTTCCCCATATAGTTGAATATGGTGTTGGTATTGAAGTGGACACCTTCAATGATTGTCCCCCTATTGAAGTAGGGTATGTTCCTATAGCTTCTGAGGGGTCTGTTGCTCTGAGTTCTACGCCAACTGCTTAAGGGAAGGAAAAAATGGTGCAGAGCTTGGCTAGTACTCCTATCAATGGAGGATATAGGGTAGGAAGAGTAAGTCTCCTCATAGGTATGTTCAAAAGGTGTCGCAGCAAAGAGTGAATAGTTCTTTGGTTTCTCCTAATAGCTTCAAAGCACTGGAGTTCATTGACTCTGAAAGCAATGATACTATCACTGGTAGTGGCCCTGGCGAAGCTTCCAACATGAATCCTTCATCACCTCCTCCCCTCTCCATCCCTAATGGGTGAGTTCTCCATTATTTCTTAGAATGTCTGGGGTTTAAACAAACTCGGATGACAGGGGGCACTTAAAGAAGCTATATCTAATAATAAATGTTCTGTTATTTGCATTCGTGAAAGAAAAATAAGAAGGAAGAAGATGAGTAAAGTCATGAATAATACATGGAGTTCTACTAGTTGGGTTTCCAACCACAACTCTCACCCTTTGGGCAGAATTATTATTGCTTGGAGTAGAGAAGACATCTATGTTTGTATGATTTGTGAAGGAGATTAATTCCTCCACTTCCATGTTAAGTCGGATGAATGTAGTTTCTATCTAACTACAATCTATGCTCATAATACTGAAGGGAAAAGGGCTATCCTTTGGGATCATCTTAATGATATTCATGCTAGTATGGGTGATAATCCTTGGGTAATCACTGGAGACTTCAATGTGGTTCATTTTGCTTCAGATAGATTTGGTGCCTCTGAACCTTCATACAAGTCTATGAGCCTTTTTAACGATTTTGTTAACAACTCTGATCTTTTAGAAATGAGCCTTCGTGGTTCTTTGTATACGTGGGACAATAGACAAGAAGGTAGCAAGTTAATCATGTCTAAAATTGATAGGGTCTTTTATAACAACTCTTTTAACTCTACTTTTCCTCAATATTGGGGGTCTATCATTTAGACTATTCATAGTGATCACAGAATCCTTAGCATCCATCTTGGTGATAAAAGCTTCTGTAAGAAGACTCCATTTAGATTCATCAACGCATGGTCTAAGATGGAAGGTTTCTATGAAGTTGTAGAAGAAGCTTGGAAATTTGAGATTGAAGGAAATCCTACTTTCAGAGTTGTCCAAAAGGTTAAGAAGGTTAAGTATGCTCTCTATACTTGGAATAGGGAGAAAGTTGGGAATATCATGGAGAATAGAAGGGTGAAAGAGGCGCAGGCCTGTCAAGCTCAAGTCATAGCTGATAACAATCCAAATAGCACTGATCTTATGCATGCTGCTGCTGAAGCAAGAAAAGAAGTTGTTCTAGCTTATAAGGCAGAAGAATCCTTCATTCGACAAAAATCAAGGGTACAATGCCTTAAGCTTGGTGACAAAAATTATAACTTCTTTTATGACTCTCTTCATTCTAGAAGGCATAACAATTGAATTAGGTGTATGATTATTGATGAGACTAATGTCATTGATGCTTCTATTATTCAAGACCATATTTTGGGTTTCTACACTTGTTTGTTTGCTGAAAGCAAGAATGACTCTTGCCAATGGAATAATAGATGGAAATTGCCCTCTCTATCTCCTGGCCAGTTCAATTCTCTGTGCGAGCTAGTCATAGAGGAGGAAATTGAAAGGGTCATTCGAGAGGATGATGGTGACAAAGCACCAGGTCCAGATGGATTCAACTTTCATTTCTATAAAAATTGTTGGCATATTATTGGGGAAGATGTGGTGAGAGAAGTTCAAAACTTCTTCTCTAGTGGATGGATGCTTAAAGAGATAAATAGAACTTTCCTTACCCTGATTCCTAAATCAAAGGATGCTTCTAAAGTTCAAGACTGGAGGCCCATTGCACTTTGCAATGTTTTGTATAAGATCTCATCGAAGGTGATTGCTAATAGGTTGCAAAGTATCCTCCTTAGCATTATTGATCCTACCCAAAGTGCATTTATCAAGGGTAGATGTAATAAGGATTATATTTTGCTTGTCAACAAACTTCTTGATAGTATCATGAAAAGTTCTAAACCAATGTTATGTCTGAAGATGGACCTTATGAAAGCTTATGACTCGATTAATTGGGGCTTCATATTTAATATCCTAGAAAAGATGAACTTTCCTGGATGTTTCATTCACTGGATTCATGAAATTTTTGATACTACTAGTCTACAAATCTTGTTTAATGGTGTACCAGGTGAAGCTTTCAATCCAGGTAGTGGGATCCGTCAGGGGGATCCTATAGCACCCTATCTATTTGTTCTTGCTATGGAAGGCTTATCTTGCATTCTAAGATTTGGTGTTGAAGATAAAAGCTTTGTTGTTGTTCGAGCTTCAAATGAGTTGCAAGTCTCTCATGCTCTTTTTGCTGATGATGTAGTTATTTTCACAGAAGCCTCTAAAAAATCTATACAAGGACTCAATAATCTTCTCAAGAATTTTAGTGATGTCTCTGGTCTTCTTATAAGCTGTGACAAAAGCATGGTGTTCTGCAATGCTGCTGCTAATGCTAATATGATTGAAGATATCCTGGGTTTTAAGATTGGCCATCTCCCTATGAAGTACTTAGGCCTGCCTCTTTTCAAAGGTAGACTTACCAGAAGACTATGTGCCCCCTTGTTGGAGAAAATAGGTAAAAGATTGGAAGGATGGAAGGCTTGTAGTCTCTCCTTTATTGGTCGACTGGAGTTGATATCTTCTACCCTCACAACTTTTCACTTATATTGGGCTTCTTCCTTTCCTATTCCTGTATCAGTATCAAATGAAATCGATAAGTACTGTAGGGATATGTTATAGGGTGGTGCTGAACTTAAGAACACTATCCACAGGATTGCTTGGGAGGATGTATGCAAGCCTAAAGCTGAAGGAGGTTTGAGCCTGAAACACACTAAAGATGTTGTGGAGGCTTTTATGGCTCTCAATGTTTGGAACATTGCACTAAAAAAAGATAGTTTATGGATCAAATGGATACATGAAAAATACTTGAAAGGAGATTCTATCTGGAGCATAAAGTCTAAACCGCATTCCTCTTGGGTGTGGAGACAACTGTTAACCTCCAGAGATTGTATGCTTCCCTATATTCACTGGAATGTGGGAAATGGAGAATCCACTCTACTGTGGAGGGATCCGTGGGTTAACAATAATAGATTTCTTACTAAATTCATGGAAGACAGAGATGTCATGTTGTTAGGTAAGGGAAAATTCGTTAAGATTGCTGAACTGACTAACAATGGTGGTCGGATTGTTTGTAGATCTTGCCATATCACTAGAATCATCTCTGCTATAAAACCATTCTTTACCCCCATTTCTAGTTCTGAGGATAATATCTGTTTCAATGGTATATCCCCTAAGAAAATGAAGGATCTCTGGGAGGTTTTCCGAAAGAAGGATATAAAAGTACCTTGGTAGGAGAGGGTTTGGAAGTCTAAGGTGCCTAATAGATGTAAAATCTTTTGCTGGAAAGTCATGCTTTGAAGGATTCTGACTCAAACATTTCTTCATAGAAGAGGATTCTGTTTCCCATCAAGATGTGAGCTTTGCAAATGTAGTACTGAAGATATTGATCACATCTTCTTTGATTGTCTGTATAGTCAACAAGTCTGGAGTCTGGCTATTACTGATGGATATATTGGTCGTTTGCCCTTAACTGTTCATAGTTTTCTTGATATGTGCTCTGAAAAGGAGAATATTTGTTTTCTGGTGGCTATCCATGGTATTTGGAAGGAGAGAAACCAGAGAATTTTTGAAGGTGTTGATAAATCGGCTGCTACAATTTGGGGATACTTGAAGAGAGACATCGATGCTATAGCTCAAAATGTATACATAGATAGTTGGTTTCTATCTAGGTTCTTCTTTTTCATGTTTCTCTTTAATTTCTATGCACTATACATACCTTGTTGATAAATACAAAAAAAGGGAGACGTGCTTTGGATACCAAAAAAAAGTTGCATGTAGAGAAATCCATTTCCAACTTCAAATACAAATACTATACTAAATCCGAGTAGGAACATGGGTTGGACTCAAACCAAGGCAAGACCCATATTAGGACTGCCACACCATGTATGATTAGGACTAGGACTAGGAGTCTTCAAGGCATTACAAATATCCACCTTTACTTAAAGTCAACATCTTTCAAAACAATTAGCAAACTTCTTCTCCTCTAGCCCCTAATAGCATCACTATCATTTATGAAGGCTAACTAAGTCCAGGTAGGTCCTAAACTTGGAAGGTGGTAGTAGCTTCTTCATCATATTGGTAAGATTATCTTTGATGATGATCTTATTATGAATAGAAGGTTTGACAAGCTCCCAATTTTATCACTATGAAGATATTCCATCTAGTTATTCATAGAAGCATCCCACATAGCAGCTTCTAGGGACGCTACAACTGTAATATAAGTAGATGGCTCACCACCATCACCAGTCTCCTTGGTAATTCCTAAAGCATAAGAAACAACGTAATATGAATGTCTTGTTGGTTACCTAATCTCTCTTCTTTCCCTACCATGAGAAACACTATATGGTTTCTAATTAGGTACCTCATGTACAACATTATCTAAGGTATCTTGACTAATTGAAATCGGGGGTGTCAAGCTGCCATGTGGTGTGATGGCATATCATTAATGTTTAGATCCACTTGCTTGATGACACTAGGAGAAGGACCTCCATCAGAAGTAGCAAAAAAATCCTTTTTCTTTGAGAACATAGCATACTCATCAAAGGTATCATTCCTTTAAATTTACAATTTTGAAAAATATTTTCAATGCTTTGCATTATAATTAGCATTATGCTTAGATTGACTCATAATTGAAAAAAAATGTACTATGTATTTTAGGGACACAAAGTGTTGGTGTGTGAAAATTGCATTCTATCACCTATGTTTGACTCATTGTCTGGGTTTTATTTTCATCTTTGTTCAAACATTTTTTAAGAAGAACATTGCATGACATCATGCATGTACAAGCTTAACATTTGTAGGTCACAAACAAGGGAAGAAGTAAATTTCTAGATAGGGAGTGGGAAGTTGCAAAGTATAGCAAGGAAGTAAACATAGGGATCTATTTGTGTGATGATTTATACTCCTCATGTATCATGTGGTTGCTGTGGTAGCTTGAGTGGGAGAATAAAGACATCAGAGGCCCAACTAAATTAGTATATTATGAGAACAACGTCCAATTAAGAGGATGAAATAATATTGATTAGCTAATAAAACTAGGCATTGAAACAAATATAAACTCTTCTCCATTGAATTTTACAAAATCATTGGACCACCTATTCTTGTTGTATTTTTCTTTTTCTTATTCACCTTTGTCTACTTGTTCAGGTTCTTGCCTCTCTTTCTCTTTTTATGGGTATGTATGTAGTTGAAGCTCTAAGTTACTGGTAGTGGGCCCACTTTGCACTTCCTAGTGTCATTTTCTAGTTATGTGGGCCACTTTCTTCAACCTGTGACTATAGAACTATATGTAGGAGGAATAATTGAGGGAGTCCCCATGAAGGATTTGATTGCTGCAAATGCTTTTTGCTAAACACAAGTGCACTCTATCTAGTTAGCCATGCTAGGCATTGTGATTGAATCCCCTTGGTGGTTGCCACCTCATTCCTTTCTTCTGAAACTACTGATAGAACCGTGTTGACCACCACTTAAAAAATACATATATTACTCCATAGTAGTGAGGCATTGTGCATGGTCAAAAGTTGATAAGAAATCAATATGATCTTCTCAATAACAATAGTCTAGTCGTGTTAATGGGTATTGTTGACTCGGTACAGTGGAATGAACAACAAAAAGAAGAATAAAAATCCACACAAACAATGAACTTGAGATGTACGTGGTATGGTCTAGATGACCTACTCCACATGAGGAGAAGAGAATTTGATTAGTGAAAAAAGATTACAAAGGAGAGATGATCTTAAAGAGATAATCCAAAAAATTTGAGTAAGTTACACCAAAAGAAGAGACAGAACTCTTCACTACCATTATGTACATTGATACTTTTTATTGCAAGAAAATTCAATTCTCTAAGGGCCCTTCTTATAGGATCCAAGCCATAAGGCCTCAACTAGGAATAACCAGCCTACTAGGAGACTAACACTCAATGGGAACTCAAGATTCATGTAGAGAAATCCATTTCCAACTTCAAATAGGAATACTAATCTAAATCCAAGTAGGAACATGAGCTGGATCCAAACCAAGGCATGGCCCATATTAGGACTGTCACACCATGTATGATTAGGACTAGGATTCTTCAAGGAATAACAAATGTCCACCTTGAATTGAAGTCAACATATTGCAAAAGAATTTGAAAACTTCTTATCCTCTAGCCCCTAAAGGCGTCACTATCATTTTTGAAGGCTAACCAAGTCCAGGCAGGTCCTGAACTTGGAAGATGGTAGTAGCTTTGTCATCATGCCAGTAGGATTATCTTTGATGATGATCTTCTTATCAGTAGAAGGATTAACAAGATCCCATTTTGATTACTATGAATCTGTTCCATCTCTTTATTCATATAAGCAGCCCACACAACAACTTCTAGAGATGTTATAACTGTAGTATAACTATATGGATGGCCAACATCACCAGTGTCCTTGGTAATGGATAAATCATAAGAAACAATGTAATATGAATGTTTTTTTGGTTGCCTAATCTCTCTTCTTTTCTATCATAAGAAACACTATAGGGTTTTGCAATAGGTACCTCATCTTCAACATTGTCTGAGGTATCTTGACTAATTGCAATCGGGGGTGTTAAACTGCCACGTGATGATGATGACAATCATAAATTTCTAGCTCCAGTTGCTTGGTGACACTAGGAGAAGGACTTGCATTAGAATTAGAAACAAAATACTTTTTCTTACAGAACATAGTATACTCATAAAATATATCATTCCTTTCAATTAAGAATTTTTGAGACTGAGGGTCAGGACACCAAAATCAGTACCCCTTTACACCTTCAACATAATATAGAAAAATGCATTTTTTGGCCCTTGAAGCTTTCCATCTTTAGAATTAACATAAGTAGGACAACCAAAAATATATATTAGAGTAGTTCACAACATGACCAAACAAACCTTTAGGTGTTCTGAAACCAAGAACAATACATTGAGAGTGGTTAATAATGTAGGCAACTATAGAAATAGCTTCAACCAATACTTCTCTCTCAAGTCTATTAAATGCTAGCATGCATCTCACTCGCTCGAAGAGTGTTCTATTCATAAGCTCTACATCACCATTTTGTTGTGGTGTATATCTAATAGTGTGATGTCTTATAATGCCTTCGGATTGGCACAAATGAGAAAAACTCTAAACAATTTCATTCATCAATGTCTTAATGCACTTTTGAATGTGTCTTTCAGTCAATGTCTTCAACTTCTTAAATTCTTCAAAAGTTTTAGAGTTATATTTCTTGAAGATGACACAAAATTTCCTTGCAAAATTGTCAATACAAGTGATCATGTATCTAGCACCATCCACAGATGGAACTTGAGAGGAACCCCAAATATCATAATGAATGTAGTCAATAATACCCTTTGTAGTATGTACTGCAATAGACATGCTATTTTTCTTCTATTTTCCATTACACCATTTTGAAGGAAATCTAAGCTTCCAATAGGACTACCATTTAAGAATCCTCTATTTCTTAAGATAGCAAGATGTTTCCTGCTCATGTGTCCAAGTCTTATTGCTAGATCTTGGTGGTATTTAGATCAGAAGTGGATGATGAAGAAGAAACAATGGATGTCCCAATGATAGTTTCACCAATATGTGAATATATATTTTCATTCTGTCTTTAACCCTTGATAATAAAAGTTTCATCTTTGAAAATAGACATGATTCCCTCTCTTGAAAAATGTAGAAAACATTTTTCTTCAAGTGTGCCTAGAGAGATGAGAAGCAAGACCTTGAACATGATGGCCTTGAACATGATGGCAATTGTAGATGGTTCAAATAACACCATCAAACATCTTGATGCAGATAAATCAACTTCTAATAAACATGTCGGGTAGAATTATCTTCCTTAATAACAAATCCACCTTCAACCCCACTATATGTGGAGAACCAATCCCTTCTAGGAAACATGTGTAAGGAACAACTAGAGTTCAGAATATATGAATTTTGATATCTTGTAGTAGGGGATGACAAGAGAATGAAATTGTCATCTTCTTGTGCAACATTGGCATCACTAGGTTGTTCTTGAAGATATTTATTTTCATGCTTATGCAACTTGTAGCATCCTTCAATTATATGTCCCTTGTTTTTGTATATTACGTGACTTCTTGTTGTCAGGCATGGACACAACTCTGTTGTGTTCTTTGTACTTGTCATTTTCTTTTGGTTGATGCTTTATAGTGAGAGCCTCTTCTTGGCTTCCACTTGAAGAAACAAATAGTTCATTGCCCATAAAGAATTTAGACATGACAGAAGACATTACTTCTTCTAACTTGATGACATTGTTTCTGTAGACAATGGTGTCATGAAATTACTTTTAAGAAAGGGTATGAGAGCATAAAAGAATTAAGGCTTTATCTTCATCTTCTATTTTGATGTCATTATTTCCTAAATATATAATGATGGAGTGGAAGTCATCAATATGATTACAAATAGATGTATCTTCATCCATACATAATAGATATAGAAGTTTCTTATGATGTTATTTTATTTGTTATTTCATTTGGAGAGTCTTTGTCATGTAAAGAGATTAAATTTTCCCTACTAGCTTGTAACAATCTTCTATTTAGCGACTTCACCAAGAACTATATGTGAAAGTAACAACTTGAAAACAGTTAGGGCTTTCTCAACCATCTCTTGATTCTACTCAACAACCAAAGAAGTTGGCATATTCTCCGCTACTAGGAGTGCTTTGGCGATGCCCTGTTGCAATAGAAAACCTGACATCTTGATCTATCATAACCCAAAGTTGATTGTGTGGTCACACTTTTTGATGTTGTACTTGCTCTTCATTGTTCTTAATCACCAAGCTTTGATACCAATTTGTCAAGTCAATGCAACGAAAAGAACAATGAGCAAGACCTATGCTATAAGTGAACAATAACAGTCACCGCAAACAATAAACTTGGCATTTCTATGGTTCAATCTAAACGATCTACTCCATAGGAGGAGACATGAATTTTACTAGATTACAAAGGAAAGATACTCACAAAGAGATATCCCAAAAATCTTGATAAGAGTATACCTAAAGAAGAAAAAGAAGTTTCGATACAATTTTCTATGTTGGTACTTACGAGTACAAAAAACTCAATGCCCCAAGGGCCCTATTTATAGGATCCATACTATAAGGCTTGTACTAGGAATAACCAAACCTAATAGGATTCTAGAACACAAATAGGAAGTAAAGTTGTATGTAAAGAGAGCCATCTCCAACTCTAAGTAGGAACATGGGTTGAGCTCAAACCAAGACAAGACACAAATTAGGACTGCCACACCATATAGCATTAGGATAAGTCTTTGAGGCATAACAAATATCAAAATGTATCCTAGGTATTATCCAACACTCAACAAGGCCATCACCTAATTAATTTAATGACTCCATAATATAAAAAGGTGGGGATTAAAAAATTGAATAAGGAGGCATCCATTAACTTGAATATGGAGTTAAATTGGTTTTTAGTGATTTATAATATAACGATCTTGATATGAAGGGCTGGGACAATTGCATGATGTAATAGTTATATAAAAATACATATTTTATATGTTAATCTATATACATGCATTACCAAGTAGTTGCAAGGCATGCATGTTAGGTTATTTTCCAAAATACATATTTTATATATTAATCTATATACATGCATTACCAGGAAGTTGCAAGGCATTCATGTTATGTTATTTTTCTTTATATATCAAGTGAATTTTTTAGTTTCTATTAATCATGAACACTATTTCTATATTCATTCAAAACTCTACAAAAAGTGCATAGAAAAATGATAACCAGTTGAAAAGGCACTCATTATATTTTGATAGAAAATGTTCTTAATTCGTAATAATATGGTATTCAAATATTCATGATGAAATTTGTAACTTGTTGAAGGGGCATAATTGGATCTAAAAATATTAAATTGAACTTAGGAAGTGGAGTTCCTTGAGAGTAATGATACTTCTCAAATCCTAGAAAGGTTGTATCCTTACGTTTCAATACTTATGTTTTTTCTTACAATATACCGTATCTTTGCATATGTAATTGCTACATGTGTAAGATTCATTCCATTTTGAAACCTTAACAACTTATAAGTAGAATTTAGTTTGCTACAAAAAGTATACCTTTGTGTTATTTTGATCTTACGCTAAACAATGTCAGATTTGTTTATATCATATGATTAACACAATGTTATTCTAAGATTTTTGTTCTCTGTATTCTTTATGTATAATACCATACACATGCACCTCAATTCATCCAAGTGAGACAAATTTTAACTCTAGTTGGGCTAAATTCAAGTCCTTAAATCTAACACTAACAACTAATAATTTTGAGCCTAGCGTTCAACATATTCCATCCTTTTGTCTGATGTTTCACTCAAAAACCAAATCTTGGATAGATAGTAGAGAGCTAAGTGGCCTACAGTTAAATGAAGCCCACACCTATACTTGAGTTGAGCAAAGAATTATGTTTATTGTTAGATATTCAGAAGTTTCAATTTATGAAGAAAAAGTTGGATTTAAGTGCTAACTAATGGTAGATCGCTTCAAAGATTCTATTACAATTGTCTATACATATGATTATCGTTTCAATAGTAAAGTAGCTTTGGTTGACACACACAAAAAAATCCCTCCAACAAAGCTTTCAATACCTTCCATACTAGATTATATGTAGATTTAGAGATGGCATGCCGATAAAATAGTATGTAAAAGCTGGAAACATTAAACATAAGTATAACCACATTGATAATCTTATGTCAATGGCGTATAGGTGAATGGTCACTCGATTAGTTGGAACTGCAAGAAGTCATACGAGGGAACATCAATAGGGATGGAAGACCTTTGCCAATAGTTTAAAAATTGTTATTCCATTACATTATGCGACAACCATGAGAATTCACGAGGTAGAACTCATCTATAGGAATATAGGAGCCCGTAATAAGATCAGAACGTGTATGATTGATAATTCCACGATATATATGTTACGGGTCCACAGGTAGGCATAAGGAAAGTACTGAAAGCCCAAACACAGCCATGCCTTGCACCGATAAAATTTATGACTAGATAAATACTCCTTCCAGCCCTATTCAAGTGGCCAACATTAATTTAAGATGTGAACCACGCCATTCTGATGCTTTTAAAAATGGTTAATGAAGTTGATTTCCCGAACTGCACGTCCCACAGAGAATACATGGGTTATAATCATGTGAGGTTAGCTACCATGCATGATGCATACTACATTGCTTATATCTCAACCATCTCTCATGGGCGGGAAACCTAGCATGATTTGTGATACTATTCTTGGGGACCTGATCCATCTCATGTATGGTGTATGCCACAGGTCGATGATCCATTTTCCTAATCGGTTCTTTGAACTTGGTGAATTTAGCTTGTGCCCATATGTATGTCTTGTGCATTCGTAACTATGGGCTGGTTTAGTAGGATGTAGATGAAGTGCTAAATACGATTCAGAAAACACATCATTTAAACTGAATACTTTATACACAAAATAGAATATTTGATAGGACGTAAGTAGAGCACACTGGTTTTATATGATTTTGTTTGGTTGATAGGCATTGCGTAGTAATTATACTTCAGATTTGCTTATATTTGCAGTCAGTCCGTTGGTTTAACACCCGACCGTCCCTTTTTCGGGGGTGGTACAAACTCCAAGAATTTGACTCTGGCCGTGATTTCAAATTTAGCATTTATCATTTCATAATGCCGAACCAAATAAAAAACTTAAGAACTCCAGGAAAACAATAGTGACGAGTTGGTCATTGGTGCTAGCAAATAGGCCTGAAGAGAAACCATCCCAAGTCAATTGTTAGATCGAGCGGGTAGAAATAACCATCACAAGTCAATAATGGCTGCTTTTGTTGCTTGTCACCCGTTAGGACTTGTATCCTTAGGCACTTAGCTCGCTTGACCTGGTGGTCGCCATTTTCTTACTCAAATGCTACTGTTCCGTGACAACCAGCTGCCAGTTAGCCATAAGGCTCTAATGGTTGCTGCAAATAAGTCATTCTCATATTAGCATTATTAGACGTGTGCACCCACCTGTGGCGACTCAAGCATGACGATTGGGACATGCTGCCAACCTGCAATCTGGTACCGCGCCCGCACAACAAGGACGTCCAATTCGAAAGCTACCTAATCCTAACATACCTAGATCAATTAATGCTAGCTCGTATCATCCTCCTCCTTTTATGGTTAGTTTGGATAAATGGTCTCATCGAGGCCGTCGTTAAAATTTTGCAATTTGGTTGCGTTTATGGGTATCAGAAGGTATTTTAGTTAGTTCCTAACACTCGTAGAGGCCATCGTTTCTTTTTGGATTATAATGTCTACGTAAAATGAGAAAAACGTGAGGATTAAGAAATTGAGTAAAGACGCATCTATTACCTCAGATATCCAGTTCGATTGTAGTAGTGATTTATATTATAACGTATCCGTGGGTTCTGCAAATTACAGGATACAAGAGTTATATACGAAATACATACCTTATACATTAATCTATATACAAATATCTACACCAAATAGCAATTAGTTACGAGGCATCCATCCATCGTCTCAGCTATCACGAGTGCAACGCCAGCCTAACTCGTGTGCATGACTCTTTAATGCCTTCCCTTCGGGAAATGCCGTTTGTAACTCCCATTTACTCATGAATGAATGTGACATTTCAATTCACATACACTAGCACGTGGCATAACATTATATGGTCATAAGCGCACCAAACAGACGAGATGATCTGCAGTTAGATAGTATTTTGCATGCAACATCTCTACCTAGACTACCGTCTTGTATCCGTTGAGAAGAATATCATTATCATACCATCACTTATTTATTCTCATGAACGTATCGATCACGGGTAGACCGTAGACATCGACGGGCAGCGTCTTCTTCTTGGCACGTACAAGACTACAAAATCTAAAAATAAATGGAAACTTCCGCTGCTTGGTTCATCATGGGTTATGTATGCCTTAGGCATCTGCTTTTCTACGCGTTTTGGGATGCAAGCTGGAACTCCATTTCCTACTTTGGTCCCAAAGAAGGATTTCACGCAAGTTGATTTGGTGTCAGATGGTGGTCTTGGTTCGGCATCACCTCTAATGTCCACTCCGGCGTCTTGATCTGCCACATGTTACTGTTCGGCATCACACATCTTCTACAGATATTCTCACGACTTGTGGCATCGCCAGACGTAAGTCGTCTTGCGATACATGCATGACGATAGGGACAAGCGGCCAACCTGCAATTCGAATATTCCATACCACTCCCACGCAACAAAGATGTTCAATTCGAAAGGCTACCTAATCCCAACCTAGCTAGTTCGCCTAATGCTAGCTCGTACCTTTCTCCCCCCTTTAATGGTTAGTTTGCCTAGATTTTCTCGGACTACGAAGTCTGCATTATTAACAAGCCAGCAGTTTTTCTTCATATTCATTCCACACCCTCCAGCAGAATATTTGAGATACTAGAAAACGAACATTACAGCCACCTCACCCGACAAGGCTGCAACCATATAGCCTCGAGCTCCTTCGGATCTGCTATTATTAGTTTAGAAAAATTCGAGGCATAATCAGTTACATATCTGCTCTTCCATCTGGATCTCGTTCTGAAAAACTAAGAAGGTGAAGAGAGGAAGATGACGAGAAGAAGGAAGAAGAGCAGAAATGGAGTATGAGACGACTGGGGAGGATTCTCGGTTCTCACTTTTCTACATCAAACGAGAGCACACACAGTCTGTTATATACAGCACACATGAGCTCCTCGCTCCACAAAACACGGCCAGGTTGGTACAACCTTTACAGTTCAGCAGAGTAGCTGGCCCACTAGCTAACAAACTAACTAACTGACAAAATAAATGCAACAGAACCACCATGTGCTTAACCATAATCGAAACTGCCAGATGTAGCCGTGTGACTATGATTGCTAACATTCCCCCGCAAACCATAATCGAAACTGCCAGATGTAGCCGTTTGAATGCGCCCAAGAGCCACCTTCTCCCGAATAAAGTGGTACTCAACCTCCACATGTTTTGTTCTGCCATGAAAGATGGGATTCACAGTCATATACAGAGCACTGACATAGTCGTATAGAAGGACAACAGGTCGAATCAAAGGAACAGATAGGTCTTTAAGGAGAGATGATAGCCAAGTTAATTCCGCAGCTGCTATTGCCATCGCCTTGTACTCAGCTTTAGATTTGGATCGAGCAACAGTTGGGTGTTTCTTCGAGCTCCAAGAGACACAGGTGTTTCCAAGCACTAGTACAAAGATAGCCAGATACGACGTCAGTTGCTGTGCAATCAGTAGCAGGCTCAACGGGTAAGACAACAAATTCTAAGACAAACGTCAGTTGCAGTCCGTCCTCCCCAAGTCCGTTAATCTTAAATGCACAAACGACGGGTTGTCTTGGAATCAACGGTACCTGTCGTCCACTTTGCATGATCAAATAATAATATAATACAAAACAACTACTAACGTCAGCAACCGTTGAATCTGATTGAATAAAACCAAATAAAAAAATCAAAGAGACCGCTTTGTCATCAAGCGGTCTGCTTGTTTGCAAGTTTTTATAATTCTGGGTTTATAACAGTACAAATGTTGTGAAACAGAACAAGATTGTGTCTGTAATATTCTTTTATATAATAATATAAGATTAACAAAGTCTGAAGCACATGATTGCATTTATTGAATGATCCATCTCAACAGGTCATTGGATTTCACATCTAAAACTATAAACCAAAAAACAAAGGCATGAAATTTATTACAATTAACATCAATGTGAGGACATATGAAGACACATAACAGAAAATTGCATCCTCAACTTCTGAAGATGCTGATGTCAATATCTCTACTCCAGTCCATTCTCCTTGAACCCAAGGCACATACGAGTAGATGCCAACAAGCTAGGTGAGGAGAGTGGCAGTGATCCAGTTCTCTACGACCTTGTGGTGGATCTTGGTGGGATGTCCTTACACCAGCCCATGATCACCTTTGGCATGCTGCTGCAACTAAACCGTTGGCCCTTTTTTCTCATAACAAATCATGAATTCCTACAGATATTGCTTCATATATTAACGGAATTTAATCAGCTTGAACTAGATTTTACTTCTATTGATGACTCAAGTTGGACTAACAGTTAAACAAAGGAATTCCTTCGTTGTTGAGTACCTTGAAGTGAGATTTTGGATCCTTGAGAAGCTGATTTCAGTTGGATACTTTTCTCTAGAACTCCCTTCTTTGTATATGAATTCCAGTTCATGTTCATCACGTGATCATTTCTTCTAGGAAAACCATTTTCAATTTGTGACCATCTACACAAAATAAATTATTTACTTTAATCAAGCGTGAATATAATGTAGTAGTCATATTGTGGACAACATGTGTATAAGCTATTTAAGAATGTCTTTAATATGATGTGGTGAGACAATCATAATCATGGGTGAAATAATATAAATAGTTTGTCTCTCACTTACATCCTTACATGGCATGAGGGGTGATAATATATCCCAACAAGTGTGTGCTCTTGAATTGATTAAGTGACTAGGAGATTCCTTATGGGTGGTGGGAAGGTGGACAATCCAACCTCGTTCACTTGGGATCAGATCACTACTACTGATTTGACAAGGGTTGGGAATTTTGGCAATGCAGGAATGGAATCAAGCATTGATAATGTGAAAGGCATGGGAGGTTAAAGCTGGTGGCAAGTGACATGGTGTCACAAGCTCAGGAATATATAAGCCCTATAAACATAAATGCAGGAAACATACTGAGTTATTCAGGTGCCCTAGATGCTAGACAAGGTACCTCAAACTAGGTGTCCAACCTATTAAGAGCATTAAGTGGGCGTGTAAGGCCTTTTAGGCCCAAATTAAGTAATTTAAGGCTAAATAAGCATGAATCGAGTTTGGATTTTGTCAAAGTACGTCATCTTGAGTCAATTTACAGCTGAAATAGGTTTGATTTAGGCAAATCAAGTCGAATATTGGAAAAGTATGTTCTGATTTGGAGGAAATGGGTCTGAATTCGGGGATATACTTCTGATTTGGGGAAACTAGGTCTGATTTAGCCAAATTGGATCTCATTTAAGTCTGTATAGGATCAAGAAGGGGAGGTAGGTCTTATTAGGTTATGGTATGAAAAATTAGGTCTAATTTATGTCTGGTTTGTGGAAAATACATTTGATTAGGTCTGGTTTGTGGAAAATATGTTTGATTTGGGGAAATTACTGAAGATTTGGCCAAACTTGAGTTTCATTTAGGTCAATATTTGATCATTGCAAATAAGGCATATAACATGATTATTGAACATATAGTTGCAAATCACATGTAGTATCATATGTATAAATATACAAATATGTAACTAAAAAACAACAAAAAATGCCCAGAAAAGCCTAGGCACCTAGGTGGTCTAAGCACCCATTGGTTGGGACCAACCACCTAGCCACCTTGAAAAGTATGACAACATATGATATCATTCCCGAAAACATCAGAAGATCTTCAATCAAAACTGGAGAAACATAGCAAATGTGTAATTCTAAGTGGTTCAAATACAAAAGTGTGGACGCATATGTAGGTACCTAATTTATAGGGTTTTGATGCCCAATCTAAGTATTTGAGGACCATGAATGTTCTGTAGATGGTTGACCCCAAATTGATGAACAATTTATTCAATTGTGGTTTGTACCATCCATGAGGTGTGAGTAGAGATACAATTGATGACATGACACCTACATGAGTTCAATTAGGATGTATGTCTTATGTTAAATAATTGAGACTTTATGAAATTCAACATATGTTTAGCAATATGCAAATCTAAATGGTTGCATAGAAACACATGGATTATATGATAATAAAAAGTGCATGTTTCATCAAGATTTGATGATTAATTGATTTGTGTTCAAAAGTTTGTACACTTATGAGGGTATCTGAGGAAGTAAGTTTCATGATCAAATGTTGAATTTGTTGTATCAAACTTGGCAAATCTATATAATATGTTGATAAACTAGAAGTTAAAGTTTCTTGGCTTTTGGATTTACCACTTGAGAGATATTGAGGTTTGCATATTGGACTTTAATAAATTAATTTTGATTGAATAATATGTATATTTGGATCATGATATGACTTTGGTAGTGAGTTTATTTACCTTGCCACACAACATTCCCCTTTTTAGTGGGCTTGTACCCTTCTTTAGTTATGCTCAGCTTGGTGAGAGCCTTCACACCTCCATCAGTCATAGAAGTTGTAAGCCAGAATAACAAAGGGAGCGTGAAATTTAAGTTAACCACTTGAGAGATATTGAGGTTTGTATATTTGACTTTAATAATATTCGATTGAATAAGATGTATATTTGGATCAAGATATGACTTTGGTAGTGGGTTTATTTACCTTGCCACACAACATTTCCCTTTTTAGTGGGCGTGTACCCTTGCTTAGTTACCCTAAGCTTGGTGAGATCCCTCACACGTCCATCAGTCATACAAGTTGTAAACCGGAATAAAGAAGGGAGGGTGGAATTGGAAGCCAAGGCTATGAAGCAATTTGATAAGTAGTAGAGATCCATTCACAAACCTAGAGCGATCTCTTGGGATGGCCACTAGGAGTTGTAGAACAGTGTCAGTGGCTTAACCAACTCCACACATTTGGATAAGAAGGTAAAGTTTGAAATGCAGATCCTAGGCTTCTACATCATGGCAGGGAGTGGAATAGATATCCCAGAACCTTTGTGCATCTTTTGGTTTCATAAAAAAGGATAGATGGTTTTGGGGGAGGATAACCCCTTCGCTGTCGTTCACTTTGTCATTGCAGTCAGGTAAGAGGATAAATCAGGGATTTAAGCCCCATTTAATTACATATAGCACCGACATGTAGAAAACTTCAACCATGGAGCCATAGAGATTCTCAGTTCTGGTGCATGTTTCATATGATTTGTTGGCATGTTTGGATAAGTAGAAATCAATTTGTTTTTAAATAAAAGAAGCTAATTAAAGACAACATTGAATCCAAATGCAAAGTTTATCAAATGTGTGGAGAATCCATGGGATATATATAGTCATCCTTACAATGAACGCTTGTAAAAACCTACTATCAAGAGTTTACCACCCGAAAAAGAATGGTGAAGATTAAGAGTCTATGATAAATAAAGTGTAAGACCCCTGACCTAGATCAGTGCTTGTTTGTGCTTGCTTTACTTAATAATATGCTTACATCTTATTATAATCTCTTGAGATGCTTTAATAATATGTAACAAGTTTATGTTTTCAGCTTGGTCTTGTTTGGTCAATGTTTGAGCTAGTTATGCTTATTTTGGACCAAGTTTCAATTTACCCATCTTGAGGGTTTATATTGCAATTTGACATGTGTAAGTTGTGATTATTGTGCCTTAGCATCATAGAGATTAGATGATGTTATAGGGAACCATGTCGGGCCTTGGTTGATGAGGTGGCATCTTGAGGTGATATTAGGGTTTTGCATGAGTTGCATGGATGTTATTGATGACCATGTGTTCTTGAGTGTAGCAACCAATGTAGTGACCTTGATGTCGAGTCTTGAGAGTGCTTCGACCGATACACCATGCTTTGATGGGTTTTCTTCAATCTTGGTTCCTTGATCTTTGGTTTTGGTCGTTAGGGTTTCTTTTGTGTGTAGCGGTCGTTGCCTTTAGTAGTGATGTGTTGCGACCACAACACTCTTTTGAGTGGTGTGCGACCACTACACTATGTCTTCTTCGACCAAGTTGTGTTTGGGGATAAAGTGATAGTTACCCCACTTTGATTTTAATGTGTCTCTTGCATGTGTGCATGAATGGTTGATCCTTTGTGGGACAAGTGTCCTTTTGATGCTCTAACATCTCAAAACCTCATATCTTTTGCTTCCCTTCTACGGTTCTACCCATGTGTATATAAGTTCTCTCTTCCACATGCAAGCAATCCTTTTAGATCTCTCTTCTTCCTCTCTCCTTCTTGGGCCAACCTTTCCTTGTTCTTTTCTTGGTTGTGAGACTATGGTGCGTCCATGGTGTCTATTCCTTGAGAATCTTATCTTCACAAAGGTCGAGACTATGGTGTAACCATGGTGGTACCTATGTGAGAAGAAGCTCTCCGCTTTCTTCTCTCTTGTTCGGCCTAGGGTTTGAGTTTCTTCTTCTTGAGATTTTTTTTTTCTTGGTGATCTTCTTTCTTGAGGAGATCTTGTGGTCGAGGAGTTGATTCTAGTTGGAACTTCTTTCTCTATTTTGGATCTCGTGGTTTTAGAGCTTGATCTTCTTTCTAAGGCAGGTTATATAACTTTCCCCTCTTCTATTATTGCACCCTTAAATTTCTTACATGCTACTATTCTATATCTAAACTGTGATATCAAGTTGTTAGATGATGTTATCATGATATAGGGTTTATGATTTGAAGAATTCTTGTATAGATTACTCTTTCTCCTAAACCCTAATTTCATATACCTGATTTGTAAGTGATGGAGGAGATGTTAATTCTTACATGCAATATGATCTTTGGTTCTATCACGATGATGTTGAGGATGATGATGATGATGATGATGACGACGATGATTATGATCCTCATCATCATCATCATTGTCATCGTCATCGTCATCATCATCATCATCATCATCATCATCATCATCATCATGTGTGATGATGATGATGTGGGATGATGATGGATGATGATGACGATGATGAAGATGATGATGATGACGATGATGTTGAGAATGGTGATGATGATGATGATGATGATGATGATGATGATGATGATGACGACGATCGATGATGATGATGTTGATGATGATGATGATGATGATGATGATGATGATGATAATGCTACCATTAGAGAGAAGTAAATACTGCACAATATATAATATGCTAATTGACTGTAAATTTTGAGTTAGGTTCTTACTGAATGATGGATGCTCTGAAGTGTGTTCCTACAACTTCAGTGGAATTATGTCCCTTAAATGTTTGCAAGCACAAAAATGTACTCTTCAAATCTTCATGTAGATAATCTTATGAAAGTGGCACGTGATGATATAGAAAACCACAATTGCAATTGGTCCATCTCTATATGTTGTAGGCATAAGCTCACTGAACGATTTAAGTGTCTGTTTTCTAGAAACACATAAAATAATAGTTACATGAAATATTCATTTGGAGACATCAAAAATGAAAACCTTTAAGCATACTATTTTAGCATTAAATTGAGTTAGATCTGAGGACATAATTAATTTCAATCACTTTGAAGAACAAATATCCAAAAAGGTATACCATTAGAAAATATAATAATATAGAAAATTATAAAGAAACATGTTTGCTCACAAAGAATTCATATAGGAATAAAATGTACTATCAAATATTTCATCAAGTGAGAAAATAGTGATAAGAAATTCAATGCTCTTTCTAAAAGCAACTACAAATCTTATGATCATCCTGACAAATCAATTCAAAAATAACATGAGTTTGTCAAGTTCTATTAGAGGTGATATTGGACCTTTCAAAGAATGGGAAAAATGAATCTAAGTGTTAGAAAGTATATTCGTAGTACGGACACACTCTGTTTCAGGCCATAGGATTTGTTGCTTCCTTGTACTTGCCCCCTTCTCCTTTATATAGGAGAGAAATCTTCTCTGATAAAAGACTTTACTTAACCTCCTATTTACTATATAACATGATATCAGAGAAGGATCCAAAACCCTAGCTTTATGAGAGAGAACAGAGAGGAAGTTGTAGCCAACAAGTGTTGTCGTCGACACCAACAATAGCCCCTGCCGCTAGCGCAAAGAGCTAGAGCAGCAGCAGCAGCTGTTGCAAGGAGCTGCAACAACCCACAACTACTACAAAGTAGAGACGCAGCAGCGGAAGCCACCACAAACCCCCTCCACCACCGGTAGGCCTTCGCTCCCCTTCCTCCTTTTGCTTCTCCTCTCCCTTCTTCTAAGAGGCTTACGCCTCTTCAACATCTCGGCGCCTCGTGCTTTTTTATGCCTTGCAAAATTGAGGCCTCCAACCTCATTGATTGAGGGTGAAGTGCACGCCTCATAACACACCAGTTTGGAATTGAATTTTAGTTGGGTCCACGATCCTCTATCTTCTGGAATGTAGTCATCAGTCCACTCTATTTGTGCCAAAATAGATAACCCAATCTAGTTGGATTAGATCAAATAATATAATAAGTCTAATTAAATATATTGTATATGAAGCATTATAAGGGACTTGACTGTAGTATTATTCTAGAATTTGTAGAATATTCATTTGTTATTGTTTTCCTCAATTTATATACATGTGTTTCTAACGCACAATGTTGCTTTATTACGTCAAGCTTAAATTGCTAAACTGAAAGAGGAATCATTATGACTGATGTGGTTGCACATCATCAACAGTACTACTCCATTGGCATTGGAGGAGAGGGAGAAATATGTTTCATTGAGACTACTCAATGTTGTAATAATAATGCTTTTAGTTACATATAAAGAAACAATGAAGTAAAAAATCAAAGTGATTTGGTCCAATTTCGATCTACTCGCGATCCAATTTTGGTTTTTTTGATCCTGACCAGACCAAATCGAGTCTTATCCAAGCCGACCCTCATTCTTAAAATTTATCTTTAGTTGGGTTTCGGTCCAGTCCTGGTTTGGACTGGAGTACAATCCAATGTACATCATGACTCCTTGTAATGGCATCAAAAGTTATGATTCAACAATAATCATGATGTTCATATAATAGGGAAAACGCATTGACTCTATGTTCATAGAAAATGTAATTCTTGTGCCAATCCAGTGCTAATTGAGTTTGCTAAATTCTTAATAAACGTGTTGTGTACACAAATTTTATTCATGGTTCATGTTTGGCACTATGAAGCCCCATTCTTAGTAACTAGAACATATTATATTTATCTTTGCAGTTAAGTATTTGACTATGTACATGGGTTGATGTTATATATAGACCAACATATGGGATCACATCCCATAATCTATCAGCTCAAATATTTTTATATGCTTCACATTAGTGCTCACGAGGCACATTGGTTAGATATGAAAATCAGGTGAGACAGAAAGAGGAAAATTGAAAGGCAAATAGTTGAACTGTTCTAGAGAAGGGGTTGTTTTTTAGATTTGAATAGGTATTGTAAACATCTTAGTTTTGTTGGACAGTCAACACAAATATGATTACTAATATAGTGATCCTATAAAGTGGCATAATTTGTTTGCATATATGTTGATTATAAGAAAATTGTACTTAGTGTTGATTAATCATGAAAAGGGAGACTGTATCCTTTCTTATATTACACAAGAAACGACATATAAATGTTATATATGAACACTTAATAACTAACTATCCTTATGGATTCATACTTTACTAACTAGAAATTGAAAAATAATTTAATACTATGTACTATTTCATAGTAGACTCTATAATACATACTAGTGATCTTAGCTACTTAACAATATTAATATAAATATATTTAAGCGTGGAATTTTAAAAAATCACTAAAAGTGTCTGTTATTACTTTCATGTGCATTTGCATGTGTGTGTTTAGTAGTCGTTGGAAACAAAAAATAAAGGATAGGAGAAACTAATTAATAGATGTTACATTCATTATATGAACCTTGAACCTCACTGTAAACTAGCATATATGAATGTATGAGAATGCATGTACGCATTATTGAAGGATTAGCCCAATATAGAAATGCAATCGTGACATGGGGAGCCTAGGAATTACGAGAATCCTTTAAGGTAGATGATGAAATCATATTCTTACTCTAAAAAAGAAATTAACACCATAAACGTTACCAGGAAAAGATGAAAATGTGTTTCTCTCTTTACCTGGTAAAGAAGAATTAGGTTACTCATGCAAGATTGAATGATAAATAACTATATGCTTCCATCATACCAAATATATATACTAAGTATAATACGTGCTCATTCTAGATGCTCTCTATTTTTTGTTACAATTAACTCAAGATATAAGTAACTATTGAAAATGACCAAAAATGAGAAGTTTCCTGCGATCCTAGCTAATTGAGTGGCAAAGTTAGCCTCTATAGTATGCTAAAACTAATATAGAAGTTGATAATTAATCTGATTTGAGGCAGATGAGAAATAAACAGGGGAGAGGCGCGTTAATGTTGTTATCTAGCTTTTTTTCCTTTAAGAAAATAGCTAGCCTAGCGTGGAGGCAAATTTTTAGTAGCATACACAAAACTATGAGTGTGAATTCAAAGAGGCAAAAGCAGTACCTCCTCTGTATACAAACAGACAATAGCTAATATTAGACTGACATTAAGGCGGCATTGGAGAGAGGATAATATATGCGGCACATAGGTAGATCTGGACCCAAAATCTAGAGGATAGGTATCGATTAGTGGCCTATGACGATATTATAATGGACAAAATTATTGGGTCACATACATTGCAGCTGGGATGCGGCAGCATGATGGGGTTGGCAGAAATAAAAAATCACAAACATTGGCAATCCTGCTCAAGATCCTCTAGAAAGAGGGAGAAACATAGCGTTTCCATTAACAAACAGAGAGGGAAAAAACAAAGAAGAAAGATTAGAAAAGTAATTCCGGTCATGTCCTTTACAGTTGGGGTTAAATAACTGTTTACATACCTGGAATCTGGAAAAGGGGAGGGACAGACAGTGCCTTCTTTTTAGACCTTTTTTGCTCTTTTTTCTCGCATCTGTAGAAATCTTGAAGCCCTATCTAGAGGCAACATCTGCAATCGCCGCATGTAGGGAAGACTTTGGTGGAGGTGGATGCAGCCGGAAGCGAGAGCAAAGGGTAATGTCTGTAGTTGGCAGAGGTGGGGAGGGCTTGCATTGGTGGTGGATGCGCCTGACGAACTGGGGACCAAGTGCGGTGAGGATGGGTGGAGAGCAGAACAAAAGGGGGTGGATAGATGGAATTGTTATCCCTAGACGAGAGAGTATTTGTTGCTTATACTAGAGAGATATTTAGGACTCAGGTCGCGGTCTGAAGAAATAATCCGAACCGGGTTTGAGAGGCCTTGTTGAGGATGGGTGGATGATAAATGTATATTTATCCCTTTTATTTGTATATTTTTTATATTTGTTTAGGATTATTTTGTCATTTATTCTCTTAATTTCATAATTAGTTTTGTTATTTTATATTTTTCTCTTTAATTGGAGTTTTAATTCTATTTTCTTGGGTTTTGTAGGAAAATCACACAATTTGCAGCAGTCCAGAAATTCATATATACCCTCCACCAAAAGTGACATAACTCTTACATTCAAACTCCAAATTGAGTGTACAGGTATTCATTGGAAAGGGAATTTAATTTTCTAAAATAAAGTCCTATTATTTGGACCGTTTCTGTGCTTTTAATGGGAGAGAAATACGTTCGAAGTCGCTGCTGCGAGAATCTGCATTAAAGGGAGTTACATGGTCAAGATAATTAAAGACAACAAACTTTCAATTTGACCAGATCCAGAAAATTCGAAAATTGGTCTCCTCTCTTTTTTCCCTCTTTTTTGAGGGCAGCCTACCCCCTCCTCCTCCTATAAAAGGAGAAACTTTTCACTTGTAAAAGCATTCCATTCTTCATTCCATTTCATCGGATTTTTAGTTTGTATTTCTTTTGTTCTTGTTATGTCTGAGTAAATCTCTCTGGGGAATGGAAGTAGCCCCTTAGCCCGGTTCTATTCAATATAATCAATTATATTTCTCCATCGAACAAATGTCTTCTCTCTGTTTCTTTGTGGTTATTTGGATGATCTGATATATTCTTATCGAGTGATATGACCGTGGATCTATGTAAGAACGAAACAATAGTCCCTTAATTGCGATTATCATCTTTTCATCTATTTAATCTTATTTTTGTTATAATCCTTGGTGACGCGACCACCTGATCCTTGGGTTTGAATTCCGGTTTGAATTCACATGCTTTTTGATATGACCGTGGATAATGGCATGTTGGACGGTTGGGCAATGATCCGTGAATGCCGGGACCAACGGGTTCACGGGAAGTCTGACCCTTGTGAGTTTGTCCGTAAGGACATGTAACCACAATGTCCTAATTTGATCTTTGGAGTTTAGAATTTGATTAGTTGAATAGCAACGTGGTTTTGGTGGTGATCTTCCGGACCCCAGATCTTAATTTCTTGATTAGTTAAATTTTATTTCAGCACTTTTATTTTTGTTCTTAGTTTTACCAACTCTCTCCAATCGGAATTTAATTCTTGTACTTGCAATCGGATTTGGATTTCGAATTTTCTTTTCCGCCGTCCCTTGGATCGATACCTATCTATACTAAGTTGACTAGTTGTTCGTAACAAGTTGACAACCGGGTTAGAAGGTTAAACTCTAGGACTTTTCCTAGTGATTGTTGCGTGTACAACGACGCACATCAATTTGGCGCCGTTGCCGGGGACGACACAGTTATTTTTCAGATCTGGTTGCTTGTATATCTTGTATATTCCTTGTTCATATTCTCTAACTTTCATAACTTTAGTCTTTTTTATAATTTCTTTTAGATTTTTGTAATTTTTTTTACCTTCCGAGCAAAATTCCGGAAGTGTATCTCCTCTTTCTGCTGAGTTTCCATTCCAGCAGTACTGCTTTCTAGTTATTTTTTTTGTAATTTTAGTTTATTTTATAATTTTTTTTAGATTTATAATTTTTAGTTCTCTTTGTAATTTTTTACTAACCTTTTATCTCACAATCTTTCTTCTCTCATTCATTGATTCACATATCTTTCAGGAATTTTTTTTCAAATGGAGTGGGCATCCCAATATCCCCCACAATGTTATTATTGTGGTCTCTACCACCATGCATCTCTTGCCTGTCCAACTCTACCCCATGCTTATAATAGCACCCCTTTTAATTGCTAGCCCTTTCATCCTGGTGGGTATAATGTGAATCCACATTTTTCTGAGAACCATTATGAGGAACCTTGCTATCCATATTCTAATGGGGGATATGATCAACAAAATTTTGTGGGGTGTAACCAACAAAACCTTGGGGGTTATGAACATGTTTATGAAACTCAATATAATCCTCAACAAGAAGAGAGACTTAGGGCCCTAGAGAAGATAGCATTAGAAGTTGAAAAAAAACTAAAAGCCAGCCGAGCCTTCTTAACTACCCTGCTAGAAGCCCAAACTCAAAATATACATTGTTCAAATATGTTTCCTCATGATTTTATGACACCTTATAATATTGAATCTTCCTACCAAGATGGACGCAATGGAAATTACAATCCACCATCTTCTGGAGATTATTATGAGGAGCAATGCCACCCAAAACAATATGAGGAGTACTTTGGACAAGGACACTATGGGGAGTGTGGCGAGGGTGATCAAAATTTTGGGGTGTATAAATCCTATGGTGAAATGCAAATTAATCTTGATCTGGAAGAGAGACTTAAGGACCTAGAAAAGATGGTAGCAGAAGCACAAGAAAAACTTGAATCCAGTCAAGGCATGTTAGCTACCTTTCTAGAGGATCAATCACAAACTCCCCCTATAGAGCTTGAGCAACCCAAGATGGTTATTCCTAACGATGACAATGATGATCTTTATTTTTTGTCATATATGTCAGATCCTGAAGAAATAGAACAAACCATGGAGCCATATTTTGTGTGTGATGAGGACGTTGGTATCCCTATCTTTCCTTTAGAGACTCTTTTACTTGAATATGAAATGTCAAAGAAGGAGAGTCATTATGAAGATCCAACAAATCCTCCCATCCACAACATAAATCTGAATGATACCATAGACCAATACCCTTCTTTTGAGTCTATTTTGGATAATGAGAATCTTACCCCCTTTATGATTCTTCCCGAGCCATCACAACCAATTTCCATCCCACACATGGCTGATCTAGAAGGGGAGATACCACCATTGGAAGAAGATCACACACCCCATTCTATTGTTTATAAGGAAGTCGTCCTCATCCCTCCTGAATCCTTGGGGACCCCTTGTACAAAAGAATTAGATCCATATGTTATATCAACAATGAAACTTACCAAACCCAATGTTGATGACATTATTTTTTAGGAGAAGCAAAACAATTTTGTAAATAATTTGAAATCTTTTTCATCAACATCAATTCTCCCATATACATGTCATCATGATGGTGGAAAACCTGAACCAAATCCTCCACCCAACTCATTTCATCATGCTCTACTAGAATCACTAGCCGGGTACCCACCACCTCCCCAAATCCACATCCATCTTCAACACTTCCCCTTCTATTGATGGAAGATCTTTGGATCCTATTGGAGGGAATGCGAGGTGAAAGAAAATACGAGCACCCCACTGAGCTTCTACAATTACCCTATCATAGGGTACACTATGAGGCTCCTCAGATAAAGGTCCCAGCCCTCATCGACATTCCCTTCAGATGGACATATTTTGAGCTACCAGGACCTCCTGGCGAACCCAATAAATTTCTTCCCTCCATCTCGGGTTTGAGTTTTGCTCGGGATGAGCAAAAATCTAAGTCCGGGGTGGAGGTGGGTGGTATGTTTCTATTCCACCCCCTTATCTTTTTTTTATTTCTGCATTATTTCTACTTTTTTGTTTTTAGTTGCTTATTGCATGGCCATTATCTAGCCGGTCATGTTTTTATTTCTTTTGTTGTAAAATGGCCTTTATCTAGTCGGCCAATATGAATAGATGTTTATCATTGTACCCCTTTGAATTTAGTAAATGTTTTGCAAAAATTGTTACAAATTGCCATGTCTGAAACCACCATGTCACCTAGGACCCCAAAATAACATCACTCCTTGGAAAAGTTGGCAAGCCGTATGGAATCAATCAAAACCAAACACAAATTTTCTCTATTTTTAAACTGTTGATTAACTTGATATAAATCTTGTATAATGTGATTGACATGAATGTTCTTTCTGATGTAATGACACTTTCAAAAAAAATGTGTGAAGTTATAAGCACAAGGACACCTTTTGTTTCCCCCTTATTTTCTTTCTAAAAAAGAGAAGCAAAGAATCACCACCAGACAAAAATCAAGTCTGGGGTGGCATGCTTCCCATATAAAAAATTTCATACCCCACAAAGGGGCATACCATCAAAAGATGCCAAAAGTGTACATGAAAAAAAAATTGTGACCAATGTAGCCACAACTCCACAAATTTAAATCCCAAGTCGAATAGAGGAGGGATAAAAAAAAATTCATCACTTCCTTCCTTGTTTTCACACCCCCAAATTTCATCTTGTTCTTGTGCAACAACTCACATAAAAAAAATACAATAATAAAAATAAGAGTGTCAAAGCAGAAGTAAGATGAAGCATGTTTTTCGACAAAATCTTGATTTAGAAACAAGATATGATATTTGTTTTTAATAGAGAATATAGAATTTTGTGTTTTGTGGTTTTAGGAGATTGGGTTGCTTGGCCAAATTTGGAGGTAAGAAATAAAGTGATGTTACAAGGGTGAGGATAGACATGTTGTTAGTATAAATTGGAATAATTTGTGATTTTATTTGTTTGAGGACAAACAAAGATTCAAGTCCGGGGTATTTTGATAAATGTATATTTATCCCTTTTATTTGTATATTTTTTATATTTGTTTAGGATTGTTTTGTCATTTATTCTCTTAATTTCATAATTAGTTTTGTTATTTTATATTTTTCTCTTTAATTGGAGTTTTAATTCTATTTTCTTGGGTTTTGTAGGAAAATCACACAATTTGCAGCAGTCCAGAAATTCGTATATACCCTCTACCAAAAGTGACATAACTCTTACATTCAAACTCCAAATTGAGTGTACAGGTATTCATTGGAAAGGGAATTTAATTTCCTAAAATAAAGTCCTATTATTTGGACCGTTTCTGTGCTTTTAACGGGAGAGAAATACGTTCGAAGTCGCTGCTGCGAGAATCTGCATTAAAGGGAGTTACATGGTCAAGATAATTAAAGACAACAAACTTTCAATTTGACCAGATCCAGAAAATTCGAAAATTGGTCTCCTTCTCTTTTTTCCCTCTTTTTTGAGGGCAGCCTACCCCCTCCTCCTCCTATAAAAGGAGAGACTTTTCACTTGTAAAAGCATTCCATTCTTCATTCCATTTCATCGGATTTTTAGTTTGTATTTCTTTTGTTCTTGTTATGTCTGAGTAAATCTCTCTGGGGAATGGAAGTAGCCCCTTAGCCCGGTTCTATTCACTATAATCAATTATATTTCTCCATCGAACAAATGTCTTCTCTCTGTTTCTTTGTGGTTATTTGGATGATCTGATATATTCTTATCGAGTGATATGACCGTGGATCTCTGTAAGAATGAAACAATAGTCCTTTAATTGTGATTATCATCTTTTCATCTATTTAATCTTATTTTTGTTATAATCCTTGGTGACGCGACCACCTGAGCCTTGGGTTTGAATTCCGGTTTGAATTCACATGCTTTTTGATATGATCGTGGATAATGGCATGTTGGACGGTTGGGCAATGATCCGTGAATGCCGGGACCAACGGGTTCACGGGAAGTCTGACCCTTGTGAGTTTGTCTGTAAGGACATGTAACCACAAGGTCCTAATTTGATCTTTGGAGTTTAGAATTTTATTAGTTGAATAGCAACGTGGTTTTGGTGGTGATCTTCCGGACCCCAGATCTTAATTTCTTGATTAGTTAAATTTTATTTCAGCACTTTTATTTTTGTTCTTAGTTTTACCAACTCTCTCCAATCGGAATTTAATTCTTGTACTTGCAATCCGATTTGGATTTTGAATTTTCTTTTCCGCCATCCCTTGGATCGTTACCTATCTATACTAAGTTGACTAGTTGTTCGTAACAAGTTGACAACCGGGTTAGAAGGTTAAACTCTAGGACTTTTCCTAGTGATTGTTGCGTGTACAACGACGCGCATCAGTGGATCCGTCGTATCTGTCTTAGCGTGGAATCTTCAATTTTGCACCACCGTCCAATGCGAACCACTTTCTACTAGTGAAGGAAAACACAATAGCCAATGGTCGATCTGCGAGTAAGCAGACACCCAGCCCAGTCAGCATCACAATATATTCGAAGCTCCAAGGTTGAAGAAGGTGTGATGGACAGACCCAAATTAACAGTACCCTTGACATATCGCAAGATGTGTTTGACCATAGTATATTGGTAGAGAGTCGGACTGGCCATGAATTGGCAAGCAAGGTTCACAGCAAATTGGATGTCTGGCCTTGTCAAAGTGAAATATTGCAGGCTACCCATAAGTTTTCGATATGTTGTAGGATCTGGTAGTAAGGAGCTTTGTGAAGAAAAATGAAGGTAATCTTTGACTATTAGTGTAATGACAAGCTTACAATCCAGCATACCAGCTTGACTAAGAAGATCCAAAGCATAGAGTTCTTGAGAAAGAAGAAGACCAGATGTTGTACTAGTAGCTTGAATGCCCAGAAAACAATGCAAATTACCTAGATATCGAAGTTAAAAAGTAGATTTTAGATCCGCGATGAAGATCTCAAGAGCATCAGTACTATTTCCAGTGAGTATCATATCATCAACATACAGAGGTAAGGAAATGAGACTTTTATCATGAGCATACACGAATAGAGAGGAATCTGATGTACTGCTAGTGAACCCATAAGTAAGAAGGTAATTAATGAGCTTGTTAAACCATGCTCTTGGTTCCTGCTTAAGTCCATAGAGAGCCTTGTTAAGAGAACAGACATATTATGATTTAAACGGGTCTACAAACCCCGGTGGCTGTTCCATAAACACATGCTCATGTAAGTCTCCATTGAGAAAAGCATTACAAACATCAAGCTGTCTCAATGTCCACTACTTGCTGACAGCAATAGTGAGAACAACCTTGATCGTTAGAGACTTAACAACTGGGCTAAAAGTCTCCAAATAGTCAACACCCTCCTCTTGAGTGAAACCCTTGTCTACAAGCCGAGCCTTGTACCCGTCAACTGAGCCATCTGGCTTATATTTAACTTTGTACAACCACTTTGCCCCAACTACATTTTGAGAATATGGATGAGGTATGACGCAAATTTACCGTGCGCAAAAACACAAGTGAACGCGTCGGAGTAATATAGGCATTATGAGGCCCGAGTCGAACTCAGGGATACGTGAAATTGTCGGAGACTTCTACTAACTACTTACGATCAGCTAAACCGATTAAAAAGTTGAGAGTTGTTGTTAAAATTACAAGAAAATAAAAATAAAACAAAACAAGCAATCGATTAAATGTCTGCTTTAAGAAATTCAAAAGGAGATCTTTAGGATTGCAGTTTCACCGTGGGTTTTCATTGTATTAAATTCTATATAGTCACTCAATTTTTTCTCTCTATCCGGGCAGTGGCCTAAAATCAGAATTGCCCACTGTCGTGGTACAATTCACTACCTATGTCTAGGTCGGTTCTACCGTAGTAGTAACCTATACCCTAAACTAGGTGTATTAGAAACGACCACTCGGTATCCACCATTAATCTTACACCACCTTGTTCAAGGGATTTGTCAATTAATGTAAATTTCGTCTCTTTTCAACCATTCATTCTTCTTTCAAAGCAATTAAGGGCATTAGATTATTATTATGGTGATCAAGCATAATAATATATTGGATAAAACGAAATTATACCACGGATTTAAGAGATAAGATATGAATTACTATTATAAAATCGTCATATAATGAATTCCCGGGCTACTCCCGGTCCTAAAGACAAAGGGGATTAGCCCCGCATGTTCATCTCAGAGTACAATGTGAAGTAGAAAAAGGGAAACATGAAGAAAAACGTGATTGAGTGGTTAAAACCCGAAACGGAGAAGATCCAATCGATCCTCAGTGTGGAATACGTGTTCTCCCACCTTTCGATGGTGGAATTCGTCTTCTTCAGCGTCCGGATCGGATGGGGCGTGCTCTCGTGCTCCGTTCTTCTCTCCTTTGCTCTCCGGGATGTGTGCAACAACTAATGACGTGCTCCCTCTCTGAGGCGCCGTCATTAGGTTTATTTCTCGAATTAGGTCGCCAATTAATCACGACCGTCCGATTAAGATTAATCTGAAACAAACTCATATATGACGGTGTCGATACCATCGATGCGGGTCGATAGTATCGACCTAGCGTGATATCGACAGTCCTTCTTTTTCTTTCATCTCGCGCCTGATGTCATCTCGATACCATCGACGTGGGTCGATGGTATCGATGAACCTGTAGCGACAATTTTGTCTTTATGTGTCATTGTAGCTCCACCAGTCGATAGTATCAACTTCTTGGTCGATAGTATCGACACACTTCTTGCCAGCAACCTGATGGTATCTCGATACCATCGACATCCCTGTCGATAGCATCGACTTTATTCTGGTCTTTGCGGCTGGAAACATGTGGTCCAGTCGATGGTATCGACCACCGTCGATGGTATCGATGGTAGCAGATACTTGTTTTTCCTGAAATTGACACACAGACCCACATAAGTCCACACAAAATGTATTCTTTTGATAATTAATACTCAAAATGCTTAAATAAAGGGAATTTGACATACATAAGTAGCATAGACCAAAATGAATGAATTATGCAACATTAACCATGAAAAAGACTAATAAATGCATAAAACACATATCAAACAAGTCTATAAATGTGACTCAAAATCATCGCATCAAACTCCCCTAAGCTTGAACATTGTTCGCCCTCGAGCAACTAATCCTTAGAATAGAATTGCCAGAGTCAACTAAAGAACAAAGCAGCACAACAAACATTCCCTATGAATCCCACTGGACATTCGCATACCGGCCCTCACTAACCACAGAATGATAATTACCCTAAAGGCGACAATAATCATTCATAAAAGATATTAACGTCAAACTGATGAACACTATCACATAAGGCAGTTAACATAATAAAATTCGTCGGTCCAGACTTAGTGCATCTTGTGATCTTCTATACTACGTTGCTCGCCCTAACTACTATCTACATGGAAGAAGTTCTCCTGATATTCATAAGTGAGGAGAAATTCACAGTGGCCTACCAATCCGAGCAACGGGTGGATGAAATAGGTGGCTCATGGAAGAAGTGGAAGTATTATACGATTTCAACATGCATAAAACAAAAATGCCCTAAATGATGCAAATGCACATGAAAAATGCCCTAATGCCTAAGATCAGGTGGAATGATGCATGCACTATCAATCCGTCTCAAAACGAGATGGATATCTACTTAAGCTACATCATGTACTCACTTATCTTGAAATGCATGTGAGATTATGTTCCTCTCTCCTTCTTATTCTTGTTTCTTCTAAATAACTTTCTTTTTTTTCATTTCCAGATTTTTTTCAGTTTTTTTTCAAACCCTTATATCCATAATTGACAATGAATATTTTAATGGGCTTATTTTTTTTCTGTATAACTTGAATATTTGCACTATTTAGAAGGTATGGAACAAATTTAATTCACCATGAGGTACATGATATACTTTATGCATAAAAGTTATGAATGCAACTACATGACATGCACCTAAGGGTAATGTGCATGTATACCTATTCTAATCTCTCTCTTTTTTTCATTTTCCATGCAAAACATATGAAGAGATGCAATGCAATGCAAGTCCTATTTAAATGCCATGCAATCAAAAAGAGTTAAAATCATACTTTACTTCCCAATCTTGGTGGATTGGAAAAACAATGAGCTGGACAGATCACAAGACTAATTGTCTGAACCTTTAAAAAAATATTATGTGTCCCTCCTTACTGACCTGTGTAGTAGTTAAGAGGTTTTTTCTTTCTTACTTCAAATTAAAGTCTCATTATCATCTGGTCAGTTTAGGCTCAACAACCAATTCCGTCCACTTTCATGAATCATTAGGAATATATAGTTGTGATTTTCTGTTTTAAAATTGACAAAACCAATCATTTTCTAAGTTAAGTGATCAAGATTAAACAACACTCAAGCTTGCGAACACTCAAAAAATTTTAGTTTCCCTCAATTCCCCATGCACATGCAACTGAGATGACTCAAGATTAAAGACATCCACGATTACACTAGATAGAATGTGGATCTTAAAACAAACTAAGATTGCACGAAACAAATGACAGAAACAGAAGCAATAAAACTAAAAATAGAGAAAATGAAAGATAAAGTTGTTCCAACACCCCCCCCCAAGCTTGAATTCGACTATGGCCTCATAGTCAAAAACAATCTTAAAGGTTAGAACAAAGATACCGCTTTTACTCTTCAGGTGGAGGTGGGTATTGCGGAGCCATAGGGTCCCAAGACGGATACTCCCCCTGGAAGCTTGGATCAAACTGGGCCCTAGGTGGAGGTTGTGGATAGCCTCCAAAGTAATTTTGGCTCCAATAGTGGTCGTAGAAGGGTTGCTGTTGCATCTCCATCTGTTGCAACCGATCATGAATTTACTGTTGGTTGTCAAGGAGAAGACGCTCATTTGTAAAAATCGCCCTCTGATTGTCCAGTAACCGGTTTATAGTTTCTTGAATATCGGTGTACATCTCCCCGTGATGCTGATGCGTCTGCTGGATCTCCTGCAGCATAGCATACATACCCTGCATAGAATAGGCTTCCTCGCTTGGCTGCGAGGGCGGTAGTGGTGGCGGAGGCTGTGATGATGAAGATGCACCCGAATGCATCCGAGGATGCTTCCATGATGCCACTCGTGCCCGAAGAGGTGTGAATGCCTCCTCTTCCTATGCAGCCTCATCTTCATTGTTGTCATCGTTATCGTCACCGCCGTCTTTATCGGAATCAGCGATGGCTATGATAGGCCATCGAAAGTGTTGCGCCCCTTTGATGTTAAAGACTGGATCGGGAAGGGAGCTCGGTGAAGATTGGAGATGTGAATCTTCGCTCGATGAAGAACTTTTCTCAGTGATGCTCATCGTCGGGCTTGGACAGCTCTGGAACACACTCGGCACAAGTTGAGGAAGGATGCTCTGGAGTTATGATGTCTTCTGACGCAAATCCTCCTCTTATATAGCTGTGGACGGTGCTACTGTCTGCTCATCGATACCATCGACGCGAGTCGAT
This sequence comes from Alisma plantago-aquatica, assembly GCA_963693085.1. Lineage (NCBI taxonomy): Eukaryota > Viridiplantae > Streptophyta > Magnoliopsida > Alismatales > Alismataceae > Alisma > Alisma plantago-aquatica. The sequence continues at coordinate 120,688,140 of OY856411.1, forward strand.
GGTATTGACACGGGTAGCACAATCCGTACCACCGCTAGTATCGGCGGTCGTCGATGGCTAGATCTGCGGGCCTCGGATCGCTGACGCGTCAATAGTATCGACGTGGGTAGATAGTATCGACTCATCCTCCAGATCAACTTCTCAGTTGTTGCGATCGCCGTTGATCTTTCCTCGCAGATCGTTGACGTGGCGCGTCGATACTATCAACGAGAGTCGATAGTATGGACTCTCTGATTAGGGCAAACCCTAGCGAGGCCCGGCCGCAGCCTTCTTTGCATGAATGTGTCGATACCATCGACACGCCCTTCGATGGTATCGACTTGACTGAGACGATTTGTTCTGAAAATCTCCAGAGATCTCGATAGTATCGAACCCCGTGTCGATACCATCGACCTCTGCCTGCGACCTACCTATAGGTATGTCGATACTATTGATGAGGTCGTCGATGGTATCGATGCAGTGCGATTCCTGCAGTCGCCAACCTATACCATGGTCGATACCATCGACACAAGGGTCGATGGTATCGACTCTGCCTCAGACCTGTGCATGTAGCAAACGATCACGATATCTTTTTTACACTAAAAACTAAGTGAAAACAAATTAAACTATGAATGTAAAGGAACGAAACTAAAGTACCAATGGTTGGGTTGCCTCCCAACAAGTGCCCTTATTTAACGTCTTAGGCTAGAAGACTTAAAGCTCATCATCAACTCGGTACTTTGGAGAAGGTGCTCAAAGGATCGTGCGGCAGCTTGAACTCCACTCGATCTTGACCAATTCCCAAAGTCAGCGTACCTCTCCCAATTGCAGTGACTACATCGGTCGTTGCTTGAAATGGCCTACCCAATAGCATCTCACAACTTTTAAGTTGTGGCATATCCATGATGATGAAATCTACAGAAAAAATGAACTTGTCCACCTTGACGAGTACATCTTCACAAACTCCGTATGGCCTTACAATAGATCCATCCGCCAATTCAATGGTTGTCGCTGACTTCTTCATGTCCTTTAACCCAAGCTTTTTAAATGTGGCTAGCGGCATGAGATTTATGCTCGCGCCCGAATCACACTGAGCTCGTGGAAAGTGTCGATCGCCTATCGTACATGGAATATAGAAACTTCCTGGATCTTTCTTCTTCTATGGTAAACTCCCATGGATGATTGAGCTCACCATTTCATCCATCCGACAGACATCTGTGTCTTTAATCCGCCTCTTCTTGTTGATGATTTCTTTGATAAACCTCCCATAAGCGGGAATCTTCTCAATCATTTCCACTAACGGAATGTTGATATGAAGTTTCTTGAACATCTCTAAAAATTTTCTATAATGTCGATGCTCTTTCTTCGGCCTATGGTTGTCCGGACTCGACACAACTGCCTCATTCACACGCTTATGAGGTGGCATATATGAGCTTTTCGGGGCAAGCTCCCCTAATCTTGCTTCAATGACTCCCTCTGGCGTGGACTTTATCGGGACATCATCAACAGGTATAACTTGATATGGTTCCTCTCTCGCAATGGATGTGTCCGCACCTGGACGAATGGCTTTCACTTCCTCTTCTTTCCTAGGCGGGGGCGCGACCATCATGGGCTCTTGGTGAGATTTCCTGAAAGGAGTGTACCTGCCTGGTAATCCATAATGACTGTGAGGATACAATATTTTCGGTGTAGCCTCCGTATCAAACATCATTTTGCTTTGGTCCTTTATCTATGTCACCTGGAGTTCTTCCTCATTGATCACAGACATGTATTTAACTTGATGATGTGCTTGAACCACATCTGCATTCCCAGCCTGTCTCTGTTGATTGGCATGCTTGATGGCCGCCACTTCATTTGAAATTTGGGTCACAATGGTTTCTAAAGCCCTCATTTGTGCTCCATGACTTTGCAGTGTCTGCCCACATTTGATCAAGATGTCACCCTGAGACTGCAGTTGTTTACTGACCATACTCATCATTTCCTGATTCTGCTGCACCATTTGACTAAGTAGCTCGATGCTTTTATCTTCAGCTCTAGGTTGTGGCTTTGCATCCAAATCTTGTAGAAAGTTATTAGGATCCTTCCATGAGAACTTCTAGTCTCTCCTCCAAGCATAATCATTGTTTCTATAGCCTTGTTGTTGCATGAATTTGACTTGGGCTTCCTCATCCGACGATGCATCTTCCTTGGCTAGCAATTTCTTGGCTAGGAGATCTAGCTTGTCATTCAGCTCCTTTATAGCTCTGGACTCACCTGCAACTTTAACTTGTTTTGGTGCATCCCTTTCACCCCATGATTATTTCTTGGCCATGTTCTTTAAGATTTCCCAACATCTAGTGTCTGTGTTATTCAAAAAGAATCCAGAGCCGGCTGAATCGAGGTTGCTTCTATCATGCTCGGAGAGAGCAAAATAGAAGATTTTTACTTGTGTCTCCTTATCTAGCCCGTGATGCGGGAACCTCCTGAGCATAATCTGAAACATTTCCCAGGTCTCAGAATAGGTCTCTCCTGCTTGTTGGGTGAAGTGTGGATCTTTCTGATCATGTCATTGGTCACTACTACAGAACCTACCTTTAGTGTCAGTTATTCAAGGCATTTAGTGTCGGTTTCTAAGCGACACCTATGTGGGCGACACTAAAATCTCACCCATTACGCGTCGGTTCCAAAACCGACGCCCAAACTCTTCGCGCGCCACCGAAAACGCGCCATCAGGGGACTATAGGCGTTGGTTATTAGATAAGAAACTGACACCATACACCTTCGCGCCACAGAAAGGGCGCCAGCTTGGGCACTATCAGTGTCAGTTATAAGTAAGAAACCGACACCATATATCTTCGCGCCACAGGAAATAGGCGTTGGTTATTTATATAAAACCGACACTATAACTTTGTGTGTCGGTTTTATACAAATAACCGACGCCTATTGTTTAGGTTTTTTTTGTCAGTCTGCAGACCTGCTGTGACTGGTCGCAGGATGAGAAACGTGCAGTTCAGTTATGAACTGCAGGTTTTACGACATCCATTGATATCAGCCAACAACAGGCCACAAACCTGCAAAATTAACAACAAAAATTTATATTCACACATTCATTTAGTAATGCAACCTGCAGTTCCATTTTATTTTCACACATTTAGAAACAATCATGTAGCTAGCAACCTGTAGTTCCATTCATTCACATTCACACATGTAGAAACATTCATATAGCAACCAACACTTTCATTCATTTTCACTCAGACACATGTAGAAACATCCAGACATGTAGAAACATTCACACATATATTATAATTCAGAAATTCATTTACAAAATATCATTCTTTAGTCATTATTCGCTATTAGGATCCCAATTATATTTTAAAACCCCCACTATTTGTATGGTTGTTGCCCATTATTCTCTTACTTCATTTAATTCTCCCATCGTATAGGGAGCATGTACATCTGGTAAGTCCTTTCCTGTAATGAGGTCAGTTTTAAACACCTGTAAAGAGAATGATGTATATATAATAAATGAGCTATAAATAAGATTGATATATTTTGATCATATTATCTAATGAGACTATATAATACCTGAGCAATACACTCGATATCCAGTGCGGCATGTTTGATAATCATGTGCATATATCGCATGACATAGAATCCAAATGCCCATCCGTTGTCTTGTGTAGCACACTATAAATTCAAACATACACAATATTAAAAAATACAACTAATTAAGCATTGTTCACATAAATAATATATACATATATTGCAGTCGGGAACTTACTTTCACGTTCTTCCAAATTATTGGCTGGTTTTTTTTCGTGGGGACCTTTCCTCCAGCCCTTTTGAACTCATCAAAACCCCTACATGTTAATGTAACACATAACACTGCAATTAAATAGTAATGTAATAACATATGTTAACGGATATGAAAATAAAATATTTCTCACCGGAATAATGCCATTTTCATTATCTGTCCAAATCTTGTATTCAATTTACTCCCCTTAGGATCTAGATAATAGACAATGAACGTCTCAGGGACAATAACCAGTAACTCCCAATGCCTACCACTAGAGGTAAAAAAGTTAAAAATTAATAACTCAAAATCCACAATAAAAATGTAATTTTCTTAAGTCCAAATTATAATAAGCAAAGTAAACTTACTCTACATTGAATGGAGCCATTATCACCGTCTTCTTATTTACAACAAAATTTGTAAATGCCTCACAACAGTATTGTTAAACTGACGTAGGGTCTTTAGGTACTAGACTAATCCAAGATGGAATCAAAAACCCTACATGTTCGAATCCAAAATCTGCACATATCGTGTCTAAGTAGCTGCAAAATATATATTAATTACACATGCATTAATAAATAAGAAACCAGATCACCATATCATACACAAGGTATATGGATTTATAAAGAAAATCTCACCTTATCCATAGCTCTATCACAGATGTATTTAGTCAATCATTTCCAAACAACTCCAAAATATCTTGTATAAATAGTTTAGTTTCGTATGAATGACCTCTAGAAACTGAATCGGAAGAAACAATTATAGGGAAATTTATATCATGTTTGCCTAACCATATTGCCATACCCCTATAGTTAGGACCTAACGGGACAGGTAGGTCCTGTGGAACCCAACTAGGTAATGTAGGAGGTGGAAGTGGAGGCCTAGATGTTGTGGGTGTCTTCTTTTTAACCTGTATATATATATATATATATATATATATATATATGTATATATATATATATATATATATATATATAATTTTAGATCAACTGACATCATATACACACACTAACAATTTAACATAATGTAAATTTATCATACATTTTCAGTAAAGAGGACATCCACTTTTCGCCACAATATCACTCTGCCTTCTGCCTCACCAAGTGTTTCACAATCTGGGTGGGCATATGGCGATGGAAGATCTGCCCATCCTTGCAATATATGTACCGGGCTCACACGAAGCCAACCAGCTAGTAATGGAGACCCGTGAAACTGTTCCCTGGGTAGGGATGGGTAAGCCGACGCCTCTGCAATGACATATTCATTACTTTTTAGACGACATCGCTTCAACCCCTATAAATTTTTGTGTAAAGAATGTTATATACATATATACATATCATCTTTTTTTGAAATGACTACACTTTTATATATACATGTCATCTTGAATTAAAAAATTAGTTACTATGTCATAAAAATACTTACAGTGGATGTGCTAGGTGGTGGTTCTACTGGATTACTCCCAACCTCTGCAGTAGGAGTAGGAGTAGAGCCTGCAATAGGTATTGTTTGGTAAGTGGCAGTCTGAGATGCCTGCCACTTTTTCATTGCTTCTTCGAGTTTTTCTTCGAGTTTCCTACCAAATAGCTTATCTACCTATATATGGATAATAGAAATTTCAAATTCTAATTATTGAATTCTCTTTTACAGTAACATTATAAAGAAAGAATATGTTACCTCTTCTTGTGAAAGTCCCGCTTTTGGGACATGTTTGCGCTGGGATGGCCCAAAAAAAGCTTTGATGCCCACACCAGCGCCTGCAACCCTAACACATCCAGGATGCTCTGGGTTACCCAGAGCAACTGTCAATTCATCCCTTGTTCCCTCAGGGATGAACTTGCCTTGTTTCCTCAGCTCGTGCATCTCCCACTAATCGTCAAAACAAAAATTTGTAATTAAGTAAACAACACAAATAATCAATATTCGAATGATTGCTGTAAGAGTTGTATATTACCATTTTTGTAGCCGCCTCAGCAGTTGCGGCCTTCCTTATTTCTCCCTTCTTATTTTTCCTCCCAGCTATCCAGACATCATGGCAAGGAAGAGGTGTGCTACCTATGGTAGAGGGCTCCTGAGCAGCAACAGACTGAGCAGTAGCCTCAGACTGTAGTCTTTGGTGAACGCCTGCATATCCTCTTGGACCCATTGTGTGGTCGTGCACATTCATCGCACGCCTTGATCTTTGTGCCTCACTGAGGGCCTAGTTAGTATGCACATTAATGATTTGGTTAGTAACACTAAATGTTAATCTTGAATAGGTGAATACAACATATATTAATAATGAGATTAAGACTGACGCCTAATACCTTGAATTCATTAGTTTGTCTTGAAGCGACAAATGCGTCCCATTCTTCTTTGTCTAGGAAGTTCCACTGTTCAGTGGCTATCTTCTTCCTCTTGTCAGCTTCTTTTATGTATTCTCGGGTGATATTTGTCCTATAGTTCCTTAGGACTCTCCCACAGCGTTGCATCACGCATTTACGATGCAGCTTTTCATCCAATTCAAATATACTCTACAAAATAGAATTGCTATTAACTAGTATCCAAAAATTTAGTAATCTACAAAATAGAATTGCAAATTAATAATAACTCACGCATAAATCCCTCCATATTAAGTCTTTCTTCTCCTTAGAAATGTTATGCCAATAATCTAAGCGACAACCACAATGGCTACGAGTAACAAACCCAAGATATGAAACAAATGAATTGCGATTCACACCACATGCATTTCCTGCATTATCAAAATCCACAACAAGTTTGGGTCCATTGCCCTTGTGCGCAATTAACTTCTTCATCATAGTGATGCCCCTTCTCTTGTCAACATTTTGGTGCTGCTGATCAAGTGCATCAAGTGCTTCAGGTGGTACCTGTGCATCATCAACCTAAAATTTGACAAAATAAACACATTTACAAGATATGACTATACACAGACATATAGATATAAATATATGATATTTTTTTAAAACTTACATTGTGAGGCAGAGCATTGATGTCCTCACCCTCACGGTAATCATCAGCACGATCATCAGGAGAATGGTCAACCATCTGCAAATTCACATTTAAATTGTAAAGTTCACATTGTAAAGTAATTGAAATTGTACAACTCACATTGTAAAGTTCACATTCACATTGTAAAGTAATTTACATTATAAATTAAGCTCAAATTTTAAGTGATGGTTTGATACTCAGTTTTGAACAACATATTAAATTTTTAGTATTTTTGTATAGTTAAAGTAATTCAAATTGTAAAGTTCACATATTCAGAAAAATAAAAACGTATAAAACAAAACATACCTCTAATATTGCGATTTTTTTATCAATTAACAATCCTTCATTGTGATCTCCGCGCACATACAAGTCATCATTAGCTTCAATATAATCCCGTTGCACATGACATGAGTTTTGATTTCGTCGCCAGTGTTGACTTTCAAGTTGTTACCGCAATGCCTACATGGACAGTAGAACATATCTCCAGGTTGTTTCCTACGTTCCTCGGCAAATCTAATAAACTGGTCAAGACCAGAAATAAACTCCGGGGTGCAACAATTGTGAATGGACATCCATGATCTATCCATTCTACGATCAAAGAGAAAACAAATATATATTAGGACAAGATTAGGGTCTAGGATTAACAAATACATGTGATGTCATTATTATATATAATAAATGTGTACCACCTATCCATTCTTGAACACCTAATCTCACTAGTAAGTGTATAATGTGTATTGGGTTTTCAAGAAAATTTCGGCAGTATTTCCCCGCTGTTCTCCAAGTACATATGTACTTAGAGAACAAACGGGGAAATGCTGCTGAAATTTTCTTGAAAACCCAATACACATTATACACTTACATACTAAGAGAGATTAGGTGTTCAAGAACAGTCCCAAATCGGGGACTATCCAAGATTTACTCCTAATGAGTAAATCTTGGATGGGTTTCTAGGCCAACAAGTAATGTGTTGTCATTCTTATACCTAAAATCCTAGTTCTTCAAGTTAGGGTGATTATTGATGTCTTTAAAAGCATGATTGGCAATTTAGGGAAAAGTTCATCATTTACATTCCAAGCATATCACATGTGTGCATTACAATTCATCATTAAGCAAGAAGGGTAATTAGGATTCTCACCAAGAACGGGTTTTGATTTTCTATACAATTTTATAAAAAAATGCACATGTATGCATATATATACTATACTTTTTGGAACCTTTGTACATATCTGAACACCCTAAATAACCATACAAAACACCCAAATACTTTATAACATAAATATAAAACAATGATTATAGCTAAACTATTAAAGTATTAAGATATGCATGATACAATAACTATTTTGCATCACATTACAACAGACTTATCATTGATACCTTACTAACTTATTACTACATTTACATATCATCACTTTATAAAAAATTACAGCAGTACATTTAACCAAAGTATGCATTCTAAAATCTATGTCATGATTAGTTACATGTAATTTACTTGGATATACAGCAGTACCCGATTACTATGTCTTACATACAAAGTATGCATATTAAATTAACTAAGGCTTATCATAGAACATGTATTATTTATCAAGTTACCAATAAGTAAATAACCTTAAAAAAATGCCCAACAGCAGCCTGGTCTTGCATTGGCACCGCCCAAGCAGCCACCTAGGCGGAGGAAGGAAGGAGGAAGAAGGAGGAAGGGCGTACCTAGCCTGGAGCACAGAGGGCCGACGAGCACAGAGCGCTGGAGACCAGAGACCAGAGTGGGAGAGGGAGAGGGCCTTCTGACGAGCACGACAGCCGGTGAGCACAGAGGGCCGATGAGAAGAGGGCCGGTGAGCACAGAGGGCCGGTGAGAAAGAACGGTAGGGAGCGGCGTGCTGGCGGAGCACGGAGCGGTGGCGGCAGAGCACGGACGGCAGGGAGCAGCGGCAGGGAGCGGCGGCGGCGGAGCAGTGGGGGCGAGCAAGAAATTGTCGGACCTAACTGAAATCGGGAATGAAACAGGGAAAGGGGAAGAGTCGCTCGCGCTGGTGAGCTATTAAGTTGACAATAAGTGTCAGTTATTAAAAAAAACCGACAACTAAACCAACAATGTCAGTTTTTTTCCAAACACTGACACCTATACTAGATTATAGTCGTCGGTTTTTAATTAAAAGACAACCGACAACTATTCCTGTCTCGCGAATAACCTTTAGTCGTCGGTTATTTATTTATGAACCGACGCCATATGTCAAATTTTGGAGGTAATTTTTTCGCTGGAATTTTAGTTTTGGCGGTTGATTTTAGGTGTCGGTTTTTTATTAATTAACCGACACTTAATAAAAGCGGTACCCGTGTCCGGTCGACCTTCATAGATTGGATGTCGGTTTATGTTATCAACCAACACTGTAGAGTTTATGTGTCAGTTTATGTATACAACCGACACCTTGTAAAGTGACTTTATAAGCCATTTCTGTAGTAGTGGGTCTTCTCGGGCAGAAAGAACCTCTCGAAGTAAACCTCCACCATGTGGTCCCAAGATTCCACATATTCATCTTCCAAGTTGTGTAGTCATTCTCGTGTGTTTTCTGCTAAGGAACTCGGGAAGAGCTTCAAGTAGAGCACATTTTGTGGAAATCTGTCTATTTTGATCATATCGCAATTTTCCACAAATTGACTAATGTGCGCGACGAGGTCTTCATTTTTGAGCCCATGGAAAGCATTAGACTTCACCAAGTTGATTAAAGCAGGGTCAATTTTGTATGTTGGAGTGTTAATTGCATGCTTCTTGATCAGCCCTTTCGACGCAGACGTGGAAGAAGCCTTTATCTTCTCCCATATTGTCTGTTGTTCTTCCATCTCGTCTTGTCCGGGTTCAGAAAGTATGTCCTCCAGATGTTCTTGATTATACTCACCCTTGTCTTCCAGTCCCGCCAGCAGAACCTCTGGTGTATGCCGTGTGTAGTCAGTACTACGCGTCTGCACCATACACAGTACCTGCAAATAGAAAAATTAAAGTTAGTACAGTGTTTGATGATTTCAAATATTTAGAAAATAAATTATACATTTTTAGAATGATAAAAAAATAAAAATGTGGCCTGGAGTGGCCGCTCGTAGCACTCGAAGTGCCGACAATTTTCCGTATCTCCGGCAACGGCGCCAAAAACTTGACACAAATTTACCGTGCACAAAAACTCAAGTGAACGTGTCGGAGTAATATAGGCCTTGTGAGGCCCGAGTCGAACGCAGGGATACATGAAATCGTTAGAGACTTCTACTAACTACTTACGATCAGCTAAACCAATTAAAAAGTTGAGAGTTTTTGTTAAAATTAAAAGAAAATAAAAACAAAACAAAACAAGCAATCGATTAAATGTCTAGTTTAATCAATTCAAAAGGATATCTTTAGGATTACGGTTTCACCGTGGGTTTTCATTGTATTAAATTCTATATAGTCACTCAACTTTATCTCTCTATCTGAGCAGTGGCCTGAAATCAGAATTGCCCACTGTCGTGGTACAATTCACTACCTATGTCTAGGTCGGTTCCACCGTTGTAGTAACCTATACCCTAAACTAGGTGCATTAGAAACGAACTCTCGGTATCCACCATTAATCTTACACCACCTTGTTCAAGGGATTTGTCAATTAATGTAAATTTCGTCTCTTTTCAACCATTAATTCTTCTTTTAAAGCAAATAAGGGCATTAGATCATTATTATGGTGATCAAACATAACAATATATTGGAGAAAACGAAATTATACCATAGATTTAAGAGATAAGATATGAATTACTATTATAAAATCATCATACAATGAATTCCCGGGCTACTCCCGGTCCTAAAGACAAAGGGGATTAGCCCCGCATGTTCATCTCAGAGTACAATGTGGAGTAGAAAAAGGGAAACATGAAGAAAAATGTGATTGAGTGGTTAAAACCCTGAACGGAGAAGATCTAATCGATCCTCAGTGTGGAATACATGTTCTCCCACCTTTCGGTGGTGAAATTCGTCTTCTTCAGCATCCAGATCGGCTGGGGCGTGCTCTCGTGCTCCGTTCTTCTCTCCTTTGCTCTCCAGGATGTGTGCAGCAACTAATGACGCGCTCCCTCTCTGAGGCGTCGTCATGAGGTTTATTTCACGAATTAGGTCGCCAATTAATCACGGTCGTCTGATTAAGATTTATCTGAAACAAACTCATATTTGACGGTGTCAATACCATCGACGCGGGTCGATGGTATCGACCTAGCGTGATATCGACAGTCCTTCTTTTTCTTTCATCTCGCGCTCGATGTCATCTCGATACCATCGACGCGGGTCGATGGTATCGACGAACCTGTAGCGACAGTTTTGTCTTTATGTGTCGCTGTAGCTCCACCAATCGATAGTATCGACTTCTTGGTCGATAGTATCGACACACTTCTCGCCAGCAACCTGATGGTATCTCGATACCATCGACATCCCTGTCGATAGCATCGATTTTCTTCTGGTCTTTGCGGCTGGAAACCTGTGGTCCGGTCGATGGTATCGACCACAGTCGATGGTATCGATGGTAGCAGATACTTGTTTTTCCTGAAATTGACACACGGACCCACATAAGTCCACACAAAATGTATTCTTTTGATAATTAGTACTCAAAATTCTTAAATAAAGTGAATTTGACATACAGAAGTAGCATAGACCAAAATGAATAAATTATGCAACATTAACCATGAAAATGACTAATAAATGCATAAAACGCATATCAAACAAGTCTATAAATACGACTCAAAATCATCGCATCAAGGTACAAGAGTCCAACTATTATTAGCATGAAGAGCATCTAACTCTGATTGCATTGGAGTTGTCCACTCAGAAGACTTAAGAGCAGTCTTAATAGTTCTTGGAATCTCCTCGACATTAGAAACAAGAAGAGCATATTTTGGATTTGGCTTCACTATTCCATCTTTCTGGTGTGTAATCATATGATGTGGTATAACATGTGAATTTGAAAGTTTAGAAATAGAAATAGATTCAGGGACATGAGTCTCAATACTTGGACTGACTGCAGACTCATTTGAGGGAACATGTATTGAAGAAGAGGACATAGAAACAAGCTCTATAATGAAATCATCATGTGGCACAGGCATATATTGTTCAAGCGTATCAGTAACACTCAGAAAAGAAGACAATTCTTCCAAAGCTACCCATGAGGGAATAATATCTTTAAAAGGAAAAACACACTCATTGAAAATAACATTCTGAGATATGTAGATGACATTGGTTGAATAATGTAAACATCGATAGCCTTTATAGACATCACTATACCCAAGAAAAACACAGGGTAAGGATATCAGAGACAACTTGTGAGGTGCCCGATCTCTCAAATGTGGGAAGCACAAACAACCAAAGATTCAAATAAAACTGTATTCAGGCTTGCGAGAAAAGAGCAACTCATATGAAGACTTCATATTATGAGCTTTAGTGGTAGCCTATTGATTAAGAACACAACATTAGAGAAAGCCTCAACCCAAAACTTCAGGGGCACACTAGCATCTTGCAACATAGAGAGTCCATATTCCACAATTTGTCTGTGTTTTCACTCAGCTTGACCATTTTGTTGAGGAGTGTATGGGCATGATATTTGATGACAAATTCCATGTTTAGAAACAAAGTCTTCTGACGCAAATTTACCGTGTGTAGAAACCCAAGTGAACGTGTCGAGTAGTACATGCCTTTGTGAGGCCCGAGTCGAACTCAGGGATACGTGCAATCGTCGGGGACTCCTACTAACTACTCGCGATCAGCTAAGCCGATTAAAAAGTTGAGAGTTGTTGTTGAAATTAAAATAAAATAAAAACAAAACAAAACAAGCATTCGATTAAATGTTGGTTTAATCAATTCAAAAGGGAATCTTTAGGGTTACGGTTTCACCGCGGGTTTTCATTGTATTAAATTCTATATAGCTACTCAATTTTATCTCTCTATCCGGGTAGTGGCCTGAAATCAAAATTGCCCACTGTCGTGGTACAATTCACTACCTATGTCTAGGTCGGTTCCACCATCGTAGTAACCTATATCCTAAACTAGGTGCATTATAAATGATCTCTCAGTATCCACCATTAATCTTACACTGCCTTGTTCAAGGGATTTGTCAATTAATGTAAATTCCGTCTCTTTTCAACCGTCAATTCTTCTTTTAAAGCAATTAAGGGCATTAGGTTATTATAATGGTGATCAAGCATAACAATATATTGGAAAAAACGAAACTATACCACGGATTTAAGAGATAAGATATGAATTACTATTATAAAATCGTCATACAATGAATCCCCAGGCTACTCCCGGTCCTAAAGATAAAGGGGATTAGCCCCGCATGTTCATCTCAGAGTACAATGTAGTAGAGAAAAGGGGAAACATGAGAAAAACGAAATTGAGTGGTGAAACCCCTGAACGGAGAAGGTCCAATCGATTCTTGGCATGGAATCCACGTTCTGCCGCCTTTTGGTGGTGGAATTCATCTTCTTCAGCGTCCGGATCGGCTGGGGCATGCTCTCGTGCTCCGTTCTCTTCTCCTTGCTCTCCAGGATGTGTGCAGTGGCTAATGACGTTCTCCCCTAGTCAAGGGCGTCGTCATTAGGTTTATTTCCCGAATTAGGTTGCAAAATAACCACGGCCGTCCGATTGAGATCAATCTGAAACAAACACATATCTGACAGTGTCGATACCATCGACGCAGGTCGATGGTATCGACCTAGCATGATTACGACAACTCTTCTTTCCTCTCGGCTGTGCGCCTGATGTCATCTCGATACCATCGACGCGGGTCGATGGTATCGACGAGCCTGTAGCGACGGTTTTGTCTTTATGTGTCATTGTAGATCCACCAGTCGATAGTAACGACTTTATGGTCGATAGTATCGACGCACTCTTCTCCAACAACCTGATGGTATCTCGATACCATCGACATCCCTGTCGATAGTATTGACTTTCTTCTGGTCCTTGCGGCTGGCAACCTGTGGCCCGGTCAATGGTATCGACCACCGTCGATGGTATCGACGGAAGCAGATACTTGTTTTTCCTGAAATTAACACACGGAACCACATAAATCCACACAAAATATATTCTTTTAATAATTAATACTCTTAATGCTTGAAATAAGGGAATTTGACATAAAAGAGTAGCATAGACCAAAGTGAATGAAATATGCAACATTAACCTTGAAAATGACTAATTAATGCATAAAACACCTATCAAATAAGTCTATAAATGCGACTCAAAATCATCACATCAAATTCCCATAAGCTCGAACCTTGCTCACTCTCGAGCAACTAAACCTTAGAATAGAATAGCCAGAGTCAACTAAAGAACACAGTATCACAATAGACATCCCATATGACTCCCACCGGACATTCGCATACCGGCCCTCACTAACCACCGAATGATAATTACCCTAAAGGTGACAGTAATCATCCATAAAAGATATTAACCTCAAACTAATGAACACTATCACATAAGGCAGTTAACATAATAAAATTCGTCGGTCCAGACTTAGTGCATCTTGTGATATTCTATACTACGTTGCTCGCCCTAACTACCATGTACATGGAAGCAGTTCTCCTAATATTTAGAAGTGAGGAGAATTTCACGGTGGCCTACCAATCCAAGCAACGGGTGGAAGAAGTAGGTGGCTCATGGAAGAAGTGGAAGTATTATACGAATTCAACATGCATAAAACAAAAATGCCCTAAATGATGCAAATTCACATGAAATATTCCCTAATGCCTAAGATTGGGTGGAATGATGCATGCACTAACAATCCTATCTCAACATGAGAAGGATATCTAATTAAGCTACATCATGCACTCACTTATCTTATAATTTAGGTGAAATTGTGTTCCTTTCTCCTTCTTATTCTTGTTACTTCTGGACAACTTTTTTTCTTCAATTTCAGATTTTTTTTTCAACCCTTATATCATTAATTGACAATGGATACTTATTGGGCTTATTTTTTTTCTGCATACTCAATATTTGCACTATTTGGAAGGTATGGAACAATTGAATTCACCATTAAAGAATACATGAGGTACATGACATACTTTATGCATAAAAGATATGAATTCAACTACATGACATGCACCTAAGGGTAATGTGCACGTACACCTATTCTAATCTTTTTTTATTTTTTTATGCAAAACATATAAAAAATGGTTGGTCTGCAAGTCCTATCTACATGCCATGCAATAAAGAAGAGTTAAAATCACGCTTTACTTCCAAATCTTGGGTGGATTATGAAAATAAAAAAGGTGGACAGATCACAAGACTAGTTGACTGAACCTTAGAACGATATTATGTGTCCCTCCTTACTGACCTGTATAGTAGTTAAGAGGTTTTTTTTCTCTTACTTCAAATTAAAGTCTCATTAAAATTTGGTCGATTTAGGCTCAAACAACCATTTCCATCCACTTTCATGAATCATTAGGGATATACAATTGTGATTTTCTGTTTTAAAGTTGACAAAACCAATCATTTTCTAAGTGAAGTGATCAAGGTTAAACAACACTCAAGCTTGTGAACACTCAATTTTTTTTTAATTTCCCACATTTTCCCATGCACCTGCAACTGAGATGACTCAACATTAAAGACATCCACGATTACACTAGATAGATTGTGGATCCTAAAACAAACTAAGATTGCAGAAAACAAATGATAGGAAAACAAAGCAGGAAAACTAAAGACAGAGAAAATAAAAGATAGAACTGTTCCAACACCCCCCAAGCATGAATTCGACTATGGCCTCATAGTAAAAAACAAACTCAAAGGTTGGAACAGTGATACCGGTTTACTCTTGTGGTGGAGGCGGGTACTGCGGAGCCGTAGGGTCCCAAGAAGGATACTCCCCCTCGAAGTTTGGATCAAACTGGGCCCTAGGTGGAGGTTGTAGATAACCTCCAAAGTAACTCTGGCTCCAATAGTGGTCATAGAAGGGATGTTGTTGCATCTCCATCCATTGCAACCGATCATGTATATGTTGTTGGTTGTTGAGGATAAGACGCTCGTTGTCGAACATCACCCTTTGGTTGTCCAGTATCTGGTTCGTAGTGTCTTGAATACCGGCATACATTGCCATATGCTGCTGTTGTGTCTGCTGGATGTCTCGCAACATATTGTACATGCCCTGCATGAAATAGGCATCCTCGCTTGGCTGTGAGGGTGGTGGTGGTGGCGTAGGATGTGATGATGAAGATGCACCAGGATGCATCCGAGGATGCTTCCGTGGTGCCACTCGTTCCCGAAGAGGTGTAAATGCCTCCTCTTCCTCCTCACCCTCGTCGTCATTTCCGTCGTCACTGCCTTCGTTTCCGCCTTCTTCATCGGAGTCGGCGATGGCTATGATTGGCCACCGGAAGTGTTGCACCCCGTCGATGTTGAAGACCGGATCAGGCAACGAGCACTCCTGATAGGCGTGGTTGACGTGGCAATGCGCATACGCCAAACCATCTCGAAGAAGTATGAGATTGGACCGGTGCAGATGTTGCAAGTTCACCTTGCTCCTGGTAGTTAGAGGAGTGAGGGTTTGGAGATTCAAGCCGAGGTACGAAGCCAGCTTGGCGATGAGCCCGCCGAAGTGAATCAACGCTCTCCTCGTACTCCTCTTCACCGCCAATACTCGCTGTAGAAAGAAGGCACCCCAATTGCACTCTTGACGCTTCAGGAGCTTATACAAAAAAGAATAAGTCTGTCTCCTGAAACTTGCTGAGGGCCAAGTCACCCTGAGCAAATAGCGTAGAACTCAGCATCCGATGCAGATTCTGGACGAAAGGGTGCTCGAAGTCAGCTACCGCAACATTATGGTAGCTGACTGACTTGCTCGACGGCACCATAACCAGCCCGGCGAAGATCATGTCATAGTCGGTGTGGTTGTCTGGCCGCCGGTAGTCGTGTGGCAAGTGGTTCTAGTTGAATATCTCATTGAACTGCTCGAGCGTAAGGGTGTAGTCGATGTTGAACAGCCGGAACGACACCCGGCCCTTGATCCACTCGCGGTCGGTGGCAATGACGTCGTTGGGCACGACGCAGATATCCAACGATGCCATAAACTCCGCCACCAACTCCTTGTACGTAGGTCACTCGCCAAAGAATGAGTGGCCATCAACATGATACTCCAATTCGTCATCCATTCTGCCTGTGTTGTGTGCCTATCCCTTCAAGATGTAGGCAAGGTTGGCGTTGAACCCTAAGTCGCGGATCATGTTCTGTTTGACATAACGGGTTGGCGCTATCTTCCTCTTTAAGATCTCCTCGTAGATCTTCCTCACCTCCGCGGATGGATGAATCAGCCGCGGGCGTGAAACTGACGCTGGAGGAGGTGGCACAAACTCCGGGATATCCACCGGGTTCACACGTGAAGTTGATGCTCCATCTATGTGCACCATGGTTGCGAGAGAAGGGGAATTAGAGAAGGAGCTCGGTGAAGATTGGAGAATCGAATCTCCACTCAATGAAGAACTTGCTCGTTGTTGCTCGTCGATGGGTTTGCACAACTCTGGAACTCACTCGGCACAAGTGGAGGGGAGTTGCATTGAAGGTGTGATGTCATCTGACGCAACTACTCCCCATATATAGCCGTGGCCGGCGCTACTATCTGCCCGTCAATACCATCGACGCGAGTCGATGGTATCGACTTGGGTAGCACGATCCATACCCCCGCTAGTATCGTCGATCGTCGATGGCTGGATCTACGGGGCCCGGATTGCTGACGCGTCGATACTATCGACGCGGGTCGATAGTATCGACACATCCCCTGGATCGACTTCGTGGCTGATGCGATCGCCGTTGATCTTCCTTCGCGGATCATTGACGTGGCACGTCGATACTATCGACGCGAGTCGATAGTATCGACTCTCAGATTAGGGCAACCCTCGTGAGGCCCGACCACCACCTTCTTTGCATAAATTTGTCGATACCATCGACATGCCCATCGATGGTATCAACATTCCTGAGACGATTTGTTCTGAATATCTTCAGAGATCTCGATGGTATCGACAAGCATCTCGATACCATCGACCTTGACTTTGCGATCTGCCTGTAGGTAGGTCGATACCATCGACGAGGCCGTCGATGGTATCGATGCAGTGCGATTCTTGCAGTCGCCAACCTGTACCAAGGTCGATACCTTCGACAAAAGGGTCGATGGTATCGACTCTGCCTCAGCCCTGCACATATAGCAAACGATCACGATATCTTTTTTTACACTAAAAACTAAGCAAAAACAAATTAAACTACGAATGTAAATGAATTAATCTAAGGTACCGATGGTTGGGTTGCCTCCCAACAAGCGCCCTTATTTAACGTCTTAGGCTAGACGACTTGAAGCACATCATCTTTTAACTGTGAAGAGTGTACTCAGAGGATCTTGAGGTAGTTTGAATTCAACTCGATCCTGTCCAATCCCCAAGGACAGTGTACCTCTTCCTAGGGCAGTAACAACATCCGCCGTTGCTTGAAATGGTCTTCCCAATAAAATTTTGCAGCTTTGGAGTTGTGGCATGTCCATAAAAACGAAATCCACCAGGAATATGAACTTGTCAACGTTGACAAGAACATCCTCGCACACTCCATATGGTCTCACTATGGACCCATCCGCCAATTCGATCGTCGCAGCCGATTTCTTGATCTCTTTCAACCCAAGCTTTTGAAATGTCGCCAATGGCATAAGATTGATGTTGGCTCCCGAATCACACTGTGCTTTAGGAAAATGTTGATCACCTATTGAGCATGGAATGTAGAAGCCTCCCGGGTCTTTTCTCTTCTGCGGTAAATTCCCATGGATAATGGAGCTCACCATCTCATTAACCCGGCAAATATCAGTGTCTTTAATCCACCTCTTCTTATTGATGATCTCTTTAATAAATCTTCCATAGGTGGGAATCTTATCTATCATCTCTACTAATGGAATATACATATGGAGTTTTATGAACATTTCCAAGAACTTCCTATAGTGACGATGCTCCTTCTTTGGTCTTGGATTTCCTGGAGAAGACACATCATTTTCATCATGACGCTTATGCGGTGGAACATATGGGCTCTTCGGGGCACACTCCCCTAAGCTTATTTCATTGTCTTTCTCCGGCGTGGACTTGTGTAAATTATTTTCAACCGGTGTCACTTGTAGTGGCTCCTCTCCTGTCGTGGATGTAGTTTCACATGAATGCATGACCTTCACCTGTTCGTCTCGCATTGGTACGGGTGCGACCGAGATAGCTGTTTGGCAAACTTTCCTGACTGGACAGCATCCACCCAGTAATCCATAATGACTGCGTGGATATGGTATTGCCGGTATAGCCTCTGTATCAAACATCAGTTTAACCTTGTTCTGAACCTCTACAACTGGGGGGTCTACCTCATTGATCACAGATAAATATTTTACTTGATGATGCGCTTGCCCACCATCCGCATTCCCAGCATGCCTCTGCTGATTGGCATGCTTTATGGCTGCCACTTCATTCGAAATCTGGGTGACGGTCGTCTCCAAAGCCCTCATTTGTGCTCCATGGCTTTGCAGTGTCTGTCCAAACTTGGTCAAAATATCACCCTGGGGCTGCAACTATTTGCTGAACATACTCATCATCTCTTGATTTTGCTGCACCATTTGACTTAGCAGCTCAGTGCTTTTATCCTCGGCTCTTGGTTGGGGTTTAGCATCTGGATCTTGCAAGAAATTGTTCAGATCCTTCCAAGAAAACTTCTTGTCCTTCCTCCAAGAATAATCATTATTTCTATAGCCCTGTTGTTGCATAAACTTAACCTGGGCTTCTTCATCAGATGATGCATCCTCTTTGGCAAGCAATTTCTTATCTAGCAGATCTAGCTTGTCATTCAACTCCTTTATTGCTTTAGATTTTCCTACTACTTTGACCTGCTCCACGACGTTCCTATCGCCCCACGATTGTTTCTTGGCCATATTTTCAAAATCTCCCAGCACCTTGTGTCCGTGTTATTCAAGAAGAATCCGAAACTGACTGAATCTAGGTTGCTTCTATCATGCTCGGAGAGAGCAAAATAGAAGATCTTGACCTATGTCTCCTTGTCTAAACCATGGTGCGGGCACCACCTGAGCATTATCTGAAACCTCTCCCAAGTCTCAGAATAGGTCTCTCCTGCTTGTTGAGTGAAGTTGTGGATCTTTCTGATCATGTCATTGGTCTTCTCGGGCGGGAAGAACCTCTTGAAGAAGACCTCTACCATGTGGTCCCAAGACTCCACATAGTCATTGTCCAGGTTATGTAGCCATTCACGCGCGATTCCCGCCAAAGAACGTGGGAAGAGGTTCAAGTATAGCACATGTTGTGGAAATCTGTCGATTTTGATCATATCGCAATTCTCAACTAATTGGCTAATGTGCGCGACGGGGTCTTCATTCTTGAGCCCATGGAAAGTGTTGGACTTCACCAGGTTGATTAGAGCTGGATCAATCTTGTATGTCGGGATATTCAACGCTTGCTTCTTTATTGGCCCCTTGGAAGCAGACGAGGAAGAAGCCTTGATCTTCTCCCATATTGTCTGTGTCTCATCCATCTCTTCTTATTCAGGTTCAGAAATTACATCCTCCAGCACGTCCTGATTGTACTCGCCCTCGTCTTCTGGTTCCGACCGTGGAACCTCTGATGCGTGTCCCGCGTAGTCTGTACTCCGCGTATACACCATACACATTACCTGAAAATAGATAGATTAAAATTAGTACAGTGCTTGATGTTTGCAAATGTTTAGAAATAGATTATGAATTTTTAGAATTCAAAACAAAATAAAAAGGTGGCCTAGAGTGGCTGCTCACAGCACTCGAAGTGCCAACAAATTGTTGTATCCCCGACAACGGCGCCAAAAACTTGATGCAAATTTACCGTGCGTAGAAACGCAAGTGAACGTGTCGAGTAGTACAGGCCTTTGTGAGGCCTGAGTCGAACTCAGGGATACGTGCAATCGTCGGGGACTCCTACTAACTACTCGCGATCATCTCAGCCGATTAAAAAGTTGAGAGTTGTTGTTGAAATTAAAAGAAAATAAAAACAAAACAAAACAAGCAATCGATTAAATGTTGGTTTAATCAATTCAAAAGGGAATCTTTAGGGTTACGGTTTCACCGCGGGTTTTCATTGTATTAAATTCTATATAGCTACTCAATTTTATCTCTCTATCCAGGTAGTGGCCTGAAATCAGAATTGCCCATTATCGTGGTACAATTTACTACCTATGTCTTGGTTGGTTCCACCATCGTAGTAACCTATACCCTAAACTGGGTGCATTATAAATGATCTCTCGGTATCCACCATTAATCTTAAACCGCCTTGTTCAAGGGATTTGTCAATTAATGTAAATTCCATCTCTTTTCAACCGTCAATTCTTCTTTCAAAGCAATTAAGGGCATTAGGTTATTGTTATGGTGATCAAGCATAACAATATATTGGAGAAAATGAAACTATACCACGGATTTAAGAGATAAGATATGAATTACTATTATAAAATCGTCATACAATGAATCCCCGGGCTACTCCCGGTGCTAAAGATAAAGGGGATTAGCCCCGCATGTTCATCTCAGAGTACAATGTAGTAGAGAAAAGGGGAAACATGATAAAAATGAAATTGAGTGGTGAAACCCCTGAACGGAGAAGGTCCAATTGATCATTGGCGTGGAATCCGCGTTCTGCTGCCTTTCGGTGGTGGAATTCGTCTTCTTCATCGTCCAGATCGGCTGGGGCGTGCTCTCGTACTCCGTTCTCTTCTCCTTGCTCTCCGGGATGTGTACAACGGCTAATGACGTTCTCCCCTAGTCAAGGGCGTCGTCATTAGGTTTATTTCCCGAATTAGGTTGCAAAATAACCACGGCCGTCCGATTGAGATCAATCTGAAACAAACACATATCTGACGGTGTCGATACCATCGACGCGGGTCGATGGTATCGACCTAGTGTGATTATGACAACTCTTCTTTCCTCTCGGCTGTGTGCCTGATGTCATCTCGATACCATCGACGCGGGTCGATGGTATCGACGAGCCTGTAGCGACAGTTTTGTCTTTATGTGTCGTTGTAGCTCCACCAGTCGATAGTATCGACTTTATGGTCGATAGTATCGACACACTCTTCGCCAGCAACCTGATGGTATCTTGATACCATCAACATCCCTGTCGATAGTATCGACTTTCTTCTGGTCCTTGCGGCTAGCAACCTATGGCCCGGTCGATGGTATCGACCACCGTCGATGGTATTGACGGAAGCAGATACTTATTTTTCCTGAAATTAACACACGGAACCACATAAATCCACACAAAATATATTCTTTTAATAATTAATACTCTTAATGCTCGAAATAAGGGAATTTGACATAAAATAGCGTAGACCAAAGTGAATGAAATATACAACATTAACCATGAAAATGACTAATTAATGCATAAAACACCTATCAAATAAGTCTATAAATGCGACTCAAAATCATCTCATAATCTTCCATGTTAGTATTCACAAACTCTCCACCTCCATCTGTTCGTAAAACTTTAAGTTTAGTATTAAATTGAGTTACAATCATGGCATGAAATTTTCAGAAGATAGTATAGAAATCAGACTTGACACACATTGGATAAAACCAATTGAAGCCAGTACAGTCATCAACGAAGACCACATAGTAATGAAATTGCTGACAAGATGAGAGAGGTGACTTTGCCCATACGTCACAACTAATTTTATCAAAAGGAGAAACAACTTTCTGATGACTATGTATATAGGGTAGGCGTGCACTCTTACTAATTGCACAACTGGTACACATATCAGCTTTATTACTACTCGATTGTAGTTCATTGGACTTTATTAGATGCTGAACAATCACAACATTTACATGAAAATAAAGCCTCTCCAGAGCATAATGCTTTATCTTCATCCTTCATCAATATGGGAGACTTGAGTTCTTTATCCAGAGCATCCACTGCTGATGATTGTAGTTGATATAGGCCACCATTACACCGTCCTTATGCCAGGATCTTCTGAGTGTGTAGGTGTAGAATCAGGAACTGATCCTTAAAGAACATAAAATAACATGGAAAAGTCATGTTCAGTTGGGAGACAGATAACAAATTTCGTTTAATTTGAGGCACTACAAGAACATTCTTCAGAGGAATGTGCATTTTCTGTATAACAAAGGAGTTTCTAACATGTGTGATAGGTAGATAGTTCCCATTGCCTACCATAATGAAGTCATATCCCTTATATGTAACAAGAGAACTTAGAATACCTGGGATAGAGACAACATGATCTGAGGCTCCAGAATCCACATTCCACTCTGTGATATTGTGCTTTTCAGTAAGCTTGATAGCAGCAAAGGCCTTTGTTTCTTTAGTGAGAAATTGAGGAACATAGTTAGACTAATAAGAGTTATCATACCTATGCCAACACCTCAACACATCATGTCCACACTTTCCACAGATCTGACAACTAGGTAATTGCCTTGTGATCATGCCTGAAACTGGTCGTGTACTAGGATTAAATCCTCTTCCTTGTGAACTAAAATTCTGATTCTGATAACTCCCCAGAACACTAGCAAGGTACTCTCGGCCTCATTTGATAATTTCCTTGAAACTGAGGTCTATTATGTCCAGTGAATCATCTGTCTCCCCTACCTGCTCCTGATTGTTGTACTCGTTGGCCAACAAAGGCAAGGTTTGGATTGACTAAAGGAAGACGAGATTCTTTCCTAATCTCAACGTCTTTCAGAAGAGAGACAATCTCAGAATAAGAGGGAACATGAGGCTTCATCATCGATACAGTGAATACTTCGTACTCAGAGCCTAATTCATTGAGAAGGTAATAGACTTTGTCCTCATCATCTATCATTCTCCCAATAGCCCATAAATGATCACACACAAGTTTAAACTCAGTTAGGTAATACGACAAACACCTAGTTCCTTTCTATAGGTGTCGTAGCTGAGACATAAGCTCAAAGGATCTAGTTTTGAGATGACTTATTAAAATAGGTAGTAAGAGCATTCCAGATCTCAAATGAGGTAGTAGCTCCAACAACTACTCCTAGAACATCAAGAGATAAAGATCCAGTTATCTACCCTTTGACTAATCGTTCAGTGCGAACCGAGGCCTTATATGCGGGATTTGAAACAAGAGATCCATCAGAACTAGTAACGAACCTTGGTGGAGGTGATTCTGAATCGTCGATGAAGCCTTCAAGAGCACACTCTTCATTCAGAGTTTGAATTTGAAGCTCCCAGTAGAGGAAGTTGGAGTTGTTGAGCTTTAGAGATACAAAGTTGGAGACATTTGTGTTAACAGGATAGGGATAGATGTCGGGGATGGGAGTAGTTGTAGACTTTCTTGATTCAGATCGTCGCGATGAGATTTCTGCTGAGCGATTTACCGATCCTTCATCTTCACGATCTTCGATGCGCACAACTTCATCAGTCTTCAGATCGGGCGAGGTGAGATCTCCTTTGGATGCCATCACTCACCTAGAGAAGCTCTTATACCATCTAAAAAACTAAGAAGGTGAAGAGAGGAAGATGACGAGAAGCTAGGGCAGACATAGAAGAAGGAAGAAGAGCAGAAATGGAGTATGAGACGACTAGGGAGGATTC
Organism: Alisma plantago-aquatica; assembly: GCA_963693085.1. Lineage (NCBI taxonomy): Eukaryota > Viridiplantae > Streptophyta > Magnoliopsida > Alismatales > Alismataceae > Alisma > Alisma plantago-aquatica. The sequence goes on from OY856411.1 coordinate 120,712,465, forward strand.
TCGGTTCTCACTTTTATACATCAAATGAGAGTACACACAGTCTATTATATATAGCACACATGAGCTCCTCGCTCAACAAAACACGGCCAGGTGGGTATAACCTTTACAGTTCAGCAGAGTAGCTGGCCCACTAGCTAACAAACTAACAAACTAACAAAATAAATACAACATAACCACCATGTGCTTAACCATAATCGAAACTGTCAGCTGTGGCCGTGTGACTATGATTGCTAACACTCGTAAAATTCCGGCCAACAACGCTTCCGAGAGATATTTCACCGGCAATCGTTTTCTGCATTACTACTTATGCAAAATCAATGTCAAGTGCAGATAACGTATCCACTCCCAGACAAATATTTAAATCTACCAAAAATTACAAAAAAGTATTAAAATTCAAAATTTTCATTCATTGCTTGTTCCTATTTTAAAAAAAAAATCAAATTTGTAATCATACAAACGTACAGAGTTAATTGTCTCCCTATTTCTTCCTGCTTCATATTCCTTCATAAATCCGTAAGTACTATGCATATTATCATTTATATTGAATTTTCTTATCTATATTGTTTTTAATGTCATAATATTATTTTTTATTTATCATTTCAGATGCATTAACTACCTTATTTTCTTGACTCAAGATTACTGGAAAAAAGATACATTAACACATTTTTTCTTTATTTTACACAAATATTACAAATTGCACTTTTTATCCCATTTTACGTACTATACAAGACGTCCAGTACGAGGCGTAAAATACTGAATGAAGATCACTATCCTTTTAAAGTGATTGTTCTTGATGATCATAATGTTGTCTTAACTTTTTAGGCGTACAATACCAAAATACATGAAAGTATCACAGATATTGCACTAATCTTATTTTATACAATAATACAAATTGTAATCTTTGATCTCATTTTACGTATAGTACAAGGAATACAGTACAAGATATCTAGTATGAGAGATACACACACACCATTAACACTAATTATCCACCGTTAGTAGTATAATCAATATTCATTTTATAATTCTAATTCACTAGTAGATTAATTCATTCCACCACTAATATACTGAGAATCACTCGTCCAAAGTAATTATCCTAATTTAATATAGGGCATGACAAACACTACATGATGTGCAATACTAAGCATATAGTACGAGACTATAATAATAATATAATTTGATAATCTTGTTAGTACAGTACGAGACATTAATGTATAAAAAAATATTGATAACCACATACAATACCTACATAAACTAATTCATATTTTACTAAAATACATACACATGTTACTAACTTACTTTCCGATGTACAGTACATACACAAATTATAGTACCTCAGATATTGCACATATTTTATTTTACGTGTCATTAGAATACAAAATGTATAGTACAAGAAGTAGTACAAGACTTATTGTATAACTTCTAACAATGGACGAAGAATGTTGGGCATTCGACTTTGGCATGACTAGTGACGACTAATAGATATTGGGATGTTGGTGTTGAGTAGGGCGTAAAAAAAGATCGGTAATAGATCCTACGAGTGAGGGCACAACATTGCATTTGCTCCTGTGGGTGAGGGCACGACATTGCTCTTCGCACGAGGACACATCTGTGGCGGAGAATGGGACGTCAGAGGTGTTGTAGCTAAGTTAGGTGAGGGAGAAGGGAAAAGGCAGAAGAAGTTGGAACCATATACAATACGTTAGAGAGAATGCATGATTATGGACTGCCTAGAAAGAGGGATCGTGGGTATGGAGGAATCGTTCTAACATGAGAGAGAAGTGGGTAGAGTTTTTAAGATCTCTTCGTCTTTGGTGCATAACAGGTATGTATTTTAATTAGGGCTATAGGTGACTATGTGTAGCATAAATCTTATTTTAAGAAGCATTATGTTGATCCTTATTTCATTAGTGTACACATGTATTCTGATTACCAGATAACTGACATTGATTAAATAAGATCGATACATGGCACCACTTAAAACATGAGTAGCGTATACCTCTGTTTCAACGAGGAGAAGCTAGTGGCGGACTGGGCCCGGGCGGGTCGATGCCCTACATGGGTCCCAACAAATTTCCTTTTTTTTAAAGGGCTTAAGTCAAAGAAAAAAATCAAAAGTGTCCTACCTTGAATCTTGGAAGCCACCGCTGCCATAACATTGTTTACGGATGGTTTCAGTCCTCTCCTAAATGACTCACTTTTTCTTCTCGTTTTCTCATAGAAAAATTCGTTGCGGGTTGCGAAACACATCGTTGTATATGGACTCTATCTATTTCAGTGGTGTTATTAGTATTGTTTGTGCTTTGATAGTGTGACACGGTCGTCACAGTCTACCTGATGTCTTCTTCATCTGGACGTCCGTAACACGTTTCACAGTTTGAGAAATACCATAAGTATCTTTTATACAAAAACTATTTACAGACATTGATTGACACTTATTGTAGTTTTCTCTCATCACTACTAGAAACATGTCCAGATTTAACAATTTACACAAGTTGATTCTGAGGCAGAGTGAACAGGGTCATCCGTGTATTCTGATTCAACCGTTCCTTCTAGGTCATTCTCCCTGTCTCGGATAAAACCGGTATCAGAATGCACGGTCCTATTGTATTAAACAGTAGCACCTGTTAATTCTGAGGTCTTCTCTTAACTATATAATACATTATAATACATGCACACTTCATTGCACTTCTCTTAAACGTGATGACATCAATTTTGGACACCTGTTTAATCTGGAATCCAATAAATTCTGAAACATCAGTGAATGTATATCACATTAACAAATATAATTCATTGTTGATCAACAATCATCATCATCATCTAAGCCTCAATCCCAACTATGTTGGGGTCGGCTACATGCATCCTCCGTTTCCATTCAGCTCTATCATGGGCCATATTCTGATTGAGATGTAGAGATTCAAAATCTCTCTTTATAAGCTCATCCCATGTTAATTTAGGCCTTCCTCTTCTTCTATTTATAGTGTCTGGCTCAATAACATTGCTTCGTATAGGCGCACTAGTAGGTCTGCGTTGCACATGTCCGTACCATCTGAGTCGGCCCTCACGCAACTTGTCCTCAATGCTCGCCACCCCCACTTTATTCCTGATATAGTCATTTCTCAAACGATCTTTTCTTGTCTTTCCACACATCCATCTCAGCATACGCATTTCAGCCACGTTCATCTTGTTGAGACCTTGTTTCTTCACGGTCCAACATTCACTCCCATAGAGCATGGCTGGTCGTATAGCTGTTATATAAAACTTACTTTTTAACCTGAGAGGGATCTTCTGATCGCATAATACTCCAGTTGCACTCCTCCATTTCAACCATCCTGCAGTAATCCGGTGACAAACATCATTTTGGACATCCCCGTCTATTTGAATAATAGAACTTAAGTAACGAAATTTGTCACATTTTGGTATATCTATTCCGTCCAACTTGGCTCCATCATTCACACTGCGAGATTGGCTGAAATTGCAAGGCATATACTCAGTTTTGCTCCTGCTAATCATCAATCCATTTGATTCCAATGCCTTTCTCCAACATTCAACTTTATCATTCAATCCATCTTTTGTTTCGTCAATCAAAACAATATCATCAGCAAATAACATACACCAAGGAATATCATCCTGAACATTCTTTGTTAACTCATCCATAACCAGAATGAATAAATATGGGCTGAGTGTGGATCCTTGGTGTACCCCAACTGTAATAGGAAAAGTTGGTGTCTCTCTTCCAGGAGTCTTGACACTTGCAGTAGATCTATCATACATGTCTTTGATCAAGTCAATGTATTGGATAGGAACACCCTTTTTCTTCAAAACCATCCATAACACTTCTCTGGGTACTCGATCATAAGCCTTCTCTAGATCGATAAACACCATATGAAGATCTCGTTTGCTTTGTCTATACTTCTCCATAAGCCTCCTTATCAGAAAAATAGCATCTTTTGTTGATCTTCCAGGCATGAAACCAAATTGGTTGTTTGATACCTACGGTATAGATCTTAACCTCTGCTCAATAATCCTCTCCCAAAGCTTCATCGTGTGACTCATCAGCTTGATAGCTCTATAGTTTGTACAGCTCTGAACGTCACCTTTGTTTTTGTAGATTGGGACTATAATACTATTTCTCCACTCATCTGGCATCTTCTTGGTCTTCATGATCTTGTTAAAGAAATTTGTTAACCATGTAACTCCCTCATCCCCCATACTCTTCCATACATCAATGGGAATATTGTCTGGTCCGCATGCCTTTCTCATTTTCATCTTTTTCAAAGCATTCTTGACCTCAAAAGGTGAAACTCGTCGTGTGTAAATGATATCTCTTGTATTCATGTCACACGAGTCGCTAACATTATATGCAGTATCTCCATTGAAAAGCTTATGGAAGTAATTTCTCCACTGGTTTTTGATATCATCGTCCTTCACCAATACTCTACCATCTTCATTCTTTATGCATTTTACTTGACTCAAGTCTCTTCCTTTCCTTTCTCTTATACGAGCCATTTTATATATATCTTTTTCCCCTTCTCTAGTGTCCAACTTCTTATACATATCATCAAAGTATCTAGACCTTGCCTCCCGAACCACCTTTTTAGCTTCTTTCTTTGCTTGCTTGTATCTTTGGAATGTTGCATCATCTCCAGATTTGGGTAAGCTCCTATAGATCTCCCTTTTCAGTTTAATAGCCTTTTGTACTTCATCATTCCACCACCAAGTCTCCTTCTGTGGAGGTCCACAACCTTTAGACTCCCCCAAAACCTCTTTGGAAATTTTTGTTATGCAGGAGCTCATATTAGATAGAATTGGTAAATACACGTTCCATAGAAGCTACAAAAGCAAGTATTAACTTGTTTGATGATTTACAACCTTGTCATATTTAATGACAGTAACATTCTTCAACTAACAACCAACATGAATTATTTTCTAATAACTCAAACGGTCATGCGCTACTCCTTTTCTTCAGCCTTTCAGTTTAGTCTCCAGATACTCTTGCAAAAACACCAATTAGAGTAGAACTAGATGGTTCACGTTCTCCTGAAATAAAGATATTACATCAGTCATTTTATCTAACCAATCACTAAAGAAGATATATAAATCAAGCTAAATAAAAATATTTAATGATTACATAATGCTTGCATCTGAATTGTACAATCATGTCTCCATTCAACGTTGATGGGCTGAATAAGATATCCATGTTTGTCTTGTTCCTGTACGATTTCTTACTTCAGTGAAGGAGAAACTTGCAGTTAGTTCAGGTAGGAATGACAATGGGTCGGGTTTTCTCAAACCCGAACCAAACCCGACCCAACCGCATTTGGTAAACCCAAACCCAAAGCCGACCCTTATTTTATGAGCTGTTGTAAAACATAACTCCCCCGACCAGGCCCAGAATTCATCCGACCCGACCCATATAAGAAAATGGTTGTTGTACATTGATTCACGCAGCTGCTGTAGGATGCTTTAAATAGCTCCTGACATTTAAGCAAATAGTTGTTGTACGTTGAGGCAAATAGTTGTTTTGTGATGCTTTCTTTTATGTAAACAAGAACAGAACAAAACTATCTCAAGGAACTTGCACCAATAATGACATGAAATCAATAATGACCTGTAACCACCATTTAAACTTTGCATTAAACTACAGCAAGCCAACATTTCATTAACACTTATGACTGAATATAAACTAGACAACTGATGTCTTAACACATTAAGCAAACATCAGCAAGTAATACACATAAATTCGACCAATCAACACAAACTCCTGCCTACATTTTACATGGGCATTTTAAATCTCAACATTTCATCATACTTTATGATTCCCTGTCATGTTGGACAACTCATCGACCAACAGCTAAACTAGATACCATTCTACTATTAAAACGTTGGAGTTTCATAGAAACATATAAATAGAAACACACATCGATTGAGAGGTGGGCAGAAGGTAAAAGTAATAGGAAAGGAAGTGAACGGTTCAGAACAACAGAAACCCGACCATCATTGGAGCTTCTTTCTGACTCGTTTTTCATCTGAACCAACTAAAGCAGTGACCTTTTGGTCGCAAGACAAAAAATATCCAGTAGATAAGCAGGGGATACCAGGTAATCAGTGAAAACTACTAGAGGGGGGGGGGGGTGAATAGAGTTTTATAGATAATTTAACAATTATTGAACTCAAACAACCACAATGAAAATATTGTACAAGGAGACACAAGGTTTAGAGTGGTTCCAACTATAGCAAATACTATAGCCGTCAATCCACTACCCGGTTGCTTACCCAACCGGGATTTGAAAAGAAATTTATTTTATTACCTCGCAAGGAATTTACATAAAATACAATCTCTTTTCCCAAACCCTTCAAGCAGCCTTCACCTAGAAGTAATCACCAACCTTGAAGCAGCCTTCCCTTGAAGTAGATGCACCAACTCCCGTTGCACCAGCCTTCTGAAGTAGCTTCCCTTGTGATAGCCTTCTTGGAGTAGCTTGAAGTCCCCTTCTCCACCTGAGAAGTCAATCCTCTCCAATCCGCAGCCTCCAACCCTAGGAGTAGCAAGGAGAGTACAAAAGATAAAAAGAAACAAGAGAGAAAATGGAAATTACAACTTATCCTTTAAGCCCAAGGCTTGATATGCCTAGATCAAGCGTATAGATCTCCTAGCCAAGTGTGTGAACTTGTGATTGCTGTGGGTAGGAGAATCTAGCCTATAGGACACGAGATTGAGCTAAGGAGAATGTAGACAAATGATCACAGTGCTCAAATTGCTTGCAATAGATTGCTCAAGTATGCTCAAGTGTATTCTCAAGTGTAACAAGTGAAAAATAGTGTCCTATGGCTTGTCCTATTTATAGGAATGGCCTAAGTATGCTTAAGGACGTTCTAGACAACTTCTAGGGGTTTCTAAGTGCTTAACTAGCCGTTAGGTACAAAGTTGTTACTTTAACAACGGCTAATCAATTTATTCTGCAGTTGCTGTCAGAGACCATCTCGGTCGACAAATGGTCGACCGAGACACCTACTCGGTCGAACTTTTGTCGACCGACAGGCTCTCTGGAACAAGTGATTTGCAACGTCTTTCTTCAACTGCCAACTAACTTGTCTGTTGTGTCTAACAGCTACTTTGGATCTTTCTCAGTCGAGAAGATTGTCGACCGAGAGTGTCTCGGTCGAGGAGTTTGTCGACCGAGAATGATCCTGTTTCAAGGTTTCAATCTAGGCACTAATTATATGTGTGAGTGTGCAAAGGTGATCCTAATTAAATGGGATGATGTGTCTAACTATGGTGTTTGGCTAGGGAAAATCTAACGCTTGATTTACATGCAATTCTAAGTACTTGTACATTATACATTTGTACAAGTTTTTACAACAATGATTACATTGCATGAAAATATAAACATTTTAGCTTGGGGATTTTCCCTAGTTGCTTTGCCATCCATCTTAGTCCTGCACACTCAAGTAGCTCGTTAGATTAATAAGAATGAAATGTTTGTCATCATCGAAACAAAGGGATTTATCATAATATCCAATTTATCCAACAATCTCCCCCTTTTTGAAGATGACAAACATTTCCTAAATATGAAATAAGGAAATATAAAGCATGTGAGTTTCATACCTGAAAATTACCTTTTGTAGCCATTTTAAGTTTTGCAAGTGAGTGCTGGCCAAGATGTTATGAAACTCATTTATATTTTTGATTTTTATATTCTTTCTCCCCCTTTGTCATTTCAAAAAGATATCCAAGTTGAATATTTTATTTTTCTTCTCCCCCTTAATTTTATATTATGCTCCCCCTTAAATAGATATCCTATTAGGAACATGGATTTTTGTCTAATTTATCCATAATTTGTTTCTCAATCATTTGCAAAGGATGTTAAGCCTTGAAATGATATGAGATTCCCTTAAGCTTATGATGAATGTATATTTATTTCTCATTTATCAAAGGATGATAAGCCCTAAATTAAATGAGAGTCCTTTAATCTTAGAGTACATAAAAAAATGTCTCCAACCAAAACAAGGGATGTTAAGCCCTGATTTGTTTAGAGAGTTCCTTTAAGAGCAAGATATATCATTTTGATGAAATTCTTTTTCATACAAATTACTTTTAAGAATCCGAAGGTCATAAAAAACTCCAAATGATGTTAACAATGATTTTGTAAGCTTCATAATCAAATAATCAAATTTGTTTTTATAAGCTCCCCCTTAATCTTACAATTTAAGCAATTTAAGGCTTTTAAGGTCACAAATGATAAATTTTTGATTTTGACCTTTATCAAAAGTATACTAAGATTAAGTTCAATAAATTGATGTCCAAATAAGCATTTTGTCAAAGCTTATTTTAGGTCGCCCTTGACTACGACCATAGTGCCCCTTGGTCAATTTTAATTTTAACCAAGAGGCAAATTCTGCAGATTTCCAAGATAAACATATGTGAAGTATAATTTCTGCAGATAGCTATAAATATCAATTTGAAGCACATTAAGATATACCCATTATAAAAACTTAATTATGAGCATCAATAGTGAAGTCTTTGTCCTAGATTTTTCTAGAATGCATGTTTTACATTCATTTGTAAATGATGTTTCATATGCTTATGGGTACAGAAATATCAAATCCCATTTCTTCTTATACCCTTATCATATATTTTGAATGCATGATTAATATCTTAAAGTCAAGATTTTTGCTTTTGATTTCTTAGATCAAGCAAATAGATAAAAACATTAATATTTTGTTCTAAGAGGCACCGTTTGGCTTGTCATAGCAACATCATCATCACAAGCTGTGTCCATAAGCATTATCTATTATGTCAAGATGACATTTGCAATTATCTAAATCACAATGATCATTCATGATTTGAACATATGAATCAAAGCCTATTTTAAACCAATGAATCCATAATGATCATGATGAAGCATGTTAAGTGATTCTCAATATGAAAACATTTTCTTAAAAATGAATGCATAATTAATATCTCAAGTCTTTTTAAAGATATCAATTTGAGCAATTTTATAACATTTTGTTCTTTGCAAGCATTTTTAATAGTCATATCACCAATGAATTATTTTGCTTGCTTATCATCAAGAATTATGCATGCAATTATCATTATCTATTTGTGTTAACACAACATCATGCTTAATGATGAAATAGTTAAAGCATGTCCATGATGTAATGATAGAACAATAGAATGATGAAATGCAGTGATTGTAATCATTTAAACACATGATTTCTATCTAGATAGATGCTGTAAAGAAAATCATGTAAAAACATTGTACAATAGGGATTTCTAAACTTGATTTTTAATTTTATCTTATTTAGAGAATGATGTCATTTATATTCAAAAAGATCTTCAACTTGTTTTGTAAAACAGTCATTAACAACAGATAGATAGCCATTGATCAATCAGTTGTTCAGTAATTTCACTGCAGACTGAAATCAGTGACCAGTTCGGTCGACGATTTCTCGACCGACTGACTGCTCGGTCGATGATTTCTCGACCGACAAGATTTCTGTTTTACCTACAGAACTATTTATTGATTTCGAGTAAAATGTAGACTATGTCTAATTCAATTATGCAGTTTAAGAATCAGTTTTAGTTGAGATAAAACATATGAATATCAAAGTGATATTTAGATCAATTCTCAACTAATCATATTAAAAAAAATTAAGTTTTGAGGACCTTAATTAATATAAGTTTTCAAGTTATAAATTTTAGTTACTTGAATCATTTTGTTATCCCTTTATGTTAAGTTGAGATAGACATAAGGATGTGCAATTTAAAGTCTTTGGTCATATCTCAACTTAGTCTAATCAATTCAATTTAGGGGTTTCGGAACCCATACTAACTCAACATTCTTTTTCCTGTATGGGCATGAAAAAGAGTAATGTCCAATACGTGAGCAGTAACGGCAACATATACAATCAACCTCAAGTCTTTTTCTATGGTTTTGTTCTAGGTTGTTCTTTGGTACAAATGTGGCTTGATGTGCTCGTGTCTTTCTCCAACTAGGTTGTTGATGAGATTTTCCTTTAGGCTTGTAACCTAGTCCCCTTCTCCCAATTTGTTGATAGGGATTATCTAGAATTTGATCAAGAATGCCATGGTTATTCAAACTACGAACTTGCTGTTGTAGCTTGGCAATCTCATCCATTCTTTTCTTAATGTCTATTTTTGCTTGGTCTAGATTGGATGACAATAAATTTCTTTCTTTAACAATAGTGTCATAATCTATATGGGTGCACAATAATGGTTGTTTTCGAAGATCGTTTACTTGAGTCTGTAAGTTTGAATTTTCAACAGAAAGGAGCTTGCAATCGGCTTCCATAGATTTTAACTTAAGATCAGAAAATTTATTTCCCTCTTTAAGATCCTCATTTTCAGATGCAAGAGCAAGAAGTTTAACATTTAGATCATCATTTTCCTTATTTGATTTCTTTAATTTATTTTTGCACTCAACATATTTATTATGTGTTTCTTCAATAATAGCAACTAGTTCTTCTTTAGATAAATCAAAAAGACTTACCTCTTCTTCTTCTTCTTCACTAGTTGTAGCAATAAGGCATTTTTTGTGCTTATCCTCTTCCTTTGATCTCCATGGGCATCCGGTTGTTTTGTGGCTTGTTCCTAAACACCAATTGCAGCATGTAGTGGTTTCGTCCAAGCACTTTTCACCATTTCCCTCCATTCTTCAAGACCTGGTTAGGGTTCCTTGAAGCCTGCTCTGATACCAATTGAAAACTACTAGAGGGGGGGGGGGTGAATAGAGTTTTATAGATAATTTAACAATTATTGAACTCAAACAACCACAATGAAAATATTGGACAAGGAGACACAAGGTTTAGAGTGGTTCCAACTATAGAAAATACTATAGCCGTCAATCCACTACCCGGTTGCTTACCCAACCGAGATTTGAAAAGAAATTTATTTTATTACCTCGCAAGGAATTTACATAAAATACAATCTCTTTTCCCAAACCCTTCAAGCAGCCTTCACCTAGAAGTAATCGCCAACCTTGAAGCAGCCTTCCCTTGAAGTAGATGCACCAACTCCCGTTGCACCAGCCTTCTGAAGTAGCTTCCCTTGCGATAGCCTTCTTGAAGTAGCTTGAAGTCCCCTTCTCCACCTGAGAAGTCAACCCTCTCCAATCCGCAGCCTCCAACCCTAGGAGTAGCAAGGAGAGTACAAAAGATAAAAAGGAACAAGAGAGAAAACGGAAATTACAACTTATCCTTTAAGCCCAAGGCTTGATATGCCTAGATCAAGCGTATAGATCTCCTAGCCAAGTGTGTGAACTTGTGATTGCTGTGGGTAGGAGAATCTAGCCTACAGGACACGAGATTGAGCTAAGGAGAATGTAGACAAATGATCACAGTGCTCAAATTGCTTGCAATAGATTGCTCAAGTATGCTCAAGTGTATTCTCAAGTGTAACAAGTGAAAAATAGTGTCCTATGGCTTGTCCTATTTATAGGAATGGCCTAAGTATGCTTAAGGACGTTCTAGACAACTTCTAGGGGTTTCTAAGTGCTTAACTAGCCGTTAGGTACAAAGTTGTTGCTTTAACAACGACTAATCAATTTATTCTGCAGTTGCTGTCAGAGACCATCTCGGTCGACAAATGGTCGACCGAGACACCTACTCGGTCGAACTTTTGTCGACCGACAGGCTCTCTGGAACAAGTGATTTGCAACGTCTTTCTTCAACTGCCAACTAACTTGTCTGTTGTGTCTAACGGCTACTTTGGATCTTTCTCGGTCGAGAAGATTGTCGACCGAGAGTGTCTCGGTCGAGTAGTTTGTCGACCGAGAATGATCCTGTTTCAAGGTTTCAATCTAGGCACTAATTATATGTGTGAGTGTGCAAAGGTGATCCTAATTAAATGGGATGACGTGTCTAACTATGGTGTTTGGCTAGGGAAAATCTAACGCTTGATTTACATGCAATTCTAAGTACTTGTACATTATACATTTGTACAAGTTTTTACAACAATGATTACATTGCATGAAAATATAAACATTTTAGCTTGGGGATTTTCCCTAGTTGCTTTGCCATCCATCTTAGTCCTGCACACTCAAGTAGCTCGTTAGATTAATAAGAATGAAATGTTTGTCATCATCGAAACAAAGGGATTTATCATAATATCCAATTTATCCAACAATCAGGATGAACATTATAAAACGGATTAAGACAAAAGGCGGTTGGCATTGATCATGGAGCTCAAGCAGCTCCTAGTCAAGACAGATAGCTCTGCATACCAAATTCTAATAGCACAGACGCAGAGGAAATATCAAAAGGTGAGAACTTTGGCCAACGGGGTATGCACACGAGAACCTCGACACAAGGCGGGCAAGAACTTTGCCATCTATTTTCAGTCTCCATTCGTCAGGTTAAAGACTAAGGAGTTCATTGATATTGGCAGACTAGATGGTATAGGATTGATTTAGGTGCGATAATCAGTTCATTGACTCTACATCACAATAGTTCAGAGCTACTACTATAGAAAGGAAGTTATCTAAATCAGATTGATGTTGTGATAAAACTAAATTTAACTAAAAGTCATAAAAGAAGCAGCATTAACAAATATGCAATGTACAACATGAGATGCCTATAAAAGGCAATAACCGTTACTAAGAACAAAACGAATTCAGATTCATAAAAAAATCTGGCAAGGTCTTCCTCTTAATAACTTTTTATAACTATATAGTTTTCCATTCTTTTAAAAATAGAAGATACCTATTTTACTACATCACATCAAGAATCTTTGCCAACTAAGTTTCCTCATCTTTTCTAAGAACAAGACAAGTAATTATAAAGGAAAACCATGTTAGACTTGGGAAATTTGTGTCCTTCTATGTCCCTATTACTAGCTGAGGGCTCCTTAAGAATGAATAATACTACCGAGTCACACTAGTAGACAACTATATACATATAAACCTTTAGCCATAATGACTACACAAATAATGGAGCAGAATAATTCTTGCATTGAAGAACCTACAGTGAGAGGAGGTGGCCTATACCTTGCCCTACATACTACGATTGCACCTACACAAATACACCTCCCACACACTTAACTTTGTGATAACAAGATCTAAAGACGACAACAAATAATTGAATTAGTTCATATCTTTTTTGCCAGAGATATTAAACAAGAAAAAGCATTATGTGTATAGACATGCAATCCCCTAGTCAGATTTTTCATTTCCTCCACCTTTTCCCACATACTATGACTGCACCTAAACAAATACACCTAAAGGCATAAGGGCATTCACCAAGGTCACATATAAAAATGTCAAGTATGAAACTCATTCACAACGACCCCTTAATGGGATATGCCACCTCCTATCACTAGAGATTCTATGGACATTGGCATTGACCAATGTATGGTTCATATTCATAATATAAAGTAGATGCCAAGCAATACACCTATGGAAAAACTTTATATCTCATAGAACATGTTCAATATTCCCTATATAATTACAAAGGATATGAACTTCAAAATTGACTTGAGACCGCAAGGATTGATTAATTGGGAGATAGATCAAGATCTTTTAGAATATTTATCTCTTCTAGGGATGCTCTTAAGCCACTAGAATTGTGGTCAAATACAATGAGTTTTGACACTTTCTTCTCCTGACATGTTTGGCACACTCTTGAATCTTGTAGGAAGAGAGATGGAATATGGTGCTGGAGAATTCAACATCCATAAATCACCCTTGTTGTGTGGGCCAAGATGGGTTTTGGTCCCATTCTGCATCCATAAATCGCCCTTGGTGTGTGAGCCAAGATGGGTATTGGGTCAAGTTGGAGGATTCATTTATGTATTGGATACCTTAACCATATACTATATTTATTTACCATCAAAGGAGATCATATTTAATATTATAACATCATTCAAAATTTCTTATTTATAATGATAAACTTAATAAAGCAAGATAAATTCCAATAGATGCCAAGTAACATATACGGTAGTGATGGCTCGCATACCTCTTGTGTTTCCTCCAAGAAATTATGTATGTCAATGCTTTCATGAAATGTCTCCAAAAATATAACTTCAGCTATCCACCTTTAAGATCAAATATAGAAAAAAAATACATGAATAACCAATATTCCTAGTAAGATATTTTTCAAAAACAATGAGAACCTTAATAATAATCAATATTCTAAGCAAGGAAAATAGGACCTATAAAACATCATTTCCGATGATAGGTTGAGCCCCAAAATATTATGCCATGTACTTCTATCATCTTGAGAAATCCAATGCTAGAACAAACAACATGCCAAAATTTGCTAGCATGCACAATCTCACTAAAAAATCTTCTTAAAGGATTCAGGAGCATTACCAAGTAGTCAATCAACTTGCATAATGAATCACTCCATCCTATTAGGCAATAAAAATATGATTTAGATTGAATCCTCAAAAATAATTATAAATCTCTAGAAATGACAATGAAAATGCATAGGACATGCATGATGCTACAAACAAAACTTTATGTTGATACCTCCTTGTGTAGTCAAATCTCAAACTGAAAGTGGTTACCAAAATCAGCTAGCACCCTATGGTGCTTGAATATATTTATTCTTAAATGACCCATGATTCTTATCTTTCATAGAAGAACCAGTTGTGTACATATCTCCCACAATGACAAAAAGGCAAAAATGTGATGACATATATCCTTCTTCCAAAAAGAGCCAGTGAATTGAGTATACTATTAAGACGAAAAAATCTGGCAGACTTATTATCTGTAAGGAAAATAAACATTTCGATATTATGTAAATAATATGAGTGGTGATCATATTAAGATATAATAATGTGAAACTTACCATATATATTGATAGTTTTCAATGGCCGCAAGGGCCATGAGAAATTTGTGGTGAATGGTGGTGATGTGATTTCAGGGGAATCAATCATGTTGTGAGTAGTATATAATCATCATATGGCTAAAGTATAGTGTATAATAGGCATACCTAAATGTCATTATGACTGCTTGATGTATGGGGTTCACGAGAATTAGAGATTCCTTCTGGATTTTCCTATAAAATACACTTTCATTTTAAAACAAAACTTGGCATAAATAAATATTGTAACATCCCTGACCTGGATTAAGATCTAACCCTAGAAGTCTTTCTTAAATATGAAATTAAACACTTGTGATTACTCTCTGGCATGTAATTAAGTTCCTCAGGAACATACACTTTCTATTATGTCCCTTTATAAACAAAGTTGTAATGTTGTACTCTAATGTTGGGACCTATGTGCAAATTACCCAGTTAAGGGGTTTAACTTGCAAATTTCACAGTTTAAGATGTTCCTTTGTTTATGAGATATCGTATGAGTAAATATGATGAGATGTGATGGATTTCCTAAGCTGAGGCATTCAGATGCAGCTTGAGGAATGACCCTGACGCTTAAAAACCCTAATTTGGAGTAAAGTGCAATTTACCCAAATTGTGGAGTGAAACTTGTAAAATACACCTTATAGAGTATCTTTTATGACCCTTGACATCATTTAGAGTAGAAATGATGAAAGGAATACATCAATGAATAGTCAGATAAGAAAAATGATCGTTGTGCATAAAATTCACCTAGTATGAGTAAGGAGACCCTTCATATATGTACCCTAGTTGGAAGTTGGTTTTATTTACCCTTAAATCTAGAGTTTTGATGAGCTTTTCTTAAGAAATAATTTATTGGATGTGCCTTGAAAGAAGGAGGGACTTAGATGAGAATTTCATGTTCTAGACGTCCTTAGGTGGAAAAACTACCTAAGCGATATAAGCTTAAACCCTAGCAAACCAAGTGAACGTATCCTTTATTCTCTTCATTCCTCATCTTTCTCAACTGACCAGGCAGAGCTCTGGACCTTAGGGAGACGGACAACTAGTGCTAAGGTGAGAAATAACCATCTTCAAGCTCGGATTCTTGGATGATTTCATCATATAAGGTTGGTTCTATAGTTAACTCACTTAGTCTTCTTGTTCTAGCTGACCATCCCCATCTTTTCCTTGGAGAATCACATCTGGCCGACTTGTGAAGCTCAGGATGCCATTAGAGGATTGAATCTTGGGATCTTGGAGCTCCAAGAACAACGTTTAAGGTGGGTTTTATAACTCTAAACTCTTTTGTTTATTATGCATATCTATGCTCTTGTAATTTACACTTAGTTCTTCTTCTTCCCCATGCTTCCTTGGACTTTGGCAAGAAATCCGAAGAGTAACCGACCTTGACAAAGGTTGAAGATGATGGTCATGAATTCCTAGGCAACTCTATCAAATGACCTTGGACCAAGTTGGTCCAAACGGTTTGCAAACCGTTTGAGACCGAACGGTTTCAAACCGTTTGATCTCATGCGGTCTTGCAAGACCGTTTTGGAATCAAACGGTCTCAAGACCATTTGATAGGGTTGACCAAGGGACGACCATTTAAGGGTCTTCTGGTAACATGTTGAGTTTCATTCCTACAAAGAATCATAATCTAATTCATAACCAATTAAGAGTTGAAGGCACTTCCACCCCTTAAAACCCTAATCGGGTTGATTTGTTGTTTTTAAGTATAGATCTTGTTGAGTTTTGGGTTGAAGGACCCAAACGGTCTTAAGACCATTTGGGGTTTCATCCAAACGGTCTCATGACTGTTTGGACACAACCCAAGACCGTTTGGAGGTTTAGTGATGGGGTAATTTGATGATTTGAAGGTTCAATTGCAATAAGTTGATGAATTGATAAAAATGCTGATTTTAGACTTAATTAGGGTTCAACCCTTACTTAATCTACTTGGTTTTTTATGCAACTTTGGGCAAACGGTCTCAATACCATTTGGAGGATGTCCAAACGATCTCAAGACCGTTTGGGCCAAGTTTGGGCCCAATTGGAGGTCAACTGATAGGTTCAACCTCGATTTGATTCACATTGTTGAACATTGATGATTATCCGATTGGGATCCCTATTTGAGTTAGATTTAACCCTAATTGGCTTTCAATTGAGGTTAAATTTGATGCCCAATTGATTAAGACTAACCCTAATTGACTCAATTTGTAAGTGGTTAACATGGTTTTGGCCAATTGAGGGCTTCAACATAGATAACCATGATCGATTGTCACTTTTGATCCACTTTTGAGGTCCAAACGATTTGAGCCCATTTGGACCAAATGGTCTCAAGACCGTTTGAGACCAAATGGTCTCAAGACCGTTTGGGGCCAAATGGTCTCAAGACCGTTTGGGCTCAAATGATCTCAAGGTCGTTTGGACCAATCGATCTCAAGATCGTTTATGATCAAACGGTTTCGAACCACATAAGCTTAAACGGTTTGGAGGTCAACCCTCCCCAAACGGTCAACGCACCTAAACGGTCTCAAGACCGTTTGAGGCCAAATGGTCTCAAGACCGTTTGGGACCAAACGGTCTCAAGACCGTTTGGTGGTTGAAGGTTGAAACTGTTTGGAGATTTTCAAGGTTGTTTATACTTAATCAATTGATGATGTAATTGGTTCAATGGTGATCTAATCTAAACCCTAAAGGTACCCTAGGACATTAAGGGACTATATGACTAATGAAATGAACCATGATGGTGTTCAATGAGGCATTTTACCAATATACCCTTGAAGGGTACAATTGAGTGATATCTTGTCCTAACCAAACCATAATGTCTGGATATTGAAGGTTTAGCTTATGTTAATCAATAAGAACTTAATTCAACCTGTTTTGGAGTGATGTAATCATCATCTGCCATAAGAGGAGAGAGAAAGTCACCACCTATTAGTATGAGGAGAGAGAAAGTATCAAATATGATTGAATCTCAACTAAAGCACCTTCAATACATATGAGTGTGCATGATTAGGGTATGATCCACCTATGTGAAATCATGGAAACCCTAATCATGATAATTGAGGAATCGTAATCTAATCTGAAGGCATCAATAGTGATGTTTCTCACACATGATGTTGTTATAAGTTCAATTCACATGAAGTGAATAGTAAACCCTAATTCTAGGGTGATAGAATGTAATGTGTATAGTAAACCCTAATTGATGAGATTTAGGGAATCTAACTCTTGTAAAGAGTATGAAGGCACATCTTTTGAAATGAATTGTTTATCCTTATAAGTTGAATTAACTTTGCAGGTTCATATATATAATGATGATCAAATCTAGGTAAGGATTATGATGCCATATTCATTGAAAGCATGTATTAGCTTTATGAATAGTGACATATCATGTTTACTCAGAAAGTGGCATCCTATGAGATGATAGGCTGTAAGAGCCATGAAGTATTATCAAGGTCATGCTTATGAGATGACTTGTGATAAGATGTTTGAGAAATGATAATTGATGTGAGTTAGACTTATACATTTAGTATTCTACTTTTATAACTGCTATGCTAATGATTAATGTTTGAGAACATATATGATGTTAAAAGAATATTGAAATGTATCTAACTAATCAAGTATAATCATACCATGTAGAGCCCTGATCATAGATCCATCATAGTCAGAAGTTACATGATGGTGAAATAGGTTTTCCTAAGGGAATCTTTGGAACACATACTTTTGAGTATGTGGGGTATATGGATGTGTAAAACCTTACATCCTAGTGTAGGAACTGATGTAGATATATCTTAATCCATCAAACCTTCACTATGTGTTTATACCAGGGTGATGTAACATTATTCTCCTGAAAGGAAATGTTTTATACCGCATCGATGAGAGATAAACAAGAAATCTTTTGATAGCGAAGAGAGTACAGAATGCCACTATGACTCTAATAGCAAAGGACCAGAATACCCTGGTAAGCTACAGTAGCAGAGACACTAGATGTCCTGCATGTGTATCCTCACTCTGACTGAGGAAGTTGAAGGTCATGAGAATCCGGCTCTTTTGGTGACCTAGTATGATACCGAGGTGACTTAACATTGGTCGGTTGGAGTGTGAGCGGTATACCTCAACTCCGCAGGGCTTAAGGATGTATGTAAAACATAATCAGGTGCGTAGTATATCTGTTTAAGTTGAAATTCGAAATACTTGATTGTTGTTACACTACTTAGTACTGTTGACCTAGAGGTTATACATTACCTATATTTTGATAATGACTTAACCATTCCATTCATATGTATCTAACATTTGCGTTAAAGATTGTTTGCAGACATTAGGTACATGAAAAAGGATCACATATACAAGCCCTAGAATGGGCCAAGTGCAAGCCAAATTGACTACAAGTGTGCAATTTAGGATTTCCATGTAAATCACCTTAGAACATGAATGTAATCACTTGTAACGATGTATATGCTTGTAACTTAGAAGAAAAAATTGTTTGGGACAAAATTCACCAAGTGCTAATTACTTTTATTGTAAATTAGAAAATCCATTTCAGACACTTGGTCGGTCGAGTTTCCCACCCTGAAACTCGACCGATCATCCTGAGTCGATTTTCTGAAGATTGCAATCGGTCGAGTTGTGCACTCACAGAACTCGAACGATTGGGTAGTAGGCCATTTCCAGTTGAAATGGTCGGTCGAGTTTCCTCATAACAAACTCGACCGATCAGTTCAATATCGGATTGCCTGCTACCTGATCGGTCGAGTTACACCCATTGATACTCGACCGATTGCAATGTACGGAGTTTGCAGAAAAAGTAATATGACCGTTGGTGAATTGTTTTGGGAAAAAATATGACTATTTTCTTGAAGAAAAAACAATCACTTTTGCACCCAAGTGTCCCACAACATAAAGGGCCACCCTCAACTATAAATAGAACCCCTTGGACTTCATTCCAAGCTGCTCTTCGATTGCAAATTTGGTTCTAGCTTAGTTGAGAGTATTCCAAGCCCTTGAGCCCCTTTCTCTCTCTTCCTTCAAGACAAATTCGTGAGTGAGATAGGTTCCTTTGTATGAGAGATATCCTTTGTTCTATGTAAAGCTCTCCCTTCTTTCTTCCCACCTCCAAATCAAATAGAAGATTGATTGAAGCTTCTTCTCCGAGTGAAAGAGGAGTTGTTGTTGTTCTTCTCCGAGTGAAGGGGAAGATGTGTTGCTGATCTTCAAGAGTGAAGATTGATCGTTGCTCCAGCTCCCATGGTGAAGGGAAAACGTGGGAAAGCTCTCCAAGTGAAGGAGAGGTTCAAGGCAAGCTCAAGTAAAATAGGTAATTCCTGCAAGGCTGAAGACAAAGGTGAGATTGGGTAAGTCCTTTGTAGAAGGCTGAAGAATCTCGCTTTGTGGGTAAGTCCTTGGATAGGTTGAAGATCTTAGCTTGTGTAATTAAGCCCTTGGTTGTGTGGTTTATGTTTCTTGTAATCTTATCGTGGTAAATAAGAGGACCAAGTTGCAAATCCTAGAGTCTAACCAACTCTAGGTAGTGGACTGACATAGCTCCTAAGTTTAGGACGTGGAACCACTCTAAACCACTTGTCCAAGTGCATGATATTCATTATCTCTCATCCTTGCTTTGTATGCTAGAATAGGATATCAAATTGCTGCTTGCATTAGTTTTTACACTTCATTTAAATTGGTGGTCTAATTGATTTTGTGAAGTGTGTGTAGCTCTATTCACCCCCCCTCTAGAGCCCATCGATCCAACAAGTGGTATCAGAGCAGGTCTTCTCCAAGCTACTTCTACAAGTAGGAGAAGATGGGCGATTCGACTCTTGGGTCACTCAACCTTGAAGGAAGCTTCTCCATGAGACCCCCGGTCTTCGACGACACAAACTTCTTATATTGGAAGAGGAGAATGCAATTCTATCTTCAAGGGGTGAGTTTCGAAATGTGGAAGATTGTCCATCTCAAGTATGAGGATCCAAAAGGTGACATCACCACATGGACGGAAGCGGAGATGAAGCGTGCTCAACTCAATGCTAAAGCCGTGAGCATCATCTACGCCGCCCTTACACCATCGAAGTTCAACCGCATCTTTTTGTGGGACACGACGCATGAGATATGGCACAAGTTGTGTGTCACCTATGAAGGGACTGAGCAAGTCAAGGAGGCCAAGGTCTACATGCTTGGTGGTCTTCTTGAGAACATCAAGATGGGGAAGAATGAGAGGGTAGCGGATATGTACACAAGGTTAAATGTCATCTTGAACAGCCTTGCAGCCCTTGGAAGTGTCATGGATAGAGGTACAATCAATGCCAAGATCTTGAGATCTCTTCCAAAGAGATGGGAGCCAAAGGTCACCTCTATTGAAGAAGTCTACAAGCTAAGCGAGTTATCAACCGAGGAGCTAGTTGGTAACCTTCAAGCCCATGAACCTAGGCTTGACAAGCAAGAGGAAGAGGAGAAAAGAGAAGAGAAGGAATCAAAGAAGATAAAGGACACCGCCTTCAAAGCTCAAATTGAAGAAATGGTCCGACAACAACAACTTGCCATGAAGTCTCCCTGCCCTTCATCAAGTGAAGATGATGGTGTAAATGATCATGAAGCCAACTACTCAAAAGGGAAGCACTTCAAGAGCAAGCCCTCCTCCTCGACTCCAAGGTGCTACGAGTGTGGTCAAAAAGGCCACTACAAGAGTGACTGCCCTAAGGTCAAGAAGAGCCATCATAAGAGCAGACACAAGAAGGATGACAAGTACAAGAGAGAAGCAAAGTACAAAAGAAAAGATAAGAAGGAGAGAAGGTCCAAAGATGCAGCTCATGTGGCATGGGAGTCCTCTTCTTCAAGCTCCTCAAGCTCTGAAGATGGAGAATGTCATCTTGCCCTCATGGCCTCTACAAGTGAAGATGTAATTGAGGTAAATGAGGTAAGCAAAGTAAGTGATATTAGTTTACATGAGCTATCTAAGGAAACTCTTATTGATATGCTTAATGAATGCCAATCTTATTTTGCTAAATGTAAATCTAAAAGGAAAAGATTAGGCAAAATTGTTGATGATCTCTATGCAAAAATTGACATTCTTGATAAAAATGAGAAATTACATCTTGATATCATAGATTCCATGCATGGGAAATTTCTTGACCTTGAAATTCAATATAATGGAGTAGAGGTTGAGAATGGTACTTATCTTAAAATTATTGAAAATCTTAAGGTAGAGAACCAAAAATGCCTAGATGAGCTTGATATTCTAAAAACTGAAAATGTAGAACTTAAGCTTATTGATGATGCTAGGAGAGATGAAGTCTACTCTTATCAAAGAGAGATTGTTGTTCTTAAATCTGAAAATGCTAAATTGCTTTCTCAAACAAATGATTTATCTTCAAGACCTATTTTTCCTAGAAATGAAGTTGCTAGCTTAACTCTAGAAAAAGACTCTCTTCTTACTAAAGCCCTCTGTCTTGAGGCTGACCTTTTGCATACTAGAGAAGATCTTGCTAGTTTATCTACTACTGTTGTAAATCTTAGTGATGATAATGCTAAATTAAGATCTACTTTTCAAAGGTTTCTTTCGGGTAAGAAATCCCTAAATGATGTTCTAGAGCACTCTACCAAACAAGTTGGTACTAGTGGTCTAGGATATAATGGGACTACTCCAAAAGGTAAGAAGAAGAAGGGTAAGAAAAAGAGTGTGGAACCTCCAATTTTCAATGGAGAGTCTTCCGGCTCTAAAAACTCCATGGTTTGTATTCATTGCAAATGTGATGACCATTATTCTACCTATTGTCCTTACAAGCCCAAGGGGACCAACCCAAAGATGAATTGGGTCCCCAAGCTAACCCAGGACCCCAAAATTTGAGTTGGGTTCCGACATCCTCTTTTCTTGCAGGTTAAAAAGAAATGGATTGTTGATAGTGGCTGCTCTAAGCATATGACTAGAGAAATCAGCCATTTCAACAAATTTGTGAAAAAGAAAGGAGGATCGGTAACCTTCGGGGACAACAAGAAGGGTAAGGTTATAGGTGAGGGTGATGTAGGAAATGAATTATGCATTAAAAATGTATTGCTTGTTGATGGCCTACATCACAATTTAATTAGTGTTAGCCAATTATGTGATAATGGTTATCTTGTGCTATTTACTTCTTTAGAATGCTTGCTTCTAGATTCCCTGTCCTACAATGTTATATATAAGGGAACTAGAAATGGTAATCTCTATGTGATTGTTCTCGATGCTCTTAAGCCCATACTAAATAGATGCTTAGTTGTGGATAAAAACGATCTTTCGCTTTGGCATCGTCGTTTGGGTCATGTGAATTTGCATCAAATGAAGAAATTGAACAAAAATGACTTGGTTCGAGGACTTCCTAAATTGGATTTTGAAAAGGATGAGGAATGCCAACCTTGTACACAAGGGAAACAAACCAAATCCTCCTTCAAATCCAAAGGAGTCATGAGCACCAAGAGAGTTCTTGAGCTTCTTCATATTGATCTTATCGGACCAATGAGAACACAAACGCTTCGTGGCTCCAAGTATTGTCTTGTTATTGTTGATGATTTTTCTAGATATACTTGGAATTTCTTTCTCGTTTCTAAAAGCGATACACTTGATGTTTTCTCGAGCTTTTGTAAACAAGTTGAAAATGAAGCTTCTTGCCATGTTGTTTCCATCCGTAGTGATCATGGGGGAGAGTTTGAAAATGATCTTTTTGAACGTTTTTGTGAAAAATCGGGTTATTCGCACAATTTCTCTTCTCCTCGCACACCTCAACAAAATGGAGTTGTTGAGAGGAAGAATAGATCACTACAAGATATGGTTAGGACTATGCTTCTTGAGTATGACACTCCTAAGAAGTTTTGGGCTGAAGCCGTTAGCACATCATGTTTTGTGCAAAACCGAGTTTTCACACATCCGACTTTCAAGAAAACCCCTTATGAACTATGGCGTGGTAGGAAGCCATCTATTGATTTCTTTCATGTTTTCGGATGTCCTTGTTTTGTTTTAAACACCAAGGATTCTCTCGACAAGTTTGATCCGAAATCATACAAGGCTTTCTTCCTTGGCTATAGCACTACTAGCAGGGCATTTAGAGTATTTAACATTGAACTATCTAAAACTGAAGAATCTATAAATGTTAAATTTATTGAAACTAACCCTGTTATTGGCAAGCATATTGGTGATGATGATGTTGCAGATGAAATAATTCCTATCTTAAAAGATCTCAACATCAAAGACAAAAGCAAGCAGGTTGCAGAAGAAGAAAAAGAAGAAGAAAAGAAAGATCCCACTCCCCGCTTTGCAAAGAATCACCCCAAGGAGTTGATCATTGGCAATCCGTTTGAAAGAGTGAGGACACGAGCTGCTCACAACAAAGAACAAGCAGATAGTGCCTTCATCTCACAACTAGAGCCAAAGAACATCAAAGAGGCCCTTGGTGATGATGAGTGGATCCTTGCCATGCAAGAAGAGCTTGAGCAATTTGAGAAGAACCATGTGTGGACTCTAGTGCCAAGACCAAATGATAGAAAGATCATTGGCACCAAATGGGTCTACCGCAACAAGCTTGATGAGCAAGGAAAAGTCGTAAGGAACAAAGCAAGGTTAGTAGCACAAGGTTACAACCAACATGAAGGTATTGATTTTGATGAAACTTATGCTCCTGTTGCTAGATTAGAATCTATCCGTATGCTACTTGCTTTTGCTAGTTATAAAAATTTCTTGCTGTATCAAATGGATGTTAAAAGTGCGTTTTTGAACGGTACAATCGAGGAGGAAGTTTTTGTTGCTCAACCTCCGGGCTTTGAAAATGACAAATTACCCAATCATGTTTATTTGCTACAAAAAGCTCTCTATGGACTCAAACAAGCACCTCGAGCTTGGTATGAGAAATTAAAGAACTTTTTGTTAGATAATGGGTATGTCATGGGCAAAGTGGATTCTACTTTGTTTCTAAAACACACTTCTAACCATTTTCTTATCATACAAATATATGTTGATGATATCATTTTTGGCGGGACTGATCTTGATCTTTGCAAGGAGTTTAGTTCTCTTATGCAGAGTGAATTTGAAATGAGCATGATGGGTGAGTTGGCATTCTTCCTCGGCTTTCAAATCAAGCAAACAAAGGAAGGAAACTTCATCAACCAAGACAAATACACAATTGAACTACTCAAGTGCTTTGGGATGGAGAACATGAAGCTGATGGATACACCCATGTCAAACACCGCCAAACTTGATAAAGATGAAGAAGGTGAAAAGGTAGATGAGAAGCTCTATATAGGTATGATAGGAAGTTTACTTTACTTAACTGCCTCTAGACCTGACATTATGTTTAGTGTTGGATTGTGCGCTCGCTTTCAATCTTGCCCTAAGAAGTCGCATCTCACTGCTGTTAAGAGAATTTTGAGGTACTTAGCCAAAACTCAAAATTTTGGTCTATGGTATCCTAAATCAAGGGATTTTACTCTTACGGCATATAGTGATGCGGATTATGCAGGGTGTTTGATTGATAGAAAGTGCACAAGTGGCACTTGCTTCCTTCTAGGACCATTCTTAGTGTCTTGGTTCTCCAAGAAACAAAGCACTGTGGCATTATCAACTACCGAAGCTGAATACATTGCAGCCGGGAGTTGTTGTGCACAGGTCCTATGGATGAAGCAAATGCTCCAAGACTTTAACATATTTTTTGATGCTTCTCCTATCTTTTGTGACAATACTAGTGCAATTAACCTCTCTTATAATCCTATATTGCATAGTAGAGCTAAGCATATAGAGGTTCGCCATCATTTTCTTCATGACCACATTGCCAAGAAAGATATCTATATCACACATGTGGACACGGAAAATCAGTTGGCGGACATTTTTACAAAACCCCTAGCTAGAGATCAATTTAACTTTATTCGATCTAAACTGCTCATTATTGATTTAAATGATATTGCTATGTGATCTAGCTAGTGATCTCTATCATATATGCTTGCTCATGTCATTCTTCACCTTATGTTTCCTACATGCTTGCTTATGCTTAATTTGCCAATCAATATGCCTAGTTTTTTGCTTGTTTTTTGGGTTTTTATCGAATTTCACGTTTTATCGCTAAATAGTGCCCAATGATGAGCAAAATGTGCCAAGGTATGTTATTTATGCATAATAGAATGGAAAAATAATTTTAATAGGCATGTATGTGGCTAGAATCTAAGATTTAGATTGCTAGGTCAGGTTAACCTTCGGTCGAGTTTCACCCCAGAAAACTCGACCGATCAGGAGACGAGAGTGGTTCTTCAGTGGACTGATCGGTCGAGTTGTCCTATCTCATAACTCGACCGATCGACGGGCTGTGCCAACTTAAAACTTAGGATCGGCCGACTATTTTCCCTTGCAACTAGAAAATAGCCGACCGATTCCTCTTCTCTTGGCCCGTTCTCTCCACCCTAGCCCTAACCCTTCCCCGTTCCTAGCCCTAGGGTCCCTTAGCAGCTTGCTCCTGACCTTCCCGGGCGACGACTGTGTGTTCTTGTTGGGTTTTTGAGGTTCGTTTGGCTTGTGTGTGCGTTTTCTCCTCTTGTTTTTGCTTCCATGGCTTCCCACAGGAGAAAACGACCCGCCCCTAGCAATGCCCTAGCTTCTTCCTCGACCCAACGGTTGATTCCCTTTGATAACACTACGTTTGTATCTCTAGAGGCTGTCAATAGGTATAAGGATCTCCTTCCTAGGTCTCCTTTTCCTTTCCTCCCCCTAGTTGGTCCAACTCGTTTTCAAAACCATATCAACTCCATCGCACAACTTCTTGCACATCACAACCTTTCCGCCCTTGCAATCGAGAGTGACTGCTTCAACAATCAGCTATTTAGTACCAAAGCAGTTCACGGGTTCTATGCTAATCTACATTGGAACTATGATTCGATTGTTCCCCCGCCAAATACTGAAATAGTCCTAACATCGATGATCGCCGGTCGTCGGTTTCAACTCTCCGAGGAGACTTTCAATCTCTATCTTGCCAGAGACAAAGAAACCACTACTTGGCGCCGGGGCTATGACGAGTATTTTGATCTTTTGGACCCGGAAGCCTTTTACAAACATCATGAATTGACTTTACCGGATATTCATTGATATTTGAAAAAGCCTGACGTGGCCTATAAGAAGAGGTCCACCCTTCCCTCCTCCTCCCTTGACCTCCAGAAGCGCATCCTAGCCCTTGTGCTTAATTGCAACATCCATCCGAAGCGAAATCAAACGGATATTGCGGAAAACACAGTGGTTTTGATGTATTGTTTGTTGAACAACATAGGTTTCAAGTGGGCTCGTTACATTCTACATCATATGACCTGCTTTGACAAAGGCAAGAACACCAAGGGCACCCATCCTCCCTATCCAGCCTTGATTTGTGGTCTCTTCCAGTTCGCCACTGAGAAATCTCTCTTTTCCGACTACCATTACGCGGTTGCTTGAAAGGGAGTGTGCATTTGTGAAACCACTCTTCTAAAGTCTGTGCCTGCCCCTGGTGGTTCTGGCTCTGCCTCTGCCTCCACCCCTGCTTCTGGTGCCCCTCCCACCTCCACCCAGGCTCCACCCCCGTAGCCCCACCCTCGCCCTAGCCGTGCGTCTTTCAGAGCATCAAATGAAACCCTTCTGGGTTACATGATGCATGAACAGGCGTACAATCGCCAGGTTCAGGAGCACCTTCATCAGGATTTATGTGCCATCATGTCTCACATGAATCTATCCTACTCCTCACCCTACCCAGTACACCAGCCATATCCGGGTAGTGCTTATGCCTCCTATGCATATGAGCAATACTTCCCTGCTCCACCACCGTTTGCTGTCGAGCCTTCCGCTGCTGCTCCACCTCAGTATCCCTCCAGTAGCTCTACTCCTGCATATCTACCGCTACCTACTGGCCCCCTGGCTACTCTGCTCACGTCCTTGGGAGACTCTGCTCCATCCTTTTCGCATGCCCAGGAGATCCTAGCTCTTGGCATGTCGTGGGCTGAGCAGAATGCCTGCTAGTCTGGTCGCTCCTTTGGTCCTGCTGACGAGGACATGCCCAACCAGGCTGAGGATGCTGATGAGGAGGCCGACGAGGATGCTGATGATGCTGATGGTGATGGTTCTTCTGCCGAGGATGGCGATGATGGTGCTGGTTCTGTTGCTGGCACAACTGCCCCGCCTTCGGATGGTGATGAGAACTACAACCCCGGCGATGACGAGGACACAGTTGACATAGATAGCTTAGATGTCTAGGAGGTTGTCTTAGATTATAGTCTAGCATGTCTATTATATATATCTTTCTAGACTCTTTTGTATAAGAAACATCCTGGCACATTAGTCTGAGATGTACTATTTTCTTATTCTCTGTTTTCTCACTTTTTATGGTTGTAGTCGCTTATGAGAACATCTGTCTGAGTTGGAATATCATTGCTACACTTTGGCTACTTCATCCGTGTTATCTTATGCTTGGTGTTTGATGAGCTATATTTTGATTCTGACTTGGATTGTATGTTTCTCCTCTGTGGTTGTATGTTATATGCCTTTACGCTGTTGTTTATCATCTTTTGCATATATGTGTGGTTGAGTCTTGGAGAAGACCTAGATTTTGCTCTTCTACACCCCCTTCCTTTTTGATAATGTCAAAAGGGGGAGAAATATCTCATGGTATGAAACTCAATCATATTGTTTTTATTGTGATAATACTATTGCTTTCTTGCCTAAGTGATCCTTTTCTTGTAAATTTGTTGATTGATCATATGACATATAAGGGATTACATATTACATGGATATTGGTTTTGCTATGTATAGAAAACCTAACATGCAGGTGAGAGGAAGCATAGATTGAGGGGGAGCAATTCCAATTGTTCTTATCATGAATCTCCCTAATTCACAAGGAAAAGGTTTAATTTTCTTATCCTTTTCAATATGTTTGAGGAATGGTTTGTCATTGTCAAAAAGGGGGAGAATGTTGACCTAGAGGTTATACATTACCTATATTTTGATAATGACTTAACCATTCCATTCATATGTATCTAACATGTGCGTTAAAGATTGTTTGCAGACATTAGGTACATGAAAAAGGATCACATATACAAGCCCTAGAATGGGCCAAGTGCAAGCCAAACTGACTACAAGTGTGCAATTTAGGATTTCCATGTAAATCACCTTAGAACATGAATGTAATCACTTGTAACGATGTATATGCTAGTAACTTAGAAGAGAAAATTGTTTTGGACAAAATTCACCAAGTGCTAATTACTTTTATTGCAAATTAGAAAATCCATTTCAGGCACTTGGTCGGTCGAGTTTCCCACCCTGAAAGTCGACCGATCATCCTCAGTCGATTTTCTGAAGATTGCAATCGGTCGAGTTGTGCACTCATAGAACTTGACCAATTGGGTAGTAGGCCATTTCCAGTTGAAATGGTCGGTCGAGTTTCCTCAGAACAAACTCGACCGATCAGTTCAATATCGGATTGCCTACTACCTGATCGGTCGAGTTACACCCATTGATACTCGACCGATTGCACTGTACGGAGTTTGCAGAAAAAGTAATATGACCATTGGTGAATTGTTTTGGGCAAAAATATGAACGTTTTCTTGAAGGAAAAACGATCACTTTTGCACCCAAGTGTCCCACAACATAAAGGGCCACCCTCAACTATAAATAGAACCCCTTGGATTTCATTCCAAGCTGCTCTTCCATTGCAATTTTGGTTCTAGCTTAGTTGAGAGTATTCCAAGCCCTTGAGCCCCTTTCTCTCTCTACCTTCAAGACAAATTCATGAGTGAGATAGGTTCCTTTGTATGAGAGATATCCTTTGTGTTATGTAAAGCTCTCCCTTCTTTCTTCCCACCTCCAAATCAAATAGAAGATTGATTGAAGCTTCTTCTCCGAGTGAAAGAGGAGTTGTTGTTGTTCTTCTCCGAGTGAAGGGGAAGATGTGTTGCTGATCTTCAAGAGTGAAGATTGATCGTTGCTCCAGCTCCCTTGGTGAAGGGAAAACGTGGGCAAGCTCTCCAAGTGAAGGAGAGGTGCAAGGCAAGCTCAAGTAAGATAGGTAATTCCTGCAAGGCTGAAGACAAAGGTGAGATTGGGTAAGTCCTTTGTAGAAGGCTGAAGAATCTCGCTTTGTGGGTAAGTCCTTAGATAGGTTGAAGATCTTAGCTTGTGTAATTAAGCCCTTGGTTGTGTGGTTTATGTTTCTTGTAATCTTATCGTGATAAATAAGAGGACCAAGTTGCAAATCCTAGAGTCTAACCAACTCTAGGTAGTGGACTGACATAGCTCCTAAGTTTAGGACATGGAACCACTCTAAACCACCTGTCCAAGTGCATGATATTCATTATCTCTTATCCTTTCTTTGTATGCTAGAATAGGATATCAAATTGCTGCTTGCATTAGTTTTTACACTTCATTTAAATTGTTGGTCTAATCGATTTTGTGAAGTGTGTGTAGCTCTATTCGCCCCCCTCTAGAGCCCATCGATCCAACAAGTACACATGTCATTCATATTTCTTAATGCTCTTATTCTGCTAAATGTAGATTTGCTGTTGATTGCTCTAAAAGCTTTCATTACTTATAAATGTTCTTTGATTTCTATAATAAAGCTTCTGGCAGAGAGTTATAACTCTCGCTGGGACAATTATTTAAAATTGTCTCACCCTGTAGATTTCAACTTTTTAGGTGGTCGTCGAGGAAGAAAGAACCAATCTACAGGTGACCAATACCAGCAGCAGCACCACCAGGAGCAACAGTAAATCTCAGGTGGAGATTCAGTCTGCTGAGTTGTGTAGTTAGATAGTTAGTCTTATGTCATCTCTGTACTCTCAGGTCCTTGGAGTTAATGGTCTGAGATTTTGATTTGACTCTTGAGATTTTGTATCATGTTGTGTATAATTACTCGAGAAGTAATTTAACATAGACGTAAACAGTTTACCTTGTTCCTATAAAGGATGTTTTATGGTTTCTACATCTTATATCGAAAGGTTTTAATTTCCCGTGATTTTTGGTATTCCGCTGCTAATCGATTTGCTTCCGCTAAGTTTACTTCGAGTTTTATGTGTTTATCTCAGGTTTTGGAGATCAGAGCCCACAATTAAGTGGTATCAGAGCTCCAGGTTCGCTGAGTCTACAGAGACATAGGACTTAGGATGTCGAGTCTATCCTTAGTATTCCTTCCTTATCTAATAGAACTTTCTGCTCCTCAGGAGGAGAATATATATAAGGATGTCTGAGCCACATGAAGAGTACGTGATGGAAAGTAGTGTTGCTGCACCTCGGGAAGGTGCGAGGCACCCAAAAATAGAACAGCCTGTACCTGAGCCCCCCAGGGAGCCACCTCAGTTTGACCCAGCTATCATGGGTAACCCAGCAGTTCAGAAGATGTTTGGGCAGTTTATGACTGCCATGACACACATAACCGACAGAATGCCCATGCCTGCACCTAGGGAACCTGTCCAGCCTGAAGGACAAGGTATCGGTAAGACTTTCGAGCGACTTCGTCATGTCGGGGCTACCGAATACTTTTGGACAGCCGACCCCGCAGATGCTGATCTGTGGTTGACAGAGTTAGAGAAAGCCTTTAGGATTCTCAACATCCCTGAAGCTGAGAAGGTTAGACATGCTGTCTATCTTCTCAAATGAAGTGTTGGTCACTGGTGGACCATGGAAGAGCAGAAGAGGCCTGGAATAGAGATCTCGTGGGAAGAGTTTCGTCGGGAATTTGTTCATAGATATTTCCGAAGACCTTCCTGGATGAGAAGATCTCTCAGTTCGAGAGATTGAGGCAAGTCATGATGAACATTAGCGAGTATGAAGCTAAGTTCATGGAGTTGTTGTGGTTTTTTCCACACGTGGCTGCCACAGAAGAAGAAAGAATCAAGAGGTTCGAAAAGGGTTTGAATACCGACATGTCTACTCCCGTGTCTGTCCTAGAAAACCAGGAGAGGTTCTCTACCTTTGTTGAGTCAGTCCGAAGGATATAGAGGTCTGTAGTTGAGAAGAGGCAAACCCAAAAGAGATATCCACAGTTCCAGGGTTCTTCATCTAGGGACTTTAAGAAGCCTAGATTCTCTGCACCTAACCCTCCACCACCCAAATCGAGTTCTCAGACTCAATGGTCTCCAAGTAGAGGTAGAGAATGGATTCAACCGCTTCAAGAGACTCACAGTTCTGCATCGATGTCAGTCACCGGGCCACCGAGACCACAACAATAGGAGAGAAGCTGCTACAACTGTGGTAAGGTGGGACACCTGATGAAGGATTGTAGGTCTAGGCCTGTCAATGTGACACAGCCTCTGAGACAGAGTCAACAGGGATCACAAAGAAGGCAATCTCAAGGAGCAGCTAGAGGACGTGGACAAGGATCTCAAGTTGGATCATCAACATCGGCTCAACCCCAGGCGAAAGCGAGGTTCTATGCTATGAACCCACGAGATGCAGTGGTCAATCCACGGGTTATGGCAGGTCAGATGGAACTTTTATATTCTGATTTGTCTAAATCATGTGTTGTATCTGTTTTGATTGACCCGGGTGCTACACACTCCTTCATCACTCAAAGAGTGATTCATAACTGTAATATGACAGTCAGTCATAGGACAGATAATTTGTTGTTAGAGACTCCATTGAGTGGATCTACAGTTTTGCAGGAGGTATGCTCTCCCTGCATCCTTTTCTTTTCTGATCGTCGCATTCAAGTGGATCTTATACCAATTGATATGTAAGGATTTGATATAATCCTTGGGATGGATACCTTGGAAAGGTATAGAGTTGTCTTGGATTGTGAATCCAAGCTGGCTGTGTTTGCTGATGATAGCAACACATGGATCTTTCAAGGAGAAAGAAAGATTCTTCCCACCTGTCTTGTGTCAGCTATGGTTGTTGATAAGCTGATGAGGCAAGGATGTTATGCATTCTTGGCCCATGTGGTAGATGTTACCAAGGAGAGCCCCAACCCTGTTGAAGTTCCTATAGTCAGGGAATTCGAGGACGTTTTTCCTGAAGAACTTCTCGGTATACCACCGCCTCGGGAAATTGATTTTGAAATCAATTTAGTCCCAGATACAAAACCTATAGCCCAGACACCGTATAGAATGGCGCATGCCGAAATGGTAGAACTCAAGAAACAGCTTCAAGAGTTACTTGAGAAGGGTTTCATCCAACCTAGTGCTTCACCTTGGGGTGCTCCGGTTTTATTTGTTAAAAAGAAGGATGGGTCAATGCAGTTGTGCATTGATTACAGACAACTTAATAAAGTAACGATAAAGAATAAGTACCCTCTTCCGAGGATTGATGATCTCTTTGATCAGTTGTGTGGTGCAACAATCTTTTCAAAGATAGACTTGAGGTATGGATATCATCAACTCCGTATTAAGGACAATGACATATCCAAGTCCACCTTTAGAACAAGATATGGTCACTATGAGTTCAGAGTTATGTCGTTTGGACTAACTAATGCACCAGCTACATTTATGGAACTCATGAATAGAATCTTCCGACCTTTCCTTGATCAGTGTGTTGTCGTCTTCATAGATGACATTCTGATTTATAGTAAGGATGCTCAGTAGCATGAACAACATCTTCGCCAAGCTTTAACCTTGCTAAGAGAACACAAGCTTTACGCTAAATTTAGCAAGTGTGAGTTCTGGCTACCAGAGGTATCTTTTCTTAGACATGTGGTATCTGCCTCGGGTATTCGTGTTGACCCTAAAAAGGTAGAATCTGTTCTACAGTGGGAACAACTGAAGAAACCGACGGAGATTTGAAGTTTCTTGGGGTTAGCTGGCTATTACCGAAGGTTTATTAAGAACTTCAGTTCTATAGCCTTACCTTTGACCAAGTTAACCCGGAAGGATGTTCCTTTTGCTTGGAGTGATACGTGTCAACAATCTTTTCAGCTGTTGAAGGAGAGGTTGACAAATGCACATGTGCTTGCGCTACCTGAACAAGGAAAAGGATATGTAGTTTTCTGTGATGCCTCCAAGAATGGACTTGGATGTGCATTAATGCAGGATAAGCAAGTGATTTCTTTCGCTTCCCGGCAGCTTAAGAAACACGAGGAGAATTATCCAACACACAACCTAGAGTTGGCTGTTGTGGTTCATGCCTTGAAGATCTGGAGGCATTATCTCTACGGAGAGACATTCCAGATTTTCACAGACCACAAGAATCTGCAATATATCTTCTCTCAGAATGAGATTAACATGAGGCAACACCGCTGGATGGAGTTGATCAAGGACTATGATTGTATGATTGATTACCATCCAGGGAAGGCCAATGTGGTTGCAGATGCCTTGAGTAGGAAATCAGCAACATCAACCATGGATAGAGCACAACTAAGTTCCTTAGTATTCTCTAGAAGAGATATGCTCATCTCTTTAAGGCAAGACAATGTGCAGTTGAAGGTGTCATTGTTAGCTGGTTTGTTAGCTGAGATGCATGTTAAACCTACCCTAAGAGAGTAGATAAAGGAGGCACAGTTAGTAGATGTTGCAGTTCAGCAGATCAGATCTGAGTATGGTGATGAGAAGTGAGGTGGTTTCCATGACTCAGATGATCAAGTGGCATGTTATCACAGAAGGATGATAGTACCCGATGTAGATAAGCTGAGGAGGTTAGTACTGGAAGAAGCTCATTCATCGATGTATGCTATGCATCAAGGTAGCACCAAGATGTATCGAAACTTAAAATATATGTATTGGTGGCCTGGGATGAAGAAGGATGTAGCTGAGTTTGTTCTGAGGTGTCCGGTCTGTCAGCAAGTTAAGGCTAAACACCAGAAATCTACAGGAACAATGCAACCTTTACCCATACCACAGTGGAAGTGGGACCATGTGACCATGGACTTTGTTGTTAGTCTACCCAGGACAAGCAAAGGACATGATTCCATATGGGTAATTGTTGATAGGTTGACAAAGACATCGCATTTCTTGCCTGTCAAAACAACCTATTCTGCTGAAAGGTTATCACAGTTATATGTTCAAGAGATAGTATGCTTGCACGGAGTTCCTGTCACTATAGTTTCTGACAGAGGTCCTCAGTTTACCAGTCGTTTTTGGGAGCAGTTACATAGAGCTTTAGGCACCAAGTTAAGGTTTAGTACAACCTTTCATCCACAGACTGATGGACAGTCGGAAAGGACTATACAGACCTTAGAAGACTTGTTGAGAGCATGTGTTCTTCAGTTTACCGGAAGTTGGGATCTACACCTAAGTTTGATAGAGTTTGCCTATAACAATAGCTATCAACATAGTATTGATATGGCACCTTATGATGCTTTGTATGGTAGACGTTGTAGATCACCCTTATGTTGGTATGAGACTGGTGAACATCAGTTGTTAGGTCCTGATATTGTGCAGCAGACTACAGAGAAGATCAAAGTTATACAACAACAGCTTAAGACTGCACAGGATAGACAGAAGTCGTATGCTGATAAACGACGTAGACCTTTAGAGTTCCAAGTTGGAGACAGAGTGTACCTCAAGGTCTCACCTTGGAAAGGAGTCCTTCATTTTGGAAGGAAAGGGAAGTTAGCTCCTAGATTTATGGGACCTTATCCAATCATTGAACGAGTTGGAAAGGTAGCCTATAGACTAGAGTTACCCCCAGAGTTGCAGAAGTTACACCCTATTTTTCACATTTCTATGTTAAGGAAATGTCACCCTGACACCGAGTCAGTTCTACAGCCTATGGAAGTAGAATTGAATGCAGATATAACCTATGAGGAAGGACCAATATCAAACCTTGATAACAGAACTAAAAAGTTAGAGAAGAAAGATATAAGCCTTGTGAAGGTCCTATGGAATCACCGTGGTGTTGAAGAATCCACTTGGGAACTAGAGGATGAGATGAGAAGGAAGTACCCTGCTCTTTTCTCCTAATACGTTTTATCAATTTCGGGGACGAAATCCTTGTAAGGGGTGGATAATTTGTAACATCCCTGACCTGGGTTAAGATCTAACCCTAGAATTTTTACTTAAATATGTAATTAAACACTTGTGATTACTCTCTGGCATGTAATTAAGTTCCTCAGGAACATACACTTTCTATTATGTCCCTTTATAAACAAAGTTGTAATGTTGTTCTGTAATGCAGGGACCTATGTGCAAATTACCCAGTTAAGGGGTTTAACTTGCAAATTTCACAGGTTAAGATGTTCCTCTATTGATGAGACATTGTATGAGTAAATATGATGAGAAGTGATGGATTTCCTAAGCTGGGGTATTCAGATGCAGCTTGAGGAATGACCCTGACGCTTAAAAACCCTAATTTGGAGTAAAGTGCAATTTACCCAAATTGTGGAGTGAAACTTGTAAAATACACCTTCTAGAGTATCTTTTATGACCCTTGACATCATTTAGAGTAGAAACGATGAAAGGAATACATCAATGAATAGTCAGATAAGAAAAAATGATCTTTGTGCATAAAATTCACCTAGTATGAGTAAGGAGACCCTTCATATATGTACCCTAGTTGGAAGTTGGTTTTCTTTACTCTTAAATCTAGAGTTTTGATGAGATTTGCTTAAGATATAATGTATTGTATGTGCCTTGAAAGAAGGAGGGACTTAGATGACAATTTCATGTTCTAGAGGTCCTTAGGTGGAAACACTACCTAAGCTATATAAGCTTAAACCCTTGCAAACCAAGTGCACGTATCCTTTATTCTCTTCATTCCTCATCTTTCTCAACTGACCAGGCAGAGCTCTGGACCTCAGTGATACAGACAACTAGTGCTAAGGTGAGAAATAACCATCTTCAAGCTCAGATTCTTGGATGATTTCATCATATAAGGTTGGTTCTATAGTTAACTCACTTAGTCTTCTTGTTCTAGCCGACCATCCCCATCTTTTCCTTGGAGAATCACCTCTAGACGACTTGTGAAGCTCAGGACGCCATTAGAGGCTTGAATTTTGGGATCTTGGAGCTCCAAGAACAACGTTTAAGGCGGGTTTTATATCTCTAAACTCTTTGCTTTATTATGCATATCTATGCTCTTGTAATTTACACTTAGTTCTTCTTCTTCCCCTTGCTTCCTTGCACTTTGGCAAGAAATCCGTGGAGTAACCGACCTTGACAAAGGTTGAAGATGATGGGAATGAATTCCTAGGCAACGTTATCAAACAACCTTGGACCATGTTGGTCCAAACGATTTGCAAACCGTTTGAGACCAAACGGTTTCAAACCGTTTGATCTCATGCGGTCTTGCAAGACTGTTTGGAATCAAACGGTCTCAAGACCGTTTGATAGGGTTGAATAAGGGACGACCATTTAAGGGTTTGCTGGTAACATGTTGAATTTTATTCCTACAAAGAATCATAATCTAATTCATAACCAATTAAGAGTTGAAGGCACTTCAACCCCTTAAAACCCTAATCGGGTTGATTTGCTGTTTTTAAGTATAGATCTTGTTGAGTTTTGGGTTGAAGGACCCAAAAGGTCTTAAGACCATTTGGGGTTTCATACAAACGGTTTCAAGACCGTTTGGACAAAACCCAAGACCGTTTGGAGGTTTAGTGATGGGGTAATTTGATGATTTGAAGGTTCAATTGCAATAAGTTGATAAATTGATAAAAATGCTGATTTTAGACTTAATTAGGGTTCAACCCTTACTTAATCTACTTGGTTTTTGATGCAACTTTGGGCAAACGGTCTCAAGACCATTTGGAGGATGTCCAAACGATCTCAAGACCGTTTGGGCCAAGTTTGGGCCCAATTGGAGGTCAATTGATAGGTTCAACCTCGATTTGATTCACATTATTGAACATTGATGATTATCTGATTGGGAACCCTATTTGAGTTAGATTCAACCCTAATTGCCTTTCAATTGAGGTTCAATTTGATGCCCAATTGATTAAGCCTAACCCTAATTGACTCAATTTGTAAGTGGTTAACATGGTTTTGGCCAATTGAGGGCTTCAACATAGATAACCATGATTGATTGTAACTTTTGATCCACTTTTGAGGTCCAAACAGTTTGAGCCCATTTGGACCAAACGGTCTCAAGACCGTTTGGATCCAAACAGTCTCAAGACCGTTTGAGGCCAAATGGTCTCAAGACCATTTGGGGCCAAACGGTCTCAAGACCGTTTGGGCTCAAACGATCTCAAGGTCGTTTGGACCAATCAATCTCAAGATCATTTATGATCAAACGGTTTCAAACCGCATAAGCTTAAACGGTTTGGAGGTCAACCCTCCCCAAACGGTCAACGCACCTAAACGGTCTCAAGACCGTTTGGTGGTTGAAGGTTGAAACCGTTTGGAGATTTTCAAGGTTGTTTATACTTAACCAATTGATGATGTAATTGGTTCAATGGTGATCTAATCTAAACCCTAAAGGTACCCTAGGACATTAAGGAACTATATGACTAATGAAATGAACCATGATGGTCTTCAATGAGGCATTTTACCAATATACCCTTGAAGGGTACAATTGAGTGATATCTTGTCCTAACCAAACCCTAATGTTTGGATATTGAAGGTTTAGCTTATGTTAATCAATAAGAACTTAATTCAACCTGTTTTGGAGTGATGTAATCATCATCTGCCATAAGAGGAGAGAGAAAGTCACCACATGTTAGTATGAGGAGAGAGAAAGTATCAAATATGATTGAAACTCAACTAAAGCACCTTCAATACATATGAGTGTGCATGATTAGGGTATGATCCACCTATGTGAAATCATGGAAACCCTAATCATGATAATTGAGGAATCTTAATCTAATCTGAAGGCATCAATAGTGATGTTTCTCACACATGATGTTGTTATAAGTTCAATTCACATGAAGTGAATAGTAAACCCTAATTCTAGGGTGATAGCATGTAATGTGTATAGTAAACCCTAATTGATGAGAATTAGGGAATCTAACTCTTGTAAAGAGTATGAAGGCACATCTTTTGAAATGAATTGTTTATCCTTATCAGTTGAATTAACTTTGCAGGTTCATATATATAATGATGATCAAATCCAGGTAAGGATTATGATGCCATATTCATTGAAAGCATGTATTAGCTTTATGAATAGTGACATATCATGTTTACTCAGAAAGTGGCATCCTATGAGATGATAGGCTGTAAGAGCCATGAAGTATTATCAAGGTCATGCTTATGAGATGACTTGTGATAATATGTTTGAGAAATGATAATTGATGTGAGTTAGACTTGTACATTTAGTATTCTACTTTCATAGCTGCTATGCTAATGATTAATGTTTGAGAACATATATGATGTTAAAAGAATACTGAAATGTATCTAACTAATCAAGTATAATCATACCATGTAGAGCCCTGATCATAGATCCATCATTGTCAGAAGTTACATGATGGTGAAATAGGTTTTCCTAAGGGAATCCTTGGAACACATACTTTTGAGTATGTGGGGTATATGGATGTGTAAAACCTTACATCCTAGTGTAGGAACTGATGTAGATGTATCTTAATCCATCAACCCTTCACTATGTGTTTATACCAGGGTGATGTAACATTATTCTCCTAAAAGGAAATGTTTTATAACGCATTGATGAGAGATAAACAAGAAATCTTTTGATAGCGAAGAGAGTACAGAATGTCACTGTGACTCTAATAGCGAAGGACCAGAATACCCTGGTAAGCTATAGTAGCAGAGACACTAGATGTCCTGCATGTGTATCCTCACTCTGACTGAGGAAGTTGAAGGTCATGAAAATCTGGCTCTTTCGATGACCTAGTATGATACCGAGGTGACTTAACAGTGGTCAGTTGGAGTGTGAGTGGTATACCTCAACTCCGCAGGGCTTAAGGATGTTTGTAAAACATAATCAGCCGCGTAGTATAT
The DNA here is from genome assembly GCA_963693085.1 of Alisma plantago-aquatica. Lineage (NCBI taxonomy): Eukaryota > Viridiplantae > Streptophyta > Magnoliopsida > Alismatales > Alismataceae > Alisma > Alisma plantago-aquatica. The sequence continues at coordinate 120,752,044 of OY856411.1, forward strand.
CTGTTTAAGTTGAAATTCGAAATACTTGATTGTTGTTTCACTGCTTAGTACACATGTCATTCATATTTCTTAATGCTCTTATTCTGCTAAATGTAGATCTGCTGTTGATTTCTCTAAAAGCTTTCATTACTTATAAATGTTCTTTGATTTCTATAATAAAGCTTCTGGAGGAGAGTTATAACTCTCACTGGGACAATTATTTAAAATTGTCTCACCCCGTAGATTTCAACTTTGTAGGTGGTCGTCGAGGAAGAAGGAACCAATCTACAGGTGACCAATACCAGCAGCAGCAACACCAGGAGCAGCAGTAAATCTCAGGTGGAGATTCAGTCTGCTGAGTTGTGTAGTTAGATAGTTAGTCTTATGTCGTCTGTGTACTCTCAGGTCCTTGGAGTTAATGCTCTGAGATTTTGATTTGACTCTTGAGATTTTGTATCATGCTGTGTATAATTACTCGAGAAGTAATTTAACAGAGATGTAAACAGTTTACCTTGTTCCTATTAAGGAATTTTTATTGTTTCTACATATTATATCGAAAGGTTTTAATTTCCCGTGATTTTTGGTATTCCGCTGCTAATAGATTTGCTTCAGCTAAGTTTACTTCGAGTTTTATGTGTTTATCTCGGGTTTTGGAGATCAGAGCCCACAAATATGTTTAGGTTACAAGTACATGTCTATGTTGTTCTCTTAGGCGTGCAAGTTCTTCTTCCAACTCCTTGATTCGAGATGGTTGTCTAACATAAGGTTTCATCTACACACGTTGTACATGAGATGTCTTCCACCTTTGTCTTGAAGCCCCAATACCATATCCCCTCTTATAACCACCATGGTGTTCTCCATGTACTTCATCTAGAACACAAAGAAAGGCTTGGTGATCTGTTGACCTATGAAGTTGGCGTTGCTGACATTTTACAGTAATTTCTTCCTATAATTTTCATACATATACATATAAGGCAATAAATTGCAATATTAAGTAAATATAAAGTATAAGGTATGATGATCTTACACATTTTTCCTTTGTATACTCATCAAAATATTCACCATTTGCATCTTGATGGTACTTAAGATATGCATGCCCTTCAGATTCTATGATTCTCTTTTCAATCTAACATCATATACATAACTTTTGTTTTGGCATGTATGAGACTCAATTATTAATGTAATTACAAATAATTACCCATTCTTGGTAACAACAAGAATATGATTTTGCCACTGGCCTATGTGTAGGACGGGGACCTTTGTGGTTAATTTTGTTTCGGGTGCACTCTTCCTATGAAGAATACATAAAATCATTAAAATCAAACTCTTGAAAATATTATAAATGCATGAAAACAAACGATTTTGACAACATCACCTATTTCATAGGAGTCTTCCAATATTCCAATAGTTTCTTCCATTCCCAATCAGTGACTCTGGCATCTGGTACTTCTTGACGCTCATAATCTGGATGATCCACATCTAATGCTTTACTTTTTAATTTGATATGCCAAGATCTAACCTTTCTCTGTATATTTACGTAGCACCAGTAGACAACCTCTTGCATATTTGCAGTTGTCTCCACATCTATCATATAAAACTCATACAACTCCTAAAATAATGAAAGTGTTACAAACATTTCTTACAAAAAAGTCTAATGTAGTAGGATAATTTTTATTGACATACCATGACATCATCCATAGTAGAATCAAAACCCTTAATATGATATGTACCCCATGAAAACTACTAGAGGGGGGTGAATAGAGTTTTATAACAATTTTAATAATTATTTAACTCAAACAATCAACCACAAAAATATTGGACAAGGGGACAAGGATTTAGAGTGGTTCCAACTTTAGCAAATACTAAAGTTGTCAGTCCACTACCCGGTTGCTTACCCAACTGGGATTTGGAAAGAACTTAATTTTATTACCTCGCAAGGACTTTACATAAAATTACAATTCTCTCCCTAAACCCTTCAAGCAGCCTTCACCTAGAAGTAATCGCCCAACTTTGAAGCAGCCTTCACCTAGAAGTAATTGCACCACCTTGAAGCAGCCTTCCTCCTGAAGTAGCTTCCCGTTGCAATAGCCTTCTTGAAGTAGCTTCCCGTGCGATAGCCTTCTTGAAGTAGCTTGAAGTCCACCTTCTCCTCCGAGAAGAACCTTCTCCAATCCGCAACCTCCAACCCTAGGAGTAGCAAGGAGAATACAAAGAATAAAAAGGAACAAGAAGGAAAATAGAAATTTACAACTTATCCTTTTAAGCACAAGGCTTGATTTGCCTATATCAAGCGTATTGATCTCCTAACCAATGTGTGTCGAAGTGTAGGTGCTGTGGTAAGGAGATTCTAGCCTATAGGACATGAAATGGGAGCAATAGGAATGAATAGCCAATGTAGGACGTTGCTCTATTGCTTCAAAATAGATTGCCAGTGTGTATTCACTCTCAAGTGTAGCACAAGTGTAGCTTGAGTGTAAAGAGTTTTTCTTAGTGTCCTATGGCTTGTCCTGTTTATAGGAATGGCCTATGGATGCTTAAGGACGTTCTAGACAACTTCTAGGGGTTTCTACGTGCTTAACTAGCCGTTAGATATAAGTTAGGTGCATTAGTAACAGCTAGTTACTTTATTCTGCAGTTGCTGTCAGAGACCATCTCGGTCGACAATTTGTCGACCGAGATACCTACTCAGTCGAAGTTTTGTCGACCGATAGGCTCTCTGGATCAACGTTCATTTGCAACTGCCAACTACCTTGTCAGCTGTGTCTAACGGCTACTTGGATCAATCTCGGTCGAGAAGTTTGTCGATCGAGAGTGTCTCGGTCGAGGAGTTTGTCGACCGAGATTGACTCTGTTTCAATCTTTCAATTAAGGCACTAAGTGTGTGTATGAGTGTGCATATGTGATCCTATTTGAAGGAGATGACCTAACTAAGTGTGGTGTTTAGCTAGGGATATCTAACACTTGATTTACATGAAGTCTAAGTACTTGTACATTATATATTTGTACAAGTTTACAATTGATTACATTGCATGACATTTACAATCATTCAAGCGTATGGATTCCCTAGAGCTTTGTCATCTACCTCATTCCTGCAACACTCAAGTAGCACATTAGATCAACAAGAATGAAATGTTTGTCATCATCGAAACAAAGGGATTTATCATAATGTCCAATTTATCCAACAATCTCCCCCTTTTTGAAGATGACAAACATTTCCTAAATATGAAATAAGGAAATATAAAGCATGTGAGTTTCATACCTAAAAATTACCTTTTGTAGCCATTCTTGTTTTTACAAGTGAATGCTAGCCATCGAGATGAAACTCATTTATATTTTTGATTTTATATTCTTTCTCCCCCTTTGTCATTTCAAAAAGATATCCAAGTTGAATATTTTATTTTTCTTCTCCCCCTTAATTTTATATTATGCTCCCCCTTAAATAGATATTCTATTGGGAACATGGATTTAATATCATTTTTGTCTAATTTATCCACAATTTGTTTCTCAATCATTTGCAAAGGATGTTAAGCCTAGAAATGATATGAGATTCCCTTAAGCTTATGATGTATGTATATTGATTTCTCATCTATCGAGGGATGTTAAGCCCTAAATAAAATGAGAATCCTTTAATCTTAGATTACATAAAATGTCTCCATCCAAATGCAAGGGATGTTAAGCCCTGATTTGTTTAGAGAGTTCCTTTAAGTACAAGATATCATTTTCATGAAATTCATAAATTTCTTTATAATCAAGTAAAAATACTAAGGTCGTATCAAGTTTCAAATGATGTTTACAATGTTTTTGTAAGCTTCTTAATCAAATAGTCAAATTTGTTTTTATGAGCTCCCCCTTAATCTTACAATTAAAGCAATTTAAGGCTTCTAAGGTCACAAAAGATTTTAAATTTTGATTTTGACCTTTATCGAAAGTATACTAAGATTAAGTTCAATAAATTGATATCTGAATAAGCATTTTGTCAAAGCTTATTTTAGGTCGCCCTTGACTACGACCGTAGCGCCCCTTGGCTAAATTTTGTTTTAACCAAGAGGCAGAAATTGCAGATCTCCAATTAAGCATTCAAATTAGATATCAATTTTGAAGCATGTTAAGTGATACTTAATATGAAAACAAATGAAAGCATGATTAATATCTCAAGTCTTTTAAAGATATCAATTGAGAAATTTTATAACATTGTGCTCTTTGCAGGCATTTCTAAAAGTCATATCACCAATGAATTATTTTTCTTGCCTATTATCAAGAATCATGCATGCAAGTGTCAATATCTATTCGTGCTAACAAAACATCATGCTTAATAGTGAAAGTATATCCATGATATAATGATAGAGAAATAAAAGCATATAATGATATTTCCATCAAATACCTATAGAAAAAATCATGTGAAACATTATAAAATAGTGATTTCTAAACATGATTTTCAGTTTTACCTTATTTAGAGAGTCAATCAAAATGATATAATTTATATTCAAAAGTGATCATCAGCTTGTTTTGCATGTAAAATAGTCATTAACAGCAGATAGCTACTTGATCAAAATATTCAGCAATTGTACTGCAGACTGAAATCAGTGACCAGTTTGGTCGACGATTTCTCGACCGACTCACTGCTCGGTCGAAGATTTCTCGACCGACAATTTTTCTGTTTTATCTACAGAACTATTTATTGATTCAAGTAGATTATAGACTATATCTGATTCAATTTTGCAATTAAAAATCAGTTTTAGTTGAGGTAAAACATATGAATATCAAGGTAACATTTAGATCAAATCTCAACTAATCATATTCAAATCTTTAAGTCTTGAGGACCTTAATTGAGATAAGTTTTCAAGTTAGAAATTTTAATTACTTGAATCGTTTTGTTATCCCTTTATGTTAAGTTGAGATAGACATAAAGATATGCAATTTAAAGTCTTTGGTCATATCTCAACTTGGTCTAATCAATTCAATTTGGGGTTTTGGAACCCATACTAACTCAACATTCTTTTTCTTGTATGGGCATGAAAAAGAGTAATGTCCAAGACGTGAGCAATAATGGCAACATAAAGAATCAACCTCAAGTCTTTTTCTATGGTTTTGTTCTAGGTTGTTCTTTGTTACAAATGTGTCTTGATGTGCTCGTGTCTTTTTCCAACTAGGTTGTTGATGAGATTTCCCTTTGGGCTTATAACCTAGTCCTCTTCTCCCAATTTGATGATAGGAGTCATCCAATATTCTATCAAGGATTCCATTGTTGCTTAACCTAGTAACTTCTTGTTGCAACTTAGCGATCTCATCCATTCTTTTCTTAATGTCTAGTTTTGCTTGATCTAGATTAGATGAGAAAGAATTCCTTTCTTTCACTATATTATCATAGTCTAGATGTGTACACAAAACAGGTTGTTTTTTAAGATCATTTAACTTTGCAAGTAATCCAACCTTTTCTTGAGATAGAATATCATAATTTGTTTCTAGAGTAAAAATCTTCACATCACTATTACTTAGAGATGATTTCAAAGTATGATTTTCAGAAATAATGCTATATTTTTCAAAACTAAGATCATTCAATTTAGCATATAAATCTTCTTTTTCGGATGTAAGAGCAAGAAGTCTAGCATTTAACCCATCGTTTGTTTTATTAGACTTCTTTAATTTCTTCTTGCACTCAATATACTTATTGTGTGTTTCTTCAAGACTAAAATTAGCTCTTCTTTTGATAAATCAAGAAGACTTACCTCTTCTTCTTCTTCTTCTTCATTGGTTGTAGCAATGAGACAATTTTTGTAGACCTCTTTCTTCTTTTCTCTCCATGGACAACCGATTGTTGTATGGTTCGTTCCTAAACACCAATGGCAGCTTGTTGAAGGTTGGTCCAAGTTGCTCCTTTGCCTGCGGTTGTAGTCACCTCCACCCTTCATTCTTCAAGACATGGTTAGGGTTCCTTGAACCCTGCTCTGATACCAACTGAAAACTACTAGAGGGGGGTGAATAGAGTTTTATAACAATTTAAATAATTATTTAACTCAAACAATCAACCACAAAAATATTGGACAAGGGGACAAGGATTTAGAGTGGTTCCAACTTTAGCAAATACTAAAGTTGTCAGTCCACTACCCGGTTGCTTACCCAACCGGGTTTTGGAAAGAATTTAATTTTATTACCTCGCAAGGACTTTACATAAAATTACAATTCTCTCCCTAAACCCTTCAAGCAGCCTTCACCTAGAAGTAATCGCCCAACTTTGAAGCAACCTTCACCTAGAAGTAATTGCACCACCTTGAAGTAACCTTCCTCCTGAAGTAGCTTCCCGTTGCAATAGCCTTCTTGAAGTAGCTTCCCGTGCGATAGCCTTCTTGAAGTAGCTTGAAGTCCACCTTCTCCTCCGAGAAGAACCTTCTCCAATCCGCAGCCTCCAACCCTAGGAGTAGCAAGGAGAATACAAAGAATAAAAAGGAACAAGAAGGAAAATAGAAATTTACAACTTATCCTTTTAAGCACAAGGCTTGATTTGCCTATATCAAGCGTATTGATCTCCTAACCAATGTGTGTAGAAGTGTAGGTGATGTGGTAAGGAGATGCTAGCCTATAGGACACGAAATGGGAGCAATAGGAATGAATAGCCAATGTAGGACTTTGCTCTATTGCTTCAAAACAGATTGCCAGTGTGTATTCACTCTCAAGTGTAGCACAAGTGTAGCTTGAGTGTAAAGAGTTTTTCTTAGTGTCCTATGGCTTGTCCTATTTATAGGAATGGCCTATGGATGCTTAAGGACGTTCTAGACAACTTCTAGGGGTTTCTAAGTGCTTAACTAGCCGTTAGATATAAGTTAGGTGCATTAGTAACGGCTAGTTACTTTATTCTGCAGTTGTTGTCAGAGACCATCTCGGTCGACAATTTGTCGACCGAGATACCTACTCGGTCAAAGTTTTGTCGACCGACAGTCTCTCGGGATTAGCGTTCATTTGCAACTGCCAACTACCTTGTCAGCTGTGTCTAACGGCTACTTGGGTCAATCTCGGTCGAGAAGTTTGTCGACCGAGAGTGTCTCGGTCGAGGAGTTTGTCGACCGAGATTGACTCTGTTTCAATCTTTCAATTAAGGCACTAAGTGTGTGTATGAGTGTGCATATGTGATCCTATTTGAAGGAGATGACCTAACTAAGTGTGGTGTTTAGCTAGGGAGATCTAACGCTTGATTTACATGAAGTCTAAGTACTTGTACATTATATATTTGTACAAGTTTACAATTGATTACATTGCATGACATTTACAATCATTCAAGCGTATGGATTCCCTAGAGCTTTGTCATCTACCTCATTCCTACAACACTCAAGTAGCACGTTAGATCAATAAGAATGAAATGTTTTTCATCATCGAAACAAAGGGATTTATCATAATGTCCAATTTATCCAACACCCCATTCCTTGTGCATTGAGAAATACATGCCTTTCTTGGCACAAATACCAAGATAATTGGTCAGTTTTCTAGCTACTTTGCTGACTGGAGATCCTCTATCATTAAACAAACACTTGTGTACTTTTCCCCGTGGCGGTAGTAAGGAACTTAACTTTGCTGCTCCTCTATATCTTTTCTTTGGTATGGATGGTACGTTGCGAGCTATCAAAAATAGAAGTCAAGGTGGTATATTACATAATATTAGTGCAATATTAATCCATAATTAAAATGTTTTACTACCAAAGGAGCGTGTAATCATTCTTCCATTTTGACCCATACAGTTTCCTTGGGATGTGGTATAGCTACATTCACGACAATCACAAATTGCAACAACAACATTTTAGACTAATATTCATTGTCATAAGAGGTATTCTCTATTTTACTAACATATACAAAAGAAATTATTCATATATCAAACAATGTATATCCTCAAAATACACACATGAAAAAAGAAATAAGGGATATATATTGCATACCACTATGAGAGTCATAATTCAGGGGCCGTACAGAGTTTAAAGAGTTGGTATGGCAAGAATGACTACCCCTTGGTTCCACAAAGTTGTCTATAAGATAGAAAACATTTAGTATTAGAAGAAGCAGATCTGAATTTTACCAACATACACACAAGAAACCCTGAAAAAGCATAACAATCCATGTCCTTCCTTAAAATATACACATAAACTATAAATAGGAGATATAGATTACATACCACCACGAGAGTCATCATTTAGGGGTAGTGAAGAGTGCAAAGAGTTGTTATGTCCGAAAAGATTACCCCTTGTTTCATCAAAATTAGCTATATGATAGAAAATATTTAGTACAAGAAGAAGTGGTCTGAATTTTACAAATATTTACAAAGAAAAACATGAAAAACCATAACAAACCATGTCCTTCCTTCAAATATACACATAAAACTATAAATATGAGATATAGATTACATACCACCACGAGAGTCATCATTTAGGGGTCGTGAAGAGTACAAAGAGTTGTAATGGCCGGAAAGATTACCCCTTGCTTCCTCAAAATTAATTATAAGATAGAAACCATTCAGTACAAGAAGAAGTGGTCTGAATTTTACAAATATTTACAAAGAAAACCATGAACAAGCATAACAAACCATGTCCTTCCTTAAAATATACACATAAAACTATAAATAGGAGATATAGATTGCATACCACCACGAGAGTCATCATTTAGGGGTCTTGAAGAGTGAAAGAGTTGTTATGGCCGGAAAGATTACCCCTTGTTTCCTCAAAATTAGCTATATCATAGAAACCATTCAGTACAAGAAGAAGTGGTCTGAATTTTACAAATATTTACAAAGAAAACCATGAACAAGCATAACAAACCATGTCCTTCCTTAAAATATACACATAAAACTATAAATAGGAGATATAGATTACATACAACCACGAGAGTCATCATTTAGGAGTCGTGAAGAGTGCAAAGTGTTGTTATGGCCGGAAAGATTACCCCTTGTTTCCTAAAAATTAGCTCTATGATAGAAACCATTCAGTACAAGAAGAAGTGGTTTGAATTTTACAAATATTTACAAAGAAAACCATGAAAAAGCATAACAAACCATGTCCTTCCATAAAATATACACATAAAACTATAAATAGGAGATATAGATTACTTACCACCACGAGAGACATCATTTAGAGGCCGTGAAGAATGCAAAGATTTGTTATGGTCAGAATGATTACCCCTTGGTTCCTCAAAATTAGCTATAATATAGAAACCATTCAGTACAAGAAGAAGTGGTATGAATTTTACCAATATATACAAAGACAACCATGAAAAAGCATAACAAACCATGTCCTTCCTTAAAATATACACATAAAACTATAAATAGAAGATATAGATTACTTACCACCACGAGAGACATCATTCAGGGGCCGTGAAGAGTGCAAAGAGTTGTTATGGTCGGAATGATTACCCCTTAGTTCCTCAAAATTAGCTATAAGATAGATACCATTCAGTACAAGAATTAGTGGTCTGAATTTTACCAACATATACAAAAAAACCATAAAAAAGCATAACAAACCATGTCCTTCCTTAAAATATACACATAAAACTATAACTAGGAGAATTATATTACTTACCACCACAAGAGACATCATTCAGGGGCCGTGAAGAGTGCAAAGAATTTTTATGGTCGGAATAATTACCCCTTAGTTCATCAAAATTAGCTATATGATAGAAACCATTCAGTACAAGAAGAAGCAGTCTGAATTTTACAAAAAAAACCATGAAAAAGCATAACAAACCACATCCTTCTTTAAAATATACACATAAAACTATAAATAGGAGATATAGATTACTTACCACCACGAGAGTCATCATTTAGGGTCATTGAAGAGTGCAAAGAGTTGTCATGGCTGGAACGATTACCCTTCAGCTCCTCACAATTAGCTATAATATAGAATCTATTAAGTACAAGAAGAAGTGGTCTGAATTTTACCAACATATACAAAGGAAATTATGAAAAATCACCATGAGATTGAATTTTATCAACATATACAAAGGTCTGAATTTTACTAAGAGATAGATCACTTACTAACTTTAGAGCCTTCATTTTAGGTCCTTGCACAATTCAAGGATGTGTTCAAGCCAAAAAGATTACTTCTAGATTCTAGATAGGTACCTAAATATGGAAATTATTCATTATAACAGAAAGTATACACCTTACCCAACAAAAGACGTGCTAAGACAAAAAATATTTCCCCTTGGTTCCATGAATTTACTCATACCAAAATCATGTTCTTTTTCAAACTCTTCACGTGGTATCCTTGTAGAATTTAATAAAGATGTGAAGCTAGAAATATTCTCTCTAGCTTCCATGGAGACATCTACATGATGATATGAACTGAATGTATAAGACTTATTTGTAACCAACATAAATATGTATCTTGATAAATTATATATAAATAATTTTATAACCATATATGTATGTAAATTCACACCTCCACGTACACCTTCTGAAATTAGATATATTTGATCTAACAAATGTCGGACTGCTACATCTTCACATGTGAGTTGATATTCTTTGAGTAAGAACGTGAGAAAGTTTGTGATTGGTTCTTTATTAGTAGCTAGCGGTACAGAAAGAAAAATGACAAGAAACAATTAGACAACCTGAGTTGTGTGCGATTTAAAATATAGAATTGAGAAATAGAAGTGCAAACCCATGGTATGAGATTCTGCCCTCTCCTCAAGGTACATTAAAGAAGGTAATGTTGTACATGAAGGTTGTGGACCAAGTAAAGATGACCCAAGGTTTGAGTTTCTAGAAATATTCAGAATATAGCCTCCTAAAAGATTATCATTTTTGGAAATGTTATCATGTTTTATTGGGTTTTTCCTGAAATCTTCAACACATTTAGTAGGAAACTGTCCACTTTTATTGTAGATCTTTGCTTTCATTTTCTTCTTCAAAGGAGCCTTAATTCCTGTTTTTTTCAAAAACAAGTTGTCATAAGTTAGACCTAATTGTTTAGTAAATTACTATCTTTTGTTGAAAACATACCTGGAAGATTTTTCAATGGTTCATTCAAACCAAAAGAAGAATTTTTTCCCCACCTGAAATGTCTCTTCCTTGAAATGCATAATTGTGATCAACTATCTCATCAAGTGCCTTGGTTCTTCTACTAAAATCACTCATGATCCTGAAAATATAAAAGGAGTATATAAATTTCAGAAGTAGGTATAAACTCAACATCAATACAGAAATATTACCTTGCATGCTTTTTCTTTTTAATCGTTTTCTTGCCTTATCTATTAATAATGTATCGATTAATAGATCAGCTGGAACGTCATATCTAGACCAAGAGTCCTTATTTTCATTTTCATTAATTTTCCCAATGAACTTGACCTGATGGATATCTCTAAGAATCATGTCATCTTCTTCACTAAAAGTAGAATTGCTGGAGCAACCATATGTATTTCTAGGCCTCCTATGACACACAACACTCCAATCTGGAAATTCTGGATCAATTGAGTAATACACTTGTTGAGAAAGTGATGGAAAAATAAATGGCTCGTCTTTATAACTTCTTTGAACTGTATCGATCATTGTGAAATTATATTCGTCTTTGTGGCATCCATATATAGTATCATACCATGTACATTTAAATAAATGCACAACTAGTTTTTTCGAATATGCAATGTGTATGATGTCGATTAAAGAGCCATAAAATACTTGACCACCATGACTAATGGTAGCTACTCCACTATTTTGTGTCACTCTCATGTTTTCTCGAGATTTCACCTCAAATTTATAACCATTAACATAATACCCCTTATATGAAAATATCCCTAGTTTAGGTCCACGAGCCAAGTGTTTGACATCTTCAGACAAACTGTAAGATTCATCAAGTTCTGAAATTTGACAAAAAAAACACTAAGCTTTCATCCAAATGATATATCAAATCATGTCTTGGAATATATTAACATACTTACATAGTTTTTAAACCAATGTACACAATTATTATGTTGCTCTTTTTGAATTTGATAATCAATCTAGTCTTGATTTTCACTCTGCAAAATACGTTTATGTATCCTACACAAAAGAATGCTAATGTTAATATAATATGAGTTTCATATTTAAAATATAAAAATATATCAAATAGATGTGCATATTTACCTTAAATAAGGTTGAATTTCATTGGTATTGAACAACACAAACCGATGTGCTTGGAATAGCTCCTCCTCAGTAGCCAAACAATCACCGGCTTTACCAATTGGTCCCTTTGCATATCCTTTTGTACTATCCAACTTCACATTCTTACTATTCTTGTAACGAGAGCAAAAGGTGACCGCTTCTTCCATGAGATAAGCCTCGGCTATAGAGCCCTCTGGTCTATTTTTGTTTCAAATAAAATTTTTGAGTCTATATAAATATCACTCAAGTGGATACATCCATCTAAAATACATAGAGCCTCCAAACTTTTCTTCAATGGGCAAATGAATGGTTAAATGCACCATTACATCAAAGAACGCAGAAGGAAAGATCATTTCCATTTTGCAAAGAGTTGTACAAATTTGTTTCTCTAGTTGTTCCATTTTGCCAATGTCAATGACTTTATTACAAATTTCTCTAAAAAATGTTGACAACTCACTTATTACCACAACAACAAGTTTAGATATTGTAGTTCTTGAAGCTAGAAGTAAGATTTGTTGCATCAAGACATGATAATCATGACTTTTAAGAACTCCAATCTTTTTAACTAAAATGTGCACTTTACTAGATATATTTGAAGCAAAACCATACGGTAGTTTCAAATCTTTTAGAACCTACAAAAAAGTTTGTTTCTCAATATCTGCCATATTGCATGATGCACGTGGAAGAATTGATTTTTTTTATTTTTTTTTAATTTTTTCGTCGCCCTAGGCCACAAAGAATGGCGTAGTCCTAGTTCCTCCAAATCTATCCTTGCATTAATGTCTTTAGTCTTTCCATCTTTTTCCAACAACCAATCTAAGATATTTTCACAAACATTCTTCTCAATATGCATAACATCCATGTTATGTCGTAACAACAATGTTTTCCAATAGGAAATCTCAAAAAAGATACTTCTTTTTTTCCCATCCACTTTTTGCAAAATTAATAGGATCATAATCCATTAATAGACTTTCAACCTCTTCACCTATTAAAGGTTTGGGTGCAGTATCAAACTCAGTGTCCCCATTAAAATTTTTCATATCTCTACTCCATGGATGATTAGTAGGAAAAAAATGATGATGTCTTAGATATACAACCTTTCTACTAGCTGAAAGGTAAGTGGACCCACTAAAGGAATGACATGTAGGGCATGCCTTATATCCCTTTGTAATCCATCCAGACAACAAGGCATATACTGGAAAATCACTAATAGCCCACATCAAAGCTGCACGCATTGTAAAAGTTTCACCAATAGAAGAATCATATACATTTACACCATCACTCCACAATGTCTTCAGCTCATCAATTAAAGGGTACAAGTAAATATCAATTTCTCTTGGCATTTTAGGTCCATCAATCAAAAGAGTCAACATAAAATAAGACTGATCCAGAACCAACCAAGGAGGCAAGTTGTAATCCATCAGAATAACAGGACATATGGAGTGATTACTACCCTTTGTCATGTTGAAAGGGTTAAATCCATCAGATGCTAACCCTAAACGAACATTACGAGGCTCAATACTAAACATAGGGTGCTTACTATCAAAACTTCTCCATGCTTCAGAATCCCTAGGATGACTCATTTCTCCTACCTTACTTGATGGTGTCTTTTTGTGCCATGTCATAAGAGTAGCTGTATCCGCACACATAAAGAGTCTTTTTAATCATTGAATCAAAGGAAAATAATGAAGAATCTTAGGTGGTACATACTTTTCTTCTTCTTTAAATATTGCAACACTATAAATTGTGCGTTGTCTTGTGTAGCACACTATAAATTCAAACATATAAAATATTAAAAAATACAACCAATTAAGCATTGTTCACATAAATAATATATACATATATTACAGTCGGGAACTTACTTTCACTTTCTTCCAAATTATTGGCTGGTTCTTTTTTGTGGGGACCTTTCCTCCAGCCCTTTTGAACTCATCAAAACTCCTACATGTAAATGTAACACAGTACATTGCATAATTAAATAGTAATGTAATAACATATGTTAACGGATATGAAAATGAAATATTTCTCACCGGAATAATGCCATTTTCATTTTGTTTCCATATTTTGTATTCAATTTACTCCCCTTAGGATCTAGATAATAGACAGTGAATGTCTCGGGGACAACAATCAGTAACTCCCAATGCCTACCACTAGAGGTAAAAAAGTTAAAAATTAATAACTCAAAATCCACAATAAAAATGTAATTTTCTTAAGTCCAAATTATAATAAGCAAATTAAACTTACTCTACATTGAATGGATCCAATATCACCGTCTTCTTATTTTTAGAAAAAATTGTAAAACCCTCACAACATTATTGTTGAACTGACTGAGGATCTTTAACTACTAGACTAATCAAAGATGGAATAAAAAATCCTACATGTTCGAATCCAAAATCTGCACATATGTTGTCTAAGTAGCTGCAAAATATGTATTAATTACACATGCATTAATAAATAAGAAACAGATCACCAGATCCTACACAAGGTATATGGATGTATAAAGAATATCTCACCTTATCCATAGCTCTATCACAGATGTATTAGCCAATCATATCGGAACAACTCCAAAATATCTTGTATAAATACTTTTCTTTCGTATGATTGACCTGCAACATCTGAATCTATAGAAAAAGTTATAGGGCAATGTATATCATGTTCGCCTAACCATATTGCCATACCCCTACAGTTAGGACCTGATGGGGCAGGTAGGTCCTGTGGAACCCAATTGGATAATGTAGGAGGTGGAAGTGGAGGCCTAGATGCTGTGGGTGTCTTCTTTTTAGCCTGTATAAATATAGAAAAATTTCAAATCAACTGACATCATATACACACACTAATAATTTAACGTATTGTAAATTTACCATACCGTTTCAGTAAAGACGACATCCGCTTTTAGCCACAATATCACTTCGCCTCCTACCTCACCAAGCATTTCACAATCTGGGTGGGCATATGGCAATGGAAGATCCCTCCACTGTGAGAATATATGTATCGGGCTCACACGAATCCAACCAGCTGCTAATGGAGACCCGTGAAACATTTCCCCTGGTAGGGATGGGTAAGCCGACGCCTCTGCAACAACATATTCATTACTTTTTAGACGGCATGGCTTCAACCCCTATAAAGTTTTGTGTAAAGAATGTTATATAAATATATACATATCATCTTTATTTGAAACGACTACAATTTCATATATACATATCATCTTGAATTAAAAAAACTAGTTACGATGTCATAAATATACTTACAGCGTATGTGCTAGGTGGTGGGTCTACAGGATTACTCCCAACCTCTGCAGTAGGAGTAGAGCCTGTAGTAGGAGCTATAGGTACTGTCTGTGGAGTGGCAGTCTGAGATGCCTGCCACTTTTTCATTGCTTCTTTGAGTTTCCTCTCAAATATCTTATCTACCTATACATGGATAAAAGAAATGTTAGCTTCTGTTTATTGAATTCTCTTTTACAGTAACATTATAAAGAAAGAATATGTTACCTCTTCTTGTGAAAGTCCCGCTTTTGGGACATGTTTGCGCTGGGATGACCCAAAAAAAGCATTGATACCCACACCTGTGCCTGCAGCCCTAACACGTCCAGGATGCTCTGGGTTACCCATAGCAACTGTCAATTCATCCCTTGTGCCCTCAGGGATGAACTTTCCTTGTTTCCTCAGCTCGTGCAGCTCCCGCTAATCGCCAAAACATAAATTTGTTATTAAGTAAACACCACAAATAATAAATATTCAAATGATTGCTGTAAGAGTTATATTTTACCATTTTTGCAGCCGCCTCAGCAGTTGCAGCCTTCGTTATTTCTCTCTTCTTATTTTGCCTCTCAGCTATCCATACATCATGGCGAGGAAGATGAGTGCTACCTATAGTAGAGTACTCCTAAGTAGCAGCAGACTGGGAAGTAGCCTCAGACTGTAGTCTTTGGAAAATGCCTGTATACCCCTTTGGACCCATTGTTTGGTCATGCACATTCAGTGCACGCCTTGATCTTTGTGCCTCACTGAGGGCCTAGTTAGTGTGTACATTATTGATTTGGTTAGTAATAGTAAATGTTAATCTTGAATAGGTGAATACAACATACATTAATTAATGAGATTGGGACTGACGCCTAATACCTTGAATTCATCAATTTGTCTTGAAGCAACAAACGCGTTCCATTCTGCTTTGTCCAGAAAGTTCCACAGTTCAGTGGTTGTCTTCTTCCTCTTGTCAGCATCTTTTATGTATTCTCGGGTGAGATTTGTCCTATAGTTCCTTAGGACTCTCCCATAGTGTTGCATCATGCATTTACGATGCAACTTTTCATCCAATTCAAATATACTCTGCAAAATAGAATTGTTATTAACTAGTATCCAAAAAATTAGTAATCTACAAAATAGAATTGCAAATTAATAATAACTCATGCATAAATCCCTCCATATTAAGTCTTTCTTCTCCTTAGAAACTTTATGCCAAGAATTTGTCTTACAGCCGCAACGGCCACTTGTAACATACCCAAGATATAAAACAAATGAATTGCGATTCACATCAGATGCATTTCCTGCATTATCAAAATCCACAACAAGTTTGGGTCCATTGCCCTTTTGCGCTATTAACTTCTTCATCATTGATGCCCCTTCTCTTGTCAACTTTTTGGTGTTGTTGATCAAGTGCCTCAAGTGCTTCAGATGGTACTTGTGCATCATCAACCTAAAATTTGACAAAATAAACACATTTACAAGATATAACTATAAATGGACATATAGATGTAAATATATGACATATTTTTAAAACTTACATTGTGAGGTGGCGCATTGATGTCCTCACCCTGACGGTAATCATCAGCACGGTCATCAGGAGAATGCTCAGCCATCTGAATATTCACATTCACATTGTAAAGCTCACATTGTAAAGTTCACATTCACATTGTAAAGTTCACATTCACATTATAAATTAAGCTATAATATTCAGAAAGGTTCACATTATAAATTAAGCTCTAATATTCAAAAAAGTTCACATTGTAAATTAAGCTCTAATATTCAGAAAAGTTCACATTGTAAATTAAGTTCTAATATTCAGAAAAGTTCACATTGTAAATTAAGTTCTAATATTCAGAAAAGTTCACATTGTAAATTAAGCTCTAATATTCAGAAAAGTTCACATTGTAAATTAAGATCTAATATTCGCCTTTGTCGAGAAGTTCACATTCACATTGTAAAGTTCACATATTCAGAAAAATAAAACCGTATAAAATAACACATATATACCTCTAATATTGTGATTTTTTATCAATTAACAATCCTTCATTGTGATCTTCGCGCACATACAAGTCATCATTAGCTTCAATATTTTCTGGTGTTGGCAACCCAACTGAGAATGGACTGGAGTCATCATACTTATCATAGTAATGTTCTTCATCTGTAGGATCTTCAATGAATTGTCTTTTACCATGAAGAACAACCGACCATTTATCATTTGCAGGATCATCGATATAAAATACTTGTTTCGCCTGTGATTCCAATATGAATGGTTCAGCCTTCTCACCAATCTTTTCAAAGTGCACTAAAGTGAAACCCAATTCATCCACTATAACTCCTTTGGTGTTATCAACCCAATTACATTTGAAGAGCGGAATTCTGAAATCTATGTAGTCAAACTCCCATATGTCTTCAATGACACTGTAATATGACATTTTAGCTTCACATGGACTCTTATCCTTTGCACTTGCAAAAAACATAGTCGATGCTTGAAGGGTGACCCCACTGTTTTGGACGACACTCTTATCATCTTGGCACTTTGTGTAATATGTGAATCATCCAAGATTGAGGCCTGATGAGAGTGGTTTTGGACGACACTCTTATCCACTGTTTTCGGGTTTGAAATCTCTCCATGCCAGTGCCATTCTGTATAACCTTGTATAATCTTGTTGCACATGACATGACTTTTGATTTCATCACCAGTGTTGACTTTCAAGTTGTTGCAGCAATGCCTACATGGACAGTAGAACCTATCTCCAGGTTGTTTCCTATGTTCCTCGGAAAATCTAATAAATTGGTCAAGACCAGAAATAAACTCTGGGGTGCAGCGATTGCGAATGGACATCCATGATCTATCCATTCTATGATCAAAGAGAAAACAAGTATATATTACAATCTAGGGTTAACAGATTAGAGTTTTTGCATGGTTAAAACTTTAGGCCAACAAATACATGTGATGTCATTCTTATATATAATAAATGTGTACCACCTATCCCATTCTTGAACACCTAATGTACTTAGAGAACAAATGGGGAAATGCTACCGAAATTTTCTTTAAAACCCAATACACATTATACATTTACATCCTAAGTGAGATTAGGTGTTCAAGAACATTCCCAAACCGGGGACTATCCAAGATTTACTCCTAATGAGTAAATCTTAGATGCGTTTCTAGGCCAACAAATAATGTGTTGTCATTCTTATACCTAAAATCCTAGTTCTTCAAGTTAGGGTGATTATTGATGTCTTTAAAAGCATGATTGGCAATTTAGGGAAAAGTTCATCATTTACATTCCAAGCATGTCACTTGTGTGCATTACAGTTCATCATTAAGCAAGAAGGGTGATTAGGATTCTCAATATACTCAACAATGAAACAAGTTAAACATGTGTGCATTACAGTTCGTCATTTACATTCCAAGCATGTCACATGTGTGCATTACAGTTCATCATCAAGATATCTATAACTTACTTAAACATTCAATTATGAAGTAAATATACACTTAATTCAGAATAGCATGACGCACAAATAAGTAGATGAAAAGTACAAATAAGTAGATGAATAAATCATTAAAAAATCAGTACATAATTAAATAAACACAATCCGTAAATAACTTTCTTGGTGAAATCAATACATAAATAAACACAATCAGAATATTTTTCATGGCTTTTGGGGTGACTTGGTGAAATCAGTGCATGTTTTGGGCATCCAGTAGATGAATCCAAACCCCAGCAGCAGCCTAGACGTGCCCTGGCGCCGCCCAAGCATCCGCCTAGAGGCCTAGCTAGGTAGGGCACCTGGGCTTGGGACCCTAGGCGTGCCCTGGCACCTGTATAGGCACCGCCTGGGTGAGTTCTAGGTCGGCGGCGGCAGAGAAAAGCAAGGCGGAGGAGAGAAAAGGAGGTTATTTAAGGGTTACCTTACAGGAAGCTGGCGGCGGAGCAGAGAAGGAAGTCGGCGGAGGAGAGCACCGTAGCTGCTTCTACCGACAGGAGCGGAAGTGACGAGGAGAGCACCGAGCAGGGGCGGCGGCGACGAGAGGACAAGAGCAACAACCGGCGGCAACACCGAGCGACGAGGAGAGGACAGGAGCAACGACCGGCGGCAGCACCGAGCGGCGATGAGCAAGAAATCGCCGGACCTAACTGAAGAATTGGGAATGAAACAGAGAAAGGGGAAGAGTCGGTTGAGCTGGTGTTGTTAAGTTGACCATAAGCGTCGATTATGAAAAAAAACTAACAATTAAAACAACAATGTCGGTTCTTATCAAAAACTGACACCGATACTAGATTATAGTCCTCAGTTTTTAACTAAAAGACAACCGACACCAATTTCTGTCTCGCGAAACCCTTTAGTCGTCGGTTTGTTATTTATTAACCGACGCCATATGTCAAATTTTGGAGGTAATTTTTCGCTGGAATTTTTTGTTTTGGCGGTTAGTTTTAGGTGTCAGTTTTTCATTAAGTAACTGACACTTAATAAAAGTGATACCCGTGTCTGGTCACCCTTCATAGATTGGATGTCGATTTATGTTATCAACCGACACTATAGAGTTTAGGTGTCAGTTTATGTATACAACTGACACCTTGAAAAGTGACTTTATAAACCATTTCTGTAGTAGTGAAGTATAACATCGAGCTTTGAAATAGAGCACTCGGAATACAAAGGAGTATAAGCATCACTCATTAGTTCTTCAAATTTTGTAGTATCACACTCATCTAGTGGTTGGGATCTATTACATGATTCGTTCATTTGATCAACTTACTCATAATTACCCATCATATGATTTAGCATAGATATATTTTCAATGTTGTTCACATTTTCTGATCAAGGCTCATGGTCATTCTCTCCATGAAACTTCCATCTCATGTATTGATCAAGAAATCCATTGCACAAGATATGATATCGAGCAACATCTAAATGTTGATGAATAATATTCTCACAACTTTTACAAGGACATAATTTCTCTGTGTTAGGATTATCTTTGAAGGAAAAATCCAAAAAAACTCCACACCTTGATGGAAGTGCATATCATTTAGTCTATCAAATTTTAATCGGCGTCTATACATCCAACTCTTATCTTGAATAAATTTGTTTTCCATCTTGATAATTCCTTCAAATAAACATAAAAATATTCATTTTAAATTATGAAATTCAATTAATATATGGATTACAACTCATTATAATGAATATTTACACTCTAATGTGCAGTGACGTGATTATAAGTTAACTACTACAAAGATTGCAGGTGACATAATAAAAAATCATGGTTGCAAATCTTTAATTGATCTTTCATTTAGACCAAGCAATTGTTATATATGAAAATGTGTGCCTTCATATATAAAAGGGTAAATTTCATATAAATATACAATGTTTTCTCTTCTTTACAAATTTACCACAACGTTTTAAAAATTACATACATATAAAAAGTTAGCTTTATTCTTTCTATTTCTATCATTCTCATCCTATTCCATACAGCTGTTATCCAGTCTTCTACCAAGTTATCATTCCCCTCTCTTGCACAGCTAGTCGACTTTCCATTTAATTTTATGTACCAATGAAAGTGTGTGTTGTCTAATATACGGTGACTATATTTAAATCGTGAGGCAAGACAGTGGGCAAGTATAATTATTTATATTATCTAGGGGTTAATACCCATAGCATGACTATCCATTCATAGGATATGTCGGGCATGTACCGACTTTATCCCAACCTCTTTTAATGAAACTTATGGTTTACTAGAGTGATAGATCTAGCGATCTAGTATGATGTCGTACATGTCCATCCAACTCAGCTGACTACGGAAAGCAATGAGTCAATTGACATTTCAGGAAACTCTACTACACATAAAGGTATATAAGAAAGGAGAATATATGACTACATGGAAAACAATGTGGGAAGTTAGTATCAACAAGGCTCCTATTTCTCGCACAAATCATGATAAGATTTTATGAAGCCGAAGGAGAAGATCAGCATCACTTTTGACTGTAGTCAAAAGACATTGCAGATGCTAATTTTCGTGCAGGAAATTGCCATCAATTTTACAGACTATCTGGGTGGCTAGAGGGTGTGATTCGGCCATGTCTATATAGCGCACCTCAAGGAAGCAACATACTATTAAAGGAGTCGATCCATATGACAAGGAATTAGGGCAAATCGAGAGGAAATATTATTAAAAATGAAGACCATAAGAACACAAATGGGCAATGGTGAGTTCCTGACAAGGGTTATGACAGACATAAAATGTAAAATGTAATGTTATGATATGCATGTCAGACAGATAGGTAGGCAATATCTATAGCCTCAATTTGGAGAGGAAGTGACTTGATAATAGCAATTATAAACTGAACTGTAGTGTACGAACAAGTAATGAAAAAAGGGGCGGAGGATATGAGTGAATCTCCACATGTGGTACGCAGTAGCCAGTCATTGGAATTCAATGTCGAAGTTCACCTACCTCTTATCCCCATCCATGATGACTACGAAATGAAATGGATATATGCTAATTAGAAGCAAACATGTCGGCTGTTAACTCCTCTGCTGCTTGCTCCCCTGCCTCTTGCGTTCTTCCCAAAAGGCATGGTTAATGTTCGTCCGCTGGTAGCTGCTTTCCACTCGCTGTGCCGCTTTCAGCTTTCCGCTGTGCCGCTGATGCGTTTTCGCCACTCGCACGTGAGATGGGTTCCCACCTTCTGTGTTCTCAAGCTAGTGGCCCTCATCACAGTGTCGTGCCCTAAATTACAACAGCATGTGTTTAGTTAGGGTTAGTTTGGTTGGGTGTAGTAGGGTGCAGTTGTGTGAGTTCGCAATGTAAAAATGTACATTAAACACACACTTTGTCATCCGGCTACACCCTATTAGTGTAAAAGGAAAAATTACAAAAAAGGATTCATATATTTTTGTTTCGCATGGCGGGTAATTTTCTTGCTAAGTAGCGGGAGAATATTGCAAACAGACACAACCGTTGACTTTGGAAGGTCGTTAATTCTGCAAATAAACCCCCTGTGGCATCTGCTCTGTTTTTCTGTAGTGCATGACTAATTCGAATATACTTTTTCATACAGTGTCGAACAACTGTCTGTTCTTGACAGCCTGTCTGATATTGCTTGGGGCTTCTTATATCTTAATCAAACAAGAGAATCTCTTCATTTTCCAGGTCATCGACACGTTGCACGTATTGAACTTCGTTTTCATCATTTTTTTGTACCTTGACCTCTATTGCAACTAGTAAACGTGCAAAAAGTTACTGCGACATCAGCACAAATAGGGTAAAAAATATTGATCTTTGTACGTATGTATTACCTATAATTTTTATTAACTATCGAATACAAACTTATATTCTTTATTGAATCAATCATTCAACTAGTTAGGAATTTTTATAATCTACCTCTACTATACTTGGATTTTTTTCACGTTGCATATTTTTTCTCTTCTTTTTCTCTGCTACAAAATACTCAAATACAATATTTTTACTTTTTCTTTCTATCCACCTTTCGTCACACTAGAATGACACTATAAAATATATCTTAGATGATAAAAAATATATTTTATCAATGAAATAAAAATAAAGAACATGTTCTCTTTACTTATGTATTTTGTCTACCGTGTACAAAATTTATATTATAAAAATATCTCCTTAACTCATATTTATAATGTCACAATATCATCAAGAGATTTCTGAAAAGATAGCTACCAGATGAATCAAATGATTCACAATCAAATAGCATTCTAAATCAAAATAATGAAGCATATGAGTTTACTTCTTCTAAAACTGAACGAGTAGATTTTAGCGCAGAAGAGATTATTTTTTATCCAGGTTTGAGGCTTAATATATCATCTTACAATGCTAACGTTCAAGACATCATTCATAGAGTTTATTTGCAACATGGTCCATGTCAACCCAAAGGTCATAAACCTCCTTTTACTCAATTTGGCAAAATATCTCATTCTTTAATCAATCATGGTTTGACTGAGTACCCGAGTTGGTTGGAATATTATATCTAAAAATGTTGTGTTTGTTCTCTACTATTATCTTTTTCAAAAAGCGGCCACGATCCAACCTTTGTTAGCAGATGATACTAAGCTGAAAGGATAAGAAAAGACTTGAAAAATATGTTGCCAATTTTTCTAGTACTCATAATAATGCACGATTAATGTGTAATGTTCTAATGAATCAAGATCAACATATTGATGTTGCATTGACTAAACAAGATGAAGAAGTAAAAAAGGAATACCGAACTCTATTAGAGGCATCAATTGATTATGTTTGCTATCTTTTAAATCAAGGATTAGCTTTTTGCGGCCACAATGAAGGTGTTGATTCGGCTAATAGAGGTAATTTTTTAGAAATGTTACAATTCCTTGCTTCTCGCAATGATAATATTAATAAAGTAGTTTAGAGTAATGCTCCTAGAAACATGAAATTAACTTTACCAGACATTCAGAAAGACCTTTGTAATGTAATTGCTATTGGAATAAGATATCATATTGTAAAAGAAATTGTTAATGCTGAATTCACTATCTTAGTTGACGAAGCAAGACACTCATTAATGAAGGAACAACTGGCGATAGTATTGAGATATGTGAACATGAGAGGGGAGATCATAGAGCGTTTTGTTGGGATTGTGCATGTAACTGATACATCTTCTCTTTCTCGTAAGTCGACAACTGATTCATTTTTCTGTGCAAAGGAACTCAATATTTCACAATTGCGAGACCAAGGTTATGATGGGGCAAGCAATATGAAAGGATAATTTAATGGTCTGAAAAGTCTAATTTTGAGAGAAAATCCATTAGCTTTCTATGTGCATTGCTTCTCCCATCAACTTCAGTTATCTCTTGTTGTTGTAGCAGAAAGTCATCCACTTATAGTAGCTTTGTTTGAGTCAATTTCAAATATTATGAATATTGTTGGTGGCTCATGCAAGCATTGTGATGATCTTCGAGTCAAAGAAGTGGAGAGACTGAGTAATGAATTGGGTTACGGCGAGCTCAAAATAGGTATAGGATTGAATCACGAGATTGGTATCAAAAGGGAAAATGATACACGTTAGAGTTCTCATTATGCATCATTACTCAATTTTATCTATTTATTTCCCTCCATTATTTCCATCCTTGATATCATTGTAGATGATGGAAAGGATGCAAAACAAAGAGGTCTTGCAAATATTTTCTCAACTCAAATTCAAAGACTTGAGTTTGTCTTTGTTTTGCATCTAATGAAAATTATTTTGGGAGACACATGAACTATCACAAGCACTTCAAAGAAAAGATCAGAATATCAGGAATGCAATGACATTGGTGAAGTTGTCCTAACAATAGTTGCACACTCTAAGAATTGAAGATGATCAATGGGAGATATTTATTCAAAATGTTATTGGATTTTATGAGAAATATGAGATAGGTGTTCTTAATATGAATGAAGAATTTTTTCCATCTAGAAGATCAAGAAGAAATCTAGGAAAAAATACAAATCAACACCATTTTTGATTTGATATTTTCAACTAAAAAATTGATTGGGTATTGACTGAGTTAGATGATTGTTTCAACGAGACCAATACATAGGTACTTCTACGTGTTGCATGTTTTTCTCCAAGTCATGGATTTAGCTCTTTTCATAAGTAGAAATTTCTTCGACTAGCAGAATTTTATCCTTCAAAGTTTTTTGAAGTAGATCTTGCAAACTTGATATGTAGCTTGATACTTACATTTTGGATGTTACATCGCATGATGACTTTTTACAACTAAAAGGAATTGATAATATTGCAAAAACGTTAGTTCAGTGTCAAAAAGATAAAGATTATCCACTGGTTTTCAAACATTCAAAGTTAGCATTACTTCTACATGTTGCTACAACTTCAGTAGAAAGAGTTATTTTAGCTATGAAGATTATTAAGAGTCGAACGAGAAATAAGATGGAAGATAACTGGCTCAATGATTGTCTCATTCCTTATATAGAGAAGAATAGTTTTTCATAGATTGACAATGACATTATTGTGAAATGGTTTCATGGGATGTCTAGTCGTTGTGGTCAATTCTAGTACATTTTCATAATTTTATATTTTTTTTACTCTCTTTAAACATCAAAAAATTTATATCATCATTCATTTTTCTTTTATCATTTTTATGTAATTATTTATCAACACATAAAAGACCATGCTTAAAGTTGAACTTGAATTTGAACTTTCACTTGTGGTTCCCCCCACTCCCGACCCCTAATAAAAATATTTTTGACTTTGCCACTAGGAGGAGCAATCCTGGAGTCCTCAAAAATGGCCACCTTCAACCACTCTACACAACAAAAACAATTAACATGTAAAATAAACTAACACCCTCTAAAGTATAACCCATGTTCAGGTCAATACAGGAAAGGAAAATAATGCTAGTAGGATGAGAGAAAGATAAAAAATTAATAAAAGAAAACCATCTCGTAGAACTAAAATGATGCCCTTTTCCCACAACCACCTCCACAGAGGGACCACAACATTGTCATGCAATAGAGACCAAACCTCAAGAAGATAAACTCTCAACACCGCACATCAACTCTACCAAACACTAGTACAACAAAGAGAAAAGTCCACATAGGAAAAAAGTCCTCCTTGTAAAAAATTTCTTATATTTTAGAAGGACCCTCTTGTATAGGGACTTTAATGGACTCATAAGTACAACACATCAAATATTAAAAGTTCAGTTCAGACCTATTATCACAAGACAAAGGTCAACCTACAGACTATTAAGAAAAGCTCTACAAGTTGGTTATATGTCTTGAGAGTCATTATGTGATGATTGTAAAGGGGATACTTATGTTTGATTTGATTATTAATAAAAGGCAATTCTAGTTATTATGTTTATTTAGTATCGAGATAATGAATAAACTTACTAATGTCCTGAGAATGTTTTACCTCGATGACATATGGTTCTGATCGAAGACTTGAACATCAGATCATGTGTATAATAAGAGTACTCATGCTTGTTATGTCCCCAGTCAGTAATTATTGTGGATAGTACATAAAAATAAAAATACACAAGAGTATCATGTATGGTGAGTTATGATTATGCCTCTTTAGTCATGATATTGGATATCAACTCAGATGCATGGGTACTTATTATACAATAAGTTGTACTAGACAAACCTACCTTGATATTGACACATAGAAGTCATGTAATGACATGTCAGAGTCATGTCTCAATGTGACAATGAAGACTATGATCCTTAGACTTGAGGTCATTATAGTAACTCATATT
Organism: Alisma plantago-aquatica; assembly: GCA_963693085.1. Taxonomy (NCBI): domain Eukaryota; kingdom Viridiplantae; phylum Streptophyta; class Magnoliopsida; order Alismatales; family Alismataceae; genus Alisma; species Alisma plantago-aquatica. Next base: position 120,778,618 of record OY856411.1, read on the forward strand.
GTTATGTGTACTTTGACACTAGCTTAATGTGATCTGAAATATGAAATGCCAAAAAAGTGTTGATTGAGTGCACTATGACACATCAGACGTTATTTGAGTGATATAGAAGGAATGTATCCCTCCTTTAAGTGATAATCCAAGACCACTCGATCAATGAGATGTTAAATTGTGTAGATATTCTCATGTGAGTCAATATATGATATTGAGATTACAACATCTCAAAAATTCTACTTGAGTTTAAGGAACATAGATTGAATGTTTATAGGATGACACTCCATGTCTGATTTTTGATATATAGATATTTCTGACAAAGGGATTATATGGTCATGTCAACATTAATCAATTTATAGGTTTGGGTTGTCGCCAACTCATTCCTATTACTTGTGTGGAAATGATGTGTACCTATACATCAATCTTTTCTTGTGTTGTGTTGACATCATTACCAAAAAATAAGAACCTACTGGGTCTCACACATAAGGATGCATGAGAAAAATGAAGTTTATAATCAAATCTATGATTATAATGGTTCTAAATCATAGACATTTTGATCAATCCTTTGATTAAATGACAAGAATGTCTATTTTGACAATCAAATGATTGGGTCAATGGATCAATTGATTGTCAATTTGTTGACAAATTATTCCACTATATTGACATGTTTAATTGTTCAGGAAATATGATCAGGAAATCACAATGTAATAGAGGAAGTCCCAGATAAGGAAGCAATTCAAATTGGGATCCAACATATAGTGATTGGTCATGTTCGAAATATCAAGATACGTGATTGGGCGATCACTAGCCAATCTGACATTTTCCCAAGCCTATGACTCTTCTATTTAAAGGGGCACATCCAAAAGGGTTTGACATATCATTTTTAGACAACTTGTAAGACAAGTTGGTCTTCACATTTTTCTTGGAGAGAGAGACAAGGAAACCCTAAGGTTGTTGTCCAATATATGAGAAGAAAGGGAGTTTGGGGATGATTAGCACATCGAAAACTAATTTTCCCCTTTGACTTGGTGACCAAAGTGGTGCAAAACATTCCCCTTAATACATGTGGATGAAGTAGAGTCCCAGGAACACATCCAAAGGTTTGGATAATATATTTTACAAGACGATGACAAGATGCTACAAAGGACACAACCATGCAGTTGCTTGGTGGGAAATCCAAATCTCTCTCCTATCTATCTAGATTTATTGTTGGTTTTTCAACATACATATCTAAAGTTCATGTACTTCACTGATACAAGTTGTGTCTAGTTGTTGGAGAACTAGTATTCACAATGGTATCACTTTTATCCCTTCTTATGTCTTTTGTTCGCCAACATTTTATAGCTATGATGCATCTGACGACTTCAAAATGAAGGGAAGATTTTGTTTTGTTATTCTACTAGACTCCATTCTCTAAAACCAAATAGTAATATCAAATCCAACATTGTAGGCTGCTAATGCCAATTTGGATTTTGAACCACTAACAATTTGTTGGATGATTATTATACAAACTCGAATCCATGATAATCACCTAACATCATATATGGTATATATTATTTATACCTATATAACACCTTGAAAGTCATTTTATTTTTTATGTGGATATTACAACTAGATCACCGTGGTGTGACATGAAACAAGTAATATTGATGTTTTAATTTTTATCAAACATCATATGACATGTATATGCTTCTCTCTATTTATTCTCCATGTAAATTTTAATTATGCAATTAGAATAGGATGATATGGAAACATCATTAGTGGATCATGATGGAGAGGAGGAGATGATTATAAGCTCATGACAAAGAAGATGGTCCTTGGAAGATTAATGATCAAGATGTGACGTTTGGTCAAAAACAACATAAGAACCTAAAAAATCAGGGAAGTGTGATCGAACAATCAACTTTCTTGATCAGGTAACTAGAAACCCTAAGATGGTAAATTTAGGATTATAGTAGATGTGAATCTCTTGGTTGTTTTGCTACAACACTAGTAGGCCCAAGTTATTGCACTAGTTATCATATCCTATTTTATAGAATGTGGTGATAATTATAGTATATAATAAGTTAAATAATATGGATGTAATTGTTATATATATATATATATATATATAGAGAGAGAGAGAGAGAGAGAGAGGTTAGGAAGTGTGTACCTAGCAATACATGTTGTTTATGTATATCAGTCATTAAAATAGCATATGTAGAATCCATTAATTGAATCTAACCATATAGATTGAATCAATATTGCTTAGATTGGAAGTTTTTAAAAAATTACAATTATATCTAAAGTAAATCATGAGATATATAAATATACCATACAATGTTTTTTACAATTTTTACAACTTACCGTTGATTAGGAAATATACATATTCTTTCATTATATAATCTAGGAATATCAGATTGAGATAATTTTTATACACATATTATCTAAGTGGTATACATCAAATTTGTAAGGTTACATTGTTCAATATAGTTGTGCAACCATTAGAAATGAAGATGGGTACATACAAAATATATGTATTGAGGTACAAATTTTTTTAGCCATATATATATATATATATATATTGTCACACCCCAATTTCCAAAGATAATTTAAACCTTAGAAAGGAATTTTCCTAAATAAAAATAGTTGAGGGTTTTAATCTAAAAAGAACATGAAATTATATCCAAAAGAAAAATAAAATAACAAATATACTTTCTCTTGTAGATATGCCATAATGAGTTGCAATTAACTTTAAATTTTGAATACATGTTATCCTTTTAACTTTTCTCTCTCCTACCATTTATGATGATTAAAGGAACTATAAGAAAAGAAAAAAGACTTGAAATTCAAAGATATACCTATGGAATACGATACCTTGGCCAAAAATTTCTCCTCTTTCCGTTTTGTAGATATTAATAAGAAGAACAAATCACTAATCCCTTTTCTCTTTCCTGCAAGATAATATTCCATCAAAACATAAAAATGGAGATAAGTTATATCTTAAAAAGAGGACACTTATTAATCATCTTGTTTTATAGTCAAAGGAAATAATTATGAAAGGATATTACACATTATCTCATCTATTATGTACATAATTCAAGATAATAACTTTTATTGTACAAGATCAAAAACAATCCTTGGAGCTTACCGTAAGTCACCTCATGTCTATATACTGGATCGAAAACAATCCTTGGAGCTTACCCTTTGCTTCTCCTCTGACAGGTTTCTCTCCAATGCCTTGAAGATCCATGACCTACTCACTTTTGCTATCTAGCAACTGCATCTTCTCTGCCATCCTTGTCTCCACCGTCGGTGCAATGGTTTGCCAAGTAAGAATCTATGATCCCCTATCTTTCTTTCCTAATCAATAGGTTGTCTTACGACTTCCCAGAGCACCGTATCCTATAAGCTTACCTTCTGGTCATCGCTGGAATTCTTTGTCATGGCCTTCCAACATCTTTTACACTACAAAAACAATGGATTTTTCTTCTCTATAACCTCATGAACATTCTACAAGTTTTATACATTTTTTCTTTCTTATTTTGATGTCATATCAGATTATGAGTTCCCCTTTGTTTCTCTTGTTTTTCTAGTGAGTTCTAGGGACACTAAGGTCCTTGTCCCTCTATGTATGAGTCTTCATCTTCACCTGAATTTAAATATTCCTCTCGACTCATTCTATCGAGTTCTCCTTTCTAGAAGGTGCATCGTAGAACCAGAGTTGAGGTCTCCAAGGTACTTCTCAAGCCATGGCTCATGATAGAGAAGAAACCTAGTCATACAATGATCATGGTAACCCTACATGCTTAATGAAATGATTAATATTGCAAGGGAAGATAGGGGATTTCCATGCTTCATTTTTATTTGACCTCTGATCCACTAGAGGTGAGTCCCCTTGCTAGCTGACAGATGCCAATTTGTCTAGTTGTCTTTGCGGTTATGAGTGGATAATGCCAACATGTATTTTCCGTGCTTTTTGATTGGTCAGATATTCATAAATTCACATTTTTCAACTATTGGTTAGAAAATTATGAATAAATAGTCATTGGAAAGGATTTTTCAAGTAGAACATGATTTAAGGGTTTCCAAATTATGTTTTGCCTATCTTTTTTTATATTTTCATAGAGAACCCTAATACCCTAATTTTGCATAATATGATCATCAATTCAGTAATATTAAATGAAGTTTTTCTTTTTCAAATGGAATGATATAATCAATAACCCTAACCCTAATTTTGTAAGGACCCTGACCTTTGTTTAGGGTTTACCCTATTTGCTTTATTTAAACCTTGATGCTTTGTTGCTTGCTAATCACCTTTGGTGGTGATTAGGGTTTGGTTGCACTTGGCGAGAGTTGGAGGTGCTACTTGTAGATAACCCAAGTCTAGGGTTTGTGGGCAAGTTTGCCACCTTGAGAGGTGTTCCTCTTTCTCCTTGCTTCCTCTCAAGTAGAGAGGAAGGCTTGGGCTCGTTGCTTGGAGTTCTTTTGGTCTTGGTTGAGCTTGTTAAGCCTCGTTGAGTGTTGCTTTTGCTTCTTTTTGCCTTGTATCGGGTAAGAAGTGCTTGGGTCGCCCATGATGGAAGTGTCTCAGCCAAGGAGGAAGTGTGTTACCCAAGGGAAGAGTGTGTCGGCCAAAGATGAAGTGTGTCGCCCAAGGGAAGAGTGTGTCGGCCAAAGATGAGGTGTGTCACCCTAGTGTATCTCCCATGATCTTTGACCTAGCTTTGACCTCGTTTGTGCCACCACTAGTGGACACTTGGTACACCCCTTAGACATGTGTATAGAGCTTGCTAGAGTGGTGGCTCGTGCACTAGGACAAGTGTCCCTAGGTAGGCGACACCTTGCTTGGATCAACCTTGTTTTCTCCTCCCTTTCCTTCTATATAGGTGGTTCCTTTCCTTTGCTAGGAGTCTCTTTGGATCCTTAGTTCCTCTCCACCTTGGTGTGCACGACACAACCCTCTCTTTGCTTGCTGGTGGCCGATATCCCCTTGGAGGAGCAGCTTGGTGGCCGATATCCTTGGTGTCTCCTTCTTCCTTGCTTGGTGGTGCTTGGAGCTTGCTTGAGGCGGGTTACATAACTTCTAACCCTAGCTACATTATCTCCTCCTATGATCTTGTTTACATGTTAGTAGCTTAGTTCTTGCTAAGTTTCCTTGCTGGCCGATCCTTATGTTTTAGGGTTCCTTGGTGAGCAATACTCATTTCTCCCCTTGGTCTAGAGGAGTGAGCTTGAGTTTCTAGTATCATGAGCAACACCCCTCTTTCCTAGCCGATTGAGGTGAGCTTGTGTTCTAGTTGTTTGAGCAATACTCTCCTCTCACCATGGACTAGAAGGGTGATCTTAGTTGTGGTGGTGACTCTTTTTAGGGTTTCCTTGTGTTGACCCATTTGGTGATAGTTGATGTGCAAGACTCCTCTTTCTTAGTTGATTGAGGTGAGCCGTCTCCTTGACCCACTAGGGTTTTGGGTGTCCTTGTGCTTGAGGAAGAATATGACCTTGTGTGTGATGTACCTTGGATGATATGGGTTTGGGGAGGTGCTGCCCAACAACCCTCTTGACCTAGCTTGTTGGGCGATAGGCCTTTGGTGACGGGCAATATCCTTTGCTTCTATAGCGGGCGTCACAACTTCATCTTTACCTTGTGACGGCCGTTAGGCCTTGATCAGTTGGTTGCACAATAACAGGGTTGGGTTATCTCCTTTGGACGATGCCTTTGTGGTTTGATCTTGGCCGATAACACCCTGTTGTGATGGGCGTTGCCCGATAGTGCTGGTGCCCGACACACCCTGTTAAGCGATACCCCCCCTGACGCGCGATACTCCTCATGTAATGTCGTGTTGCACGTCTGGTTGCCTTAGTGGAAACACAACATTGCGGGTTGTGGTGGGTTGATCTTGGGTGAGGGCAGGTGGCTCGGTACAACCCTTTTGTGAGGGTTCGTGGTGCCTTTTGTGAGGGTTCCTTGTATCATGAAAACATCTTTGTGGTTATGTTCTTATTAAAACGTTGGTAACTCCTTGTAGGATTGATAAGTGCTCATTATGATTTAGATTGTGCATTTATGTTGGCTTGGCTATATACATGGATGAGATCCTTTTGATTATCTGATAATGACAAGGAGAATAATGGTAATGGTAGCGTTTGTCCTTTATATCCGACATGATTATATGCATGAACTTGATCATCATGATTATTAGCATAACGCTAAGGACAATATTGAGCATGCAGTAGGGTTTGCTTAATGATGTGCCTTATACATGTGATCATAAGATGAGGCATGGTTAAGAAAAGGATATAATCATTAATGTCACTTGTGTTGATAAAGCACTTAAGTCCTAAATATCACCCTGTGTTGATAATATGAGTTTCTAAGTTATTCATGATGATTATTGAATAGTGCTAACCATGCAGGAAATGCATAGTCAAATAAAAGGACTATGAGGCATATGTATATGTTAAGTAACCCTACTGTGATTTAATGTTGGAAATAATCTGTATACTGTGCATGATTGCTATCCCATTATTATGATGACGTAATCCTTGAGAGGCAGTGGCACTATGTGATGAGGGATTGAGATCCCATGGTATGTGATGATCCTTGTGATGGATCTAGACGATTGGCAAGAGGCCAAGTGATAACATGTGATGTGGGATCCTTGTAATGGATCAGTATGATGTGCATTTTAGTGAAAGCACAATGTTGAGTTTTATATTTTTTACTTCCGTTATAATTGCATGATATACAACTTGGTTGAATCTTGCAATCCACATAAAATACACTAATGAATTACTGTGGAACATATCATGTAGTTGCCCTGGCCATATATCCATCATCGTCAGGAATTGGTGATGGTGAAACGGGTTCTCCTGCGGGTTAATCTAGAGTGCATATTGTTGAATATGCGAGGTTTCTCGTAGCCTAAAGTGAGGAGGTAAGAGTGCAACTTCGGTTGTAGACTCCAGGGTGTGGATTGAGGCCCGTAGCCCAGGTGTGATAAGAGCATGGTGAACAGGCCCATGGCTCAGGATATGTGATATGAGGAGCATGAATGTGTTCATTGCTCAGAGCATGGTGAACAAGCCCGTGGCTCAGTTTCACTAGCACCGAGACCTGTACCGAGGCGGGCTAGGCAGAGGGTAGCATGACCCTGTGCTAAGACCACTTCAGCATGAGATTGCGGTCTTTCTTGTTTTGTACTCATGCACTGACCATGAGGCGGAGAGGTCATGGAGTCCAACTCTCCTATTGACCTTGTATGGCACCGGCTTGGGTTTTGCAACCAAAGGTTGGATCTGAGCGATACGGCTCACTTCCTCAGGGAATAATAATACGTAATTCATCCGTTTAGTATTTTACTGCTTAAGACAAACACGAAACATTGGTTGAGGCCTTTTTTTGTAGTTAACTTTGTTATATCATGTAGTTGCTTATATGTTTCTCATATGTGGTAAATCCTTATAAATCTTATCCTGGTAATTATGTTCCGTAAAGAAATGGTTGGATATATGCTTGAGTACATCTGGTAAGTCTACTAAGTATGAACAACTTTTTAATTGCTCTTGTTAATTTCTTCTTATCAGCTAGTTGCCCTATATATATATATATATATATATATATATATATATATATATATATATATATATATATCTGAGGTTCTGCAGTTTTGGCGGGGAGTTATGTTTCTCACTGGGACAATGTTCAATTGTCTCACCCCGTTGGTTTACACCCTTTTTAGGTGGTCGAGCTAGGCGTGGTGGTGGTTGTAGAGTTGCGCCCGGGCAGCAAGAAGAACAGTAAAAGGCAAGTGATGGATATGCTGCTATTTTGGATGTCTTTTAGTAGAGTCATAGAGTCATCCATGTACTCTCAGGTCCTTGGAGGTGTTTTGACGTCGTTTCCCAATGTACAATCGTTGATGTTTTGTATATCCTGTTGTTGGCCAGAGGTGGGCCTTTATGTATGTATAAATAGGTGATGAACTTATATGATGGCAAAACAGCTGTTGCTCCAAGCTGTGGACATGTATCAAGGCTTGTATATAAATATAACATATTTTCTTGTAGGATGTGGACTGGAATGTAATAGTTTCCCAGATTATCAGTTTTTCCGCAATCGGTTTTAATTAACCCGTGTTTTTGATAATCTGTGGTTATGGTGATTTCTGCACGTTTTCGCATAACACCTCACTGTCTGTGTGATAGTGGGATGCGTTGCCACAAATTTGGTATAGTAAGACCATATTTTTCTAAAGACCAATTTAGGGTTTAGGATATTTCTTGAAGTGATAATTAACAGGAAACATGCTATTTCCAAGAGAGACCAACGTAAAAGACACTTTGCTCCAAGGTAAGACCATGCTACTGAGCACAAATATTTATGGTTGATAGAATGTGATATATAAAGTAGATACTATGATTTCAAATTCAATGCTTTAATCCTTCTCTCTATATCAATTGCTTGGTGGTTGTTATGTCCTATGGTTACAATGTTCATTGAGATTAGAGATTAAGATCAACGATTCATGAATTTAAGGTTCAAGTTTCAAGAGGGAGAAATCACATCATGTTAAAGTTCAAATATCATATTAATGTTAATGTTAATTACTAAGATAATTGGAATCGAATCAATTAGTCTATGCTCTCCAATCATGGACCTAAAGAGTTTGTGAAGGCCTTTCCTAGCATCAAGGACTTTCCTAGCAATCATGTGCTATTAAGTGGGCATCATAGAGGGATTTATATATTTACTACTCAATTCTTCATTTTATTAATGATTCAAGAATTATTATAATTAATTTACATAAACCTTTCTTACATGTCAAGTATATTCATTTTGATTATGTTATAAAGTGCCAGTATTATTTACTGATGTGCTGGTTTTCCCCTTTGCATGGTTGGGGACACAATTTCCCCAGGAGTTGGAGCAAATAAGGACTAAGAGAAGTAAGACAAAGAGTTGAAGACCTTCAAGTGCCAACTGGTGGGGTTCCATCTACATTAGGTGATCCTATTATCTAGTATGTTTATTCCAAGATTAGTTTTCCATGTTTAGAAATGACTAGAATCTTAGACTTGATAAAGAGGTCAGTTATAGTTTTCCTATTAAAAGAACAATGTATGAATCTTAATTGGGATTTATTTATTTATTTGGAATGATTATCTTAGTGTGACATATCCCCTTCAAGATAAATGCTTCCTCTTTGTTATATTATATATTAAAAGGTGGGGATTTACATATTATATATATATAAATATATAAATAAATATATATATATATATATATATTTATATATAGAGAGAGAGAGAAAGAGAGAGAGAGTCAGGCTAGAATACACTCGAGTGTATCCAGAGCGGAATACACTCAAGTAGTTTTTCATGATGCAATTTTTTTTGAAAATCTAATTCATTGATCTTCTTAAACATCTCGTGAACAACTCATACGCAAAATTTGAGCACATTTGGATACATATAGCTCATGTTATGAAGACCGCAAAAATCATGCATTTCAAATTAGTTTCGCATGTCGATTTTGTTGCCCTTGGATAAGTGACTTACACTCATCCAAATGGGCTCAAAATTTGTATGTAGCCTAGTTATAGTATGAAGGTCAAGATCAAAGGTTTACATTTTCTAAAAAATAGTCTTGATATACAAACACACTTGAGTGTATTCGTGTGATCCGTACACTCGAGTGTATTCTAGCCTGACTATATATATATATATATATATATATATATATCCCTCTATATAGTATAAATGTTGAATATTCCTGCCTACAAAGTGAAATACACATGAAAACCTTATTTGACTATGTGTGGGAACCCCAAGTATTGTGCACCGCCTACCTCGGGGTAGTGTGATAATAAGTATGTGGGCATGACAAATAGGGTGCATATCTTATTGTATTGGACTTGGGTTGGACATGATTAGATGATCTTAAAAAATTTAAGAACATAGAGGCATAAAGATGTCATATAATTCATATGATGTATTATTGACATAGAGTTGTGCAACCATCTATCTAATAATTTCTTATGATGTAATTGGTAAATTTTATCTATCATAATAACTAAGTTGTGTGTGTCAGTTTGTCTAAGAAATAACATAATGTATATTAGATCTTGACTCACTATAAGAGTTCCCATTAGAATATTCTATGTTAATAGTGAGAACTACTAGATTTTATAAAATAGTGGGAGTGAAATTAATTGAAGTCCAAATTAAATATGTAAATACAAATTTTGAAATCAAGATAATTTGCAAATAAATTTTTTGACTTGTGCGAAATTTCTTCCATGTATAGAAATGTAAAACACAACCCATAATCCATCTTCACTGTGATCAACCCTTGAGGAAGATAAATTAAATGGGAGTAACCTCAATGACTAGTTCTAGATGCTGAGAATTTTTCTCACATGAGTGTAAACTCTATGTCCTAGACACACCAATACTTAATGAACCGACTCATAATCCACCAAGTGTGGAAAGGGATGCTTACAATAAGCATTCTGATGATGCTATAGACATAAAATGCCTAATTCTTTGCTCCATGAATCATGAGGTTTATAAGAAACATGAGAATGTTGATGTTAGTGAGATGATAACACATCTCAGTAACATTTATCAAGAATAAGAAAGGCAAAAGAGGTATGATGTCTCCAAGGATTTGTTTACACACAAAATGAAAGAACCTAATCAGTTGGACTCCATGTACTTGAGTTAATTGGGTATGTGGAAACTCTTGAAAGACTAGGAATCCATTTGGATCAAGAGCTAGCCATATATGTAATCTTGAAATTGTTGCCAATACAAGAAATTTGTCATGAATTACAACATGAGCAATTATGATAAGTCATTTACTGAGCTACTTGACATATTGAGAACTGCTTAGGGGAAAATGAAAGACAAGCTCAATTCTGTGTTGATGGTCAACAAAGAAAATAAAAAGGAAAAATGCAAAGCTAATAAAGGTTCTAAATCTAACAACAATTCTTCTACGCTTAAAGCAAAAGGAGCATTAGCTAAGTGATGAAACTATCACCATTGTCACCAAGCTGGACATTGGAAGATAAATAGCCCTCTCTTGCTTGGGGAACTGAAGACCAAGAACCAAGAATAGAGATCTCCATTTTAAGTATATATGTTATTGTAATTAACTTATCAAATTCTTCGTCATGAGTATTGAATACCAGATGTGGATCCCACATATGCTCAAATATGAAACATTTGAAAAGAAGTAGACCCTTGAACAAAGGGGAGGTTAAACTACACATTGCAAATGGAACAAGAGTTGTTGCTACTACAATAGGCGCCTATTGTGTATCTCTACCTACTAGGCTTTTAATAGAGTTAGAGAATTGGTAATATCTATGTGTCATAAATGGAAACATTATTTATGTATCTTGTTTGGACAAGATGGTTTTGAGTTTTAAATAAATAATGGTTGCATCTCCATTTCTAAAAATGAAACCTTTTATTGTAGCACCCCTATGTCTTATGGTCTTTAAAAATGAGATCTATATACAAATGTATATAACATAAATACCAACAATTTAAAACTCATGAACTCACAAAAACCGTATCTTTGACACTATCGTCTAGGGTGCATAAATGAGAAGTAGATCCATAAATATGGTTATCTAGACTCTTATGATTTTAATCAATAGAGACATATCCATCTTGTGTATATTTAGACATATACATATATAAGCATACCATGCATCATACATGCATATTAATATGTTTATAAGTAAATAGATGTACATGCCTACTTTATATATTTTAATTTATGATCTCGCTATATTATTTTATATATAATTAGTTTAATAAAATAAAAAAATCCACAACCACATATACTCCCGTATATACTCCCACATACCGCATATACTCTATTTAGTACCCTCTCTGTCCATACACCGCATACCACTTTCTTAAACCATGGTTTCAAGTACATATATAGCCCAAGTCATAGTCATCACCTCGACCACGACCCATTCATGCAACAAGGACCATATCGCCACGGTCGAGGTATTCAACTGCCTTAAGCTCACGGTTGCTTTCTACTCTAGCCAGATTGCGACCAGCTTGGAGGTCGTTATCATTGCGCAACCGTGACCAGCTTGGAGGGCGCGATCATTGCGTGACTGCGACCATCTTAGAGGCCATAATCGTTGTGCAGTAATGACCAGCTTGGAGGACGCAATCATTGCTAAGCCCACGATCATAGCATAGGTCGCTATCAACTTGGAGACTGTGAGCCTCAAGCAGACCATGATCCTTGCTAGACCGCGAGCCACATGCAGACTATGACCGAGTGGGGAGACCTTAACCTTTCCAACTCAATGCATGAGTCGATCTCGACTACAATCCTCGCCCATGTAAGCTACATCCAGTTCGCAATCAAGTGGGGGAGTTCACCTAACCGCGATAGAGGAAGAAATGGTGAGGTGACCACGACTATGATCTTGCTCATCCCCAAACCAGACCGCGACCATGGTCTAGAAGTTAAGTCGGCAGATTGTTCCTATAAATCGGACACCCGCCCGTCTTGTCAAGGAATTAGATCATAGATCAGATCTAGAAGGTGACGAAGTGTTATTGTATCTCAGACTCATTCTATTCCATCCCATCCACCAGTCTTGGATCTCTAAAGGCAGAAGATGAGGAGAGAGAAGACTAAAGACTCCTTCTTTGAGAGAAGAAAATCATGTGCACCATCAACGTGCTAGATCTAGATCTGAAGAAGTATTATGTTGTATAACGTTCCCTTTCTTTCTGTCTATATCTATCATTCCATTCCGATGTACTTCCCTCCTCACTTTGTGGATCTTCATATACATATCCTTCTATAATGTTGTTATGTTGTCCACAAGCATGAGTGGATAAACACCTTAACTTGGGTTGGGAGTAGCCACTAAGGCTCTCCCAACATGTATATTGTCTCTTTCTGTTGAATATATATACTCTTGTCAAGATTATCTCCATACGCTTGTTCTAACGCTTCACTTGTATGCTTAGCTACCATCTTCTAATGTTTGATAGTTGATATCTTGAGAGAGTAATATCACTTTTATCATGTGTTATGGAGTAGTATGAATGCACGAGAGTGTTGGAATGATAATGTGGGCTCTGATCTCCAAAACCCGAGTTAAACACGATATAAACTTAGCGGAAGTGATTCGATTAACAGTGGAAGACAAAAATCATGGGAAATTAAAACTTTTTGAGATAAGATATTGAAATCATAAAACTTCTTTCATAAAAAGGAGATAAACTGTTTACATCTCTGTTGAATTACTTCTTGAGTAATTATGTACAACTTGATACAAAAATCTCAAGAATCAAAACCAAAATCTCAGACCACTAACTCCAAGACCTGAGAGTACAGAGACAACATATGACTAACTATCTAACTACACATCTCAGCAGACTGAATCTCCACCAGAGATTTACTGCTGCTCCTGGTATTGGTCACCTGAAGATTGGTTCCTCCATCCTCGACGACCACCTAAAAGGTTGAAATCTACGGGGTGAGACAATTTTAAATAATTGTCCCAGTGAGAGTTATAACTCTCCGCTAGAAGCTTTATTATAGAAATCAAAGAACAACGTAAGTAATAAAAACCTTTAAAGCAATCAACAACAGATTGACATTAAGCAGAACAACAACATTTAAGAGATATGAAGAACATATGTACTATGCAGTGTAACAACATTCAAGTATCTCATAATTCAACTTAAGCAGATATACTACACGGCTGATTCTGTTTTACAAACATCCTTAAGTCATGCGGAGTTGAGGTATACCGCTCATACTCCAACCGACCACTACTAAGTCGCCTCGGTATCATACTAGGTCATCAAAAGAGTCGAATTCTCATGACCTTCAACTTCCTCAGTCAGAGTGAGGATAAACATGCAGGATATCTAGTGTCTCTGCTACTATAGATTACCAGGGTATTCTGGTCCTTTGCTATTAGAGTCAGTGGCATTCTGCACTCTCTTCGCTATCGAAAGATTTATTGTTTATCTCTCATTGATGTGGTATAAAAGATTTCCCCTCAGGAGAATAATGTTACATCACCCTGGCATAAACACATAGTGAAGGGTTGATGGATTAAGATACATATACATCAATTCCTACACTAGGATGTAAGGATTTACACATCCATATACCCCACATACTCAAAAGTATGTGTTCCAGGAGTTCCCTTAGGAAAACCTATTTCACCATCATATAACTTCTGACTATGATGGATCTATGATCAGGGCTCTACATGGTATGATTATACTTGATTAGTTAGGTACATTTCAGTATTCTTTTAACATCATACATGTTCTCAAACATTAATCATTAGCATAGCAGCTATGAAAGTAGAATACTAAATGTACAAATCTAACTCCAATCAATTATCATTTCTCAAACATCTTATCGCAAGTCATCTCGTAAGCATGACCTTGATGATACTCATGGCTCTTACATCCTATCATCTCATAGGATGCCACTTTCTGAGTAAATAGGATATGTCACTATTCATAAAGCTAATACATGCTTTCAATGAATATGGCATCATAATCCTTACCTGGATTTTATCATCATTATATAAGAACCTGCAAGGTTAATTCAACTGATAAGGATAAACAATTCATTTCAAAAGATGTGTCTTCATACTCTTTACAAGAGTTAGATTCCCTGATTCTCATCAATTAGGGTTTACTATACACATTACATGCTATCACCCTAGAATTAGGGTTTACTATTCACTTCATATGAATTGAACTCATAACAACATCATGTGTGAGAAAAAACACCATTGATGCCCTCAGATTAGATTAAGATTAATCAATTATCATGATTAAGGTTTCCATGATCTCACATAGGTGGATCATACCCTAATCATGCACATTCATATACATTGAAGGTACTTTACTTGAGTTTCAACCATATTTGGTACTTTCTCTCTCCTCTTACTAGTGGGTGTTGATATTCTCTCTCCTCTCAATATTAGATGGTGATTACACCATCCTAAACCAAGTTGGGTTAAGTCCTCATTGATTAACATAAGCCAAAACACCATTTCCAAGTCATCAGGGTTTGATTAAAATAAGGCATCACTCAATTGTACCCTTCAGAGGTATATTGGTAAAATGCCCCATTGATCATCATCATGGGTCAATTCATTGGTCACTTAGTCCGTTAATGTTCTATGGTACCATTAGGGTTTAGATCAGATCACCATTGAAACAATTACATCTTCAATTGATTAAGTATAAACAACCTTGAAAAATCTCCAAACGGTTTCGACCTTCAACCACCAAACGATCTTGAGACCGTTTGGCCCCAAACGGTCTTGAGACCGTTTGGGTGCGTTGACCGTTTGGGTGCGTTGACTGTTTGGGGAGGGTTGACCTCCAAACCGTTTGAGCTTATGCGGTTTGAAACTGTTTGATCATAAATGATCTTGAGATCGATTGGTCCAAACGAACTTGAGATCGTTTGAGCCCAAACGGTCTTGAGACCGTTTGGCCTCAAATGGCCTTGAGACCGTTTGGATCCAAATTGTCTTGAGACCGTTTGGTCCAAACGGGCTCAAACCGTTTGGACCTCAAAAGTGGATAAAAAGTTACAATCGATTATGGTTATCTATGTTGAAGCCCTCAATTGGCCACATACATGTTAACCACTTACAAATGAGGTTAATTAGGGTTAGGCTTGATCAATTGAACACCAAATTGAACCTCAATTGAAAGCCAATTAGGGTTGAAACCAACTCAATTAGGGTTTTCAATCGGATAATCATCAATGTTCAACAATGTGAATCAAATCAAGGTTGAACCTATCAATTGACCTCCAATTGGGCCCAAACTTGGCCCAAACGGTCTTGAGATCGTTTGGACATCCTCCAAACGGTCGTGAGACCGTTTTCCCAAAGTTTCATCAAAACCCAAGTCGGTTAAGTAAGGGTTGAACCCTAATTAGGTCTAAAATCAGCATTTTTATCAATTCTTCAACTTATTGCAATTGGACCTTCAAATCACCAAGTTACCTCATCACTAGACCTCCAAACGGTCTTGGGTTGTGTCCAAACGGTCTTGAGACCGTTTGGATGAAACCCCAAATGGTCTTGAGACCGTTTGGGTCCTTCAACCCGAAACTCAACAAGGTCTATACTTAAAAATAGCAAATCAACCCGATTAGGGTTTAAGGGGTTGAAGTGCCCGCAACTCTCAATTGGTTAAAAATTAGATTATGATTCTTTGTAGGAATGAAATTTAACATGTTACCAGCAGACCCTCAAACGGTTGTCCCTTGGTCAACCCTATCAAATAGTCTTGCGACCGTTTGATTCCAAACGGTCTTGCAAGACCGCATGAGATCAAACGGTTTGAAACCGTTTGGTCTCAAACGGTTTGCAAACTGTTTGGACCAAAAGGGTCCAAGGTCGTTTGATAAAGTTTCCTAGGAAATCAATCCCATCATCTTCGACCTTTGCTAAGGTCGGTTACTCCACAGATTTCTTGCAAGAATGCAAGGAAGAGTGGGGAAGAAGAAGAACTAAGTACAAATTGCAAGAACATAAATATGCATAATAAAGCAAAGAGTTTAGAGTTATAAAACCCGCCTTAAACGTTGTTTCTAGAGCTCCAAGCTTCCAAGATTCAAGCCTCTAATGGCGTATTGAGCTCCACAAATCGGCCAGAGGTGATTCTCCAAGGAAAAGATTGGGATGGTCGGCTAGAACAAGAAAACTAAGTAAATTAACCATGAAACCAACCTTAAACAAGGAATTCATCCAAGAATCCGAGCTAGAAGATGGTTTCTTTCTCACCTTAGCACTAGCTGGTCGACTCCCTAAGCTCCAGAGCTCTTCCTTGGTCGGTTGAGAAAGATGAGGAATGAAGAGGGTAAAGGATACGTTTACTTGGTTTGCAAGGGTTTAAGCTTATATAGCTTAGGAGGTTTTCCACATTAAGGACCCCTAGAACATGGAATTCTCATCTAATTCCCTCCTTCTTTCAAGACACATCTAAAAAATCATCTCTTAAGAAAATCCAATCAAAACTCAAGATCTAAGGGTAAAGAAAACTAACTTTCAACTAGGGTACATATATGAAGGGTCTCCTTACTCATACTAGGTGAATTTTATGCACAAAGATCATTTTTCTTATCTGATTATTCATTGATGTGTCTCTTTCATCATTTCTACTCTAAATGATGTCAAGAGTCATAAAAGATATTCTATAAGGTTTATTTTACAAGATGCACCCCACATTTTGGGTAAATAACACTTTACTCCAAAATTAGGGTTTTTAAGCACCATGATCATTCCATAAGTTGCATCTGAGTGCCCAAGCTTAGGAAATCCGTCATCTCTCATCATATTTACTCATATGATGTCTCATCAACAAAGGAACATCTTACTTGTGTAATTTTCAAGTTAACCCCTTAACTGGGTAATTTGCACATAGGTCCCTGCATTACAAAACAATACTACAACTTTGTTTAAAAAGGGCAAAAATTGAAAGTATATGTTCCTGGGGAACTTAATTACATGCCAAAGAGTAATCACAAGTGTTTAATTACATATTTAGGCAAAACATCTAGGGTTAGTTCTTAACCCAGGTCAGGGATGTTACAGCTAAAGATTTAAATTATATGTTATGCTTTGTGGTTTACATGTGCTCATCTCGAGAGAGAGGCTACCCTTAGACTTAGATCTATCCTCATCTTGAGAGAGAGTGGAATAGATGCTATAGATGGTTTCTTGTTATCTTGATAGGAGTATACGAGGGAAGGAGTTGATGTTCCATGCAGGTGAGAAGTCTTAGTAGGTGAAACCCGATCCAAGTTTCCTTCCATATACTTGTTTCATCTTATTTCCATTTATCTTTGTTTTAATTGCTTTATTTTGGTTTGAGTGCCATCATTCCTTAGGGAACACCCCTTAAAATACCCTCTTTATATGGATTATAAGAGTGTTAAATTATGTGCACTTAAAATTGCCAATCTTGTCCCTGTGTTTGACCCCGATCGCTACATCAGACCCCATTTATCGTTGTGGGGGGCTGAGAGTTGGGTTATCTCTTTAAAAGTCCGACTACTCTGAATCTTCTCCTTTTGGAAGTGTGATTTAGGCCGGTCACTTAGCTAGTGTTAGCTTAGTTAGCTTCTTCCTTCCATATACTTGTTTCATCTTATTTACATTTATCTTTGTTTTACTTGCTTTATTTTGGTTTGAGTGCCATCATTCCTTAGGGAACACCCCTTAAAATACCCTCTTTATATGGATTATAAGAGTGTTAGATTATGTGCACTTAAAACTGCCAATCTTGTCCCTGTGTTCGACCCCGATCGGTACATCGGACCCCATTTATTGTTGTAGGGGGCTGAGAGTAGGGTTATCTCTTTATAAGTCTGACTACTCTGAATCTTTTCCTTTTGGACGTGTGATTTAGGCCGGTCACTTAGATAGTGTTAGCTTAGTTAGCTTCTTTCCTTGTTCTTTCTAGTTAGGTCTTTAATTTCTCTTCTTCCCTGTTTTCTAGCTCGGTGTAGTGTAGATTTCTTCTTGCCTACTTAAGTGCAAATTTCTCTTTTCCTTGCTTGCCTTGTCTTTTCTTGCTCATTAGAATTAATTGTCTAAGGTTAACTTAGGTTTTAATCTTGTTTGATTCCCTTTACTTACTTTCATGATCAACCCTTAGTATAATGAACAATCAACCTTTAAACCCTTCAACCCTAGATTCCGCAGTAGGAACCCAGCCAAAACTAACCTAACTCTAGTGCCCCCTTTTCTCCCTGTGGATTGACCCTATACTTGACACCCTCATATACTACGATACAACTCCATGTGCTTGTGGGTGTAGTGTTTTTTTTATAAGTGGGTGTGTAGGTTTAGGTCCCTTATAAATTTTGAAAGTTCTCCACCCATGTGTTGTTTGCTTGCGGAGTTGCATCTATTCCAATTCCAATTGAGTAGTGTGTAACACCATTAGCAGGAACACACCAAACTTTCCGGCGTCGTTGTCAGAGATAGAAAGATCCATATCTACCTAGTAGGTGTGGTGTTTACTCTCTCATTTGGCAGCGTCGTTTTCTAGTTTACTTGTCTGTATTTGAGAAAGACATCAAGCTTTCTGGCATCATTGCTGGGTACATAAAGCACCATAGCTAGCTAGTAGTTGTTGTGTTGACTCTCCCTTGTGGCACCATCTTTTTCCAATTTACTTGTAAACACACTAGAAGGTCACCAAGAGGCCAAGCCTAGGAGGGAAAGTCACAAAGAGGTCAAGCCCAGGAGGGAAGGCCAACATGAAGACCAAGCCCATGAGGGAAGGACACCAAGAATACCAAGCTAGCCTAGGATGGAAGGTCACTGAGAGCCCAATGTTGTAACAGAAAGAAAATGATGTGAACACTAAGAGATGGATAAAATCTGAGTTAAAGAATTACAAAAAAATTAATGTGCTCGAATGTCATATGGAAAACTCAAGAAGAATGTGTATGGCATCTAAATAAGGAAAACGAGGAAGCGTAGATACCTGAGTCACACTAAGATATAAAGTAGGAATCTAAAACCTAGCTTTGAAATTTTGGGACCTACAATTTTTATGTCCAAACTGACTCTTGATATTGGATAATGTAATCTTGACTCGTGATTAATGATCTTGATATTGATTTGATGAATATGATCACCCTATTTAGATCTTGAGGTCACCCTCAAAATATGATTAATGACTTACCTATTCTCAAATTCCAAAAATGTAAAATGATGATTATCTTAACTTACTCGATTGACTTAGGGTTAAGATGCATGTGGACTAGGGTGGGCACTTACATTAATTTTGAGCATGAAATATTGATGTTAAAATATGTTGTATCTCTCAAATTGTTGAAATTTGAAATCTTGTTCATGGATATATAACCCCACCTAGGCCATTGTGGAAGCTAAAAACTTAAATTTTGGGATTGGAGTCTACGTAATAATCTCCCTGATTTGAAGAAAAATGTGATTTTGCCTTCACCATGTTCCTCAATTGCTCAATTTTGAATATCTTGATGTTGAAGAAGCACCAAGTTGATTGTGATATGGATTATGAGTCCCAATCTAGGTTGATGACTTGATCTAATTTTGGAGACAAAATTTCTTTAAAGTGGGAGGATGTGCCAACTTGGAATTTTTCTCTCTCCTCATACATGTTCTATGAACTTTGTCCTTGCATAAGTATCTCATTCTTGACCTTAGTTTAATGATATAATATGCTTTGATGCTAAATTGAATCATCTTGGATACATGTGAGTAGTAGTGACATTCGTTTTACCTCTAGACGTAAGTTTCAAATCCGTAACATTACACCATATGCTAACCCATTTTGAACCTAATTAAAGTCCTCATATTACTCTCTAATGTATCTTAAGTTGTATAACTTTTAGATATTTTTCTAAGGACATAAAAATCATCTCAATCGGACCTATGTAGCTCAAGATATGATATTTGGAAATTTGCCTTTTTAATCCTTGTTTTACAAATGTTTTAACTTGTTTTCGGCTTTATTGGTCCCAAAGTTGGGGCGTGGCCAAGAAAGATGCACTTCCCCCTCGACTTCCATGTCATCAATCTGAGCTCATGCGCATGTTTCCTTTTATTTGGGCCCTTGGATCATGTCCCTCAGATTCACCCCCTTTGATCCAACGGTGGTGAGGTGTTCATCAACCTCCGTACAAGACACCAGTGGTGGTGGTGCTGCCACCACCTACCCACCTTGGCCTCCACCAATGTGCACCATTCTTGCTTATTTTGCAAAAATTTATAGCCGGATCACTTCATTTTCCATCTACCTCTTTAATTCTCACTCTTTTTTCATGGATCCATGCTCTTTATCCCCCTCCCTCAAGCTTCCTTCTCGGGCTATAGACATGGAGGTTGTCATGGCGACTGTTTTGGCACCCATGCCCTAGGCGCCGCCAGCCATATTTAAAGCCATCCCCAATACTACAACACCACGCTAAGATAGGGCGGCCACCTCAAAGGCCTAGATATCCATCCCTCTTGCCCAAATATCTACTCTCACGAACTTCTACCCATGGTCCACCACCACGTATGGGAGAACATATAAGTAGGAGACCTCTTATGACGGCCACAACTAACCTTTGATGAGACTGGGACCAAGTTGGGCCTACGATCGATGGTCCATTGCACCCACATGACCCACTACCTCATGCTTCCGATCAACAATGCCTTGACCTCACCAACCTCTAAAATGATGCCACAACAGCATGTGTGAGGGCCATATCTGTCACGTCCCAATCTCACATTAACCACAAACCATGAGATTAGGACGCGACAGGATGGGATTACACACAACCAATCATTTATCACATTTTAAAACATTTAAAGATATTAATAGGAAAAATCTAATTTATGGTGTAAATGAAACTAAACAAGCTGCGGAAGCATTTCTATTAAACTGACAAGAAAAATAAATAGAGTCTGCAGTATATTACATTGTTTGATATAAAATAAAGCATAACAGTTAATTTACATCTTTGTACACATTCTCTCTCTCACTCACACCTTGTCCCGAAGATCGAGGGGAATGGACTAAGAGACCTCTAACTAGTCTAACTACAAACCTTCTATCAACTAGGCGTTAGGATGAAACGATCCTTCTGACTCCTGATGCTGGTGCTGACCTGAAAATGTTTGAGTAGAGGGATGAGCCTACTCGCTCAGTGAATAACATTTCACTTAGCTATCAATAAACAACTCGTCAGGTTTATAAACTGAAAATAAGCATATATATACAGTTCAGGCAGAGCAGTTCTATTGACTTAGCAGATGTACAGATAATAACCACATTTCTATGCATCAACAGGTAATTCAGATAAATAAAAAGATTTATAAATTTACTGTGAACCTAAATGATTACTTATTCAATTTATTGTGCCCTAATCATATGCAGTGTACTCTGCATATAAACATCCGTAACAAGTCCATGCTACGACCCCACCGTACAAGACTTAGCGACACACCCGGGAAATGCTAAGTCTGACATCAGCACTGCTCTGCTACAGGACCCCTGGCTCTCTGGCCAGAAACATAGGCTCTACGGCCTCAAAGCACTACTCTGAGTGCACCCGACTTCTCCTTTAACCTGAGTACACCGGTGGAGAGTCACAGGGTTACCTTCGTGACACAAGCACGAATGGTGTTAGATAACCGTGTTTTCTTTTCTTTTCCCAGTGCCATCGTGACACAAGCACGATTGTTGTTGGACACTGCCTCTCTCTTTCCTCGTTTGTCCGTGACACAAGCACGGATGATGTTGTAACACGAGTTTCATCCCTAAGGAACAGACCTTCTTTTAGGGGTTCTACGGTGTTAGGGCACCTAGGTCTAATAATTAATTAATAGGTAAACAATCAAACAAGAATATTACATAGCAACTGTAAGACATAGAATTTCCTCTTTTTCATCTTTCATATCACGCATTTCAAGTTCCAATGAACTTATCATACTAAAATGTACATGCTACACTGTTTAAAAATCATATCAACTGATACTGGAGCAAATAAGCATTTAAAATGAGTTTAATAATGATTTCTAAATGAACTGCCACTCACCACTTGAAACTCAGCCGAACACTATGGAACTCGGCCGAACGCTTCCCAAATTCTGAAACTCGGCCGACCAACCTCGGCCGACCAGCAGGAAACTCGGCCGATCCCCTGGGGAACTCGGCCGACCAACACACCGCTTTATATACCTACAAGGAAACTCGGCCGATCAGGACCCAAACTCGGCCGACAAAATCGTTGTTCGGCTACCTAATTAAGAAATTTGACCGATCCGAGACCCAAACTCGGCCGACCCAAAAACACAGTACGATTTCCCTAAGAAGGAACTCGGCCGACCGAATAGAAACTCGGCCGAACCGCGCACAGGCAGAAAGCAAAAACGGTCTGCAAAAGTCAATTTCTCTCGAATCGACGGGCAAATCTCGAACAAACACAACAAAACATTCGCAATCGATGCATATGACTAAACCGCACCTGAAGGGGAGAAGGAAACGAGCTAGGGCTGCACCGTGCACCCCAATCTCCAAGCCGTTTTTCCTACAAACGCAGCTCCAGCTGCAAACCCGGATCAAATCGATGGAGAAGAAGATCCACGGAGGAAAAGGACGAACTGCAGCAGTTGATCGGAGCAAAATGAAGCTCCGACGTCTCTCCCTTCCTCAGCTCCCTCTCTCTCTCTCTCTCTCTCTCTCTCTCTTCTCACGCAAGGAAGAAGAACGCAAAAGCGTTCTCTTGTTTCTGTGAAAGTGAAACGGAATAAGTGAGAAGGAGAGAATAAGGGAGAAAACCTAGGGGCCGAATCGCAAAGTTCGAAACTTTCACAAATTACAAACAGGTCCCTATAAGCCCAAAAACATGCAACTTTTGACTCGAAGGTCAGATTTGAACGATTTCTCTGGAAACGCTTCAAGCGTAAGATCCTACACGCTTTAGAAGCTAGAAAACACACTAAGCACATATCATATCCATTTTTAAACATTATTAACAAAAACAGGCTTATAACTTAATACATCAGCTTAACATATGCTGAACAGCTCACTTACGGAATAAGCTCGATGCGGGTCGTAACAATTCCTCTTTCCCTTATAAGAATTTTGTCCTCGAAATTCATAGAAGAGAAAAGGAAACTTGCCACGCATCTCAGACTCCAGCTCCCACGTAGCTTCTTCGAGATTATGGTTTCTCCACAAAACCTTCACTAAAGGAATCTCGCGGTTCTTAAGCTTTTTGATCCGGTGATCAACTATCTGCACAGGTCCTTCAACATAGGACACATCCGTTCTCAGCTGCGCCGGTTCTGAATCTAGAATCTTTTCTGTACCGGGGTGACACTTTTTCAGCATAGACACGTGGAAAACATCATGAAGATTTGCCAACTCAGACGGCAAATCCAGCCTGTAAGCTACAGGTTCAATCCTCTCGACAATAGGATATGGACCCATGTACCTAGGGGTCAACTTACCCCTCTTGCCAAACCTCAGCACTCCCTTCCACGGTGAAACCTTCAAGTAGACCTCGTCACCAACCTCAAACTCAAGAGGTCGACGTCGTCTTTCTGCATAACTTTTCTATCTGTCCTGAGCAGCTTTTAACTGATCCCTGATCACAAATATCTTTTCTGTAGTGACATCAACTAGCTCAGGTCCAAGAATTTCCTTCTCACCCACCTCGTACCAACAAACTGGCGATCTACACTTCCTGCCATAAAGAGCTTCATATGGAGCCATTCCAAGACTAGAATGGTAACTGTTATTATATGCAAACTCAATTAGGCTTAAGTGTTCTTCCCAGTTACCTCTGAACTGTAGCACGCATGCTCTCAACATGTCTTCTAGGGTCTAAATGGTCCTCTCAGATTGACCATCTGTCTGTGGGTGAAACGTTGTACTGAACTTCAGCCTTGTGCCCATCGCACGATGTAACTGATTCCAGAATCTAGATGTGAACTTTGGATCTCTGTCAGAAATAATAGAAACTGGAATCCCATGCAACCTGATTACCTCATTCACATAAATTTTAGCCAGCTTAGAAACGTCAAAGGTTGACTTGACAGGAAGAAAGTGAGCAGACTTAGTTAGTCTATCCACAATCACCCATATCGAGTCCGAACCCTTAGGCGTTCTGGGTAATCCTACCACAAAGTCCATCGTGATGTGTTCCCATTTCCATTCTGGTATAGGAAGCGACTGTAAAATACCAGCAGGTTTCTGATGCTCAGCCTTAACCTGCTGACACACCCCGCACCTAGCCACGTATTCAGCCACATCCTTTTTCATGCCAGACCACCAGTACAGCTCTTTGAGGTTCCTGTACATCTTTGTGTTACCTGGATGCATAGCATACATGGAAGTATGTGCTTCCTCAAGAATCTGCTCTTTCAACTCACTGTTTCCAGGTACACATAACCTATCATGATGATACAACATGCCTTCATCAGAGAACCTAAACTCTGTTCTCTTACCTTCTGACATTTCCTGCATGATTTGCCACAACTCATCATCACTCTGCTGTAATTCCTTTATCTGATTATAAAAAGTAGGTCTGACTTGCATCTGAGCAATCAACCCACTCTGTCCAGTCACATCCAAGTCTAAGTTTAATCTTCGCATATCTACAAGCAAGTCTCTCTTGAAACATGCCATAGAAAATGCATTGGTTGTTGAACTTGACTTTCTACTCAAGGCATCAGCTACAACGTTCGCCTTACCAGGATGGTAATCGATTGTCACATCATAGTCCTTAATCAGCTCAAGCCATTTGCGTTGTCTCAAATTCAAGTCTTTCTGAGTGAAGATATATTTCAAGCTCTTATGGTCTGTAAACACCTGACATGTCTCACCATACATGTAGTGACGCCATGTCTTAAGAGCATGAACTATAGCAACTAATTCCAGATCATGAACAGGTTAATTCTCTTCATTCTTCTTAAGCTGTCTAGATGCGTAAGCCACAACTTTGCCTTCTTGCATCAGTACACAGCCCAAACCTCTCCTAGAAGCATCACAGAACACTGTATAACCTTTTTCTGCTTCAGGCAAAACCAACACTGGTGCTAAAGTCAACCTTTTCTTCACAATCTGAAAACTTCTCTCACAGTTATCAGACCAAACAAACGGTACATCCTTCCTCGTCAAGCGTGTCAAAGGTGAGGCTATCTCACTGAAGTTCTTTATAAACCCTCTATAATAACCTGCCAAACCTAAGAAACTTCTGATCTCAGTAGGAGTCGTAGGCTGTTCCCACTGAAGCACAGATTCAACTTTCTTAGGATCCACGCTAACTCCATCTTTCGAGATAACATGTCCAAGAAATGCTACCTCGGCCAACCAGAACTCGCACTTGCTAAATTTTGAAAACAACTGGTGTTGTATCAACAACTGCAACACTACTCTCAAGTGTTGCTCATGTTGTTCGTCGTCTCTGGAATAGATCAGAATATCATCTATAAAGACTACAATAAACTGATCTAGAAATGGTTTGAAAATCCAATTCATCATATCCATAAAGGCTGCTGGGGCATTGGTCAGCCCAAACGACATGACCAAAAACTCATAATGCCCATACCTGGTTCTGAAAGCTGTTTTGGGAATATCAGAAGCCTTTATTCTGAGCTGATGATATCCGGATCTCAAATCAATTTTTGAGAAAATTGTCGCTCCACGCAACTGATCAAACAGATCATCTATTCTCGGCAATGGATACTTGTTCTTTATAGTGATCTTGTTCAGTTGCCTGTAATCTATACAGAGACGCATGGTACCATCCTTTTTCTTAACAAACAGGACTGGAGCACCCCACGGTGAAGAACTAGGTCTAATGAAACCCTTATCTAACAACTCCTGCAACTGCACCTTGAGTTCTTTCAATTCTGCAGGTGCCATTCTATAGGCTGGCAGTGCTACTGGATGACTACCTGGATATACCTGAATTTCAAAATCAATGTCTCTGACAGGAGGTAAGCCTGGTAACTCTTCTGGAAAAATGTCAGAGAACTCACGAACCACAGGCACATCATAAACACTGGCGGTGCTCTTTTCTGCTCTGGTGTCAACTACATGAGAAAAGAACGCTTCACATCCTTTCTGTAACATCTTATCAGCTACAGCAGCTGATATTATGCACGTAGGCAGAACTTTCCTGTCTCCAGTAAAGACACAAGAAAATTCCCCTAGTTGAAAGATAGCTTCCTTTTTCCAACAATCGAGTTGCACTCGATATGTCTCAAGACAATCCATACCCAAGATGACTTGGAAAGTATTTACATCCAGGGGTATGAGATTAGCAGCAAAGGTGAAACCTCCAAAAGATAACAAGCATCCGGGACAGAACTCGGATAAAACTATTGGTCCACCTAGTGGAACCCTCAACACTAACTCGTCTGCCAACTCTTGAGTTAACAGATTAAGTTCATCAACTAAAGAACGTCGTATAAAAGAATGAGTAGCTCCCGTATCTATCAAAACTGAAACTGATATACTATTAAACAAAAACATCTCTCCTATAACAACTTGTGAAGAGATTATACCTTCCTGAGGTGTCAAAGAAAAGAAACGTGTTGAAGCTCTCCCTCTGCCACGTTGTCCTCTCTGAACACTCCTGCCACTAGACACTCCACCACCTCTAGAACCAGAAGCCACAGAGGAACTTGGAACATCATGGTATTGAGGCTGGAAAGCTTGTGATGCTGCTTGTTGAAGCTGAGGACATTCCCTTTTAAAGTGTCCAACTTGTCCACAAACAAAACAACTCAGATCCCGACACTGTCCAGAGTGAAATTTTCCACAGGTATTACATACTTGCATTTCCTGCCTCTGTGGACCAGTCACTGACATTGACGATCCAGAAGACTGTCCACTATCGGCACTGCTCCATCTTCCTGGGTTGTATCCTCCTCTACCTCTAGAATTAGTGACATCCTCAGATCTCTGCCTGCCAAAACAACCAAAGCCACGCCCAAGCTTAGAAAAGAAGCCTCTACCTCCACCTCTGTATCCACTACTAGACTGTCCTTTACTGAAATCTGCAGATCTTTTCTTAGACTCGGGCACCCTGTCAGCATTCACAGATTCTTCAACTTGTCTCGCTGCCTCAACAAACTCACCAAAGTTCTCTCTGTTCCTCCTGCTAGTAGCAGAAACTGTATGCCGAATCTCTGGCCTTAGCCCTTCCTGGAACCTTCTGCATCTTTCTATGTTATCGGGAACAAGCTGTGGACAGAAATTCGCTAACCGTGTGAAAAGCGCTTCATACTCTATAACTGTCATGTTCCCCTGCTTAATATTCTGTAACTGCCTGATTTTCTCATTAAGGAAAGTGGGTGGATAGAATTTAAGATGAAACTCCTCAGAGAAATCCTGCCAGGAAAGCTCTGCACCTCTCCTCTTTTCTTCCACACCACGCCACCACAACTCTGCATCGCCTGTTAAAAGATAGACTGCATGATTAATCTTCTTATCTTCTGGAAGTTCCATCAGACGAAAGACCTTCTCTATCTGTCTAAACCATTCATCAGCTTCGGCGGGATCTGTGGTGCCACTGAACTCTGTGCCACCAAGCTTCTTCACAAGCTCATAAGATCGCATCAGATCTTTACTGCTGGTAGAAGAAGAATCTCGCCTATCAGCCTTGTACCTCTCTTTGGTCTCCAGGAACATCCTGTACATCCTGGATGCTTCATCCACGTGGTCACCACCACCTGGACCCAAGTACCGAAGTTCAGGGCCCACATGGCTCTCGGCCTGATCATCACGATCAAAGCCTCTTCCTGCCATCTGCAATGATATAATAGAACATTTACTATTAGAAAACTACAGATAGGAGAAAGACACTTAAACCTAAATCCTATTGGTCTCTTATCGTCCCCTGATCTTGAGTAACTAAGTACTCAAACCTAAGCTCTGATACCAAAATTGTCACGTCCCAATCTCACATTAACCACAAACCACGAGATTAGGACGCGACAGGATGGGATTACACACAACCAATCATTTATCACATTTTAAAACATTTAAAGATATTAATAGGAAAAATCTAATTTATGGTGTAAATGAAACTAAACAAGCTGCGGAAGCATTTCTATTAAACTGACAAGAAAAATAAACAGAGTCTGCAGTATATTACATTGTTTGATATAAAATAAAGCATAACAGTTAATTTACATCTTTGTACACATTCTCTCTCTCACTCCCACCTTGTCCCAAAGATCGAGGGGAATGGATTAAGAGACCTCTAACTAGTCTAACTACAAACCTTCTATCAACTAGGCGTTAGGATGAAACGATCCTTCTGACTCCTGATGCAGGTGCTGACCTGAAAATGTTTGAGTAGAGGGATGAGCCTACTCGCTCAGTGAATAACATTTCACTTAGCTATCAATAAACAACTCGTCAGGTTTATAAACTGAAAATAAGCATATATATACAGTTCAGGCAGAGCAGTTCTATTGACTTAGCAGATGTACAGATAATAACCACATTTCTATGCATCAACAGGTAATTCAGATAAATAAACAGATTTATAAATTTACTGTGAACCTAAATGATTACTTATTCAATTTATTGTGCCCTAATCATATGCAGTGTACTCTGCATATAAAGATCTGTAACAAGTCCATGCTACGACCCCACCGTACAAGACTTAGCGACACACCCGGGAAATGCTAAGTCTGACATCAGCCCTGCTCTGCTACAGGACCCCTGGCTCTCTGGCCAGAAACATAGGCTCTACGGCCTCAAAGCACTACTCTGAGTGCACCCGACTTCTCCTTTAACCTGAGTACACTGGCGGAGAGTCACAGGGTTACCTTCGTGACACAAGCACGAATGGTGTTAGATAACCGTGTTTTCTTTTCTTTTCCCAGTGCCATCGTGACACAAGCACGATTGTTGTTGGACACTGCCTCTCTCTTTCCTCATTTGTCCGTGACACAAGCACGGATGATGTTGCAACACGAGTTTCACCCCTAAGAAACAGACCTTCTTTTAGGGGTTCTACGGTGTTAGGGCACCTAGGTCTAATAATTAATTAACAGGTAAACAATCAAACAAGAATATTACATAGCAACTGTAAGACATAGAATTTCCTCTTTTTCATCTTTCATATCACGCATTTCAAGTTCCAATGAACTTATCATACTAAAATGTACATGCTACACTGTTTAAAAGTCATATCAACTGATACTGGAGCAAATAAGCATTTAAAATGAGTTTAATAATGATTTCTAAATGAACTGCCACTCACCACTTGAAACTCAGCCGAACACTATGGAACTCGGCCGAACGCTTCCCAGATTCTGAAACTCGGCCGACCAACCTCGACCGACCAGCAGGAAACTCGGCCGATCCCCTGGGGAACTCGGCCGACCAACACACCGCTTTATATACCTACAAGGAAACTCGTCTGATCAGGACCCAAACTCGGCCGACAAAAACGCTGTTTGGCTACCTAATTAAGAAACTCGGCCGATCCGAGACCCAAACTCGGCCGACCCAAAAACATAGTACGATTGCCCTAAGAAGGAACTCGGCCGACCGAATAGAAACTCGGCCGAACCGCGCACAGGCAGAAAGCAAAAATGGTCTGCAAAAGTCGATTTCTCTCGAATCGACGGGAAAATCTCGAACAAACACCACAAAACATTCGCAATCGATGCATATGACTAAACCGCACCTAAAGGGGAGAAGGAAACGAGCTAGGGCTGCACCGTGCACCCCAATCTCCAAGCCGTTTTCCCTGCAAACGCAGCTCCAGCTGCAAACCCGGATCAAATCGACGGAGAAGAAGATCCACGGAGGAAAAGTACGAACTGTAGCAGCTGATCGGAGCAAAACAAAGCTCCGACGTCTCTCCCTTCCTCAGCTCCCTCCCTCTCTCTCTCTCTCTCTCTCTCTCTCTCTTCTCACGCAAGGAAGAAGAACGCAGAAGCGTTCTCTCATTTCTGTGAAAGTGAAACAGAATAAGTGAGAAGGAGAGAATAAGGGAGAAAACCTAGGGGCCGAATCGCAAAGTTCGAAACTTTCACAAATTACAAACAGGTCCCTATAAGCCCAAAAACATGCAACTTTTGACTCGAAGGTCGGATTCGAACGATTTCTCTGGAAACGCTTCAAGTGTAAGATCCTACACGCTTTAGAAGCTAGAAAACACACCAAGCACATATCATATCCATTTTTAAACATTATTAACAAAAACAGGCTTATAACGTAATACATCAGCTTAACATATGCTGAACAACTCACTTACAGAATAAGCTCGATGCGGGTCGTAACAATTCGCTCCCTCAGCCATAGCTTGATGCCAAATCTAGGAGAGGGTGCGGGTCAACTACTAGAACATGATCGGATGATCTAGATCAACCACATGATATATCTTAGTAAACCCCTATTTTGTATAGTTTGAAATCAAAACCTCTACAATTGATATTTCTCTCATCCTTTGGCCAAATATGGCATTTAATATATGAATTTTGATCTTCTCGACAAGTTCTATCTATTGAAACTAGTTCCAAAACCTAAATCTTCTTGTCTATATTCCAATAAACTAAAAAGCATGAATTTTATGAGCCATTTGAATGTTTAATGATGTACCATGCTTCCATCTAGTATTGTTTCTTCTTATATCACCCTTAAACTTAAAAATAGTAACTTTATTCCATCTTTTACGTAGAATCACGAAGTAGAGCACATTTGATTTGCACTTTTACTCTTTTGACCTAAAAGTGGCCCTTGTTGACTCAAGGTCAATTAGGTCAATGTTGACTCACGTCTAAATTGACTAAACCCGTGTTTTGATGATGACTAACCATTCCACATATTGGTGTCTAATGCTTATACTTGAGTGATTTTAGATTAGGTATAGACACACTCCAATTTCCCTAACTTGCGCATCTTAAATTGGAGAAAAGACAAGTCAAAGTCATACAAGTGCACGTTTTTGTAATATGATGTATATCCATTAGAATCATGTTGTAAATCACTTGTAATGATTGTATGACTTGTAATTAAGCTTAGAAAAATATCAGGAACACTTAGATCAAATATTAGAGCACTTTAGATGTAACTTTGAAAATCAATTACAGGCACTTGGTCGGTCAAGTTTCCCAAACCTGAAACTCGACCGATCCACCTTGGTCGATTTTCTGAAGATTGCATCGGTCGATTTGTGCACTCACAGAACTCGACTGATTGGGTAGTAGGCCATTTCCAGTTGAAATGGTCGGTCGAGTTTCCTCAGGACAAACTCGACCGATCATTTGAACATCGGTTTTCCTCCTACTTGATCGGTCGAGTTACACCCATTAGAACTCGACCGATTGCACTGTACGGAAAAGTGCAGAAAAGTGCTACTAGCCGTTGTGGAGTTGCAACAAGTGAAAATAGATCTGTTGCAAGCCACAAAACGGCTAGTTTTCGTTCACAAGTGTTACCAAAGGCTAAGAGGCATCCCCAACTATAAATAGGACCCCTTGGGCTTCATTCCAAGGTTGAGCATTCATTGCAAACTCTTTGTAAGGTTCCTATTCTATAGTTGAGTGCTTCCTATAGCCTCCTCTCTCTCTCTAAGCTTAATCACTTGCTACATCCATTAGAATGAGTAGGAGATTTGTAAGAGAGCTAGTTTTATATGTATATCTTGTGAGGCTCTCACTTCCACCACCTCCCCATCTCTCATTTGTAATCTTGAAGATGAAGGTTCTCTCTCTTATCCAAGATAGGTGAAGAAGAACAAGGGAAGGAGTCCCTTGGTGAAGATCAAGGTAGAAGACTTGGAGCTAGAGTGGGTAAGCCCTTGGAGAAGGCAAAAGACTCAAGCTCAAGTAGGTAAGACCTTGGTGGAAAGCTTCTCCGAGTGAAGGTAAAGTCAAAGGTGGAAGATCCAAGAAGAGTGGGTAATTCCTACAAGGCCGAAGACTTGTGCAAGATTGGGTAAGTCCTTGGAGAAGGTCGAAGACTCTTGCAAAGTGGGTAAGTCCTTGGTAAGGTTGAATACTCTTTGTATTGGATAGGTAAGTCCTTTTTTGGTCGTGTATTGTAAGTCTTATTAGTGAATATAAGAGTGCAATTGTTGGAAGTCCTAGAGGTTGACCTCTCTAAGAAAGTGGACTGACACACTTCTAGTTTGAAGTGTGGAACAACTC
Source organism: Alisma plantago-aquatica (assembly GCA_963693085.1). Taxonomy (NCBI): domain Eukaryota; kingdom Viridiplantae; phylum Streptophyta; class Magnoliopsida; order Alismatales; family Alismataceae; genus Alisma; species Alisma plantago-aquatica. The sequence goes on from OY856411.1 coordinate 120,811,308, forward strand.
TAAATAGCTTGTCTAATTGGTGCATGTTCAATCTCTCTTATCCTTGCAATGCATGATTTAGTTGCACTGAAATTGCCTATTTATCAACCTTATCTTGTCACATATTTTCAAGGTTTAATGAGTTTTGTTTAAGTGCTTTCAGCTCTATTCACCCCCCCCTGTAGAGCATCTAATCACCCATCTAGGATCCAACAAGTGGTATCTAAGCGGGTCTTCTCCAAGCATACTTCAACAAGTAGGAGAAGATGGGTGACTACCTAGGAGGGAGACTCTCGACCAGCCTTCCAATCTTTGATGGGAGCAACTTCCTCTATTGGAGAAGAAGACTTCAATTCTACATCCAAGGATCAAGTCTCAAGATGTGGCAAATGGTGAACAGCCCATACATTCTACCAAAGACAAATATTGAAGAATGGGATGAAGCCACCTTGATTAAAGCAACCTTGAATGCTAGAGTCATGCACATCCTTTATGCCTCCATGACCCCCACTGAGTTCAACCGGATTTCCTCTTGTGAGACGGCCTATGAGGTATGGAGAAAGCTTTGCATCACTTATGAAGGAACAAATCAAGTGAAGGAAAGCAAAGTCTACATGTCAAAGGGTTGCTTGAGAACTTAAAGATGGGAAAGGAAGAGAGCATAGCCAACATGTACTCAAGGCTCAACACCATCTTGAATGGTCTTGCTGTTATAGGACATCCTATGTCTAGTGGAGAGATCAACTCAAAGATCCTTAGAACTCTCCCCAAGAGGTGGGAATCCAAGGTGACTTCCATTGAATAAGCAAGGTCTCTTAGGGATATTCCTATTGAAGAGCTCATTGGAAATCTACAAGCACATGAAGACACACTTGACAAGAGGGAGGAAGTAGAAAGACAAGAGAAGAAAGAGCTTAAGAGAATGAAGAAGGCTGAAATAAAGGCTCAAATTGAAGCTATCATGGAACAAGTCTCTCCATCCTCTCAAGCTAAAGATGATGCCATGTACTCCAAGGGTAGACTCTACAAAGGCAAGTCCTCCTCCATCCGATGCTTCACATGTGGAAAGAAGGGTCACTACAAGGAAGATTTCGCACAAGGAAAAAAGACCCATCTTCAAAAGAAGACATGTCAATCAAGCTCAAGTGGCTCCTCCAACTCAAGCTCAAGTGAAGATTCATGTGTAGGATCAAGCTCAAGCTCTAGTGATGAAGGAGAATGTCATTTCTCCCTTATAGCGTCAACAAGTGAAGACTCAAGTAAGGTAAATCTAGACTCTTTAGATAAAGAATCTTTAATTGCTATTATTCATGATATTTGTGCCTCTTTTAAGTCTTCTAAAAAGAAAAAGAAAAAGCTTGCTAAAATTGTTGATAATTTGCATATAGAACTAGATGATCTTGAATATGCTAATTCTTGCTTGCTTAATGATAAAAATGATTGTCTTAGCCAAGTAGACTCTCTTAAACTTGAAAATGCTAGTTTTCTTAATAAGATAAAATTTCTAGAAGATCAACCTCTCATGCCTAGTTCTAATGAAGAGCATACTTTAATTGTTGATTCTCTCATGCATGACATTGATGTTCTTAAATCTGAAAACAAGAACAATGATTTTATTTTGCATGAATTAGAAATAGAAAATGTCTCCTTGCTTGCTAAAATTAACGGGCATGAATCTTGTTCTAGTTCTACTAATAGAGAGAATGATGGTGCTGCTCTTCATATTGATAGAGATTCTTATTAAACTAAATTTGTTTGCTTAGAAAATGATCTTTTACATGCTAGAGATAATGTTAATCAATTGTCTTCTACTATTACTTCTCTTAAGCATGATAATGATAGTTTGAGATCTTCTTTGCAAAGATTCTTAGTTGGTAAGAAGAGCCTTAATGACATCCTACATCATACTACCAAACAAATAGGTAGACATGGTTTAGGGTATGATAATAGTCAAGGGAACAACAAAGATAAAGGACCTCCAATATTCCATGGAAAATCCTCTAGTTCCAAGACTATGGGCACATGCAACTATTGCAATGATTTTGGTCATTATTCTACTTGTTGTCCTTTTAGGAAAGCAACCAAGAGCCATAGGACTTGGGTTGCTAAGCTAACTCTCCGGACCCAAAAACATGATTGGGGACCATTTCATCTTTCTTCTTGTAGGTACTTGCAAATGTATTGACTTGAACTACTAAATTGCAAATTGACTTCTCAATCCACATGAAAGAAGAAAGGTGAGATGTGTAGAGGGTGACAACAAGTAGAAAAAGGAATGGTAAGAATAAAGGTAATGTTTTTCTTGCTTATAACCAATCCTAACTTGTTTTGTCAAGTTGGTGTGCACTATAGTATTGGTTTTTGAGTCAAAAGTGGTATTTTGTGTTTCTCTTCGCACTCTTGCTCAAAAACTGTTTCTAATGCTTCTATAGTGCATTACTAACTTGATTAGACATGTTTGGATATGGTTTATATTTGTAGCATGCCTTTAAATATGTTTTTATGAAATATATGTGCTCTTTGACAGCTGGTCTGTCGGCCGAGTTTGCCATGTTCAAAACTCGACAAATAGGCACCAAGAGTGTTGCCAACAGCTGTCATCGGGCGAGTTGACAATGCACAGAACTCGACCGATAACACCGTGCACAGAATACACAATTGGCTTATTGGATGAGAATTTCTCTCTAAACTAGATTTTCTCAACCTATAACCTTATTCTTTGGCACTCCCTTGGTATCTTTATATATGCACATTGCCATGTTCTAAATTACCTATCTTGCTTACAACTCTATCTCTCTAATTGCTCTAAATTGGTATATCTATATCTTGCAATTACTTGCTTTGAGTTGTTTTGCAGGTTTTGATGATGATCTCTTTGGATCTCTTGGTTGTGTCTAAAATTGCTTCCGTTGTGCTCTAACTTGCTACATCTATCTCGGTGTATATCTTGTTTTGAGACAACCTTGAGGTTCTTAGGGGTAATCATCTTATGGTAAGGATGCATATCTAGTGATTTATATCCTTTCATGCTTCTAAAATTGCATATCTCTTTGTTTGTATATATCTCTAAATCTACTCATAGCTTGCTTTATATTGTGTATCTTTTGGTATCTCTTGCTATGATCTAGATCCTACTAGTAGTTCACATACATGTAGTTCTAACACTGTCAATAATTGGTATATTTGCTCATCTATATGCTATGCTTGTATCTTGTCTCATACATGCTCAAGCTTGTTCCTTGAATTACATATCTTCTATCTTGAGCTGCTTGCATAACATTGTGATGCAGGGTACATAGATCTACATGATATGTAGAAATTGGAGTATTTTTTGGATTTTATGCAGATTTTGCTCCAGTTTCAGGTTTTGGTGCAAAACTAGGGTTTTTCATGCAGAAACGACCTTCTGAGCAAGACTCATGGCCTTGCCATGAGCTCCAATGGTTTTTGGTCAAATTTCAATATCTTGAGGGTCACAATTGTGATTTATTGTTTTTCTGCAGCACTTTATCTTGCATTTTTTGGTTGTTCAAGTATATGCTTTAACTTGCTTTTCTTTCTACGCTTGGACAAGACCCTATCTGTGCTCTTCTACTCTCCTTATATATATTTGTGTTATCTCCTTTCTTTTTAACAAGTGATGTTTCTTATTTCCTCATAACCCCACTTTTTGAAATGACAAAGGGGGAGAAAGGTATGTCTTTTTTAAAAAAAGAGGAAGAAGGCATGTCTTACATGAAGAGGAGAAGAATTATCATGTAAAGGGAGAAGGTAAAGGGGAGAAGACATATATGTGTAAAACATGTATGAGTAGAAGACATCATATTCTATAAATGTTATGAAAGCTAACCATGCAGGAGAAATCACATCAATTGAGGGGGAGTATGAGAACTCCATGCGCATCAATTGAGGGGGAGCATATGAACTCCATGTGCATCAATTGAGGGGGAGCATATGAACTCCATTATATTGAAACCCCTAGGTTTCTCCAAAGGTATGAATTTACTGAAATGCTTTCAATACATTTATGAAATGGTTTGTCATCTTCAAAAAGGGGGAGAATGTTGACTCAAGGTCAATTAGGTCAATGTTGACTCACGTATAAATTGACTAAACCCGTGTTTTGATGATGACTAACCATTCCACATATTGGTGTCTAATGCTTCTACTTGAGAGATTTCAGATTAGGTATAGACACACTCCAATTTCCCCAACTTGCGCATCTCAAATTGGAGAAAAGACAGGTCAAAGTCATACAATTGCACATTTTTGTAATATGATGTATATCCATTAGAATCATGTTGTAAATCACTTGTAATGATTGTATGACTTGTAATTAAGCTTAGAAAAATATCAGGAACACTTAGATCAAATATTAGAGCACTTTAGATGCAACTTTGAAAATCAATTACAGGCACTTGGTCAGTCGAGTTTCCCCAGCCTGAAACTCGACCGATCCACCTTGGTCGATTTTTTAAAGATTGCATCGGTCGAGTTGTGCACTCACAGAACTCGACCGATTGGGTAGTAGGTCATTTCCAGTTGAAATGGTCGGTCGAGTTTCCTCAGGACAAACTCGACCGATCCTTTGAACATCGGTTTGCCTCCTACTTGATCGGTCGAGTTACACCCATTAGAACTCGACCGATTGCACTGTATGGAAAAGTGCAGAAAAGTGCTACTAGCCGTTGTGGAGTTGCAACAAGTGAAAATAGATCTGTTGCAAGCCACAAAATGGTTAGTTTTCATTCACAAGTGTTCCCAAAGGCTAAGAGGCATCCCCAACTATAAATAGGACCCCTTGGTCTTCATTCCAAGGTTGAGCATTCATTGCAAACTCTTTTTGAGGTTCCTATTATATAGTTGAGTGCTTCCTACAACCTCCTCTCTCTCTAAGCTTAATCACTTGCTACATCCATTAGAGTGAGTAGGAGATTTGTAAGAGAGCTAGTTTTATATGTATATCTTGTGAGGCTCTCACTTCCACCACCTCCCCATCTCTCATTTGTAATCTTGAAGATGAAGGTTCTCTCTCTTGTACAACAGAGGTGAAGAAGAACAAGGGAAGGAGTCCCTTAGTGAAGATCAAGGCAGAAGACTTGGATCTAGAGTGGGTAAGCCCTTGGAGAAGGCAAAAGACTCAAGCTCAAGTAGGTAAGACCTTGGTGGAAAGCTTCTCCGTGTGAAGGTGAAGTCAAAGGCGGAAGATCCAAGAAGAGTGGGTAATTCCTACAAGGCCGAAGACTTGTGCAAGAGTGGGTAAGTCCTTGGAGAAGGCCGAAGACTCTTGCAAAGTGGGTAAGTCCTTGGTAAGGTTGAAGACTCTTTGTATTGGATAGGTAAGTCCTTTGTTGGTCATGTATTGTAAGTCTTATAAGTGAATATAATAGTGCAATTGTTGGAAGTCCTAGAGGTTGACCTCTCTAGGCAAGTGGACTGACACACTTCTAGTTTGAAGTGTGGAACCACTCTAAATAGCTTGTCTAATTGGTGCATGTTCAATCTCTCTTATCCTTGCTATGCATGATTTAGTTGCACTCAAATTGCCTATTTAGCAACCTTATATTTTCACATATTTTGAAGGTTTAATGAGTTTTGTTTAAGTGCTTTCAGCTCTATTCACCCCCCCTCTAGAGCATCTAATCACCCATCTAGGATCCAACAACCCTTTTTTCTTGTACATGATATTACTTGCTTGATTTTTGGGATTTTGACATATCTAATCATTAAATGATCATCCAAATTATAAATAAGTAAACTTTAATACATTTTTAAATCATAGATTTTACTTTGATCATGCTTAGCTTATTGATGGCTTTATGTTGTACAATACACCCCATGATGTGACTTGCATGAGCTTTAATATCTGGATCGTGAACCTTGTACATGTGTTAATCAATAATTATGAATACTAAGTATGACCCCAAACCAAGAAAATATTTCTTCCATGTTCATAATTTACCATAATTATCTCTATACATCTCAAAGGACCTAGCTTTGGCACGTTAAAATGATCTAGTTGACCTTTTTTTTTGAAAGGGGGACAGGAAACCCTATGATTGGGGTTCCCCGTTTCTATTACTAACTAATCAAATCAAGGTTTACAAGAGACAACAAACTCAAAGGGAAATGACTCGACAAAGAAAACCTAGCTACATGACCCCGACGAGCCAAGTTGGCCACATCATGAGCTACTCTATTACATCTATGGTTAACATAAAGCAAACTACAAAAAGAAAAATGAGTTATCAAAAATTTGATGTCTTCAGCCAAAGATCCAACATAGTCCCGGCTCTCCTTTTTGCCTGTTCATGAATGTATGACCTCCGTGGAATCCGTCTCGACTTCGATGGTGGTGTATCCTTTCTCCTTTGCCCATTGCATCGCAGCTCTTGCGGCTAGAAGTTCCGATATAGCAACGCTCGTCCATGTGTTGGCCTTCTCCCCTGCGACCTCCACCAGTCTACCCGTATCATCCCTGACTGCCCACCCAATTCCCACTCTCCCGTCCTCCCCGACAGACCCGTCGACGTTAATCTTCAGCCTGCCTTGCGCTGGCCTCGTCCAACCACCCCTCTTCCCGTCATCTCTCCCCACGACACCGCCCCCCTCCCTTCCCTACTAAGCACTGACCTCCTCCCCGCCACATTCCCTTGCAGCTGTATCTCCACCCGACCTCTCCGCGTCGTAATTTCTCCCCCGTAGCATTGCATGGGCGTCTCTCACAAACCCGCTCCCCGCTATGGCACCTCCACTACTCAACGCAGCAACAGTATTACTGCCATGCACCGTTTCTTTGCCATCCACATAAATCATGCACCCTGTCTCATCGTTGTTTTCCTGTCCGACCGTAGTTGTCCGCCCCCTCCTTCTCCATGTGGTGTGCCGCCCTCCTCCCTCCATTGCTGCTGACGTACCAGTCCGTTGCCTACCTCTCCCCCCCGTCCCGCTTTGCCACTGACCTCCCCTTCTCATCATCACCAGCGCCCCCCTTAGCATGTACCCACTCTTGACATCATTGCTTTGGAACGTTCTCATGCATCTTGATCTCCACATCATCCACATACCTGCCACCATGAACACCTTTTCCTCCATGGAGTTCCTATCCAGTGCAACACCCACCGCCGCGTTTATATCCTCATCCCTCACTTCATCTACCCACACCTAAACTCCCCTTGGTGGTTGCTCCCAAACCTCCACCGCATTGGGGCAGCGAAAGAGCATGTGCGGTATTGTCTCTTTCTCAACACCGCACATCATACAAGTTCCATCCTCTAGGAAATGGCGGTCATATAGACGTCCTCTTGTTGCTAGATAGCCCGTGCATGTCCTCCACAGAAAGTGTGCTATTTTCGGACTCCATCCTGCATGCCAAATCCTCTTCCAAAGTCCATTCTCCTTTCACTGCGCAAAGCTCCTCGCTTTCTCTTTCCCAAGTAATCCCAACCAGTACGCTGACCGTACCGAAAAGTCACCATCCTTTGAAGGCCACCACATAAGACTGTCCTTGGGTCGCCTCCAGCTCAGTTGGATCGCACATATTCTTTCAACATAGTGTTCCGGAAAACAAGCTCTGACTTTATCCACCTCCCATTGCGTGCCCTCTTCTGTCATTAGTTCCCACACTTTGCGGTAGTCTGGTCCATCCTCTCCTTTCAAGCGTGCAACAGTTTCATCTTTCTTTGGCAGCCAGTTGTCCTCCCAAATATCCACTTCCGTTCCATCGCCTAATGATCTAGTTGACCTAGTTGGTTTCCATATGATGAAATGTGACTCTTATGATAATATCATATTCTATCTTGTACAAATCATTAAACTCATCATTCTTGCAACACCCAATACTAGCTTGATCAATCCTATGCTCTTTAATGATCATAAGGCTTGGACATATGATGTAAGTGCTTTAAATGGACCTTATATGAATAATTTGATGTTACATGGTTAGACTTTGTTGATAATCTTATTCTCATGCTTCCTCATTTCCAAAATAGACTTTACCTATATCTTTTATCTTTTATAATGTGGATGGTTTTCCTAGACCCAGGCCTTACTATTGATACCTATGCTATGATGAATCGGTACATGCATGCTTGTAACTTAAGAAATGATGCTTGATATAATTAAAACCTAGGTCTAAGGGAACATCCAAATGAATCATATGATGTTTAGATTATCAAAATCCCTTTTATCTAAGACCCCATGTTATATCTTAGGCATCTTAGGTCCCATTGGCCTAGACTATCTCTAGAGATCTTATCATAACTTGTACTTTACTCGCAATGTACATTTTCCTCTTGACCCTACTATGATGTTGGGTTGTTTGTATTTATGCTCATGTGAATGCTTGGTTACATACTTACTGTTGGTATGTATGCCCTGAGAGCCAATCATGTGATGATTGATGGGATACATTAAGATTGATTTGATAAACATCAAAGGCAAGCTTCCAATTCATTCTGGTTCAATCATATGAGATAGTGATAGAACATATTGAATGTCTAGAGAATGACAGTACAAAATGACGTATGCCTTCAGGTTCAGGACCTGAACGATGAGATCATACGGATGCTAAGAGTTTGTACATTCTTGTTATGCCCCTAGTCAGATGTCATAGTGGAAGGTAGAAAGAAAACTATGACACACAAGACTACATTGTGGTGTTGGTTGATGACATAATCTCATTAGTCATGATATAGAGATATCAAACCAAACACATAGGTACTTGTTAGAGAACAAGGTACCAGACAGACCCACTGTGAGTTTGACACATGGAACCATAAGATGGTAGTCACAGTCAGTACTCACAGTGATGGTGGTGAGTGTGATTCTTAGACCTGAAATCACTACACTCAACACATGTCGTTGGGCACACTTTGACATCATCAAACGCAGTCCTGAAACATGGGTTGTTATAAAGGTGATGATTGGGTGGCTTTGACACATGGGGCTTTTGAGGGGCGAGTGATAGATATGGGATTTGTCCCTCCTGAGGGAGTTTGATATCCATGGCCACTTGATGAGTAGGATTGAGAAAGGCGTGCACGCATGTGTGAGTCAGTATGTGATACTGATGTCGTACATATCTCTTCCAATCTACTCTGAGATCAAGAAAGTGAGTGAACGTTGACAGGATGATAGATCCATGCCTCGAGTTCATTCAGAATATCAGTGACAAAGGAATTATACACTCGCTGTAACACCATTCACGGATTGTAGGATGAAAGTTGTTCTCCAACTTTCTACTTTCACTTGGGTAGCACTGATGTGTGACTAGGCACCGCTCTGTGCTTGTGAAGCCATAAGTGTTATGGACTTTCACTGCCAACGTGAAATGGACCTGCAGGGTCACACACATAGGATTTAACCTGGAAGAGGAGTTTTTCCACAAGAAATGTTTAGATTAATTACTAAAGGAGTTTAGTAGTTCAATTAAACACTCAATCACTCGATGGCTCAATATTGTATGGTTCAAGGTGTTGGACGCATTGATTGGAGTATCGGATTGATTGAAATCGCATTTGACTGATTCTGCACAATCTGCACTCCCAACCTGTCGGTTCATGTGATGAACCGGTCGGCTGAGGTTGCTGAACCGGTCGGCTCAAGGGTTGAGTTGATCGGCTCATGCACAGTGTGAAACAATTGGTTCAAGTGTTGAACCAATCGGTTCAACTGGTGCAATCGAGCAACTTGGAAAAGTAGGATTGGTGCGAATTTGCCTTTCGTTTCGATTTCTAATTTGATTGGAAATAGGATTTCCAATTTGATTGGAAATAGTATTGGTATTTCGATGCCAATTGGGAAAGAAACAAGGAAAGTCAATTTGAACCGGATTAGGACCATGAACCGATCGGTTCAGGGCACCAACCGATCGGTTGGACTGCCCCAAACGGTCGGCTCATGTCCAACCGACCGGTTCAGTGGGTGAACCGACCGGTTCAGCCATGAACCGATCAGTTCAGGTTGCGAGATGGTTGCTTTTTGTGGAAAATCTCGAACCCTTCTACTCCTGCTTTTAGTCCCGCATTGCCCGGGATGGAGAACCCTGTCCCATGACTCTCCTATATATAGGGGTACTTGGGGGCTTCTCACAGTACATCTCAGTGCAACCAGTTGCTCTGTGAGTTGTCGTTCTCTCTGGTTTTGGTAACCGTGAGAGAGCCCGAGAAAGTGCTTCCCGCAAAAGGGAGGTGCAGTAAGGGAAAGACAACTGCAGTTGCAACAGGAGGCAGGAGAGCGTGTAGGCGACTAGTACGTCTACAGGAGGGTGCGACTCCTTCCACTTCCTTGTGGGACAAGGAGTGTGGAGTTCCAGGTGGTCCGTGTGGACTACTACGGAGGCGGGAGGACACTGCCGCTTTGGAGGACAACTGTCATCCGACAGTCCGGTTCGAATAGGAGTTGTGAGTCCCGGTGCGACCAGGAGCTGCACAGACACCGTCGAAGTCCGAAGTTGAAGACCGCGCATTGCGCGAGGTATTGTCGCCGAGCAAGCCTCGGGACAAGGTATGATTCTGCAAACCATCCTTTCCTATTACATAGAGGTTGACGCGTTTCCTCGGTATGGGTTGGGGGAGAAAATTTTTGTTTCCGCTGCCTTCTCTGTCTCCCCTAAAACCCAACAGTGGTATCAGAGCCACGTCAACTGCTCTATGTTTTAGGAATATCGATATGATCGATTTTGGTTTGTCGCCTTTATTTATTGCATACGATGTGAATAATATCAGCTTTATGCATGTCCAATCTTAAATCCACAAATCCCTAATTACATATATGATATGTATTATTAATGCACTCGATACACGTCGCCCTTAAATGAGTTTTGTGGTGGATGTATGTAGCGTGATTATGGCCTATAAACCCCTATCTGTGATTGGTTGTGTGTGGTTGCTTGCATCTCGGTCTGCACACCGATCTTCCCTCTCTTATTCATGATGTAACTCGAAATAATTCGAGATTCTTTCCTACCTTTGCTCCCCCCGAATGTAACTCGGGGTTTCCCTTTTAAAGCAAATGTAATAAATAGAATAGGATTTTATTTCCTGTTATGTCAAAGACCGGAGGCCATCAAGATGACTTCTCAGATGGTCGGTTCAAGGAGTGAACCAATCGGTTGATGACCGGTTCGAGGAGCGAGATGAGCGGGTGGCAGACATGACGAGATGCACGACGACCAGGCGAGCCAATTGGTTGAAGGAGTCAACCGATCGGTTGGTGGCAACCAGACGACCGGCTAGAGAGTGTGGATCATTCATGTGATGAGTTGATCAACTCGGATAGCAGGGCACAGAGTTCATCTTGTACAGGTTGCATGTGATGTTGACCTAGATGACCGTGATTCCTCTTGGCTCGAGGAATCACATTAGGATGGCCATAATCATCGCTTTTTATCATTTGTGCATGTTTTCTGTGGGATATAGCATGTATATGATACGTACTATGTATTGTGGTGATTAGATATGTATATGTATATAAAACCAAATCCCTCATTAAAATATTAAGTTTTAGATGCCTTCCAAATGCGACACACGTGAAAAGCTTGATCGACCAAGTGTGGGCACGCCCTAGCGTGGTGCACCGTCTATCTCGTGGAAGCGTGAAGGATGAATGTGTGGGTCTGCCCTAGCAGGGTGCATGTTCATCGTGTTTGCTTTGGGTCGGACTTAACAAGGTGACCTAGATAGGATCTAGCACCTTGAGGCATAGAGATTTTCATTGCAAGGAGTTGTAGATGACATCTTATCAAGAGTTGCATATGATGCAATTGGCAAAAGTTGCCTACCTGAGAGATCTATGTTGTGGGTGACAACCCTAGCTGGTCCATGGCTTAGAGGATTTCAGGATCTTGCCCACTAGAAGGTTGTACGCTGCAATCTTCCGAATTGATGGTGAGGGCTATCCATTTGAAGTAAAATAGTGGGAGCGATAATTAATTAAAGGCCTAATTATATCGTCAAACTTTCAAATCAATCAAATAAGTCAAAATGAGTTTTTGGACTAAAATTGCATATTTTCCTTTAGTAGTTAAAATGGCAACAAACAACAACAACTTTTCTTTGCGATCGGTCCTTGACAAGGACAAGCTGAATGGGACGAACTTCCATGACTGGTATCGGACATTGAGAATTGTTCTCGCTCAAGAACGTAAGCTCTATGTCCTGGATACTCCAATTCCAGAGGAACCCGCTCCAAATGCACCAAAGGCAGAAAGGGATGCTTACAAGAAGCATTCTGATGATGCCATTGATGCAAAGTGCTTGATGCTATGTTCAATGAACCATGAGTTGCAGAGGCAACATGAGAACATGGGTGTCATAGAGATGATTCTGCATCTCAGGAACATGTATGAAGATCAAGAACGGCAAGAGAGGTACAATGTTTCTAGGGCGCTGTTCAAGTGCGTCATGACAGAAGGAGATCCAGTTGGTCCTCACACACTCAAGATGATTGGGTATGTGGAGAACCTGTAGAGATTGGGATTTCCACTGAGCCAAGAGTTGGCTACTGACGTGATACTGCAATCGTTGCCAGAATCTTACAGTCAGTTTGTGATGAACTACAACATGAACAACTTTGATAGGCCACTGTCAGAGTTGTTGGGCATGTTGAGGACAGCCGAGTTACAGATGAAGAAGGACAAGCCTAAGTCCGTGATGGTGATCACGAGCAAGAAGGGCAAGTCCAAGCACAAGGGCAAGGGAAAAGCTAAGAAAGGTTCTAAAGCTAGCCAGGAATCCAAGCCATCTTCAGCTCTCAAGGCCAAGGGAGGTGTGACCAAGAAAGGAAATTGCCACCATTGTCAAAAGCCAGGACATTGGAAAAGGAATTGTCCTCTCTACCTGGAAGAACAAAAGAAGAAAGAGGCGACTGAAGCTTCTACTTAAAGGTGTCATGAAAGTAAACTTGTAACACTTCTGAGATATATGATATCAAGATGTAAAGTGTAAAGCATTCTTACTTGGGCAAGTGTTGCCTTTATAGATAGGAATACTTTAGTTTATTTTCAGCCAATAAGGCATGTAATACAATTATGAACTGCTATTTCATATTTTCCAATAAATAGAAACACTTTATTTTGCATATTGTATGATAATGATGGCAATTAATAAAGAGATGTTTCAATTTATAAAGATGTGATCTTTGTGGCAATGCCTTATTTATCTTATGATATTTGATATGCATAAGATAAGATGATACCTAAAGTTATAGATAACTCAAACAATATAATTAGCATTAATCATGAGAAATTCATTTCTATTTTCCATGTGATGGATAAAGATAGACTCTTTTGGTTAGAGAACCAGTAAGAGACATGAATATCTTGGACATGATTAATCAATCTTCACTAATGTAGTGGGAGAGTGATTATCCTATTAGGTATAATACATATGATGTATTTACATACCTATTCGAACAAAATGCTAATACTTCAAATGGTGTTTAGAGAAATACCAATATGAATATCTTGAAGTGATCAAGATTATCATAAATGAAGTACAAATTTGGTAAAGTATTAATTCTTGATGAAATCAATGGATGGAATACTTGGACCAAATGTTTGAGATCCTTGTGAGTGATTATGATAGTGTATCATAGTGAACTCGTGATTAAGGCATGGTGATGTATAAATCAAGAAGGAATCATACTCTAAGGAGTTAGAGAATGATCATCATATAACTGAATTCTTCTTAATAAATGAATACCCCACACTAATAAAAGGAATTAAGAATCACAAGGGTTGTGAGTTCTCATATCCTTAACAGATACACCTCAATTATCTATATGATGAGTTGTTCATGTGAAGAGTCAACTATCTAGATTAATATGAGGAACCGAATCTTGAGTTATGGTTTATGACCATTACATCCTAAATGACTTCCATGTGAACCATAAGGTATGACCTTGATGGTAGCACTCATTGGATCATATCCATAAAGTGCAAATGAGTCTTAAGTGTTAAGACACATGGATAACATTTTGAGAAGGATGATGCTTGTTGATTGCAACTTAATGACTAAGACATTTGGCATATGGATACTAAAACCTCATTCCTATGAGGAATAAAACCAGGATGTGTACGTGACACAGCCTATAAGGTTTATGAATCCACTAATGCGAATGAAGTCTATAAGTTACAATGGACTAATCAATGTGATTGATTGAGTACAAGCAACTCAAAATTGGATCTTTACTTTGATGATATAGTCAAAGGGTTTCACTGATATGTCAAAGATAAAGAAGGGATCTGTGATTTAGTGGGAGCGTATTCACATTCCACATATTGATGTGAAATGGAAATGTTCTAAATTGGAAATCCAAAAGTGGAAATTATCTTTAAGGAAGATAGAGATGTTTCCTATGTGATAGGAATAGAGATCTATAGAGATAGTTCTCTAAAATCTCTTGACCTGAAAAGAGAGAGCATACATTGGCAATCTGTACTGAAGTGTTCAGTATGCACAGATTCAGTGGGAGAAAACTTGTCCATGTTACATGGAGTTAGTATCCCAAGGCCAAGTGTCCAATTCTTATGAAGAATGAAAACACTAAGAATAGATATGGATCTATCATGTATGTAATCATCCCATTACCTTGCATGTGTGACATGGCAAGAATAAAATGCATTCATCATCTTGTATGTAGGACATGACAATATGATGTGCTCATCCTGATAACTCGTATGTGGGACATGACGAGTGGATGTCTGTCTGCTTCCAGTAAAGAGTTACTGGAATACCATGAGAACTTGATAAGTGCTTGTGAAGTACTAGTTCTATGGAGATAAGGAGGAGTTCGATGTAAAGAGTTACATTGATGCGAACTTCCGAAAAGACAGAAAATTAATCGCAAAATATACATAGGATGTATAAAAGTAAATGTTTGTTGATAATTGGAAGTGTTCCAATAAAGCCATTTCAAAGGGAAATGCCGAGTATCTATGTGTTAGTGAACAGCAATAGATACTATATGGATCTAGAAGTTCATGAGATGAACTTGTAAATATTCCACTCATTGATGACAAGTCCGGAATCCTTGATCATGCAATGTGGCTAAAGGTTAGCAAATGGAATACTAGATCGCATATTGCGGCAACTCCATCTCTTACATGTGACGTACAGCGAGGAGATGTGAGACATGCAATTTGTACAGACTTTGGCAAGGTGTTGTCATTTCTCACTATGTTGGCACTAGAGCACAGTAACATGTGGGACATGTTTGAAGATCACTATGAATATGATTCATGGGTGATTGGCTCGCAGTGCAAGTGGGAGTCTGTTGGTATGTATGCCCTGAGAGCCAATCATGTGATGATTGATGGGATACATTAAGATTGATTTGATAAACATCAAAGGCAAGATTCCAATTCATTCTGGTTCAATCATATGAGATAGTGATAGAACAGATTGAATGTCTAGAGAATGACAGTACTCAATGACGTATGCCTTCAGGTTCAGGACCTGAATGATGAGATCATACAGATGCTAAGAGTTTGTACATTCTTGTTATGTCCCTAGTCGGATGTCATAGTGGAAGGTAGATAGACAACTATGACACACAAGACTGAATTGTGGTATTGGTTGATGACAGAATCTCATTAGTCATGATATAGAAATATCAAACCAAACACATAGGTACTTGTTAGAGAATAAGGTACCGGACAGACCCACCGTGAGTTTGACACATGGAACCATAAGATGGTAGTCACAGTCAGTACTCACAGTGATGGTGGTGAGTGTGATTCTTAGACCTGAAATCACTGCACTCAACACATGTCATTCGGCACACTTTGACATCATCAAACGCAGTCCTGAAACATGGGTTGTTATAAAGGTGATGATTGGGTGGCTTTGACACATGGGGCTTTTGAGGGGCGAGTGATAGATATGGGATTTGTCCCTCCTGAGGGAGTTTGATATCCATGGCCACTTGATGAGTAGGATTGAGAAAGGCGTGCACGCATGTGTGAGTCAATATGTGATACTGATGTCGTACATATCTCTTCCAATCTACTCTGAGATCAAGAAAGTGAGTGAACGTTGACAGGATGACAGATCCATGCCTCGAGTTCATTCAGGATATCAGTGACAAAGGAATTATACACTCGTTGTAACACCATTCACGGATTGTAGGATGAAAGTTGTTCTCCAACTTTCTACTTTCACTTGGGTAGCATTGATGTGTGACTAGGCACCGCTCTGTGCTTGTGAAGCCATAAGTGTTATGGACTTTCACTGCCAACGTGAAATGGACCTGCAGGGTCACACACATAGGATTTAACCTGGAAGAGGAGTTTTTCCACAAGCAATGTTTAGATTGATTACTAAAGGAGTTTAGTAGTTCAATTAAACACTCAATCAGTCGATGGCTCAATATTGTATGGTTCAAGATGTTGGACGCATTGATTGGAGTATCGGATTGATTGAAATCGCATTTGACTGATTCTGCACAATCTGCACTCCCAACTGGTCAGTTCATGTGATGAACCGGTCGGCTGAGGTTGCTGAACCGGTCGGCTCAAGGGTTGAGTTGATCGGCTCATGCACAGTGTGAAACAATTGGTTCAAGTGTTGAACCAATCGGTTCAACTGGTGCAATCGAGCAACTTGGGAAAGTAGGATTGGTGCGAATTTGCCTTTCGTTTCGATTTCTAATTTGATTGGAAATAGGATTTCCAATTTGATTGGAAATAGTATTGGTATTTCGATGCCAATTGGGAAAGAAACAAGGAAAGTCAATTTGAACCGGATTAGGACCATGAACCGATCGGTTCAGGGCACCAACCGATCGGTTGGACTGCCCCAAACGGTCGGCTCATGTCCAACCGACCGGTTCAGTGGGTGAACCGACCGGTTCAGCCATGAACCGATCAGTTCAGGTTGCGAGATGGTTGCTTTTTGTGGAAAATCCCGAACCCTTCTACTCCTGCTTTTAGTCCCGCATTGCCCGAGATGGAGAACCCTGTCCCATGACTCTCCTATAAATATAGGGGTACTTGGGGGCTTCTCACAGTTTAGCTCAGTGCAACCAGTTGCTCTATGAGTTGTCGTTCTCTCTGGTTTTGGTAACCGTGAGAGAGCCCGAGCAAGTGCTTCCCGCAAAAGGGAGGTGCAGCAAGGGAAAGACAACTGCAGTTGCAACAGGAGGCAGGAGAGCGTGTAGGCGACTAGTACGTCTATAGGAGGATGCGACTCCTTCCACTTCCTTGTGAGACAAGGAGTGTGGAGTTCCAGGTGGTCTGTGTGGACTACTACAGAGGTGGGAGGACACTGCCGCTTTGGAGGACAACTGTCATCCGACAGTCCGGTTCGAATAGGAGTTGTGAGTCCCGGTGCGACCAGGAGCTGCACAGACGCCGTCGAAGTCCGGAGTTGAAGACCGCGCATTGCGCGAGGCATTGTCGCCGAGCAAGCCTCGGGACAAGGTATGATTCCGCAAACCATCCTTTCCTATTACATAGAGGTTGACGTGTTTCCTCAGTATGGGTTGGGGGAGAAAATTTTTGTTTCCGCTGCCTTCTCTGTCTCCCCTAAAACCCAACACTTACTTGGCTGAGCTATTGTTCCTTTGATTACTACTTCTATGTTTGAGTATTCTACGCTAACAAACCATCCATATAATATACAAAAATCCATTATGCAACCTAATGTTGACATAATGGATAAAGGAACCTAAAAATGCTTTGTACAAAACAATGTCGTTAAGTGTTCTTACTTTGTTTCTTCTTCATCACTGTGATCATATTTCTATCTTAGCAAGCTTTTTATTACTTTTAAATTGTTTACATGTATTTTCATAGAGTACTTAATGATTTAACATTAATATGTTTTGCTTATCAAATTTTTAGCTACCAAATGAAGATTCGTTGCACTCAAGCTCTACTCTATGAAATGAAACACCAATGGGATGCTTGAAATATAAATGGGTAGATGTCTCTTATCTCCATGTTTAGTATCTCATTATTTATTTGGTTTGTTTTTATCTTTTTTTATATATTGCTTGGGTGAAACTATGTGTCATTCTATGTACGAGCACTCAATCTCTAGTTCCATTAACTCTGTATTCAGTGGGAGTAGGAGGAGGGTAACAAATGGTTCTGTAAAAAAATTTCCCCTGATTTTATGATAAGTTGCCAAAGTGCATTGGTCATGTCAATGTATTTTATCACTTCCTTGTAGTCACTCTTATTGGATTCAAGATGGTTTAGAGAGAGCAGTTTGTACAAGATATGTTTCTCAATTAGTTAAAAAATAATTATAGATATATACTTAGACCTAAAATACTGTAAGTATTTACTGTTTGTACTAGTGAAATAAGTAACCATGTTTTTAAGGAAACAAATGAGATATTCTATTGTGTTTAAGAAAATTAGATATACCATTTTTAGTGGGAAAATACATGGATTTCAATTTCCTTCTATGTTTAGTATATAAGTTTAGATCTCAGATGAATATTTCTTTTACCTTATTTTCATAAAAATATATTAAGGGACACACATAATGAAAGAAAATGATTTAATATAAAAAATATTAATTTATGATTCCAAAATGTATTTTTTTATCAAGAAAGAGATGAAATATAACATGAAGTATTATTTGTGCCATTCAATACATTATAGTTTGTAATAGTATGTGCACTATAAAAATATATTGAAATTTTGATTTATAATTAAAATGTCAAGTGGCTACATGATAAAAAAGGATTAATAGTCTTCAACTTCAAGTAGCTACATTTTGAACATGATATAGAATAACCATGTGTTTAATAAGTATATCTTATATTACATCAATATAAATACTTCATTTGGGTACTTACAAATATTTATCTATTCTTCACATAAGAAAATGATTGAGTCATTACATGTGTGTAGAATGCAAAAAAAAATATTGCACAAGTAATTAGTTAATTACATGTTCCATTTAATGCAACAGTTGCATATTGATCAAGGACTTATTATGAAAATCCTACATCAATTAAATATTGTAAGTACCTTATCCAATTGTTAACCTAAAATTTGAAAATCACAATTCTCAACTATCTGGTGAACCCGATCAAATCTAACTTTTGCTATACTCTGATGTGTATATTTATAGAAATTGATCTGAATTCCATATAGAAGGATTCAATCTTATTCATATTTTTAGATTAGTTTAACTTTTATTTTTCTTGAAATGAAAATTTAATTATGTTACACATATTTTAATAAACAAAAAACTCATGTATCTATACAACCCATGACAGGACAACATTTTTCTCATTTGAAATAGGAGGGAAGTAAGAAAAAATAAATCATTTTACTCATAACTTTCAACCCATAATTATTTTTTATGAAATAAAAAACATTAGATTTCTTAAAAAACTTTCTAAAAAGATCAATACAGACATATTTTTCAAAAATAATATAAGAGAAAATTAATATTCATATTTTGGGGTACAATACCCTATATTTTGTGGTACAATATCCGTTAGGATAGAGTAACATTGACACCTAATCATTCATATTGTACCCCAAAAGGGAGTAATGTATCCTAAAAACATGAGTTTTGTACCCGTCGAATATAGTATCAATGTTTTGAGATACACTATTCATATTTTGGGGTATATTGTTTTCATTTTGGTGGGGACAATATCATAGTTTATTTGCTGATAATTGTATCCAAAATATAAGTATTGTATCCCAAAATAGGAGGTATTGTGCCCCAAAATACTGGTCACTTATATTTTTTTCCAAAAGGATGTCAACATTAGTTTTTTTGGAAAGTATTTTTTTTTTCAAAGAATCTAATGATTTTTTATATCATCAAAAAAACCATCAAAGATGAAAAATTATAAATAAAACAAATTTCTTTCTCTTCTTTGTTACTCTCCCTATTTAAATCCATATCTCCTTTTTTATCTCCCCTCATTGTGGGCCATTTCTGTATATAAAACACAAATTCCAATGAGTGGGTAGAGAGCCAGGTATACGGCTACTGTCCAAACTTAGTTGGGGTTCGTTGTATTCTTTTTAAGGTCACTGCATGCATTTAATAGTGGTGTAAAATAATTAACAATATTGAATTACTTGTCTCCAAAACATATATTGTCACTGGATGGAGATGGTTGTAGGCATATGGGAGACAAGTGATGATAACAATGTGCTCCCTATGTGCTAAGGAGATCTTCCCATATTTGGAATTCTCCCCAGATAATTTTGTAAATGTATCTCCGATCTATAATTCGATTGTCAGTCATCATATAGTCATCACCATGCTTCATTTGCTAGGCACCTTATTTATGTTGATCGCATTGTCTTACGGTTAAATCCCTTTGTCTTATACCGTTTGTGATATTGACGTATTCATTACATGATTTTGTTTAGCATTTAGCTCATGCTTTGATTTCATAAATTCCGTTTGTCTTATCCTATTTTGCTCGGGCCTCTGAAGAAGCGCTTATTTTAGAAATGCTAGTTAGATACCCCCAATGACGTGGCTGGTTCTAGCATTTATTTTTAGTTGGGTAAGGTCCAACAGTGACCGGCAAAAAAGATTCCTCGTTATTAAAAAATTATAATCTATTTAAAATTATAATCTATTTTATCAGTATGATTTTATTCATATCTCTGACCAAATATTGACTAGTGACCGTGCTTGACCCAACACAAACAGCTTGTTGGCACGAACAAGAGTGGTGAAGTTATCTCCCTAGCCTCTGTCTATATGACACTACTTTTCTCATCTCCTAATAATATTATAAATTCATGCCACTTACATTATAGACTATAATAATTTTCACAGTGTGCTATCTAATATTAATGCAATGAATATGATATATAAGACCCATACTACAGTAGATATGGTGTTCCGTTGTAATGGAAAGTATAGCGAAATAATTAATTGCTATAGCGACTCGCTCTGCTCTCGAACACGACATAGTATATTGCAACCCATTACGTGGGCCAATGCATTATTGTTTGGCAGGAGCTGTGGGCTAATCGTTAATCAGTTTGTTGTGATGGAGCTGGCGAACGCGTTTTGGGTCATAAAAATAAGTGTAAGTGGGCAAGCAAATCTAGTGTTCGCTTGGATGAATCATTAGTCAGCAACAAAAGTAATTGCGAATGTCATATCCCACCCAATACAGATTACAATACAGATTATTAGAAGTGTTTAATTTTTTTTCTAATTCCTTTTAATTTTTTTACAAAAATTTTTGTTGTCTTCTGATTCTTCCTTAGTCTAGATTCCATCTCAAATGTACGCATACAGTACTTGTAAAATGTATTATTAGTACTCTACGTAAGTCACTGTACATTTTGTATTATAATATTTTTTAAAGAATAAAATATGCGCAATATGTGTAAAATTATTATTAGTATTGTACATCCTACTATACGTCTTGGACTATAATATTGTGTTGTACTTCTATACTATCTAATATGGTTGTTAGGACTGTGCTTCTAATACAATGTGTCTATTAGTACTGTACGTACATAATTTTGTAAACCCTACTTTCTGAATGTATAAAATTTGATTGTTAGCACCGTACTTAATGTACAATGAGGTCCTTAGTACCATACTTTTTGTATGATATTGGAAATAATAACACAACGATGCGCTCCAGTAGGATTGACGAAAGCTGAGAAGCGGACGTACTGTACTTCGACAGAATAGAGGTGAAGAAAGGAGTTGTAAGAGAGAAAAAAATGAATTTTTGAAATTGGGACTGGAGAGAGAACTTTGACACTCTTTAACTTCTGCATGGACTTAATTGGTGTGAAATTAATTTGCATATGAGAAAATGGTTGAGTACAACCTTTTGCAAAGGGTGAGGAATTAATTTGAATGTGAAAAACTGCTCGAACCAGCCTTTTGCATACTCTTAAAAATCAAATCTATAGGTAAGTGTATTACTTACTTTGGGTAGCATTACTCTAAAGATAAGTGTAAGTGGGAAAACAAATCTAGAGTTACGCTACAGGCATCCTTCCTCACCCCCGGGCTCCCACCCGATTCTTGGGAATTGTTGATTGCTGATGTGGCAGAGAAAGCAGAATAAGCAGAAATAAAGAAAGAGAAACATATTTTATGCATAACTTTTGATCTACAATGTATTTTTTAATGAATAAAAAGTAGTAGATTCATCACAAAAAATACTTTCTAACAAGACCAATGTTGACATACTTTGGAGAAAAAATTAATATGAGAGAAGTATAAAAATAGATGAGAGAAGTATCAAAAGTACAAAACTTCAAAATAAGTGTATCGTACAACAAAATACTAGTATTTCTGTATTTTAGGATATATTATGTATATTGTTACGTATATTATTCACATTTTGAGATACCTTTAGATATTGAGATGTACTAACCATTTTGGAGGTACAGTAATGAAGTTTACTTACTGACGTACCGTACCTCATGACACATGTACTGTACCCCAAAATAGAATATTGTATATATTGAGATATATTACTTCCATTTTGCAGGAAAAGTACGAAAGTTTGTACTTCAAAGCACTAGTATTGTACCCCAAAAGAAGATATTATTTGTATTGAGATGTACTGCTAGGATACCATACACATGTTCTGGGGATAGTACTCGTGAGTACAGTACATCACGTACGTGTTTCCCACAAATCGTGTACAATAATTTCTTGTTCATCTATTGATTCGGTTGAGCTAACACTAGCAATGAGTTTAGTACTGTACTTTTGAATGAAGGCTATAATACTTGTGGATTTTTGACATAATATAGAATGTGAACAAATAAGGAGTATAAATGATCAATCTGAGTACAGTACATACAATACCCTTAAATGTACTGTACTTTTATATACTTCTCTCCTCTTTTATTATACTTGTAATATTATTTTTTGTTATATTACCTCAGTCGAATCAATAGATGAACAAATAGCTATTGTACATGATTTGGAGGAAACACGTATGTAATGTACTGTACTTGCAAGTATTGTACCCAAAACATGTGTATGGTAGCCTAAAAATACGGATATTATATTTCGTTCATATTATCATTATTTCAAAGTATGTCAGTACTAGTTTTGTTAGAAAGTATTTTTTATAAAGATTCTAACACAATTTATTTAATCAAAAAATATATTCCAGATTGAAAGTTATAAACAAAATCATTTTTTTTCTTTTCTACTTTTTCATCCTTTATTACATTAATTGCTGCAGACTTTATGGGAGCAGGTCACCACTCCCATTTTCGAAAACCGGGTGAGTGGGCGGTTGGGCAGCCGACTACCTGTAGAATTTTTCCAAATCTTGTGTTCGCTTGGATGAATAATTAGCCAACAAGAAGCAATCAGCGCCTTCATCCATCACCAATAAGTGCTACCCTGACTTGGCATGTAGGCCGTAGGCGACAGTCTGCTGCTAGATACTCGTGATTCGACATCAACTAGACACCTACCTTCGTACCCATAAATGCAGTAGTGTTATTTATGTATTTTGTGTATAGACTATTCCAGTGGGCCAGCGGCGCTATATAAATCCTGGGGGCCAGCAGGTGTAAGCCTAACTGGTGCAATGGAGCAATACTTTATTGTCATATGCGATTTTTTTCCGGAGGGAGTCGTGACCTTTATCCAGTGTTGTTTTGAAAAAAAATTCTTGATATAATTGGTTATACCTGCGCCCCACCGGACGCTCGGGAAACCATAAACTGAAGCACTGACCAAGTATTGTCCCACTTGCACACAATTTTTTGCATGCAAACCAATGCAAAAGTATTTGCTTCACTGTTCCACTTCCCCACAGATCCAAAAAGTGTCTAGTTTTAACTTTTTATTGCATAGTTCCCTCCAATTTTCTAAAAATATTATATTAAAGTTCTATCGTCACCCTATAATTTATTCCCAACTTATATTCCTTCATAATTTTCTTATCTATATTGTTTCTAATATTGTAATATTATTTGTATTAAGTTTACATTTACATAATCAAAATAAAAATACACTATCTCGAAGTACACCAACATGATTGAATGATCCACATTTTTGTCACAATAATCATGTACAATACTTGTATACACCAACACATACAATATTCTTAAATACACCAATATGGTCTAATATACATCCACATTCGATGCAGGTATCAAACCAAGATTTCTCCTAAACGAACTAAGTCATATAGTACGACAAATATATACATACACTGCCGTTAAGTACACCCACATGTAGGGGCAGAACCAGAAAATGTTTGGGGGGGGGGGGCTGAGTTAGAAGGACTTAGTTCTAAATGCAACATGGGGGGCTGAGTTAAAAGAGTTTCTAAAAATATATCTTAAGTGAGATTGGAACCTGGGCAACTTGTTTAGAAAGACTAACCTAATATCAATCCAACTAGTCATTTTACTTGATATTATATCAAAAAAAGTTTTATATATTTTACATTTGCCCATGATATATAACTATAAATACATGTATATCGATTTTCGATGAGGGGCTTCTTTCCCAGTTTCCCCCGTAGACCCCCCCTGCCCACATGGCATAATGTTATACCTTTCATTATAATCAAGATATATAGTATTGTTGTACACCAGCATGGTCCAATGCTATGTGTTTTTCTACATGTACAATACTCTTGTACATCAACATGATCTAATTTTTAGATCTAATACACCAGCATGGTCTAATGCCAATCAACGTTCAATAATCTTGGAGGTCATACTCCCATATATGAGAAAATATACATGATTGCAGAGATACATTATGTACACCCAATGTACTTTGGTAAAGAGGCAATGTGTTGTTCATATAAGGTTGCAAAGATACTTCATGTATACCATTATGGTATTCATACGCCCATATATGAATAAACATACAGGGATGTGGAGATGGATGTAATGCTATAATCAACACGTACAATACCTCTATAGACACGTGTACAATACATTTATACACACATACAGTATGAGAACACATACAAGATTGTGGAGATACATAATGTGCATCCGATGTACTTTGGTCTAGAGCATTGTTTTGTTTACACAGGGTTGCAAAAATACATCATGAAAATGTATTATCTCCAATAATATGAGCAAACATACAAGGAAGCGGAGATGGACTAACTGCTACAATCAACACATATAGTATTTTTAAACACACACGTACAATATCCTTAAATACACCAATACTTTTATATTGTACAAACACATTCGGTGCGAGCATCAAACAAATCTTTATCTTGAGTACACCCACTAAACTAAGTTGTATAGTACGAAAAATATATAAGTACACCCATATAGCTTAATGTTATACGTTCCGCTACAATCAACACGTACAATACTCTTGTACACTGACATGGTCTAATATTTAGATCTTATACATCAACATGGTTTAAAAGACTGGCCATACTCCAAGTTTTCCAACTTATTAAACATGCAATCTCTCACAAGACAAGCAAGAAAATATGTCTTTTGTAGAACTCAACTTCCACACACAGTACCGATGTTCATACTCACATAATATGAACAAACATACAATGTTGCTAAGATATATCATTTTACATTGGTTTAGAGGCACTGTAATGCTGTATGGACATACTGTACGGGCATTGGATTATAAATGTATTTGATGTCCAATCAACATCTACTTTTGTCCATGTTATATCTCTCTCTTACATTAAATATACAATAATCCCATAAGATAAGAAAGCATGCTTAGATTTTTTAGAACCTAACATCCAAGTACGGTAGTAGAAAATAAATTCAGATTAGTTTAGAAAACTTCTATGTACATTTGTCCCTCTCAATTCTTAAAATTCCTCGTACAGTACGAACTTCGTCTAGTACCATCTTTTTTTTGACACTTTTTTCAACACAAAAATGTTTTAAAAAAATAGAACAATGATAATTTTCTCAAACAACTATTGTGATCATCAAACCAACAAAAGAAACGTAAGGTACCTTTCATGGCCACACAATAAAAGGCACACACAATATTGTTACAGATAACATTATATCAACTACAAAATCGCTAGTGTAATCATCAGACACAATTGACATACAACACTACCTAACTGCATAATCAATATTCATCAACACTGAAGCATAGAACCCCCAAAGTGGATGTACATCACCAGTTTGTGTGTCATGTGCACTATCATTGTCAAGAAGCTCCTCAATCTACTTAATTACTTTCCTGCACTTTTGAACATGAAAAATATTAAAAAAAGTTATTTTTGATACTTAATTTTCTAGTATAGTATTAGTTCAAACAGTAAAACAAAATATCAAACCAATTCCTTCCAAATATAGTACTTATAGGAAATGAAGAAGCAACACTTCTTTCAACAATCAACTTCAGAAACAGAACTAATTGTATGTCAATAAACTAGATCACAATCAGTGAAAGTAATAAAATGTATGTATATAATGCACGATATCTAAGAAGCTTAATCCCATTAATGCACAAAAGTACAATACTTCTAAACCTAATGTGTAGCTTTTAATTTTGTGTGGGAAAGAAGGACTACTTTTCCCATATATATCATTAATGTACCTCTAAATCTAATGTGTAACATGGCTAAAGATGTTTTTGTACAGGCATGGAAAATCAAGTTATATGTTTTATGGGGGGACATACTACAGATGATACCTCAACAAATGAATCTATCCCCATTATAGTTCTTTTTTGGGGGGAAGTGTGTATTGTGAAAGATTTAGGGCATATCATGTACTGCGCAAGTTTTGGGGAAAACACAAATGTAGAATTGTTATCCAAATAGGGGAGAATATTCTACATTGTCACATTGAAGCCACAATACCTTAATAGAACTTATTTTCCCTCAAAATTATAATTTACATTAATTAATTTAATGAACTGTAGGTCTATAACGCACAAAACCTATGAAACGTAAGTTCTATTCATCACAAAAGTACAATAATACTCACCCACTCATTCAAAATATCATAATTACAGTACATTTAGAAGCATAAACCATCTTTTTAAACTATTAAACTTCATCAAAAACATTTTGTACCTCAACCAACTTTAAACTTCATTAAAGCTAATGATAAACATGTTTAGAATGCACACCATCTGATAAGCCTAAATCATACGCATATCAAAAAGTATAGTAATTTGAAACCCAATATGCATCTTAAAAATGGGAGTGAGAAATAAATACTATTGATTCCATATGTATCACTACTATATCTAAACCAATTATATAAATACACACAACCATGTTGTCCTACATGCATGGAAAATTAAATTTTGAGGGGAAGCTCGTGCTGTGCAAGATTTATAGAGAACTTTGAAAGTAAATTTTTTTTCACATTTTAAGGAATAAAGAATACAGTGCAAGAATAAAGAAAACTACTAATACTTGTGACAATGGGAGATGAATGTAGGTTGCTTGGTTTTGACACAACTAGCGGCGAATATAGCTTCTGGGATGTTGGCATTGAGCAAAACGTAAAAAATAATCAACGATTTCTCCTACAGGTGAGGGTACAACAAAGCACTCCAGTAGGTTCAACAAGAGGTCTAAAAATAGTGTAGAAGCTCTAAGTTCTGGTACCATCTGTGGTAGAGAATGGCCTTGATGGAGGAAGCTAGGAATCAGAGGTATTATACTTGTATTGAAGTGCTAGTAGGGTGGAATAGTCAGGAGGCGAGAGGAATTGTGAGAGAGAAACTAAATTAGCAAAAATCTAGGTGCGAGAAAGGAGTTGTGAGAGAAATCATGACTCTTTGGTGACTACGGTGAATTGATTCTTATAAGCAGAAAGTGATTAACACTAGGTGTTTCGTGCACTCCTAATTTTCGGCGCGAGTTCGTCAGCAGATACTTTCCGAAGACGTATCTGGACGAGAAGATCAGTCAGTTTGAGCGTTTGCGACAAGGAACGATGAACATCACAAAGTATGAAGCCAAGTTCATGTATCTGTAGAGGTTTTGTCCTCATATGGCAGTGACAGATGAGGAGCGGATCAGACACTTTGAGAAAGGTCTGAGTGCTGAGCTGACAACCCCTGCTTCTGCGTTAGAGAACCGTGAGAGGTTTTCTACATTTGTGGAATCTGTCCTCAGGATTGAAAGGTCAGTAAGGGAGAAAAGAGAGTCCATGTCTCACAAAAGGCCTACTCAATTTCAGGGGCAAAGATTTGGTGGCTTCAAGAAGCCCAAGTTTTCATCGGCGTCAGTGATGAGAGGTTCTGGTGTACCATCGCAGTGGTCTTCGAGTAAGGGAAGAGGTTATGTTTCTTCACCATCTAAGGCACATAGTACAGCTTCAGTGGCAGTGATAGGGCCATTTAGGCCACGGTTTGATGATAGGGTATGCCATCTGTGTGGTCAGACAGGGCATTTCAGGTTGAATTGCCCGAACAGAGATGTTGAAGTGACACAACAACCGAGGAAGAATCAACAAGGGTCAGATTGATAGTAGCCTAGTGGTAGCAGAGGACGAGGATGAGGACGCGGTCAAGCGTTGCAAGTAGGATCGTCTGCTCAAGGGAGCAGAGGACGTGGACAGCAAGAAACGGCTCGAAACTATGCTATGAGTTAGCCGGAGGCGATAGTCAACCCGCGAGTAGTGACAAGTCAAATGGAGTTATTTCATTTTGATATGTCTTCTTCTTGCTTTATATCTGTTCTGGTTGACCTGGGTGCTACACACTCTTTTATCGCCTATAGTATGCTTGAAAACTGTCCTTTACCTGTTAGTCGTAAGAAGGATAGCTTGTTGTTAGAAACCCCTCTTGATGGTTCCTCGATGCTTTGAGAAGAGTGTCCATCTTGTGTCTTATCTTTTTCGGGACACTGTATACAAGTGGATCTTATACCACTTGATATACATGGTTTTGATGTCATCCTTGGGATGGATACCTCAGAGAAGTATAAGGTTGTTTTGGACTATGGTTCCAAGAAAGCTGTGTTTGATGATGCCGGAGAGAAGTGGATCTTCCAGGGAGATAGGAAGATTCTTCCGACGTGTTTAGTATTAGCTATGGTGGCAGAGAAGTTGCTACGACAAGGATGTAAGGTGTTCTTAGCTCACGTGGTGGATACCATTGTGGCTACCAAGGCAAAAGGTCCTAGTCTCGAGGAGGTGTCAGTTGTTCGAGAGTTTGCCGACGTGTTTCCGGATGAGTTTCCTGGTGTCCATCCACCCCGAGAGATTGATTTCGAGATTGATCTCGTACCAGGAACGCAACCAGTTGCATAGACACCGTATAGGATGGCTTCAGTAGAGATGGAAGAGCTTAAGATGCAGTTGCAAGAGTTGTTGGAGAAAGGTTTCATCCCACCAAGTACGTCACCTTGGGGTGCTCCAGTGTTGTTTGTCTAGAAGAAGGATGGATCGATGTGGTTGTGTACAGACTACTGGCAGTTGAACAAGGTCACGATCAAGAACAAGTACCCATTGCCGAGGATAGATGATCTGTTCAATCAGTTGCGTGGTGCTATAGTGTTTTCAAAGATCGATCTACAATCCGGTTATCATCAATTGAGGATTAAGGCGGATGACATACCAAAGTCATCTTTTAGGACGAGGTATGGTCACTTCGAGTTTTGGGCTAACCAATGCACCTGCTGCTTTCATGGACCTGATGAACAGAGTGTTCCGTCCGTTCTTAGATCAGTTTGTTGTAGTCTTTATAGATGACATCTTGATCTATAGTCAGGACAAGAAAGAGCATGAGCGACATCTTCATCTAGCGTTGACTCTCCTTCGCCAACATCAGCTATATGCCAAGTTCAATAGGTGTGAGTTCTGGTTGGAGGAAGTGACTTTCTTAGGTCATGTGATATCTGCTAAAGGAGTCAAAGTGGACCCAAAGAAGGTGGAGTCTGTTGTAGATTGGGAGCAACCGAAGACGCCGACAGAAGTTTGTAGTTTCCTGGGTTTAGCAGGATACTACCGGAGGTTTATCAAGGACTTCAGTGTGATTGCGTTGCCAATGACGAAGTTGACCAAAAAGGATGTATCATTTATTTGGAATGATCGATGTCAGCAAGCTTTCCAGAGTTTGAAGGAGAAGCTGACTAGTGCTCCGATGTTAATCCTGCCAGAGCCTGGAAAGGGCTATGTTGTTTTTTGCGATGCTTCCAAGAGAGGTTTAGGTTATGTGCTGATGCAGGAAGATCATGTGGTTTCTTTTGCTTCGCGACAGCTTAAGAAACACGAGGAGAACTATCCGACTCATGACTTGGAGTTGGCAGCGGTGGTTCATGTGTTAAATATTTGGAGACACTATATGTATGGGGAGATGTGTCAAATCTTTACGGATCATAGGAATCTGAAGTACATCTTTTCACAACATGAGTTGAACATGCGACAACGTCGATGGATGGAGTTGATCAATGATTACGACTGTACTATCGAGTATCATCATGGTAAGTCGAATGTGGTAGCTGATGCGCTTAGCAGAAAGTCTTCTTCTCTTTCTTCAAAGAAGGCACAGTTGAGTTCCCTGGTATGCCATAGACGGGATATGTTTGTTTCTTTACGATAGATGAATGTAAAGATGGAAGTTTCTTTGTTAACTGGAATTTTAGAACAGATGCAAGTCAAGCCTAGACTGAGACAGCAGGTTAAAGATGCACAACAGACAGATGATGCGGTACAGTTGATCAAATCAGAGTTCGACAATGAAAAGCATGATGGGTTCCATGAGTCCGAGGATGGGCTAGTTTGCTATCGTGATAGGATGGTGGTTCCAGATGCTGAGGATCTGAGGAAGTTAGTGCTCGAGGAAGCACACACGTCGATGTATGCTATGCATCCATGTGTCACCAAGATGTATCATAGTCTGAAGGACTTGTATTGGTGGCCCGTCTTGAAGAAAGATGTAACTGAGTCTGTGGCTAGATGTGCGGTATGTCAATAAGTGAAGGTTGAACATCAGAAACCGGCAGGTACGTTGCAACCCTTGTCGATATCGCAGTGGAAATGGGATCATATAACCATGGATTTCGTAGTTGGTCTACCCCGGACAACTAGGAATCATGATTCCATTTGGGTGATAGTGGACAAATTAACAAAGTCTGCCCATTTCCTACCAGTAAAGATGACGTATACAGCTGAGAAGCTCACTCGAGTATATGTGGATGAGATAGTACGCTTGCATGGTGTGCCAGAAATGATAGTCTCTGACATAGGTCCTTAGTTCACGAGTAATTTTTGGGAACAATTGCACAAAGCGTTGGGAACGCAGTTGAGGTTGAGTACCGCCTTCCACCTGCAGACAGATGGACAGTCTGAGAGGACTATTCAGACTTTAGAAGATCTCCTTCGAGCTTGTGTGTTGCAGTTCTTAGGCAGTTGGGATGTGCATCTCAGTTTTATAGAGTTTGCCTACAACAACAGTTATCAGTGGAGCATTGACATGGCTCCCTACGAGGCTTTGTATGGAAGGAAGTGCAGATCTTCTTTGTGTTGGTACGAGTCTGGTGAATATCAGCTTTTGGGTCCTGAGTTAGTACATCAGACGACAGAAAAGATCAAAGTGATACAACAACAGTTGAAAGCGGCACAGGACAGGCAAAAGTCTTACGCAGACAATCTCCGACGACCTTTAGAGTTCCAGGTAGAAGACAAAGTGTATCTTAAAGTCTCTCCATGGAAAGGTGTGCTAAGGTTTAGTCGGAAGGGTAAGCTAGCACCCAGGTATATGGGGCCTTACCCAGTTATATCACGTGTTGGCAAGGTAGCTAACGAGTTAGAGTTGACTCCAGAGTTGCACATGTTACATCCAGTGTTCCATGTCAGTATGCTGAAGAAAAGTCATCCAGATTCGGGAACAGTGGTACAACTAGTTGTAGTTGAGCTTGATGAAGATGTGACCTACGAGGAAGGTCCTGTGGCGATCCTTGACATAAGGGTTAAGAAGCTAAAGAGGAAGGACCTAGTTCTTGTGAAGGTTCTTTGGCATCATCGTGGCGTTGAGGAAGCCACGTGGGAGCTTGAGGAAGAGATGAGGGGGAAGTATCCCTCACTTTTCTCTTCAGATTTCGGGGACGAAACCCCTTGAAGGGGGTTAGCTTGTAAGGACCCTGACCTTCATTTAGGGTTTGCCCTATTTGCTTTGCTTAACCTTGATGCTTTGTTGCTTGCTAATCACCTTTAGTGGTGATTAGGGTTTGGTTGTGCTTTGTTGAGAGTTGGAGGTGCTACTTGCAAATAACCCAAGTCTAGGGTTTGTGGACAAGTTTGCCACCTTGTGAGGTGTTCCTCTCTCTTCTTGCTTCCTCTAGTGTTGAGGGGAAGGTTTGGGCTCATTGCTTGAGTTCCTTTGGGCTTGGTTGAGCTTGTTGGGCCTTGTGGTGCCTTGCTTTTGTTCCCTTTGGGCCTTGTGTCGGACAAGTGTGGTTGTATCGCCTAGGGCTGTGTCGCCCAGGGGTGTATCACCCATGCTGGAGGTGTGTCCCCCATGGTGTTGATGGTGTGTCGCCCATGACCTTTGACCAAGCTTTGACCTCATTTTTGTCACCCCTAGTGGACACTTGGTGCTTGACGGTTGCATGTAGCAATGACCTTGGACATGTGTTTAGGGCTTGCTAGAGTGGTGGCTTGTGCTCTAGGACAAGTGTCCCTAGGTGAGCGACACCTTGCTTGGTTCTACCTTTTTTTCTCCTCCCTTCCCTTCTATATAGGTGTTTCCTTTCCCTTGCTAAGGATCCCTTTAGTTCCTTAGTTTCTTCTCTACCTTGGTGCACGACACACCCTTCTCTTTTACAATTTGGTGGTCGATACCCTTGGAGGAGCTTTCTTGGTGGCCGATACCCTTGGAGTCTCCTTCTTCCTTGCTTGGTGGTGCTTGGAGGTAGGAGCTTGGAGCTTGCTTAAGGTAGGTTACATAACTCCTTACCCTAACTACACTATCTCCTTCTATGACCTTGTTTATATGTTGTTAGATTAGTATCTTGCTTAAGTATCCATGTTGGCCGATCCTTGTGATCTAGGGTTTCTTGGTGAGCAATACTCCTTTCTCTCCTTAGTCTAGAGGAGTGAGCTTGAGCCCCTAGTATCATGGGCAACACCCCTCTTTCTTAGTCGATTGAGGTGAGCTTGTGTTATAGTTGCTTGAGCAACACCCTCCTCTCACCATGGACTAGAAGAGTGAGCTTGGTGATAGTGGTGAACCTTCTAGGGTTGATCCTTGTGTTTCCCGTTTGGTGATAGATGATGTGTAAGACCCCTCTTTCTCAGTTGATTGAGGTGAGCTATCTTCTTGATCCTTTAGGGTTTGGTGCCCTTGTGCTTGAGGTTGATGATGAGCTTGGGGAGGTGTTGCCCGATAGCCCTCTTGACCTAGACCCTTGGACGATATGTTATGATGGTGATGGACGATACCCCTTGTCTCAGTGACAGGCATCACACCTTCACCCTGCCTTGTGACGGCCGATAGGCCTTGGGTGGTTGGTTGACGATAGGTCTCTTGTTGCTTGGTTGAGCTACATCTTTGGACGTTGCTAGTGGTCCTCTGATGGGCATCACGATTAGCCTTTTGTGTGTCGGCTGACAGCTACCCCTGACGGGCGTCGTACGTTACCTTGATGTCTGACACAGACTGTTGCCCGATAGGCTTGAGTGCACGACACCGCGTCGCATGTTTTGCTTCCTTGCTTAGCTGCACGCCTTGTTGCTGTTGCCTTTGGTGGTAACACTGTGTTGCACGATATCATGTTGCACGACACACGTGACGCCGCGTTGCATGACTGCACGTTGGTGCTGGCTGTTATGGTTGGGTGATAGGGTGAGCCCTGCCCGTTACAACTTATAGTGAGGGTTCCTGGTGCTTTTAGTGAGAGTCCTGCCCCTCATATAAATCGACATGTTGAATGGTAATTGATATGTTAAAGCTTGTTTATGTAACACACATGTCTTTACCCATGAATGTGACCATCATGATATGTTGTATAATGCTAAACAAATGGTAATCATGTAATATGGTTTGATTAATGATGTGTCTTATGCATATGATCACAAGTTCAGGCTTAATTTATAAAGTATATAATCTTTAATGTCACCCTATGTTGATAAGCATGGTCTTTCTGTTAAGCCTATAATTATTGGGTACACTAACCATGCAGGTGATGCATAGCCAAGTAAAAGGCTATGAGGTATATATGATGAGTAACATTGCTTTGATAGTTACTATTGATGGTGAGATAACATGTATGACATGTTTGGCTAAAGTACCTGGGGATTGCTATCCCATGATGATGATGTAAGCCTTGAGAGGTAGTGGCAATATATGATGAGGGATTGAGATCCCATGGCAATGAGATGATCCTTGAGATGGATCTAGATGATTGGCAAGATGCCAAGTGATAACATGTAACATGGATCCTTGTGATGGATCAGGATGATGTTGATTACAATAAAATCATAACATTGAGTTTTATGTTGTTTATTTCCTGTTATAGTTTACATGTTATATAACTTGGTTGAATCTTGCAATCCATATAAAAGATACTAATTAATCACAGTGCAATATATCATGTAGCTTCCCTAGCCATAGATCTATCATCGTCAGGAGCTGGTGATGGTGAAACGGGTTCTCCTATGGGTTAACCCGGAGCGCATATTGTTGAGTATGCGAGGTTTCTCCCAGCTTAAAGTGAGGAGGTAAGAGTGCAACTTCGGTTGTAGACTCCAGGGTGTAGATTCAGGCCCGTAGCCCAAGTATGTGAAGAGCATGGTGAATAGGCCCATGGCTCAGGATATGTGATATAAGGAGCATGAATGCGTTCATAACTTAGAGCACGGTGAACAAGCCCGTGGCTCAGTTTCACTAGCGTCGATACCTGTACCGAGGCGGGCTAGGCAGAGGGTAGCCTGACCCTGTGGCTAAGACCACTTCAGCATGAGACTGCGGTCCTGCTTGTGTTGTACTCGTGCACTGACCACGAGGCGGGAGGTCGTGGAGTCTGGCTCTTCCATTTGACCTTGTATGGAACCGGCTCCAGGTTTCACAGCCGTTGGTTGGATTTGAATGGTACAGTTCACTTCCTTAGGGCATTAGAATACGTAATTTAGCCGTATAATATTTACTGCTTAAGAAAAAATACAAAACATTGGTTGAGGCCTTACTTGTGTAGTTAATCTTGTTATATCTTGCAGTTACTTATATGTTCCTCATGTTATGTGGCAATATTTCTTATCTTGTTAATCATGTTCCATAAAAGAATTGGTTATATGCCTTCCGTACATCTGGTAAGCTTGTCGGTACGAATAGCTTTACTTTACATAAACTGCTCTTGTTATACCTCTTATCAGTTATCTACTGTTGTTGCTTTATCTTTCTGAGGTTCTGAAGTTTCGACGGGGAGTTATGTTTCTTGCTGGGACTGTGTGTCTCACCCCACTGGTTTACACCCTTTTTAGGTGGTCGAGCTAGACGTGATGGTGGTCGTGGAGTAGCGGCCGAGCAGCAAGAAGAGCAGTAGAAGGCAAGCGATGGATATGCTGCTGTTTTGGATGTTTTGTAGTAGAGTCTTAGAGTCATCCCTGTACTCTCAGGTCCTTGGAGGTGTTTGACATTGTTTCACAATGTGTAATCGTTGATGTTTTGTATATCCTGTTGTTGGCCGGATGTGGGCCTTTATGTATGTATAAATAGGTGATGAACTCATGTGATGGTTAGACAACTGTCCCTCTAAGCTGTGGACACGTATCAGATCTTGTATATGTTTATGTAACCTGTTTCCTTGCAGGATGAGGACTTAAATGTAATAGTTTCTCAATTTATCAGCTTTCCACAACTGGTTTTAATTCACCCATATTTTTGATAATCTACAGTTTATGGTGATTTCCGCATGTTTTCGCGTAACACCTCGCTGTTTGCGTGATAGTGGGATGTGTTGTCACAAGTTTTTGTATCAAAGCTCTAGGTTCGCTGAGTCTACAAGGATTTAGGACTAGGTTGAGTATGTTCTTGTGAGTTTTCCAGGTTTTCTTACAAACATCTTCTGCCCTCAGCGGAAGAACAACCAAGATGTCTGGAAACCATGAAGAACATGCTCCTGAGCATAGTGATACTGCATCAGTTGATGGAGCTATAGGTCAGGCACATGAATATCGGGTGCCTGAGGTCCCCCAACCTAACCCAGCCATTCTTGAACATCCTACCTACCAACATATTATGGGGCAGATGATGGCTATGATGAATCTCATGGTTGAGCGATTGCCAGTGCCTTCTCCGAGAGCACAGGCTCCCCATGGAGAAGCATCGGGTATTGGGAATACCTTTGAGCGGCTTCGCCGAGTCAGAGCTTCAAATTATGCTGGAACGGATGATCCAACGGATGCAGATCTGTGGCTGACAAGTCTTGAGAAGGCTTTCTGGATCCTCGACATCCCCGAAGCAGACAAAGTAAAGCACATTGTCTACCTTCTGAAGGGTAGTGCTGGTCACTGGTGGACCATCGAGGAAGAGAAGCGGCCTGGTGAGGTGATCTGTTACGAAGTTTTGCGGCGCGAGTTCGTCAGTAGATACTTTCCGAGGACGTATCTGGATGAGAAGATCAGTCAGTTTGAGTGTTTGCGATAAGGAACGATGAACATCACTGAGTATGAAGCCAAGTTCATGGATCTGTTGAGGTTTTGTCTTCATATGGAAGTGACAGATGAGGAGTGGATCATACGCTTTGAGAATGGTCTGAGTGCTGAGTTGACAACCCCTGCTTCTGCGTTGGAGAACCGTGAGAGGTTTGCTACATTTATGGAATCTGTCCAGAGGATGAAAGGTCAGTAAGGGAGAAAAGAGAGTCCATGTCTCACAAAAGGCCTGCTCAGTTTCAGGGGAAAAGGTTTGGTGGCTTCAAGAAGCCCAAGTTTTCATCGCTGTCAATGATGAGAGGTTCTGGTGTACCGTCGGAGTGGTCTCCGAGTAAGGGAAGAGGTTATGTTTCTTCGCCGTCTAAGGCACATAGTACAGCTTCAGTGGCAGTGACAGGGCCATTTAGGCCACGGTTCGATGATAGGGTATGCCATCAGTGTGGTCAGACTGGGCATTTCAGGTTGAATTGCCCGAACAGAGATGTTGAAGTGACACAGCAGCTGAGGAAGAATCAACAAGGGTCAGATCGACAGTAGCCTAGTGGTAGAAGAGGATGAGGACATGGTCAAGCGTCGCAAGCGAGATCGTCTGCTCAAGGGAGCAGAGGACGTAGACAGCAAGCAATGGCTCGATTATATGCTATGAGTCAGCCGGAGGCGATAGTCAACCCACAAGTAGTGACAGGTCAGATGGAGTTATTTCATTCTGATATGTCTTCTTCTTGCTTTATATCTATTCTGGTTGACCCGGGTGCTACACACTCTTTTATCGCCTATAGTATGCTTGAAAACTGTCGTTTACCTGTTAGTCGTAAGAAGGATAGCTTGTTGTTAGGAACCCCTCTTGTTGGTTCCTCAATGCTTCGAGAAGAGTGTCCATCTTATGTCTTGTCTTTTTCGGGACACTGTATACAAGTGGATTTTATACCACTTGATATGCATGGTTTTGATGTCATCCTTGGGATTGATACCTTAGAGAAGTATAAGGTTGTTTTGGACTGTGGTTCCAAGCAAGCTGTGTTTGATGATGCCGGAGAGAAGTGGATCTTCCAGGGAGATAGGAAGATTCTTCCGACGTGTTTAGTATCAGCTATGGTGGAAGAGAAGTTGCTACGACAAGGATGTGAGGCGTTCTTAGCTCACGTGGTGGATACCTTTGTGGCTACCAAGGCGAAAGGTCCTAATCTCGAGGAGGTGTCAGTTGTTCGAGAGTTTGCCGACGTGTTTCCGGATGAGTTTCCTGGTGTCCCTCCACCCTAAGAGATTGATTTTGAAATCGATCTGGTACCAGGAACACAACCAATTGCACAAACACCGTATAGGATGGCTCTAGTAGAGATGGCAGAGCTTAAGAAGAAGTTGCAAGACTTGTTGGAGAAAGGTTTCATCCGACCAAGTACGTCACCTTGGGGTGCTCCAGTGTTGTTTGTCAAGAAGAAGGATGGATCAATGCAGTTGGGTATAGACTTTCGACAATTGAACAAGGTCACGATCAAGAACAAGTACTCGTTGCCGAGGATAGATGATCTGTTCGATCAGTTGCATGGTTCTACAATGTTCTCAAAGATCGATCTACGGTCCGATTATCATCAGTTGAGGATTAAGGTGGATGACATACCAAAGTCAGCTTTTAGGACGAGGTATGGTCACTTCGAGTTTGTGGTTGCGTCGTTCGGGCTAACCAATGCACCTACTGCTTTCATGGACCTGATGAACAGAGTGTTCCGTCCGTTCTTAGATCGGTTTGTTGTAGTTATAGATGACATCTTGATCTATAGTCAGGACAAGCAAGAGAATGAGCGACATCTTCGTCTAGCATTGACTCTCCTTCCCCAACATCAGCTATATGCCAAGTTCAGTAAGTGTGAATCTGGTTGGAGGAAGTGACTTTCTTAGGTCATGTGATATCTACTGAAGGAGTTATAGTGGACCGAAAGAAGGTGGAGTCTGTTGCAAATTGGGAGCAACCGAAGATGATGACAGAAGTTCATAGTTTCCTGGGTTTAGCAGGATACTACCAGATGTTTATCAAGGACTTCAGTGCGATTGCGTTGCCAATGATGAAGTTGACCAGAAAGAATGTATCATTTGTTTGGGATGATTGATGTCAGCAAGCTTTTCGGAGTTTGAAGGAGAAGCTGACCAGTACTCCGGTGTTAATCCTTCCAGAGCCTGGAAAGGGCTATGTTTTTTTTCCTGTGATGCTTCCAAGAAAGGTTTAGGTTGTGTGCTGATGCAGGAAGATCATGTGGTTTCTTTTACTTCGCGACAACTTAAGAAACATGAGGAGAACTATCCGACTCATGACTTGGAGTTGGCAGCGGTGGTTCATGCGTTAAATATTTGGAGACACTATCTGTATGGGGAGGTGTGTCAAATCTTTACGGATCATAGGAATCTGAAGTACATCTTTTCACAGCATGAGTTGAACATGTGAAAACATCTATGGATAGAGTTGATCAATGATTATGACTGCACTATCCAGTATCATCCTGGTAAGGCGAATGTGGTAGCTGATGCGCTTAGCAGAAAGTCTTCTTATCTTTCTTCAAAGAAGACACAATTGAGTTCCCTGGTATGCCATAGACGGGATATGTTTGTTTCTTTGCGACAGATGAATGTACAAATGGAAGTTTCTTTGTTAACTGGACTTTTAGCACATATGCAAGTCAAGCCTACACTGAGACAGCAGGTCAAAGATGCACATTAGACATATGATGCGGTAAATTTGATTAGATCAGAGTTCGACAGTGAAAAGCGTGATGGGTTCCATGAGTCCGAGGATGGGCTAGTTTGCTATCGTGATAGGATGGTGGTTCCAGATGCTGATGATCTGAGGAAGTTAGTGCTCGAGGAAGCACACACGTCAATGTATGCTATGCATCCAGGTGTCACCAAGATGTATCATAGTCTGAAGGACTTGTATTGGTGGCCCGACTTGAAGAAAGATGTAACTGAGTTCGTGGCTAGATGTGCGGTATGTCAGCAAGTGAAGGCTGAACATCAGAAATTGGCATGTACATTTCAACCCTTGCCGATACCACAGTGGAAATGGGATCATATAACCATGGATTTTATAGTTGGTCTACCCCAGACAACAAGGAATCATGATTCCATTTGGGTGATAATGGACAGATTGACGAAGTCTGCCCATTTCCTACTAGTAAAGACGACGTATATAGCTGAGCAGCTCGCTCGAGTATATGTGGATGAGATAGTACACTTGCATGGTGTGCCAGCAACGATAGTCTCTGATAGAGGTCCTTAGTTCAGGAGTCGTTTCTGGGAACAGTTGCACAAAGCGTTGGGAACGTAGTTGAGGTTGAGTACCGCCTTCGACCCGCAGACAGATGGATAGTCTGAGAGGACTATTCAGACTTTAGAAGATCTCCTTCAAGCTTGTGTGTTGCAGTTCTTAGGAAGTTGGGATGTGCATCTCAGTTTGATAGAGTTTGCCTACAACAACAGTTATCAGCGGAGCATTAACATGGCTCCCTATGAGGCTTTGTATGGAAGGAAGTGCAGATCTCCTTTGTGTTGGTACGAGTCAGGTGAATATCAGCTTTTGGGTCCTGAATTAGTACAACAGACGATAGAAAAGATCAAAGTGATACAACAACAGTTGAAAGTGGCACAGGACAGGCGAAAGTCTTACGCAGACAATCGTTGATGACCTTTGGAGTTCCAAGTAGGAGACAAAGTGTATCTTAAAGTCTCGCCATGGAAAGGTGTGCTAAGGTTTGGTTGGAAGGGTAAGCTAGCACCCAGGTATATGGGGCCTTACCCAGTTATATCACGTGTTGGCAAGGTAGCTTACGAGTTAGAGTTGCCTCCAGAGTTGCACATGTTACATCCAGTGTTCCATGTCAGTATGCTGAAGAAAAGTCATCCAGATTTGGGAACAGTGACACAACCAGTTGAAGTTGAGCTTGATGAAGATGTGACCTACGAGGAAGGTCCTGTGGCGATCCTTGACAGAAGGGTTAAGAAGCTGAAGAGGAAGGACCTGGTTCTTGTGAAGGTTCTTTGGCATCATAGTGGCATTGAGGAAGCCATGTGGGAGCTTGAGGAAGAGATGAGGAGGAAGTATCCCTCACTTTTTTCTTCGGATTTCGGGGACGAAATTCCTTGAAGGGGGTTATCTTATAAGGACCTTGACCTTCGTTTAGGGTTTGCCCTGTTTGCTTTGCTTAACCTTGATGCTTTGTTTCTTGCTAATCACCTTTAGTGGTGATTAGGGTTTGGTTGTGCTTTGTTGAGAGTTGGAGGTGCTACCTGCAAATAACCCAAGTCTAGAATTTGTGGGCAAGTTTGCCACCTTGTGAGGTGTTCCTCTCTCTTCTTGCTTCCTCCAATGTTAAGGGGAAGGTTTGGGCTCGTTGCTTGAGTTCCTTTGGGCTTGGTTGAGCTTGTTGGGCCTTGTGGTGCCTTGCTTTTGTTCCCTTTGGGCCTTGTGTTGGGCAAGTGTGCTTGTGTCGCCCAGGGGTGTATCTCCCATGCTGGAGGTGTGTCACCCATGGTGTTGATGGTGTGTCGCCCATGACCTTTGACCAAGATTTGACCTCGTTTGTGTCACCCCTAGTGGACACTTTGTGCTTGATGCTTGCATGTAACAATGACCTTGGACATGTGTTTAGGGTTCTCTAGAGTGTTGGCTTGTGCTCTAGGACAAGTGTCCCTAGGTGGGAGACACCTTGCTTGGTTCTACCTTGTTTTCTCCTCCCTTCCCTTCTATATAGGTGTTTCCTTTCCCTTGCTAAGGATCCCTTTAGTTCCTTAGTTTCTTCTACACCTTGGTGCACAACACACCCCTCTTTTGCAAGTTTGTGCCCGATACCCTTGGAGGAGCTTGCTTGGTGGCCGATACCCTTGGAGTCTCCTTCTTCCTTGCTTGGTGGTGCTTGGAGCTAGGAGCTTGGATCTTGCTTAAGGCGGGTTACATAACTCCTAACCCTAACTACACTATCTCCTTCTATGATCTTATTTATATGTTGTTAGATTAGTATCTTGCTTAAGTATCCATGTTGGCCGATCCTTGTGATCTAGGGTTTCTTGATGAGCAATACTCCTTTCTCTCCTTGGTCTAGAGGAGTGATCTTGAGCCCCTAGTATCATGAGTAACACCCCTCTTTCTTAGTCGATTAAGGTGAGTTTGTATTGTAGTTGCTTGAGCAACACCCTCCGCTCACCATGGACTAGAAGGGTGAGCTTGGATATATTGTGCATAGATGTTTCTAGGGTTTGCTCAGATGACCTAGTTTGGTGTTGACCATGTGTGATGACCATTTAGCTTTACGCTTTTAGCAGCTACCTTGATGGGTGCTTGATCTTGGTGCCTTATATCAAAGATATTTTGAGTGCTCCATGTGTTACCTTTGTTCGAGAGCTTTTCCCTCTCTTAGGTCGAAGAGGTTCTAGAGCTTTGAGTTCCCTTCGACCATTGAGCCTTGTGGGCATGTTTCCTCTTTGACTGATGGTCCTCTAGGATCAAGTGAGTATGCATGGTTGAGATATGAAGGAAAAGTGGCACTTATGTACTTAAAAACTAATCCCTTTCATCTATCTCTACCCTTGAGTATATATAACTCCCACTTTGCATGCATATGATCCTTTTGCATCCTTTCTTCCTCTCTTCTTTCTTGGAGTTCGGCCTTTGGTGCTTGGAAGAGAAGTATCTCAACCTTGGCAAAAGGAGGTTGAACCTTGCATGTGTTGTGATCTAGGGTTGAAGCATCTTCCTTTGTTGATCCTTTGGATATACGTGCTTGGTAAGTGGTTTATCCTTCTTGATTTTGTTTTCCTTGGATCCTACCCTCTCTTTTCTTCTCTTGTCTGAACCCATGGTTCATGATGGTGGCTTTCTTAAGGAACTTCTCTCCATAGATGTCGAATTTGTAACAACCACCACCAAATCGACAGCCAAATCGTCACTAATTATGTGGAACAATCATAAGCAGCGAATTATCAAAATCACTAAAAATTAAAATCATTTTACAAAGTGATCCATTTCCTAGAAAACTCTTTAAAGGAAGAACCAAACTTTATATACATCATGGTTCACATTGTACATACTTTGTACCATCTCATCTCGAGGATAACATATAACAGTGGTTTTGCTGAAACCTATACATAAGCAACATAAAACCCTCGAGGCGTTAAGACAAAATCTCAAATTGTTCATAAAACCATCACCTACTAAATCCAAGGATCTGAGAGTACAAAGACGACACATAGGATTTCTATCTACAAGACATGACAGACAGTACACTCAACCTAAGTTGTTACTACTGCCCTTGCTGCTATTTTCCTTCCTCTGTAGAATGGTATTTACCTCCTCGTGCACGCCCAACTAAAATTTGTGGATCCCACAGAGTGATACAATTGTCCCAGCGAGAGATATAACTCTCCGCCAACAATGTTATTATCACATGTAAATAGTATAAAACAGAGCAGAGGTTCTTTTATGTTAATAAGTAAGGTTAATCATTGTGGATAAGCAGTTTAGACAATTCTCATCTTTTAAAGCATTGTAATTGTTTATGATAGAGAAGTAAATCATCTATTCACCTTATAAGGAATATGAATAATATGCATATCATTTACCCATCATACTATACCAACATCTCAAGCTTATCCTGTGATAATATTATCATGTATGATATCTATAACATCCCTGACATGGGTTAAGGCTTAACCATAGAAATTTAGCTTGAGTAATTTATTTAGATTCTTTTCTTTATCTTTTAAAAAGTAATTAAGACTAAAGGAGAGCTTATGTTTCGATTTTGGTCCTATTTGAATAATGTTGAAACAATATATGCTTATTTTGGACTAAAGTGCAATTTACCTAATTTAAGCGGTAAACTTGAAAATGTTACATGATAAATGTTCCTCAAGTGTTAGAGCATCATAAGAATGAGAATGATGCTGAGGTATGTCTTCCACAAGCTTAAGTTCCAAAAATGAGCTTGTTTGAATAATGTTTGTGCTTTGAATGACTAGTTTTGGTATAATTTGCAAATTACCCAAAACCTAGGGTTGGATATGTAAAATACCACTTCAAGAATGTCCCTACAGTTTCTAGGTATCATTTAGAGAAAAGAAAAAGAAAGGGGCATCTTGTTTGAACTACTTTTGAGGAAAGATAATCTTGATAATAAAATAATCAAGATTTAAGCATAATTGAAACCCTAATTTAATTTGTAGAAAAAATAAATATATCAATTGAAGTGCCCATCAACTAAAAAGGCTTTAGTTAAAATCCTATTTTGCAAGGACGTCCAAATGCCTTGAGTTGCACCGAAATATCCTAAGGAGGTGAAGAAATCCACTCACATTTGTTAATTAAAAAGTGATGTCAACTAAAAATGGATAATATTATTATATTAATTAAGGTGCTTAAAGTGGTTGCTTTTAATTCAAGGATAAACGATAGGTTTTTGAAGGCAAGGATTTTGGCTTCATAAGAAAGGAAGGGAGGGGGCATGTGGCAAGAAAATGGATGAAATTCCTTCTACTTTCTCTCTCCTAGAAAATCAATTACATACACTTGATTTTCTCTTTACATGAAAGGCTATTTCGCAACCCACTTTCTTTCTTTGCTTTGGCCCACGACAAAGTAGCTTAGGAGTAGGAGGAGAACGTCCCCCCAAGCTGAAGGTAAGCTCCATGATCATCTTCAACCTTGAATTGATGGTTGAAATCGGATTTCAACATTGATTTTCTTCTTTTCTCCATCCAATGCTCAACCTAGGCTATTCTTTTGCATCCAAAAGTTGGAAATGAGCCTTGGCTAGTTGAAGGAGCTTCATTCACCATTAGAGACGTGTTGCTTGAAGCTTGGATTCAACTTTGAAGGTGGGTTATATAACTTGAACCCTTAAATATCATTATTGATTTCATTTCTTCATCATATGTTGATTTCTTATTCTTTCCCAAATTTCCTTTTGATTAATTGTTGAAGTCACCACAAATATCACAACAAATTTAAAAGGTTTGAAGCTTGAAGATGATGATTTCATCTTAGTACACACCTTAAGAAATATCAGGTCCAAACAGTTTCAACTTGAGACCAATCGGTCTCAAGACCGATTCAA
Source organism: Alisma plantago-aquatica (assembly GCA_963693085.1). NCBI lineage: Eukaryota > Viridiplantae > Streptophyta > Magnoliopsida > Alismatales > Alismataceae > Alisma > Alisma plantago-aquatica. The sequence continues at coordinate 120,855,906 of OY856411.1, forward strand.
ACCAAATAGTCTCATGACCATTTGGAGACACTTGCTGATGTAGTTGGATGTTGATCCAATGGTTCTAATTGATTGACTCATAATAGGTTCAGTGATGGATAATCCACTAATTACAAACTCTAATCGGGTTGAAGTGTTGAAACCCTAATTGAATAGAATCAATTTTATGGTTGATGGTCCAAATGATCTTAAGACCATTTGGGATCAAATGGTCTCAAGACCATTTGGAGGTCAAGGGATGTGATTGATGGTTGGAGTTCCAAGGGATATAATTTGATGTACTCTCAATGGTCCAATTGACGAATGATTCAATGAAGCAAACCCTAATTGATTGGTTGAAGGAAACCCTAGATGATCCTTTTGATTACAAGGTAGTTTGGACCAAACGGTCTTGAGACCGTTTGGACCGTTTGGCATCAAACGTTCTTCAAACCATTTGAGATCAAATGGTCTCAAACAATTTGGAGGTCCAATTGGTTTCAAGGTTGATTTTTCCAATCAGTTTCAAATGTTAATGGGTCTAATCAGTTTCAATGTACATGTGATCAAACTGTTTCAAGGGTTAAGTGCCCAAATGGTTTCAAAACCGTTTGGAGGGAAAACGGTCTCAACCCTAGATGCCCAAATGGTTTCAAAACCGTTTGGAGGGAAAACAGTTTCAAAACCATTTGGAGGTTGAGGGGTCAAAACTGTTTGGAGGTTCAATGCAACCAAAACCGTTTGAAGACCTAATGTGACGAAAGATCAATTAACCCCATGATTTTTAATGATGTATATCAAAGCTAATTACAATGGTTGTACCTTTAAGGTACTAGGGTGATTAGTACCCTTAGAGGGGTTAACCTTTGATGCTTATGGAAGCAATATCTCAATGCACTATGCTAACCCTAAATGTATGTACTTGAATGAAGGGTTGACCTAATCTAATCAAGCTAGAAGTAATCAACATCCTAGAGAGGATGAGAGAGAGAGGAATTCATACATGTATAATAATCATGTAGTGGTTAAGCCTCAACACTTTCAACATGAATAAAATATGTAATTCAGGGTAATATAATGAAAAACCCTAATTTCGGGTAAAGTTACATGAAACCCTAATTTGAGGAAAAGTTATAAGGAACCTTAATTCAAGATAATGATGTCTGAAACCCTAATCTAGGGTGATGCCATGTGAAACCCTAATGCAGTGATGTGATGTGGAACTCTAATCCAGGGTGATGCTATGTAATGCTATATGATACCCTAATATGAAACCCTAACGCTGATATAGGGTGAAGGTATGTGAAACCCTAATTTTGGGTTGTAGTGCATGAAACCCTAATCTTGGGCAATATGATGATAAACCATAACCTAATTTTGGGTAATGGGATGAGTATCCCTAATTGACATGAATTGGAAAACCCTAACCCTAATGAGGGAATAGTGATGCTACCCTTACATTGCATAGTGCTGATATGTAATTGATATAACTATTATCATGTGTACTAACTATGTAGGTATCATGAGATGTTGGGCATAGCCAGGTATGAGCTATGATGTTTTATTATTGGAATTGTTTTATGGGCCTTGTGAGCCATAATATGCTTTGTTGCCTAGTAAGAGGTAACAAGACATTAAATAGGCCTTGAGAGCCATGTGAGATGCTTGTGTAGCAAGTATCATGTTTACCTTGGTCAGATGACCTGAAGGTAATAGTTACTTGATAGTGGTAACCATGTTTAGTGATGAATTAAGGGTTTGAATACCCAGATCCAGCAAATATAATGATGGTGATGTTGAGGGATGTGAATTCCCAACAATGAGATAAGGGATTGAGATCCCAATGCTTTATAAAGTTTTGAAAAGTACTTGAAAGGAGTATTGTTTCTTTGTAGCATTTGTCATATTAATGTGTGTTTGAAAATTTGGCTAATGCTAAAAGAATATGGTAATGTACTTAATTAATCAAGTAAAATTTTCATGTACAAACCTGGCCATAACTCCATCATTGTCAGTAGTTGGTGATGGTGAAACATGTTTTCCTATGGGAACTCCTGTAATGCATATTTTTCAATATGTGGGAGTAATGGGCGAATATATCCTTACGCCTTATAGAAATGACTCCGGGCCATATCCTATGCATAGGAATGGTTATGGACCATATCCTAATAAGAGTATGGCTATGGGACATAACTCCCCAATACCAAGCATTGGCTACAGACCATATCCTAAAGAGAGTATATGTTACGGGCTATAACTCTATAGCGAAGTTGCTAGTATACCCTGGAAAGCTATTTAGCAGTGACACTCAATGTCCTGCATATGGTATCGTACTGACTGAGACAGATGAGGTGATGGAGTTCGGCTCTTCCATTGACTTATGTATGGAACTGATGCTTTACGTAATCGTGGTCGGTTGGAGCATGAACAGTATACTTCATCTCCTCAGGGCATAAGTATGATTGTAAAATGTAATCAACGGTGTAGTGTATTTGATTAAGAATTGAATATGGAAATCATTGGTTGATGTTACAATGCTTATTGTATCCTAAATGGATACATATTATACATGTTTTTGATATTCCTTATTAAATTGAATAGATAATTTATCGCTTTATCATTTGTAGTTGTAATGCCTTAAAAGATGATATTGCTCTATTTTGCTTAATAATGATTAAATCCTGCTATTTAATAAAGATTCCTCTATTCAACTTATTACTATTTATATGCAATAATAATGTTTCTGGTGGAGAGTTATATCTCTTGCTGGGGCAATTTTCAATTTTCTCACCCCCGTGGGATCCAACCTTTTTAGGTGGACGAGGACGAGGAGGTAGAAACCATACAATAGGAGAAGGACAACAACAACAAGGATAGTAGTAACATCTCAGGTGGAGATACAAACTGTCATAGATATGGGTCCTATGTGTCGTCTCTGTACTCTCAGGTCCTAGGAGTTAGTAGTTAGTACTTTCATGATCAATCTCAGATTTTGGTATGGAATGCTTCAAGTGGTTTTATGTTACTTGTGTATAGATTTAACCAAGCAACTGTTGTATATATTTTGAGAAGAAGAGGTACATGGTATGTACTTTGTGGACCAGAATGTATATATTCCTTTGGTTCTTGTTATAAGAGTTTCCTAGAAATGGATCTCTTTGTAAATGGTTTTAATTTTTAGTGATTTTTGTTAATCCGCTGCTAATTTTTTCTTCCGCATTAATTAATTATCCGATTTGGTGTCAGTTCGTGTCCAGTTTAGTGGTATCAGAGCTCTAGGTTCACTGAGTCTACAGAGATGGATTAAGGTTGTTGAGTCTGTTCTAGTGTCTTTCAGTTTATCTAATAGAGACTTCTGCTCTCAGGAGAAGAAGTAAAGCTTGAAGATGGCTGGATCACACGAAGAACATGCTGCTGAAACTAGTGTTGCTACACCAGGAGGAGGTGCAAGGGACCTGGATAGGGAAGAACCAGTACCTGAACACCCCCAGCTTAACCAAGATACACTGGAAAACCCATCTTTCCATACTCTGTTTGGGTAGTTTATGGCAACAATGACACATATGGCAGACAGGATGCCACCACCTACACCTAGGGCACCAACTAACAATGAGGGACATGAAGCTGGTAAGACTTTTGAACGACTTCGCCGGGTAGGAGCCACTGATTATGCTGGTACAGCTAACCCAGGAGACGCAGACATGTGGCTGACTGAGCTAGAAAAGGCCTTGAGAATTCTTAATATCCCAAAAGCTGAGAAGGTTAGACATGTAGTGTACCTGTTGAAGGGGAGTGTTGGTCATTGGTGGGCAATAGAAGAAGGCAAAAGGCCAGGTGTTGAAGTCGGATGGGAAGAATTCCGAAGTGAATACGTTAGTAGATATTTTCCCAAGACTTACCTGGATGAGAAGATTTCCCAGTTTGAGCGGATAAGGCAAGGACCACTGAATATTAGTGAGTATGAAGCTAAGTTCATGGAGCTTCTATGGTTCTGCCCGCACATGGCTACTACAGATGAAGAGAGGATGTGACATTTCGAGAAGGGTTTGAACGCTGATTTAACCACACCAGTATCTGCTCTAGAGAATAGAGAAAGGTTTGCCACCTTTGTAGAGTCAGTTAGGTGGATAGAAAGGTCCATGACTGAGAAGCGTCAGGACAATAGTAAGAAAGCATATACCCAGTTCGAAGGACAGAGGTCCGAATGTTTTATGAAACCAAGGTTTTCTGCACCACCAGAACCACCAAGGTTCAATACCCAGATGCAGTGGACGTCAGCAAGGGGTAGTGGCTGTAGTTTTCCTCCAAATAGTGCCCCCAGCACAACATCAACATCAGTGACTGGACCTTTTAGACCATATCAAGAGAATAGAACTTGTCACCAGTGTAGACAGGTAGGACATCTAGCGAGGGATTGTCCAGTTGGAAACATAGTGGAATCCCAACCACCGAGGCAGAGTCAACAAGGTCATCAGAGGAAATGGTTTTCAAGTGGCACTCGAGGATGTGGACATGCATCCCAAGCTGGCTCATCCACATCCAACAACAGGGAAATTGGTCGAAAAACAGCAACGAAAAGATTCTATGCAATGAATCAGCCAGAGGCAATGGCTAATCCACGAGTTGTGACAGGTCATATGAAATTATTTCATTCTGATATGTCTTCATCCTGCTTTGTATCTGTTTTGATTGATCCGGGTGCTACACATTCCTTTATCACTCGAGAAGTGATTCATGACTGCAATATGATTGTCAGTCATAGAGCATATAGCTTGTTCTTAGAAACTCCATTAGTTGGATATCTAGTGTTGCGGGAGGCATGTTCTCCCTGTGTTCTTTATTTTTTAGAACATAGCATTCAGGTGGATCTTATACCACTTGAGATGCATGGGTTCGACATAATCCTTGGGATGGACACCCTAGAAAAGTATAAGGTTGTCTTGGATTGTGGTTCCAAGCAAGCTATGTTCACATACAATGGTGATACATGGATCTTTTAGGGGGACATAAAGATTCTTCCAACTTATCTAGTGTCGGCTATGGTAGCTGAGAAGTTGATGAGATGAGGATGCTTCGCATTCTAGGCACATTTGGTAGATACCAGAATAGAGAGTCCTGATTTTTGTAAAGTTTCAATTGTTAATGAGTTTGAGGATGTGTTTCCTAAGGAACTTCTAGGTGTTCCTCCACCCCGAGAGATTGATTTTCATATTAATCTAATCTCGGAGACACAACCTATATCTCAATCATCTTATAGAATGGCACCTTCTGAGATGGCAAAACTCAAGAAACAATTACATGAGTCGCTTGAAAAGGGTTTCATTTGACCAAGTACTTCACCATGGGGTGCTCTGGTTCTCTTTGTTAATAAGAAATATGGGTCTATGCGATTATGCATCATCTACAGACAGCTAAACAAAGTAACCATAAAGAATAAATATCCTTTACCAAGGATAGATGACTTATTTGACCAGTTGCGTGGTGGAACTATCTTTTCTAAAATAGATCTGAGGTCAGGATACCATCAGTTACGTATCAAGGAGAGTGACATACCTAAGTCAGCCTTTAGGACAAGGTATGGTCACTATGAGTTCATAGTTATGTCGTTTGGACTAACTAATGCACCAGCTGCATTCATGCAACTAATGAACAGAATCTTCCGACCATTCCTTGATCAATTCATAGTAGTCTTTATAGATGACATCCTAATTTACAGTAGAGATGCTCAACAGCATGAACAACACCTCCGTCAGGCCCTGACTTTACTGATAATGCACGAGATATACGCTAAGTTTAGCAAGTGTGAGTTCTGGTTATCAAAAGTGTCTTTTCTAGGACATGTAATATCCACCTCAGGTATCCGTGTTGATCCTAAAAAGGTAGAATCTATCTTGGAGTGGGAACAACCAAAGACACCAACAGAGATACACAATTTTCTAGGTTAGGCAGGCTATTATAGGAGGTGCATTAAGAACTTCAATTCAATAGCTTTACCCCTAACCAAGTTGACCAGGAAGGAGGTTTCTTTTGTCTGGAATGACAAGTGTCAACATTCTTTCTAGTTGTTGAAAGAAAGATTAACAAGTGCACCTGTGTTAGTGTTACCTGAGCAAGGGAAGGGGTATATTATTTTCTGTGATGCTTCTAGGAATGGTCTAGGAGTTAATACAAGGGAAGGAGTGTTACCTGAGAAAGGGAAGGGGTATATTATTTTCTGTGTGTTAATACAGGATAAATAAGTGATTTCTTTTGCTTCTTGATAGCTTAAGAAACACGAGGAAAATTATCCGATACATGATCTGGAATTGGTTGTAGTGGTTCATGCATTGACGATCTGGAGACATTATCTCTATGGAGAGACATTCCAGATTTTCACGGACCATAAGAACCTAAAATACATCTTTTCACAACATGAGTTGAACATGAGACAACGCCTCTGGATGGAGTTAATCAAGGACTACAATTGTACAATTGATTATCATCTAGGAAAGGCTAATGTAGTGGCTGATGCACTAAGTAGAAAATCATCATCACCAAACATAGACAAAGCATAGTTGAACTCTTTAGTGTGCTTTAAATGAGACATGTTTGTCTCTTTGAGGCAAGACAATATACAACTTAAAGTATCCTTGCTAGCTAGACTGTTGGCTGAGATGCACATAAAACCTACTCTGAAATAACAAATCAAAGAGGCACAACAAGATGGTACTATGATTCAGTAGATCAGGTCTGAGTATGGTAGTGAGAAATGGGGAGGTTTTCATGAGTTAGCTGATGAGGTAGTCTGTTACCATGGTAGGATGGTAGTACCTGATCCTAATGACTTGAGAAAGTTAGTCATGGAGGAAGCTCACTCATCTATGTATGCAATGCATCCAGGGAGCACCAAAATGTATCATAACCTAAAAGATATGTATTGGTGTCCCAGATTGAAGAAAGATGTAGCTGAGTTTGTTATGCAGTGTCCAGTCTGTCAGCAAGTTAAAGCTGAACATCAAAAGCCCATAGGAACAATGCAACCCTTACCTATACCACAGTGGAAATGGGATCACATGACCATGGACTTTGTGGTTGGATTACCTAGAACAACCAAAAGTCATGATTCCATTTGGGTGATAGTTGATAGGTTGACTAAGTCAACACATTTTCTTCCTATCAAAATAACCTATACTGCTGAAAAGCTTGCAAAGATCTATATAGATGAGATAGTGCATTTGCACGGGGTTCTAGCTACAATTGTTCTGATAGAGGTCCCTAGTTCACGAGTCATTTTTGGGAACAACTACATAAAGCTTTGGGTACATAGTTAAGATTTAGTATCACCTTTCACCCACAGACAGATGGACAATCTGAGAGGACTATACAAACTTTGGAGGATTTTCTTAGGGCATGTGTCTTTTAGTTTGTAGGAAGTTGGGATATATACTTGAGCTTAATATAATTCACTTACAACGATAGTTATTAGCACAGTATTGATATGGCAACATATGAAGCATTATATGGTAGATATTTTAGATCTCCTTTATGCTGGTATGAAACAAGTGAATATCAATTTTTGGGTCCTGAATTAGTACAACAGACAACTACAAAGATTAAAGTAATACAACAACAGTTAAAGGATGCACAGGATGGACAAAAGTCATATGCTGATAAACGACGAAGACCTCTAGAATTCCAAGTTGGAGACAGAGTATATCTCAAGGTCTCACCTTGGAAAGGTCTTCTTAGATTTGGAAAGAAGGGTAAGTTAGCTCCTAGATTTATGGGGCCTTATCCAATCACTGAACGGATTGGAAAGGTAGCCTATAAGTTGGAGTTGCCACCTGAACTACATAAATTGCATCCAGTATTCCATATATCTATGTTGAGGAAATGTCACCCTGACACGAAGTTAGTTTTGTAGCCTATGGAGGTAGAGTTAAATAAAGATATATCCTATATAGAGGGACCAGTGTTAATTCTTGATAGGAGAATCAAAAAGTTGAAAAAGAAAGACATAATGCTTGTGAAAGTTCTTTGGCATCATTGTGGCATTGAAGAAGCTACATGGGAGTTGGAGGAAGAGATGAGGAGGAACTACCCTTGTCTTTTCTCTTGATGATTTCAGGGTCGAAATCCCTATTAGGGGTGGATAATTGTAACATCCCTGACCTAGGTTAAGGCTTAACCCTAGAAGTTTTGCTTAGAAGTTTTGCTTAAGTAAGTTATTTAGATTCTTGTCTTTATCTTTTGAAAAATAATTAAGACTAAAGGAGAGCTCATGTTTCAATTTTGGTCCTATTTGAATAATGTTGAAACAATATTTGCTTGTTATGGACTAAAGTGCAATTTACCTAATTTAAGGGGTAAACTTGCAAATGTTACATGATAAATGTTCCTAAAGTGTTACAGCATCATAAGAATGAGAATGATGTTGATGTATGGATTCCAAAAGCTTAAGTTCCAAAAATGAGCTTGTTTGAATAATGTTTGTGCTTTGAATGACTAGTTTTGGTGTAATTTCCAAATTACCCAAAACCTAGGGTTGGATATGTAAAATACCACTTCAATAATGTCTCTACTGTTTCTTGGTATCATTTAGAGAAAATAAAAAGAAAGGGGCATCTTGTTTGAACTACCTTTGAGGAACGATAATCTTGATAACAAAATAATCAAGATTTAAGCATAATTGAAACCCTAATTTAATTTGTCACAAAAATAAATATATTAATTGAAGTGCCCATCGACTGAAAAGGATGTAGTTGAAATCCTATTTTGCAAGGACGTCCAAATGCCTTGATTTGCACCGAAATATCCGAAGGAAGTGAAGAAATCCACTCACATTTGTTAATTAAAAAGTAATGTCCACTAAAAATGGATAATAGTATTATATTAAATAAGGTGCTTAAAGTGGTTGCTTTAATTCAAGGATAAAAGAGACGTTTTTGAAGGCAAGGATGTTGGCTTCAGGATCAAGGAAGGTATGGGGCATTTGGTAAGAAAATGGATGAAATTCCTTCTACTTTCTCTCTCCTAGAAAAACAATTACATATACTTGATTTTCTCCTTACTTGAAAGGCTATTTCGCAATTCTTTGCTTTGGACGATGACCAAGGATCTTAGGTGCCTGAGGAGAACGTCTCCCAATCTGAAGGTAAGCTCCATGATCATCTTCAACCTTGAATTGATGGTTGAAATCGGATTTCAACATTGATTTTCTTCTTTTCTCCATCCAATGCTCAACCTCGGCTATTCTTTTACATCCAAAAGTTGGAAACGAACCTTGTCTAGTTGAAGGAGCTTCATTCACCATTAGAGACTTGAAGCTTGAAGCTTGGATTCAACTTTGAAGGTGGGTTATATAACTTGAACCCTTAAATATCATTATTGATTTCATTTCTTCATCATATGTTGATTTCTTGTTCTTTCCCAAATTTCCTTTTGATTAATTGTTGAAATCACCACAAAGATCATAGGAAATTTCGAAGGTATGAAGCTTGAATATGATGATGTCATCTTAGAACACACCTTAAGAAATATCTGGTCCAAACAGTTTCAACTTGAGATCAATCGGTCTCAAGACCGTTTGGGTGCAAACGGTCTCAAGACTGTTTGGGATCAAATGGTCTCATGACCATTTGGAGATACTTGCTGATGTAGTTGGATGTTGATCCAATGGTTTTAATTGATTGATTCATAATAGGTTCAGTGATGGATAATCCACTAATTACAAACTCTAATTGGGTTGAGGTGTTGAAACCCTAATTGAATTGAATCAATTTTATGGTTGATGGTCCAAACGATCTCAAGACCATTTGGGATCAAACGGTCTCAAAACCGTTTGGAGGTCAAGGGCTGTGATGGATGGTTGGAGATCCAAGGGTTATAATTTGATGTACTCTCAATGGTCCAATTGACGAATGATTCAATGAAGCAAACCCTAATTGATTGGTTGAAGGAAACCCTAGATGATCCTTTCAATTTCAAGGTAGTTTGTTCAAACGGTCTGGAGACCGTTTGAGTCCAAATGGTCTTGAAACCGTTTGGAATCAAAAGGACTTCAAACTATTTGAGATCAAATGGTCCCAAACCGTTTGGAGGTCCAATTGGTTTCCAGGTCGATTTATCCAATCAGTTTCAAATGTTGATGGGTCCAATCAGTTTCAATGTACATGTGATCAAATGGTTTCAAGGGTTAAGTGCCCAAATGGTTTCAAAACCGTTTGGAGGGAAAAAAATCTCAACCCTAGATGCCCAAATGATTTCAAAACCGTTTGGAGGGAAAACGGTTACAAAACCATTTGGAGGTTGAGGGGTCAAAACCGTTTGGAGGTTCAATGCAACCAAAACCGTTTGAAGACCTAATGTGATGAAATATCAATTAATCCCATGATTGTTAATGATGTATATCAAAGATAATTACAATGGTTTTACCTTTAAGGTACTAGGGTTATTAGTACCCTTAGAGGGGTTAACCTTTGATGCTTATGGAAGCAATATCTCAATACACTATGCTAACCCTAAATGTATGTACTTGAATGAAGGGTTGACCCAATCTAATCAAGCTTGAAGTAATCAACATCCTAGAGAGGATGAGAGAGAGAGAGGAATTCATACATGTATAATAATCATGTAGTGGTTAAGCCTCAACACTTTCAACATGAATAAAATATGTAATTCAGGGTAATATAATGAAAAACCCTAATTTCGGGTAAAGTTACATGAAACCTAATTTGGGGAAAGTTATAAGGAACCTCAATTCAAGATAATGATGTGTGAAACCCTAATATAGGGTGATACCATGTGAAACCCTAATGCAGTGATGTGATGTGAAACTCTAATCTAGGGTGATGCTATGTAATGCTATATGATACCCTAATATGAAACCTAACCCTAATATAGGGTGAAGGTATGTGAAACCCTAATTTTGGGTTATAGTGCATGAAACCCTAATCTTGGGCAATATGATGACGAACCATAACCCTAATTTTGGGTAATGGGATGTGTATCCCTAATTGGTATGAATTGGGAAACCCTAACCCTAATGAGGGAATCGTGATGCTACCCTTACATTGCATAGTGCGGATATGTAATTGATATAAGTGTTATCATGTGTACTAACCATGTAGGTATCATGAGATGTTGGGAATATCCAGGTATGAGCTATGATGTTTGTTACAACCCCAAATTTTGGGTTCATTTGTTGAGAAATTTAATTTCTCATAATAAAGATAAATGAACAAATAATGGATGAATGCATGATTTTCGTTTAAAATAGACTTGTTGATTTATTTGCGGGCTTTATTGGCTATTGGGCCCAATAACAAGGATATTCAATTAAGTAATGAATAACTGAGAATTTGGGATAAGAAAGGTGTCGAAAACTCTTGAGGGCAAATCCAAAGAAGATTTCGTGCCATTTGGGTTCCTTGGGTTCCAAGGAGTCTAATTTTGTAAAGAAAAGGCAATAAGAAAAGAAAATATCAATTAAGTAAAGAAATTGAAAACATTGATGAAATGTGGAAAATGTGTAAAAAGAGGAATAAATGGGTAATCCTTAGTGGAATTTCGTTTCCCAAGGATTCCTAATAATAAAAGGAACACTAATGAGGAAAATAAGAGAGAAATAAAGAGAAATCTACCAAAGGAATAATTAAATGAGAAATAAACATGATAATGTGAAATAATGCATAAAGATGCATCTAGAAGGATAATAAGTATCCAATAAAAAGAATTTCGAAATAATGGAATGTCTTGGGATCCAAGGAGACCCAATAAAGAGGAAGGAAAGAGAAAATACTAAATTTTGCAAAATATGAAGATAATATGACATATTATTAAGGAATTTTTGTGTTGTTTTCAAAAGATGGTATTTTCCATTTGAAGGAAACATGGTTTCGTGGTAAATAATCAAAAGGCAAGTATAAGGAAGGTAAAGGTGGTAATTTTCGAAATCTTAATAATTCAAGAAAAAGATATATCCAAGGGATGAGGTAGAAAGAGAGAATTTGCTTCTTAAAGTTAGGGAAGTTGTTTCATATTAGGAAAGGAACTTGGTTCCCCTTATGTGAACGTCTCGAGGCTTGGGTGCTCTCCCCTATATAAGGGGTAGAGCCAGGAACAACTCCAGGAAAGTTTCACGCAACCCTCTCTTCTTCTCCTCCTCCTCCTTCTTCTTCTTCTTCTTTACGTAGAAACCCTAACCATGTGAAGTATCACATCTATGGAGTTAGGGGGAACCAGAAGACGACCTTGTTGGATGCGTTTTACTTCCACGACCTCAAGGGGAGGTTTTTCGGCAGCTTCGGGCCCAGGATCGCACGTTGCCACAGTAGCAAGGCTGCAGGGCCGCCGAAGGTGCATGCCCGACCAGCACCAACCCGGATACTTTGGCCGTAGGTTATGGGCAACCCCAGGTGCGTGGGGGGCGCGGAGGCAACGACCACCTCCCTGGTGGCCGTCGAGGCCAGTAGAGGGAGGGAGGAGCCGCGCAAGGGCATCTAGGGTGGCTGCTGGGCGTGATCAGGAGGTAGAAGATGACCCCATTCGCGTTGGACGGTTGTACCCCTCCCGGGTATGAAGAGCCGGCCACATAGGTAGGGGTAAAAGAGTCATTCAACTCTATTCCCTAATCGGACAACTTTACATGGAGGAAGCGACGTGGCAGATTCTCATTGGCCCAAAATAGGTAATTTTGCTAAAATCATATCTCCCTAACCGTAGCTCGAATAGATGCGCAATATACATGAAAGTTGCTCAGAAAAACTAGGGGAATCCATTAAAAATATAATTAAAGTCTGATTCCTACTGAAATTTGAAAAGTAATGGAAGACATCAACATTAATGTATTAATGTTTAAAGAACCCTATTTTGGTATGATTAAAGTTGTTAGTAGGGTTTAATAGATGATTAAAGTTGATATTAGCCTGTTAGTAATTAAAAGGAACATTAGGAAGAAAAAAAGGATGGACTTTGCGTATAATTAGTTAATTTGGAGTTTCATATGCATGAATAAACTTTAATGGGCCTTGAAACCCTAATGTTGACTAATTAGACTATTAATGGCTTTAATTGACTAATTTCATGATTACAGTTAGAATATGCTGAATCTAAGTATTTTGAGCATTAAGTTCCTAATTTGTGGATAAATGCCCTAAAGGAAATAATTAGGGTTTTCTGATAAATGAAAGATAGAATTAATAACAAATCGAGTTCATGAACTTTGAAGTGATGATAAATGCGTATAATGATCTTATCATGGATTAAAAGGATAAAAATAGTAGCTTTAATATAATAGAGGATTAATGAGCTTAATTAATGGATAATTATGCCTTTAATCCGAGATTGAAGATTAACTGTTGAAATAATTAGGGTTTGTAATCGATTGTGTTAAATCAGGGTTTTAAAATAATGAAAGATGAAGTGAAACCCTAATTGCCAAAGAAACCCTAAAATTGGAATAGAAATCCTAAGGAATATGAGGATATTGGATAAATATTGATAAAAGGAAATTGGTATATTTATTTCAGGATCATGTGCATGATTAGTTGCTTGGTTGGGATTTCTATGTTTTGGTTATTTCTGCATTCAATCTGCTTAACAAGTATGTGGTTACGCTTATGACTACCCGAATTAGTTTTCTGGGATTTTATCGATGTTTCCATCGTGGCTTGAATTAAACTGTTGGATGTATTTAATTCATGCAAAGTATAATGTGAATATGACTATCACATAAGAAATATGCCTACTAGCTCAGATCCTAGTCCCCTCTGTAGCTTTATAGATTGACCTAGTAAATGGCTACCAATGAGGGTAGGTCCATCAGGTCATTAAATGACTTAGTAAATGACTACCAATGGGGTAGGTCCATCAAGTCATCATGAGTCAGGGATTGGTCTACCTTTGGGTAGGACCATGCGACTCCATAACCCTAGGTATTGGCTACCTGTGTGGTAGGGCCATGGGGGTAAGGATCTACCATATGAGAGAGGTAGTATGCATGTCCACTGCAGGGACGTTATACAGAAAGGGGATAGGCAAGGATTGAGTAGTATTGCTTAAAACGTAATCTTGGTTGTTAAATGATATTTGGTTGATTACATTGTTAACATAGTTGCACAATTATTGTTTCCCCCACATACCAGCTTCGGCTGACCGACGTTTTGTTTGTCGGCGTTTTAGGTACAAATGAAAATAACAAACAGTAAAGCGACATATGTGGAATTAAATGAGAGATAACATGCACAGGAGGATTAGTTAGATTAACATCTTCATGGATAGAAGTTTAGAAATCCCAGTTTTTCCAAGGGAAGAAAAGTTTTATTTTATACTCGTTTTCAGTTTAGTTGGTAAAGTTTATTAATTATTACAGATTATTTGTCGAACCTTTGATCCTGTTAATTGGATAACAGCACTGACCTTTCGATCTCCCTTAATTGGGGGTTATCGGGGGGCGGGGTCGTTACAATTGGTATTAGAGCCCAGGTTCCTCATCTAATCTTTAATAATTATTAAATTTTACAAATTTTGTAGAACCCAAGGGAGTTATTAGAGGATTTTCCGAAAGACTGAGGTGTTTAGAAAAGGATCACATCTGGGGGCTGGCAAAATTTTCCTCCGCACCGCTAGTCGGAATACGAGGACTCCCGGATCGTGTGACTGCCTAGCCGATGTCTTAGGTTAAGACTCCAAGTAAGATACCTTTAGGACTCTCTCATCTTATTCATCCCTTCTCAACTCAAATTCTATTAAGGACCTTAAGGATTAGGGTTTCCTCTCTTCTCCTCACCCTCTTGAGGTATGGGTAAGGTTGATAAGGATTAAGGAATCCTCCACCAAATTAATAAAAAGCATGTAAATAAGATGTCATGGACATAAGCTTAATAGAGTAAGCATAAAAGGAATAGATACATACTTAGGTCATATGATACAAGCTGTCATTGCCCTCAAGAGAGACCTGAGGATAGACCTCCTTGGTAGGAGGATGTCTTGGAGGTAGAGACCTCCATTAAAGGTAGAGACCTAACACATCCTTTGAGGATGATGGTAACCCTAACCCTAAGTGCAGGTTAGAGAGAGGGATGACATGATGAGTTAGATGTCATGATTGACCAGGTGTTTGAAGGAACATGCCTTTGGGATGCCATGTGATCCATGGGTGACTCAACCCCTTTGGCAACCCAACCCTGGGAAGGGTCATGCATGTTAGAGTGAAGGATAGCTCCTTCATCAAAGAGGTTAGAGAAGAACCTGTAGTTACCCTATGGGATTAGGCAAGTAAGGTATAGCTTGGTGAAATCCTGGTTAAGAGATCATGATGGATGGCTTATGAAAGGGGTATGGATGCTCTTGAGCCAAACATGAGTTGAGCGTAGGCTTCAACCACATAGGGGCATGCTCATGAGCATGAGCCTTCATGGAGAAGGGAACTCTAGTAAGTATGGTTGGAAGTGGAATTAGCTCTAGAGAGAGGAAGCAGAACCCCAACAGGGAGGTTGGAAGCCTAAAACCCCGAAACATGTGGAACAATGGGAGTTGAGGATGATGCGACATAAGTGGATAATAGTGGTTGCCTTATACCTGACCCCTGGAGGCTGTTGATGTCTTGGTTATCTTGAGAGGAACCAAACCCTGGAGAGAGGATGATGCTTCTGGTACCTATGGTATAAGTGAGAGTGCTTTAGACCCTGAGGAGGTTTAAGTAACTAGTTGAGAGGCTTTATACCTAGTTGGTTGTCCTTGAGGAGGACTCAACTATGAGGTGTTGCTCATATAAAAGGTTCATGGGAGTACATGACATACCTTGGACATGCTTGATTCGTGATTAATAGTTTGAGAATGCAGTTGGATATCCAAAGGTGAACCTAGGGTTCCTGTCCGAAGAGGGGAAGTGGCGTACGTAATGCTCATGATGAGAATTGAGTCGCTATAGTTTCGAGTATGGCACACTTCATGTTTATAGGAAAAGGGAAACCCCTTAAATTGAAGGTAGGTTTGATGAACCCCTCACAACTAAGTTGGTCTAATGTTAAGGATGAGAACAAGTGTGACCTAGCATGGTTTAATAGGTGGTCTACTTGTGCCTTAGTAGTTGTTGGGTTAGGCATTCTCATGAGAATGTAAACCCTAAGGATGCTTGTGACATTTGTTATCAAGGAGTAGTTTCCTCCCATCCTGGGAGAGCGACCCTTTTGTAGGGAGTTTACCAGTTTGGTTGGTGTTGAGGAAACCTAAGGAGGTTTCATAGGATCTTGAGAAGCTAGGTGAAGAGTACATGGCATGAGAATGAACCTATAGACCCATAGATAGCCATCTCTATGTGCATGCAGTTGTGTTGCCATGGAGGTAACCGATATGGGGCCTGACCAAGATAGGCAGGTCGCCATGATCCCTATGAAAGGATGAAAGTCAGTCGTGAATGCAGAGAGAGATTATGAAGGCTTGGGTAAGGTTCTAAGTTGGACATGTCCTATGTTAGAATCCTAAGTCTATCCAAGGGTCAGGTAGGGATAAGACCGATGGAAGAAGGAGTCGCCTAATTCCCTAGTTGCACATGACCATGGGGTCGGGAGGTAACAGCTATCATTGTCTGAGGGCCATGGGTTAGGAGATTGATCACCTTCATGAACTTATGGGTCCCAAAGGGCATATGAGTAGGGCACTCTCTGATGCATAAGGGAAAAGGGATGACCCCAAAAGTGTCGGCACCCTATAGACCTAGAGGAGATGACTAAGGATTGTGCTTGGACCAAGTAAGTTTGAGACCAGTTTTCCATGGAAGTAAATTTGATATAATGATGATTGTGATATAGAGACATGAGTTTCACGTTTCAACGGAGATTTGAAGGTGTACTGGCGAGGTGGACTGTACCATCCCTACTCTTGGAATAGGAAGAACTCTGTATTTGGACGACTGCCAAATGCTTATTTCTTCTTGTTATGAGAGCGAGAGATAGGACATTATGCATGCCATACACCAAGGACAAGAATGTTGTGAGTTGGAACATTGCTATAAGGAATAAGGATACAGATGTGGAAGGAATGATACATGGATGGTTCGAAAACACTAAGAGAGGTAGTGTAGCCAGCTTATGAGGATGTTTTATCAGGAACTATGTGGAATTTGCAGATTAACCAAGGTCAAGTTCGATCACAGTGAGTATGAGCTTAGAGTTTCTTGATGAAGACAAACCTAGAGTTTGAGATGAGATGATAAGTAGAATACATGGAAGAGTATGTCTTCAACGTTACCTAATACCGAAGGATGTGAAGTGGTAATGGATGCTCTGGTGGAGATAGAGCTGCCCAGTTTGGCTAGAAAGGAGTTGTTAGGCTAACCCTACGTTTGGAAAGAAGATGTGTTTTAGCTAACACTCCAATGTAATGAGATAGGTTGAACAAGTTAATGATTGTTTGGTTATCCAGTCTAGTCCTTGACGTAGTGAAAGGATGGTTTAGAGCCTCATATGCACTTCTCTGGAAGGGAATGTGATGAAACCCTGATTAGAATGATTTAGGGTTTCCGAGGTATCAAGCTTGAGGGATCATGAAACACTGGAGATCATGATCTTAAGATCACCATATACCATGGTAATACTGAGATGGTAGCACTTTGGATGCTTAAGATGAAGATGCATGTGGCTTGTGGCCATGCATGATAAAGGTAAAGGACGAATACCAGTAACCCAGTGTACCAATATAGAGGATAAAAGAGTCCCTAAAAAGGAATGAGAGTTCATCACTATGTATGATGTGGAAACTCTCCCCTTAACCAAGGAAGATCAATGAGGGTTATGGTAGATCACCTTACCTAGATGATAGGAAAAGAAGAGTACTGTCAAGTGACAGATCAAGTTGAACTACTTATAATAGAGAAAGAAATGGTTCAACAACACCATGATGTGAGTTCAAAGAGTTCTTGAACATGATTAGAAGGTTTACTTCCATGCGGAAGAAGTAGGTACATGAAGAACTCGTCTTAGTACTGTTTATCACCCCTAACTAATGAGTAGTATGATCCAGACTAGAGGGTCTGATGAGAGCAAGTGTGCTTGTTCAGGGTGATACAAAGAGACAGTTCTTAAGATGTGATATTAACCACCATAGACTTTATCGGGATGTAAGAAGCTATATAAGGAGGGTGTGTCGGTCACCACTTCATTATAATGATGTTGGTGAAGGAGGCCTTGTGAAGGTCATAAAAGAACCACAGTGTGTGCAGATGAAGTCACTTGATCATGTAATGGCTGAGAGAGAGCCAAGGGTGACATGCGTCACGAGCTAATACAAAGCAGACTGACATGCAGTTCACTGTGGGAGAATATGTGATGTGAAAATTCGACCCCTCTAAGCTACAACTAATAAAGTTGAGTCCCTGATAAATGGGTCCATTTGAGATGGATGGGTGGATATGATTGTGTTTAGCTTTGCCCCATAGGATAACATGATGTGTAATGTGTTCCATGAGTCTGATCTAGAGCACTATGTGAGGTACCCAAGCCAGGTGTTGAGCCCTGAACCTATTCAGCTTTTGAGAGGCTGAAATATCCTAAGTCACCTATGAGGGTACAATATACCAAGTGATGTGGATTTTTGAATGCACTAACAAATTCACTCGGAGTTTATATCCCCGAGCTTTTACCAAAACCAAGTGCAACAATACCACCCGCAAGCGGACGGGTCTTATCGCAGTCTAGTTGAGGATCGAACCCAAAGGACAACGTTTTTAAGAACCCTTGTCAGTTGAATCTAACTCAAGTAAAACTAATATTTAGAACAATAGATTGATTTGGGTTGTTTAAACTAAATGCAGGAAAGTAAAAGATGAAATAAAGATGGGTTTGGATCAATGATATGGAATTGCTGGGATGGTACCGGGTTTGACCATCGCTACACACACAAACACATTCCTCTGCAAACATTCCAGGAAAGATACAACACTTCAAATAGAGCTGCTGCAGAACCCCCCATACGGGCGTCAGGTCCGCATAAGCATCACCATAGGCATCAGATGTATCGTCACCATCCGGATCACATGTCTTACGGCTCTAAAGATACAACATCCAACTAAGGCTGTGAACCCCCCATACGGGCGTCAGGCGCACAGAAGCATCACTGAAGGCTAGATGGCTCGTCCCCTCACCGATCATACACTTACGACCTCAAGGAATCCCATCAGAAGTTCTCATCAAGGAGTCAACCGCGTCAACCGTTAAGCAAATAAGCGATTATAGTACGTGTAAACATCGACGAAAAGCACGAAGATACAAAATCCAACTAAGGCTGTGAACCCCCCATACGGGCGTCAGGCGCACAAAAGCATCATCGAAGGCTAGATGGCTCATCCCCTCGTGGATCATACACTTACGACCTCAAGGAATCCTATCGGAAGTTCTCGTCAAGGAGTCTAACATGCTAAATGACATTCATACCCATGCATTGAAGTTCTCGCAACATAGGGAGCACAAAGATGGAAACACACACATAACCAACCTACAAGCTTAATGATAAATGACAAAATGAAGAGTTATATACATTGCCATGGAAAGTTTAACAAAAGAACATGGTTTGCATGGGTAGCGGGGCTAGTCCCTGCACCCCAGCGAAAGAGGACTACTCGCTCATGATGCGAGATACAAGAAGGATAGGAGAGAAAGATAGATCCGCCATGAGCTCGGTGCAGAGGGTGGACGCAGCCCAGTGAACAAGATGTGTTCCTTGCTCCGTATTCTTCCTCTTCTTGGCCTCCTTGGACGCAACACCAGCAGCAGGTGGAGTGGAACTTGATCGGGGTGGTGCTCTGGCAGCCTGTCAGCGTTCGGAACCGATACCTTGAAATGAGGGCCCTGGGGTTCTATTTATAGGCTCAGATCTGATCCCAAACGGTTTGGATAAGTTGCTGGAAATATCTTCTCCAAACAGTTTGGAGACCGTTTGGGCGCCAAACGGTCTTGAGACCGTTTGGGCACCAAACGGTGCCCAAACGGTCTTGAGACCGTTTGGGCACCAAACGGTTTGGAGACCGTTTGGGCACCAAACGGTTTCGAGACCGTTTGGGCATGAAACGGTTTGCTCTGATCGGTCCTGGCTTTGGCGTGGTCACGTGGCTTTAGTTCTTCAATCGATCCTTGCGCTTGCATCGAACGGTCTTGGGACCGCACGGGACCAAACGATCTTGGGACCGCACGGGACCAAACGGTCTTGGGACCGAATGGGACCAAACGGTCTTGGGGCCGTATGGGACCAAACGGTCTTGGGACCGAATGGGACCGTATGGGACCAAACGGTCATGAGACCGTATGGGACCAAACAGACTTGAGACCGAATGGGACCAAACGGTCTTGGGACCGCATGGGACCAAACGGTCTTGAGACCGCATGGGACCAAACGGTCTTGGGACCGCATGGGACCAGACGGTCTTGGGACCGCATGGGACCAGACGGTCTTGGGACCGCATGGCTTTCTTTGGCAACCGGTTTCGTCATTCGTTCTTCGTGTATTCCGCCAAACGGTCTTGAGACCGCGTGGGCTCAAACGGTCTTGAGACCGCAAGGATCCAAACGGTCTTGAGACCGTATCCATGGAGTTGCTTGATTTTCCTGCATTAAATGAAAGATATTTAGTTAAAATCTTGATTAAGTAGTATTGTGCATTATGATTCATATTAGGGTGAAAAGAAGTGAAATAGAGATGAAATTGTTCCGAAAAGATAATTGAATTTCATGATGAGTATGCACTCATCAAAACACCCCGAACTTAAATCGTTGCTCGTCCTCGAGTAACATAAAGTTTGAAACTGTTGCCTAATGAAATACTTTCTATCCGTGTGATTTCTTCATCTTCTCATCACAAATGTTTTCTTTCTGTTCAGAATGAATGAGTACCTTAACTTCCTGGGACCACTAAACACGTCTTTGCATAGCTTCGTTCCTGAGTTCGTTTCCCAATAACGCTTCCTCCCCACTTTTTCCAACACCAAACATATCGAAGAGTTTTGTAGGAGTTCTGAGATACCCGTAGAATCAACAAGTAAGCATTCGATCTGACACTGGTGTAGTTCAGGATGGTGGGGCGTGTATTGTGCCCTTAGGAAGAAAAGGGAGTGAAAGGTGGTATGGAAAGAAGAAGTAAATATCTCCTCTATTCGACTCGAGATTTTTATTTATTTTGCAATTTCATTTATTGCATATTGTGCGCTAAGGCATCTTTTATTGCAGATCTCTCCTCTATTCGACTCGAGATTGCATTTCTTTTTGTGTGCACTTTGGCATCTTTTATTTGCAAATCTCTCCTCTATTCGACTCGAGATTGCAATTTTTGGTGGTACACCCCTATTCATTGCGAGGGGTATGGAAGAAGCGGATAAGGGGAAGTGGCGTGCCACCTCGAACTTAGGGTTTGGCACAAGTTTGGCTATTTTGGTGGTGTTGATGGATGGAGGGATACGAAGATGATAGAAGAAGTGTAGAAGAGAGTTCAGATCAGAATGGAACTTGATTTACAATTCAAAACCGGGTTATTCTCTTTGTCATACTCTGCTCAAATAATGACTTGATGCAGATCTGGTGGGGATTCTGAGCCATTGTTCCACTAGTCAGTTAGGAAGCACGACGTGTTTGATCCCTATCAGTTTGACAGGTACTTATCATTTTGTAAAAAGTATTATGATGTTAGGAATCATAAGCTTCACATGATGATTTCAGGCAAAAGGCAGGTTTCAAAAGTCAGTCCTCTTGAGGATTCACTTCGAAAAAGGAGGATATTATGATTGAAAATGCATAGCAAGATAATTAGTTACAATTTTATCGTCAAGAGTCAAAATTTCATCAGGTATCTGTTCAAAATTTGAAAATTTTTATGATAAAGACATCTTATATGAAAGAGGGTGTTTATGGAAGTGAAGTACGTACCACCCACCCTCCACGCCGAACTTAGAGATTTGCTCATCCTCGAGCAAACCCTAAATTCAAGATGGAGGGGAAAGGAAACTCCAGGTATGAATGCTGAGAATGATTTCATTTTGGTTAGCGCCACTCCGATCTCGTGTCCTGAAAGAAAACTATCTCATAAGGCAAATTTTATTTAAGGAAAATTTAACTATAAGGTAAAAAACAAAATTTTGAAAAGAAAAGTAAAAGAGATTTATTGATCAGGTTGCCTCCCGACGAGCGCCTTTGTTTTATGTCATTGGCTCGACAAAATCCTTTTTCCTCATGTGGGATCCTTTGGATCGGTAAGTTCTAGCACTGATTTGGTGCCTATGTCTGTTGTGGTGAAATATCTCTTTAGGCGGTGACCATTGGTTATGAATTCTCCTATCTCTACACTCCATAAAGAGAAGGTGCCATGAGGAGAGATGCTTTTGACAATGTACGGTCCGGACCAGTGTGAGCGAAGTTTTCCTGGGAATATCTTTAATCTTGAGTTAAAAACCAGAACTTGGTCTCCTACTTGTATGTCCTTTCATTTCAGATGTCCATCATGCCAAAGTTTTGTATGTTCTTGTAGATTCATGCATTTTCATAAGCTATCATTCTTAGTTCATCCAGCTCGTTGAGTTGCAGAATCCTGGCTTGCCCTGCTTCTTTCATATCGAAATTCAATTGTGTAATTGCCCACCATGCCTTATGTTCTAATTCGACTGGCAGGTGACAAGCTTTTCCATATATCAATCGAAAAGGAGTAGTCCCAAGGGGAGTTTTATAAGCAGTACGATAAGCCCATAAGGCGTCGTTGATTTTTGTCGACCAATCTTTTCGATTACGTTCGACAGTTTTCTCAAGGATAGCCTTTAGTTGTCGGTTAGAGACCTCTACCTGTCCACTGGTTTGTGGATGGTAAGGTGAAGCCACCTTGTGCGAGACACCATATTTTCGTAGAAGAGCTTCAAAGCTTCGTTCAATGAAGTGGGAGCCTCCGTCAGAAATCATGGTTCGTGGTACTCCAAACCGTGGGAAGATGATATCTTTGAATAATTTGATAACTGGTTTTGAATCACAGGTGATGGTTGGTATAGCTTCAACCCATTTGGAGACGTAGTCTACCTCTACTAGGATGTATGAGAATCCATTAGAAGATGGGAATGGCCCCATATAGTCCACTCCCTAGACGTCGAATACCTCGACTTCTTGCCATAGATTCAGTGGCATCTCGTCTCTTTTGGTTATATTGCCAGATCTTTGACATCTATCACAAGATAGGACAAAATCGTAAGAGTCCTTGGATAAAGTCGGCCATAAAAATCCACATTGCAAAACTTTTAAGGCAGTCTTTTTGGAGCTCATGTGTCCACCCACAGGTCTCGAGTGGCATTTTTCCAGAATAGATTGAGCTTCTTTTTCAACGATACAACGTCTATACAGACCATCAGCACAAAGTTTAAAAAGATATGGTTCATCCTAATGGTAATGGTTCACATCATGCATAAACTTCTTCAGAGTGTTCCCAGTGTACTGGGGATGGATGACTCCCGCAGCAAGGTAGTTTATGAAGTCAGAATACCATGGAACTACTTCCGAGATGCTCATAAGCTGATCATCCGGTAGGGAGTCATTTATCGGAATCCTCTCAGTATCCAAAGTGTGGATGCGACTGAGGTGATCAGCAACAACATTTTCCGTGCCCTTTTTATCTCGTATCTCCAGGTCAAATTCTTGTAGAAGGAGTATCCATCTGATCAGCCTAGGCTTAGCATCCTTCTTTGCCATAAGGTAACAGATAGCAGCATGGTCTGTGTAAACAATTACCTTCGAACCAGTAAGGTAGGATCTGAATTTATCGAAGGCATAGATGACTGCCAAGAGTTCCTTTTCAGTAGTAGCATAATTTCTTTGAGCTTCGTCGAGGGCTTTCGACGCATAGTAGATCACATAATGTTTCTTCTCTATGCATTGTCCTAAGACTGCACCCACCGTGTAATCACTGGCATCACACATAATTTCAAAGGGGTGGTCCCAATCGGGAGCTCTAATGATGGGGGTAGTCGTAAGGGCTTTCTTCAGCATATCAAAACTTTTAACACATTCTTCATTGAAATTGAAATCAACATCTTTTAAATGCAGATTGGTCATCGGTTTTGTTATCTTGGAAAAATCACGTATAAACCTTCTATAGAATCCAGCGTGACCAAGGAAGGCGCGAACTTCTTTTACATTCGTGGGAATCACCAATTTGGATATGACTTCTATCTTGGCTTTATCAACTTCAATTCCTCAGTTGCTAACCATGTGGCCCAAGACAATGCCTTCCTTTACCATAAAGTGGCATTTCTCCCAATTTAGCACCAGATGTGCTTCTTCACAACGTTTGAGGACCATGGAGAGACGCTTAAGACAGGAATCAAAGGAGTCCCCGTATACAGAAAAATCGTCCATGAAGACCTCTATAACAGTTTCAGTAAGTCCTGCAAAAATGGTAGTCATGCAACGTTGAAAAGTTGCCGGGGCATTACACAGGTCAAATGGCATCCTTTTAAAAGCATATGTCCCGAACGGACAGGTGAAAGTTGTTTTTTCTTGATCATCTGGATGTATGGGAATCTGATAGAATCCAGAGTAACCGTCCAGGTAACAGAAATATTCTTGATGGGCCAATCTTTCTAAAACTTGATCGAGGAAGGGCATAGGAAAATGATCCTTTCGAGTGGCCTTGTTTAATTTTCTATAGTCAATACACATCCGCCACCCAGTGACTGTTCGAGTGGGGATGAGCTCATTGTTTTCATTTCTTATAACGGTAGTCCCTCCTTTCTTGGGTACCACATGAACGGGGCTCACCCATGGTGAGTCTGATATTGGGTATATTATTCCAACTGTAAGAAGTTTGATGATCTCGCGACGGACCACTTCCTTCATATTCGGGTTCAACTTTCGTTGATGCTCGATGGTTGGCTTATGGTCTTCCATCATGGGGATTCTTTGCATGCACAAGGCTTGGATGACCCCTATGAGGTCACTCATCTTATAGCCTATGGTTCTTGCTCTCCCTTAATACCTCCAGAAGTTTCTCTTCTTGTTTGGTCGTTAGACCAGAGTTTATGATGACTGGACAAACTTTGAGATCGTATAAAAACATATACTTCATCCCTTCAGGTAGGGGTTTCATTTCAGGAGGTTCTAGTTTTTCACTGGTTTCTTCTGGAGTTCCGGTAGTCTTTAATTCTTCGTAAGTAGCTTCAGCATTTTCTTTAGTAGAGTTGGGAAATGCGATGCAATCCTTAGCTTGTTGGTCAATAGGTTCGTCATTAAAAAGGTCGTGTAGAGAAGTTTCCAAGGGATCACATGACTCATGATATTCTTGAGTTAGTTGTGACATTTGTTCAATACAATCTATCAGATAGACTTCCTCCTGTATACTTGGTCTTCTCATACTTTCAAAAACTTTAAATTCAAGAGTCTCTTTTCCTAACCTTAGCAGTAAGGTTCCTGCCTCGACATCAATAAGGGCTCTTGCAGTTGCGAGGAACGGACGACCGAAGATAAGAGGGTATTTGGTGTCTTCTTTTATGTCCATGATGACAAAATCACATGGAACATATGCGTCCTTGCCCACCTTGACCGGGATGTCTTCGAAAATTCCTAACGGTCTTTTGATCGAATGGTCTGCAAGTTGAATGGTCATAGTTGTTGGAAGCAATTCTGTGAACCCTAATCTCTTGCATAAACTGAATGGCATAATAGAAATACTTGCACCAAGATCTGCCAGTCCCTTTTTGCATGATGAGTCACCTATGTGACAAGAGATTCCAAAGGATCCTGGATCTTTCTGTTTCTTTGGCATCTTGCTGAGTATGATATCTGATGTGGTTGCCGCCAGTTTTACAGTTTCATACTCTTCAATGATGTACTTCTTGGTGAGAAGCAACTTTAGATACTTGGTCCAGGCTGGTATCTCATTAAGAGCATATAAGAACGGTATATCAACATGGAGTTTCTTCATGGCCTCTTTAAATTTGATGAATCTAGTATCAAGCTTGGTTTTCCTCAGACGGGATGCGAAAGGAACACGAGGCTTATATACAGGAATATCCGGCTCCGGTGTCTCTACTTCTTCATCGGTAGCTTTCTCAGAACTTCCCTTATCAGTAATTCTTTCCTTCGGTTGCGATTCCGGTGTTGTCAAGTTTTGGACTGTCGTAGGTTCACTCTCCTCAGGGATACCCATAGTTATCTTTGCTGGGGGATCCGAATAATCTTTCCCTGATCTAGTGGTGACAATCTTCAGCTGCTCAAGATGTTTAGGATTGTTTTCAGGTTGTCCAACAAAGACTCCGGCTTGCGGCTTTATACTAGCAGCAAGTTGAGCTAGTTGAGTTTCAATAGCCTTTTGTTGGGCTTGTTGGTTGGCTATCATCGTTTGTTGTGTTTGCAACAAGTTTTCAATGGTCGATAGCTTATCATCAGAAGGGATGGGTCCAGTTTGACTTTGCTGTTGGTTCAGGTTTTGATACTGAGAGTTGTTCTGATAATTATTGTAGTTCCTATTCTGAAAGTTTCCTTTGAAGTTTCCTTGATTCCCAAAGTTCTGTTGTTGGTTAAACTGGTACCCAGGTGGGCCCCTCGGTTGATTGTTCGGAACAAATTGATGTGAGTTCATATCTCCTGAAGGGTTTCCGTATTGAAAGCCTGGGTAATTCCTATTTGTATTGTAATAGTTCTGCCCAGGGATGGTGTTAATAGCATTAAGATTTTCCATCTGGCAATTATCTCCTTGTCCACATGCATTACTTAGAACAACATCGTAGAGAACATTGCATGATAGTGTGGAATGATTAGTGCCTTTGCATTCTTCACAAAACAAAGAAGTGGACTTGACTTGTTATGGTTGCCTAGTAGGAGAATGTCCTCTTCCAATCGTAGCAAGGGATGATTCTAGGTGATCTTGCTTTGCAACTAAGGCCTTCAAAGTTTCAGCTATAGATTTGTATTCCAGGACAGCTTCAGCCATTGCTACCTTTAAGACTCCTTTACCAACAGATCTGCCCCAATTGGCCTGATTTTCTGCTCCCAGGGTGACTACTCTCCATGCGCTGTCGTAACTTTGCCGCATGAAGTTCCCTCCAGACGAGGAGTCAAGGAACATCTTTACATCATCCTCCACACCCCTATAGAATATCTCTATCAGATGGTTCTTAGGAATTCCATGGTGTGGGCATTTGCGTAGGAGCTCCTTGTACCTATCCCAAGCTTCGGCAAGGGTTTCCCCTGGGACTTGAGTGAAATTTGTGATTCGTCCCCTGATTTCATATGTAAGAGATGGGGGGTAGAACTTTTCCAGAAAATAGTTTTGGAGCTGCTCCCAGGTGGTGATGGGTACTTCACTCTGTAGTGAATTGTACCAACTAATGGCTCTATCAGCAAGAGAGTACTTGAAAAGACGGAGTCGAATGGCATCATCAGAGACTCCGTTTTGCTTCGTCATAGCACATAGGTCGATGAATCTGAGAAGATGACCTTGGCTGTCTTCAGCTTGTTTACCGTAGAAGGGGTTGTTTTGAAGCAAAGTTATCCAATGTGCTCTAATCTCAAAGTTGGCAGCTTCGATGGGAGGAGGTTGCACCAGATGATAGACATTTGCAGCCTTTGGGATAGAGAATTCTCTAAGATCTTTCTGAAGTTCCGCTGCTTGTGCTGCTGCCTGTGCTGCTAAGATCTCTTGTTGAACTACAGCTCTGGCTTCTTGCATGAACCTTTCTCTCTGCGCATTGATGGCTTGAGCCACTCTGTGGGCTACTTCTTCTTCTTGCGCCATTCTTGCTTGATTCTCTCGGATCTGACGATGGAAGGTTCTATCAATTTCGAGATCAAAGCTCGCAGTCAGTCCGGGACTATCCGAACGGTGCATGCACTAACCGTTAAAGAGCACCTGAAATTTGGAAAGATTTGAAAGTGAGATCCTCGAAGTAGAATAAAGATCAAGTAGATGAGCGATAGTTTCAAAAAGAAAAAAAATCCTAGATTAGTCTTAAAATAACTAGATTTGACTGACTGATTCCGTTGTCCCCAGCAATGGCGCCAGAATTTGATGTGGCTTTTTGAATGCACTAACAAATTCACTTGGAGTTTATATCCCCGAGCTTTTACCAAAACCAAGTGCAACAATACCACCCGCAAGCAGATGGGTCTTATCGCAGTATAGTTGAGGATCGAACCCAAAGGACAACGTTTTTAAGAACCCTTATCAGTTGAATCTAACTCAAGTAAAACTAATATTTAGAACAATAGATTGATTTGGGTTGTTTAAACTAAATGCAGGAAAGTAAAAACTGAAATAAAGATGGGTTAGGATCAATGATATGGAATCACTGGGATGGTACCGGGTTTGACCACCGCTACACACACAAACACATTTCTCTGCAAACATTCCAGGCAAGATACAACACTTCAAATAGAGCTGCTGCAGAACCCCCCATACGGGCGTCAGGTCCGCGTAAGCATCACCATAGGCATCAGATGTCTCGTCACCATCCAGATCACATGTCTTACGGCTCTGAAGATACAACATCCAACTAAGGCTGTCAACCCCCCATACGGGCGTCAGGCGCACAGAAGCGTCACTGAAGGCTAGATGGCTCGTCCTCTCACGGATCATACACTTACGACCTCAAGGAATCCCATCAGAAGTTCTCGTCAAGGAGTCAACCGCGTCAACCGTTAAGCAACTAAGCGATTATAGTACGTGTAAACATCGACAAAAAGCACAAAGATAAAAAATCCAACTAAGGATGTGAACCCCCCATACGGGCGTCAGGCGCACAGAAGCATCACCGAAGGCTAGATGGCTCGTCCCCTCGCGGATCATACACTTACGACCTCAAGGAATCCCATCAGAAGTTCTCGTAAAGGAGTCTAACATGATAAATGACATTCATACCCATGCATTGAAGTTCTCGCAACATAGGGAGCACAAAGATGGAAACACACACATAACCAACCTACAAGCTTAACGATAAACGACAAAATGAAGAGTTATATACATTGCCATGGAAAGTTTAACAAAAGAACATGGTTTGCATGGGCACCGGGACTAGTCCCCGCACCCCAGTGAAAGAGGACTACTCGCTCATGATGCGAGATACAAGAAGGATAGGAGAGAAAGATAGATCCGCCATGAGCTCGGTGCAGAGGGTGGACGTAGCCCGGTGAAGAAGATGCGCTCCTTGCTCTGTCTTCTTCCTCTTCTTGGCCTCCTTGGACGCAACACCAGCAGCAGGTGGAGTGGAACTTGATCGGGGTGGTGCTCTGGCAGCCTGTCGACGTCCGGAACTGATACCTTGAAATGAGGGCCCTGGGGTTCTATTTATAGGCTCAGATTTGATCCCAAAAGGTTTGGATAAGTTGCTGGAAATATCTTCTCCAAACAGTTTGGAGACCGTTTGGGCACCAAACGGTTTCCTCTGATCGGTCCTGGCCTTGGCGTGGTCGCGCGGCTTTAGTTCTTCAATTGATCCTTACGCTTGCATCGAACTGTCTTGGGACCGCGCGGGACCAAACGATCTTGGGACCCCATGGGACCAAACGGTCTTGGGACCGCATGGGACCAAATGGTCTTGGGACCGAATGGGACCAAACGGTCTTGGGACCGTATGGGACCAAACGGTCTTGGGACCGAATGGGACCAAAAGGTCTTGGGACCGTATGGGACCAAACGGTCTTGAGACCTTATGGGACCAAACGGTCTTGAGACCGCATGGGACCAAACGGTCTTGGGACCGCATGGGACCAAACGGTCTTGGGACCGCATGGGACCAAACGGTCTTGGGACCACATGGGACCAAACGGTCTTGGGACCGCATGGCTTTCTTTGGCAACCGGTTTTGTCATTTGTTCTTTGTGTATTCCGCCAAACGGTCTTGGGACCGCGTGGGCCCAAACGGTCTTGTGACCGCAAGGATCCAAACGGTCTTGAGACCGTATCCATGGAGTTTCTTGATTTTCCTGCATTAAATGAAAGATATTTAGTTAAAATCTTGATTAAGTAGTATTGTGCATTATGATTCATATTAGGGTGAAAAGAAGTGAAATAGAGATGAAATTGTTTCAAAAAGATAATTGAATTTCATGATGAGTATGCACTCATCACCAAGGTAAGAAAGAACTCAGATGGAAGAATATGAGATAATGAAGGTTCTTGGAAAACACCATGGAAAGGGTGAAGCCACATGGGAGCCATGATGGACTTATGAGAGGCTTATCCTATTTGTTTGCTTGCTTGATGGAATTTTGAGGGCAAAATTCTCATAAGAGGGGAAGGATGTTACAACCCCAAATTTTGGGTTCATTTGTTGGGAAATTTAATTTATAATAATAAAGATAAATGAACAAATAATGGATGAATGCATGATTTTTGTTTAAAATAGCCTTGTTGATTTATTTGCGGGATTTATTGGCTATTGGGCCCAATAACAAGGATATTCAATTAAGTAATGAATAACTGAGAATTGGGATAAGAAAGGTGTGGAAACCTCTTGAGGGCAAATCAAAATAAGATTTCGTGCCATTTGGGTTCCTTGGGTTCCATGGAGTCCAATGTTGCAAAGAAAAGGCAATAAGAAAAGAAAATATCAATTAAGTAAAGAAATTGAAAACATTGATGAAATGTGGAAAATGTTTGAAAAGAGGAATAAATGGGTAATCCTTAGTGGAATTTCGTTTCCCAAGGATTCCTAATAATAAAAGGAACACTATTGAGGAAAATAAGAGAGAAATAAAGAGAAATCTACAAAAGGAATAATTAAATGAGAAATAAACAAGATAATGTGAAATAATGCATAAAGATGCAGCTAGAAGGATAATAAGTATCCAATAAAAAGAATTTCGAAATAATGGAATGTCTTGGGATCCAAGGAGACCCAATAAAGAGGAAGGAAAGAGAAAATACTAAATTTTGCAAAATATGAAGATAATATGACATATTATTAAGGAATTTTTGTGTTATTTTCAAAATATGGTATTTTCCATTAGAAGGAAACATGGTTTCGTGGTAAATAATCAAAAGGCAAGTATAAGGAAGGTAAAGGTGGTAATGTTCGAAAGGTTAATAATTCAAGAAAAAGATATATCCAAGGGATGAGGGAGAAAGAGAGAATTTGCTTCTTAAAGTTAGGGAAGTTGTTTCCTATTAGGAAAGGAACTTGGTTCCCCTTATGTGAACGTCTCGAGGCTTGGGTGCTCTCCCCTATATAAGGGGTAGAGCCAGGAACAACTCCAGGAAAGTTTCACGCAATACTCTCTTCTTCTCCTCCTTCTTTATCTTCTTCTTTACGTAGAAACCCTAAACATGTGAAGTATCACATCTATGGAGTTAGGGGGAACCAGAAGACGACCTTGTTGGATGCGTTTTACTTCCACGACCTCAAGGGGAGGTTTTCCGGCAGCTTCGGGCCCAGGATCGCACGTGGCCACAACAGCAAGGTTGCAGGGCCGCCGAAGGTGCAGGCCCGACCAGCACCAACCCGGCTGCTTTGGCCGCAGGTTATGGGAAACCCCAGGTGCGTGGGGGGCGCGGAGGCAACAACCACCTCCCTGGTGGGCGTCGAGGCTAGTAGAGAGAGGGAGGAGTCGCGCAAGGGCAGCTAGGGCGGCTGCTGGGTGCGATCAGGAGGTAGAAGACGACCCCATGCGCGTTGGACGGTTGCACCCCTCCCGAGTATGAAGAGCCAGCCACTTAGGAAGGGGTAAAAGAGTCATTCAACTCTATTTCCTAATCAGACAACTTTACATGGAGGAAGCGACGTGGCAGATTCTCATTGGCCCAAAATAGGTAATTTTGCTAAAATCATATCTCCCTAACCGTAGCTCGAATAGACACGCAATATACATGAAAGTTTCTCAGAAAAACGAGGGGAATCCATTAAAAATATAAATAAAGTTTGATTCCTATTGCAATTTGAAAAGTAATGGAAGACATCAACTTTATTGTATTAATGTTTAAAGAACCCTATTTTGGTATGATTAAAGTTGTTAGTACGGTTTAATAGATGATTAAAGTTGATATTAGCCTGTTAGTAATTAAAAGGAACATTAGGAAGAAAAAAAGGATGGACTTTGCATATAATTAGTTAATTTGGAGTTTCATATGCATGAATAAACTTTAATGGGCCTTGAAACCCTAATGTTGACTAATTAGACTATTAATGGCTTTAATTGACTAATTTCATGATTAAAGTTAGAATATGCTGAATCTAAGTATTTTGAGCATTAAGTTCCTAATTTGTGGATAAATTCCCTAAAGGTAATAATTACGGTTTTCTGATAAATGAAAGATAGAATTAATAACAAACCGAGTTCATGAACTTTGAAGTGATGATAAATGCGTATAATGATCTTTTCATGGATTAAAAGGATAAAAATAGTAGCTTTAATATAATAGAGGATTCATGAGCTTAATTAATGGATAATTATGCCTTTAATCTGAGATTGAAGATTAACTGTTGAAATAATTAGGGTTTGTAATCGATTGTGTTAAATTAGGGTTTTAAAATAATGAAAGATGAAGTGAAAACCTAATTGCCAAAGAAACCCTACAATTGGAATAGAAATCCTAAGGAATATGAGGATATTGGATAAATATTGATAAAAGGAAATTGGTATATTTATTTTAGGATCTTGTGCATGATTAGTTGCTTGGTTGGGATTTCTATGTTTTGGTTATTTCTGCATTCAATCTGCTTAACAGGTTTGTGGTTACGCTTATGACTACCCAAATTAGTTTTCCAGGATTTTATCGATGTTTCCATCGTGGCTTGAATTAAACTGTTGGATGTATTTAATTCATGCAAAGTATAATGTGAATATGACTATCACATAAGAAATATGTATACTAGCTTAGATCCTAGTCCCCTCTGTAGCTTTATAGATTGACCTAGTAAATGGCTACCAATGAGGGTAGGTCCATCACATCATTAAATGACTTAGTAAATGGCTACCAATGGGGTAGGTCCATCAAGTCATCATGAGTCAGGGATTGGTCTACCTTTGGGTAGGACCATGCGACTCCATAACCCTAGGTATTGGCTACCTGTGTGGTAGGGCCATGGGGGTAAGGATCTACCATATGAGAGAGGTGGTATCCATTTCCACTGTAGGGACGTTACAGAGAAAGGGGATATGCAAGGATTGAGTAGTATTGCTTAAAATGTAATCTTGGTTGTTAAATGATATTTGATAGATTACATTGTTAACATAGTTGCACAATTACCAGCTTCGGCTGACCGACGTTTTGTTTGTCGGCGTTTTAGGTACAAATGAAAAGAACAAACAGTAAAGCGACATATGTGGAATTAAATGAGAGATAACATGCACAGGAGGATTAGTTAGATTAACATCTTCATGGATAGAAGTTTAGAAATCCCAGTTTTTCCAAGGTAAGAAAAGTTTTATTTTATACTCGTTTTCAATTTAGTTGGTAAAGTTTATTAATTATTACAGATTATTTTTCGAACCTTTGATCCTGTTAATTGGATAACGACACTGACCTTTCGATCTCCCTTAATTGGGGGTTATCGGGGGGGGGGGTTGTTACAATGTTTTATTATTGAAATTTTTTTATAGGCCTTGTGAGCCATAATATGCATTGTTGCCTAGTAAGAGGTAACAAGAGATTAAATAGGCAATTGAGAGCCATGTGAGATGCTTGTGTAGTAAGTATCATGTTTACCTTGGTCAGATGACCTGAAGGTAATGGTTACTAGATAATGGTAACCATGTTTAGTGATGAGCTAAGGGTTTGAATACCTAGATCTAGCAAATATAATGATGGTGATGTTGACGGATGTGAATTCCCAACAATGTGACAAGGGATTGAGATCCCAATGCTTTATAAAGTTTTAAAAAGTACAGAAAGGAGTATTGTTTCTTTGTAGCATTTGTCATATTAATGTGTGTTTGAAAATTTTGCTAATGCTAAAAGAATATGGTAATGTACTTAATTAATGAAGTGAAATCTTATCATGTAGAGCCCTGGCCATAAATCCATCATTGTCAGTAGCTGGTGATGGTGAAACAGGTTTTCCTATGGGAACTTCTAGAATGCATATTTTTGAATATGTGGGGGTAATGGGCGAATATATCCTTACGCCTCATAGAAATGACGGCGGGCCATATCCTATGCAAAGGAATGGTTATGGACCATATCCCAATAAGAGTATGGCTATGGGACATAACTCCACAATACTAGGCATTGGCTACGGACCATATCCTAAAGAGAGTATATGCTACAAGCTATAACTCTATAGCGATGTTGCTAGTATACCCTGGAAAGCTATTTAGCAGTGACACTTGATGTCCTGCATATGGTCTCGTACTAACCGAGACAGATGAGGTGATGGAGTCTGACTCTTCCATTGACTTATGTATGGAACCGATGCTTTACATAATCGTGGTCGGTTGGAGCATGAACGATACACTTCATCTCCTCAGGGCAAAAGTATGATTGTAAAATGTAATAAGTCGTGTAGCGTATTTGCTTAAGAATGAAATACGAAAATCATTGGTTGATGTTACAATGCTTATTGTATCCTAAATGGATAGATATGATACATGTTCTTCATATTCCTTATTAAACTGAATAGATGATTTATTGTTTTATCATTTGTAGCTGTAATGCCTTAAAAGATGATATTGCTCTATTTTGCTTAATAATGATTAAATCCTGCTATTTAATAAAGATTCCTCTGTTCAATTTATTATTGTTTATCTGCAATAATAATGTTTCTGTTGGAGAGTTATATCTATCACTGGGACAATTTTCAATTGTCTCACCCCCGTGGATCCAACCTTTTTAGGTGGACGAGGACGAGGAGGTAGAAACCATACAACAGGAGAAGGACAACAGCAACAGGGACAACAGTAACATCTCAGGTGGAGATATTGACTGTCATAGATATGAGTCCTATGTTCCATCTCTGTAATCTCAGGTCCTAGGAGTTAGTAGTTAGTGCTTTCATGATCGATCTGAGATTTTGGAATCGAATGCTTCAAGGTTTTATGTTACTTGTGTATAGATTTAACCAAGCAACTGTTGTATATATTTTCCTCGAGAAGAAGAGGTACATGGTTTGTACTTTGTGGACCAGAGTGTATATATTCCTTTGGTTCTTGTTATAAGAGTTTCCTGGAAATGGATCTCTTTGTAAATGGTTTAAGTTTTAGTGATTTTTGTTAATCCATTGTTAATGTTTTCTTCCACATTAATTAATAATCCGATTTGGTGTCGGGTCATTTCAATGTCCATGAATCATTCTCATTTCTAGTTGTTGGCCTCAACCAATGTCCTAGCCAAGTATTGGACTATGCCAATCCTGTGAAAGTATAGCTAGGTATTGGACAATGCCAATCCTGTGAGATTATATCCAAGTATTGGATTATACCAATCCTGTGAAGTTATATCTAGGTATTGGATTAGACCAATCCTGTGAAGTTATATCTAGGTATTAGATTATGCCAATCCTGTGAAGTTATATCCAGGTATTGGATTATGCTAATCCTGTGAGATTATATCCATGTATTGGGTTAGACCAATAATGTAAAGTTATATTCAGGTATTGAATTATGCCACTACTGTGAGATTATATCCAGGTATTGGGTTACCCCAATCCTGTGAGATTATATCCATGTATTGGGTTATCCCAATCCTATGATATTATACCCTTGTATTGGGTTATCCCAATCCTGTGAGATTATATCTAGTTATTGGATTATACCAATCTTGTAAAACTATATCCATGTATTGGATTATACCAATCCTGTTAAACTATATCCATGTATTGGATTATACCAATCCTATAAAACTATATTTAGGTATTGGATTATACCAATCCTGTAAAACTATATCCAGGTATTGGATTATACCATCTTGTAATATCATGTCCATATTTCTAAGGATTCCACAGTAGTGGAATACCTTTATATTTCCCTTTCACTTAAATTATGGGATATCAATCCCTTAAACACATCACTGAATTCCACATCACCTTTACTAGGCATTATATCCATTCACATCCTTTATGTGATACAAGTATTCCTCATATAATTTAAGCATACTTAAAACTCTATAGCCCTTATTCAGATATAAGCATAAAGCATGTATGACCAATATTTCAATATTATTTGTATAACAATTTATTATATTATTATGTTACGGGGTTTCCATTTTCCTAGTTTATTTTGAACATTTCCATCTCTTACATCCATCTCTTGATCATGAGACTTTTATAAAAATCTTGTAACCTCTCACTAGGCATCATCCATCTCTAGGTCGTAAGACCTATATAAACATCTTGTCACCTATCACTAGGCAACAACCATTTATAGGTCATATGATTTATGTAAAGAGCTTATCACCTCTTACTTAGGCAACAACCGTCTCTAGGTAATAATACCTATATAACATTATTCTTGTTGCACAAGTATTTCTCATGACTTACAAGACACATATAATGTGTATTATATGAAACATCATAGCTCATACTTATCTATGCTCATTATCTCATGATACCAATATGTTTTCAATATAATTAGGGTTAGGGTTTCCCTTTATTAACCAATTGTGGTTTCAAATCATATCATTACCCTTCATTAGGGTTAAGGTTTCCCTTTTTAAACCAATTAGGGTTTTCAAGTACATTCATCAAGAATCACAAACCTAATTCAGACGTCACACATATTAGGAGTATCAATGTATACTCATTACATGAGTATTAAACAAGTATAAGTTTCTCTTTCATCCCTACTAGGATATTGATCACATCATACTCCATTAGGTTGGCTCAATCCTTCTCTGAAGGTACATTGGCCCATATTTATCAAATGCATTAAACTCTTTATGTCTTAATGTATCATTTAGCATAACATGCAACATGTATCACTCAATCAAGTGTATTAGATTGAGGTGCCTCCTCCATATCGGGTATAGAGGTGTATCCTCGTCGCTCTACCGTGCATCCATATCGGATTACTCAATCTTTAGGGTTTGCATATCAGGTTTTACCCTTATGCTCATATCCCATCACAACCTTCATGGTATCGCCCTGCCCTTTATCATGTGATAAGTAATAGGCTAGACAACTGATTAGTCTCAACTAGCTCAAGTGTACAAACCGATAGGAGTATGGGGTTCCAATGCATATCGGGTTTCACTTTCCCATGTTGGGTTTCAACACCATATTGGGTTAGGGTATCTCCTTAATACCATATCGTGTATAGGGTGGGTTCTTGACCCCATATCGTGCACAAGGTGTGTGTATGTGTCACTCATATTGTCCATGAGGTATAATTTAACACTATATCATGCTAGTGGTGTATTCGTATCACTATATCTGGTTACTCATCATCTAGGGTTTGTCATATAGTGTTTTAGTATATACTTGACTCCATGTCATGCATGAGGTGTATACGTGACCTCATATCATGCACATGGTGTATGATTGACACCATATCATGCACAAGGTATCTATTTCATCATCATATCATGTATAAGGTGTATGCATCCTCGTGGTATCATGTTAGTGATTTGTTTACTACACCTTATCGGGTTAGAGGTGATTCAACCCAATATCGGGTTGAGCCATGATGATGTCATCATCATCAACATATGGACTCTTGTTCTTACCATTCTAGTGCATGGAAAAAAGTCCTAGGTCACTCATGATTCATCAATTATGCAAGAAAATTCGAATTGAAAGTAAATCGTCAACTATGGCAAGATTATTGATAAATAATAACATAATTGAGTTCAAGTTATATAACCCGCCTCAAGAACAACTTCAAAGATTAAAGCCCCAAATATTCACATTCCCAAGGTTGAAGATGAGCTTATCAAAGGTCCAATACTTGAGTTCCTCAACACCATGCATGATACTTCATCACTTGAGGCCGATATCACTCACTTGGTCGATATCACTTCACTTGGCCGATATCACTTTGCTATGGCTCATATCACCTTGCTATGGCTGATACCAAATATATATGCATGATACCCCTCCTCTTATGCATGATACTAAGACTCTATGCATGATATCTAAGAGCAAGAGGGTGATAGATTTTGAAAACTTTCACTAATAGGTGAAGGAAGGGTATATATACTTGAGGTTCATGAAAAAGTGTGTATATGAGGTGTCATCATTTTAAGCTACTAGGTGAAACGTGTCCATGCATGGTTGACACTTGTCCTTGCATGCACTCATATTTATATTGACATGCAAAACACTTGAATATGATCTAGAGATGATATTTTGGCCATCCCTTATCTTGTTG
Source organism: Alisma plantago-aquatica (assembly GCA_963693085.1). Lineage (NCBI taxonomy): Eukaryota > Viridiplantae > Streptophyta > Magnoliopsida > Alismatales > Alismataceae > Alisma > Alisma plantago-aquatica. The sequence continues at coordinate 120,894,113 of OY856411.1, forward strand.
GATAAGATATCTGAACTCAATCACCACTTTATCATCAACCCGATACAACTTTTCCAAGGAAGTTGTAAACCGATACACATCACCAACTTGAGGTTATTTTCCCATCATGGACAATTATAATAGTTCACAAACCGATCTTTGACTCCCCTATGGCTCCTTGGCCGATAGGTACTCTCATATGAACTCTACACCTTGATACAACTCAATTTGGGGTTTCACATTCAACCCTTTCTTGGTCTTTTCATCACCAAGAATACTATCACTTATACATGGTTCAACATGGTGTCTCCTTATTTGTATATCCTCTAAATGATACTAGGAGTGACTAGGGACACACTAGAGGTGGTAATGTTCATATCAACCCTACATTTTAGGTAAATTACAACTTGTACCAAAATTGATACACAAGGCACTAGCATCATTCAAACAAGTTCAAGCTTGGAATTTAGGCTTTCCACAAGCCACCACCTAGAATCATCTCTCTCTTATGATTATAAAAAACATGAGGTATGTTTAGCATGTGACATATCTCAATATAACCCCTCATCTTGGGTAAATTGCATTTTGGTCCAAAACATGAGAACTTTGCTCAAACATTATTCAAACAGGACCAAACTTGAAACATAAGTTTGTCACCTAATAAAAAAACACTTTAGAGGATTATATTAAAGTTCTAAGAAAATTATTTAGGCTAAAAAAAGGTAATCCCTAAACCTAGGTCAAGGATGTTACAAGTTATAAACCCCTAACAAGAATTTCGGCCCCGAAAACCCAGATGAAGAAATACAATTGTTATTCATGCATCATTTCATCAAGCCTCCTCATAACATCTTGATGTCATGAAGATGCCATAGAACTTTGCCCAGCATAAAGTTCTTCCATACAGGGTCATCATAGAATCTGTCATATAGGACACATACTCAACTGTCCTTTCCATTGATGATTGCAGTGTCAATCCTATGTGTGACAAAGCGGGTTTTCTGGCTTAATTTCGAGGAAGAAATTTCTTTTACTGTGTGTAGGATGTGATGGAGTGAACTTTTGAAGTATTTGAATACCTAATGACATAAGTGATTTCATGCATGTTGAGTTGTTTTGAGAGTTCTAAGTTTTTGGCAAAGTTTAGTAATTTCTCGATGTTCCTAGAAGAAGTTACTCATGATTGAATATCGTAAAACAATGTGCTCTTTTGCACACAATGTGACTAGGTTAATACCTTTATAGCATAATTTCATAAGCCTTGATAATGATGGTGTCGCACTACCCTTTGTGCCAAGTGTTGGTATAAGATCAAAGGGAGAAGAGCATTGAAGTCCTCAGGCCAGAGATGGACTCTTTGTGGGGATTTTCATGGCCCTTGGATCTATTGATCGGATCGCATCAAGATCATCCTCTTCTTTGTGGTTATAGCCGATCGCATAAAGAAAACCACACTCCACGATGTGTGATGCCCAGAGGTCGTGACAAAGACGAGTTTCTAACCGATAGAATTGGTTGCCCTTGCCGAGAACTCTTCTTTGACCCATTATAGAAGTCAGTTGGTCTAGAAAACAAAGAAGAACATGTAACCTCCATCACCAGTTACCCGTCCTCGCCAGAGCTGGACTGCACCACATCGTCTAGAAGCAAGAGGAGGCAGTGCGATCAGGCCTAAATCTAGCTTGACTCTTCGCTGGAGTCCCTGCTCTCATGATGGCGCTCCTTCAACCCAGTGAGAGGACGAGATGGGGACCTGGAACTTCTCACGGACTCCGGAGAGAGAGCGATGAGAACTGGAGTCCGTAGACCGCAGTGCAGTGGCGCTCAGACAGAAGACAGAACAACGTGAAGGGGAGTCAGTTCGCATGGAACCAGTGAAAGGGATGAGAGGATTTGCCACAGTTGTAGCTTGTGATGTCTATCGCCTCAATCCGTGAGGAGGATCTGCGATAGCAGAGACCCGCAGAAGCCAACGACGACAAGGTCCCCGACCTCGGGGAAAGAGAGCCCATATGAGTTTCTCTAGCAGTCGTGACTTCTGGGGGATCTGTTCCGACCCATTTGGAGAAGAAGGGGTATGAAGAAGGTGGATGCAATGCCGATTGATGGTGAGGTGGCACCAATTGAGTTCTGTTGCTCGCCGGAGGAGCACAGCCGAGCAGCGGCGCCAAAGTGATGAGGGGTTTCAGAGCAGATGGTGAGTAGATCTATGGTCGGGGAGTTCTATCTGAAGTAGCCCAGGACGATGGAAGCCTTACCATCTGACGAGGTGCATCCTCGTGCCTTCTTTCATCTGGCAGCAGTTCACGGACAGAGAACAACGACGCCTTCGCGTGCGCTGAGGATGGGGGTTTACGCAAGGAGAGAAAGAACCCTGAGCTGGGTCCAAAGCAAAGAAACCAGACCGATTTCCTGACCAACCAACGAACCAGGCGGCCTAGCTGAGCCAAATCAAGTGAACCGCACCCTCCTTAGAGTGATGTGGCATATTCTAAGAGGCTGAGAAGGTAAAAAATTTAGTAAATTTCGAGATCTTGTTTAATTCATAGAGATTAGCTCGATTATCAGAAAAATGCAAATAAGATATCAAAATTCTCAGACAAATGCATTGAACAACATGAAACCATCACATTAGTCTTTATATGCTTAAATCAGAGTTATATTACGTAAGATGTATTATGCTTAGTTCATGAGTAATAAATATCAAATGATGATATAAAATTATGGGAAAATGTCAGTAAGTCTATAATCATGTTTATAGTTCATATGATGTCAGATATGGTCATGTTAATGCATGAAAGACTATAATTTGATTAATATGGCTAATTAGGGTTAATAACACTAAAGATAATGCAATAAATACATGCATGCTCAAAAAATTATGAAATTTACAGAGTAAGCTCATATCAGTATCTGAAACCTCGAATTTAAATATGAGATTAGGATGATATCCTTAATCCATGTTATACTTTGATGTTTGTTCTTAATATGATATAAACCCTAAATGATTAATACATGTAACATAGGGTTCACATGTGCACATAATCATAGGTAATAAAGTAATCAGATTATGCATCCCAATCTGGAATATAAGATTAGTAACCTAATTATGAGAATATAAGACAAGTAATTATGCACATGTCTTAATGAGCTAAGCTAAACTCTAAAATGGACCTAACTAGGGTTGATATGATGAGAACCTAATGATAGTATATGATCTTATCTTGATCAGGTTTGACCAAGTTACAGTTGACATCAAGAGTATATGTGATGATTAGGATATGTCTTTGGAAGGTACGCCATTACCTCTTACTTGGCTTATTATACAATATGCTTATGTTATATGTGTAGTAAAATACTTGGCATATGATATTGGATGAAATGATTGTTCTTGTATGATATGTTGCATGATTTTCTATACTTACTGCTATGGACACATCAAACATAATATCTTTGTTCCATTATATGAAAGCACCAACTCTTTGGCAGTGTGCTCAGAAGTGACTGAACTCTTTGGTAGTGGTCACATTGTACATATGAAAGCACCAACTCTTTGGTAGTGTGCTTGGACCCAACTCTTTGGTAGTGGTCACAGTGTACATATGATCCAACTCTTTGGTAGTGATCATAAAGGCCTTGGGATATATAATGGAAAATGTGCTTAAAATATGTGTTCTCTTTTGTTAATGAATATCTTTGTGCAAGTATACGCTTTTCTTATATTCTTCTGTTACTGCCAAGTATATTAGTTTTATCTTATTGCCAAGATATGATGAGAGGTAAATAAAAGACACGTAGGCGTACTCAGTACAATATTCTTGAAATATTGTGCTGACGTGTACCTCATGTAATCTTTTGTTTAGGTTGTGGTTATGATCTTGAAGATCCAGGATAGTGAGAGTTGTGTGGCGAGCTGATGTACAGGTGGACCTGTTGTCTTAAGATCATGTAGTTTAGTGGTAGTACATGTATATGTTATAGTTTGTTGTTCAATATGTAATATCAAATGTTGTAACAATTCATGTTGTAATTATATGTTGAATGGTGAACATGTGTGCATGGTTTTATTATTGTTCATGTACATGTTCTACTAATTGTTTCCTTCTGACTCCCTCGATTTTATTCTTCTTAGCCTAGTGTGGGATGTTTAAATTGGAATGCTCGCTGAGGTGAGGGTTTCAATTTGGACGTCACATATTAGATTAAGTTTTAGAAAATCCTGGGACATCACAGGTGGTATCAGAGCATGAACAATAGCAAAGCCTGACATTTTCTCATTATGCAACTCAAAACCAGAAAACCTTGAACTTAATAATCTTTAGGGTTAGATTAGTCGTCTTTTAGAGACTAGATCTGACATAGCCTCTAGGTTAGCACCTAGATGTCTGAGAACTAGGTCTATACTGGTGCTTGTCGAGTAGCAAGTCTTTAGATGTCTTTCTTTCCTTGTAGTGCAGCGGTATGGGACGTTGCGCTATTTGGAAATGATGAGCATCAAGGGAAGAGAAACCCTAAACATATGTCGCTCGTTGTCTAGAGTAGCTACACTAGTCTACACCATGTTCCCACCCCTTTTCTTAGTTTTCATGACAATGGACTCTCTACTATGTGTGGGACACTCGTTTCTGGATTTGGTTTTGGATTCTAATCAGATTGAACCTTGATAGTTTTCTCTGACGCTTGTTTTATCGGAGAAAAACTATATAATATTTTATTATGTATATGTATCACAAAAATGTGTCCCCACACATGTACGAGTAGGAAGTGGTCATGCAACCTAAGTGAAAGTGAATGACATTAGTCTAGAAGAGAGAGTAGTTCTAGATTAGATGTCTAGAGCCTTGTTAGAATATATGATAGGTAGAATAGATGATATAAGTTTTGATAACATGATGTGAGTCTTATATAGATGATATAAGAAGGTTTATGATGATATATGTTTGTCTTCGAGGACTTAAGTTCATTTTTGAGGATTTGAGATAAGTTTTGATGATGCATGTAAGTATGCTTTTATGAGATAAGATATGTTAAGACAAGGTTGTAAGTCAGCACGAGCCTCAAGCTCTTTTACAAAGGAGGACCTCTAGTGTTAGGACCAGTTTTGGGGTTAGCTCAAGAGAGAGCGAGACCCACAGGGAGAAGGTCAGAGAACCTAGACTCCATGATACGAGAAATATGTGATATGATATGTCCTAAACTAGAATACTCCTGAGTGATTGAGTTGAGTCTCTTTATGCATGATTCCTATAGTCTTCTTGAACCCTAGATGTCCTTGGGAGAACCAAACCCTAGAGACAGAGAGAGGCTGGTTATATATGTATATGCAAATAAGGAAATATGAGTGCCTGCCATCTGGGTGAGGGAGAGAGCCCAAGACCCAAGAGGAGGTAGCTATGTTTTTAGTTTTTGTGAAGCCTCATGCTCGGGTTGGTGGTTTCCCACATAGGAATCTAGTGGTGTATATAAGAGAGCTTTGGGTATGATGTTTCATGGTTAGAGACCTATGAAGAGTATGACATAGCATGTTTTGGTTTGTGCCTATGTGGCTAGATCTTGTGAAGCAATCACTAGTGCCAATGAGGTATACCTGAGAACCCTAGACCGAGCGGGAAGATATAGTATATGTTTATTCATATAGATGAGTCAGCTCAGAGAGACTGAGCATGTCACTACCCTCATGTTATGTGTCAGGAGAACCTCAGTTGGACTATATAAAGTTTTAATACATGTCTAATGAGCCACTTGTATAAGTTTGTTTAGAACAACCATGATGTAATATAAGTAAAAATATGTTTTGATCTTGACATGTGATATATAGATGCAACATAATGGAAAACTTAAAGATGTTTTAAAGCTCTTTATCAATATATGGTTAACCATGTAAATGAATTATGATGACGATGTGAAATTATTGGTTAATCTTGTGATGAAATCACTAATAAATGTATCAATTTATCATGAGCAATAAAGCAAGATCATATGAATGAAACATGTTACATGGAGTGTTAATCTTAGTGCTTAATAAAGATGAAAGTTATAGTTTGACAATTAACACAACATAACGATTATGATACCTTGATATGATCTAGATGGATAAAGTGGGTTAACTATAGTTAACGCCCTCCTAAAAGGCATATGTTAATGTTGAACATGTTCTAACAATTATCTCAATAAAATGTTGATGACACCTTGATAATGGGCTAACCTCGGTTAACTTCTTTGGAACATGTAGAATAATAATGCATGGGTATGAATAAATATGCAACCCTAGCATGTGAGATATGTAGTGACTTAACCAAAGCTTCTAAACCTTGAGTTCAACCCTGAATGGAGTGTTTGTGCACCCAAGATGGTTGTAAACCTCCTAATAGTGCTTTGGATACATGGCTCTAGGTAACCTTTGCAGATATGATATGTGGATGAAAGCAAGATAAGGTTTTTCCCTGGAAGTATGAGTATGGTTTACTTTAGAGGACGAAAGTTCCTTTAAGATGTATATGATGTGACAAAGTGGGTTTTCTGGCTTAATTTCGAGGACGAAATTTCTTTTACTGTGTGTAGGATGTGATGGAGTGAACTTTTGAAGTATTTGAATACCTAATGACATAAGTGATTTCATGAATGTTGAGTTGTTTTGAGAGTTCTATGTTTTTGGCAAAGTTTAGTAATTTCTCGATGTTCCTAGAAGAAGTTACTCAGGATTGAATATCGTAAAACAATGTGCTCTTTTGCACACAATGTGACTAGGTTAATACCTTTATAGCATAATTGCATAAGCCTTGATAATGATGGTGTCGCACTACCCTTTGTACCAAGTGTTGGGATAAGATCTAAGGGAGAAGAGCATTGACGTCCGCAGGCCAGAGATGGACTCTTTGTGGGGATTTTCATGGCCCTTGGATCTATTGATCGGATCGCATCAAGATCATCCTCTTCTTTGCAGTTATAGCCGATCGCATAAAGAAAACCACACTCCACGACATGTGATGCTCAGAGGTCGTGAAAGAGAGGAGTTGCTAACTTATAGAATTGGTTGCCCTTGCCGAGAACTCTTCTTTGACCCATTATAGAAGTCAGTTGGTCTAGAAAACAAAGAAGAACCTGTAACCTCCATCGCCCGTTACCCATCCTCGCCAGAGCTGGACTGCACCACCTCATCTAGAAGCAAGAGGAGGTAGTACGATCATGCCTAAATCTAGCTTGACTCTTCGCTGGAGTCCCTTCTCTCATGATGGCGCTCCTTCAACCCAGCGGGAGGACGAGATGGGGACCTGGAACTTCTCACGGACGCCGGAGAGAGAGTGATGAGAACTGGAGTCCATAGACCGCAGTGTAGTGGCGCTCGGATAGAAGACAGAACGACATGAAGGGGAGTCAGTTCGCGTGGAACCAGTGAAAGGGACGAGAGGATATGCCACAGTTGTAGCTTGTGATGGCTATCGTCTCAATCGGCGAGGAGGATCTGCGATAGCAGAGACCCGCAGAAGCCATCGACGACAAGGTCCCCGACCTCGGGGAAAGAGAGCCCATATGAGTTTCTCTAATAGTCGTGACTTCTGGGGGATCTGTTCTGACCCATTTGGAGAAGAAGGGGTATGAAGAAGGTGGATGCAATGCCGATTGATGGTGAGGTGGTGCCAATTGAGTTCTGTTGCTCGCCGAAGGAGCACAGCCGAGCAGTGGCGCCAAAGTGATGAGGGTTTCGGAGCAGATGGTGAGTAGATCTATGGTCGGGGAGTTCTATCTAAAGTAGCCCACGACGATGGAAGCCTTACCATCTGACGAGGTGCGTCCTCGTGCCTTCTTTCATTCGGCAGCAGTTCACGGACAGAGAACAACGATGCCTTCGCGTGCGCTGAGGATGGGGGGTTACGCAAGGAGAGAAAGAACCCTGAGCCGGGTCCAAAGCAAAGAAACCAGACCGATTTCCTGACCAACCAACGAACCAGGTGGCCTAGCTGAGCCAAATCAAGTGAACTGCGCCCTCCTTAGAGCGATGTGGCATATTCTAAGAGGCTGAGAAGGTAAAGAATTTAGTAAATTTCCAGATCTTGTTTAATTCATAGAGATTAGCTCAATTATCAGAAAAATGCAAATAAGATATCAAAATTCTCAAAAAAATGCATAGAACAACATGAAACCATCACATCAGTATTTTTATGCTTAAATCAACATTATATTACGTAAGATGTATTATGCTTAGTTCATGAGTAATAAATATCAAATGATGATATAAAAATATGGGAAAATGTCAGTAAGTCTATAATCATGTTTATAGTTCATATGATGTCAGATATGGTCATGTTAATGCATGAAAGACTATAATTTGATTAATATGGCGAATTAGGGCTAATAACACTAAAGATAATGCAATTAGTATATGCATGCTCAATAAATTATGAAATTTACAGAGTAAGCTCATATCAGTATCTGAAACCTCAAATTTAAATATGAGATCAGGATGATATCCTTAATCCATGTTATACGTTGATGTTTGTTCTTAATATGATATAGACCCTAATATGATTAATACATGTAACATAGGGTTCACATGTGCACATAATCATAGGTAATAAAGTAATCAGATTATGCATCCTAATCTGGAATATAAGATCAGTAACCTAATTATGAGAATATAAGATAAGTAATTATGCACATGTCTTAATGAGGTAAGCTAAACTCTAAAATGGACCTAACTAGGGTTGATATGATGAGAACCTAATGATAGCATATGATCTTATCTTGATCAGGTTTGACCAAGTTATAGTTGACATCAGGAGTATATGTGATGATTAGGATATGTCTTTGGAAGGTACGCCATTACCTCTTACTTGGCTTATTATACAATATGCTTGTGTTATATGTGTAGTAAAATACTTGGCATATGATATTGGATGAAATGATTATTCTTGTATGATATGTTGCATGATTTTATGTACTTACTGCTATGGACACATCAAACATAATATCTCTATTCCATTATATGAAAGCACCAACTCTTTGGCAGTGTGCTCAGAAGTGACCGAACTCTTTGGTAGTGGTCACATTGTACATATGAAAGCACCAACTCTTTGGTAGTGTGCTTGGACCCAACTCTTTGGTAGTGGTCACAATGTACATATGATCCAACTCTTTAGTAGTGATCATAAAGGCCTTGGGATATATAATGGAAAATGTGCTTAAAATATGTGTTCTCTTTTGTTAATGAATATCTTTGTGCAAGTATACGCTTTTCTTATATTCTTCTGTTACTGCCAAGTATATTAGTTTTATCTTATTGCCAAGATATGATGAGAGGTAAATAAAAGACACGTAGGCGTACTCAGTACAATATTATTGAAATATTGTGCTGACGTATACCGCATGTAATCTTTTGTTTAGGTTGTGGTTATGATCTTGAAGATCCAGGATAGCGAGAGTTGTGTGGCGAGCTGATGTACAGGTGGATCTGTTGTCTTAAGATCTTGTAGTTTAGTGGTAGTACATGTATATGTTATTGTTTGTTGTTCAATATGTAATATCAGATGTTGTAACAATTCATGTTGTAATTATATGTTGAATGGTGAACATGTGTGTATGGTTTTATTATTGTTCATGTACATGTGCTACTGATTGTTTCCTTCTGATTCCCTCGATTTTCTTCTTCTTAGACTAGTGTGGGATGTTTAAATTGTAATGCTCACTGAGGTGAGGGTTTCAATTTGGACGTCACACATTAGATTAAGTTTTAGAAAATCCGGGGACGTCACACTATGTCAGGTAACACTTTCTAAATTAGAGAAGTACTATACCTACTTCGAATAATTTGGTTGTTAAACCTCTTTGCCTTGTCATATTTCTCAACTCATATCTTTTATGTAATAAGATTCTTTATCTTGAAAGTTTTTCCATACCCTCACTTAGCTTAGCATTTCTTCTCCAAGGAAAGGCTAAAGTTACATTCTATCATTGAAAGAAGAAATATCTCAAAGGTACGTCTAGATATTATTTGCATAAGCTTCCTTAACAGATTTAGATAAGGATATTCTAAGAAGTTATCTTAGCTTGATAAACTTTTCCCAAGACAATTCTACAAATGTTCATTCAATTAATACATCCTTATTTGTGTTATGTTTATGCAGACCATAAACACCTAACATATGATGTCCATATTATCGTATGTTAACCAAACTAACCTCAAAGTTGGCCTTTCTAGGTAACCCAACATTAATCATCTTATTAGGAGCCATGTCCTCACCATCTCATACCTTTGAAACTTCTTAGAGACTAGAATTCCTTACCTTGGTATTAGTTACATGTGTCAAAAACATATCACATTTATCATTTCCATCCTCTGTTGTTATTATAAAAACCAAACATATAATAGGACCTTTCTTTCTTCTCGGAACATTACTTAATAGATATACTTTGTCTTGGAACTAAAATTCAAGACTAGCTGATACTTTTCAAAGTATCCATCTAAAAGATTACTTCTAATCCATGCACATCAAGTGTCATAAGACTTACTTGATTGTCATGTCCTTGAAAAGAAATAACACAAAGAAACATAGTCCTTTATCACCCATCATCATCCAGGGTTGTTTATTAAAGAAAAGAGATTATCACCTACTTTTATTATTACATGAACTTTCATGTGTCATTCAATCTTGTTTCCTCTTATGTTCCTTGCCTTCAGCATAGTAATTATAAGGATGATTACATGTCATCATCCCTTAGCATTGTCATCATCATGATTACTAGATATGGGTATTCAAACCCTTAGTTCATCACTGAACATTGTCACCTCTCATCAGGTAACTGTTAACTCAAGGCCCTCAGACCAAGATATACATTATACTAAACATCTTCTTTTTTTATAAGTTGATCTATGATTAACTCAGATTCCTTCATATATCAATTAGGATGTGGTAAAAATATAATTGCCACATTGCCTACTTCATTATTCTCTTTAGATTGTCTCAAAATGACTACTTGATCAGAGTAATTAGAAAGATAGTAATCTAAGAGTGTCATACTTACCTTGCCTTCAATAGATGAATACCTGGATAGGGTATTCAAGAACTGAAATTAGGTAGTATGCATTTTGTTTTATATTATGTTTCTTACTCTTATCATCTCTTTAGATTTAATACTCAGTATCTCTAATTTTCTCTAGATGTTTCTTTTACATCTCTTCCCTTTCTACATGAAGAGAGAAATTTCAAAACATATAAGAGAATATTGGACTGAATATAGGTTCTCATCCTTCTCATCTCTTCCTTATGTCCTCATGGGACTAATTAAAGGAAGCTCAACAACAACTAGCTTTCTTATAATTAGTAGGCAGAGAGAAGAAAAGGAAAGATAATTCATAATGAAAAGTTTTATCTGACATGTTACCTCTTACAGTATATCTAGTGTCTTGGATGACTCAACACATGGAGTCTAGTTATCATCTACTACAACCTTTATCCTCTACCACTAGAAGTAGATGGACCAAACTACGACACTTGTCGTCGTCCTTGGCCTTCTACTCCACTAAACTGTGGTCCTTGCGAGTTTTACAGATTATGCCTTGACTGTTGGGTCACCTCATTATTTCTTCTTGGACACTATTGTCTTAGGTATCCTATCTGTCCACATTTATGACAAGCTCAGACCTCACATTGTGTATAGACTAGTCCCTTGTTGATACTAAAGGTACTCTTGGAGTTCCTGGAGGTATACTCCAACCTTGGTCCTTACCAGGTGACCACTGCATTGGTGTACTATATTGTTGTTTAACCGATGTTATTGAAAAATTTGGTTGTTTAGTACCACCAATCCACTGTTCCTATGACTTTGTAGACCTCTTTTTCAGGTTTTCCTCATGTTTCTTTTTCACATACCTTTCTATCCTCCAGACAAATTCCACAAATGTGGCAAATATCTCTCTACTTTCTAATGCAGATGACGAGATAGACACCTCAACATTCAATCCTTTCTCAAAATGTCAGATCTTCTCATGTTCAGTAGAAGCCATTTGAGGACAAAATCACAAAAGCTCCATGAACCTAGCTTCATATTCATTAATTGACATGGTTCCTTGCCAAACCTTCTCAAACTGTGAGATCTTTTCGTCTAAGTATGTTTGTGGAAAATACTTATTGACGAACTCTTGACAAAATTCTTCCCAACTAACCTCTTCATCATTCCTTTGTACCTCTTCTATGGCCCTCTAGTGGACAACACTACCCTTCAAAAGGTATATAACATGTTTGACTTTGTCAGCATCTGGGATACTAAGGATCTTAAAAGCCTTTTCTAACTCAGTGAGCCATAGATCAACATATGTTGGGTCAGTTGTCCCAGCATATTCTATAGCTCCTACACGGCGTAGTCATTCAAAGGTCTTACTAGACCCATGTCCCTCATTGGGAGTTGGTTCCCTAGGTGATGTTTCTGGCATCCTATCTGCCATATGCATCATTGTGGTCATGATTCGCCCAAAAAGAGAATGAATGGTTGGGTTTTCTATCATAGGTTCATCAAAATGGGGATTCTCAGGCACTGATTCCTCTCTTGTCGGATCCCTTACACCTCCTACTGGTGCAGCAACGTGATCCTTGTGTGCTCCAGACATCTTTAAGCTATAAACCCTTATTCTGCATAAGCAAAAGTTACTATAAAATGTACTAGAGTACACTAGAATATACTCAACACCTTAGTCCTATGTCTCTGTACACTTAGCGAACCTTAAGCTCTGATACCAAACTTGTAATGACTGCCACCAAACTGACAGCCAAATCGTCACTAATTATGTGAAATAATCATAGGCAGCAGATTAACAAAATCACTAAAAATTAAAACCATTTTGCAATGAGATCCATTTCCTAAAAAACTCTTTAAAGGAAGAACCAAACTTTATATACATCATGGTTCACATTGTACATACTTCGTACCATCACATCTCTAGGATAACATATAATAGTTATTTTGCCAAAACCTATACATTAGTAAAACCCTCGAGGAATTAAGCCATAATCTCAAATTGTTCATAAAACTATCACGTACTAAATCCAAGGACCTCAGATTTCAGAGACGACACAAGACTTCTATCTACAAGACATGAGAGACAATACACTAGCTGTTACTGCTGCCCCTACTACTGTTGTCCTTCCTCGGCAGAACAATCTCTACCTCCCCGTGCACGTCTACCTAAAAATTGTGGATCCTACAGGGTGAGACAATTGTCCCAATGAGAGATATAACTCTCCACCAACAATGCTATTATCACAGGTAAATAATATAAAACTGAGTAGAGGTTCTTTTATGTTAATAAGCAAGGTTAATCACTGTGGATAAGTAGTTTAGATCATTCTCATCTTTTAGGCATTGTAACTTTCTATGATAGAGCCGTAAATCATCTATTAACCTTATAAGGAATATGAAGAACATGTGCATCATTTACCCATCATACTATACCAGAATCTCAAGCTTATCCTATGATAAAATTATCCTGATATGATATCCATGAATCATTCTCATTTCTAGTTGTTGGCCTCAACCAATGTCCTAGGTATTGGACTATTCCAATCATGTGAGATTATATCCAGGTATTAGATTATGCCAATCCTGTGAAGTTATATCCATGTATTGGATTAGACCAATCTTGTGAAGTTATAATTATGTATTGGATTATGCTAATCCTATGAAGTTATGTCCAGGAATTGGATTATGCCAATCCTATGAGATTATATCCAGGTATTGGGTTAGACCAATCATGTAAGATTACATCCATGTATTGGATTATACCAATCCTGTGAGATTACATCCAGGTATTAGGTTATCCCAATCCTGTGAGATTATATCTAGGTATTGGATTATCCCAATCCTGTGAGATTATATCCAAGTATTGGATTATAGCAATCCTATAAAACTATATCCAGGTATTGGATTATACCAATGCTATAAAAATATATCCAGGTATTAGATTATACCAATCCTGTAATATCATTGCCATATTGCTAAGAATTCCATAGTAGTGGAATACCTTTATATTTCCATTTCACTTTCATTATGGGATATCAAGCCCTGAAACACATCACTGAATTCCACATCAACTTTACTAGGCATTTTACCCATTCACATCCTTTATGTGATACAAGTATTCCTCAAATCTCATTTAAGAATATTTAAAACACTATAACTCTTATTTAGCTATATTCATAAAGCATGTATGACCAAGATTTCAATATTATCTATATAACCATTTATTATTATTATTATGTTATGAGGTTTCCATTTCCCTAGTTTATTTTGAATATTACCTTCTCTTACATCCATCTCTTGATCATGAGGCTTTTATAAACATCTTGTCACCTCTCACTAGGCATCATCCATCTCTAGGTCGTAAGACCTATATAAATATATTGTCACCTCTCACTAGGCAAAAACCATTTCTAGGTCATAAGACCTATATAAACATCTTGTCACCTCTTACTTAGGCAACAACCATCTCTAGGTCATAAGACCTACATAAAATTATACTTGTTGCACAAGTATTTATCATGACTTACAAGACCCATTTAATCTGTATTATATGAAACATCATAGCTCATACTCAACTATACTCATTATCTCATGATACAAGTATGTTTTCAATTAAATTAGGGTTAGGGTTTCCCTTTATTAACCAATTGCGATTTCAAATCATATCATTACCCTTCATTAGGGTTAATGTTTCTCTTTTTAAACCAATTAGGATTTTCAAATACTTTCATCAAGAATCACAACCCTGATTCAGACTCCACACATATTTGGAGTATCAATGTATGCTCATTACATGAGTATCGAACAAGTATAAGTTTCTCTTTCATCCCCACTAGGATATTGATCACATTATACTCCATTAGGTTGGCTCAATCCTTCTCTCAAGGTACATTGGCCCATATTTATCAAATGCATTAAACTCTTTACATCTTAATGTATCATTTGGCATAACACACTACATGTATCACAAAATCAAGTGTATTAGATTGAGATGCTTCCTCCATATCGGGTATAGAGGTGTATCCTCATCACTCTATCATGCATCCATATTAGATTACTCAATCTTTAGGGTGTGCATATAGGGTTTGACCCTTATGCTCATATCCCATCACAACCTTCATGGTATCGTCCTACCCTTTATCATGTGATAAGTAATAGGCTACATAACTTATTAGTCTCAACTAGCTCAAGTGTATAAACTGATAGGGGTGTGGGGTTCCAATGCATATTGGGGTTCACTTTCCCATGTTGGGTTTCAAAACCATATCGGGTTAGGGTATCTCCTTAATACCATATCGTGTATAAGGTTGGTACTTGACCCCATATCGTGCACAAGGTGTGTGTATGTGTCACTCATATCATCCGTGAGGTATAATTCAACACTATATCATGCTAGTGGTGTATTCATATCACCATATCAGGTTATTCATCATCTTAGGTTTGTTATATTGGGTTTTAGTATATACTTGACTCCATGTCGTGCATGAGGTGTATACTTGACCTCATATCATACACATGGCGTATGCTTGACACCATATTGTGCACAAGGTATCTATTTCATCATCATATCGTGTATAAGGTGTATGCATCCTCGCGGTATCATGTTAGTGATATGTTTACTACACCTTATCGGGTTAGAGGTGCTTCAACCCAATATCGGGTTGAGCCATGATGATGTCATCATCATCAACCTATGGACTCTTGTTCTTACCATTCTAGTGCATGGAAAAAAGTCCTGGTCACTACTAGAACTCATGGATTTATCATTTATGCATGAAAAATAGAATTGAAAGTAAATCATCAATTATGGCAAGATTGATGGTAAATAATAGCATAATTGAGTTCAAGTTATATAACCCACCTCAAGAGCAACTTCAAAGCACCAAGCCTCAAAGATTCACGTTCCCAAGGTTGAAGACAAGCTTATCAAAGGTCCAAGACTTGAGTTCCTTAGTACCATGCATGATACTTCACCACTTGTGGCCGATATCCCTTACTTGGTCGATATCACTTCACTTGGTCAATATCACTTTGCTATGGCCGATATCACCTTGCTATGGCCGATACCAAATCTCTATGCACGATACCATCCTATGCATGATACTAAGACTCTATGCATGATATCTAAGAGAAAGAGGGTGATATATTTTGAAAAATGTCACTAATAGGTGAAAGGAAGGGTATATATACTTGAGGTTAATGAAAAAGTGTGTATATGAGGTGTCATCATTTTAAGATACTAGGTGCCACGTGTCCATGCATGGTTGACACTTGTCATTGCATGCACTCATATTTATCTTGACATGCAAAACACTTGAGGATTATCTAGAGATGATATTTTGGCCATCCCTTATCTTGTTAGATAAGATTTCTCAACTCAATCACCACTTTATCCTCAAACCGATACAACTTTTCCAAGGAAGTTGTAAACCGATACACCTCACCTCCTTGAGGTGCTTTTCCCATCATGGAAAAAGATAATAGTTCAAAAACCGATATGAGACTCCCCCTATGGCTCCTTGGCCTTAGGCACTCTCATATGAACTCTACAACTCGATACAACTCAAGTTAGGGTTTCACATTCAACCCTTCCTTAGTCTTTTCATCACGAAGAATACTATCACTTATACATGATTCAACATGGTGTCTCCTTCTTTATCTCTCATATAAATGATACTACGATGGAGTAGGTACGCTCTAGAGGTGGTAATTTGCATATGATCCCTACATTTTGGGTAAATTACAACTTGTACCAAAATTGATACATAAGGCACTATCATTATTCAAACAAGTTCAAACTTGGAACTTAGGTTTTCCAAAAGACACCAACTAGCCTCATTCTCTCTCTTATGATGATAAAACACATGAGGTATGTTTAACATGTGACATATTCTAATATAACCCCTCATCTTGGGTAAATTGCATTTTGGTCCAAAACATGAGAACTTTGCTCAAACATTATTCAAAGAGGACCAAACTTGAAACATAAGTTTGTCACCTGATACCAAAACACTTTAGAGGATTATATTAAAGTTCTAAGAAACTTATTTAGGATAAACACATAGGGTTATCCCTAAACCCAGGTCAGGGATGTTAAAGAATCCATGGTTTTCCATGGTAATACCAATGTGAAAAGAAGATCTCCTCCTACTTCCTTTGTTTTTTGGTCTAGGGTTTGTACCCTCTCTTTCTTGAGCTTTCTTTGACCTTGGTTTGTTCTTATTTCTTGAGGTAATCTTCCTTGGTCGTGGAGTTGGTCCAAGATGTGGTTTTCTTCTCTCTTTTGGAGCTTTGTGGCTTGGGACTTGATCTTCACCTCAAGGTGGGTTAAATAACTCTTTGCTATACTATTGTTGCACCTTAGTCTTGCATTAAAAGTTTAAATTGTCTCAAAAAAGTGATTATATGTTGCTTGATGATGATACCTTGTTTTAGATTTTATGATTCTGTAGTAATCTTGCATAGATTAGCTCTTTTTATAAGTCCTAATTATTTTACCCCAGATTTAATGGATGGTGGAAGCACTTGCTCCACATGAACACATTTGAACGTTGGTTTCTCATCCTGTTTGTGTCTCAAATACCTTTTGGAAAATGCAGGTTTTAATTCGTCATTGCATGTTTTTGACATATGGTTTTCTCTCCCATATCATGGTTTGGTCATCCCTATGTTTTTTGATCACATTCTAGGGTTTTAGGTGGTCATTTCCTTGATGTACTACTCTCTTTGAGGTTTCAATTTTATGTTAATAATCCATCTATTTTGATCATGTTTTGATAGTGGTTTCTATCTCGTGATGATCTTCATGTTGTGGTCCAAGTGTTAGAAGGCTTCGTGTTAGTTGTTGGTCCTTGAGATGGTTCCATGGAGAGGTCGCATAGATGACCCCTTTTCTTTAGTTAATGAGGTTGTTGTTTGTTTTCCATCGATTGCATGGTTCGGTTTCATGCGTTGATGATAATTGCACTTACCCTCTAGGTATATGCCATGGAAAAGTGAAATTTGGTCGCTAAATTTGTCTTCGACCAAGGGATTTCCTTTGATTAAAGGTGAGAAAATGTTCTCTTCAATCACATGACCTAGTTTTCCCTTTGACCTGAGTATTTTTTTGTCCTCTTAGACCTAGGGGTGATGCTTGTGTTTCTCTTTGATCAAAGGTGTTTTGTGTTCCCTTCAGTCGAAGGGGTGATGGTTGTTTCTTCGGTCATTGGTGTGCCCCTCTTTCTCTTTGGTCACATGTGATGATGGTCTTCGAGCATAGTGGTTTTCTTTTCTTCGGTCGCTTAAGACTTGTGGTTTGGTTTCCCTTTGGTCGTAGTAACTTCCTAATCATGTGTTTGGCTTTTATAGATGATCT
This sequence comes from Alisma plantago-aquatica, assembly GCA_963693085.1. NCBI lineage: Eukaryota > Viridiplantae > Streptophyta > Magnoliopsida > Alismatales > Alismataceae > Alisma > Alisma plantago-aquatica. The sequence continues at coordinate 120,912,459 of OY856411.1, forward strand.
AGTGAGGATGGTTGGAATCAATATTTTCTTTAAGAATGTGGGAAGTAGTGATACGAGGTTTGAATGTCATATGTTGCTTTGGAAAACTCTAATCGATTAATTATGAGAAATCCTAATCTTGATCATGAGTACACATTGTACCATTTTTCTTGATTGAGTAATTAGCATGAAACCAAGTATTTTCTCCCTCCAACTTCTGTAACTCTAACATTGCTGGTTGAATGAACGTCATAGCTAGTGATTTCTAAGTTATCTCTTATATGAAACATGGTGATGATTATGAGACTTTTTAGGCATGTTGAGTCAATGTTGTTATGCATGAACTATTTGATCAGGTCTTATGACCTAGAAGAGGCATTGTTCCTAGTGTGAGGTGATATCCTTTGATGATGTGATAAGGGATGGTTATCCCATGATGATATGATAATGGTGATGGCCTGGCATGAGGCAGTGAGAGAATAGCACGTGGTGATATGATTAGCTTTATGATTAATACATTTTAAACCTTCTGGAGTAGTAATCTGCCTTATCATTTTAGAGTTAGTATGTGGTTTGTACGTTATAACTTGATTGATGCCTTAAAAGATACCCAATTAGCTCACTAGTACAGAAATGATATGTAACGTCACCTTTGATGGTGTCGGTCACACAGAAAAAACTGACACCATAGTACAATGACATCATCTAAATCATACTACCGTCACCATATGTGAGTCCTTTCAATTTAGAAAAGACATGGGTACCACTTTTCCTTTACGCTCCTATTGGTTTGGTGTAAGTCATGAGTTCCGTGAAACTCATTTTCTGGGAACTCTAGTTCAGTTTCTGGAACTTAAGTTCCATTCACTTCCATGTGATTGGTTTGTTGTAAGTGTAAATATAGAAATCATTAAAGAATTTGTTAATTTTATTGTATAATACAAATAAGTGAGGATGGTAAAAACATAAAAAAAGAATCATATCCGTAAAAAATCATAATATTCTTAAATCATAATAACCACAACAAGTAGTTATGGTGCATATGTTTCTCCTTTAAAAATATTTTATTATAATACAATTATAATGTTAATAAAAACATTATGATTAAAATCACATTGCAATATTTTTATTTCACTTTATGTATACAAAGTATTTTAATAATATTAGCATTTCATGTGCTTGTAAATATAAATTTTAGTTCATCAATATTTAACACAATGTAGAATATTAACTTTTACATTATTTCTGTAGGGAATTTTTACTATATTATTCATGTATGGTTACAGTTAATTATCATTTTTTGCATCATATTTTTTAAACATGAAGAATAAAAATATATTACGTAAATGTTCACATTGTTTCTAGATGGTGCAGTGTTTATTTTTTTATGATGTTTGTATTTTTTATTTTGTAGATTGTATTGATAATATTGGTTATAGTGTGAAATATTTTACATTAGTGCGATTATAGTGTATAATATTTTGTCATATTATGTTGTGATTTTAGCAACGAACTATATGCTCACCATTAATATTTCTAGTCATAAATATTTTTACATGTATCACTTATAATGAATGAATAATATAATTGTATAAAAAATATTGTTAGTTGTCCCGAAACTCATTTTCCGCTCTTTTTAAGAAGGAACTCAGGAACTGTATTTTGTATGTAAGTCTGTAACTCCCCAGAAGTCACGGGACTCAAGTTCCAACACTTACTTTAAACCAATCATTAAAAACCGCTCAAGGAACTCCAGTTCATGTGTTTTCTGGACCAGTTAATGTCAGTTTCTTTGAAAAGAAACAGATGTCTAAAATTACCCACAAAATGTAATTTTCTAGAGAAAAAATTTTACCTCCAAAATTTTCAATACGATGTCAGCTTTTTATAAACTGACGACACATGTTTCACGCCATGTTCCCGCAAAAAAATTTATCTCTCATTAGTCATTGGTTGTCCCAAAAAATCGACAACTAATCATCCTTCACGAGAGAAAATTTATCCCCTCATTAGTCGTCGGTTTTTGACAATGAACCGATGACTAGGTGTTTTTGTGTCTTGTTCCCGCAAAAATATTTTCCCCACAATTTGCTTCTTTGTCTTCAGTTTGTATTGGGTAATTAACAACTATGGTCCTAACACAAAAACAAAATTTATTGCTTTGATATGTGAATAGACATCAGTTGTTATATCTAGAAACCGATTACTAAAACCCTAACTGGGTGCAACTTTTTTGTTTAAATTTGCACTTAGTTGTCAGTTTTTCACATGTGACCGATGACTATTATTATTAGGCATCAATTTTTGTAAAAACTGATGATTGTATGTAACTTAGTAGTACCCACGTGAAACAGACTCTTTCCCATTCTCTGCTTCATCCTTGTTCAGGGTCTCTATAGTGAAACAGGGTCTCGTGATCTTCCCCTCCATCCACTGTTCTTCCTTGCCGGCCGCCGCTCTTCCTCTAGCTGTCACAGATGCCATTGTTCTGCGTTAGGAGCTTAGGAGGACATTTGAGATTGGGAGGATGCTAGAGCCGTCGACGCTGCTGTCCCCCTCCAGTTGCTGAGTTGGCTACCGTTGTCGCTCTACCTCGACCACCTCCAGCTGTTGAGTTGGTCGCCGCTGCTACTCTTCCTCTGCCATCATCTAGCCTGCACTGCCGCTCCAACCACCACCGCTCCAGCCTATTGACGCAACCATCTCCACCTACACCTCTGGCCGCCACCGCTTTAGCCTACTCCACCCCACAATTACGGTGAGTGGTTAATCAGAAGTAGATTTTGATTAAGCAGGTTTAATGATGCATGAATGAACTTAATTAAATAGATTCACAATTAGTTTCTCTATTGTTAGTGATTGATTTAATTTAGCTGAATAATTGCTTATCAAGAATGTGTAGTTGACTAATGATGTATGAATGAAGTTAATTAATTAGATTTGCACTTAGTTCTCTATTGTTAGTGATTGATTTAATGTAGTTCAATAATTGCTCATCAAGAATGCGTAGTTTATTAATATTGATTAATTAGGGTTAATTATGCATGAATAAATTTAATTAATCAATATTGCTTTCTTTCTCTCTGTTAGTGATTGATTTAACTTAGTTCAATAATTTCTCTTCAAGATTGTGTAGTTGATTAATATTGATTAATTAGGGTTAATGATGCATGAATGAACTTACTCAAATGGAAGAATGAATTGAATTAAATGATGCTACATAAAACCTAGGAAATGAATGATGAAACTATGAGCTTATGTATAAGAATGACAACATATATACATGTATTTAAATGGCCTAGAAACCCGTATGAGATTTACTCATTAGGAGTAAATCTTGAATAGTCCCTGGTTTGGGACTGTTCCTGAACACTTAATCTAACTTAGGATGTCAGTGTATAATGTATATTTGGTGTTCAATATGTTTCATCAGCACTTCCCCATTTGTTCTCTAAGTACATATGATGGTGGGCATTTACCCATGTACATCAGTGTACTTGGAGAACTACGGGGAAATACTACCAAATTTTCTTGAAAATTGAATACACATTATACACTTATTAGTGATATTAGGTGTTCAAGAATGGGATAGGTGGTACACACATTCATTATAAACCCTAATATTTTAACCCTAAACCCTAATCTTCAAATCCTTAACTTAATATGTAAACCCTAAACCCTAATAGTTGTTTTCTCTTTAATCATAGAATGGATAGATCATGGATGTCCATTCCAAATTTCTGCACCTCAGAGTTTATTACTGGTCTTGATCAATTTATTAGATTTGCAGAGGAACATTGGAAACAACCTGGAGAGAGGTTCTATTATCCATGTAGAAATTGCGGTAACAACTTGAAAGTCAGTACTGGAGATGAAATCAAAAGCCATGTCATGTGCAATTGGTTTGTACAAGGCTATACAGAATGATACTGGCATGGAGAGATTTCAAACTTGAGATTAGTAGATGTCAATAGTAGTTCTTGTTTTGAATAAGAAATTGCCTTTGATGGCGTAGATGTGGACGAACTAATTCCGATAGACATCGTTATTGTGATGTTGGATAATTGTGGGGTAGAGCACATTGATCCACCTTCCTTATTTAGGAACATTATGAATGATGCCGAGAGACCTTATACACAGGTTGTACTAAGTTTATGAAGTTGAGCGCTATGTTGAGATTGTATAATCTGAAGGATAACAATAGATGGACTGACAAAAGCTTCACGCCATTGTTGTCTTTGTTGAAAGAAATTCTTCCTGAAGGAAATGAGCTTCCAATCTCCAAATATGAGTTAAAGAAAATCTTATGCCCAATGGGAATAGAGGCTAAGAAGATACATGTATGCCTGAATGATTGTGTATTATTTCAAAAGGACTATGCGGATTTGAAAGATAGTCCAAAATGTGGGGCGTCAAGGTATAAAGTGATGACTTCAGGGAAGTCTAAAATTGGTTCTCCTTCCAAGGTGATGTGATATCTCACTATAATACCATGGTTTCAATGCTTGTTTTCCAATCCGATAGATGTAGATAATTTAAGGTCTAAAAAGAAGAATGATGGGATCCTACAACATGCATCTGATTCCCCACAGTGGAAGAAGATTGATTCATTATACCCTGAATTTGGTGAAGAATTCAAGAATCTAAGACTCGGGCTTTATATCAATGGGATGAATCTGTACCACATAATGAGCAGATGACATAACACTTGGCCTATTATGCTTGTTATATAAAATCTTCCTCCATGGTTATGTATGAAAAAATAAGTATGTTATGTTGTCGTTGTTTATATTGGGCCCTAAAAAACCTAGAAATGATATTGACATTTATCTTGTACCTTTGATTGATGACTTAAAGAAACTCTAGGGTGAAGATGTGACGACCTATGATTCTTTACTTAGATAGACATTTCATTTGAATGCTATGTTGTTTTGCACGATTAATGACTTTCCAGTATATGGGAATTTGTCTGGATACATTAGAAAGGATCCAGAGAATTCCTTATATGTGAAGAGAACATTGATACAATACTATGAAAACATAATGGAAAGACTGTATTTCTTGGTCATTGAATGTTTCTTCCATAATTCCATATATATATCGAAGGTTGTGCAAAGCATTAAATGGATGGAATGTGGAACGGAGTGCCCCTAAACCTATACCAGGGGAGGTTGTTTATGAAAGGGTAAAAGACTTTGTCAATGAATGTGGTAAGAGATCACAATGTACCATTCCCACACAAAGTGACAAATCTTTATTCAAGAAGAAGTTAATATTTTGGGATCTTCCTTATTGGATTTCTTTGGCAGTTTGGCATTCCATTGATGTCATTCATGTTGAGAAAAATGTCTGTGATAGCATCATTGGTACTCTGTTGAATATAATAGGTAAGACTAAAGATGGCATCAAATCCAGAATGGACCTACGTGAAATTAGAATAAGGAAAAAATTAAAAGAAGTAGTTAGTAGTGATTGGAGAACATATTTACCTCCGGCTTGTTACACATTGTCTAGAAAGGAGAAGAAAGCTTTTTGAGAGTGCTTGGTTAATGTTAAGATACCACAGGGTTACTCTTCCAACATATGTAGATTGGTATCAATGAAAGATCGGAAGATGATAGGTCTTAAATCTCATGATTGTCACACTCTACTATAACAAATATTGCCCATGGCAATTCAATCTATATTTCCAAAGCATGTAAGGTTTGCAATCACAAGACTTTGTTTCTCCTTTAATAGTCTATGCAACAAAGTTATTGATCCTGAGAATCTCGATAAGTTGCAAATATAAGTGGTTGTTACCCTATGTCATCTTGATATGTATTTTCCTCCTTCATTCTTTGATATAATGGTACATTTTGTTGTCTACTTGACTAGGGAAGTGAAAATATTGGGATCCATTTTATTTCATTGGATGTATCCTTTTGAACGATACATGAACATTTTTAGAGGTGATGTTCAAAACTATTATCGGCATGAAGGGAGTATTATTGAGGGTTATGTGGCAAGAGAGGTAATGGATTTGCAATGACTTTATGAGTGGTAATGATGCTCCTATAAATGACAAGAATATTGAGGACTATTTTGGAAAAGGGACTATAGGAGCACGAACGAAAGTAATCAGTCATGAACTGTGGGAACAAGCTAACTTGTATATTTTACACAACATTGACGAAGTGAGTGTTTATATCACGGAACATACCAATTTCACCAAGAAACAATATCCTCGGGCCAATTCAATGTGGCTTCCTAGAGAGCATAACAAGACATTTATTAAGTGGTTTGAAGATAAAGTCTTACATCAACTATCTCAAACACCAAATAATATTAATAAAAATATCAAATGCCTCACCTTTAAACCAAAAATGAATGTTATGGACTTATGAAGGGTTTGACATAAATGGTTTCTCATATTACACAAAGCGTCAAGATGATAAGAGCATCATCCAAAATAGTGGGGTCACCCTTCAACTGTCTTCATTATTTTTTTCTAGTGTGAATGATAAGAGTCCACATGAAGTTAAATTGTCATACTATGGTGTCATTGAAGAAATATGGGAGTTTGACTGCGTAGATTTTAGAATTATGCTCTTTAAGTGTGTTTGGTTGATAACACCAAAGGAGTTATAGTGGATGAATTGTGTTTCACATTAGTGAATTTTGAAAATATTGGCAAGGAGGGTGAACCATTCATATTGGCATCACAGGAAAAATAAGTGCTTTATATCAATGATCCTGCAAATGAAAAATGTTCGGTTGTTCTTCAGGGTAAAAGACAGTTCATTGAAGATCCTATAGATGAAGAAGAGTACAAAGAAGTATGATTACTCCATTCCATTCTCAGTTCTCTTGCCAAAACCAAATATTGAAGCTAACGATGAATTATATGTGTGTGGAGACCACACTAAAGGAATGTTAATTGATAAAAGATCTCAATATTAGAGGCATGTTTTTATTTTTTTTAATGTTTTATTTTTCTAAATGTTAGATTGATGTGAACTTTACAATGTTATGTTAATTTCATAAAGTATTAAATGTTTGATTGTTTTTTATATGACACTTTCAGATGGCTGACCATGAGTATGATGATCGTGATGATGATTACCATGAGGGTGAGGTGTCGTGTTACAATGTAAGTGTTACAATATATCTAGCTATATATATGTCCATTTATAAGTTATATCATATAAGTGTTTTTTTGTCAATTTTTAGGTTGATAATTTACCCCATGAAACCCTTGTGTCACTTGATGAGCAACATAAAAATTTGAAAATATCAGGGGCATCACTATGATGAACAAGTTACTACAACAAAGGGTTAATTGACCAAAATTGGTTGTGGGTTTGGATCATGTAGGCAATACAATTGGAATGAACCCCAACTCATTTGTTTCATATCTTGGGGTTCTTACTCATAGACATTGTAGTGTAAATGAAGAACCTTGGCATACAGTTCCTAAAGTGAAGAAAGACTTATTAAATATGGAACGTACAATGTGTGAGATATTATCATTTGCAATTCTATTTTGCAGAATAATATTTTTTTAGAATACTCTATTAAATATATGAAATTTTGTAGACTATATTTGAACTGGATGAAAGTCTACATCATAAAAAGGTGATGCAGCACTGTGGGAGGGTCCTAAGGATCTATACAACAAGTCTCAACGGACAATACATACGAGACTGATAAGAGGAAGAAGTCAACCCTTGAGAAATGGAACTACCTTGACCTGACTGAGTGGGAGGTATTTGTTGCCAAGTGAAACGGTGATGAATTCAAGGTATTAAGCATCACTCCCATTTTAATTAATATACATTATTATGAATTCACCTATTCACTATTGACCTTTATTGTTACTAACAAATTCAATGTGATTACTAATAAGGCTATGAGCAATGCTCAAAGAGCAAGGCGTGTGCTGAATGTGCATGACCACACAACGGGTCTAGGTGGCTATGCAACCCTTCACCAAAAACTACAGACGTCTTCCGTTTAGCAACCTACTACTGAGTCCTCTACTACTCCCACACCTCTGCATTGCCATGATAAGTGGATATCTGGTAGGCAAAACAAAAAAGGAGATATAATCAACCCCACAACTACTGAGACGACAACCAAAATGGTAAAATCCAACTCTCAGAGAAATTAGTATTGATGATTGTTATATTTACTTACTGGTTCTTATCAATGATGATTAGTGGGAGCTTCACGAATAGAGGAAGCAAGGCTCGTTCATCCCTGAGGGCACAAGGGATGAATTGAGAGTTTCTCCTGGTCTAGATGTGTTAGTTCTGCATGTGTTGGAGTGGTCCTAAGAGCATTCTTTGGGCCATCACAACACAAACATGTCCAAAAAGGGTGACTTTCAAAAACTGAGGTAACCTATTCGTTTTTGAAAATGTTATTGGAAAGGTAATTTAGGAATCAAAATGCATTTCTTTTGGCCATGTATAGGTAGATGAGTTAGTTGATAAGAGAGTCCGAGAAGCATTGAGCAAGTGGCATGTGTCCAAGGATGCCACTCCAATAGTACCTGTAGTGTGCTTATCTTCCCCGACGATAGAGGGTGGTTGATGTTGCATCGTAGATGGGTGAATAGATGCTCTAGAGGGGGGGATGAATAGAGCTAAATTCACTTAAACAAAATTCATTAGACCTTCAAGATATATCGCAAGATAAGGTTGCTAAATAGGAAATTTGTGTGCAACTAAAACATGCATAGCAAGGGAGAGAGAGATTGAACATACATGAATTGACAAGCTATTTAGAGTGGTTCCACACTTTAAACTAGAAGTGAGTCAGTCCACTACCTAGGGAGGTCAACCTCTAGGATTTCTTAAGCTTTCACCTTCATTATATTCATTATAAGAGATACAATACATGACCACCAAAGGACTTACCTATCCAATACAAAGAGTCTTTAACCTTACCAAGGACTTACCCACTTTGCAAGGAGTCTTCTGCCTTCTTCCAAGGACTTACCTACTCTTGCACAAGTCTTCAGCCTTGCAGGGATTACCCACTCTTCATGGATCTTCTGCCTTTGACTTCACCTTCACTCAGTAAAGCTTCCACCAAGGACTTACCCACTTGAGCAAGGAGTCTTCTACCTTCACCAAGGTCTTACCTACTCTTGATCCAAGTCTTCAACCTTGATCTTCACCAAGGGACACCTTCCCTTGTTCTTCTTCATCTCCCTTAGCCAAGAGAGAGAACCTTCATCTTCATGGTTGAAATGAGAGATAGGGAGGTGGTGGAAGTGAGAGCCTTACAAGATATACATGTAGGGCGAACTCTCTTATAAATCTCCTACTCAGTCTAATGGATGTAGCAAGTGATTAAGCTTAGAGAGAGAGGAGGTTGTAGGATCACTCAACTATAGAATAGGGACCTTCATAGTGCTTGGATAACCATGGGATGAAGCCCAAGGGGTCCTATTTATATTTGAGGATGCCTAGAAGCCTTTGGGAACACTTGGGGCCAAAAACTAGCCATTTTGTGGCTTGCAATGGATATATTTTCACTTGTTTTACTCCACAATGGCTAGAAGCACTTTTCTGCACTTTTCCGTACAGTGCAATCGGTCAAGTTTCTATAAAGATAACTCGACCGATAGAGTAAAAGACAAAGCTGATATTCAGACCATCGGACGCGTTTGTCCTGGGGAAACTCAAATGACCAATGAAAATTGAATTGGTCAGTTACTCCATCGGTTGAGTTCTGTGAAGTGTAAACTCAACCGATCAAAAGTCATTTTCAAGATCCAATCAGGATCGATCGAGTTTGCAACTCGACCGACGAACAACCTAATGTGAATTTTCGAAAATGGCTTTTGAGTGCTTAAATATTCGATCTAAGTGCTCCTGATTTTTTCTAAGCATAATTAAAAGTCATATAATCCTTACAAGTGATTTACAACATGATTCTAATGGATTTACATCATATTACAAAAACATGCACTTGTACTGACATTGACTTGTCTTTTCTCCAATTTGATATGCACAAGTTAGGGCATTTGGAGTGTGTCTATACCTAATCTGAAATCACTCAAGTTGAGACATTAGACACAAATATGTGGAATGGTTAGTCATCATCAAAACATGTGTTTAGTCAATTTAGACATGAGTCAACATTGACCTAATTGACCTTGAGTCAATATTCTCCCCTTTTTGAGGATGACAAACCATTCCATAAATGTATTGAAAGCTTTTAAGTAAAATCATACCTTCAGAGTAACCTAGGAGTTTCAATAGGATTGAGCTCATATGCTCCCCCTCAATTGATGCGCATGGAGTTCTCGTACTCCCCCTCAGTTGATGCTATTTCTTCTTCATGGTTAACTTTTATAACATTTGTAGAAACTCTGTCTTCTACTCATATATGTTCTACACATTTATTTCTTCTCCCCTTACCTACTCCCTGTACATGAACATACTTCTCTTCTTCATGTAAGACATGCCTTCTCCCTATTTTGTCAAAAGAAGACATACCTTTCTCCCCCTTTGTCATTTCAAAAAGTGGGGGTATGAAGAAATAAGAAACACCACTTGTTAAGAGAAAGGAGATAACAAAAAGTTATATATTGAGAGTAGAAGAGCACATATAGGGGATTGTCCAAGCATAGAAAGAAAATCAAGTTAAAACATGCATTGAACAACCCAAAATGCAAGATAAAGTGTTGCAGAAAAACAATAAAACACAATTTTGACACTCAAGATGAAATAATTTGCCCAAAAAGTGTCACGGCTCATGGCAAAGTGATGAGCCTTGCTTAGAAGGTCATTTTCGCATAAAAAACACTACTCTTGCAACAAAAACTGAAACTAGAGCAAAATCTGCATAAAATCCAAAAATACTCTAATTTCTACATATAATATAGATCTATGTACCCTACATCACAATGTTATGCAAGCATATTAGATATGCAATTCTAGGAACTAGCTTGAGCATGTATGAGATAAGATATAAGAATAACATATAGTGAAATACCACTAGATGAGCAAAGATGCCAATTATAAACAAGGTTAGAACTACATGTATGTGAACTACTAGTAGATGTTATTACAAGTTAGGACTACTAGTAGGATCTCGGTCATAGCAAGAGATACGAAAAGATACACAAGATAAAGAAAGCTCTAAGTGGATGCAGAGATATATCCAAACAAAGAGATATACAATTTTAGAAGCATGAAATGATATAACTCACATACAAATATGCATCATTACCAAAAGATGATTACCACTAAGAACCTCAAGGTTGTATCAACACAAGATATACACCTATATAGATGTAGCAAGTTAGAGTACAACAGAAGCAATTTTAGACACAAACAAGAGATCCAAAGAGATCGTCATCAAAGCCTGCAAAACAAATCAAAGCAAGTAATTACAAAATATAGATATGCCAATTTAGAACAATTAGAGAGATAGAGTTCTAGGCAAGATAGGCAATTCAAATCATGGCAATATGCATATATAAAGGTACCAAATGAAAGTTCCAAAGAATAAGGCTATTGCTTGAGAAAATCTAGTTGAGAGGGAAATTCTCATTCAATAAGCCAAATGTATATTATGTGCACAGTGTTGTTGGTTGAGTTTTGTGTATTGAAAACTTGACTGATGACAACTGTTGGCAACACCCATTGGTGCATAACGGTCAAGTTTCAAATAGGACAAACTCGACTGACAGAGTTGCTGTCAAATAGCACATATATTTCATAAAAACATATTTAGAGGCATGCTAAAGATATAAGCCATATCCAAGCATGTGTAAGCAAGTTAGTAATGCACTATAGAAGCATTAGAAACAATTTTTGAGAAAGAGTGTGAAGAGAATCACAAAATACTACTTTTGACTCAAAAACCACATGCATAGTGCACACTAACTTGACAAAAACAAATTAGAAATGGTTATAAGCAAGAAAAATTTTAGCTTCGTTCTTACCATTCCTTTTTCCACTTATTGTCACCCTCTACACATCTCACCTTTCTTCTTTCATGTGGATTGAGAAGTCAATTTGCAATTCAATAGCTCACGTCAATCCATTTGCATGTGACCTGTAAGAAGAAAGATGTAATGGTCCCTAGTGCGATTCCGCTAGTGGTGATAACACACTACTCAATTGAATAGATGCGCCCCACGCGGTCGGAATGCATGGTGGATGGGGGTTTGCTTTCAAAATTTATAAGACCTAAACTAACACACCTACGTCTACTAAAAAAACTACACCCGCAAGCGCACGGGGTCTTATCGTAGTATAGGAAGGTGGCAAGTATAGGGTCGATCCATAGGGAAAAGAGGGGGCACTAGAGCTAGGTTAGTTTTGTTGGGTTCCTACTGCGGAGACTAGGGTTAAGGGTTTAAAGGTTGTTTTGATTGTTAACTAAGGATGAACAAGCAAGCAATTACAGGAAAGAATGAAATCTACATTAACCCTAGACTAGAATAAGGCTAAACAAGCAAGAAAGGATTAAGCTAGGTATGAAAAGGCAAATTACACTAAGGCAAGAAAGAGAGCCGTAAAAGAGCAATTAAAGAGCTACACTAGCATGAACAAGGCAAGAGAAAGTAAAGAAGCTAACTAAGCTAGAAAATAACTAACTAAGCTAAGCAGGCACAAAACTAGGGTTTTAAGCAATAGAGAGAGGTGTGGGCTGTTTAGGGGTATGAACTTATCAATTAAGTTGGGGGTGACATATGAACATTATGATTTCATTTAGATCATCCAAACCAAACAACAAGCTAGAGTCTAGTGAATTAACCTAAGCTACTAACTGGCCATGGATATGCTAGGTTGTGTATAGGGGAACTAGTCCCTAACACCTCCTACTACCCTTACGAGGCTCAATTGGGTTAGGGATTAGGTTCAATTCAATTAGAGTCTAATCAAGTCTAGGTTTCTAGATATGGCATCAAATTCACACTAGATCCCAAATCAAGTAAGGACCTATCTATGCGATGTCCCCCTATGTAACTATGTATGAGTGGGGCTCCTGGGTCCTTTCTCTTTACGGGAAGTGAGTGTTGTATGATGGGGCTCACTTGTTCAGTCAATCTCACCTTCTTTGGAATCCTCCCTGTTGACCTTCTTTTCACAGTGCATAGGTTCTTGAGGAACTTGGCATATGATGGGATTTGCTTGATAGCCTCCAATAGTGGAATGTTCACCTTCACTTGCTGAAACACCTCAAGAATATCAACATTGTGCTTTTGCCTCCTTTTCAATTCCGGTGGCTCATCTAGTGCTTCTACAAACGGAGGATCACTAGTTTTTGCCTCACTTACATGAACACGAGGCAGAACACTAGGGATGGTAGGACCTACAGAAGGGATATGTGGCGGATCACATGGAATCCCAAACTCAACATGCGGTATCACAACATCATCTTCAGCAATATCAATCACGATATCACCACTTGGCTACCTTTGCTTTGCTTTATCAACCTTTCTTTGACTTGCGGGCTGCTCGAGAGTTTTCCCACTCCTTAGAACTGTCACAACACTACCTTGCTCATGATGGGGAGAGGGAGCATGTTGTGGCTGTGGAGGAGGTGGGGGTGACACTTGGGGTTGAAACTGAGGTGGAGAAGAGGATTGAGGGGGAGGAGAGAATTGGGGTTGGAAAGTGAAGTTTTGGGAAAATTGAGGTGGTGAAGGTGGTGGAGGAGTGTAAGGCTGGGGATAGCCTTATAAGGAGTGAATGGGATGCACTTGCATGGGGGGTGGATTGTAGAAAACTTGTGAAGAGGGTATGGGTCCACTTGCTTCATTGTGGCTCACGATGGGTCTTGAAGACAATTTTTCCTCTTGGAGAGCGATTATAGAAGATAGTTGCTCTATTCTCTCTTCTAACCTTGCAACATCCCTTTGAACATCATCAAACACTCTCAATCTAGAAAGAACCTCTTCCTCAAACCTTGAGCTGTATGTGGTACTTTGTTGTTCCTGGTAGCTATAGGAGTGAGGTGTCTTCTTTTCTTCCCCATAGAACTCAATAGAATTGACCGGGTAGCAAGGAGCATTTGTCACCTGGTTCTTCATGAGGCTCACCATGTCACCAAGAATCTTCATCACTTGTGGACTTGAGTCATCATGAGTAGGGGTTGTCACACCAAAGGCATACCCTCTTTCATTCATCATGCTAGAAGCTCGAATTCTTGATCCTTCAGCCAACTGCTCAAACAAAGGCCATATCTCCTAAGGTGGCCTAACCATGAAAACTCCTCCACAAGAAGAGTCCACTGTGTCTTGGTCCTTTAGAGACAAACCAAAGTAAAATGATTGAACTAGCTGCCACAAAGGGATCTCATGGTGAGGACACTCTCTCAACAACTTCTTGAATCTCTCCCATGCATCATGAAACTGCTCACTACCCATTTGGCTAAAACTTGTCACGGCACGCCGCATTTGTGTCAACCTTGCTATAGAGTAGAATTGTCTCAAGAAGTCATTCTTCATCATTTCCCAACTCATAATGTCCTTTCTTGAGTCATACCAATCTTTAGCTCTATCTTTGAGGGAGAAAGAGAACAAGGTTAATCGAATTGTATCATCACTAGCCGTCGACGTCCTGAATGTGGAGCATACTTCAAGAAAGGAGTCCAAGTGCTTGTAGGGGTTCTCACTCTCTGAGTCGTAGAAGATGGGCAGGAGCCCAAGAAGACCTGGAGGAATAGAGAATTGCTCCCCTGGCATTTGATCAACCCTACTAGCAATTGGCGATTTGTAGTTGCTAGGCATGAGGTAGTCTTGAAGCGGCTTGTGAGGTGCATTTTGGTCTTCCATCTTGTTTCCTCCCAAATGGCTTGTCACATGCACAAAGCACAACCAAACAAAAGAAAGCAAGTTAGTAAACCAATATACACAAGAAATGAAAAGAAAAATGAATAAAAAAATAGCAATGATGAGGGTAGTAGGAAAAGTCAAAGAAAAACTAACTAGCTAGGCCGAGCGCATCTATTCCCCGAAAACGGTGCCAGAAAGCTTGGTGCGATTCTGCTAGTGGTGATAACACACTACTTAATTGAATAGATGCACCCCACGAGGTCGGAATGCACGGTGGATGGGGGTTTGTTTTCAAAATTTATAAGACCTAAACTAACACACCTACGTCTACTAAAAAAACTACACCTGCAAGCGCACGGGGTTTTGTCGTAGTATAGGAAGGTGGCAAGTATAGGGTCGATCCACAGGGAAAAGAGGGGGCACTAGAGCTAGGTTAGTTTTGCTGGGTTCCTTCTGCGGAGATTAGGGTTAAGGGTTTAAAGGTTGTTTTGATTGTTAACTAAGGATGAACAAACAAGCAATTAAAGGCAAGAATGAAATCTACGTTAACCCTAGACTAGATTAAGGCTAAACAAGCAAGAAAGGATTAAGCTAGGTATGAAAAGGCAAATTACACTAAGGAAAGCAAGAGAGCAGTAAAAGAGAAATTAAAGAGCTACACTATCATGAACAAGGCAAGAGCAAGTAAAGAAGCTAACTAAGCAAGTAAATAACTAACTAATGGGGAGGTGAGAATAGGGTTTTGGACCCCAATTCCCCCACATTCTAGCCTTGAGAAGGCTCCATGCTAATTACACTAGAATTATCTAATATAGGTACTTAGATCTCTCACTTAGGTTTAGGGAGATTGATTAGGATGTAGGAAGATGGGAGGCAACCTAGGGATCCAAGAATTGGACCTAGGGGCAAATCCCAAAATTCACACATATAAGCAATTTGCCTAAATTCTTAGGTGATTTCACACACAAACCAACAAGCAATCCATGGAGAATGAGATAGAAATAGAAAATTATCATTAACAAATGGAATTACAAGGTTTACATGTCATTATCCCCCAACATGGTATCAAAGTAACATAATTTCCCCCAAACAGCCCACCCAAGGGGCCTAGCTACTCATAACAAAGCAAAATACAAAAAGAGAGAAGATAGAGGAAGAAGTAGCCATGGAGCTCGGTGTAGATGAAGGACTCCTCCTCTACAACAGCTTCAAGGTCGTCCTCCTCCTTATTCTTGGATGAAATGGTGTAAAATGGTGGTGGGAAGTGGATGAAAGGCTTAGATATGGGGGGTTATGTTGTGGAAATGGTGAAATGGAGTGGATTTGAGGTGGAGGTGAAGTGGAATGGAGTGGAGGTGACTAGGGAGCGAAAATGGGACTCTAAGCAGCCAACCCCTGACCCTCAGCCGCCACTAGGGCATATATATTGATCTAGGGGGTCTAGGGTTAAGTTAGGGGCAAAATGGGGAAAGTAGTGAAAACTAGGTGAGTTTTGTGAGTAGCACGGTCGTGGTGGGTCACCACGGTCGTGGTGGGTAGGGTAGACCACGGCCGTGGTGGATGGGCACGGTCGTGGGTTTATTAGAATGTGGAGATCACAAGGAGGTGTGCATGGATGGCCACGACCGTGGGGGAGTCACCACGGTCGTGGTGGGGACCTATGGCCACGGTCGTGTTGATCCCCACGGTCGTTTTGGCCATTTTCATCAATTTCTGGGAGTTTTACTGATTTTTTGTACTTGGGGCATGTCCACCACGACCGTGGGGACTCACCACGGTCGTGGTGGTGTCTCTCCCATGCATTTGAGCCTTGAACTTGATCATCCATGGAGGGTATTGCTTTAAAACTTTCTTTGACCACTTGGGGTAGGTTGGAAGTGGTTTTGGCCTCATTTTGAGCTCCTCCAAGCCCGAGGAAACCCTAGAATGTACCATCCTCTTTCCATGCCATCAAGTAGTGTACAAAGTACCTATAAAACATGCAAAAAGCCTCCATAAGTGCATTTGATATAAATAAGAATATTGGAGGAAATAACATGTAATCTAACAAGTATAGATGTGGCTGAAATGCAAAATGACACAAGATAAAGCACTAAAATAGGGCTGAAATCAGTCCCCAATCATGTTTTTGGGTAAAGAGGAGTTAGCTTAGCAACCCAAGTCCTAGTGCTCTTTGGTTCTTTCCTAAAAGGACAACAAGTATAATAATGACCAAAATCATTGCAATAGTTGCATGTGCCCATAGTCTTGGAACTAGAGAATTCTCCATGGAATATTGGAGGTCCTTTACCTTTGTTGCTCCTTTGACTACTATCATACCCGAAACCATGTCTACCAATTTGTTTAGTAGTATGGTGTAGGATATCATTAAGATTCCTTTTACCAACTAAGAATCTTTGCAAAGAAGATCTGAAACTATCATTATCATGCATAAGAGAAATAATAGTAGAAGACAAATGATTGATATTATCTCTAGCATGCAAAAGATCATTTTCTAAGCAAAGAGTTTTAGTTAAATAAGAACCTCTATCAATATGAAGAGAAACAACATCATTCTCTCTACTAGTAGAACTATACCAAGATTCAAGCACATTGATTTTAGCAAACAAGAGGCATTTTTTGTTTCAAGCAAAGCAATCTTAGAAAGATAAATACCATGTTCAGATTCTAATCATTGCAAAACAAAATCTTTGTCCTTGTTTTCAGATTTAAGAACATCAATATCATGCATGAGAGAATCAACAATTAAAGTATGCTCTTCATTAGAACTAGGCATAAGTGGTTGCGCTTCTAGAAATCTAATCTTGTCGAGAAAGCTAGCATTTTCAAGTTTAAGAGAATCTACTTGACCAACACAAGCATTTTTTTCATCAAGCAAACAAGAATTAGCATGTTCAATATCATCTAGTTCTACATTCATATTATCAACAATTCTAGCGAGATTTTTCTTTTTCCTTTTAGAAGACTTAAGAGAGGCACAAGTAGCATTAATGATAGCAATTAAAGGTTCTTTATATAAAGAGTTTAGATTTACCACATTTGAGTCTTCACATTTTGTAGAAGCCATAAGAGCAAAATGGCATTCTCCTTCATCACTAGAGCTTGAGCTACATCCTCCACTCAAATGTTCACTTTATCTTGAGTTGGAGGAGTGACTTGAGCTTGAGTGTATTTTTTCCTTCTTCTTGTACTTCTCTTCTCTTTCCTTGTGATGATGGGTCTTCTTGCCTTGCAGGCAATCTATCTTGAACTGACCCTTCTTTCCACACTTGAGGCACCAGATGGAGGAGGAATTCTTTCTGTTATAGAATCTACCCTTGGAGTACATGGCATCTTCTTCAACTTGAGAGGATGGAGAAGCTTGACCAACAATAGCCTTGATTTGAGCTTTGATTTCATCCTTCTTCATTCTCCTTAGTTCTTTCTCTTCTTGTCATTCTACTTCCTCCCTCTTGTCAAGTGTAGCTTCATGCACTTGTAGATTTCCAATGAGCTCTTCAATACAGACATCCTTAAGAGACCTTACTTCTTCAATAGAAGTCACCTTTGGCTCCCACCTCTTGGGGAGAGTTCTAAGGATCTTTGAGTTGATCTCTCTACTAGACATAGGATGTCCTAGAACAACAAGACCATTCACAATGGTGTTGATCCTTGAGTACATGTTGGCAATCTTCTCCTCCTTTCCCATCTTGAAGTTCTCAAGGAGCCCTTTGAGCATGTAGACTTTGCTTTTCTTCACTTGATTTGTACCCTCATAGGTGTTGCATAGCTTTATCCCTACCTCATAGGCCGTCTCACAAGAAGAAATCCGGTTGAACTTGGTGGAGGTCATGGAGGCATAGAGGATGTGCATGGATCTATCATTCAAGGTTGCTTTCTTCAAGGTAGCATCATCCCATTCTTCAATCTTTGTCTTTTGTAGCTTGTATGGGCTGTTAGCCATTTGCCACATCTCAAGACTTGATCTTTGGATGTAGAATTGAAGCCTTCTTCTCTAATAGAGGAAATTTCTCCCATCAAAGATTGGAAGGTTGATCAAGTATCTCCCTCCTTGGTAGTCACCCATCCTCTCCTACTTGTGGACGTGTGCTTGGAGAAGACCCACTTTGATACCAATTATTGGACCTAGATGGGTGATTAGATGCTTTAGAATGGGGGTGAATAGAACTGAATGCACTTAAACAAAATTCATTAGACCTTCAAGATATATCACAAGATAAGGTTGCTAAATAGGAAATTTGTGTGCAACTAAAACATGCATAACAAGGGAGAGAGAGATTGAACATACACGAATTGACAAGCTATTTAGAGTAGTTCCAGACTTCAAACTAGAAGTGATTCAGTCCACTACGTAGAGAGGTCAACCTCTAGAATTTCTTAACCTTGAACCTTCATTATATTCATTATAAGAGATACAATACATGACCACCGAAGGACTTACCTATCCAATACGAAGAGTCTTCAACCTTACCAAGGACTTACCCACTTTTCAAGGAGTCTTCCGCCTTCTTCCAAGGACTTACCTACTCTTACACAAGTCTTCAGCCTTATAAGGATTACCCACTCTTCTTGGATCTCTTGCCTTTGACTTCACCTTCACTCAGAGAAGCTTCCACCAAGGACTTACCCACTTTAGCAAGGAGTCTTCTGCCTTCACCAAGGTCTTACCCACTCTTGCTCTAAGTCTTCAACATTGATCTTCATCAAGGGATGCCTTACCTTGTTCTTCTTCACCTCCCTTAGCCAATAGAGAGAACCTTCATTTTCATGGTTGAAATGAGAGATAGGGAGGCGGTGGAAGTGAGAGACTCACAAGATATACATGTAGGATGAATTCTATTTCAAAACTCCTACTCACTCTAATGGATTTAGCAAGTGATTAAGCTTACAGAGAGGAGGTTGTAGGATCACTCAACTATAGAATATGGACCTGCATAGTGCTTGTGATGCCTAGAAGCCTTTGGGAACACTTGGGGCTGAAAACTAGCCATTTTGTGGCTTGCAACAGATATATTTTCACTTGTTGCAACTCCACAACAGCTAGAAGCACTTTTCTACACTTTTCCATACAGCGTAATAGGTTGAGTTTCTATAAAAATAACTTGACCGATAGAGTAAAAGACAAAGCCGATATTCAGGCCATCGGTCAAGTTTGTTCTGGGGAAACTCGATCGACCAATGAAAATCAAATTGGTTAGGTACTCCATCGGTTGAGTTCTATGAAGTGTAAACTCGACCGACCAAAAGTCATTTTCAAGATCCAGTCAAGATCGGTTGATTTTGCAACTCGATCGATGAACAACCTGATGTGAATTTTGGAAAATGACTTTTGAGTGCTTAAATATTCGATCTAAGTGCTCTTGATTTTTTCTAAGCTGAATTACAAGTCATACAATCACTACGAGTGATTTACAACATGATTCTAATGGATTTACATCATATTACAAAAATGTGCACTTGTATTGACTTTGACTTGTCTTTTCTCCAATTTAATATGTGCAAGTTAGGGATTTGGAGTGTGTCTATACCTAATCTGAAATCACTCAAGTAGAGACATTGGACACAATTATGTGGAATGGTTAGTCATCATCAAAACACGGGTTTAGTCCATTTAAACATGAGTCAACATTGACCTAATTGACCTTGAGTCAACATTCTCCCCCTTTTTGAAGATGAAAAACCATTCCATAAATGTATTGAAAGCTTTTAAGTAAAATCATACCTTGGTAGAAACCTAGGGATTTCAACAGGATTGATCTCAGATGCTCCCCCTCAATTGATGCACATGCAGTTCTCATACTCTCCTTCAATTGATGCTATTTCTCCTGCATGGTTAGCTTTCATAACATTTATAGAAACTATGTCATCTACTCATATATGATCTACACATATATGTATTCTCCCCTTTACTTACTCCCTTTACATGAACATACTTCACTTCTTCATGTAAGACATGCCTTCTCCCTGTTTTGTCAAAAGAAGACATACCTTTCTCCCCCTTTGTCATTTCAAAAAGTGGGGGTATGAAGAAATAAGAAACACCACTTGTTAAGAGAATGGATATTACAAAAAGTTATATAATGAGAGTAGAAGAACACAGATAGGGGCTTATCCAAGCATAGAAAGAAAAGCTAGTTAAAGCATGCACTTGAACAACCCAAAATGCAAGATAAAATGATGCAGAAAAACAATAAAACCCAATTTTGACCCTCAAGATGACAAAATTTTCCCAAAAAGTGTTAGGCTCATGGCAAAGCGATGAACCTTGCTCAAAAGGTCGTTTCTGCATAAAAAACACTACTCTTGCAACAAAAATTGAAATTGGAGAAAAATTTGCATAAAATCCAAAAATACTCCAATTTCTACATATAATGTAGATCTATGTACCCTACATCACAATTTTATGCAAGCAAATCAAGATAGTAGATATGCAATTCAAGGAACAATCTTGAGCATGTATGAGACAAGATACAAGCATAGCATATAGTGAAATACCACTAGATGAGCAAAGATGCAAATTATAAATAAGGTTAGAACTACATGTATGTGAACTACTAGTAGATGTTATAACAAGTTAGAACTACTAGTAGGATCTAGGTCATTGCAGGTGATACCAAAAAATACTCAAGATAGAGCAAGCTATGAGTGCATGTAGAGATATATCCAAACAAAGAAATATGCAAATTTAGAAGTATGAAAGGATATAACTCACATACAAATATGCATCATTTCCAAAAGATGATTACCACTAAGAACCTCAGGGTTGTATCAACACAAGATATACAACTATATAGATGCAACAAGTTAGAGTACAAGGGAAGAAATTTTAGATGCAACCAAGAGAACCAAAGAGATCATCATCAAAGCCTGCAAAACAACTCAAAGAAAGTAATTACAAGATACATATATGCAAATTTAGAACAATTAGAGAGATAGATTTGTATGAAAGATAGGCAAATTTAAAGCATGGGAATATGCATATATAAAGGTACCAAATGAGAGTGCTAAAGAATAAGGCTATTGGTTGAGAAAATCTAGTTGAGAGGGAAATTCTCATTCAATAAGCCAAATGTATATTCTATGCATAGTGTTGTCAGTCGAGTTCTGTGTATAGACAACTCGACTGATGCCAGGTGCTGGAAACACCCATTGTTGCCTATTGGTCGAGTTTCAAATAGGACAAACTCGACCGACATAGTTGCTGTCGAAAAGCACATATATTTCATAAAAAGATATTTAGAGGCATGCTAAAGATATAAGCCATATCCAAACATGTGTAAGCAAGTTAGCTATGTACTATAGAAGCATTAGAAGTATTTTTTGAGCAAGAGTATAAAGAAATTCACAAAATACCACTTTTGACTCAAAAACCACATGCATAGTGCACACTAACTTGATAAAAACATATTAGAAATGGTTATAAGCAAGAAAACTTTTACCTTTGTTCTTACCATTCCTTTTTCCACTTATTGTCACCCTATACACATCTCACCTTTCTTCTTTCATGCGGATTGAGAAGTCAACTTGCAATTCAATAGCTCAAGTCAATCCATTTGCATGTGACCTACAAGAAGAAAGATGAAATGGTCCCCAATCATGTTTTTGGGTCTTGAGGAGTTAGCTTAGCAACCCAAGTCCTAGTTCTATTGGGAGCTTTCCTAAAAGGAAAACAAGTAGAATGACCAAAATCATTGCAATAGTTTCATGTGCCCATAGTCTTGGAACTAGAGGATTCTCCATAGAATGTTGGAGGTCCTTTACCTTTGTTGTTCCTTTGACTACTATCATACCCCAAACCATGTCTACCAATTGGTTTAGTAGTATGGTGTAGGATATCATTAAGATTCCTTTTACCAACTAAGAATCTTTGCAAAGAAGATCTCAAACTATAATTATCATGCATAAGAGAAGAAATAGTAGAAGACAAAAGATTGATATTATCTCTAGCATGCAAAAGATCATTTTCTAAGTAAAGAGTTTTAGTTAAATAAGAATCTCTATAAATATGAAGAGCAGCAACATCATTCTCTCTACTAGTAGAACTAGAACGAGATTCAAGCACATTGACTTTAGAAAGCAATGAGGCATTTTTTGTTTCAAGCAAAGCAATCTTAGAAAGATAAACACCATTTTCAGATTCTAATCCTTGCAAAACAAATTCTTTGTCCTTATTTTCAGATTTAAGAACATCAATATCATGCATGCTAGAATCAACAACTAATGTATTCTCTTCATTAGAACTAGGAATACGAGGTTGAGTTTCTAGAAATCTAATCTTGTCGAGCAAGCTAGCATTTTCAAGTTTAAAATAATCTACTTGACCAAGACAAGAATTTTTGTCATCAAGCAAGCAAGAATTAGCATGTTCAATATCATCTAGTTCTACATGCATATTATCAACAATTCTAGAATTATCAACAATTCTAGCAAGCTTTTTCTTTTTCCCTTTAGAACACTTAAGAGAGGCACGAGTAGCATTAATGATAGCAATTAAAGATTCTTTATCTAAAGAGTTTATATTTACTTCATTTGAGTCATCACATTTTCTAGAATCCATAAGAGCAAAATGGCATTCTCCATCATCACTAGAGCTTGAGCTAGATCCTCCACTCGAATGTTCACTTGAGATTGAGTTGGAGGAGTCACTTGAGCTTGAGTGCCATTTTTCCTTATTCTTGTACTTCTCTTCTCTTTCCTTGTGATGATGGGTCTTCTTGCCTTGTAGACAATCTATCTTGAACTGACCCTTCTTTCCACACTTGAGGCACCAGATGGAGAAGGAATTCTTTCCTTTGTAGAATCTACCCTTAGAGTACATGGCATCTTCTTCAACTGGAGAGGATGGAGAAGCTTGACCAATAATAGCCTTGATTTGATCTTTGATTTCAGCCTTCTTCATTCTCTTGAGTTCTTTCTCTTCTTGTCTTTCTACTTCCTCCCTCTTGTCAAGTGTATCTTCATGTGCTTGTAGATTTCCAATGAACTCTTTAATAGGGACATCCTTAAGAGACCTTACTTCTTCAATGGAAGTCACCTTGGGCTCCCACCTCTTGGGGAGAGTTCTAAGGATCTTTGAGTTGATCTCTCCACTAGACATAGGATGTCCTAGAACCGCAAGACCATTCACAATGGTGTTGAGCCTTGAGTACATGTTGGTTATCTTCTCCTCCTTTCCCATCTTGAAGTTCTCAAGGATCCCTTTGAGCATGTAGACTTTGCTTTCCTTCACTTGATATGTCCCCTCATAGGCGATGCATAGATTTCTACATACCACATAGGCCGTTTCACAAGAAGAAATCCGGTTGAACTTGGTGGAGGTCATGGAGGCATAGAGGATGTGCATGGCTCTAGCATTCAAGGTTTCTTTCTTCAAGGTAGCATTATCCCATTCTTCAATCTCTGTCTTTGGTAGCTTGTATGGGATATTCACCATTTTCCACATCTCAAGACTTGATCCTTGGATGTAGAATTGAAGCCTTCTTCTCCAATAGAGGAAATTGCTCCCATCAAAGATTGGAAGGTTGATCAAGTATCTCCCTCCTTGGTAGTCACCCATCTTCTCCTACTTGTGGAAGTATGCTTGTAGAAGACCCACTCTGATACCAATTGTTGGATCCTAGATGGGTGATTAGATGCTCTAGAGGGGGGGGTGAATAGAGCTGAATGCGCTTAAACACAATTCATTAGACCTTAAAGATATATCACAAGATAAGGTTGGTAAATACGAAATTTGTGTGCAACTAAAACTTGCATACCAAGGGAGAGAGCGATTGAACATAAATGAATTGACAAACTAGAAGTGAGTCACTCCACTACCTAGATAGGTCAACCTCTAGGATTTCTTAACCTTGCAGCTTCATTATGTTCATTATAAGAGATACAATACATGACCACCAAAGGACTTACCTATCCAATACAGAGAGTCTTCAACCTGACCAAGGACTTACCCACTCTGTTAGGAGTCTTTCGCCTTTTTCTAAGGACTTACCTACTCTTACATAAGTCTTCAGCCTTGCAGGGATTACCCACTCTTCTTGGATCTTACGCCTTTGACTTCACCTTCACTCGAAGAAGCTTCCACCAAGGACTTACCCACTTGATCAAGGAGTCTTCTACCTTCACCAAGGTCTTACCCACTCTTTCTCCTAGTATTCAGCATTGATCTTCTCCAAGGGATGCCTTCCCTTTTTCTTCTTCACCTCCCTTAGCCAAGAGAGAGAACCTTTATCTTCATGGTTGAAATGAGAGATAGGGAGGTGGTGGAAGTGAGATCCTCACAAAATATACATGTAGGGTGAACTCTCTTACAAATCTCCTACTCACTCTAATGGAAGTAGCAAGTGATTAAGATTAGAGAGAGAGAGGAGGATGTAGGATCACTCAACTATAGAATAGGGACCTTCATAGTTCTTGGCTAACCTTGGGATCAATCCCAATGGGTCCTATTTATAGTTGAGGATGCCTAGAAGCCTTTGGGAACACTCGGGGCCAAAAACTAGACGTTTTGTGGCTTGCAACAGATATATTTTCACTTTTTGTATCTCCACAATGGCTAGAAGCACTTTTCTGCCATTTTCCGTACAGTGCAATCGGTCGAGTTTCTATAAAGATAACTCGACCGATAGAGTAAAAGACAAAGTTGATATTCAGACCATCAGTCGAGTTTGCCCAGGGGAAACTCGACTGGCCAATGAAAATGAAATTGGTTAGGTACTCAATCGGTCGAGTTCTGTGAAGTGTAAACTCGACCAATCAAAAGTCATTTCCAAAATCCAATCAGGATCAGTTGAGTTTGTAACTCGACCGATGAACAACCTGATGTGAATTTTGGAAAATGGCTTTTGAGTGCTTAAATATTGGATCTAAGTGCTCCTAATTTTTTCTAAGCTTAAATACAAGTCATACAATCATTATAAATGATTTACAACATGATTCTAATGGATTTACATCATATTACAAAAACGTGCACTTGTATTGACTTTGACTTGTCTTTTCTCCAATTTGATATGCCCAAGTTAGGGCATATGGAGTTTGTTTATACCTAATCTGAAATCACTCAAGTAGAGACATTGGACACAAATATGTGGAATGGTTAGTCATCATCAAAACATGGGTTTAGTCAATTTAGATGCGAGTCAACATTGAGTGACCTTGAGTCAACAATTGTGAGTGATACTGTAGAGGTGGTTGGAAGTAATCATGTAGACCCATCACCTAGCTGGTCTGCTATAAGTATTTTTATGACATAGTAGCTACTATTTTCAAGATGATATGTTTATGTATGTACATAACATACATTATGTAAATTTGTAGGGGTTGAGGCCATGCCATCTAAAATTGAAAGAATTCGTCATTGCAGAGGGCGAGGCTTACCCATGCCTTCTAGGGCACATGATTCATGGCACTCCAATACCCGATGCTGCGGTTCGTGTGAGCCTGAGGCTTCTCTTCCCCACTTGGAGGCAACATCCATTTTCATATGCTCACCCAGATTCTAAAATGCTTGGTGAAGCTGAAGGTGGAGTGGTCTTGTGGCCCAAAGCGGGAGTCATCTATATTGATCATGTATGATACATTTACATTACATTAATTGGTATATGTATATACATGACAATTGATATGAAATTATATATGCAAGACAAAGGGAAGAAACCCACTACAACTCGTCCTCCTCCACCTCCACCTCTTACTCATGTACCTAGTTGGCTTCCAAAGGACCTATACGACTCGATAGGGGTTTGGGAATATGGATAGGTGAACATTTTGAAACCTCACCTATTGTTGTTTCTATGGAGAAGGATGAAATAGGCCAATCATGTGATAATAATATATTTCTAGAAGATAGTTTGGAGTTGTTTTATTATGATTGGCTGAATTCATCTATGATAGAACTATAGATATGGTGAGATCTTATTTATATATCTATATGTCTCATTTTATATACGGTGATCTATTTTTTAATATATTAATGCCTATGTAATATATGTTTTGCAAACACTTACATAGGATATGTAAAGATTTGAAATGACTGATGTGGGATTTTAGTTCCATCCTTTATCAGTCTTATTAATGAAGACCCTACATCAGTTATCTTATACTTCTCCATCACTTTCTAATATTTTGGTGAAGCGAAAAAGAGTGTGATAATAACTCCATATAATGTTAGGTAAGTTTACTTTGTTTATATTTTTACTTAAGAAAATTACATTTCATTGTGGATTTTGAGTTATATATTTTTTTACTTTCTTATCACCAGAGGTAAGCATTTGGTTATTGGTTGTTTTCCCCTAGACATTGACTGTGTATTATATAGATCCTTAGGGGAACAAATTAGGCCATTCGAGAGACTATTTGAAGAGGCCATTATACATGTGATAAATTTTATATTTATATCTATTAACATCTATTATTACATGACTATTTGCTAATGCAATTCAATGTGTTACATTAACATATAGGGATTTAAAATATTTCAAAAGTGATGGAGGAAATGTGGAAAAGAAAAAGAAAGCGATATTTGGGAAGAATGGGGATGTAGTTTCCTGACTCAAATACATATTTTATTTATGTGAACTATTCTTATTTTTATATATTAACATTTTGTATGCTAAAATTTATAGTGTGTTGAACAAGACAATGGTTGGGCATGTGTGTACTACGTGATGCGGTATATGGGAATGATTTTCAGATATGCTACACAAGACAACGAAAACATAGAACAAGTAATATACAATCTTGATCATCATAAGTATATATAGTCTCATTAGATAGTATGAAATTATCAAACTTATTAATTATATATATACATCATTCTCTTTTAGGTGTTTGAAACTAGTGACTTCATTATAGGGGAAAATTTGTTAGATTTACATATGCCCTATATGATAGAACAATTAGATGACATAAGAGAACAATGGGTAAATGCCTTTGAAATGGAGGAATCGTTTGATTATGATTGGGGTAGTGATGATAAAGATTGACATCTCCAAACTTTGTTGTCAGTATTTATGTGTGTATGTGGTTCTTATATATGCATTTGTGAATGACATTTTTTTAATTATCTTATTTAAATTTGATCTATATACATGTGTGTGAATATGAAGATGAATGAATGTGCTTCTACATGTGTGTGAATGTGAACATGGATGAAATGAATGGAACTGCATATTTCTACATGTGTGTGAATGAGAAAATTGATGAATGAATGGAACAACAAGTTTTATATGTGTCTGAATTATGTGAATTAATTAATTGTGTTTCTACATGTGTGTGAATCACATGTTATATATATAAATGAATGGAACTGTAGGTTTCTACGTGTTTTGATCATCTTGTTATTATAGGTTTGTGGCCTATTGTTAGGCTGAAATCACAGGATGTTGTAAACTTACATTTTAGAAATAAACTACATGTTCTGCATCCTGCTGAGCAGCCGGACAGTAGGCCTGCAAGCTAGTATTTAAAAAAATAAAACTTGGTTGTTAGTTATATATAATAACCGTCAATAAAATTATACGTCGTCGGTTTTCTATAAGAAATCAGTGACTATGCTTTGACATAGGCGTCAATTAATGAACCACAATCGACTATGAAGCAAACACTTTTTTGTTTGGAAACAGAGTTAGTCGTTGGTTTTACATAAAACACCAATGACAATTTGCAGGGATTGACATTAGTTTAGATTTACATAACTGACAACTATGGATCCTACCAGTGTTAGTTCTCTTACGATTGCAATCGGGGCCGGCTCTGCATCGTCAGTTTTGAAACCGATGTCGTCGACTTCTACCTTTACTGTCGCCCACTTGGGTGTCACTTTAAAACTGATGTTAAAAGGCCATTTTAACCGACGTTAAAGGTAGTATCTGTACTAGTGTCTTAACTTATCAAGAGAAATCATGTAGTGCCCTATGTTGTAGATTTCCAGATGGTGAAATGAGTATTCCTATGGGTAACTCGGAGTGTATACTATTCGGTATATGGGATGGCAAGTTGAGGAAATATCCTTTCCATCTACAATTACAAGTTATGGAGGACGGCTGCGTTCATACCACTAATGTGGTTTTTGTAATATCTGAAAAGAGGCTGTGAGAACAATTGTAGGATGCCTCAATAGAATGGGTGTGTACAACCTATTCTCTAGTATCACAACTTGTACTAAGGGCGGACTAGGTGTTTTCAACTTGACTTTATGTCTCTAGTTTGCAATCAGTGGCAGATTTACATAGGGGCCACCTGACGCCGCGACCTTTCCCACGGCTGAAGGTGTATGTGTAATTATAAGTGTAAATGTTTTTTTCCTCACATAGTTACCTAGATTAATGTGTATAATTTTCTTTCAAAGTCCTAGAGTTATTTCTTATTTGACTTATATTTTACAATTACTTTACATGTTACAATTAATTTCATAATTATTCGGCCGTTACCATTATGGATGGAGCTTGAGAATTGATAACAAGGCAACAAAGAGTCTGGGAACAATGACAACTAAGAGTCGGCGAGAGACTAGGAAAGTGGGCTCGACCATGGACATATGAGAGATATTAACAAATTAAAAGCAACGTCCGACAAATTTGAAAGATAATAGGAGGGTGGGGATGGGGAGAGAGAGACTGAGAGAGCAAGAGAATGGATAGTAAGCAGAATTTTGCAACGTATGTAATTAAGAAAGTTGAAGATACGTGGGGGAAAGGAGAGAGAGATTGAGATAGAAAGAGATAATAGGAAGGTGAGGGTGGGGTGAGATGTTGAGAGAGCGAGAGATAATAGGAATTTGATTAATTATCGTGGAGGAGGTAACTTATTAAGAAAATAAGATATTTAGGAAAGAAAGAGTCTGCAAGGATAGATGTCAGTGTGTTTCATACATTGCTTTTATATTAAGAGGAGACAAGAGTTGATTTGTATCCTTTTTCTAAAAAATCTTGGTAATAAATATTTTCTCCTAGATCGACTTCATATGTTTTCTATTATATATAAATTGTCCAGGCTTCATGGATAAGACAATCTCATACATTACAAAGTCGAGAACTAAAGAGCCTCTCTTCACATCTACTTTATTCTACGAGGTGGTTCCAGTTAAGAGAATTAAATTTGTCTATTCACTATGATTTTTATTTATTAAGAAGTCTCTTAAGTCATCCACATTTGAAAAAAAAAGTCAATTAGATCCCAATGTCAGAGATCATCATGTATGAAACTCTAAAAATATTGAACTCCGGTCAAAAATTACCACTTGGATTCAATTTGGAGGATATAATCAAAGATCTTGGACTACGAACTCCCATTTCTCATTATGATCCCAATGTCCAAGACACTGTGAGAAGAGCCTATTTGCAAGAGGGATCTTGTCAGCCTAAGGAATATAATTTTTCCATGGACAAAATATGGATCTAGGATATGTCATTTCAAAAAATTTGGTTTAATGAACACTCTAAATGGATAGAGTATAGCATGGAAAAAGATGCAACATTTTACCTTTATTTTCATGTTTTCTTGTCACATCATATAGATCCATCATTCATTTCCGATGGATTTAGATATTGGAAGGATAAGAAAAGATTGGACAATCACATTGGACTTCCATGTAGCCCTCATAATACCGCCAAAGGACAACATGAGAATTTGATGCATGATAGTCATCATATAAAATTCATTATGGTTTGACAATCGGATAAACAAAAGAGTGAATATCGTTTGCATTTGCAGTTGACAATTGATTGTATACGATTTCTCTTAAATGAAGGACTGGCCTTTTGTACACATGATGAGTCAGAAACATCATTAAATCAAGGTAATTTTCTTCAGCTTCTTAACTAACTTTTCGATCATAGAGATGATATAAAAAATGTTGTGTTGGACAGTGCTCCTGATAATTTAAAACTTATGGCTCCAAGTATACAAAAAGAGATCATCAATGTAATTGCAAGCTTAATTTCAGGGGGGATCATCACCGGTCTCTCTTATGTAGATGGTTTGTTCACCCTTCTAGTTGATGAATCTCGTGATATATCAATGAAAGCACAAATGGTCGTAGTTATTCGATATGTTGATAACAGAGGAATGATTATGGAGAGGTTTCTTGGTCTTGTACATGTGAGTGATACTAGAGCCCAATCATTAAAGATTGCCATAGACGGTTTGTTTACAAAGTCTGGATTAGATGTCCGCAACTTGAGAGAATAAGCATATGATGGTTCTAGAAATATGAAAGGGGAATTAAATTGGTTGAAAGACCTCATTCTCAGGGATAATTCTTCTAACATTTATGTCCATTGTGTTGCCCATCAACTACAATTGATACTTGTAGCGGTTACATAAAATCATTTCCAAGTATCTTGCTTATTTGAGACTATCAATCAAGTGCTTAATTATGTTGGTGGCTCATGTAAATGGACTAACTTTCTAAGAATTGAAGAAGTGGAAAGAATAATAAAACAACTTGATGCATGTGAAGTTCCCACCGGAAGAGGGAAAAATCAAGAATTGGGACTTAAGAGATTTGGCACTACTCAATGGGGATCAGATTATAATACTTTGGTAAATTTGAGTGTCATGTACCCATCAATTATGAAAGTTATTAATATAATTACACATGATGGCGATTTGGTAAAACATAGAGGTAAGGCTCGTAAACATATTTTAGAAATGAAGACATTTGATTTCATCTTCATGTTGTTACTCATGAAAAAACTTCTTGGAATAACTTTTGAGTTGTCAAATCCTTTGCAAAGAAAAGATCAAGACATCATCAATGCAATGAATCGTGTTGTCACTATGAAGAGTCAACTAAACTCCTTAAGGACAAATGATGATAAATTGGAATTCTTCATTGATGAAATTAAAGAATTTTGTGTGAAGTATGAAATTCCGGTGAAGGATATGGATGTTGTTTATGTGATGCTAGGTAGATTGCGACATGGACAAGAGCTGAAGAAAAAATTGTACTATTTTTTTTTAAATTGTACTATTTTTGATTTGATATATTCAATGCAATGATTGATTTATTACTAAATGAGTTGAATGATCGTTTCAATGAAAGAAAAATAGAGTTATTATTATGCATTTCTTCCCTTGAGCCAACTGATGAGTTTTTTGCCTATGATGAGAAGAAATTGCTTATGATACCAAAACTATATCCTTCAGACCTCAACATGCAAAAAATTGAAAAATTGAGAATTCAGTTAAGAAACTACATTTATTATCTTCGTCACAGTTCTTCTTTTAAGGAGTTGCATAACATCAGTTGTCTTCCTCAGAAGTTGGTCCAAAAAAATACAATGATTTCCATATAGTATACAAACTTCTAAGGTTAGAAATGCTATTTCTTGTGTCCACTACAACAATGGAGAGAGTTGTTTCTATGACAAAAATCATAAAGCACCGACTACGCAACAGGATGAGTAACGAATTCTGAATGATTGCTTGGTTGCATATGTGGAGCAAGACCTATAAAAAACTATTGATGTTGAGGTTATTATGAATCATTTTTAGACTATGACAATTTGTTGAGGTTCCCTTTGACCTGTAATATTATTATAAATTATGTAATTTTCTTAGAAAGCATAATTTACTACTTTTACTATTAAACATGCTCATTTTTATGTGAGCATCCATAATGATAGTATACTGATTTTTTCATGTATTGACAATATAGTAGATTCAAGATGTACTACTATGTCATGGCCTCACCCAACTTCAATTCCTGGATTGGCCATGTTTGTAGTATGACTGATATGTCACTGTGGTGTTCACTCATACTGACGAAGTGGGAAGAAGAACTTAGGATTTTGACTCTTCCTAGATCTTAAACGGAACGGAATAGCGCTTCACAGTGGTTAGTTGGGATTTCGGAGGTACACATTTAATTCACCATGGCATTATAAAATACATAATACAACCATGTAGAATATCTACTTAGGGTTTATAATGCTTCACATTGGATGTTTCCCTCTTCCTTGTTTCTTTACATCTTAGCTGTTATCTATTGTACATGTTCGTCATATTCCTTCTAAAAGTATAAGATTTTCTATTGATCAGTTGTAGCCACTTAATCAACGTAAGATGTATAACCTGTTGTACTTATTTCATTTAGTTGAATCTTCTCATCCTGTTTATAATGTTATCATTCCTACTTATGTATAATTTGTGTTAACTATAATTGTTGGTAGATAGTTATATCTCTCGCTGGGATGTTAGTCCCCATGGGTTTCCACATCTTTTAGGTGGTTGTGCACGATGTGGTAGAGATTGTGTGGTTGAGGAAGAGCAGCAAGGAGATCTGTAGTTGTTGGAGGTTGTATGTATACATTGCTAGTGTTTTTGTAAAAGAGTCCTATGTGTCATCCCTGTACTCTCAGCTCCTTGGGGGTGTTTTGTAGATGTTGTACATCAATATGAGGTTTTTGGCAGTATATATGCCATGGTTTTACATGTATGGCTTTTATATATATGAACATGTTATCTTCTGTAACAGGCTTGTGGAAAGATGTCCACTGTAGAGTGTTGTATATACTTTTGTTGTATGCTATGTGATGCATGTAGCATAGTTTTAGGACTCAGATGTAATATGTGTCCCCTTTTAAGTATATATAAAATCAATTTTAACAGATCGTGTTTTCTAGTAATCTGCATGTTTAGTTGTTAATTTTGCTCTTAGTTTTGAGTTATCTCATTCATGTGGCATCAGGTTGTCACATGAAAAGGTTGGTATCATAGCTCTAGGTTTTCTTAATCTACATGGGCATAGGACTAGGGTTATGTCTGTTGTTGTATATCCAATGTATTTGATTGTAGCTTCTTCTGATGTAGAAGAAGAAAAACATTTGTCTAGAGGACACGAAGAACATGCTGAGAGAAGTGTTGTTGCACTAGGAGGTGGTGTGAGGAGGCATGACAGAGTAGAGGGGGATCATGAGATGCCTCAGTTTGACCCAAAAAATGTGGCCAATCCTGCTTTCCAGTCCATGTTTGGACAGTTCATGGAAACGATGACACATATGGTGGATAGAATGCATGTACCCCAAGCTAGGGATGTTGTCCCCAATGCAGAACACCAGGGTTCTGAGAAGACCTACGAGAGGCTATGGCATGTTGGTGCGATAGAGTTCGCTAGTACGATTGACCCAGAAGATGTAGATATGTGGCTAACAGAGCTATAGAAGACCTTTAATATCCCCAATATCACCAGAGAGGATAAGGTGAAACACGTAGTATACCTGTTGAAGGGAAATGCTGGCCACTGGTGGGACATCAAGGAGGAGAAGAGACCCATAGTGGTTATAAGTTGGGAAGACTTTTGGTGGGAGTTTGTGAGCCAATACTTACCTGAGACGTATCTAGATGAGAAGACCTCCCAGTTTGAGAAGATCCGGAAGGGATATATAACGATCAACGAGTATGAGGCCAAATTCATGGAGTTGTTGGGGTTTTGTCCTCACATGACTGCAATGGATAAGGAGAGGATCTGGAATTTGGAGAATGGTTTGATCTTAGAGTTGATGATGATGGTGTCAGCATTGGAGAACAGAGAATGGTTTGTGATGTTTGTGGAGTTTGTGAGGAGGATAGGGCACTTGCCAAAAGAGAAACATGAGGAAAATGTCAAGAAGAGAGCGACACAGTATCATGGACAGTCTTCTGGAGGCTTCAATAAGTCTGGGGTTTTAGCACCTCAGTCATAGCAGAGGTCAGTGGTTTAGTCTCAATGGTCACCAAGCAAGGGCACATTCCGTAGTTTTTCATTGACTAGAGCTCACAATGTTGCGTCCATGTTAACGATAAGGCCGTCAAGGCCACATTTTGACACAAGGAACTATTATAGGGTTGGAAAAAAAGGGCATCTAAAGTTTTTTTGCTCGATGAAGGATGAGGAGGTGATGCAACAATCGAGGAAAAATTAGTAAGGGTCGCATCAATGACAGTTCAACAGTGGCAGTGGCAGAGGACACAATCAGGCATCATAGGTTGGTTTTTCTGGACAAGCCAGTATAGGAAGGGGGTGATATGAGGAAATGACTCGATTCTACTCCATGCGTTAGCTATAAGGAATAGTCTACCCACATGTCATGATAGGTCAATGGAGTTATTTCATTCTTATTTGTCTTCTTCATGCTTCATATCTATATTGGTTGACTCGAGTGTGACACTTTTATCGCTAGAGAAGTGATAACAAGTTGTTATTTGTGTGTTAGTCATAGATCTGATATTCTTCACTTAGAAACCCATTTGGTTGGTTCTGTCGAGTTGGGGGAGATTTGTCCATCTTTTGTTCTTTCATTCTCATGAAACAACATTCAAGTGGACCTTATACCAGTGACATGCACGGATTGAATGTGATCCTTGGAATTGATACTTTGGAGAAGTACCAAGTGGTCTTGGACTATAGTTACAAAGTAGTGACGTTCTTTGACGGTGATGATTTGTAACATCACTGACCTGGGTTATGCCATAAACCTATAAGTTTGTCTTAAGTAAGTTATTTATAAAAAAAAATTAATCTTTTGAAAAGTAATTAAGACTCTCCTTGAGTTTAATTTTCAAGTTTGAGCTTATTTGCAAACTATTTTTGCATTATATGATAGTTTGGGTGTAAATTGCAATTTACACAAGATGAGGGGTTATATTGTAATATGTCACATTTTGAACCTGCTTCAAGTACTCTGGCATCATAAGAGAGAGAATTATGCTAAGGGGTGTCTTGTGGAAAGCATAAGTTCCAAGTTAGAACTTGTTTGAATAATGTTTGCGCCTTGTGTACCAATTTCGTTGCAAGTTGTAATTTACCCAAACGGTAGCGTTGATATGCAAATTACCACCTCTAGAATGTCCCTACTCTCTTAGAATCATCTAGAGGAGAGATAAATAAGGAGAAACCATGTTTGAATCATTTTTGAATGATAGTATTCTTGGTGATGAAAAGACCAAGAAGAGTTGTGTATTTGAAATCCTAAGTGAGTTATATTGGGTTGTATCGAGTTGTAGAGCTTATATGGGAGTGCCTATCAACCAAGGAGCCATAGATATGGTCCAATATCGTTTTGTCAACTCTTGTCCTATTCTACTATGGGTTAATCACCTCAAGGAGGTAATGTATATTGGTTTACAACTTTCTTTAGAAAAAGTGTATCGGTTTGTGAATAAAAGTGATGTTGAGTTGAAATATCTTGCTCAAAAAGATAACTAATGGCTAAAATCTTATCCCAAGATTATCCTAAATAGTTTTGCATTTTAAGATAAATATGAATGCATGGACACATGTCAACCATGCATGGACACGTGACACCTAGTAGTGTAAAATGTTGACACCTCTTATATACTCTCTCTCTCATGAGCCTCTATTATATATACAACTCCTTTCACGTTCTAGTGATTTTTTCGAACCTTATCACTCCATTTCTTTTATATATAATGCATAGTAGTAAGGAGCAAGGAGGATCTCCAGCCTTAAGCTTAAGGCGAAGCCATGGCCATCTTCAACCTTAGTTGAAGCATGAATCTTGGGTTGTGATTCTTTCTTTCTTTTCTTCTTCACCAAGTTCTTAACTATGGTGATCCCTGACATGTAGAAGAGTTGTGAATGAGTGTTGGATATGTGATAAGTTCATATTCAACCTTGGGAATGTGAAGCTTTGGATCTTGGATCTTTGAAGTTGTTCTTGAAGTGGGTTAGATAACTTGAACCCAATCATGTTATTATCCACCATAAATCTTTCCATACTTGATTATCTACTTGCAATTTCGAGTTTTGTTGTAAAATTGATGAATCCATGAGTTCTATTAGTGACATAGGACTTTTGTCCATGAACTAGAACATTAAGAAATGAAGTCTAGAGCTTGATGATAATGACATCATCATGGCTCAAACTGATATCAGGATGAAGCACCTGTAGCCGAAAATGGTGTTGAAACCCAATATGGTGATATGGAACCTAATATACCTTGGAACCCCACACCCCTACTGGTTTGTACTCTTGGTTTGGTTTAGACCAGCTTGTTGTGTAGAATGCCACATAACCCATGGTGAAGGATAGGCCGGTACCATGAAGGTTTGAAGAGGTATTAGCATAAGGGTCTAACCTGATATGCAAACCATAATTTGAGTTCCCCAATATGAGTGACACACTCATACACCTCATGCACAATATGGTGATCAATGATACACCACATGCATGATATGGTGATCAAGGATACACTTCATTCATGATATGGTGATCAAGGATACACCTCATGCATGATATGGTGATCAAGGATACACTTCATGCACGATATGGTGATGAACCTTCACCTCATGCACGATATGGAGATGAACCTACACCTCATGCATGATATGGTGATCAAGGATACACCTCCTGCATGATATGCTGAGTACAGATACACCTCTTGGGTTATATGGTAAGAAAACATATACCTCTTGCCCGATATGGTAAGCATACACACACCTCTTGCCCTACATGGAAGCAAGCACAAACCTCTGGGTGATATGGAAGAAAGCACACACCTCATGCCTGATATGGTGGAAGCACCTCAATCCAATATACTTGATTGCGTAACATATGAAGTGTGTTATGTCAAATGATACATTAAGATGTATAGCGTTCAATGCATTTTGATAATGTAGGTCAATGTACCTTGAGAAAAGGATTGAGCCAACTTAATAAAGTATGATGTAATCATTATCCTGGTGAGGATGAGAGAGAAAATCATACGTTGTGGGATAATCATTCAATGGGCATATAATGATACCCCTATATGTGTAGAATATGCATTAGGATTTTGATTCTTGACAATATGAACTTGTAACCCAGTTGACTTAAAAGGGAAACCCTAACCCTAATACTGGGAAGGTTGTATTTCTCTTGTATTGCACGATGATGATATGTATTTGATATTGCTTTTATCATGAATTACTAACCATGCAGGTATCATGGATGATGAGTATAGCCAGGTATGAGCTATGATGTTTCATATGATACAGATTAAATGGGCCTCGTGAGCCATGTGAAATACTTGAGCAACAAATATTAAGTATACGTGGGTGTGAATACCTATAGGTAATAATTACTTAATAAGAGGTTACAATGTTCAGTGATGAACTGAGGGTTTGAATACCCAGATCTAGCAATCATGATGATGATAATGTTTAGGGATGAGAATTCCCAGGAATGTGATAAGCGACTGAGATCCCGAGTGTTATGCATTCAATGTGTTCCAAAGATTATGAAAGTACTTGATAAATGTATTACACTTTTCTTTGTAGCATCTGTAATAATTCTTGCTTGTAACTTGACTGATGCTAAACGATACTGTAAGACACCTAATTAATCAAGTGGAACCTTATCATGTAGTTGCCCAGGCCATATATCCATTTGGTATCAGGATTTGTTGAATGGTGAAACGAGTTTAACTCAGAGTACATATTTTTGAATATGTGGGGGTGATGAATGAACATATCCTTACGTCTAGATAGGGATCTATGTGTGATTTCCCGATGAATATCAGGGTTTCTATGTGATCGCCCTGATGAAACGTACCAGATATTGATGTGTGATCTCCCCGAAGAGAGTTCATGTTGCATCTATAGCTCTTTAGTGAAGATGTCGCTATACCCCAGCAAGCTAGTTATAGTTTGACATGATGTCACTACCAGTGTTCTCATACTGACCGAGACGGGTGAGGTCTTGGTAGCTGGCTCTTCCATTGACCTTATATGGTACCAATACTTTACGTAGCCATGGTCGATTGTAGCATGAGTGGTATACCTCATCTCTTATAGGAATAAGTGTGATTGTAAATATGTAATCAGCCGTGAGTGTATCTGCTTAAGGATTGAATACGGAAACATCAATTTATGTTACATCACTTCTATATTTCTTAGTTGATAGATATTATAGATTTTCTTCATATTCCTTATAAAAACAATAGATGATCTATAGCTCTATTATGGATAGTTGAACTGTTTAAACAATCTTACTGCTATGCACTGCAATTAAACAATGATTAAACATGCTTATTTACATAAAAGATACTATTTGCTTAGTTTTGTATTGTTTACCTATGATAATAATATTTTTGGTGGAGATTTATATCTCTTGTTGGGACTTTGTCTCACCCCGTTGGTCCCAACATTTTTTATGTGGACACGGATGAGAAGGTAGAGACCGTACCATAGAGGGAGGAGAACAACAACATGGACAGTAGTAACAGCTCAGGTTGAGTGTGTTGTTTGTCATGTCTTGTAGATAGAAGTCCTATGTGTCATCTCTGTACTCTCAGGTCCTTGGGAGTTAGAACGTAATGGTTTTATAAATCATCTGAGATTTTGGCTTGTATGCCTCAAGGTTTTATGTTGCTTATATATGTCTTTGGGCAAAGCAACTGGTATATGATATCCTCGAGATGAGATGGTACAACGTATGTACAATGTGAACCATGATGTATCTATTACCTTGGTTCTTTCTTTAAGAGTTTCCTGGCAATGGATATCTTTGCAAAATGGTTTTAAGTTTTTGTGATTTTCATTAATCCATTTCTAATGGTTATTCCGTGTAACTACCATTGTGGTAGCTTGGGCGGTCAGGTCATCACAAAGTTTTGGTATTAGAGCCTAAGGTTTGCTGAGTCTACAAAGACATAGGATTAAGGTTGTTGAGTCTGTTCTAGTGCCCTCTAGTTTATCTTAAAATGACCTCTGCTCATATAGGAAAGGAAGTAAAGCTGAAAGATGGCTAGAGCACACAAAGAACATGTTGCTGGGAGCAGTGTTGCTGCACCGGGAGGAGGTGCAAGGGAACAAGCTAGAGAGGAATCAGTGCCGCAGAATCCCCAACTTGATCAATACATGCTAGAAAACCCAGCCTTTCATTCTCTTTTCAGGAAGTTCATGTCCACAATGACGCATATGGTAGATCGGATGCCAGTACCAGCACCTAGGGCACCAATTCCCAATGAGAGATAGGGATCTAGCAAAACCTTGGAACATTTATGCCAAGTAGGAGCCACCGAATATGCATGTACAACTGACCCAGTAGATGCAGATTCATGGCTCACAGAACTGGAAAAAGCCTTTAGAATCCTTAGTATCCCAGAAACTGATAAAGTTAGGCATGCTGTGTACCTTTTAAAAGGAAGCACTCTCCATTGGTGGGCCATTGAAGAAGAGAAAAGACCTGGTGTTGAGATCAGATGGTAGGAATTTTGACGTGAGTTTGTCAGTAGATACTTTCCCAAGACTTATCTGGATGACAAAATCTTACAGTTTGAGCGGATCAAACAAGGACCGATGAAAATTATGAGTATGAAGCTAAGCTTATGGAGCTTCTATGGTTTTGTCCGCACATGGCTACAACATATGAGGAGAGGATTCGACATTTTGAGAAGGGTCTAAACGCTGAATTAACCACACATGTAGCTGCTCGATGGAATAGAGAGAGATTTGCCACCTTTGTGGAGTCACTGAGGAGTATAGAGAGGTCAGTGACTGAGAAACGTGAGGCTAACAGTAGGAAAGTACCTGCCCAGTTCCAGGGATAGAGGTCTAGAAGTTTCAAGAAACTGAGGTCTCCTACACTAGTAACACCATAGAGGTTCAGTGCACTGACACAGTGGACATGAAGTAAGGGTAGATGTCATAGGTTTCTGCCAATTGGAGCCCATAGAGCAACATCGATGTCAGTGACAGAACCATCTAGGCCGCAATGGGAGAACAGAGACTGCTTCAAATGTGGACAGACATGACATCTAATAATAGATTGTCAAGTTAGATACAGGGAGATAACTCAACCACTAAGGCAGAGTCAACAAGGCTCTCAGAGGCAACTGATTAGCAGTGTCACATGAGGACACCTGTCCCAAGCTGGTTCATCTGCACCAAACAACAGAGCATGGACTCAACAATCGGCAATGACAAGATTCTATGCAAAGAATCAGCCGGAGGTAGTAGTCAATCCATGAGTCGTGATAAGTCAGACAAGAATTGTTTCATCCTGATATGTCTGCATCCTGCTTCGTATCTATTTTGATTGATCTGGGTGCTACACATTTCTTTATCACTCGAGAAGTGATTCATGACTCTAATATGACTGTCACTTGTGTAACAGATAATCTATTATTAGAAACTCTGTTAGTCGGATGTACAGTGTTGCGGGAGGTATGTTCTCTATATGTTCTATTTTTTTTAGAACATAGCATTCAAGTGGATCTTATACCACTTGAGATGCACGGGTTTGATATAATTTTGGGATGGATACCCCAGAAAAGTATAAGGTTGTCTTGGATTGTGGTTCCAAGAAAACTATGTTCAAAGACAATGATGAGACATGGGTCTTTTAGAGGGACATAATGATTCTTCCAACCTATGTAGTGTCAGTAATGGTAGCTGAGAGACTGATGCGACAAGTATGTGAAGCAATCTTGGCACATGTGGTAGAAACCAACGTAAAGAGTCCCAGTCTTTCCAAAGTTCCCGTTATCAGGGAATTCAAGGATGTGTTTCATGAAGAATTTACAGATATCCATCCACCTTGAGAGATTGATTTTAAGATTAATCTAATTCTGAATACACAACCCATAGCCCAAACACCTTATAGGATGGCCCCTATTGAGATGGCAGAACTCAAGAAACAATTATAGAAATTTCTTGAGAAAGGTTTCATTTGACTGATAACTTTTCCATGGGGTTCTCCAGTACTTTTTTTAAAAAAGAAGGATGGGTTCTATGAGATTATGCATAGACTATAGACATCTTAACAAGGTGACTCAAAGAACAAATATCCTCTGCCAAGGATAGATGATCTGTTTGACCATTTGCATGGTGCAACAATGTTCTCTTAGATAGATCTAAGGGCCAGTATATCATCGATTACATATCAAGGAGGATGACATACCTATGTCAGCCTTTAGAATAAGGTATCATCATTATGAGTTTGCAATTATGTCATTTGGACTGAGTAATGCACCAAATTCATTTATGGATCTGATGAATACAATCTTTCGGCCATTCTTTGATCAATTCATAGTGGTCTTCATAGACGACATCATGATCTACAGTAGAGATAGTCAACAACATGAACAACACCTTCGTCAAGCCTTGACTTTGTTGAGACAATACAAGCTTTATGATAAGTTTAGCAAGTGTAAATTCTGGTTGTCAGAAGTGTCTTTCCTAGGAGACGTTATATCTACTTCAGGTATTTGTGTTGATCCTAAGAAAGTGGAGTCTGTTATAGAATGGGAACAACCCAAGACACCAACTAAGATTCACAGTTTCCTAGGTCTGGTAGGTTACTACTGAATGTTAATTAAAGACTTCAGTTCTATAGAATTACCCCTAACTAGGTTCACCAAGAAGGAGGTTCCTTTTGTCTGGAATGACAAGTGTCAGCATTCTTTCCAGTTGTTGAAAGAAAGGTTGACTAGTGCACCTGTGTTGGCCTTACCTAAACAGGGAAAGGGATACATTGTTTTCTACGATTCCTCTAAGAATCGTCTAGGATGTTTAATGATGCAGAGTGATCATGTAGTTTCTTTTGCTTCCAGACAGCTTAACAAACATGAGGAGAATTATCTAATGCATGATCTAGAATTAGTTGTAGTGGTCCACACATTGAAGATTTGGAGGCATTATCTTCATGGAGAAATGTATCATATTTTCACAGACCATAAAAACTTAAAGAACATATTCTCACAACATGAGCTGAATATGAGACAACACCATTGGAAGGAATTAATCAAGGACTATGATTGTACAATTGATTATCATCCAGGAAAAGCTAATGTAGTGGAAGATGCACTAAGTAGAAAATCTTCATCTCCACCCATAGATAAAGCATAGTTGAATTCTTTAATGTGCTTTAAATGAGACACGTTTGTCTCTTTGAGACAAATAAATGGACAATTAAAAGTATCTTTGTTAGTTGGATTGCTGGCCGAGATGCATGTGAAACCTACTATGAGACAACAGATTAAAGAGGCACAACAGGCTGACATAGTGATTCAGCAGATCAGATCAGAGTATGATAGTGAGAAAAGGGATGGTTTCCATGAGTTAGAGGATGAGATAGTCTGTTACCATGGTAGGATGGTAGTACCTGATGCCAATGACTTAAGAAAGATAGTTATGGAGGAAGCTCATTCATCCATATATGCAATGCATCCAGGGAGTACTAAAATGTATTACAAATTAAAAGATATGTATTGGTGGCATGGTTTGAAGAAGGAAGTAGCTAAGTTTATGATGTGGTGTCCAGTGTGTCAGTAAGTTAAAGTAGAACACCAGAAGCCTGCATGAACATTACAACCCTTACCTATACCGCAGTGGAAATGAGATCATGTGACAATTAATGGACTTTGTGGTTGGTCTACCTAGAACAACCAAAAGTCATGATTCCATTTGGGTGATAGTTGATAGGTTGACTAAGACATCACATTTTCTTCATATTAAAACAACCTATACTACTAAAAAACTTGCACAGATCTACATAGATGAGATAGTGCAGTTACATGGAGTTCCAACTACAATTGTGTCTAATAGAGGTCCTCAGTTTACAAGTCATATTTGGGAACGACTTCATAAAGCCTTCAGTACGCAGTTAAAGTTTAGCACAAAATTTCACCCTCAGACAGATGGACAATCTGAAAGGACTATACAGACTTTAGAGGACTTTCTTAGGGCATGTTTTCTTCAGTTTGTTGGAAGTTGGGACTTACGCTTGAGCTTAATAGAGTTTGCCTACAACAATAGTTATCAGACTAGTATTGATATGGCACCATATGAAGCATTATATGGTAGATGTTTTATAACTTTGTTATGCTGGTATGAGACATGAGAATACATCTGGGTCCTGAATTAGTGCAACAAAAAACTGAAAAGATTAAAGTAATACAACAATTGTTGAAGGCTATAGAGGATAGACAGAAGTCATATGCCCATAAACTCCGTAGACCTTTATAATTCCAAGTTGGAGACATAGTGTATCTCAAAGTCTCTCCTTGGAATGTGTTCTCAGATTTGGGAAAAGGGTAAGTTAGCTCCTACATTTATGAGACCTTACCTAGTGACAACACATATTGGAAAAGTAGCCTATAGGTTGGAGTTTCCACCTGAGCTACATAGACTACATCCAGTGTTTCATATATCTATGCTGAGAAAGTTTCATCCTGATACAGAGTTGGTGTTGCAACCGGTAGAGGTAGAATTGAATGAAGATATATCCTATGTGGAAGGTTCACTGATGATTCTTCACATAAGAATCAAGAAGTTAAAAAAGAAATACATAGTTCTTGTTAAAGTTCTCTAGCATCACCGTGGCATTGAAGAAGCCACATGGGAGCTGGAGGAAGTACCCTTCTCTTTTCTCTTGAGATTTCAGGGACGAAATCTCTTGTAGGGGTTGATAATTGTAACATCCCTGACCTAGGTTATGCCATAAACCT
This sequence comes from Alisma plantago-aquatica, assembly GCA_963693085.1. Lineage (NCBI taxonomy): Eukaryota > Viridiplantae > Streptophyta > Magnoliopsida > Alismatales > Alismataceae > Alisma > Alisma plantago-aquatica. Next base: position 120,956,656 of record OY856411.1, read on the forward strand.
GGAAGTTTGTCTTAAGTAATTTGTTTATAAACTTGTCTTAATCTTTTGAAAAGTAATTAAGACTCTCCTTGAGTTTAAATTTCGAGTTTGAGCTTATTTGCAAACTATTTGTGCATTATATGATAGTTTGGGTGTAAATTGCAATTGACCCAATATGAGGGGTTATATTGCAATATGTCACATTTTTAACATGCTTCAAGTGCTCTAACATCATAAGAGAGAGAATGATTCTAAGGGTTGGCTTGTGTAAAGCCTAAGTTCCAAGTTAGAACTTGTTTAAATAATGCTTGTGCCTTGTGTACCCGTTTTGGTGCAAGTTGCAATTTACCCAAAATGTAGGGTTGATATGCAAATTAACACCTCTATAATGTCCCTACTCTCTTAGAATCATCTATAAGAGAGAGAAAAAGGAGGCACCCTATTTGAATCATTTTTGAATGATTGTATTCTTGGTGATGAAAAGACCAAGAAGAGTTGTGTATTTGAAACCCTAATTGAGTTGTATTGGGTTGTATCGAGTTGTAGAGCTTATATGGGGGTGCCTATCATCCAAGGAACCATAGAGATGGTCCCATATCGTTTTGTCAACTCTTGTCCTATGCCATGATGGGTCTAGTACCTCAAGGAGGTGATGGATACCGGTTTACAACTTTCCTTAGAAAAAGTGTATCAGTTTGTGAATAAAGTGATGTTGAGTTGAAATTTCTTGCTCAACAAGATAACTAATGGACAAAATATTATCCCTAGATTATCCTCAAGAGTTTTTCATGTCAAGATAAATGTGTGTGCATGGACATGTGTCAACCATGAATGGACATGTGGCACCTAGTAGTGTAAAATGATGACACATGTTATACACTCTCTCTCATGAGCCTAAATTATATGTACCACTCCTTTCACCTACTAGTGAATTTCTCGAACCTTATCACTCCATTTCTTTTAGATATCATGCATAGTAGTAAGGATAAAAGAGGAGCTCGAGCCTTAATCTTAAGGTGAAGCCATGGTCATCTTCAACCTTGGTTGGAGCATGAATCTCGGGTTGTGATTCTTTCTTTCTTTTCTTCTTCACCAAGTTCTTAACTATGGTGAACCCTGACATGTAGAAGAGTTGTAAACGAGTCTTAGATATGTGATAAGTTCATCCTCAACCTTGGTAACATGAATCTTTGGAGCTTGGATTTTTGAAGTTGTTCTTGAGGTGGGTTACATAACTTGAACCAAATTATGTTATTATTCACCATTAATCTTGCCATACTTGATGATCTACTTGCAATTTTGAGTTTTCTTATATAATTGATGAACCCATGAGTTCTATTAGTGAAATAGGACTATTTTCCATGAACTAGAATGTTAAGTAACGAAGTCTAGATCTTGATGATGATGACATCATCATGGCTCAAACCAATATCTGGTTGAAGGACCTCTAACCCGATATGGTGTTGAAACCCAATATGGTGATATGAAACCTGATAAACCTTGGAAACCCACACCCCTATTTGTTTGTACTCTTGGTTTGGTTTAGAATAACATGTTGTCTAGGATGCCACATAATCCATGGTGAAGGGTAGGCCGATACCATGAAGGTTTGAAGAGGTATTAGCATAAGGGTCTAACCCGACATGCAAACCCTAATTTGAGAAACTCAATATGAGTGACACACTTATACACCTCATGCATGATATGGTGCTCAAGGATACACCTCATTCATGATATGGTGATCAAGGATACACTTCATGCACGATATGGTGATCAAGGATACACTTCATGCATGATATGGTGATTAACCTACACCTCATGCACAATATGGTGATGAACCTACACCTCATGCACGATATGGTGATCAAGGATACACCTCATGCAAGATATGGCTAGTACATATACACCTCTTGGGCGATATGGTAAGCATACATATAACTCTTGACCGATATGGTAAACATACACACACCTCTTGCCCGATATGGTAAGCATACACACACCTCTTACCCGACATGGAAGCAAGCACACACCTCTTGGATGATATGGAAGCAAGCACACACCTCATGCCTGATATGGTGGAAGCACCTCAATCCAATATACTTGATTAAGTAACATATGAAGTGCATTTTTTCAAATGATACATTACTATGTATAGAGTTCAATGCATTTTGATAATGTACCTTGAGAAAAGGACTGAGCTAACTTAATAAAGTATGATGTAATTTTTATCCTGGAGAGGATGAGAGAGGAACTCATACTTTATGGGATAATCACTCAATGGGCATATAATGATACCCCTATATGTGTAGAGCTATGCATTAGGATTTTGATTCTTGGCAATATGAACTTGAAACCCTAATCGGCTTGAAAGGGAAACCCTAACGGTAATATTGGGAAGGTAGTATTTATCTTGTATTGCATGGTGATGACATGTATTTGATATAACGTTTATCATAAATTACAAACCAAGCAGGTATCATGAGATGATGAGCATATCCAGGTATGAGCTATGATGTTTCATATGATACAGATTAAATGGGCCTCATGAGCCATGTGAAATAATTGTGCAACAAGTATCATGTATACCTAGGTCTGAGGTCCTAGAAGTAATAGTTACCTGATAAGAGGTAACAATGTTCAGTGATGAACTGAGGGTTTGAATACCCAGATCTAGCAATCATGATGATCATAATGTTAAGGGATGAGAATTCCCATTAATGTGATAAGAGACTGAGATCCTGAGTGTTATGCATTCAATGTGTTCCAAAGATGATGAAAGTATATGATTAATGTATTACACCTTTCTTTGTAGCATTTGTTATAATTCTTGCTTGTAACTAAATTGATGCTAAAAGATATTGTAATACACCTAATAAATAAAGTGGAACCTTATCATGTAGTTGCCTAGGCCATAGATCCATTCAGTGTTAGGAATTGCTGAATGGTGAAACAAGGTTAACCTGGAGTACATATATTTGAATATGTGGGGGGTGAAGGATGAACATATCCTTATGTCCAGATAGGGATCTCTGTGTGATTTCCCGATGAATACCAGGGTTGCCATGTGATCTCCCTGATGAAATGTACTAGGGATTGATGTGTGCTCTGCTTGAAGAGAGTGCATGTTATGGGTGTATCTCTTTAGTGAAGATGCCGCTATATCCCATCATGCTAGTTGCAGTTTGACATGATGTCACTATCAGTAGTCTTGTACTGACCGAGATGGGTGAGGTCTTGGCAGCCGGCTCTTGCATTGACCTTATATGGTACCGATGCTTTACGTAGCCGTGGTCTATTCGAGAATGAGCGGTATACCTCATCTCCTTTGGGCATAAGTGTGATTGTAAATGTGTAATCTGTCGTGTAGCGTATCTACTTAAGGACTGAATATGGAAACATTGGTTGATGTTACATTACTTCTATACATCTTAGTTGATAGATGTTATATATGTTCTTCATATTCCTTATAAAGAAAATAGATGATCTATATCTCTGTTATAGATAGTTGAACTATTTAAACAATTCTATTGCTTTGCACTGAAATTAAACAATGATTAAACATGCATCTTTACATAAAAGATCCTCTGCTCAGTTTTATACTATTTACCTACGATAATAACATTGTGGGCAGAGATTAATATCTCTCACAGGGACTTTTATCTCACCCCATTGGTCCCTACATTCTTTTTGGTAGTCGCAGACGAGGAGGTAGAGGGAGGAGAACAACAACATGGACATTAGCAATAGCTCAGGTTGAGTGTTTTCTTTTTGGTAGTCGCAGACGAGGAGGTAGAGGGAGGAGAACAACAACATGGACATTAGCAACAGCTCAGGTTGAGTGTTTTGTCTGTCGTGTCTTGTAGATAGAAGTCCTATGTGTCATCTCTGTACTCTTAGGTCCTTGGGAGTTAGAACGTAATGGTTTTATAAACGATCTGAGATTTTGGATTGTATGCCTCGAGGTTTTATGTTTCTTATATATATATATATATATATATATTAGCAAAGCAACTTCTATATGATGTCCTCAAGATGAGATGGTATAATGTATGTACAATGTGAACCGTTATGTATATATTGCCTTGGTTTTTTCTTTTAGAGTTTGCTGGTAATGGATCTCTTTGCAAAATGGTTTTAATTTTTAGTGATTTTCGTTAATCCATTGCTAATGGTTATTCTGTGTAATTACCATTATGACGGCTCGGGAAGCTAGGACGTCACATGATTCATGCATCTTCCAAGGAGATAGTAAGATTCTTCTAATGGCTTGGTGTCAACGATGACAGTAGAGAGGTTGATGAGGTAGGGTTGTGAGGCTTTTCTGGCACTTGTTGGTGGATAATATGGTGAGGAGTGTTAGTATCTCAGAGGTTCCCATTGTTCATGAGTTTGTGGATGTGTTTTGTGATGAGCTTCCTGATGTTTCCCCACCTTGATATTTTGATTTTAAGAACAATATGGTTCATGGTACCCAACCAATATCATAGCCACCGTACAGGATGATACCCTTAGAGATGCAAGAGTTGAAGAAGTAGTTTTAGGAGTTGCTAGAGAAGGGCTTTATCATATCGAGCACTTCCCCTTGGGGTTATCCTGTGTTATTTGTGAAGAAGAAGGACATATCTAAGTGGTTGTGTATCGACTACCAATAGTTGAACAAAGTGATGATCAAGAACAAGTACCCTTTATCACAGATAGATGATTTATTTGATCAGTTGTGAGGTGCCACGGTATTCTCAAAGATAGATCGAGGGTTAGGATACCACCAGTTGTCGATCAAGGTAGATGACATACCCAAGTCAGATTTCATGACTAGGTATGGTCACTACAAGTTTGTGGTTATGTCATTTGGGCTAACCAATGCACTGCTAGTGTTCAAGGATCTGATTAGTAGGGTATTTTGGCCTTATCCTGACCACTTTGTGGCCATGTTCATCGATGACATCTTGATCTAGTCTAGATAAAGTCAGCAGCATGAGTAGAGCTTATGACAGACATTGACTTTGTTGAGACAACACAAGTGGTACTCTAATTTCAACAAGTGTGAGTTTTGGCTAAAGGAGATGTCTTTTCTTGAACACATGACATCTATTGAAGGTGTGCATGTAGATCCCAAGAAGGTATAGTCTATGTTAGAATGGGAGTAGTCAAAGAAGCATACAAAGGTTCATAACTTCTTTGGTTTGGCAGGCAAGTATAGGAGTTCATCAAGAACTTCAGTGTCATAGTGTTACCCCTAATGAAGCTGACAAGGAAAGGTGTGCCTTTTGTATGGGATGACAAGTGTCAGAGATCTTTCTAGCTTTTGAAGGAGAAGATGAACATTACACCAGTGTTGGTTTTGCCAAAGCAAGGGAAAGGTTATACGGTCTTCTATGATGCGTTGAAAAATGGTTTGGGTTGTGTGCTGATGCAAGACAAGAATGTGATTTCTTTTGCTTTGAACAACTTAAGAAACATGAGGAGATCTACCTGACACATGATGAAGCTTTCTACTATGGTCCACAGTTTGAAGATTTGGCAACACTACCTTTATGGTGAGAAGTGTCAGATCTTCACTGACCACAAGAACCTTGAGTACATCTTCTCAAAACAAGAGTTGAACATGCGACAATAATGTTGAAGGGAGTTTATTAAAGACTTTGATTGCACCATAGATTAGCATCCAGGGAAGGAGGACATGGTTGATGCTTTGAGTATGAAGTTTTCTCCGTCATCATCTGCTGATAATACAAAGTTGTATTCCTTGTTGTGCCATAAGTGAGACATGTTGTTGTCTCTGTGTCAGATGAATATATAGTTGGAGGTGTCTCTGTTAGTAGGCTTGTTGGCACAGTTATAGGTGAAGAATACAGTGAAGAAGCAGATTATAGATGCACAATGTGATGATACCATGATATAGCAGATCTGAGCAAAGTTTGGTAGCAATAAGTGTGATGGTTTTCATGAGTCTGGGGATGGGACAAGTCTTTCCATGGCAGGGCAGTTGTTCCAGATGTCGATGATCTGAGGAAGTTGGTTTTGGAAGAGGCTCACTCTTTGATGTACGTTACGCATCTAGGTAGTGACAAGATATACCACAATCTAAAACATTTGTATTGGTGTCCTGGCTTGAAGCGTGATGTAGTTGAGTTGGTGTTGAAGTGTCCTATGTGTAAACATGTCAAGGTAGAGCATCAGAAACCTGTAGGGACATTGCGACCGTTGCCAATACCATCGTGTAAATGGGATAATGTGATGATGGACTTTTTGGTTGTCTTTCGAGGACAGCCAAAGGTCATGATTCCATTTGGGTGATTATTGACAAGTTGACCAAGTTAACACACTTCCTTCTTGGTGAATACAACGTATACACTGAAGAAGCATAATAAGACATATGTGGATAAGATAGTCCATTTGCATGGGATTCCAGCTACCATCATGTCTGACAGAGGTCCTCAGTTTACCAGCCATTTTTGGGAACATATGCACTTGGTGATGGGTATGCAATTGAGGTTTAGCATAGTGTTTCACCCATAGAAAAATGGCTAGTCTGAGCGGACTATACACTTTAGAGGATCTATTGAGAGCCTGTTTTCTATATTTTTCGACAGTTGGGATGTGCACCTTAGTTTGATATTGTTTGTGTATAACAACAGTTATCTAAGGAGTATCGACATGGCACCATACAAGGATTTGTGTGGGATACATTAGAGATCTCTGTTGTGTTTGTGTGAGAATAGTGAGTATCATCTTGTGTGGCATGAGTTTGTACAACAGATGACAGAGAAGATTAAGGTGATATAACAATAGTTTAAGGTAGCACAGGATAGGAAGAAGTCGTATACTAATAATTATTGCATTCCCTTGGAGTTCCAAGTGGGAGACGTGGTGTATCTCAAGGTTTCTCCTTAGAAAGGCATGTTGAGGTTTAGGAAGAAGGGTAAGTTGGCTCCCAGGTTTATGGGACCTTACCCTGTGGTGGCACGTGTTGGAAATGTAGTGTATAGGTTGGAGTTACCACCAGAGTTGCACAAGTTGCATCTGGTGTTTCATGTTTCTATGTTGAGGAAGTGTCACTGAGACACATGGCTTGTTTTGCAGCCAGTGGAGGTTGAGTTAGATGAGGATGTGTTTTATGTTGAAGTTCCTATGTTGATCTTGGATAGATGGGTGAAGAAGTTGAAGAATAAGGATCTTGTGTTGGTTGAGATTTTGTGGCATCACCATGGTGTAGAGGAAGCCACGTGGGATCTTACGGAAGAGATGCGTAGGAAATACCCATCTCATTTTGCATAGGATTTTGGGAGCGAAATCCTTGATAGGGGTTTATGGTTGTAAGACCCCTGACCTAACTTAGTGCTTGAACTTTCTTTCTTGGATTAATAAGATTCTTAAACCTTATTCTAATCATGATATGTGACTTTTTAACATGTGACATACTTATGTTTTCTGTTTGGTCCTGTTTGTTTGATGTTTGAGCTAGATATTCTATATGAATGCTTGTTTTGGACCTAATTGCAATTTGTCCATGTTGAGGGTTTATCTTGCGTTTTGTCACATGTTGGATGTCCCTTCTATGTTTTATTATCATCAGAGAGAGGATTATTCTTAGGGGCACCTTTTTGTATCTTGTTTTGATGAGGAGAGAAGTGGTAACATCATGTGTGTTGATGTTTCTGGGTTTGCTCGGATACCCTAGTTTGGTGTTGGCCACATGTGTTGACTGTTGAGATTTTGGTTTTCAGTGACCACCTTGATGTGTCTTTGACCTTGGTTCCTTCGGTTGATGATGTTTTGAGTTCTCCATGTGTTCCCTTCGATCGAAGAGATTTTTTATCTCTTTTGTCGAAGAGGTTCTAGGGTTTTGAGTTCCCTTTTACTGATGAGCCTTGTAGGCATGTTTCTTCTTTGACTGGTAGTCCTCTTGGACCAAGTGAGATCACTGACTTTCTTTGGTTTTCACAAACTTAGCCTTGCATAACTTTACTAGATGAATTGTTGAGATATGAAGGACAACTGGCACTTATGTGCATGACACCTAATCCCATTCATTTCTCTATACCCTTGAGTAGATATATCTCCCTCTTTGCATGTATAAAATCCTTTTGCATCGTTTCTTCCTCTCTTCTTGCTTGGAGTTCAGCCTTTGGTTCTTGGAAGAGAAGGAGCTCAACCTTGGAGAAACGAGGTCAAACCTTGCATGTGTGGTGACATAGGGTTGGAGCATCTTCCTTTTTTTATCCTTTGGAGATCCACGTGCTTGGTAAGTGGTTTATTCTTCTTGATTTCATTTTCCTTGGATACTACTCTCTCTTTTCTTCTCTTGTCCAAACCTATGGTTCTTCAAGGTGAATCTTTTGAGGAACTTCTTTCAATAGGGTCGAATCCATGTTTTATCATGGCAGTACCTATGTGAGAAGAAGATCTCCTCTTTCTTCCTTTCTTTTTCAGCCTAGGGTTTGTACCCTCTCTTTCTTGAGCATTCTTTGACCTTAGTTTTTTCTTCTTCTCTCGAGGTGATCTTGCTTGGCCATGAAGTTGATCCAAGTTGTGGTTTTTTTCTCTCTCTTGGAGCTTCTTGGCTTTGGAACTTCTCTCCATCAAAAAAATGTATGGATTAAAAGTTCTACATTGTCCTTTGTAACTTCTCCACACGAGGTATCCAAGGTTTTCCATGGTACTACCAATCTGAGAAATAAAAAGTTATGCTTTGTCCTTCAAATTCATCTGGTTTCATTGAAAAAAAAGATGGTAGGAATAGAACATCATCTTACCCAGAGTAGGCCTAATGCCATGCCATGTTTTAATTTCGCTACATCTCCTATAAAGTAAAGAACTAGGAAGTAACATGTACCTTGGATATAATGGTCTCTCACAGTACAACCAACTATGTCTGTAATAATATATAAACTATCACCAATTTATTACTAATAGGATGAATTGATCTAACCAGCATTTCTATGTTATGATCTTCTAAACAAGGAGGCTCATACATATTTTTCTACAAAAATTAAAGGGATCATCAAACTACTTACTCTGTTCCAACGACATAGACTTAAAATATAGGAAACCTGATCAATATAAGGAATCAACATTTATGATTAACTAAGATTGTCTTCTGTAACAAAATGCAATAAACTCATTCAATATCTTATCCTTCCTTTAAATAAATAAGGTTCAGTAGATTTATACTACAGAGGAGAAGAACTAGATATGTGGGATTGAGGACTGAGTTGGAAGATCTAGGGAACCATGAAATAAATGTTTGTTTATAAAGAACCATGTGAATGGAATGAATGGTACCTCGGTCTAGTTCATTTCAAGTATGTGATAAGTATGATAGGTTGCTATCCTATACTTCTTTTCTTAGTGATGACTTCAGCTTGTGGTTTTCATGCTCAGTGTTGATACATTGTTTGTCCTTATCCCTTTATGGATTTATAAAATTTGCAAGTTCATGTTTTGTATTTTCAGATTTATAACTATTACAATGGGGCAACACATGATTATATATTATCAAACAGAACATACATGGATAAATGTGGACTTGCAAATGCAATTCAAGTAAAGAAGAACTCAAATGTAGCCTGAGCAGAAGAAGTCATGATATTTCCCAACAAAATATACAAGGAAAGAGTCATGGCTATTAATCTTGCATACAACAAGTTTTAGAGCAATATCCCTAAGGTAAATTTAAATTTTTTTATCAATGTGTGTGATCTTGTTTCTCAGTCAAGTATTTAGAAAATGATAAACCTCATGTTGTATAATGGTTCCAAGAGAATCAAGGAAAAAATGAATAGAGTACTACCTTTTTGCCTACTCATAGATTCAAATGCTTGGTCATATGTCTTGTTGGGTCAAGCCCATATGAGTATGGTAAATGACCAACAAATGAGTTTTCTGGCAATTTTCAAACAAAACAAGATATTGTCCTGTTGTTGTACTGGTAATAATAAAGCTCATGTAGAATTTGAAATGAACAAGTCTAAAAAATTGTGTGAAAGGGGGGCTTTCTACTGAAGATGAATGGAGAATGCATACCTTGCTTGTACAATGCTTAATGCAAGAAATACATTGGGATTTTTTCTAGATGTCCCCGTGGATTATATTTTTGCTTCATACTATTTTTCTAACTAAGAATGTCCCATCAAATTTTCAAACAAACTTGGCAAGGTTCCAAGTGTGTATTAGAAATTCAGATTCATAAACTTAGTGCATCGACAAAAGACATACTATTATCTTGAGGCATTTCATCCACCTATTCATAAATCAATATTTTCTAAGATGTAGGCTAACTATATACATTATAAATGAAATTAAGTAAGTAAACTTAGCATGGTTATAATAGGATGTGGAAGGTGACATCCAAGATACTTGAAAATAGGATAGAAAGTGACATCAAAGATACCAAATTGTAGCCATAATTTCCACAAAACTACCATTACATATAACAAAATTACATTCAGACTATGAGTCTATATAAGACTTGCATATACGGGTTGGTATATCATACACATCACTATACAATCAAAATATAGATAAAAAAAATCTAAAGGGACTTTTATAATCTCATATTCATGTGTTCAATATGATAATATTATGAAATCAAATGAGATCATGGTAATGCACTTTGACATTAGGAAAGATGTTATCATTTTCTAGTAAAAATCAACTATAACTACTCTTTTTTTGCTAAAAAATTCATTCAATGTGTTGATTGGCCTTAAATAAATTATTTCAACTAGCTACAGAATTATAGAACTACAAGATCATCTAATAGGAAAATATATTATTAGATGAGAATGTGCCTTCATTTCTATGACATTTTCACTAACAATAAAATTATACTCTAATCATAATTTTCATTCTAAGCCTAAGCAACATAGAAAATTGATATATTGATTAGAGGCATCTAAGAAGAATACCATTTTGAATTTTTCCTCAATGTTTTCATGTCTAGAAAGTGTGTATAAAAAGGAAACATGTGATTCATATAGATGCAAGTTACATATTAGGATTTTAAAAAAAATTCTAAACCACATACCAAACACCTAAAATCTAGAAGATCGAGTAGAGGATAGTGACAACACCCTTTGTTGGTGAAGGATCAAGAGGGGAGCAGGGGCCTAGAAGGAGAATAAGAAAAATAGTGGACATACTTGTGTATCTGGATGACAATGGAGCAATTCTACCATGCAACAAAGGAGGATCGACTCTTTGGAGATAATGTTTGGGTGGAGCACCCTTCCTGGGGGACAAAGGCGAGCAGTTGATGGGTGATCGATAGCCACGTCCTGCCCAAAGATGGAGGCAGACAAGTAATCGACAATCCTATAGGAGAGGAGTGGTGTTGGGCAAGAAAATTGACTGAGAGGTGAGCAATCTCATGGTGTACAAAATCGGAGGGCCGTCCTTCTTGTAGATAGAGAAGTCAAGCGTTTAGATAGACTTTGGAGACAGAGGTGGCCATAGAGAGGAGGGGCGTTAGGAAAGAGTGTCGGGTGGTAGGTATTGGACGTCAGCTGGGTGTTGGGCAATGGTGAGCATCATGCAACGTGCGTTGTATGTCGGGCTTTTTCTGGGCATTAGGCATCGACAGTCATCAGGCTTCAAGCATCGTGCATTAGGCATTATGCATTGGGCATCAACTGGGCGTCGGGCATCGAGGGGCATCTTTCTTCAAGCATCGACATGGTTTTGGGTGTCTGCTGGGCATCGATGGCCGTCAGGCATCGTGCGTTGGGCATTGGGCATTGGATGGGTGTCGGGTGCCAGTGAGTGTTAGTTGTCGGGTGTCGGGTGTTGGCTAGGTGTCGGGCGTCATCTAGGCATCAGGTGTCGGCCAGGCGTCAAGCGTCGGTTGGGCGTTGAGTATCTAGCTAGAGAGTCACGGGCAAGGTGGGATGGAGTGTGGACAAGGATGTGGGGGTACAAAGAAGGGTCATAAGGGATGGGGGACATCAGGTGTAGGGTTAGTGCGTCTGGGGGCAACTTAGGCTTGAGGGTAAGAAGATCTCCACAAAACTATTCAGGAAACTAGAGGGAATGCACGAGAGAAATGAGGAGAAACTTCAAGAGTTTTTCACTCCAAGTCATCCTGATTATATTTATTCGTGTTACAATAAAAAGAGAGAAAATTTGTAGTTACGTCTTATTTATTGAGCTCACTACAATTATTTAGGTTACATAAATATATTAGTAAGTAACAATAGCTCTCCCTACACAAATATTAAATGTAACTTAAATAACAGTAGCTAAATCAACTTTTTTTCGTAGTTGTTGTTTCTTTAGTTGTTGGTGTGACCCCTATTTCTCTTTAGTTGTAGGTGATGATGGTCTTTGACCATAGTGGTTTGCTTCTCTTTGGTCGCTTAAGACTTGTAGTTTGGTTTACCCTCGGTTCGTGGAAATGTCTCATCATGTATTTGTCTTGTATCGATGATCTATTGATGATGGTTGGCATTATTATGTTATCCAAGTGTGGGAAGTAGTGATATGAGGGTTGATTGTTATATAATATTTTGAAAAGCCCTAATTGGTTAATTATGAGAAACCCTAACCCTAATCATGAGTACATGATGTAACACTTATCTTGCATGAGTAATTAGCATTGAATGAAATATTTTCTCCCTCCAACTTTTGAAACCCTTACATTGTAGGTTGAATGAACATCATTTCTAGTGATTGCTAAGGTATCTCTTATATAATAATAAGTGATGATTATGAGCCTTAATGAGGCAAGTTGAGACAATATTATTATGCATGAACTATATGATTCGGTCTTATGATGTGGTAGAGGATTTGTGCCTAGCTTGAGGTGATATTCTGCAATGACGTGATAAGGGATGGTTATCCCATGATGATATGATAACAGTAATGGTCTGGCATGAGGAATTGAGATAGTATCATGTGGTGATATGATTACCACTATGGTTAATACATTTTGTATCTTCTAGGGTTGTAATCTACCTTATATTTATAGAGTGTATGTGGTTTGTACATTATAACTTGATTGATGCCTTAAAAGATACCCAATTGGCTTAACTCATCAAATGAAACCCTAATCATGTAGTGCCCTGCGTGGTAGATCCATCGTCAGTGATAGGACTTGTTGGATGGTGAAACAAGTATTCCTAAGGGAAACTCATAGTATATACTATTGAGTATCCTAGGGTGGCAAGTTGAGGGAATATTCTTTCCATCCACAATCACATGTTACAGAGGATGGTTGTGGTCATGCCTCATATGTGGTTTTTATAATATTTGAAAGGAAACAGTGAGAACAACTGTGGGATGCCTCAGATAGAATGGGTGTCTACAACCTGTTCTCTAGTGCCATAACATATACCAAGGGCGGACCAGGTGTTTTCAGCTTGACTTTATGTCACTTGATGCAGTATGACTGATATGTCACTGTGGTGTTCACTCGTATTGACTGAGTGGGAAGAAGGTCTCAAGATTCTAGCACTTCCAAGATCTTGAACGGAACTGAATAACGCTTCTTGGGACTTGGGTGGTACAACTCAAATTCCAAGAATATATTCTTAGGGTTAAACACACTTCACATTGGATGTTTTCCCTTTGCCTCGTTTCTTATACTACTTAGTTGTTATCTCTTATACATGTTCTTCTTATTCCTTATGAAAGTATAAGATGTTCAACTTATCAGATATATCTGACTAATCTATCAAAATTGTATAATCTATTGTACCTATTTCATTTAGAAAAATCTTCTCATCCTACTTATAATGCTACCCTTCCCACTTAAGAATAATTTGTGTTAACAACATTTGTTTATGAAGGGTTACATCTCTCATTGAGACATTGGTCTCACCCCGTGGGTTTCCACATCTTTTAGGTGGTTGTGCATGACGTGGTAGAGATGGTGTAGTTAAGGAAGAGCAATAAGGACATCAGTAGTTGTTGGAGGTTGGATACACTGCTAGTGTTTTTGTAGTAGAGTCCTATGTGTCCTCCATGTACTCTTAGGTCCTTGGGGGTGTTTTTTATACGTTGTAAATCAATATGATGTTTTTGGAAGTATGCCATAGTTGTACATTTATGGCTTGTATATTTATGAACATGTTATCTTTAGTAACAGGATTGTGGAAAGATAACCATTGTACAATGATGTATTTAACTTTGTAGTATAATATGTGATACAGGTAGCACCATTTGATGACTCAGATGTAATATGTTTTCATTTCTGAGGATATATAAAATTGGTTTTAATTTATCATGTTTTTTGGTAATCTGTAAGTTTAGTAGTTAATTCCTCACTTTAGTTTTGAGTTATCTCATTCATGTGGCATCGGATTGTCACATAATTGAACTTGCAACATCAAGTGAAAGAATAATAGATAACATACCCTAATTCAATAGATTACTCAACAATTTATTCTAATGAAATTGTGTATATTATTATGTACTTGACTCTATGCAAGAATAACTTAGGATATGTTTTTTTGAAAATGCCAAACAACAAGAGTCAAACTTGAGCCCCTATAATTAGGTCACATTGCACGTCAGTTCCAAACCAGTCGGCTACTGAATAATGCATGTAGTATCTAGGACTGACACACACACATACACACACACACATATACATATACATATATATATATATGTATGTATATATTAATGTCAATGTGTAAATTTATACATTTATATGTATATGAATATTTTTTTGTGGGGGGGCTCCTATAGGAAGATAGCACTGTAGGTTAGGTTTTGACAAACCGAAGGAGGTAGTCTAATTCTAAGGGAGTATTCGACACAAGATTTGTCTTAATCTTTTTTATCTGCCATTTTTTTCTGAAAGGGTCATGTCTTTTATTTATTGTAGCTTGCAGTGAAGGGCATTGTTCCTCATAACCTTTTGTATAGTGTTCAAATCAGGAATCAAACTTACAACATGAAACTAACAAGTCAATTAGATTTATTAGTTGAATGAACTAACAATTGCAAATGGATAAATGTCACTTATTCATAAAAATGTATATGACTAAGTAGGTAAGAATGAAAACACATACATATTCCATTCTTTTAAGTATTTTTGGTAGAAGTAATCATCTATCATCATGTTGATGGAAATACTAGACTAACAAGTAAGATACTATATAAAAGAGAGTAAAAATAAAGCATGAGTTAGGAGATAATTTAGGAATGCATGAATTTTGAAATGCTAGACTTTGTTCATTAGCATGTTTTTTTATTAGAGATCATTCACTTAACTCTTAATGGACGATGACATGGGAGGAGTAGGGGTAGGTTGGAGGTAAGCCATCTATGAAGCCAAATGAGGGATAAGAGGATGGTGAAAAATGCTTTGGGATTTCTACAAAATGGAGGATGCAAAAGAGGAGGATGACATTCCATAAAATTGATTAACCTATAGATGATTTGACCGACTGGTTTATGGTGGTTGTAATTCATATTTTTTCAAACAAATTCTATTCAAGCACCCAAGAATTGAGTGGAAATTGTGGTTGAATTGTGGAGAACGACGGGGAGATGTCTAGAGGTTGACAAGAAGTTAAAAGGGCCAACAAATCAAATACATGCTCTCTCATTATTATTTTGAAAAAAAATGTCCTCATAATAAAAACTTGTCAATCAGTCAACTTCCTCAATAATAGTTTGGAATAATAGGTTGTGAGCTTGGTTACTCCTATTACTAACATGTGCATTTAGTATGAAGGGTCACTAGTGAGTCTTGAATGGCCAGCCAACTTTTCAATGTCCAGTCCACTGCTTGGTCACTACCTCCACTTTCTAACTAAAAACAATAGAAAACTAGCCATCTCTCCCTAGGGTTTTGACTTTGACTCTAACAAGTTTTCCTAAAGATTCAATAACTGACTGATTAAGTAGCCCAACTAGTAACATATCAACTCAAATTGAGTTAGCTGCAACTATTTAGTCAACCTCAAAAAGTAGAATGACTACTACCCGTACACTACAAGTTTTCACATGATCTCCTTGAATTGTAACAAGAGATTCAAAACTCATCATATATATTTATTAATGCTATATCATCACTATGAGTGGTTTTATCTATGTTTCATCACTTTTCTTTATTTTAATTTGTACTTACGTAGTTAAGGTTTGCTTCATATTGTCAAGTTCTCGTCATTCAACATGACATATTCAATTTTCCTTATCTTTTGACACATATACGAAACCATCATCATTAAGAATTAGGGTTCTTATTATGGATTACCACATTAATTACATAAATAATGTTTACCTTAATATTGTGAGAATATATCATTGATGGGTATCACACTAGTCTATGGCATACATATAATTTAGGAACATGTCACGACACCTATGGTATAGTCCATTATTTTTAAGTTACTAGTTGGTATATGTTTAGTCTTCGATAAGAACATATTATATCCATGTATTGGACATAGAAAAGAAATTCAATTGCACAAAAGGTGTTTCTAAACAAGATGTTCATTTTTTATTTAAATATGTTCATAAATATGTTTTTCACATTGTCCCAACTCAACTATGTTGATCTTATATGATTTTTTACTTTAGTTTACTAGGTATTGGTCAAGAATAACATGCAATTTAGTGTTGCTCAATTGGGTTGGTTACCAATCTCTAATACAATACAAATTTAGTTTTAAATATAGCATGTTGGTAGTTTGCATAAGGTACCATGTATATGAAAAGTCTATATTCTACTTTGTATTGTACATACTTTTGGTCCATTATTGGGAGTTTTAATGTGATATTAGATAGGTAAGACTCTATCATCTGAAAATGACATAGTCATATCCATTGTCAAGTAGGTTTCCTTTGTTAGTTGCACAAAGTGTTTTTACTTTCTCAATTATGTTTTCTCTATATCTCTTTTCCTTGTTGTAGTTTGATTCCTTTCTTGTTTTCTTTCTTATGAAAAAACAAAGTAGATGTATCTAATAACACATTATGTAGTGGCTCCTACCATCTAATTTACATTCCATATTCCTAGATTTAGATAAACATACCATCTAGCATATCTCTAGACATATAAAAGTGATGGAATCACCACAATGAAGCCTCTTTCAACTAATCTATATATCTAGGCTAGTTCAAATGACTACATAATACCCGGCCAGTGTGGCTCAGGTGGTTCGGTCCGGCTTGTCCTCCCTGGGGGACCCGGGTTCGAATCCCCTTGAGCTCACTATATTTACCAACTCCTTGTGTCATCCGGGCTCTGGCACCTGTTTGAGGAGGAGGGGGAGCGGGGTCTCCCTAAGACTAAAAAAAAAAGACTACATAACCAATTTGTACAACTCTACTCTCTATTGTGCAACCATGAGTTAGGAAGCACACTCCAAACTATTGTGAGGCACATATATCATCTAGAATGTCTTCTATTGGTGCCACAAAGCTAACACTATATCCATTTTTTGCTATATAAGGGTATTCCTAGTTTACATCTATTTACTCCATTTTTATATATAGATTGATTCTTAGTTCTACATACACTTTCACCTAGATTTACCATTGTTGGCTCTTTTTTAATTCTTGATCTAATATTTTTTTCTTTTATCAGGTTTCCAGATTTTATAGATTTTCAATTTTTCCACCATGTAAAAAATGATTAGGGAAATTTCATGGCCATCAAACAAACTCAAGGACTAATATTTTGGATTAGTATGTTTGCAAGGGCTACGGTACTCACGGGATTCAGTTTTACACAATGCTATGAATCGTTCTACAAAATTTGATTCTAAAATTAAGCTCTAGTGTCCCTCTTCTTTTAAATTTCAAGGACAACAATGTCACATGAATTTTACCAAATTTTCCTCACATTTGATTTGATTTTGTTGGGGTCTATCAGACAACTTCATGACCCTCTCAAGAAGCTCAAAGATGGTCAAGAACGATCATCTACAAGCCTTGAGACCCCCATCCCGAAAATATCATCCCATTAATCATGCTCAGTCCATGAGATTTATATCATCAACCAGACTTCATGTCGTGCCTCCTTTTTACCAAAGGATAGGGTAGTGCGAGCCTATAGAACTTATCATATTCAAGTAATGTCACAATTTAATTTGATTGTCTAAATCAACCATGGACATATTAGGATTATCATTGTTTTGTCTTTATAATTATTTGTGGTTTGAGCCATGGGTTTTGACACTTTTACCCTTGTACATGTCAAGGTATAGATGCTTCATGTGAGGCAAGTTTTGTCCTTATCCACTTGATGTAGGATACATAAATTAGTAAATATACAAAGCTACTCAAATTCATAAAAAATATTTATAACTCACAAAAGTATAAGAAAATATTGTTTTTATTTAGGAAAGTATTCTATAACAATAATTTAGTCTTTACAACCTAATTAATCCATTATGAATTTGATTTCGGGTTTAGATGGTGTATCAAAACTAATCCGATTACTGTTAGTATTATCCCTATGTGTTGATCTCTATGAATTTGAATTATTAAAGAAAGTGAAACTCCATAGCATGTATGCCACAATTTCCTTGTCTCATATATATAGGTAAATTCATCTGGAGTCTCTACATTGACGTAACTGAGACATATCTCCCTGAAATTCTAGCATATATATTTGGTGATTTGTATCTTATATCTTGGACTTGATTTCTAATTAGTTTGGATATGCAAATTGAACCATAGCTATTGATTCTTGATCATGTTCTCTTAGTTTGCATTATATATGGGATTGATTTAATTTTTACCCATATATTGTAAATTGATTCACTTATCTGATCGAATGTTTTCCCTCTATAGTTAAGCATGGTCTGATGTGTGCTGCTAGAGTTGTATTTTATTATTGTTTTGTAAATGGTGCGAGTTAGAGGTTATGTGCCCATACATGGGTTTTTTCCAAACACTGTATTATTATAATTGGACTATTTTCTAGTCTATGTCGAGTTTGGTTATGTTCCATGCTCTATTGTATTTGGGTTATGTGCCTTGACTCCATTCTTTTTATATTTTCACTAGTACTTCATTTACAACCGTGCATGTAATTATTTTAGGGTTATCTTCCCAAAACTCTTATGTTATTTTTCCAATATATGATATTGACTATTTGAAATATCTTTGAAAATTACTATCACTCATAGATTTTTGTGGCTCAATACCCTAATATTTCTCAATTATGTATTTCTACCTTGAAATCATAATTATGTGGAATCACTTATTAATCATACTTTTTAACATCCATGTTTTGATGACTATTATGTTCTTCAAATCAACAATTCCACTACATACATTACAAAGGTGGACCATCTTTTTAGGTTATCCATAAATAAGTACTCTATAGTTAAGTGTGGTTGGCCTGAATTAGTACTACAATGGTTGACATATCAGAAGGTTGAACCTAGGCTATGCATGAGTGAGGAACAATTGCACAACCAAGGTTGTTTGTGGTTTGTAGGGCCAACCTTCACTCTTGAAACTTTACTAGAGCCTTGGGCGGCGGGCCTAGACATTGAAAATGGTATCACAACGAAGTTCACCCTTCCAGTACGTAGAGATTACATGGATACGTGGCACATCAGTCTTGAGTTGTGTGGTTTGGGCATGAGTTGTCCATTCAAGTAAGATGGATCCACCCTTGCACTGGTAGCTATGAGTGAGATTTGAGTGTGCATGGGACATCATAATTCATAAGTAAAATGGTGAAGATATTATGAGGCCATATAGTTAATAGTTTACAAGGACATCAACAACTCAAGTGGGGTAGATTATAACATCCAATGATTTTAGGACTTATTTCATATTATCTTAAAAGGATTTACTGGACTACCCAAACTACTAAGGTACAACTTATTTTTAGGTAGATCGTGAATAGGTGCTTTGCAGTCAAGTACGCTCAACCCAGAATAGTAATAGGATGGACCTATCTACTCGTTGAACCTAGGTTGTGTGTCGATGATGACAAAGTGCATAATTGAGTTTCGTGGTGGTCTCTATGGCATGTCATCGTTATAGAAGATCTACTAGATCCTTGGGTAGGAGTGTTGGTGTTAAATATTTCTTTGATTTTATTGTAGGAATGGTTATATATTACTTCTTGCCCCCTTTCCTACATTGTATAAATGATTTAGTGATTTATATACATATCGGCTCCGCTGACATCTTCTATTTGTTCATCTATTTTGAGGTTTATTTCCGACCCCCTATAGATGAAGAACATTGGAGGTGATGACCTAGTTCTAAAGCCTATGCATGAGTAGGAGACCTTATTCGATATAGAGTTGCAATTTACGCATTTCCTCTTAATGCAATCAATATTAAATATTGTTATTTATATTTCATTTGTGTATCTAGAATTTTAGGTGAGGATGTATCATATATTATGGCAAATTTTGAAAGTGATAGATCCTTTGGTCCCGCAACTATATTTTGGGCATTTGGTCATATTTGAGTTCTGCAAATTAGATATTTGAACTTTTTTTGAAAATTTAGTGAGACGTTTGGCATGTGTGATGCTCCTTTTATTCGAATGAGAACGAAGTACACAACTTTTGAGATATACACATTATAGTGAGCATGGATCCTTAGTGTTCGAGGTCTGAGAGAGGAAGCGAGCAATTGACAATCACCAACATTGTCATCTCATATTCAACGTCCTATACCAACAAAACCTACAATTCCATTTACTCTTTCTTTTTTGTCTTCAAAATAATTGAAAGATAGGGATAATGTGGTCCCTTTATCAAATATATTCCCTTACTTGTCCAAGAATATAAAACCACAATAACTTTTGGATAAAACCTTTGTACTACATAAAATCATGGGGTTTCTTACCCCTCCCACAAATTAAGTGCCATCACACTGATATTGAGGACATTGAGACCTTCTTAAACTTCTTAGATCAAGTTACAATATACGGTCATTCTAAAGGTATACTTATTAAATTGTACATATTAAAACTTATCCAAAACTCGTAGAAAGTTAATTCTTGTGCCTTGCAAGACCTTGTTTTGTGTTCCACTAACATGCTCGAATTAGTTTAGTCAAATCATCAACAGTATTAGAACAATAGATTGTAGTACAAGTTTCAATCTGGATCGAAAATGAACTAATACCCAATTGAACTTAACTATGGGGTCTAATTTGGATCCATTTATTTGACTTATAATAATTCATGGACACTTTCCATGTTCTCCTGTTTAAATTGTGCATTTAGTGTTTGAAGAATTCATTAAGGGATTTTTGGATTTTTTAGACCCAATTGAGGATTTAAAAAATTAGTTAAATATTTAGATCTCTTAACACCTCGTCATTTCGTATATAATTTAATTATATCAAAAAATATTTCAAGAAAACAATGATAAAGATCAAATTATTTTTTTTTAATCTTTTTTTTTGGTGAAGCCAGGATGTTTCTATTCATCTCTCCCCCTCATGCAAGAAAACTCATTCAAGTCATTGCATTCTACATCATTGTTAACTAAACTAAATCTAGTAGTACTACTACCATTACAGTATTCCAGTATAATTAAATGAACTAATTTAGTGGGAATATTTCTATAAACATTGAGATCATTCCCATATTTTTGGTGATGCTTAGCCAACATATCACCAGCCTTGATGCCCTCCCTTTTATCATAAGAAAGCATCCAGTGCAACTTCAACTTCCTCTTGATCTCCATAATCCATATAGAAATCCTAGGAAACTCCTCTGGTTGCTCACGGATTGTAGCACATGCCATACAAGATTCAGATTCAATGCCTACTTTCAGAGCCCATTCCAACTGCCACCTCTACCGCCATGCTAACAGCCTTGAGTACAACCAATAATACATTGTCAGTAGTAGTCTTCCTGCCTTTGCCTCTCCTCCATTGGCCGTTAAGTCATGAATTGTTATTTAATCTTAATCATTAATTATGTGCACAACTGCATTATTTACTCTTATGTATGAAATCAAAGTCATGTTTTTATTAGTTTAAACTGACACAATGGTAAGTTGATAGTCTTCTATTGTTAATTGTTTGTGTGGAAACGTTAGTATCACAAAATTGTTGTATTACAAAAGTTATAATGAACATATTTATACTAATGTAAAGGCAAGCATATTTCTCTTGTTTTTTTCCTACAATGTATCATCTATGTTACCTAGTTCAGAAACTTTTTTCCAATAAGGTTATATGACACTTTTTCTTCTTCTTTTTTAGAAAAATCAATGAACTAATATTTTCATGTAGAAAACATGATTGTACTAAATGACAAATAAATTCTTGAAAACATCAATTATTTTTAGATTACATGAATAATTGTGTGTATCCTTTAAGAGGAGTGGATTCAAAGGTAAAACATATATACTATAGTATAAAATTCACAAAAAAGTGTCTTTCTAATATTTTTTTAATACCGCTAAATAGGTATTATATCTTAACTTATCATATTTTTCTATTATGGATGAAAATTAGTTAGTATTACATATTGAAGTATGTGTTACATATTTTCATAAATATATTATCTTATGTTAAAATAATATATATAATCTATTATTTTTATATTTTTTGTAGTTCCTATTGTATATTTGTTATTGTAAAAATCGGCATACAACAGACGTTGTGTAGTATTTGTTATATTTAGATGTTTGTTTCTTGGACTTTGACTTTTAGTGTTATAACATGGATAGAAATCATGTCATTACCTTTTTTCTTAAATGTGTTGATATATTGATCTCTCAAAAATGAAAAAGCGATTAGGATCCCCTAATCCCATGAAGGATGCAACACCAAAAGTACAACGAGAAAACCCTAAGCATGAAGGACTAAGCTACAAAATCCCATACTATCCTTATAACATGAGTTATGCTAGAAGCTAAAGGAGGTTTAGCAGTATTCCCACAAATTATTTCCACTAGATATTTACAAATAAGGTTAGATCTTGTATATCTTGTCATCTAGAGATCACATTGTTCCCTTCCAACTAATATTATAGAATTGAATTGTTAAGGATATGCTACCAAAGCACTTCTGGTTCTTTTCTTGAATCCATATGATACCCTTATGTATGTCCACAACCATTAATGAGGCATATATGACTCTACACCTAATGATATAATTTTACTAGAAAAAGAAGTTCCAAAAAAACTCCTCGACTTCCTTATAAAAAGGGCATACTGTCTTTGTGTCTAGTCTTTACTTTGTAGGTCTATTTATAGTGGATAGATTACCCCATAGTACTATGTAGGACATTTCTCTCCACTTAATAATTGTTGATTACCCTATATTGGAGTAAAAATAAAAAACTATTAACACTAATTACCATAATCCAAGGTTTATAATGTAGATTTTGGAATGTTTGGTTCCCATCAACATCATAGGTGTACATAAAACTTACCTCATCCCACACTATGTTCATTTGATTCCGAATGAGAGATTATATAAGTGTTTGATATTAGATATCCATATCCAAGTTGTATCTCTCTCTCATATAGGAAGACCATGATCACTTGGTTTTTGTCAAGAAGTGATCAAGTCTTTTACGGGTTACATTCTCCCATTATTTCAAAAATTCCTTGATCCTTAAGTGTCCATGTTTTAGGGGTTTAGTGATTTTCTTCCAATAAACACAATGATTATTTCCCCACTTTTTAATTCAATCTCGTAGTGCTCTTCATAGTAGGAATAGGTATACAAAAATCCCCAACCCTTGAACATGACCATGCTATGGATAATAAATCTAATGAGGACCAAGTGCCCCACTTTGTATATCTACAACCATGAATACCATCAAGTTTCAACGTAATCTTGTGTAGGAACATTTTATGCTCCATACCAATAAAAAATTATCTCATTACTTGCTTTACTTGATGCAAATAGATGATTTTATTTGTGTCATGCATAGATATCAATACAAATATGTCAATGTTTTGTACATCTTTTGCAAATCTAGCTAATCCCATGCCGATGTAAAGGAGTATTGTTGGTGGTAGGTTTTAGGAACTCATCAACAATGAAGTATTCAAAAAGAGGGTGTGTGAGGTATAACTTTATGTGGATGGATGGTCCTCGGGGACATCCTCCCAACATAGTCATGTGGTGCCTATGTCTCTAATAGTCCAGAAAGATGGGCATGAACTCCTCATCATGTTTCAGGAAGGAGAATCATTTTGTTAGCAATGTATAGCATTCCATTTTCCTTCCTTCTGTCTCTCTCATTGTAGTTAATGGCAGTTATGGTTCTTATGTGCAGGAGCGTGTAATGTGATCCCACATTCATGACCCTTTTAAATTGGATAGGAAAGGAAGAAAGATTTCTATAACTCTGGAAAATGAAATCATAGTGGATACATTTGAAATACCCCACTTGTGGATATCCAATCTATTAGTTAGCTAAGTCAAAACATTTTGGAATTATGCCATTAATAAACTGATCAACTAGTCACATTATTCGATTTATTACTTTACACTCACCTAACTAGAAAATCCAACCAACTGCTTGAGATTTCTCAGTTGACTTATCATATGAGCAGACAAATTTAAATCTAACTAATTGTCTTAGACCTTTCAGCAAGCTATCTAGAATTTTAGTCCAACAATGTTCTATTTTGTTACCTAAATATTTTAGTAATCAATTTGACTGAAAACATTTCCAAACTTCCATTATACTCCTATTCTGATGCATCCTATGTTTTTGACCATGATCAAATTGTTACTTCACAAGCAATAATTGATATCTAGCAATAAATCATTATCATCCAATCAATTGTAGAAGTTGGAGACCAACTTTTACCTAGTATTGTTACCTTTGTTATAGTGATCATATTTGAGGAATGGAAACATCATTCTCTTAATGTTCAATCTTTGTTTCTTGATCTAGATTAGATATTTGTTATACGTATGGGCTCAATATCATGTATCATCTCACATGAGGACCATGCATTTCATAGTCTCAGTCATCAATATGATTATAATGGGAGGGAAAAATTCTATCTACATCACTCACAATATTCCACATGTGCCATGTTGCACCTCAGAACTACTTGTATATCAACCCTTATTCAAGGTCACACTTAGTAGTATTAATGCATACTAAACAACTTGTGATCATTGTAGTGACTTCAAGTCTAGGGACTACAATCACCACTTTCACATTGAGGTATGATTCTGAACACCATTATTGGCTTCCGTGTATCACATTCAAAGTGGGTTTATCTAGTACACATGTTCATAGCAAGTACATGTGTATTTGACTTGACATCCAATATCATGTCTAATTAGACAAAGTCATTAATCAAACATACATTCTAGTCATAATGTATTTTTGTCTTCCTTATTTCCACAATAATATTGGAGTAGATACTTAGACGAGAATGGATATTCTTAACATACACATGATCTCATATTTAGGTCCTCAAATTGAAATCACATTTCATTGAATAATTCATTATCATGACATTATTATATTTATTCATTATCTCATATTTTAGGAAATATAATGACTAGAATTCCCAATGTTAATAATCAAATATAATATAAGATGTGCCATTGGAATCATCATATGAATGGTTGTCATGTCATACAACCAACAGTCTCCCACTTTCTCTAGAGCCAATCACTCATGAATTTCTTTCTAGGTTATGTAACACGAATATAATGCTTTTTACTTTCCTTAGAGGGTAAACAACATTACTTTTGGTTGGTACTCTAGAAATATTCACATATACTCATTTTTTGACCTCTCTATGAGATGGTATCATTGTATACTATTTTTGGAACGTTGATACCATCTTGATTCCTTAGATTTTGTTATAGCTTCATTTTTGTCACATTATATTTCAACCACATCATCAGTGGATGGAGCCCACTCCTAGTTCACCAATGAACAACTTCCTTTTCTACATTCAAGGAAACAATGTCCCAACCTTTATTGTAGAATCAACCACTGTCTCTTGCTTTGGAACTTTTCTAGCTTACAACCTCATCATTGAGGCAAAATAGAAAATCTGATTTCAATCGATAATAGTCCTTGTCAGTTTGAAAGGTTGTGTTGGTGTAATCCTTTACCACGAACTCTACTTGCTACAACTCCAATTTTTAATGTGTTTTCATAATTGAAATGTATTGATATTATGAATTTGGACTTAATTGAAAAGGTTGCATGCTTTGCATCAAAGAAGGGATTTCTTTGCAAAATATCCCTTTTGATAGGGATTTCGTGGTTCCTTTTAATATATTAATCCAATAATGGATGTAAAAGAAAAGAAAAGAAGAAAAGTCCAAATAATGGAAAAAGATAAAAGATAATGGATATTAAGCAAATTTTTTCTTGAGAAATACATGGAAATCTCTAGAAAATGGCATTAATGGTGACAATCGAATAAATTTCATTTACATATGTTTTCTAATGGAAGAAATAGGAAAAGAGGAAAAATGAAATAAAGGATAAAGAGAAATCCTTGAAAAGAAATCTTTTAATAAAAAAAATAAGTAAGATAATGAGAAATAATAGATGTGGAAGTTGACCCATTAAATTTTGGAGAGGAATTTGAGTCTACCTAAACCAGATTTCCTATAGTTTTGAGTGAATACAGGAGATCCCCCAAACTTCCTTGTTTGAACTGGACATCCAAGAAGGTTTTGGAAACCTTTGATTGTTGAGGGCTATGCCTATATAAGGCATGCCAACCCAGGATGTGAGGCCAAGAACAAAATCAAACCCCTTCCCCCAGTTTCACAGAGAATCTCTTGTCCTAGTGAGATACCTCGAGCGCAGATCATCCTTGCACTAGATGCTCTGTTCCTGTAGAGGAACAGGGGAAGCAGCCCAGTCGAGAGCAAGACTTGGCCGTCCAACTTCTTCTCCTCCTTGGCTAGCGATCACTTGTGGGTTGGCAGGTAGTGTGGATGATGGCCGAGGAAGAAGGGGGAGGCTCGAGCGGGATGTGCTCGTGGGAGCCATCAGGCGGCAACGCAACAGCAGCCCCTTCTGGTGGAAGGTCACATGAAGGAGATGAGGGGCGAGGGAGCAGATCCGAGCGTCGGGTAGGTGGGTCAATGATGGGATCCGCAATCTAGGCATCGCTGGAAAGGAAAAGAGAAGGAAAAGGACATGTGGCACCTCACGATTGGTCCTAAAGGTGATTCCTTTGCGATTTCATAATGAATTATCAGTAGCTCAGAATAAGGCAAACTATATATGCTTTTGGATTAGAAAAATACAAGGAATCCATTAAACATAGTTTTAGAACCTGAATCTGGTAAACGTTTGAAAAGTGGTTAAGGTTGCTAATCATGATGCTTAATAATGTGGAAAACCCTAATTTGATGATTCTATGAAATTGAGAATATTAATATGGATAATCTACAAGCAAAATGACTTGTTGTGAATGAAAGGACGTTTTCATGTATAAGTAGATCATCCATGTATCCAATAACTGAATTTGGAGTTTTGATATGTTAATGAGCATTAATGGGCTTAGAAACCCTAATATAGGTGTTTAATGGGTTAATTCGAGTACTAATAACCTGTTGGGACATAAAGTGAGGTTTGAATCTAATTTAGATGAATAATTGAATGTTTTAGGGTTTTAAGCCAAGTATGAATGATAGTGCATCTAGAAACCCTAATTTAGGGTAAGAGAAGAGAAGATCATATTTAATTTGAAAATATGGAAAAATGTTGTTAAATGATGATCCTAAGCCTGTTAGGAGAGATAGGATGAGAAACTTAGGGTTTATAAGAAGTTTTGTCTAATTAGGGTTTGTGGTAGTAAAAGTAAAGGCAAAATCCTAATAGCAAGTGAAACCCTAAAAAGGGGTAGAAACCCTAAAAAGGAATAGAAATCCTAAGAAGCAAGTTGGTTTGGATAGATCTTGATAAAAGGAAATTGTATGTTTATTTTAGGATCCTTATATTTGCTTGATTGGATTTCTCTTATTGGTTGATTCTATCTCAAAGATCTACAAAACAGGTATGTGGTTACGCTTATGGTTAATCGCTTTAATTTCACGGCGAGTCCTGGATATTTTATCAGTTGCCTGAAAATAACTACTTGGATGACTTTTATATCATGCAACTATAAAGTGACTATGATTATCACCATAAATGTATATACATGAATGGCTCAGATCCTGATCCTCCTCTGTGGCTTTGCTAATGATGAAAAGGGTAACCTAGTACATGGCCTACTTGTTAAGTAGGACATTACGTTATCATGAGTTAGAAATTGGGCTACCCATGTGTAGTGTCATAAGACTCTTTATCATACCACGAGTTAAGGAGTGGGCTACCTATGGGTAGTGCCAAGTTACTCAACCCTAGAAATTGATTCTCCTATTAGGTAGGATCATGAGGGGTTTAATGGGGATCTACCATAAGGAAGGTAGCATCGAGGTCCACTGCAGGGACAACTCAGAGGCTAGGGTATGTATGGATTGAGGAGTTATGTTTAAAATGTAAAGTTGTTTGTTAAATTATAATTGAATGCAACATGTTATTACAGTTAATTTCCCGATTATTGTTACCCCCATATATCGGCATATTCTTTTATGCTAACCGTTTTTTATTTGTCGGTGTTTTAGGTACAATTTTGAATACGACAAACAATAAAGTGGCATATGTGGAATTAAATAAGAATTAAAGTACAAAGGAGGATTCATTAGAATAGACTCCAAATTTGGATATAAGTAGATATCCAAGTTTTCGAAAAAGGTATGCAAAGTTTTATTTTATTCTAGCTTTCAATATAGCCTTGGTAGAATTTAATAATTATTACTGATTATTTGTTGAACCTTTTATTTGGGAAATTGGGATAACTTCTCTGACCTCTTTATCTCCCTTAATTGGGGGTTACTGGGAGGCATGGTCTTTACATTTGGTATCAGAGCGTAGGTTCCTCATTTAATATTTAATAATTATTAAATTTTACAAACTTTGTAAAACCCAAAGGAGTTATTAGAGGATTTTCCGAAAGACAGAGGTGTATAGAAAAGGATCACATCTGGGGGCTGGCAAGATTTTCCTCCGCACCTCTAGTCGTAATACGAGGACTCCCGGATTTGTGTGACTGCCTGGCCAATGTCTCAGGATTTGACTCAAAATAATATGACTTTAGGACTCTCTCATCTTGTTCATCTCTTCTCAACTCAAATGTTGTTAAGGATTTTAAGGATTAGGGTTTTCTCTCTTTTTCTCACCCTCTTGAGGTATGGGTAAAGTTGATAAGGTTTAAGGAATCCTCCACCAAATTAATGAAAAGCATGTAAATATTATGTCATGGACATAAGCTTAATATTTTAAGCATAAACTACAGAATAGATACATGCTTAGGTCGTATGATAAATGTTGTCATGCCGACAGGAGGGACCTGAGGCTAGACCCCCCTTGTCAGGGGGATGAGTGGAGAAAGTTAGTCCTAGAGGAAGAGACTTTCATTATAAGTAGAGACCTGGCACATCCTTGGAGGATGATGCTAACCCTAACCCTAAGTGAAGTTCAGAGAGAGAGATGACATGATGAGCTAGATGTCATGGTAGATCATGTGTGTGAGTGGACATGCTTTTAGTTTGATATCCATGATGATATAAGCCATGTGAGGTTGGATGACCTAGTACCTTTGGCGACTCAACCCTGGAAAGGGTCGTGCGTGTTAGAGTGAAGGATAACTCCTTCAATGATGAGGTTAGTGAAGAACCTATGGAAACCCTATGGGCTTATGTGAGTAGGGCATAACATGCACCCAAAGGCGGTAGGATGAAACCCTGGTCAGAGAGTATGATGGATTTCTTACGTGATAAGCATAAAGAGATATGGATAACCTTGAGCAAAATTAAGTTGAACATAGGTTTCACCCATGTAAGTGTATTCCTGTGATCTTGGTCCTCCTTAGAGAGAGAATTGATAGTAGTAAGGTTGTTTGTAGGGTTATCTCGGAAGAAAGAGCAAGACCCGAGCCAGAAGGATGGAAGCTTAGACTCCGAGATATGAGGAACGCTGAGAAGGATCATTATGGTTGTGGTTTCCTCATGCAGGATCATTATGGTTTCTTGAAGAACTAAAACCTAGAAGAAGGATGAGGCTGCTGGTACCTATGTGCAGATGATATAGGTTCTTAGCTTCTAAGGATAGGAAGAAGAGTCCTTAGACCCTGAGGAGGTTTAGTAACAAGTTATAAGGCCTTGAGGAGGACTCCACTCTGAGGTATTGTTCTTGTGGAATGGTAATAGAACATGCATGATGTACCTCATACATGCCTGATTCATGGTTGGAATATTGAGCTTGCACTTAGCCAACTCTTGCAGGAAGGTGAACCTAGGGTTCCTAGACCTAAAGAAGGGAAGTAGTAGTACCTGGTGCACTGGATGCTCATGATGAGATTTGAATTTCTATAGATTCAAGAATGGCACTCCGCATGTTAGGGGAAAAGGAAATCCCTTAGACTAAGGTATATGTTTGATGAACCCCTCACATATAGGTTGATGATATATGGGCATGTATGATGGTCCAATGTTAAGGAATGAGAACAAGTAGGACCTACCATGGATACCTAAAATGGTTTAGTAAGTGGTATTCTTGTTAGCTACGTGCTCAAGTAGCTTGATAGGACTAAGTATGCTCATATGGATATAAACCCTGGACATTAGGACGTTTGTGACCTTTGTTGCTATCAAGAGATAGTTTCCTCCCATCCTGGGATAGGGACCCTTCTGTAGGCAATATATCAGCTTGTGTGGGGTGAGGTCACCCAAAGAGGTCTCATAGGATCTTCAGAAGCTAAGTGGAGAGTACATAGTATGAGAATGAACCTACAATCACATAGCTAATCATCTCTGAGTGCATGGGGATGGGGCCTGACCGAGGAAGGTAGGTCGCCATGATCCCTATGAAAGAATGTAAGTCAAACCACGAATGCTGAGAGATGATGGAGACTTGAGTAAGGTTCTAAGTTGGACATGTACTATATTAGAATCCTAAGTCTATCCTAGGGTCAGGTAGGGATAAGACCAATGGGAGTAGGAGTTGCCTAATTCCCTAGGTGCACATGACCATTGGGTCAGGAGGTAACAACTATCATTGTCTGAGGACCATGGGTTAGGAGATTGATCACCTTCATGAACTCATGGGACCCGAAGGGCAGATGAGGGGGGCACTCTCTGATGCATAAGGGAAGAGGGATGACCCCAAAAGTTTCGGCACCCTACAGAAGTAGAGAAGATAACCAAGGATGGTATGGTGACCCAAGTGGAGTCGAGACCAATTTTCCATGGAAGTAACTTTGTTATCAAGATGATCATGGTGTAGAGACATATGTTGCACGTTTCAACTTAGATTTGAAGGTGTACTGGAAATGTGGGATGTACCATCTCTACTCTTAGAACAAGAATAACTTTGGGTTTGGAAGGCCACCAAATTCTTATTCCCTCATGTTATGGGGGTGAGAGATAGGACAATACGCATGCCATACACCAAGGATAAAGATGATGTGAGTGGAAATGTTGCTATGAGGTATGAGCATAGAGATAATAACGTATCCTTGTGGAGTGTATGATATGTGGATGGTTTACAAACATCAAGAGAACTGAGGTAGTCATCTTATGAGGATGTTTTTATCATGAGCTATGTGGAAGATATGACCTATACACGGTTGAGTTCGATAACCAAGAGGATGAGATCTGAGTTTTCTTGATGAAGACAGACTTGGAGTTCGAGATGAGATAATAAGTGGAATACATGGAGGTGTATGTCTTCAACATTACGTAACACATAAGGATGTGAGGTGGTAATGGATGCTCGACAACTATCTAGCTTAGGTAGCCGACAGGATGGAAGAGGGGGTTAATTGAACCCTAAGTTTGTGAGATATGTTTGGGTAACACTCAGATGTAATGAGATTTGTGAATCGAGTTAGTGGTTTCTTGGTTAGCCAACCTAGGGCTTGTGGTGATATAAAGATGGTTGTTGAACCTCAGAGCACTTCTATGGAAGAGAAGGTAATGAAACCCCGACTAGAGTGTTCTAGGGTTTCTGAGGAGTCAACCTTAAGGAATCATGACATACAAGAGATCATGATTTTAAGTTCACCATACGCCGTGGTACTACTTAGATAATAAGTGGTAGAAGTACTTGGATGCCTAAGATGAAAAGTGTACAAAGATGCATGCAGTGAACACCAGTAACCCAGTGAGTTGATATAGAGGATAAAGAGTCCTTGAGAGGGAATGGGAGTTCATCATTACAATTCTGTGGTAAGTCTCCCATGGACCGAAGAAGGTCAAGATGCAATATGGGTTATGGTAGATCCCCTTACCTAGATGACATGATCTAAGAGAAAGAGAAAATATTGTCGGGAGATAGATCTAGTTGAATACATGTAAGAGAGATGGTTCAACTATACCATAATATGAGTTCAAAGGTTCTTGAGTATGACCTAAGGTTTACTTCCATGCGGTGTAAGTAGGTACATGAAGAACTCAATACTAGTACAATATGTCACCCCTAACTAATGGTTAGTGTGATCCAGACTAGAGGGTCTGATGGGAGCATGTGTGCTCTTCAGGGTGATACATGGAGACAACTTTGTCCTATGAAAGATGTGATGTTAAACACAATAGCCAATATCAGGATGTTAGAAGCTCTGTAAGGGAGGTTGTGTCAGTCATCGCTTCATTAAGATGATGTTGGTGAAGGGACCTCATGAAGGTCAGAAAAAGACCACAGTGTGTGCAGATAAAGTCTCTTTGATCATGTAATGGCTGAAAAAGAGCATAGTGATGACATGAGTCGTGAGCTAATGCAAAGTAGGTTGGCATGCATTTCACTATGGGAGAATATGTGATATGAAAATATGACCCCTCTGAGCTATAGCTGAGAAAGCATAGTCCCAGATACAAGGGTCCATTTGGGATGGATTGGCAGAGATGGTTATGTTTAGTCTTACCCCTCAGGATAATGTGATGTGTGATGAGTTCCATGGGTCCATTTTAGAGCACTATGTGAGGTACCCAGGCCCTGTGCTGAGCAATGAACCTAGTGAGCTCCAAGGGAGGCTGAAATGTCTTGAGTCACCTATGAGGATTCTAGATGCCAAGGTGAAAGAACTCAGAGAAAATAATATGTGATGATAAAGGTTCCTTGGAAGTGCCATGGATGGGGTAAAGCCACATAGGGGTCAATGATGGACATGGAAAAGTCTTATCCTGAATTGTTTGTTTTCTTGATGGAATTTTGAGGACAAACTTTTTATAAGAGAGGAAGGATGTTACAACCCCAATTTTGCATGTGTTTTCATAATTGAAATGTATTGATTTTATGAATTTGGACTTTATTGCAAAAGGTTGCATGCTTTAATTCAAAGAAGGGATTTCTTTGCAAAATCTCCCTTTTGATAGGACTTTCGTGGTTCCTATTAATATATTAATCCAATAATGGATGTAAAAGAGAAGAAAAGAAGAAAATTCCAAATAATGGAAAAAGATAAAAGATAATGGATATTAAGCAAAGTATTCTTGAGAAATACATAGAAATCTTTAGAAAGTGGCATTAATGGCCACAATCGAATAAATTTCCTTTACATATGTTGTCTAATGGAATAAATAGGAAACGAGGAAAAAGGAAATAAAGGATAAAGAGAAATCCTTCAAAAGAAATCTATTAATAAAAAAAGTAAGTAAAATAATGAGTACTAATGGATGTGGAAGTTGACCCATTAAATTCGGAAGAGGAATTTGAGTCTACCTATACCAAATTTCCTATGGTTTTGTGTGAATATAGGAGATCCCCCAAACTTCCTTGTTTGAACTGGACATCCCAGAAGGTTTTGGAAACCTTGGATTGTTGAGGGCTATGCCTATATAAGGCATGCCAACCCGGGACGTGAGGCCAAGAACAGAATTGAACCCCTTCGCCCAGTTTCGCAGAGAATCTCTTGTCGTGGTGAGCTATCTTGAGCGTAGATCATCCTTACGTTGGATGCTATGGTCCTACAGAGGAACATGGGACGTGGCCCAGTGGAGAGTAAGACTTAGCCGTCCAGCTTCTTCTCCTCCTTGGCTAGCGATCACTTGCGGGTTGGCAGGTGGTGCGGATGATGGCCGAGGCAGGGGGGAGGCTCGAGCAGACTGTGCTTGCGGGAGCCATCAGGCGGCAGTGCAACAGGAACCCCTTCGAGTGGAAGGTTGCATGAAGGAGATGAGGGGTGAGGGAGCGGACTTGGGCATCAGGTAGGCGGGTCAGCGATCAGATCCGTGAGCCAGTCATCGTTGGAAAGGAAAAGAGAAGGAAAAGGACATGTGGCACCTCACGATTGGTCCTAAAGGTGATTCCTTTGCGATTTCATAACTAATTATTAGTAGCTTAGAATAAGGCAAACTATATATGCTTGTTATAAGAAAAATACAAGGAATCCATTAAAATTAGGTTTAGAACCTGAATCTGATCGTAGTTTGAAAAGTGGTTAAGGTTGCTAATCAGGATGCTTTATAATGTGGAAAACCCTAATTTGATGATTCTATGAAATTGAGAATATTAATATGGATAATCTACAAGCAAAATGACCTATTGTGAATGAAAGGACGCTTTCATGTCTAAGTAGATCATCCATGAATTCAATAACCTAATTTGGAGTTTTGATATGTTAATGTAATGGACTTAGAAACCCTAATATAGGTGTTTAATGGGTTAATTCGAATATTAATAACCAACTGAGACATAAAGTGAGGTTTGAATCTGATTTAGATGAATAATTGAATGTTTTACGGTTTTAAACCAAGTATGAATGATAGTGCATCTAGAAACCCTAATTTAGGGTAAGAGAAAAGATGATCATATTTAATTTGAAAATATGGAAAAATGTTGTTAAATGATGATCCTAAGCCTGTTAGGAGAGATAGGATGAGAAACTTTGGGTTTATAAGAAGTTTTGTCTAATTAGGGCTTGTGGTACTAAAAGTAAAGGCAAAACCCTAATAGCAAGTGAAACCCTAAAAAGGAATAGAAATCCTAAGAAGCAAGTTGGTTTGGATAGATCTTGATAAAAGGAAATTGTATATTTATTTTAGGATCCTTGTATTTTCTTGATTGGATTTCTCTTATTGGTTGATTCTATCTCAAAGATCTACAAAATAGGTATGTGGTTACGCTTATGGTTAATCACTTTAGTTTCACGGCGAGTCCTGGATGTTTTATCAGTTGCCTGAAAGTAACTACTTGGATGACTTTTATTTCATGCAACTATAAAGTGACTGTGATTATCACCATAAATGTATATACATGACTGGCTCAGATCCTGATCCTCCTCTGTGACTTTGCTAATGATCAAAAGGGTAACCGAGTACAGGGCCTACTTGTTAAGTAGGACATTAGGTTATCATGAGTTATAAATTGGGCTACCCATGTGTAGTGCCATGAGACTCTTTAGCACACCACGAGTTAAGGAGTGGGCTACCTATGGGTAGTGCCAAGTGACTCAACCCTAGAAATTGATTCACCTATTAGGTAGGATCATGAGTAGTTTAATGGGGATCTACCATAAGGAAGGTAGCATCGAGGTCCATTGCAGGGACAACGCAGAGGCTAGGGTATGTATGGATTGAGAAGTTATGTTTAAAACGTAAAGTTGTTTGGTTAAATTATAATTGGCTGCAATATGTTGTTAGTGTTAATTGCCCGATTATTGTTTCCCCCACATAACGTCATATTCTTTTATGCTGACTGACATTTTGTTTGTTGGCATTTTAGGTACAAGTTTGAAAAGGGCAAACAGTAAAGTGGTATATGTGGAATTAAATAAGAATCAAAGTACAAAGGAGGATTAGTTAGAATAGACTCGAGATGTGGATAGAAGTAGATATCCATGTTTTTGAGAAAGGTATGCTAAGTTTTATTTTATTCTAGCTTTCAGTATAGTCTCGGTAGAATTTAATAATTATTACTGATTATTTGTCAAACCTTTGATCCAAGTAATTGGGATAACGGCTCTGACCTCTTAGTGTCCCTTAATTGGGGGTTACCGGGAGGCAGGGTCATTACACTACTTCACCATCTTTAGATCTTCTTAAGTACTTAAGGATGTTCTTTATGATAGGGTAGTAACCTTCATTGGGATCTAACTGGTACCGACTCATCATTCTCAAAGCATGAGATGTTCAGACATATAAATAACATTGTATACATGATATATCCAATTGCACATGCATGTGGAAACATACTCATGGATTCCCTCTCTTCAGAAGAGCTTGGACACTAACCTCTGAAGAGATTATTCTATATGACATGAGTCAATATCCTCTCTTAGACTCTTATATGCCAAGCATTTTCATCAGTTTTCCCATATTTATACTCTGACTTATACTAAGAAGCCATTTAGTTCTATATCTATAGATTTTTATTCCTATGATATAAGATGTTTCTCATAAGTACTTCATAGAGAAGGTGTTTCCAAACTATGTTTTAACTTACTATATAGTAGGTATTTCATTTTCCATGAAAAGTATTTCATCTACATCCAATATGAGGAATATGATTATGTTGCACTAACATTCTTGTAAACACAAGGCTCATATTTATTTTTTATAAAGCCATAATATTTGAGTGTCATCAAAACGAATATCCCAGATTTGATATGATTGCTTCAATTTGTAGTTTGACCATTATAGTTACATGCCTTTTTGATGCATTTGTAGCAGTACAACCTTTCTGTTGTGTCATGTACACGTCCTCAAGCAAATTCACATCAAAGAATGCAATTTTAACATCGAGTTTACTTATTTCATAGTCAAGATGCACTGCAATGGAAAGCATGATCTTGATGGATTTAATTATGACAAATGGTGGCAATGTTTCATCGTATTCAAAATCTTGTTGTTTCATGTTCCCTTTAAGCCAATCACACTTTGTAAGTTTTTAAATTACTATACATGTTAGTCTTCTTTTTGAAGACCCATGAGCACCCTATGGGTTTTACTCTTTCAAGTGAATCCACCAAGATCAATACCATGTTAGCATACAAATAACCCAACTCAAATTTAATGACTTCAAGCCATTTCTTAGAATCTTGTCCCTCAATGATCTCAATGTGGGTTGTTGTCTCATCATCATTCATGAACATATCGCCTTGTTGAGTCACAAGAAACCCAAATCTATCTAGCTCAAGGCATGTCCAATTATACCTTCAAGGCCCTTATGTTACATGAAGGACTTGAGATTCCATAACTATTTGTGATTCTTCTTGTTCTTTATCTACGTCTATAGGTTCAATATTTTCTTATTAGTCTCAAATTTCTTTAGGTTCTATTTTCCTCCCACTATTTCCATTAAAAATAAATGCCTTTACAAGGAATACAACAGTTGTGGAAATAAACACTTTGTTGTCATATGGAATATATAAATAATGCCCCTCAATTTTCTTATAATATCCAAAAAATAAGATTTGTCTAATTTAAGCCCATGCTTTTTAGAAAAGCAGTTCTTGGCATAAATCTTCACAACCCCAAATATTCATAGCATACACATTGAATTGTCCCAATCCATATCTCAAATGGTGTCTTTTTAACCGATATTGAAGGTGTGAAGTTAAGTATTCCTCACCTCGATCTAATCAAAGTTCTTTAACACGTTTGCCAAGTTGGTTTTGTACTTTAATCATGAATTACCTAAACATAGAAATGGATTTAGACTTGTGCTTCATTAGATATCGTAGCCATATCTACTAAGGTCAAAAATAAATGCGATGAATGATTGATAACCACCTCTGGTATTTGTGCTAAAAGTTCCACCCACATAGTGTATGAGTCCTAAAAAGTCACTTTCCCCTTCACTTTTACATGCAAAAGGTGATTTAGTCATTTTAGAAAATAAACAAGATTTACGTGTCTCAATTGATTGAAAACCAAATTAGTCTAGATATCCATATTTATGGAGTTGACAAATGCGCTCCTTATTTATATTACCTAAAAATAATGCCAAATATAGGCTTTATTTGAGTCATCGATTTGAATATTTTTATTATTTATGTTATAGACACTTGTCTCAGTATCTAATAAGTAATACCATAAGACATAGAGGCACTTCCATATAAGATCTCATATTTATAAATTGAACATTTACCATTCTTAATAAATTCAAATACGTTCTTGTCCAAACAAGATAGATAAACACTATTTGTATATATAGAAGATACATAAAAGCAATTCTCTAACTCTATTACGTCCCCTTGGCATAGATAAAATTTGGTTTCTACAACAGTGGAAGCAACACTTTCTCCATTAGCAACACACAACTCTACATCTCCTTGATTCAAAAGTATATTTCTTTCTAGATCCTACATATATGAACATATGTGAGATCCACATCTGGTATCTAATATCCACGATGATGAAGTACATAAAACTATCTCAATAACATATATACCTGAAGTGGAGATTTACATCCTCTTCTTCTTGTTCTTCAACTCCTCTAAGTAGAGTGGGATGTTCCTTTTTTAGTTTCTAAATTGGTGATAGTGGTGCCATCTTTAGTAAATATTCATTTTTCTTTAAGTGTAGAGAATTTAAACTTTTTTCCAGACTTAGAACCATTCTTGGTTTTTCCTTTTCTGTTGGGTAATTCCTTCCTTTTGTTGACCGTCAACACAAACTTGGGCTTGGCTTTCTTCATTTGTACCTCAACAATTCTCAACATGCCAATCAACTTTGTGAATGGTTTGAAAAAGTTTTCCACGTTGTAGCTCAAGGAAAATTGGCTATAACCATCCATATTTCACTTGTGGCCAACTCCGGGACTAAAGATATCCCAATCATTCTAGGGTTTCCATATACGCAATTCACTTGAGCACATGGGGCCCAAATGGATCGCCTTCTACCATATTGCACCTAAATAATACCTTGGAGATGTCATACCTCTCATGCCTTGTCTATTCTTGATACAATGACCATCACTATAACTTCATATTATCATGTTTCTTCTAAAGATGAAGTTCGTGGAGAAAACATGAAGCATTTGATGTCTATTGCATCATCAACACGCCTGTGATAAACATCCATTTCTACCCTATGAACATTCATAGTTGGTTCCTCTAGTACTGGTGTGTCTAAGACATAGAGCTTGCACTCATGAGTGAAAACAATTCTCAGAGTCCTAGGCCAATTGTGGAAGTTATTTCCATTAAGTTTATTCTTCTCAAGGATTGATCACAATGAAAAGATGTTTTTGTTTTCCAATGTATCTACACATAATTTTTTCACAAGTCAATATATAAATTTTTAAAAGGTTTTATCAATATTGATTTGGTTTTTATATAAAATATAACTCCCACTATTTTATTATAAATTAATGTCCCTCACTATTAATTCAAAAAATGCAGCAAATAATCCTTTAGCATGTCAAGATTCATATTTCATCAATTCACGAGTTATCTTTGGTTGGTCACCCACAACTTGATTATTTAAGTTGGCAACACTTGCCAGTTGCATCTCATTCTTCTCTTTGATAGATGGATGCACAACATTTTTTCATATTCCATTTGTATCATTCTAAGTTCTTCATTTTAGTAAAATCACCTAATTAAGCCTAAACCAAAGGGAAACACAATATGATATAATACCTACTTCGACATGCCCAAATATCTATTCTCACACTTCTCCAAGAAAGATGGTGCACCATTTGTTGGAAGGCCCACCGATATTTAATTGTGTTTTCATGTGTGATGCACATTATAAAGCTTCAAAGACTTCAAGGGATTGTATTTATATATACATATCCAAACACCACATACTTATAAGATGTATCATATACACTATATCCACAATCATATTCCATAGAAAATGCTCTACAAATATATAAGCACCAGTTATGGTCATACTAATGTAATTATTTTGAGCCACAAAGGATTACTATATACCTTAGGTTCTATGCATCTCATGCATTGCCAACCTGTGAACTTCCATGTGAACTTGAAACTTTTTAAAGTTTATGATCATTGAAAATCATGGTAATTGCTTAAATGTGAAAATATTTATATAAGTAATTGTCTCTCCTTTTCTTCCTGCACATTTTAGTTCTTTTATTTTCCGGAGTGGACTTGTTTAGGGTTAGGTTCATAACTTAGAAAAGCTAAAACATAGTGAGTTTTCCTATTTAGGATAGGGATTAGGTCACTTAAGATTTAAGATTGAATGTTAGACAATTTTCCATATTCAAGATGACATTCTTGGCCAATGATTGTATTGGTTACTTGTATGTTGCATTGTTATCTTATAAATTTCTAAGGAAAAGTGTAACAAAAGTTTGGAACTAGTTCTTAGGTGATAATCCACTGATAAGTTGGTATCTAGGACGTGTTCCTCCACTGTCTTATCATCCATCCAATACTATCGAGGAGTGATTACACTCAAAATTCTATAATCCAATTAGCATCAAAGTGAACCCATCCAAGGATGCTCCCTGGAGTTGGATCATCAAGTCGCCTTACAATGCCAAGTCCTTTGGAACTAAATCTATTCCAATCTAATGTCACATTCTATGTAATACGGAGAACCTTGAGTTACATTTTAGGGGAGATTGAAGAGAAAGGAATTAATTAAATTTGAAAGAAAGGATGAGGCTCGACATGAGAGCTAAATAGTTATAGAAAAGGATCCATGCATAACCATTCACATCAATTCACAAGATCAGAAAAAGGATTTCTAGGCCATAACCATCCATACAACCAACACGCCAAAATTTATTTCCAGGGTGACGTGTATGATTTTCTAGGTGTATCTATCATATTATATATATATATATATATATATATATATATATATATATATATATATATATATATATATATATATATATATATATATATATATATATATATATATTGTATATATACATATCAATCATATGTATGTATGTATATATATGATCGATATACACATTAATATAGGTATATCTACCATAAATGTATACATATATATGATACATATATGTATGATAGATAAG
Source organism: Alisma plantago-aquatica (assembly GCA_963693085.1). NCBI lineage: Eukaryota > Viridiplantae > Streptophyta > Magnoliopsida > Alismatales > Alismataceae > Alisma > Alisma plantago-aquatica. The sequence continues at coordinate 120,997,547 of OY856411.1, forward strand.
TATATATATAGGTTTATCTATTGTAAATATATATGTATATATATGTATGATATATATATATATGCATGTATAATATATACATCGAATATATAGAGAGAGAGATAGGCTAGAATACACTTGTGTGTACAGATCATACGCTATACTCCACTGGTGTTTGCATATAAAGACTATGTTTTGCAAAATTTAAACCATTGATCTTCATTTTTACACTATAATTAGGCTACGTGCAAATTTTGAGCTCATTTGGATGGGTATAAGTCACTCATCTAAGGGAAAAAAAATTGACGCACGAAAGTAATTTGCAATGCATAATTTTTGATGTCTTCATAACATGACCTGCAAATGTCCAAATGGGCTCAAATTTTATATATGAGCTATTCACATTATTTTAAAGAAGATCAATGAGTTCGATATAAAAAAAAATTCATCATGGAAAACTACTGCGTGTATTCTGCTCTGAATACACTAGCCTGACTCTCTCTCTCTCTCTCTTTCTATATATATGTATAAACAAGGCATGTACGCATGGGAAGCTCCCCAGAAAAGGTCCACAAGATTTAACTTTTCTGTAGTATGAAAATTTTAGATTTTTCCATAGTTGACCTAGTCGGTCAAGTCAAAAACTGATCTATGTCATGTGGAATAATGAGGCAGATTTGCACATTAATAGTTTTATAGTTCGTGATGAATTCAATAACAAAAAAGGGTATAGAAAATTCAATGATATTGATATTAACCCTACATATTGATATTAGAATGAATTGTTCTTTTCTCACGTTGTGTTCATGGATGGTTCTTGGGAACGTCCTCCCAACACAGTCGCATAATGCCTACATCTCTAAGTACTTATCATGGATGGACATGAAATCCTCATCAAGCTTCTTCAAGAAAAATGACAGGGTGAGTTTTGAAAGCAATGTGCTAGCATTGCACTCTCCTTCCTTCTCTAACTTCTTAGTGGGTAATAATGAATATGGTTATTATGGGTAGGAGAGTGTAATTTTGACCTGGCCGTCATACCACTTGAAATTTTGAGATGAAAGGAAGTAGAATTCTACAACCATGGGAAACAAAATTTTAGAGGGTAAAGTTAGAATGGCCCTCTCAGAGATAAGAAATTGGTTAGTTGGCTAATTCAAAACATTCTAGGATTATACCAAAAATTAATTGATCAATTAGTCACATTAATCCATTGATAAATTTTCAATCACTTTGTTGGAAACTCCAACAAATTTATTGGGGTTTGCCGGTTTATTCATCATATAAGTTGACTAATTTAAATCTTACCAATTAACAAGGAACTTTAAGCCAACTGTCTTGGAGTTTATTCCAGTAATGTTCTTGTATATAACCTAAATATTTTTGCAGTACATTTTACTTGGAACATTATCAATCAAGTCCAGAATTATGCTCCTATTCTAATTCTTCCTATGTGAGTGACCCTATTGGATCTACGTTGTGTTACTAGTGAGTTCCATAATCCGATTACAACTGCATTAGCAATGATTGATATCTAAAAAGACTTATATGCCACTCAAGTAATTTGAGAATCTAGATAACAACTTTCACATAGTTTTGTGATCATATATCTTGTATTGAATGTATAAACCCTTTGTCTTTGCTATCTAAATTGAATCTAAGGCATCAACAATGCATCCTCTTAATGTTCAGACTTTGTTTCTTGATCTAGAGTAGACAATTTGAAATACACATGAGCTCAATGTCATATGGTGACTAACATGAGCATGGTTATGCATTTCATAGTCTCACCCATCAAGTGGACTGATATCACTCCAACGGGAGGGACACATTTCATCTCAAACACTCACATTAATTCACATGTGATGCAGTGCACCTAAACACTACTTGTTTAGCAATCCTTATTAAAGGTTGTTGAGTAGTGTTAAAGCACATTAAACAACACATGATCATTGTATTGATTTTAGGCTAGGGACCACAATCAACATGGTCAGATTGAGGTATGATTTTGACGCCCATTATTGGCTTCCATGTATCACACTCAAAGTGCCCAATACATTTCTTCATAACAAGCACCTATGTGCTTGACTTTGAAATCTAATATCATGACTTATGAGAGATAGTAATAAATCAACACAAATACAAGTGTTAATGTATTATTGTCGTCCTTATTTCATCAATAATATATGACTAAGAACCTTGAAAAGAATGAATACTATTAACATACATATGATCTCATATTTAGGTCATCAACCTAAAATCACATTGCATTGAATCATATATTCTTAGGACATTATTATAATTAATCATAATCTCATATATAAGAAAATATCATAACTGGAATTGCCTTTACTAATAATCAAAACAATTATAACATGTACCACTAGAATCATTATATGATTGGCTCTTAGGACATATAACCAACAATAGGTTGACAACCAGACGTGATATTATATCACTCCTTTTATGACATGGATCCTTATAAGAATTTATATGGAGCTTTTGTACCTAGAGACGTGTTGTGATGGAACTTGGACATAGTGATAAATATGAAAGCAATTATGAGATATTGAAACCCATTTGGGTTGAAGGACAAGCAAGGGTTTCCATACCTTTTATGGGTGTGGGTATAGAAGCTATCTCGCTGCATCATTGCCCAGATGTAGTGCAAAATAAGAAAGGGAAACATTTTTTATGGAGGCTGGTAAATAAGTTAGTCCAGAAAAGTATGGATTAGAGTGGGATCTTAGGTCATTGGTTCATTGACAGGAACATATTTGAAGATAATGGATACAATGACTAAAAGAAAAGATAATATAGCTGGTTTGTAGAAAACCAAGTGGACAGGGAAACGATGTAGAGAGATTGGAAACACATGAAACACGATATAGTATACATGTATTTTCATAAATCTAAAAATGTCATAGTCAATGTTGTTAATGAGATGTTGTTAAGATCACATGAATGGGCAATATAATTATATATATCAAGATTGTTCTTAGGGATAAGATTTTTAGCATTATTAGCACTTATCTCGCTCAAGTTGTCCTTAGCTATGAGCTAAGAAGAATTTTTAGGATAAATAAATGAACTGATGCAATGAATACCACTATATGAGAAGATGATTATTGCGAGTGATTGAAATGAACATGGAGGGAGTAGCAATGTTTGATATCAAAGAGTTCATGGTATTTTTGGATATGGTAGTAAAAATGGATAAGGAGAGAGAAATTAGATTTTGTAGTTCCATTTGATATGATTTTGGAAAACACCCATTTTAAGAAAAGAATGTCTCATAAGATTACTTCTAAGAGTGGGAAAAATTATAACCTACCTATTACTCCATCACAAGTCAGGTGCATCATAAAGTATTCAAAGATTGTAAAGTTAACCATGGTGACCAAATCACCACCTAAAATAAGTTGGCAGTTTTCGATATTAACATGAAGATCGACAATGGAAAGAATAACAAAGACCAATGTAGTAGGAATGAGTGATGTAATCTTATAGGATAATAGAAATTCACTGTCACAATAAAAGTATCAACAAGGTGCTTGTAACGAGATGTCAAATGTTAACACTATTTTGGTTAATATGAGATCATGCATAAAAAAGATTATCAAAGTGGTTTTGCAGAGTCCAAAGGATGTGTTCCTCTACCAAAAGATACTTTGTGGTGGAATAATGAATTACAAAAGGATATTAAATTTAAAAGCAAAACCTATACAATCTTGCCCGAATCTTGAGATGTTTCAACTTTTGAGAAATATAACAAATAAAAGAAAGAAGCTAAAAATATTGTTTAGGAGGTAATATCGAGATATTTTGAATAGAATTATATAAAACTAGATAAAATAGAAGGGTAAAAAGATATATATGAAATGTCTTTTATAAGATAAAGGAAAGGAAGCATCTCAAAGGAAAGGTTCTGGTTGACATGCAACAGCGTCTGGAATTTCAGGAACTCTGAAGTCTTCGAAGGTGATGCCTTGCCGATGGAACACCAGTACCGCTCTATCCAGAAGAATTTTATGGTCAATGCAGAAGCATGGGAGAGGCAAACCACTGATAGTAGATAAGATAGGGTAATGTGTTGGAGGAATCCGGAGACGGGCACGATAAAACTGAATGTGGATGCAGCAGTGAAAGGAAAAAAAGCTGTGATTGCGGCAGTAGCAAGGGATGCACGAGGAAGGTGGCTCGGGGGATGGTCGAAGAAGATAGGTTGTAATTCGGTGACCGGGGCAGAATTAGCAGGGATCGATCTAGCCCTGAAGCAAGTTCATGCACATGGATGGAGTAGCTATATTGTGGAAACTGATTGCAAGGTGGCCGTGCAGCTGAGTGGCGAAGAGGAAGAACGCTACCCTAAACTAGCACTCTGGTTGTGTCGCGTGAAGAAGAAGATGATGGCAAGCGTGCGATTACAGTACGCTGACCGCGAAAGAAACTCAGTGGCCGATAGATTGGCCAAGCGTCATCTCTGAAGCACTTCTCAGGCCCATTTCTTTAATGGGCCTCCCAATTGGGTTATGGACCTCTGTATAAAAGAGTGTACGTCTATAAATTCAGCTAGCCTGGTAGATAGCAGTGTGAGTATGAGAAGTGGATTACAATGTAATTATCCGTGAGATGATCTAATATAGTTGTTTGTTTCCAAAAAAAAAAAGATAAAGGAAAGGAAGAGGCTTGAGGAACGTGAACTACGTTAAGAATGAAGATGGTAGAATCTTGGTGCAGGATGACGACATCAAGAACCAATGGTGAAACACCTTTCCTAAGATTTTTAATAAAGACACTATGAATAATGTAAGTGAATTGTCTGATATGAATAAAAGAGATATCATTTACAAATGATGAATTGCACTATTTGACGTTTAGAATGCTTTGAAAAAGATGAAATTGAGAAAGGCATGAAGACTAGATGGTATTCCTGTTGATGTATGAGTATGGGGATGGTGGAGCTATGTGATTAAAAAATTTCGTTAATCAGATTATGAAGACTAAGAAGATGATTAATTAATTGAGAAATAGTACTATAGTATCCTTCTAAAATAATAAAGGAGACATCTAGGGATGTACAAACTAAAAGGGTATCGTCAATGAGTCACACCATAAAGATTTGGGAGAGTATTACTGAGTGTAGGCAAATATATATAAAATAGATGTCAAACAACTAATTTCTTTTAATTCTTAGAAGATCAATAACATATTTTATTTTTTGACAAGAAGGCTAATGGAGAAGTATAGAGAATCAAAATAGATAATCATATGGTATTTATGAAACTAGAAAAGGCATGATCAAGTACCAACGGATGTTTTGTGGACGTTATAAGAATAAGTACGTGCAAAACCAAAACATGAGTTGATTAAATTCATGTATAATAGCTCAGTTGCAATTTCTTAGACTTCTTGAGGAGAGACAACAACATTGCCTATTACACTTGAGGTACATCAAGGATCAATTCTTAGTCAATATCTTTTTGTTCTTGTTTATGGATGATTTGACAAAGCACATCCAAGATGATATTCCTTAGCATATGATATATGATAATAATAATTTGTTAACTGAAAAAACTAAAGATGAATTGGTTGATGAAATTTAACTCTAGAGAAATGTGTTGAACAAATGGATTGACAAATTTTAGAATGAAAATTGATTATATGCATTACAATTTTAGAGAATCAAGAGTTGTGAACGGTGGGGTCAATTTGGGTGGGAATGGAAATACAAAATGATCTTAATTTAACTAATTGAGTTCTAATATTCAGATAGATGGGGATGTTTTAGATGATGTTTAAAATGTAACACATGATCACAATAGTATGGTTGAAATGGATGATTGATGCCTGGAGTCTTTGTGGCAGGAAGATATCTCCTAGATTAAAATGTTATTTTATAGAATAGATATATGACCATCCATGCTATATGCAACTAAATGTGGGGTGGCACAGAAGTAAGGTATCAACAAGATGAATGTGGCTAAAATTTGTATGATGAGATGATGTATGAGAATACAACAAAGGGTTGCTTGAAAAATGACAGTATCAGGGACATATATTGCACGAGGATAGTCGGAGATGGTACAAGCATGTGAAACATAGACAAATGAATGTGCTTATACAAAGAGGTGTTACTCAGTCCAGAACAATTAAAAAATAAGAGGCATGCCTAAGTTAACCGTTTTTTTGAGAGTTCACATTACATTACACATGTATATGTGCCTCTTTTCTATATCTAGCTATTATTCCTCTAGTGTTTTAGGGCATGTCATAGTTGTGTAAATGGTTCCTGGGATCTTCAGGTACCATTTAGTAAATTTATTAGATGGCCTATTTGCATCTCTTCTAAACTTGGTGACTATTAGAGGATCAAAAAAATTCTTAACATGTTGATCCTTTGCTAAGTGATTGGTAATTGTTTGTACTTTGGGAATTTTTTCCAGATAATCTACTACTAGATTGGAATGTGAAATCACTTCACACCTCCTCCTATTGAGTGCAGCCACTGTGGACACCCCCTCATAATTGCAAGCAGTTCACCTTCGAGAGGATCATTGTAATGATTTTTTTGTGTACCCCCACGCAACTAGTTCCCTAGGTCATCTCCAACAATGAAACTCATGTATAGCATATCATATGGTGTATGAATGGCTTAATCAATAAGTATTTGAGTCCATCCCTCTTGAGTTGTGGTACTTCTTCCCCTGAATAGTTGCAACATTTATGTCCACAATGTTTTGTACATAAGCATAAACTTTATTTTCTAGTTCACATATATAATTGGTACGCTTGTTGAAGATAGAGTTGTTTTGTGTCTTCCGTACCTTCCAAAATGCAATTGTGGACATGGTATTCTAGTTCTGCTTATTGGGAGTAAGCATAATATTTTTCTTGATCCGTTGTTGTATGTTAATTGTGGTGTGTAAATCCATCATTGGGTTTGGCTCTACATAATTCTAGATAGGTTTTATGTCTGGGAAATATCAAATGGCATGAATTCATGTTTCCATAGCCTCACCACATCATCGCATCCCCCACTTTCAGTCTTCTTTCTTGTTAATCTCTAGTTATTGGGAAGTATAACAACAAGATGAATGTTAATGTGTTGTGGAATATTTTGTCTCCAGATCATATCCCAGTCTCCAGCTGAGTTGATAACCTTGTTTCTCATATTAACTTTATACATATGCTTAATTCAAAATTGCCCCTGAGGATGATTAATCCAATAGACATCATATTCTCCTAGATTATCCCTTGGTGTAATTTCTATGATAATATCATTTATAATGTCCACTTTGATATAATGGATAAATAAATCTTCATCCCACTCACCATTTTGGATAACTAGAGCCAAAACCCTCAGATCTAGTAAATCTTATAGGAATGCTACTCTAGGCTTTACCAAAGGTGCGTGTGCCTTGTTCAGCCATTTATCCTCCAAACTGAGGTGGTGTATCTATTCACAATAAATACTACCTAAATTAACCTTGTAAGAGCTTATGAAGATATATTTTGAATATTTACAACTTAAAGAATAAGCATGCCTAAAACCTATAAAGAGTTTACCTTCTTAGCTTTAGTTAACATGTCTTGTTGAATCACTAATATATAAACCTTGAATATATTGCCTTCATATGATCATATATGTTAATATGCCAGACATATTTCAAATGTATGATAGGCTTCATTAGAAATTATTGTAGTTTTTTAGAGTCATGTTTTGGGGTATTCAAGGGGAGAATTCATATGACTAAATATCAAATAAGAGGAATGGACACTGCAAGAAAGTTTATCATTTCACAAATTGATGGTAACATTTCGAACATTAGAAATGATATTTTGTTATTTTATATGGTTCTAGGAGATTTATCTTAGTAGGATTTGTCTCAATGGATGTTCAACTGACCAATAAAGCTTGAATAAGGATTTGAATCATCAATACTTTTAGTCAGGAAGTCTAGCTAGGCTTTAAAGAAATGGATATTCCTCTAATGTGAAATAAAATATCCCACCATAATTGTTATATGTGATATAATGTTGTGTGTGCTATTCTTCTCCTTGATTGTGAAACTACATAAAAAAAGTATGAAACACATCGAAAGTTTTAATAATAATAAACCAATTTGTAAGAAAATTAACCACTTATTTAGATACTAATATGCAAGATACCTCCCTTTATCAACCTTATCAAACTCAAATGACATTAAGATAAGGGATGTTAATAGTTCATAGATAGGCACCAATCAAGTGTTTCTTATCTAGTTAATCAAACTATATGGTAATTGTTTCTATTTTTAAAATGAAAGTAGAATTAATATTTTCCGCAGTGATACATTGAAAAGCATACACACACCTACACACATTTATGTACATGCTTGGGATTAAGAGAGACATTCTCCCCCCCTTTCTCATGCCTACCGAGGAGGCCAAATACCCGAGGGGTGGTAAATCATGGCAATAACTGGATTTGAACCTGGGTCCCTTTGTTTGGAGACATTGTGCTTGACCACTTGAGCCACTATTTGTAGGCCATATATGTAAATTATTGTATACATATATGTATGTGTATCCAATTGATCCTGATGAAGGTATTATCTATCGCTTTCTCACTCACTCACTCTCACTCACTATCACTTTATGTCTACTCAATGATAATATTCTATTGCTCCTATAGATTCAAAGCAACGTGTTGGCTCAAATCATTACAATTTAGATATTTTCTTGAAATCAGTTTAGAATACTAATAAATTAGGAGTTTTCTATTAAGTACTACATTTATAACCTTTCTGATACTCTAGTCAATTATTTTGATATTCAAATATTACTTGAAATAACATGTTTTACTTATGTACTATTATATTGTACATTTTTTTTAATTCATTTTTCCAAAACTAATGATTGAAGGTAGCATTTTTATAAAGTAAAAAGGTTCTTATATAAAATGTCAAACTTATAATAAGAGTGGCATATACATAAATTCCATTGTAGTTGGGTGAGATACAAATTGGTGTTCCTCTCCTATTTGTATGGAAAACCCCAATGATCTAAAGAGAAAATCTAAAACAATGTTTTCTTATTTGCTCAACCATGTTTATGATGATGATTATGTTTGTTGCATATATATAATTAAGTGATATTTTATGTTACGAAATTGAATGGTTTTTTATTCTTACCAAGTTGATAGTATTATTTCTATATCAAAACTTAAATGTGTTACTTTCCCTAGTTGGGTATAAATAAATATTGACAATCTTTATTACCAAAAAGATGAGTTATATAATTACCTAATATACATAGTTCTACAACCATCTAGTTAGGTACTTTGAACAGTTTGAGTTCCCACAAAATTAATATTAGGGAATAAAAAGGGGTTCCTTATAGAAGTCAGTGTTATACTTATTAAAATGAGTATATGTCAAGGTTAAGTCTTGAAGATTGGACTATAGGGTATTGAGGAAGAATCTAGATGTGAAAAACTTACATTACATCATTATATTGATATTAAAGTCTCTCTTAATAGAAATATCCTTCATTGTATATCTATTTACTAGTTTGGTTTCATTAGTGGTATCAATCTAATTTAACCTAATAAACAAATATTTAGATGCTCCCAAATATTATTTTAAAGATGTGGTACTATAGGTGGATAAGAATCTTTCTCTTAACTTACTCCATTTTAGAAACCATTCGTAGACTAGGATATGTTGTGAAAATTCTTAAGGTGATCAAAAATATCCCAAGATATGAATGGTAAGTCTTGACACTATGATTGTGTGGTACATTTACTTGGTTGGTTGTAAGTCATGTAGTTTTAGAGAAATTTTGTCTAATATTAATAACCACATACTATTTTATGTATGTTTATGGTATCTGGGGTGAACTACTTAATTATAATAAAGATTTAATTATCTATGAACATGGTACACATATGTCATTTCCTTAAAGATGAGAATACAATAGATGATGTCAATTTTCAACTAATATGGGGTTGAAGTACTTTAATTCTAAAATATAATTTAATGATAGTTGTGACTTGCAATCAATTATTTCAATCTCACATTGGATGGCATCCAATTCATATTACATTAATGTTTTGAGGCTATGTCTATATACCTGAAGAAAAGGTGTCCCTGTGATGTATCCTTCTTCACCTTGTGATTTTAGACTTGAATTACAGGTTTTATGGTTTTTAATGTACTAGAAGATCCTATAGAAGAGTACTTTATCTGGTTTATGAATTATCCTTTTTGCATTTATGTTATATATAAAATCATGTTTGGAATAAATGTGTAACAACACCCTCCCCTGTTATCCCTAATTATGGTGGATGGAGAGGGAAAGGACCAGAAACATAAATCCATGATCTAAATTTAGTAAGCAACCACTAAATACTAAATATTTAATTGAATGGAAAGAATTTGTTAACAATATGAAGATAGATCTCCTCTAAGGAGTTACATTGATAGCCAAGAGGGAAACTAAAATTAGAACAAGAAATAAAAACTATCGACCTAATCCTATAGTAGTCATTACCCATCTATTTTAAGGTGCCAAAAGAAGCTTGCACAAAATACATAGAAGGCTAAAGACTACTGGAGGATAAGATAGATAGTTTTAATTCCTATTCTAACCTTATTTTCACTCTTAGTTATCAATGCAACTCCTTAGAGGATATTTATCCTGATACTATTATCAAACACTTTTTCATTAAATGATATTTTGAACTATTATTGGCTACTAACTAAGAATGGATCATAGAAATATATTTATGGCTTTTCCCTCTCTCTACACCTATATTAGGGATTATTGGGGGAGATAGCCATTACATTTGGTATCAGAGCCCAAGTTTTCCATTTAACTCTAATTAATTAATGATTTTGAAGAATTACTTAGATATGAAGTGAAATATTAGGGAATTTCTTGAGGGAAATGATGTCTATAAAAGATCATGACCCAAGGGCTGAAAATAATTTCCTCCACACCTCTAATCATCTTAAAAAGAATCTCGAGCATTTATAAATCCTAGTTGGACAAACCTCAAGGTTTTGGACTTGAATAAAATACCTATAGGACCTTCTCATCTCATTGTCATTCCTTCTTCTTTACCTCATGCTTCCCTCATTAAACCCTAAGGACCCAGTGGCTATTCCATCTTTCTCTCCTAGATTAGGGTTATGATAGTTAGGGATGAGGTATCCTTCACCAAATAATAACTAGTGAATGTAATCAAGATATCACATATATAATGTATATAGCTATAACTTGAATAAACCAGAACACTAAGTTTAAGTATTTATGCAACGGAGCATGGCCTAAACAAAGACAATGTGATAGACAAGGACACTCCCAGGGACAAATATCAAAGGAAGACTCCCTATTAGAAGAAGGTTTCCTAATAGAAAAGGAGGAGGCCCATGGATGTCGAATCATGTCAAAATCAGAAGAGGGAAAAGGTGGCCTTTTCTAAAGGAGGTTAGACCCCTGAGGACATCCTCAACCCCTTTGGAGGACCAAAATCTAATGATGTCCAGAAACCGAGGATCAAATAATGTTTGAAGATGAGGAAAAGCATGAGGATGACCCCTGGTCTTAATGGGTCCCACTCTGACACTGCAGTCTGGCAAGCATTGATCAAGACTCCTGACATCACTAGTAAAGATTCCATCTATAGGTCCTATTTGATTATACCTATGACATCAGTTTTGTACTGGTACCTAAGTGTGTGACACTACAAATAATGGCCTTCTATGTTAGCTTCTAGAGTAAGCTGAAAGTAACAACGTAGAGACAATGTTGGTTGCTACAAAACAAAAATCAACAACACAAAGTGATATTATTAACAATTATAAGATTCTTCTAGGATTATTGTCATTGATTCAACTGAAAGGAACTGATGACACAGATTTGTGTTGTTGGTTTGATTCAAAGAAATAGATGACAGAGCAACATTAGCATTAAATTAGTCATCAGTTTGTCTACAGTAAGTGATGTTATACTTCCTTATTAGTTCAATGTTTAACTGAAAAGCATACTTGTATCATTGGTTTTGATGGAAAACTTAAGACACAGACTTATAGCATTGATTCTCTATAACAACTGACGTGACATGCATGGTTTTTGTTTCTGTATAGTAGGTCTACTGACCTGTTATCTAGTTGATCAGTAGGGTGGAAAATGTGTAGTTCATTAGAACATCAAGTATCATCTTGTGTTCAGCTTAACAACAAGCCATCATACCTCCAACACATACAAGAGTCAACATCAACACAACTCTCATTCACACACATGCATTTTTATTCTCAGCAACACTTACACAATTTAGATTACACACATGCAATTCCGTTCTCCATTTCAATTATCATCACATGTGTAAATGCAATTCTCGTTGTATTTGTTCCTTTTCACATTCATTCACACACATATCCATATATGCACACATCACTCACATGTGCATCAACAATTCACTTGCATCAAATTTAAAGTTGCAAAAAGTCATAACCATTACAAGTATATAGAAATAATGAATCACAGTTTTACAAACTCATATTTTATACCAATAAAATGCAAAGTTGACTTCCTTAGCAAAGGACAATGCCCACTCATTTCAGATCTCATCTAACACTTCTTTAATATAGTGTGTTTTTAATCAAACAATTGCAATGAGAATGATATAATTCAAGAGTTTGACTTGATTTTTTTATATTATTTTATGAGACTATTTACTTAGGATTCAAGATTATATAAACTACCTTTTATATAAAATGGATGTCTTTTGGCACATGTTTGATAATTGGTCCATATATCGCATCACATTATATGTGCATGTCCAATTATTATGTTTTATAGGGCCCTATAAATTTACCGTTATGGGAAATGTTAACAAATAAATGTAAGCATAGTTAGCATATATATGCATTGGAGCCGGAAAACTACCTTAACATTCTTCAATGTTGGTATTTTCTTTTTTATCTACCTTTCATATGGCCTTTTTGAAAACTTTATACCCCTATAAGTGAAAGTAATACATTTAAGAAAATTAATAAATATTCATGTCATGATGTAGACATTAATATATGTTGATAGGTAATTTTTTTACTTATGATACTAATCCCACTTTTATTGTGTTCCCCCACTCCCTTTTTATGTGAAGGATATGGATAATATACAGATAATGTCTCGGGAACAATTACTAACAACTCCCAATGCAAATTATTGTGTTGAAAGAAAGCAAACAAAAGAAAACTCAAACTCTAACATGAAATGTAATTCTAAAATCACAAATTTAAGCAGAGTGCCTAAAACTTAATTAACATTGAAATGAGCTCATGTTCTTTCATATACTACCAAAATATTTACATTTAGTAAATCAATAATCACTAACAAATGTTTGGTCTCTATCTACACAACTAATCAATGATGGAACTAAAAATGCCACATTGATTAATGTGATATGTCCACACACCATATGTAAATAGATGAAAAAAATATCTATATGGATTAATACATCAAAAATAAATCAACATATATTTTCACATATATAGAACAATGTATTAGCCATAATATCTCATCACATCTAGTGGTCTATTACCATTTTATTCAAACAATCATAACTAAAAAAATCAACAATATCTATTAAGAACACGCCAGTCTCATGATCTTGACCTACAATGTCCTCTTGGATACAGACCATCATAGTCGACCCTTCTTCTAAATTGTGTAACTATAGTGTCAATCCCCTACATGTAGGACCTAGAGATCCAAATAGGTCATCAACAACCTAATAAGGTAATTTAGGAGGAACTGGTGGACGAACCATAGGGGACTACTTAGTTACTATGATATGTATGTGTTCTCATATCAGTTTCCAAATATATACAAAAATAGAAAAGAATCACAAACACAAATTCAATGTAAATTTAACATACATTCTCATAGATAACTTTGTCTTTGGGAAACACAACCATTCTTCCTTATGCATCTCCCAATGTCTCATGATCAAGGTGGCCACATGGAAGTGGTGTTTGTTTCCATTCTAGGTAGAAAGCCTGATAGTCACATGAACTATATTGTTGAGTATTGGGAGCACCATGAATCATGTCACCTAGAAGGGGTGGCAAAGCATAGCCCATCACAATGACATAGAAGCTAGGTTCAAGTAATGCAAGACAATATGACCTGAATGCCAAAAAAATTGTATATAGTGTTATATATAAATAGAACATATTATAAATTCACTTAAAAGACTATAATATCACAAAAAAACTTACATTGGGCATGCCTAGAAGGTACTTGGGATTACTCCCAACCACTTCTATCTAAGGAGGGTCCACCTGATAAGAGGAGTGGTGCAACTAAGGTTGTGTCAGAGGAAGATGAGACTGGGAAGCCCAAATGGGATTACTCCCAACCCCTGCAATATTTCATATACTTAATGCCATATATTCAAAATCATAGTTGTAAATATCTTTGGAAAAAATATCTCACACCTATGTCCTTCCATATGAGGTCACTAATAGTAGAATCAATTTTATGCAATATTCTATTATTACTTCTATTTTTCTATGAAAAATAACCCCTAAATAGTGCCTTAAAGAATCATGATCCTTCCATATAGGATTTTCTATTTCATCAAATTCAATGGCCTACTTTGGACCCTTTTCCCCATTTATGCTATTAAATTATTCATCAAAGTGATGTCAACTTTATATGCACAGTCATGTTGCTCCTCAATAGACCCAACAAAATCCTCAGGGTCCACATACTCAAACTTCTCATCCTAAAAATGTCAAGAAAGACATGTAAGTGATAAGAAAATATAACTTATATAACTTCCATAGAGAATGTAAAATGCACATCTATGTAAAAAACAAAACAACTTACATCCTCACAATGCTCATTCTCACTGTTAGACGCCATCTAAACAATGTCATATTAAAAATAGTCAAAAAGTGAAATATAAGTAATTAATAAAGAATGTAAAATGTGCATGTACCATGTGAAACAAACATAACTGTAATAAAGAATGTAAAATGTACATCCAGCATACAAAAAGTAAATGCAGGGCTCTAGTGTCGATTGGGTCGTTAATCAATTACTTCAACTTTTACACTAGGAAAGCCAATTGAGAATGGACTGGGGTCATCATACTTGTCATACTACTCTTCTTTATCTACAAGATCTACAATGAACTATCTTTTCCAATGAAGAATGACAAACCATTTTTCATTTGTAGTGTCATTGATATAGAATACTTTCTTTTCCTGGTGATGCCATTATCAATGGTTCATCCTTCTCACAAATATTTTCAAAACTTTGTAGCAACCTAACTCATCCATTAAAATTCCTTTTATGTTATCAACCCAGTTACACCTAAGCATGGGGACTCTAATATATGTGTTGTCAAACTCTCATATGTCTTTAATGACATAGTAATAAGCCATTTTAGCATAAAGTGGACTCTTATCCTTCACACTAGAAAAATACAAGTAAGATGCTTGAAGGGTGACCCCACTATTGTCACATAACCGTTTGTTACCGTCATCCTACCCCCACTTACTACAGAGTCAACGGAAGCAGGGTTTGGGCGTTCGTCCATAGAATGGCACAAATATTTCGCACGTGCAATATATATGTAAAGCAGTAACAACAAGAGATAACAAAATAATATACAAGGGATAGAGAAGCATGTACTCATTTCTATATTTAATCATGACCATTGGTGATTCAATTCCACATCTTAGAGCCATGACTACAGCGGATCTTCATTTCATAAATAAAAACTTCAATAAAAAAACATATTAATGATAAAGCATTATGTACGCTATGAAAAGGCATGTAAATAGTTTAAGAATAATACAAAATTGCTTGTCTAGAAGAGTTTTCATAGTCAAGAATAAGAAACAAGCAAGAATCCTTAACTATATTGGTTTATACAAAGCATGTTTTAGGTTCATTTATCCATTGTGTCAACATTAGGTTGCATAATGGATTTGTGTATATTATATTCAAGGTTTGTCAACGTAGAATACTCAAACATGAAATTTGTAATCAAAGGAACAATAGCTCAACTAAGTAAGTAAGTATCCAAGCACACATACAATCATACATACAAGAAATCCAATATCATAGTAAGGCCAACAAGAAAACGTACCTTGCGAGTAGAGCACATGATTAACCATTGATAATAAAACCAAAAGTCGCATGCTTGACTAGATCTTAGAAATTGAGTCATCATAGAGATGTTGACATTACAAGCAAGTGTAATTGTATTAATATCACCAATATTAGGCCTCATTGTTCATAATCATGGTGGTTGGATGTGTCACCTAGATCTTGGTATCATATCTTCAACATAGGTTTCCATATCTCAACTAGTCATGTGAGATCATTATTAAGTTAACCTAAACACCTTGGATTCCATTAGAATGTAGGGTGACACACCACAACTGAGATTAGGGGTCAAGATAAGGGTTATTAGATCATTAAATAGGGAAAATTTAAGATTTGAGCAAGCTTGGTCAACATAAGCATCAATATAGTCTAACTAGTCAATATCATGCAAGATTGTCATCATTACAGTATAGATGACTTCTATTTGATCTATGTTTCATAACAAGCACCAAGATATTGATTCGATATCATTATATAGAAGGGGTGATCATTGGGGTAAGATTTTCATGAGGCTAGAGATTCAATTATCAACAAAGATACTAGGTCATATTTCAAGTCAAGATTTAGGCATTTGATCATCCTAGGGTACATACATGATTCACAAGGTATTTGGGTGTAAAAAGCATGATATGTTACTAATTTAGGAGTTCACATAATCATTTTAGGTATAAAAGACCCACATGGGAGTTATGTTTGAGATTCAACATCAATGTATCTTTAACATGCATGTTTTAAGGTTCAAATCCCATAATCAAATCAAATTAGGATGCTATCATGAACAAGTTTGAATATTAGTAAAACATGCATAAATGTTTACTGATTTAGGTCAAACATGAGGATTTGTGGCACATTCAACAAGGTTAAGCATTAAGGAAGTAATCTTTAACATTAAAAGTCCACTTTAGGTCGTAAAAGGAACATTAGACTATTTAAGGGTGCAAGGATGGATGAACTTAGAGTATTAATACATGCAATTATTCAAGTTACTAATTTAAATCCATTAACAAAGTTTTAGGGCGTCATTGATCAAGAGCATGCAACAAATAGGTTAATAACCCCTTCAAAGAACATCAAAATGAAGATTTTGGGATATAAATGGAAACATAGGTAAAATAAGACTCTAGAAGTATTGTTATTTAATATATCATGTTTTTTGATCAAAAATCATATATAGTGTGTTGTATTTGACCAAAGGAGTCATGGGATATAAATTTTATAAGATTTACCTAAAATTAGGCGACCTAGATCCTTGGAATTGTATTCAAGGGCCGAGAGACCAGCAGTCGCTTGCCTCCATGTGCTCCTTAGGTCGCAGTAGTCCACCTCTCGCTTGGTCTGTGCCCCAGCTATGAGTAGTGTCGGGATGTCGCTCAGTGCCCTGTATGGACGACCTGAGACCCCTGGTTCCCAGCAACCATTACGCACCACTACTCAACTGGCATGCGGTCAGGTGGGTCAAGCCCAACCTCTAGAGTTCATACAGCGGTGTAACTCATCAACAGAGCTTGAAACCCAAGAAAGGGGAGGGGGATAGAGGCCAAAGATGGTTGTTGGAATCGGTGAAGGTCCCTCAGACTTTCTTCCACCTACTTTAGTCTAAGAAAATTAGTCATATGGCTCATTATCAAGTAATGTGGTACTTGTTTCTATAAAATTCAATATGAAGATATATGTATCATCCTTTTAGAACCAAGAACATACTCGATAAAGGATTCTCCTATGATGTCGAGGAGCCAAAACCCCCAAATGTTTGTCGACCGCACTGGCCATGGTAGCATGTGAAGGAAGAAGGGGAAGAAAAAACCTTGTAGGATGTGTAAAAATGCAAAAATAGAGGGGAATGAACAAGGTAGGGAGAAGGAGTGGATGGAGGCTCAATGCTCATAAAAATCGATGGGGATGAAGTGGATTGGTTGGAGCAGATGGGGATTAGGTGAGCTAGCACTGTAGGTGTTGATCTCCTATACGGAGGTACATGACGAGTTCATAGAGGTTGGATCAAGGAAGAAATCTAAGGCTTGTGATCTGAGCACTCTCGGAATGGTCTATATTGATAGACAGGTAAATAAACCGATGAAGGAGGTTCATGAAGAACCACCCGTACAAGGGACCCCAAGGTGCAAGGAGCACCGAGTCGAGCAGGATCAAAAGAGACTCTAAAAAGAAAACCAATGCAGGCAGGACCCGCCGCACACCAGAAAAGCACGGTGTGGGGGGCGTCCCACCATCCTTGTGTAACTACAAAAAGGGATGTCTATACGGGGGTAACTCTACAAAAACCTTGTATAAGCCCATGGGCTCTATACAAACTAAGCAGCTAAAACTAAGCAGTAAACGAGATCTTCCACATCCTGCTGATGTGGGTCGGGGTTCTTGAGCTCCATCCTCGTACCTCTGCAATCCGTCTAGTGGCTTTGACCACCAGGTCCCGGCACTCCGCAGAGCTTAAGGATTGCTGGTTGTGCTACCTCTCATTGTGCTGCTTCCATATGAAGTAAGTTGAGCACGTCCACACAGCAAATGGCCAGCCACTGCCACCCTTTCCAGCCCCTGCTTTTATCTTTTATGAGGTCAGCAGTCTCAGCGAAAGTGGCATTAACCGGGACCACAAGCACACAAAGGCCCATAACGTGCGAGAGGACGTGTTTGGAGAAACAAAAGCGGAAGAAAATGTGTTGGGCATCCTCCCTCTGTCTACAAAAAGTGCATCTATCACTAGCATTATTGTTCCACTCATAGATTTTATCTGCAGTGCCAAGAGCCCCGTGGAAGGCTCTAAAAATTCTGAAGCTCCACCTATGGATGAGGCTGAATAAGGGTGAGAGGGTGAGCCTCAGATAGTGTTAAGTGAAAGGGGATCTCTATTTTGTATGGACTGCACACTGAGTAAAATAGGTTGAACAAGGGTTTAAAATGAATTAAATGAATTCAATCAAGTGGATTAGAGGCAAACTTTGAAAGGCCATAAATTGGGTTACGATGGTCGGATTGAGATGATTTTTGTACCATGTGATTTAAAATTGAATCCTATACAACATGAAATGTATTTGATAGAATGGAGTTAATTATATGGGTTCCATTATTATTGCAAGTATGGTATACCTAATAAGCATGACACGTAGTGTAAAACTCAAATTAGAGTCGCATATGAGTACAAAGTGGTATTTAATCAAGATCAATTCATCAATTGGGCATAAGTGGTATTTAATAAAGATCAATTCATTAATTGGGCAGAAGATGACTGGAAGTCATCAAGGTGTGGATGAGGGAGGTTGTTGAGTCCAATAAGGTATCTAACAAGTCGAGAGTACATAAATTGAATGAGGGGAAAAACCCAGGTTATCAAACCTATTTTGGATGACATTCTTATCATCTTGACGTTATTTATAGTATGAAAATCCATTTATATCAAACCCTTTGTAATATATAAAATTTATTTTTAGTTTAAACGCAAGCCATTTGATATTTTCAACAACATTATTTGGTTTTGAGATAGTTGACAGAAGACTTTATCTTCAAACCACCTAATAAATGTCCTATTATGCTCACTATCAAGACACATTGAATTGGATTTATGATATTTTGTCTACATAAAATTTACATGTTTTGTGATATAAATACACACTGCATTTATGTTTTATAAAATATATTGTTATTCCCACTGCTCATGATGAATTGCTTTCACTCTATTCCTAAAGTCCCTTTTTTGGAATAAGCATCAACATTCTTTGCATTAGCATGAGCTTTGTTACAACTCATAAAGTCATTGCAAAAATTCATAACCTCCCTAGCCACATAACCCTCAATAATAGTCCCTTCAAGCCAATAACAATATAGAACATCAGCTTTAGCAATACTCATGTATTGTTCAAAAGGAAATATTTGATGCAAGAAAACCAAACCCAACATTTTCACTTCCCTTGTCTAATCGACAACAAGATGTACCAAGATATCAAATAATGAAGAAGGAATATACATCTCAAGAGGGCATAGGGTAACGACCACTTAGCTTTGCAACTTGTCAAGATTATTATGATCTATAACGTTGTTGCAAAGAGTGTTGAAGAGGAAATAAATCCTAGTGATTGCAAACCTTACATGGTTTCATTATATAGATTGTATAGCCACAAGCAATATTTGTTGCATTAGAGTGTGATAATCATGAGATTTAAGATCCATTAGCTTCAAATCCATCATTGATACTGATATATGGATATTGGAAGAGTATCTCTATGGTAATTAAAACATTAAGCAAGCACTAGAAAAAAGTTCCCTTCTCGTATCTCGACAATGTGTAAAAACTAGGAGGTAAATATGCCTTTTGAACACTACTAACTTTTGTTTTTAATTATTTCCTTATATCCATTTCACATAATTCCATTACAGATTTGATGCCATATTTAGTCTTACATGGCATATTCAACAAAGTACCAATAGAGTTATCACTGACATTTTTCTCAACATGCATGACATCAATACATTGTCTATCTGCCAAAAAACTTCAATAAGGAAGATCCCAGAATATTGACCTCTTCTTAATTAAATATTTGTCACTACATGTGGGAATAATACATTGTGGTCTCTCACCAAATGCATTGATAGTCTTCTACTCTTTCATAAACATCCACCCCTAATACAGGTTTAGGGGTACTTCGTTCATTAGTTGAGTCATCAAATACCTTGTGCAACCTTCAGTAAGGATGCACTTTTGGAAGAAACCTTCAATGACCAAGATATAAATTCTTTCCTACTTAATTATATCATTTTGAATAAATGTTCTCCTCACATATAACACATTCTTTGGATCCCTTTACATTGTATCCAAACAAATTTCCATATGTTGGAAAATCAACAATAGTGCAAAACAACATAGCCTACAAACAAAATGTCTCTCTATACAAACCAACATAGGTCATCTCACCTTCTTCCCAGAGTTTATGTAAGTTGTAAATAAGAATTCAATAAAGCATAAGCATCAGTGCTAGGTTGTTTGTGGCTTGATAACAACAAGGACATCATGACACACTTACTTGTCATACACAACCAGGGTGGAAGATTGTATATAACAATCATAATGGGTCAAGTGTTATGTTGGCTTCTTAATGTGCCTTATAAATTCATCTCCTCAGTACAAAGCCCAAGTCTTAGATTCTTAGTAAATCCCAAGTCTTAGATTCTTGACTTCTTCACCAAATTTAGGGCACAATAAATCAATTTTCTTCCATTGTGGGGAATCAGTGGTATGTCGTATGATTCCATCATTATTTTTCTTTGACTCTATAGATTTTGTGAATCCATGTTATAAAAAAACAATAATTGAAATTATGGTATTATAGTTAGATACCACACACCTTGGCTATACAACTAGTTTTGGCCTTACCCGAAGTCGTCATTTTGTACCTTGATGTCCCACATTGACAATCTTTTAAATCAATATAGTCCTTCTGAATTAACACACAATCATTATGGCATGCATATATCATCTTAGCCTCCATTCCCATTGGACATTACATTTTTGATGTTTTGTATGTTAAGATTGAAAGCTCGTTCCCTTCAGGAAGATTTCTTTTTCAACAAAGACAGCAAAGATCTGAAGCTTTTTTTGCTCCATCTATTGTTAGCCTTTAGAATATACAATCTCAACACAAAACTCCATTTCACAAACTTAGTACAACCTAAGAAAAATGGTCTTTCAGCATCATGCATAGTGTTTCTAAATAAGGAAGGTTGATCATCTATATTTATGTCACAACTATCAAGTATCACATCAACCATGTCGATTGGAATCATTTCATCCACATCAACATCATCAGCAATTTCTTCTTCCACACAAGTACTTATATCAAATCTCATATGAATCTCTCCGTGCCAGTACCATTTTTAATAGCCTTGTACAATCTCATTTCACATGACATGAATTTTGATTTCATTACCCATGTTGACTTTCTAGTTGTTACTGGAATTTCCACATGGATAATATAACCTAACTCCAGGTCCTTCCTATCTTCCAACACATATCTTGTAAACTGATCCAAACTAGTAATAAGATCTAGAGTGCAGTAATTTGGAATGGTCATCCATGATCAATCCATTCATTTATCGTAGAGAAAATGAGTACTGAATTAGGTGGTCAGAAATTAAGGTTTAGTGGTTGGGCCTTATTATTTACGGACCAGGGTTTAGGGTTAGTGAAGAATGTGTACCTCCTATCCCATTTTGAAGCACTTAATATCACTAGTAATATATAATGTGATGAAATCATAAATCCTCCTTCTAGCATCCTGGTAATACTCTTACCATTGTCCCTGTCAGATGTTCTAGAGTCTGGAGGGCTATGGCTAGTAATTGGAGTGTTGTGGAAAATCGGTACTTGATGGCTGCGAATTGGGGGGTGAGGGTTATTAGTAAGTCTTGGATAGATGAGTATCTTGGTCCTCAGGTACACTGGTTCTAGATCTTGTGGAACTGTTTCCATGTCCCGAAGTGGAGTTCTTGTTTGTACAGGGGGCTTGAGAAGGTTGCCTACAATGGATAGAATGAAAGAGTGGGGCTTGGTCAATCAAACCCAATGTCTTCTGTGCAAAAGCGAGGATGAATCACACCTACACCTGTGGTGGGTCAGCCTGTTTTCCAAGTATATTTGGTGTAGAACCTCTTTGAAAATGTGTTGGGCCAGTTTAACCCCGTATAATCTAGATTATTGCATTATTTGTATCCTGGAGAAAATGGTTTCCAACCATGCTCTTAGATGCTTTGCTGGTATCTGTCTCTCTGCTATGATGTTCCTTGTGTGGAAGGAAAGGAATAGTAGATTAGATAATGGTAAGGAGAGGGGTTATTTTGACATTTTTGATGATCTCATTTGCTATGTGAGAGATGTTTGTAAGGCCAGACCCCGTTTATATAAGGGGTTGGACCATAGGTTACTAGAACATTCGGGCCTTTTGTAGAGTATACAATCCCTTTGTATGGTTGTATATGGGGTTTTTGGCTTATACCACCCTGATTTTTTTTCGTGGAGTAATATTTTAACTTATCCAAAAAATAGTATATTGTGTATTCAATTTACAAGATTATTTTGGCAACATTTCTCTACATTCCTCAAAGTACACCGATGTAATATGAGAAAATTCCCACCTAACTATGTACTTAGAAAACAAATGGGGAAGTTGTGAAAAAACATATTAAAAATTGAATACACATTATATACTTACATCCTAAGTGATTTAAGTGTTCAAGAAGCGTTCCAAATGAAGGACTTTCAAAGATTTTTTTCCTAGTTAGTAAATCTTGGAAATATTTCTAAGACAACAAGATATATGTCTACATTAAATTTTACGGTTTAAAATTTAGGTAAATAAAAAAACAGATTTTTTTAGTTAATTTATGTTATTCATATCAATCCATTGTACTTAATTCTTAGGTGAGGTTATAAGCATACAACATTAAAATTAAAGAATGAAACCAAACTAAACCCTAACCACAATTCATATCAATTTTGGTAACTTCATATCTTTATGTAAATCAAATCAAGTTAATTGAACAATTATACAAAAATCCATTTAACAAAGAATTATGAAATAATTCACTCAATAAATAATAATAATTAGATAGGTAGCAATACAATGATCTTCCATGGTAGGAGCAGTGGGCTCATAGAAGTAGAAGAGTGAGAAGAAGGGGAAAACGACAACTGATGATAGGAAGCAAGAAGCAAAAGCAGAGGTAACTGAGGTAGTTGGAGACAATGGAGATATGCTTGGTGTCTGGAAGTGGTGGATGCATTGAAGTTGGTGATGGTGTATAGGATCCTGGCTGCTCTAGCAGCTATGGCTGCACCTAGATGCCCTGGTAGTACCAAGAAGGAGTAGAGAGGAGGGTGACAGGTGGAGAGAAGCAACAATTGGAGAAATCAACAGATACAAGAGCGGGAAGAGGAAGTGAGGTGGTGATGGCTTCAATGGTGGTGGCAGTGATGGTTGGAAGTAATGATGGACAAAAGTATCTAGGTTTCCATCATCATAACTAAAGAGATCTAGGGATCACACTTGACAAAATAGAGAATGGGATAAATAGTTTTGCAGGTTCTATTAACTAGGACATAGTCCTCGGTTAATATAATAAAATTAAAATTAACCACTTAGTCGTTGGTTCGTTCAATAAAACCAACAACAAAAGTTCAATTGTATCATCAGTAACACACTTGGAAACCAACAACATATGTCGTTATCCCTAATAAAAATTGACATCCTCAATAAGACCTTTGTCATCGGTTGCAAAACCAAAGGCGATGACATAAACCAATTTGGGGGGAAATATTTTTTGTGCAACATGTGGAAAGATCCCTATATAATTTATTATGTAAGAATGAAGCAACAACACGTGATTTTTGAAGGTAATAATTTTAAAGTTAGATGTGACCTATAATGTTAATTGATATAGAGAACAATTGATGAGAAAGTATCATAGGAGGTAAAATTTATTTATAATGAAGGATTCTGTCTTCAGTTTCTTTACCACTAATGCTAAACATCTATATCAAAATTTACAAGAAAAAAATTATTTATACTAGCGCGCGTACTCTTCTGTGAAGTCACACGAAACGTGTCTTCTTCCACTTAAAGAAAATTATGTTACAACGAAGTGCTACCCATATATTTTCCTAAACGGCCTTGACTAATGGTGATGTTTATGCTTTCTCAATTGACGATAGAGGCATGTTGTGTCAGTTTTCTATCCAAATTAGTGTTAAGAAAAGTGACATCATAGGTTGAGAGTGTACTAGTGGATGCTATGGATGGAGTAGTAGAAGGTGTTGACTAAAGCCATCAATGCCCTAGCACATACACACATCACCAGATATGAGAATGGTGTACCTCATTGTATCTATGCTCGTCTCATAGACACCATCCTGAATTTCATTAAGATGAACATAGAGAAGTTTTTGGTAGAAGACAACACCAAGTTTTTGATAGGAGGATTTTTGGCTCCTAGCTATGGAGAATAGCTTCTACATCCTAGAGGTCCAACACCCAACCTGAAAATCTTTTTCTCTGCCCACATTCTGGTGGAAGCTGCAAAGCTATGGTGGGAAAACTATTACTCCAACCGGGACCAAATCACTAATCCAATTTCCTGTGAGGATTTCCTCACCATCTTCACTACAATGTTTGTCCCCAACTTTGCCCAAAAGGAGAAGGAGCATCAGTCATTCTCCTTTACTAGTACAACATATTCATGGAAGACTACACACAAAGGTCCAAACTATTGATTTGCTTCACCTTCATGCTGATTGAGGAATGACGAGTGGAGCACTTCATCGAGCATCTGCAACCCCAATTGTGACCCCATGTGATGGGAAGTGAACCCCCGAACTTCATTAAGGATCTTGACCTTGTCGTGAAAATGGAAAAGAATATTACACCCTCCAATAAGATTCTCATGGGGATTTTAGGGTTCACAAAAGGTTTCCCTGCTCCAAAAAATGATGGGAGGAAGGATTAGGGCCAAAACTACAACAAGGGTAGAAACATAGATGAGAAAAAGCCTCATAACGATGTTCACAACCACGAAGAACCCCCATAGTGCCACAACTATGGGAAAAAGCACCCTGGAAAATGTTCCTTCAAGAAGCAAGTTTTTTTTGCAACTAATGGGAGGGACACTTCCTACATAACTATCCTCTCCATACACTGAGGTATGGACTAGTCGTAGCTCAACCATTTTCTAGAACTCACCTATGGCAGCCCCAGTTGCTACTGATCATCGACATGACCAGGTGTTTTCCACCGATAATGACAAAGCCCAAGCCAATGCAAATTGGAACATAGAAGGTAACCAGCTTTAGAATTTCGCTTTTCCTATCCTTACCACAAATATATGTTAGAATCTAAGGCTATGCATAAATATCTATGATGCTTGATATTTTGGGTCATTTGGTCAAAGCATTATTTGATTGTGGTTCTACCAATAATTTTATTTCTTGAAATCTCACGACTATGCTTTTTATGGATTTGAATGACTTAAAATATGTTTTAGAAGTCACCTCCCCTAGTGGTCACATATTCTCATTCTTTTTGAAAACATTGGTCATCCCAATCATTACTTAAATTATGAACTCCCTTTTGACTTTATCCTTCATCATATTAATGAATTTGATGTCAATATAGGAATGGATTGGATTTATAAATTTAATCAAAAATGTAATGCAGGGAAAAGAAGTAAGGATACAAAGACATTGGCATTCCCCTTTCACCATCTAAGGTACTAAAATTCCAATACCAGCTTGTATGTGTCAAACATAAAAGCATAAAAATGATAGCTAAAGGTTGTGTAGTGTTTCTAGCCATTGTAACTGAGCTAGAATCTACAATGTTCCCATTACAGGGAATAGAGGCATTCATTGACTATGCTGATGTTATTGGATAACTTGCAAGGCATACCTCCAGAAAGAGAAGTTGAATTTTCCATAGAGCTAGATCCCATGACAAATCAAATTTCTAGGGCCCCATACGTAGAGGCTCCTACTGAGTTTCTTGAGTTGAAAACGCAACTACATGAACTTGCAGACAAAGGATTCGTCTAACCCAAATCATCCCCTTGGGGAGTGTTGGTTCTTTTTATTAAATGGAGGACAGAGCACTCCACATGTGCATTGATTTTTGAATGATAAACCAAGCTAAAATTAAGAATAAGTACCCCATACACTGGATAGACGACTTGTTTGACCAGCTCAAAATTGCCCAGGTCCTCTTAAAGATATTTGACAATTGGGGTACCACTAGTTAAGAAAGAAGACATCCCAAATACTACTTTTGTAACCCATTATGTCCACTATGATTTCTTAGTCATGCCTTTTGGATTATCCAATGCCACAAGTATGTTTGTGAACCTCATGAATAGTGTCTTACGAACCTTCCTTGACACCTTTTTTTTTAAGTCGGACACTTTCATTCATATGAAATCAAGGAACAAAGAATACATCATTCTCGGTTGTTTCCCTCCAGAAAACAGGCAAAATAGCCCGTCTAGAGGTCTGCTCGCCAGAAAGGAGAGCATCCTGAGCAACGAGATGAGCCAAAAAGTTTTGAGCCCTTTTTACATGAATGAAACTACAAGAAAGAAAGAAAGAAGCTACACTACGAATATCCGCAGCTAGAAAACCAAGATAACCGGAGTGCTTTTCCGTATTCTTCAAAGCGTTTATCACATTCAGAGAATCCGAACATAGATAAATATGGTTCTGTGGTGGCACCGTGTCTCGAGCAAGAAGGATTCCTTCTCTAGCAGCCATAGCCTCCGCAATGTCCGACGACCAATCAGCTCTCACGCACCTTTGTGTTGCACCCATGAACACTCCATTCATCCCCCTAATCACCCCCCCTACCGCACATCGTCCGTCCGACTTCACTGTTGCTTCGACGTGAACGAAAGCACAGCTGTGCACCTGCCCGTCCGCCTGCAATAACCCCACAGCAGCTCCACCGGCCTCCTCGATGGTCCGCCGTCCCCTATTATTAGTCCCTTGTTGTCCGTCCTCCCCTCCCCACTTGTATCGCCGGTAATCAGCTACCATTGCTCGGTATGACTGCAGGATAGGCCTCGGAAAAGGGGGCTCGTCTTGGAAGATTTTGTTATTTCGACACGTCCATATGGTCCACCAAACCACCACTATCTCGTCCTTCTCCTCCTCCGTTCTATTTCTAAGCAGCTCCAATAGGTCGTCCTGTAAGTTTTGCATGCTTCCAAGGCATGGCATAGGTTGCAACCAGCTCTCCCTCATCACAACTTCCGCCCCCGAGCAGTAACATAACATGTGTTGGATAGTTTCCTCCTGTTGAGCACAGATTGGACAAACCCCATCATCTGTAACATGTCTGTCTCTAAGCCTGCTCCGTGTTGCTAGGCACCCCGTAGCAATGCGCCAAAGGAAATGTGATAGTTTTGGAGGCTACCTCCTTCCCCATATCAATCTCCACAGGTCGTGCGGTACCACCCTATTCCTTTCCCGCAAAACTGCTCCTCCCAATCTCCCCAACCAATAAGCCGAACGAACCGTGAAGAAACCCTTTGTATTTGGCCACCAAAAGATGTCGTCCTCCTGCTCAATAATAGGAAGTGGAATCTCCCTAATCAAAGCAGCCACGTGCCTAGGAAAGATATCAAGAAGCTTGTCCATGTTCCATTCTTTTCGTCCCTCCACCATCAACTCACTAACCGTGCTCACCTCGGCAGCCTCCTTTGACCTGTAACGTGAAAGATCCCCCTCATCTCCATGCAGCCATCTATCTTCCCATATGTCTGTGTCCCGGCCATTTCCAATACTACGCAAGACTCCATGCATAAGGAGAGATTTTGCGCCCCATAGACTTCGCCACGTGTAGCTTGGAATGAGACCCAATCGAGCTTTCAGAACATTTCCAGTCGGGAAGTACATGACCTTCAAAACTCTAGCCACCAATAAGTCTGGTTTGGTAAGCAATCTCCATAGCTAACGTGCCAACAATGCTTGATTAAACGTCTTCATGTCTCTGAAGCCCATTCCTCCTTCCCTTTTCAGCTTGCATAGTCCCTCCCAACAAAGCCATGAAATCTTCCTTTCCCCCGCTTTTGCCCCCCACCAGAATCTGGCCACCATAGAATTGATCTCCTCAATGATCTCTGTAGGTAACTGGAACACACTCATTACGTATGTAGGGATAGCCTGCACCACAGCCTTGATAAGCACCTCCTTGCCCGGTTTGGATAAGAGACGTTCCTTCCATCCTTGTAGTTTGCTTCCCACTTTGCCAATGATATAGTCGAACACCTTTTTCATAGTGTTCATAAATGACATCCTAGTCTTCTCAGAAAACCTACAACAAGATTATGACAACCTAACTAAGGGCCATGATAATCGAAGAAAGCATAAGTTCTATGAGGAACTTTTAAAATTCCTATTTTGGATAGACCAAGTTATGTTCCTTGGGCATATCATATCAAGAGTAACTACTTCAGTGGATCCATCGAATGTGGTGACTATTCATGAATGGCTAATTCCAAAGACAAAATCTAAATTTCACAACTTCCTATGACTAGTAGGATATTATTAACGATTCTTCAAGGATTTCCTTAATATTGCTTTGCCCCTCACCAAGCTCACCTAGAAAGATGAGAAGTTCACTTGGTATGGCCTGTGTGAAGCTTGATTTCAAGAGTTGAAGGAAAAGCTTACCTTGATATCCTTGAGTGAAAGTGGGACCAAATTACCACGGATTTTGTGTTGGGCCTCCCCAAGATCAAGAAGGGACACAAAACTATATGGGTTGTGGTTGACTGTCTGATGAAGTCGACACACTTTATTTCCCTGGAGATTACCGTTATAGTTTTAGATTTATCTGATATGTACATTCAGGAGACAGTTTGTCTGCATGGTGTTCCAATCTCAATCATATCTAATTGTGACCGTAAGTTTGTTGTAACATAAAGTTCAAAACGAACTCAACAAAAGGTGACGTTTAACACAACCTACCACCCTCAGACTGATGCTCAGTCAAAATGGATGATCCATGCCCTGGAATGTTCGTCGAGGGAATCTATCCTAGATTGGGGTCAATCTTGGGACCAATACTTATCCTTCGAAGAGTTTTCCTACAATAATAGTTACCAAGCCAACATCGGGATGCCTCTATACCAAGCTCTCTACGGATTTTTGTGTTGGTCATTGCTTAATTGGGATGATATTGATGAGAGGACCCTACTTAAGTCAGAGGAACTATATTTGTATGTTGAAGAAATCGCTTTGATCAAGCAAAGGCTGAAAAAGGCCCATGATCGACAAAAGTCTTACGTAGATGCAAAGCATAATGATCTACACTTAATATTAGGACACATCTCTTTCTAAAATCCGACAAATCCAAGACATGGCAAGAATAGAGGCAAGTTGAGGCCCTGATATGTCAGTGTGATTGAGATTTGAGAATGGATTGGTAAGGTTGCTTACCGTCTTTCCATACCACCATAGTATAGCATGGTGGATGATGTGTTTCATGTTCCCAACTTGAAACTCTATGTGAAGGATCATGCCCATGTGTTGAACCTTGAACCCATAGAGATCCAAGGAAGGTTATCCTGCCCTGATTCACCTATGCGGATCTTGGAGTCAAAGGTATAGGATCTCAAAAATAAAAATATTGAGATGGTTAATGTGTTTTCGAAACACCTCGGCAAGGATGAAGCCACATGGGATCTAAAGAGAGAAATGGAAAAGAGTCACCTTCACCTCTTTTCTAGTAAGGCTAAATTTTGAGGGAAAACTTTCTTTTCTGGGGGGGGTGTTACTTATATGCAAATAATGTATTTTTTTGGTGAGTGAGAGAACCCACCCCGGGTGAGCCCGACATGGTAAACTCTCGAAGCATGAGAGGGTGTGACGTCCTCGGATTTTCTAAAACTTAATCTAATGTGTGACGTCCAAATTGAAACCCTCACCTCAGCAAGAATCCCAATTTAAACATACCACACTAGGCTAAGAAAGAGAAAATTAGAGGAAGTCAAAAGGAACATACATCAGTAGCACATGAACATGAACAATAAACAAACCACAACACATGTTCACCATTCAACATATAATTACAACATGAATTGTTACAACATTTGATATTACATATTGAACAACAAACTTCTACATATACATGTACTACTACTAAACAACAGGATCTTAAGACAACAGGTCCACCTGCACATCAGCTCGCCACACAACTCACAACTATCTTGGATCTTCAAGAGCATAACCACAACCTAAACAAAAGATTACATGCGGTACACGTCAGCATAATATTCAAGAATATTGTACTGAGTACACCTGCGTGTCTTTTATTTACCTCTCATCATATCTTGGCAATAAGATAAAACTAATACTTGGCATCATTAAACAAAATATAAGAAAAGGCGTATAGTTGCACAAAGATATTTGTTACCAGAAGAGAACACATATTTTCGGCACATTTCCATTATATGTAAACTTGATCAACCACATGCACTATTCTACCAAAGAGATTTAGTGCTCACATGTACTATTCTGCCAAAGAGATTTAGTACTTCATAAATGCACTATTCTACCAAAGAGATTTAGTGCTCACATGTACTATTCTGCCAAAGAGATTTAGTACTTTCATCAATGCACTATTCTACCAAAGAGATTTAGTGCTATCATATAATGGACCAGATATCTTATGTTTCATTTGTTCATAGCAATAAGTATGGAAAAACATGCAACATATCATACAAGAACAATCATTTCAATCAATATCATATGCCAAGTTTGTACTACCATATAATGCAAGCATATTATATAATAAGCCAAGTAAGAGGTAATGGCGTACCTTCCAAAGAGACATTCTAATCACATATTCCTCAGGTCAACCCTAACCTTGTTCATCCCTGATTAAGATAAGATCATATGCTATCGTCAGGTTCTCATCATCTTACATCTCATCTTAACCCTACTTATATCCATATTAGGGTTTAGCTTAGTTCACTAGGATATGTGCATCATTACTTGTATTCTTATCTTATGATTATCTTACTGATATCATTTTCCAGATTACATCTCATTATCAAATTTCATCATCTGAACATTAGGTTCCATATCCTTTTTGTGCACATATTAACCCTAGGTTACATCATTAACCTAGCTTAGGGTTTTATAACATGTATTAATATTCATATTCAGATAATGTGGATTATGTTCATCTTTATGATCTCATAATTAAATCTGAGGTTCAATATACAGATATGAGATTTCTCTGTAAATTTCATCATTTATAGAACATGTATGCATTTATTGCATTTTATTTAGCCTTATTAGCCCTAATTAGACAAATTAAGCAAAATACATGATTTCGTACATCATCATGACCATAACTGACATCATATGCATTATAAACATGAAATACAATTTATAGGTATTTTCTCATAATTTTAGGGCATCGTTTGATATTTATTATCCATCATATGAGCATTTCACATCTTACATGATATCACTGTTATTAATGCATCAAAAGCAGGGTATTATGCTTCCATCTTGTTCTACGCATTTTTCTGAACATTTTGGTATAATAATTGTATTTTTATGAGCATCGAGCTAATTTCTACGAATTATTGAAGATATGCTCATTTACTGAAATTATTTACCTTTTGGCCAATGAGAGCCCGCCACGTGGCTTCTCGGGTAGCGTTGCTCTTCTGCTTGAGCCAGCCGGGTTTTGGTTCTTGGACTCGGTTCAAGGATGGGTTTTGTGTGACTAAATCGGGGTCCCCCCCCCTTCTCCTCCTCTTGCGGTCAGGGAGTCCGTGGGACTCTGTTTCAAAGAGCCGCCGCCGCACGGCTTGGCTCCGGCGAGCAAGCAACAGGTGCCGCCTCCCCCTCGCAAAAGGTCTACCCCAGCCGGAGCTTCAGTCTCTCTCCCTCGACACCACCGGTCACTCGCCTTGGGTGCTCTGCCTCTAATCCTCCGTTTAGATGAGAGTGCCATCGCCATCTCTGCCGTGGCAGAGCAAAAGAGGGGGAAAAGCACCCCTCTCACTCCTGCTTGAGCCTGAAGCTTCCAAAAGCTTCACCGGGCCTCCACGAACACCTCTGCACCCTCCAATCGTAGTTGTGCACACCCATTCCCAGCCCCCGAGCTCCGCCTTCTTCTCCAGCTCGTCGGGGTTCACTGAGCAGCAAACCATCCATGGAAGCCCACTTTTAGTCTGACGTTGAACTCACCTGGATTGGAACTCTCTTCTGATCCTATTATCTCCCTTCGACCTTCACTCTAGCTTGATTTCATTCCTCCTCGCACTGCTTGCGAACGACAATGGAGAAGTCCAAGAAATCAGAAGTGGTTCTCCTTATTCACTTGGCCACTTGCCTCGCTCAGTGTATCATTCAGTCTGTAATGTGGAGAGGAGTCCAACTCCTGGGTTACCTCACCCCCCATCGCCCCACCACCAGTCAGATCATGGCATCATGGACTAGTCGTGGTTGGAAAACACCTCCATGACCTGGTTCTAACTGCAAGGTTGAGGACATAATCGCAGTCGTCCGATCAAGATATCCAAGGGCTGGGAAGCTCCATATTAATCCAATCTGTGCCTCCTCTTATGACAGCCTATGACCACTAGATCACGTATCCATGGTGCACAAGAGGCTATGCAGCCCACCACTTAAAGGGGCGCGTGACACATCCAACCAACAGATCCTTAGGCTAAATTAACCAAATTTTGGTAAACACATACCCCAATATTCACATTATTTCATGATATTCAAACCTAAATAACTCTCTTTAGGATACTCCAATTGCCACCAAATTTTAACCATAGCTTCCTTACTACTCAAGCTTCCTTCTACTCAAATTTGGTGCCAAAACTCAACGGTTGTACCATTCAATTAAATTCCTCAAAAAACATGAAAAGAGAGATCTTAATCATTATATAAATCTCAATCAACATTCCAACTTTACTAAAACATTTGGGATTCTCAAAACAACTCAACATGTGTGACTTCACTTATGTGACTGGACATTTAGGATTCAAAAGTCCACTCCATCACATCCTACACACCTTAAAAGATATTTCGTCCTCGAAATTAAGCCAGAAACCCACTTTGTCACATCATATACATCTTAAAAGAACTTTCGTCCTCAAAAGTAAAGCATACTCATACCTCCAGGGAAAACCTTATCTTGTCATCATCCACACGTAGGTAGAATTCTATGGGAAACATATCCGCAAAGGTTACCTAAAACCATGTATCCCAAGCACTATTAGGAGGTTTCAAAAGCATCAAGTGTGAAACCACACTCCAAAAAAGGCTCAAACAAGGGTTTAGAAGCTTAGGTTATGTCATTAAATATCTCATATGTTAGATATGCTTCCTTATCTTTAGCCACGCATTAGGGTTCCCACATCATATTACCATGTTCTAAAGAAGTTAACTAAAAAGAATTGATTATATCAAGGTGTCATCAACACTTTATTGAGCTCATTGTTAAAACATGTTCATCATTACCATATGTAATTTAGGTGGGAGTTAACTGAAATTAACCCACCTTATCCATCTAGATCATATTAAGGTGCCATCATCATTATGTTGTGCTAACGGTCAAACTATATTTTTCATCTTTATTAAGCATTAAGATTTACACCTCATGTAACATGTTTCATTCATATGGTGTTATTTCATTACTCATAATAAATTACAACAGTTACTAGTGATTTCATCACAAATTAACCAACCATATCACATTAACATCATTATTCATGTATATGGTTAACTATTTCTACTTTGACGTCATTAAACCATCTCCAAATATTTCATGATATCATGTCTATATATCATATCTCAATATTAGATCACATCTCTACATGTATTATATCAAAACTTTACTTAGGCCAAAAGAGGTTCCTCTAACCCATACCACGAGGGTAGTGTCGTGCTCAGTCTCTCTGAGCTAACTCAACCCTATGAGTATCTCATATGTATATACTTTGTCTTTCCTCACAATCTAGGGTTCTCAGATTACCTCATTGGCACTAGCTAATAGCTTCATTAGAGCTAGCCACATAAGCACAAACCAAAACATGACATGATGTTCTCATCATAGATCTCTACCTATGAGACATGCTTACCCAAAACTCTCTTACATATACACCACTAGTGTCCTATGTGGGAAACCACCAACCCGAGCATGAGGCTTCACAGAGACTAAGATAGATACCTCCTACAGGGTCTTGGGACACTCTCTCCCTCACCCAGATGGTAGGCACTCATATCCATGTTCATATGCGCATATAACGAGCCTCTCTCTATCTCTAGGGTTTGGTCCTCCCAAAGACATCTAGGGTTCAACAAACTATAGCAATCATGCATAGAGTGACTCAACTCAATCACTCAGGAGTATTCTAGTTTAGGACATATCATATCACATATCTCATAATTCTCATATCTTGGAGTCTAGGTTCTCTGACCTTCTCCCTGTGGGTCTCGCTCTCTCTTGAGCTAACCCCAAAACTGGTCCTAACACTAGAGGTCCTCGTGTGTAAAAGAGCTTGAGGCTCATGCTGACTCACAACTTGTCTTAACTTAACTTATCTCATCTCATAAAAGAACGCATACTTGCATCAAAACTTATCTCAAATCCTCAAACTGAACTTAAGTCCTCAAAGACAACATAGATCATCATAACCATCTTATGTCATCTATGTAAGACTTACATCATAGCTTATATCATATATTCCATATATCATATATTCTAACAAGGCTCTAAACATCTAATCTAGAACTACTCTCTCTTCTAGACTGATGTCATTCACTTTCACTTAGGTTTCATGATCACCTCCTACTCATACATGTGTGGGGTTACATTTTTGTAATACATATATATAATAAAATATTATATAGTTTTTCTCTGATAAAACAAGTGTCAGAGAAAACTATCAAGGTTCGATCCAATTGGAATCAAAAACCAAATCCAGAAAACGAGTATCCCACACATAGTAGAGATTCTAGTGTCATGAAAACTAATGAAAAGGGTGAGAACATGGTGTAGACTAGCGTAGATACTCTAGACAACGAGCGCCATATGTCTAGGGTTTCTCTTCCCTTGATGCACGTCATTTCCAAATAGTGCAACGTTCCATACTGCTACACTACAAGGAAAGAACGACATCTAAGGACTTTCTATTGAACAAGCACCAGTCTAGACCTAGTTCGCAAACATCTAGGTGCTAACCTAGAGGCTAGGTCAGATCTAGTCTCTATAAGATGACTAATCTAACCCTAAAAGATTATTGAGTTCAAGGTTCTTTAGTTTTGCGTTTCATAATGAGCAAATGTCAGGCTTTGCTATTGTTCATGCTTAGATACCACCTGTGACGTCCCTGGATTTTCTAAAACTTAATCTAATGTGTGACGTCCAAACTGAAACCCTCACCTCAGCGAGAATCCCAATTTAAACATCCCACACTAGGCTAATAATGAGAAAATCTGAGGAAGTCAAAAGGAACATACATCAGTAGCACATGCACATGAACAATAAACAAACCGCAACACATGTTCACCATTCAACATATAATTACAACATGAATTGTTACAACATTTGATATTACATATTGAACAGCAAACTTCTACATATACATGTACTACTACTAAACAACAGGATCTTAAGACAACAGGTCCACCTGCACATAAGCTCGCCACACAACTCACAACTATCCTGGATCTTCAAGAGCATAACCACAACCTAAACAAAATATTACATGCGGTACACATCAACACAATATTCAAGAATATTGTACTGAGTACGCCTACGTGTCTTTTATTTACCTCTCATCATATCTTGGCAATAAGATAAAACTAATACTTGGCAGCATTAAACAAAATATAAGTAAAGGCATATAGTTGCACAAAGATATTTGTTACCAGAAGAGAACACATATTTTAGGCACATTTCCGTTATATGTAAACTTGATCAACCACATGCACTATTCTACCAAAGAGATTTAGTTCTCACATGTACTATTCTTCCAAAGAGATTTAGTACTTCATAAATGCACTATTCTACCAAAGAGAATTTGTGCTCACATGTACTATTCTGCCAAAGAGATTTAGTACTTTCATCAATGCACTATTCTATCAAAGAGGACTTAAAGGGGCGCGTGAAACATCCAACCAACAGAACCTTGGGCTAAATTAACCAAATTTTGGTAAACACATACCCCAATATTCACATTATTTCATGATATTCAAACCTAAATAACTCTCTTTAGGATACTCCAATTGCCACCAAATTTTAACCATAGCTTCCTTACTATTCAAGCTTCCTTCTACTCAAATTTGGTGCCAAAACTCAACGGTTATACCATTCAATTAAATTCCTCAAAAAGACATGAAAAGAGAGATCTTAATCATTATATAAATCTCAATCAACATTACAACTTTACTAAAACAATTGGGATTCTCAAAACAACTCAACATGTGTGACTTCACTTGTGTCACTGGACATTTATGATTCCAATGTCCACTCCATCACAGAGGATGTGGTCCGGTCACCCCCTCTCGCGCCTAATCAACATGGATTGTCGTTCGCAAAGTGCCTTCGGTGAGGTTCGAACCCGGGTCCTTCATTGGGACTTACTGAGCTCTTACCACCCTGGCTACTATGGTCAGACATGCAAATAATGTATTGATAAGGGTATATGCAAAAACCCTAAGTTTTATGCCCTGTTTAGAAATTTTGTGTTTATGCATGCAAATTTTCCAATCAAAAGGAATTTATTGTTTTTTCCACTATACATTAATGACTGGTGATTAAATATATGTATGGAATATCAATAAGCTTGAGTATTCCAAGAATATGAAAGAATTGGATAAATGACACATGATAAATATCATGTTCCCTTGCATAACAAGTTGAGGGAAACCAACGAGCTTATTTGGACCCCAGCTTTAACCCAACATGGGAAAATATTTAAATATAGATAATTGCCAAGTTTTGGTAGATAATAGGCATACATGTGGCTCTAGATAATTAAACTAAGTATTTACTTAGAGGACAAGGAAAAGGTAATTATCTTTTACATTTTATCAACAACTCTTGAACAAGCTGATATAATACCAATATAAAGGTTCCTTCAAAATTTGGAGGAATTTGTATTTTTCTAGAAGGCTCTAGGAATTCATAAAGAACTCAATAAAGTGAGTAAATATAAAAATGATCAACTGTAAATAATATTTAAATATATATCATCTAGCCTAAAGTCCACGGGACACAGGACTTAGCACATGATAGGATATTCAAGTAGATACACTAACTGTACGTTCTAGATGGAACAATAGGTAGTCATCATCTACCTCCTGAACCAAATCCAACACGGCCTGGACTACAACCTATGACCATAACTCCCTAATATCTCCACTATTTTCTCTCCAGAAAGTCTCATATAAACTGGGAGACGATAATGAAGGTAATGTGACAAGTCACATCCTTATTGTCACATGAAATGGTAACATCTAAATTGTCGACCAAGTAGTGAGTTAGGGTTTGACTCATATACCCCCTACACTCTTCCCCGACCTATAAATAGGGTACCATTAGCACCCTCATCACCTTGTGCACTCAGAAGCATCCTCACTCGGTCATCAACTACTTCCATCACCCCTTCTTAGACCGCTCTCATCTTCAATGAATCACCACCATTGTTCATGTGCTCTAAATCACTGTGGACTAACTGGATTGGCCAACAACACCACGAGAAGACCCTGAGGTGGTTTGACATGCTTGAAAGAAACAAGGAAGCCAGTGTCTACCCTTCCTTGGTTGTGTCATTGGAGCTTTTATAGCCTCACTAGGACCTTGTCTATGGTTGTTGTGGAGTTTCGTGAATGGCAAAAACTCTTTGGTAGATGCCTAGGACCCTCCCAAGGACCAAACTTGATGTAATTTGAGGTAATCACCCATCCTCTTCTTCTTTGGTCTCTCAACTATCTTAGACCCCTAGAGCTTAACTTAGACCACCCTGCCAATGTATTTCGGTTGGTTAGCATTGGAATGACCTGGAAAAGGTCATTGTGCCCTGACCCATTGTTGTTGTTCACCTAAAAACATATTCAACCATGGATTGACCGCATGGTTGACTTCTTGCTCAGGAAGGTGTGAGAGGGAATAATCTCGGGGGAACTCAACCAATTTTTCCTCAACCACGTGACACAGATATTGCAACATAATGGTGAGATGGGTCTTTGTCCGAGGATGTAAATCGCATATGTCATATGTGAATAAATAATTATCTAGGTTACGTGGCAGTCCATGTTAGGTCAATTGCTAATTACTTTGTAAATAATAGATAATAGATGGTGACTAGGATAACTATGAATTTATATACAATAATCAGAAAAATATGTAGAATTGAATAAAATAGATTTCATGACATGTTTCTTTTTCAATTTAAAAGTATATTGAAACACATACTTTGATGGTATTTAATAGATAAGAAACTTAAATTCATGAAATTGATGACCACATCTTGCTTGGTTATTCTTAATAAGTCTGATCTATTTCTATGAGGAGCTATAATAACAATCTAAGATGTAGGGTTCATATGATATCAAATTAATGTTTCCTAATTCATAATGTCTTAATATGTGACAATTAAGGGTTGTGAAGACTAACCCTAATGTAACCCTAATTCGGTCCAAAACCCTAACTTTGGACTTAAATCAGATCTAGGTATTACAATATGATCACAAAAGTAGTACATGGATATTAAAACTTGCATTGTTGATTTATTGGTTGGTTGATAAAACACACCTATTTCTTAGATATAAGACATCTCTTAAGAAAGGTACGTGGTTATTTATGAATAGCCACTCTTATAAAATTCTAATGAGCTGAAGTTTCACATTTTGTTGCACTTAAAATGTTTGGTTGATAATTTATTTGCTACAAATTGTAAGGCCTTATGTGTATCACCTTATATAATAATAACTTTACTAAACCTAATTATGCCATCTCTTAGGGTTAAATGAAGGAGGTAATGCTCTGAAAACCAAAGGAGGAGTAACTAAAGAAGTGGATAACATTATGTGACCAAGCCCAAGAGGAAAGGTCACCAAGAGGACAAGCCTAGGAGGGAATTCTATCATGATATTAAGCCCAAGAGGGAAGGTCACCATGAGTCCATTGTTGGATCAAAACTCTAGAAGGGTATACCCATAGAAATAGGGAAATTATGGGTTAGGAAGTTAGATAGGAAATACAAGTTTGGTTGTTTAATGACAATTGTTGATATGCTTGTGTATATTGTTAGACCTACTTGCACACATTTGCATTTCACCATTTACACAATATAGAAAGATTTTGAGCCACATTTTGGATTGTCTGTGTTTTAGGTTAAACTTTATATTATCTATAGACATGGAATCTAGAAGCTACTATAAAGAGAACAGATGGCTAAAGACTACTATCAGATTATATAGATAGTTTTATTTCTTGTTTGAAGATTAGTTTCCCTCTTGGACGTCAATTTAGCTCCATAGAGGCGATTTACTTTCATATTTTATTCAAACACTTTTACATTTAATGAAATTTCAAATTATTATCGGTTACTTTCTAACCTACATCCTGGAATTGTGTTTATAGCCCTTGCCCTCTTGGTCCACCTTAACTGTAGATAATAGGGGGAGGGGTTTGACAAACATTCTCTTGTATATGTTATTGTGAACGATATATCTGTATCACATATGAAAGAAATCTCATATATGAAACTATTATTTACCTATTTCTCCTTGATTGAAAATGAAACATTTAGTTTTAGGTTTATATTTCATGTTGTTGATATTTTCTTATTCTCAGGTTTAGATTGGGTTTATAACATGGGGTTTTGCCCAATGTGTTTTTTATGATATAACCAAATGGATCTACATAACTAAAAACAAAATTAGTTAAATATATATTCTAATAAGAGATATTTTCAAATATGTTTCATATACTTCCATTATGTCATCTGGGGAATGACTAAAAACCGTGAGGTGTGTGACAACAAACATGTCACTAAAAGCATGGGGTCTCTACTACAATTAGTGGAAAAATAGAAGAAAAACCTCAAAGTCGCACTATGAAAAGTTGGGTGGATATGGAAAACAAGGATAACATGAGAAATGATTAAGGCACCAGATTACATTGGTGAAGGTCTTAGGAACCCCTACAATGTGTTGTTGCTATCATAAATCTCAAAGAAATTATTGAATTTTCTTTTCTTAAAAGTGTGATTGTGTATGCAAGACATGAAAAACTAAGAAAAGACCACATAGAATTAAGATTTTAGTAACATCTAGGTTATATGGGTGGTCACAAACCCTATATCCTCATTTCCTCAAATAGTCAAGGAGTTGGAAATTGAAAGGAAGAAAGAAGGAGGGGATATGAGAATAACCAAAACAACTAGATATAATAATGAGGCTAGGAATATCAAGGTTATATTAGTGATCACCCATACTAGTTGTTCATTTCCTCACACCACTAAGGTATTGGTAAAATGTGGAAAGAAGAGAGGATAGCACATTGTGGCCAATCCAAATGCCTACTTTACTTTCCTATGTTTTAGGATAAAGGAAGTTATTCTCATTCAAAGGGTGCATCTACTTCAGTATTCTAGTGGTGTGGTCTCACATCTCTAGTTCTCTCTAGAAGAGGACCCAAAAAAAAATAGCCAAGGGGTGTACAACCTTCACGCCACAAAAAAAAATTATGATGCCCAACCTTTAGACATACAATGGTATTTCACTCAAGTTTTCCAAGAGTTTTCCCTATAATCGATGGTTAAGGTCTATATTTACGGTGCATAGGGGAGTTCCTAGGGTTTTTCCTCTAGTTTGGAGTGGTTTATAGGTCTAAAAATGATTGTAATGTCGTTGGACACAAGATAGGAGGATAGGGTCTTTTTAGAGTTTTTAAGTTGTACTCTGGTTAATCTTGTCAAGGAAATCAATGTAGGGGGGAGGTCAGATTGGCACCCCACTGTATGGATTCTTTTGGAGCATTTTTGAGTGATGCAAAGTTGACTAATTAGCAGGAGAGAGAGAGATGAATATGAGGCTCATGACATATAGGTGTGCCGATTTTCTGGAGACTTTTGGGAGCTTCTTGTATGTTGTATGTGCTTGAATGTGCGACAGAAAGATGGGGAGTGCATTTGTTGAACTCTCCATCTTTTAGAGACTTAAAGGTTTTGAAATCTAAAAAATATTAGGAGGGAAAAGTGGGACATGTATCTAATGAGCCCCCCACTTATAGATCATATTTTCCACCCAATTTGATGTTTGTTTGTCTTAAAATTTGATATGAATGAAGGGTCTTGTGAGTAGTTTAGGTTGATAGAGAATGTGCGGGATATATGTGCACGAATTTGGGTATTTTGGATAAAAATATGGGGTGGAAGTTGGTGATATGGTCGAGTTTGTTGGGATTGGAGGTTACCTTGAATGGTTCTCCAACAACGACATTAAAGCAAGATTCCATAGCAAAATATCCATCAATTGATTATCCACCTTGTTTGTTAGTCATCCTACTGAAATAATTATTATTTGAGTCAATGAGTGTGACTCTAACCATAGAGAAGAGTAGGATCTCTATGCAAAGAACTCAAAAGACCAAAAATGGAGTTCTAACCATCTTCCTCTCTCAATATGCGGCCTGAAGCATTATGGGTGAACCTCCACATGATGAGGGACAAGTCTTGAAACTGGATAACAGACATTTTAGGAAATGCTCACCACATTAAGATATTGTATTATTGTTTCTTCAATGAGACTTATCATCTTTCTCTCTTTAGTGAATTGTATCATCATGCTCACCTTCAGTGAGATTTATCATCATTCTCGCCATAGTGATATTTATGGACATGCTAACCTTTGTGATTTTTGTCAGCATGCTCACCTTAGTAAGTCTTGTTGTCCTATTTACCTTAGTGGGATCTTGGTTCAAGCTTTCTATATTGATACTCATGTGGGGAGACTTTACGTTGAGCTTACATGGGTGAAACTTTGAGTCGAGCTCCTTTTAGAGAGACTTGGGAGTCGTGATAATGTTGGAAGACTTAACATTGAGCTCACCTCTATGAGACTTTGAGTCACAATATGTTTTATGAGACTTGGATTTGTGCTCATTTGGGGATACTTGACACTGAGCTTGCCTAAATGAGACTTCAAGTTGCACACTTTTGTAAGATAATTATATTTATGTTCAACTTAACTGAAACTTGAAGTCATGAGCATTATACAAAATTTGTATTTCATTTATACTATGGAATCGTGGTATGACATATAGTGTACAAATTTAATATAATCAATCTTACTTTCTTTTTTCCAGCATGCCAATGAAAGTTGTCTCATTTCTATTTACGCAACCTCATCTTGTTTTCTCTTCACCATTAGAACATCTGCTCGTTCTTATTTATGCAGACTCAAATAATTTTTTCTTTGACATAATGCTTGAAGGAACTTATTCTCATGTCTCATTCTTCTCTATAGTATGCCCAAGGATCTTCTACTCATTCATGTTTGACCTCGCCATATTTTGCAACTCTAAAGGCCTAATGAGTGTCTTCTCATCACTATTTGTGTCATCCTTGTAATTTGTTTGTAGAACTTACGCCCATACTTTTTGGTATAATTTAAACATATCATGAAATGATTTTAATTGAAATTTTTCTCATTCATCCTTTCTTTATAGAAAATCTATTTGTAATTGATGTGGCATATGTTGTCCTTAAATGTTTTTATTGATCCTCTTGCTTTGATTATGTAGAACATATGCATATTCTCCTTGCAATAGTATTTGGGGAGAATGTATCTTCTTAAACATGTGCTTGATATATCCACATGTTTGTATAGAATTGTAATGACCAAAATTCATCTCAACCATCTAATTAGGGTTTGTTTGAATGATTACATATTTACTAGATTGGTCCTTATTTAAATGTAATTAATGATGGTAGCTTATTATGATATTTTTGAAGTTTATGACGCACTTTGAACATTATTTGGTATTAATAATTAGGGTTTGAGAAATGAAACCCCAAGTTGGCTTAATAGAGGATTTTGATAGTATATAAATAAAAAATGTGATAAGTGTAGTAGTTTAGTAATTATTTCTAGTATTATATACATAACTCAGATTAACTTAAAATTTGGATGTGATTGAATAGCTCTATTATAAATTTTGTTGCAATCTATGAAATTGTTTGAATGTTTATTGGACCTAATTCTTGGTCTAGATTCCCTAGGACAAATTGAATCATATACACTATACAGACTGTAGCATAGCGTGATTGTATTTTATTTTTAATATATACTGGTAAATCCATAAGATATGATGTTTTAATTTTAGCTTACTCAAAACAACAAATAAAGTTTATATAATTATGTATCATATTTAAGTGATCATAGAGTGTTGTGTAGGCTTAGTTTTTAATTTGGAATAACCCACCCACAAACCATTCAGAACAAAAGAAGACCAAAAAATAACTTTGGACTTGTTTGTCATTGTGTCAAACACATAAATTGATGTATGTCACTAGTATAACACCACAGTATCTCACATAATCCTTTGTTAATACCAGTGATATGAAATTATAGAGCGATGAGAATTACATTTTTGAAGAAGAAAAGAGTCAAAAATGTTGATTTGGAG
This sequence comes from Alisma plantago-aquatica, assembly GCA_963693085.1. NCBI lineage: Eukaryota > Viridiplantae > Streptophyta > Magnoliopsida > Alismatales > Alismataceae > Alisma > Alisma plantago-aquatica. Next base: position 121,041,913 of record OY856411.1, read on the forward strand.
TTTTAACTTCCAAAAGCTTGTAAATTTATGTAAGTTTATGAACCCTAGATAGAATTTCTAGATGAACATACTATCCTATGTTTGAAATCCGTCCCTCCATTAATTTGAACCAAAATATATGAAATCACCCACTTTTTTCTTTCTTTCTCATCAATGCTCCTTTTCTAGGTTTCTTGAGTTTAGAAAGGAAAGGAGTTCAATAAAATTATTGCTTGCATTGTTTATGAGGTTGGAAAACCAATTGGGTCATTTTGGGAGATTGAATACTCCTGATTTATATTGCTTTTATGTTTATTTAGTTCATAATAAGAAAATTGACACTACTTAAAATAACGATGATGAATCATATTTTTATGATTAGTTTTTTATGAGTTAATAATAATGAATTGAGTGACTGCATATTTTACAAGTAAGAATAAGTAAACTTAAATTTGTTCTACTTCCTAAAGTGAGTCATTTTATAAGGTATGGAAGGACTATTTTTAATTACCAAAATGCCATTAAAGTCAAACTATGTGATACATGTATCTAAAGGCTAGAATGATATTAAACAAGGGCGAAATTAATTGTGATGATAAGTAATGGATGAAATATTAATAAAATGAGTATTAAGAAGTCCTATTTCCATTTTTTTAAATATATATGGGTTGATGTAGATTAAAACAATTACATTAAAATTGGTCTATGAAGGATTTCAATGTAAGCAAAGGGTTATGCATTAATGGATTATTGTATGATCATTTCCTATAGTTATAATGAATGAAAATGAAACAAGTTAAGACTAAAGAATATAAAATGAAGGGGAAAAAAAGAAAAAATAGTTTGGCCGGAGTACTCCCCCAACACTAGAAAGATTAATAAAGTAATAGTAATGAGTGAATATAGATTGACTTAATCGAATGAAAGGAAATCATGGTTTTTTACTGTGACAAAGTGGGTTTTCTGGCTTAATTATGAGGACGAAATTTCTTTTAAGGTGTATAGGATGTGATGGAGTGGACTTTTGGAATCCTAAATGTCCAATGGAATAAGTGAAATCATATGGTTGAGTTATATTGAGAGTTCCTAGCTTTTGATAAAGTAGGTGTATTGATGTGAGGTTGACATAATGATTAAGGCATCTCTTTTAATGCCTTTCTGGAGGAATTTAATTGAATGGTCTAATAGATTAGTTTGGTCACCAAATTTGCGTAGAAGGTATCTTGAGAGATAAGGAAGCTATGATTAAAATTTGGTGGTATTTGGATGCTCCTAAAGGGATTTATATAGGTTTGAATATTATGAAATAATGTGGATATTGATGTTCTTAAACCTAAGTTTGGGGCTTAATGGATGTGTAACGCGCCCTTGGTTTGGGTTGCGTCTGCGTGGACAAATCTGGGCTGTTCGTGGTTAATCTGATGGTTCAGGCCCTTGGCTTAAGGGAAGCCACGGATTGGGCTGAGGCTAGCTTCAACATGGACCGTAGATTATAGATCTGATGGTTGTAAGTTTGTCCTCAACCTCCACCGGATTGGGGCTGAGACATGGGGAGGACGAGGCCACATTTGCCTCCACCACTTCATGGATCGTGGGAGTGAGCGAGATTTTCAGCTGGACAGTTGGCTTCGGACTGGAATGAGCTCCCATTTGACCCCTTGGGTGAACTGCGAGTTTCCCTTTCTCGCTGCTTCTCCACGGTGAGAAGCTTAAGGTATAAGAAGTAGAGATCAGAACTCGAGGGAAGTAAGGAGAAATCAAAGAGAGGAAAAATGAAGTTGTAGAGTATAGGAGTCTACGGTCGATCTTAAAGCATGCTTCTGTGGAGGTTCCCATGGTTGACGAACCCAGTTTTGGAGAAGAAGAAGATTGAGCTAGGGGGACAATGTGCAGCCTTACCTGCTATTTTGTGAAGTGTCGGTGGAGTTGAGGAAGGTATGGCGGTGCTAATGGAGGCCCTTGGTAGAGGTTTGGTTCCGTGGAAGAACTATGCCTCTTCTACTCTGCCCCGGAAGACTCCCATGGCGGCGAGCTCCTGGGAGGTAGGGATTGGAGCCGATGTAGAGGAAATAAGGATCTGTGTAGATCCCTTTGACCGTATCGCAGCCTATGAAGGCATTATCAGACGTTGAGGAGGACTTGAGCCCTCGCTATTCCTCGCCAGAGTAACCCTGTGCGGCGGCATGCGTCGAGAACAGAGTCCCGATCAGGGACCCTGACTCGCGTTTCGCGCGAGGGTGTAAAGAAAGGAGAAAGAACGGGGGTGAACCCCAGTTTAGTCTCCCAGAACCAGGATATGAATCGGACCCCAGTAGGTCAAGGCGACACGTGTCGGCACTCTATAGGCCCAAAAAGGTAAATATCTCACTTAATTGTTAGATCTTGCATAATTCATAGAAATTAGCTCGCACATGAGAAAAATACAAAGAAGGTACCAAACTTCTCAGAAAAATGCATAGAACAAGATGTAATAATAATATCAGGGTTTTGATGCTTTAATATCACTGATATCATGTAAGTTGTAAATTTTTTAGTTCATGAGTAATAAATATCAAATGAGGATATAAAATTATGGGAAAATGTCAGTAAGTCCATAATCATGTTTATAATGCATATGATGTCAGATATGGTTATGTTGATGCATGAAAGTATATAATTTGATTAATATAGCTAGTTAGGTCTTATATCCCTAATTAATATGCAATAAATACATACATGCTTAATAAATGATGAAATTTATAGAGTAATCTCATATCAGTATATGGAACACCAGTTTTAATTATGAGATCATGATGATGCATAGAATCCCTATTATATTAAATGAAGATGACCCATAATACATATGATGAAACCCTAATTTGAGTAATACATGTAACTTAGGGTTAATATGTATAAATAATGATATGGAACCTGATATTCATATTATATATCCTAATCTGGAACATAACATCAGTAACATAAATCCCACATAAGAATGAAGATAAGATAAGTAATAATGTATATATCATAATAAGATAAGAAAGCCCTAATATGGATATAATTAGGGTTAAGGTGAGATGTAAGATGATGAGAACCTGATGGTGATATGTGATCTTATCTTTATCAGGGTATGATCTGGGGACATAGTTGACATGAGGAATGTGATGATTAGGTTTCTCTTGATCAAGGTACGCCATTACCTCTTACTTGGCTTATTATACAATATGCTTGTGTTATACGTGTAGTAAAATACTTGGCATATGATATTGGATGAAATGATTGTTCTTATATGATATCTTGCTTGATTTTTCCATACTTATGGCTATGAACACCTTCAAACATAATATAAATTTTCCATCATAAGATATCTCATAAACCACTCGGTGGTAGAGCGCATGCATAATGATCACAAACCACTTGGTGGTAGATCATTTGATGTTTGTATAATGATCACAAACCACTCGGTGGTAGATCGTAAGGCCTAAAGACGTCAAAGCCACTTGGTGGCAGACACACGAGATGTATGATGGAAATGTGCTTAAAATATGTGTTCTCTTTTCTTAATGAACATCTTTGTGCAAGTATATGATTTTCTTATATTTCTTTACAACTGCCAAGAATTAGTTTTATCTTATTGCCAAGATATGATGAGAGGTATATAAAAGACATGTAGGCTTACTCAGTACAATATTCTTGAATATTGTGCTGACATGTACCGCATGTAATCTTTTGTTTAGGTTGTGGTTATGCTCTTGAAGATCTAAGATAGTTGAGAGTTGTGTGGTGAGCTGATGTACAGATAGACATGTTGTCTTAAGATCCTGTAGTTTAGTGGTAGTACATGTATATGTAGAAGTTTATTGTTCAATATGTAATATCAAATGTTGTAACAATTCATGTTGTAATTACATGTTGAATGGTGAACATGTGTGTATGGTTTTATTATTGTTCATGTACATGTGCTACTGATTGTTTCCTTCTGATTTCCTCTGATTTTCTTCTTCTTAGCCTAGTGTGGGATGTTTAAATTGGGATTCTCACTGAGGTGAGGGTTTCAATTTGGACGTCACACATCAGATTAAGTTTTAGAAAATCTAGGGACGTCACAGGTGGTATCAGAGCATGAACAATAGCAAAGCCTGATATTTGCTCATCATGCAACTCAAAATTAAAGAACCTTGAACCTTAATAATCTTTTAGGGTTATATTAGTCATCATTTAGAGACTAGATCTGACCTAGCCTCTAGGTTAGCACCTAGATGTCTGAGAACTAGGTCTAGACTAGTTCTTGTTGTATGTCAAGTCCTTAGATGTCATTCTATCCTTGTAGTGCAGCGGTATGGACGTTGCACTATTTGGAAATGACGTGGATCAAGGGAAGAAACCCTAGAGATATGGCGCTCATTGTCTAGAGTAGCTAAACTAGTCTACACCATGTTCTCACCCTTTTTACTAGTTTTCATGACACAGTACTCTCTACTATGTGTGGGACACTCGTTTTTAGGATTTGGTTTTTGATTCCAAATGGATCGAACCTCGATTGTTTTCTCTGACGCTTATTTTATTGGAGAAAAACTATATAATATTTTTTATGTATATCTATTACAAAAATGTGTCCCCACACATGTACGAGTAGGAGGTGGTCATGCAACCTAAGTGAAAGAGAATGACATCAGTCTAGAAGAGAGTAGTTCTAGATTAGATGTCTAGAGCCTTTTGAGATATATGTGATAGATGGAATATATGAAATAAGTTTTGATGATATGATGTAAGTCTTATATAGAAGACATAAGATGTTTGTGATGATATATGTTTGTCTTTGAGGACCCAAGTTCAGTTTGAGGATGCAACATGAGTTTTGATGATGCAAGTAACTAGGATTTTATGTGATAAGTTATGTTAAGTTAAGATAAGATGTGAGTCAGCATGAGCCTCAAGCTCTTTTACAAAGGAGGACCTCTAGTGTTGGCACCGGTTTCGGGGTTAACTCCAGAGAGAGTGAGACCCATTGGGAGAAAGTTAGAGAACCTAAACTCCAAGATATGAGAATTATGAGATATGTGATATGTGATATGTCCTAAACTAGACTACTCCTGAGTTATTGAGATGAGTTGATGTATGCATGATTCCTATAGTTTTCCTGAACCCTAGATGTGCTTGGGAGGACCAAACCCTAGAGACAGAGAGAGAGAGAGGCTCGATATATGTGTGCAAGTGGAAATGAATATGAGAACCTGCCATCTGGGTGAGGGAGAGAGCCCAAGACCCTGGAGGAGGTAGCTATGTTAGTTTCTGTGAAGCCTCATGCTCAGGTTGGTGGTTTCCCATGTAGGGCTCTAGTGGTGTACATGTAAGAGAGAGATGATACATAGTATGTCATGGTTAGAGATCTATGATGAGAATGTAATATCACGTTTTGGTTTGTGCTTATGTGGCTAGAGCATGTAAGGATATCACTAGTACCAAGAAGTAATCCGAGAACCTTAGACTAAGAGAGGAAGTAATAAGTTTATGCATATGAGATACTCATAAAGTTGAGTTAGCTCAGAGAGATTGAGCATGGCACTACTCTCTTTGGTCTAGGGGTTAGGATCTCATTCGTGCTAGATAAAGCTTTGATATATGTTTAATAAGCCACTGACATAAGTTTGTTTAGCACAAGCATGATATAATGCATGTAAGGATGTGATTTAATCACGAGATGTTGATATAATGACATGTGGAACAACCTAGAGATGGTTTATTAGATGATAACGCATATATGGTTAACCATACACATGAATAATGATGATAATGTGAATAGTTGTCTAATCTCATGAGGAATCTCTAAAAGAGTTTATAACCTAATATGAGAAAGTATAATGAGATGACACTAATGATACATATTATATGAATCGTGATGTAATATGGTTGGTGAATCTAGTCATGAATTCACTAATAAATTTGTAACTTGATAGGAAAGTGAAATGAGATCATCTTAATGATACATGCCAAATAGTGATAGTGCCTTAATAAATATGATGAATATGATCTGAAACTTTTGCACTATGTAATGATATTGGCATAAAAAATGTTATGTTGGAATTTTGATGCTTAGCCATAATGAGGATGAAAATCCTAAAACATGAAATTTGTCATAAGATGATCAAAGTTCCTAAACCCCGAGTTTAACCTTGAATGGAATGTTTGTGCACCAAGATGGTTGTAAACCCCCCCTAATAGTTCTTTGGATACATGGTTTTGGGTAACCCTTACGGATATGTTACACCTAGAATAGTGCATGCATGTTGATGAAGACATGGTAGTTTCCTTGGAGTATGAGTATGGTTTACTTTCAAGGACAAAAGTTCTTTTAAGATGTATATGATGTGACAAAGTGGGTTTTCTGGCTTAATCCCGAGGAAGAAATTTCTTTTAAGGTGTATAGGATGTGATGGAGTGGACTTTTGGAATCCTAAATGTCCAATGGCATAAGTTAAATCATATGGTTGAGTTATATTAAGAGTTCCAAGATTTTGATAAAGTAGGTGTATTAATGTGAGGTTGACATAATGATTAAGGCATCTCTTTTAATGCCTTTTTGGAGGAATTTAATTGAATGGTCTAATAGATGAGTATGGTCACCAAATTTGACTAGAAGGTATCTTGAGAGATAAGGAAGCTATGATTAAAATTTGGTGGTATTTGGATGCTCCTAGAGGGAGTTATTTAGGTTTGAATATTATGAAATAATGTGCATATTGATGTTCTTATACCTAAGTTTGGGGCGTAATGGATGTGTCACGCGCCCTTGGTTAGGGCTGCATCTGTGTGGACAAATCTGGGTCGTTCGTGGTTAATCTAATGGTTCAGGCCCTTAGCTTAAGGGAAACCACATATTGGGATGCGGCTAGCTTCAACATGGACCGTAGATTATAGATCTGATGGCTGTAAGTTTGTCCTCAACCTCCAGCGGATTGGGGCTGAGATGTGGGGAGGATGGGGCCACGTTTTCCTCCACCACTTCATGGATCATGGGAGTGAGCGAGATTTTCAGCTGGACAGTTGGCTTCGGACTGGGATGAGCTCCCATTTGACCCCTTGGGCAAACTGCCTCGCCACTCCAGTAGAGAGAACGAGTTTCCCTTTCTCGCTGCTTCTCCACTGCGACAAGCTTGGGGTATGGGAAGTAGAGATCAGATCTCAAAGGAAGTAAGGAGAAATCAAAGAGAGGAAGAATGAAGATGGAGAGTATAGGAGTCCACTTCCAATCTTAAAGCATGCTTCTATGGAGGTTCCCATGGTTGACGAACCCAGTTTTGGGAAAGAATAAGATCGAGCGAGGGGGACAATGTGCAGCCTTACCTGCTATTTTGTGAAGTGCTGGTGAAGTTGAGGAAGGTATGGAGGTGTTAATAGAGGCCCTTGGTAGAGGTTTGGTTCCGTGGAGGCACTATGCCTCTTCTACTCTGCCACAGAAGACTCCCATGGCGGCGAGATCCTGGGTGGTAGGGATTGGAGCCGAGGTATAGGAAATAAGGAGTCGTGTAGATCCCTTTGACCGTGTCACAGCCTATGGAGGCATTATTGGACGTTGAGGAGGACCTGAACCCTCGCTAATCCTCACCGGAGTAACCCTTTGCGGCAGCATGCATCGAGAATAGAGTCCCGATCAGGGACCCTGACTCCCGTTTCGTGTGAGTGTGTAAAGAAAGGACAAAGAACGGGGGTGAGCCCCGATTTAGTCACCCAGAACCAGGAGATGAACCGGACCCCAGTAGGCCAAGGGGACATGTGTCGGCACTCTATAGGCCCAAAAAGGTAAATATATCAGTTAATTGTAAGATCTTGCATAATTCATAGAAATTAGCTCGCACATCAGAAAAAAACAAACAAGGTACAAAACTTTTCATGAAAATGCATAGAACAAGATGTAACAATAATATCAGGATTTTGATGATTTAATATCAGTGATATCATGTAAGCTGTAAAATGTTTAGTTCATGAGTAATAAACATCAAATGAGGATATAAAATTATGGAAAAATGTCAGTAAGTTTATAATCATGTTTGTAATGCATATGATGTCAGATATGGTCATGTTGATGAAAGAAAGCATATAATTTGATTAATATTGCTAATTAGGGCTTATAACCCTAATTAATATGCAATAAATGCATACATGCTTAATAAATGATGAAATTTATAGAGTAAGCTCATATTAGCATATGGAACACCAATTTTAATTATGAGATCATGATGATGCATAGAATCCCTGTTATATTATACGAAGTTGACCCATAATACATATGATGAAACCCTAATTTGAGTAATACATGTAACTTAGGGTTAGTATGTATAAATAATGATATGGAACCTGATATTCGGATTATATATCCTAATCTGGAACATAACATCGGTAACATAAATCCCACATAAGGATGAAGATAAGATAAGTAATAATGTATATATCATAATGAGATAAGCAAACCCTAATATGGATATAATTAGGGTTAAGGTGAGATGTAAGATGATGAGAACCTGATAGTGATATGTGATCTTGTCTTTATCAGGGATTGATCTGGGTACATAGTTGACATGAGGAATGTGATGATTAGGTTTCTCTTGATCAAGGTACGCCATTACCTCTTACTTGGATTATTATACAATATGCTTGTGTTATATGTGTAGTAAAATACTTGGCATGTGATATTGGATGAAATGATTGTTCTTGTATGATATCTTTCTTGATTTTTCCATACTTATGGCTATGAACACCTGCAAACATAATATAAATGTTCCATCATAAGATAGCTCATAAACCACTCTGAGGTAGAGTGCATACATAATAATCACAAACCACTTGGTGGTAGATGATATGATGTTTATATAATGATCACAAACCACTCGATGGTAGATCATAAGGCCTAAAGACGTCAAAGCCACTTGGTGGCAAACGCACGAGATGTATGATGGAAATGTGCTTAAAATATGTGTTCTCTTTTGTTAATGAATATCTTTGTGCAAGTATATGATTTTATTATATTTCTTTACAACTGCCAAGTATTAGTTTTATCTTATTGCCAAGATATGATGAGAGGTATATAAAAGACACGTAGGCATACTCAGTACAATATTCTTGAATATTGTGTTGATGTGTACCGCATGTAATCTTTTGTTTAGGTTGTGGTTATGCTCTTGCACATCCAAGATAGTTGAGAGTTGTGTGGCAAGCTGATGTACAGGTAGACCTATTATCTTAAGATCATGTAGTTTAGTGGTAGTACATGCATATGTAAAAGTTTTCTATTCAATATGTAATATCAAATGTTGTAACAATTCATGTTGTAATTATATGTTGAATGGTGAACATGTGTGTATGGTTTTATTATTTTTCATGTACATGTGCTACTGATTGTTTCCTTCTGACTTCCTCTGATTTTCTTCTTCTTAGGCTAGTGTGGGATGTTTAAATTGGGATTCTCACTGAGGTGAGGGTTTCAATTTGGATGTCACACATCAAATTAAATTTTAGAAAATCTAGGGACGTCACAGGTGCTATCAGAGCATGAACAATAGCAAAGCCTGATATTTTCTCATCATGCAACTCAAAATTAAAGTCCCTTGACCCTTAATAATATTTCAGGGTTAGATTAGTCGTCATTTAGAGACTAGATCTGACCTAGCCTCTAGGTTAGCACCTAGATGTCTGAGAACTAGGTCTAGACTAGTGCTTGTTGTATTTCAAGTCCTTAGCTATCATTCTTTCCTTGTAGTGCAGCGGTATGGACGTTGCACTATTTGGAAATGACGTGCATCAAGGGAAGAAAAACCCTAGACATATGGCGCTCATTGTCTAGAGTAGCTACACTAGTCTACACCATGTTCTCACCCTTTTCACTAGTTTTCATGACATTGTACTCTCTACTATGTGTGGGGCACTCATTTTCAGGATTTGGTTTTTGATTCCAAACGGATCGAACCTCGATAATTTTCTCTGACGCTTGTTTTATCGAGAAAACTATATAATATTTTATATGTATATCTATTACAAAAATGTGTCCCCACACATGTACGAGTAGGAGGTGGTCATGCAACCTAAGTGAAAGAGAATGACATCACTCTAGAAGAGAGTAGTTCTAGATTAGATGTCTAGAGCCTTTTGAGATATATGTGATAGATGGAATAGATGAAATAAGTTTTGATGATATGATGTAAGTCCTATATAGAAGACATAAGATGTTTATGATGATATATGTTTGTCTTTGAGGACCCAAGTTCAGTTTGAGGATGCAACATGAGTTTTGATAATGCAAGTAACTAGGATTTTATGTGATAAGTTATGTTAAGTTAAGATAAGATGTGAGTCAGCATGAGCCTCAAGCTCTTTTACAAAGGAGGACCTCTAGTGTTGGCACCGGTTTCGGGGTTAACTCCAGAGAGAGTGAGACCCATTGGGAGAAGGTAGAGAACCTAAACTCCAATATATGAGAATTATATGATATGTGATATGTGATATGTCCTAAACTAGACTACTCCTGAGTGATTGAGATGAGTTGCTTTATGCGTGATTCCTATAGTTTTCTTGAACCCTAGATGTGATTGGGAGGACCAAACCCTATAGATAGAGAGAGAGAGGCTCGATATATGTGTGCAAGTGGAAATGAATATGAGAACCTTCCATCTGGGTGAGGGAGAGAGCCCAAGACCCTGGTGGAGGTAGCTATGTTAGTTTCTGTGAAGCCTCATGCTCTGGTTGGTGGTTTTCCCATGTAGGACTCTAGTCGTGTACATGTAAGAGAGAGATGATATATAGTATGTCATGGTTAGAGATCTATGATGAGAATGTCATATCATGTTTTGGTTTGTGCTTATGTGGCTAGAGCTTGTAAGGATATCACTAGTGCCAATGAAGTAATCCAAGAACCTTAGACTAAGAGAGGAAGTAATAAGTTTATGCATATGAGATACTCATAAAGTTGAGTTAGCTCAGAGAGATTGAGCATGGCACTACTCTCTTTGGTCTAGGGGTTAAGACCTCATTTGGGCTATATAAATCTTTGATATATGTTTAATAAGCCACTGACATAAGTTTTTTTAGCACAAGTAGGATATAATGCATGTAAGTATGTGATCTAATCTCAAGATGTAGATACAATTACATGTGGAACAACCTAGAGATGGTTTATTAGATGATAACGCATATATGGTTAACCATACACATGAATAATGATGATAATGTGAATAGTTGTCTAATCTCATGAGGAATCTCTAAAAGAGTTTATAACCTAATATGAGAAAGTATAATGCGATGACACTAATGATACATATTATATGAATCATGATGTAATATGGTTGGTGAATCTAGTGATGAATTCACTAATAAATTTGTAACTTAATAGGAAAGTGAAATGAGATCATCTTAATGATACATGCCAAAAAGTGATAGTGCCTTAATAAATATGATGAGTATGATCTGAAAATTTTACACTATGTAATGATGTTGGCATAAAAAAATGTTATGTTGGAATATTGATGCTTAGCTATAATGAGGATGAAAATCCTAAAACATAAAATATGTCATAAGATGATCAAAGTTCCTAAACCCCGAGTTTAACCTTGAATGGAGTGTTTGTGCACCAAGATGGTTGTAAAACCCCCCTAATAGTTCTTTGGATACATGGTTCTGGGTAACCCTTACGAATATGTTACACCTAGAATAGTGTCTGCATGTTGATGAAAACATGGTAGTTTCCTTGGAGAATGAGTATGGTTTACTTTCGAGGATGAAAGTTCTTTTAAGATGTATATGATGTGACAAAGTGGGTTTTCTGGCTTAATTCTGAGGAAGAAATTTCTTTTAAGGTGTATAGGATGTGATGGAGTTGACTTTTGGAATCCTAAATGTCCAATGGCATAAGTGAAATCATATGGTTGAGTTATATTAAGAGTTCCAAGCTTTTGATAAAGTAGGAGTATTGATGTGAGGTTCACATAATGATTAAGGCATCTCTTTTAATGCCTTTTTGGAGGAATTTAATTGAATGGTCTAATAGATGAGTTTGGTCACCAAATTTGAGTAGAAGGTATCTTGAGAGATAAGGAAGCTGTGATTAAAATTTGGTGGTATTTGGATGCTCCTAGAGGGAGTTATTTAGGTTTGAATATTATGCAATAATCTGCATATTGATGTTCTTATACCTAAGTTTGGGGCTTAATGGATGTGTCACGCGCCCTTTGTTACGGCTTTGTCTGCATGGACAAATCGGGGTCATTCATGGTTAATCTAATGGTTCAGGCCCTTGGCTTAAGGGAAACCTCGGATTGGGTTACAGCTAGCTTCAACATAGACCGTAGATTATAGATCTGATGGCTTAAAGCTTGTCCTCAACCTCCAGTGGATTGGGGCTGAGATGTGGGGAGGACGAGGCCATGTTTTCCTCCACCACTTCATGGATCATGGGAGTGAGAGAGATTTTCAGCTGGACAGTTGGCTTCGGACTGGGATTAGCTCCCATTTGACCCCTTGGGCAAACTGCCTCGCCACTCCAGTAGAGAGAACGAGTTTCCCTTTCTCACTGCTTCTCCACTACGACAAGCTTGGGGTATGGGAGTAGAGATCAGAACTTGAAGGAAGTAAGGAGAAATCAAAGAGAGGAAGAACAAAGATGGAGAGTATAGGAGTCCACTGCCGACCTTAAAGCATGCTTCTGTGGAGGTTCCCATGGTTGACGAACCCAGTTTTGGGGAAGAAGAAGATTGAGCTAGGGGGACAATGTGCAGCCTTACCTGCTATTTTGTGAAGTGTCAGTGAAGTTGAGGAAGGTATGGCGGTGCTAATAGAGGCCCTTGGTAGAGGTTTGGTTCCGTGGAGGCACTATGCCTCTTCTACTCCGCCCCGGAAGACTCCCATGGCGGCGAGCTCCTGGCGGTAGGGATTGGAGCTGAGGTATAGGAAATAAGGAGCTGTGTAGATCCCTTTGACTATGTCACAACCTATGGAAGCATTATCGGACGTTGAGGAGGACCTGATCCCTCGCTATTCCTCACCGCAGTAACCCAGTGTGGCGTCATGCGTCGAGAATAGAGTCCCGATCAGGGACCCTGACTCGCGTTTCGCGTGAGGGTGTAAAGAAAGGAGAAAGAATGGGGGTGAACTCCGGTTTAGTCACCCAGAACCAGGAGATGAACCGGACCCCATTAGGCCAAGGGGACACGTTTCGGCACTCTATAGGCCCAAAAAGGTAAATATCTCAGTTAATTGTTAGATCTTGCATAATTCATAGAAATTAGCTCGCACATCAGAAAAATACAAACAAGGTACCAAACTTCTCAAAAAAATGCATAGAACAAGATGTAACAATAATATCAGGATTTTGATGCTTTAATATCAGTGATATCATGTAAGTTGTAAAATGTTTAGTTCATGAGTAATAAATATCAAATGAGGATATAAAATTATGGAAAAATGTTCGTAAGTCTATAATCATGTTTATAATGCATATGATTTCAGATATGGTCATGTTGATGCACGAAAGCATATAGTTTGATTAATATGGCTAATTGGGGTTGATCACCCTAATTAGTATGCAATAAATACATACATTCTTAATAAATGATGAAATTTACAGAGTAAGCTCATATCAGTATATGGAACACCAGTTTTAATTATGAGATCATGATGATGCATAGAATCCCTACTATATTATACGAAGATGACCCATAATAATATGATGAAACCCTAATTTGAGTAATACATGTAACATAGGGTTAATATGTATAAATAATGATATGGAACCTGATATTCAGATTATATATCCTAATCTGGAATATAACATCAGTAACAAAAATCCCACATAAGGATGAAGATAAGATAAGTAATAATATATCATATTGAGATAAGCAAACCCTAATATGGATATAATTATGGTTAAGGTGAGATGTAAGATGATGCGAACCTGATGGTGATATATGATCTTGTCTTTATCAGGGTTTGATATTGGTACATAGTTGACATGGGGAATGTGATGATTAGGTTTCTCTTGATCAAGGTACGCCATTACCTCTTACTTGGCTTATTATACAATATGCTAGTATAATATGTGTAGTAAAATACATGGCATATGATATTATATGAAATGATTGTTCTTGTATGATATCTTGCTTGATTTTTCCATACTTATGGCTATGAACACCTGCAAACATAATATAAATGTTCCATCATAAGATAGCTCATAAACCACTCAGTGGTAGAGCACATGCATAATGATCACAAACCACTTGGTGGTAGATGATATGATGTTTGTATAATGATCACAAACCACTCGGTGGTAGATCATAATGCCTAAAGTCGTCAAAGCCACTTGGTGGTAGACGCACGAGATGTATGATGGAAATGTGCTTAAAATATGTGTTCTCTTTTGTTAATGAACATCTTTGTGCAAGTATATGATTTTCTTATATTTCTTTACAACTGCCAAGTATTAGTTTTATCTTATTGCCAAGATATGATGAGAGGTATATAAAAGACACGTAGGCATACTTAGTACAATATTCTTGAATATTGTGCTGAGGTGTACCGCATGTAATCTTTTGTTTAGGTTGTGGTTTTGCTCTTGAAGATCCAAGATAGTTTAGAGTTGTGTGGCGAGCTGATGTATAGGTAGACCTGTTGTCTTAAGATCATGTAGTTTAGTGGTAGTACATGTATATGTATAAGTTTGTTGTTCAATATATAATATCAAATGTTGTAACAATTCATGTTGTAATTATATGTTTAATGGTGAACATTTGTGTATGGTTTTATTATTGTTCATGTACATGTGCTACTGATTGTTTCCTTCTGACTTCCTCTAATTTTCTTCTTCTTAGCCTAGTGTGGGATGTTTAAATTGGGATTCTCACTAAGGTGAGGGTTTCAATTTGGACGTCACACATCAGATTAAGTTTCAGAAAATATGGGGACGTCACATTTACTTGTATTGAATAGAATTGGGACTAAAATGTTAATTATTTGCTATGATTTCTTGTGATTTGAGATTACTTTGTGTATGAGGGAATCGAAGTGGGACAATTCATATGTTGTATTGTAGATATGATGATTTAGGAATAATGAATAACAAAAGATGTGTATACCTTGAACATTTTGTAGGTCCATTTGTCACTATAGATATATATACTAAATGGAGTGAGATGGAAATAAATGATGGGAAGTGTGATAGATTGAAATGGCATATAATGATTTTATTCGAGAAACCCAGACTAGAGTAAGTACAAGAGAATGAGATTATATCTAAGGTTGATAACCTACTGATCATGAATCATGTAAAATGATGTGAGAACAAGGAAGATAATTTAAAGTTATATTTAGATTTTTTTCCTTCTTTTTATATTCATTGTTCTTCTTGTTAGCACTGTTTTGTATTATTTTATTTTAGTTGCACATGAATACACATATGTAATTAATGATGACTGGAATTATGTTTAAGATGAGTTAAATGTTTAAGTAACAAATGAAATCATGAATATCTATAGTTAGATGCCCTACACACTATAAGACTCCCCTAGGTCCATACGAGGGAAATGAATTAGATATTCTTGTAGTAATTAAAGTATTATAAAAATGGTTTCTGGGTTGTACAATGAGACCCTAAAGATAAGATAATTAGGATTAATGACTAAGTGACATGGTGTGATTCTAGCGATAAATCATCTACTGTGAAAGTCTCTATTATTAGGAATAGACGCTAACGTAACATAAACTGTAAATAATGAGAAATGTGATGATATGTGACAATTCGTTCTATTTTTTCCTATGTCATGTGCTTGAGATGAGGATATGTTGGTAGGAGGTAGACATACCTACCTTAGCCTCTTTGAGAGACCCTGTGATGGACTAGGGTTGTGTCATATAGTATGTTAGGGTGGCCAAATAAACCTTAAGACAATATTGGTGATTCAATGACACAAGAATCAAGCATGGAAACTTTTACTTGATGAGGTACAAGACAAGTAGTTTCCATAAAATGAATAAAAGATGACAAGTGTCTCAAATTTGATTTGAGTGTTGTTATATTCCTTTATTGCTAGCTGACAAATCAATTGTTGTTGAATATGTATCTTATTGTGAAAATTAGTTATCCATCTACAATGATAATTTGTTGTTTTATTCTTGTATAGTGTGGAAATTTGATCTTAATTAATGACATATTATATGTGCTATAATTTGGTCTACTTTTTTATGATTTGTCTTTGGTTGTCATTTGAATAGTCATGTTTGTTATGGCTGGTGTTGCATTGGGACTAAAGAATGTGTTCCTATTCTAGTTGCTGTCGCATCACACAAATGTGTTATTATATGTAGATTATAAATGTATGGGTGTTGAATACTCATATAATAAGAATGAAATAGATATGCTCTCAATGATGATTAGAAAATTAGAGCTTGAATAAATGGACTCCTCTATGATTAGCTAAAATATTTTTTATAATTTATTGTTTTGAAATCTAGGATAATCAACTAGAGTTATTAATATCTACAAGTTTCTTTTAAGCTCAATATACTCTTGTGGTTTATGTATGTTATTTGACTGAAAGGGAAATTTCCTCTCATTGGGACTCTTTATGAGTCTCATGAGGTTGTTTCACATCTTTTGTGTGCAGATTAACATCTATAGGAGAGTTCATGACAAAGAAGATCTAAATAGAATAGTTTAATCTAGAATCTCCCCATAGTCTCACTTTCTGGTATGGGTTTTTATATTGAATATGTTCCTTTTATGTACATGTGATTTATGTAAACTAAACTGCATGAGCATTAAGATCATATTTTTGTTTTAGTGGATTGAGAGAAAGTTGTAATAATTGAACATGTTGGTAGTTTGATATGGCATTGATTTATGAGTTTTTACAATAAAGAAAAAAAATTACCTATGTTTTTAGTATATTGTTTCAATCGTGTTTGTCAAGAATATGGTGTTTTTTTCTTGGTATGAATCTATGTTTAGGGTTTCTTTGATGAAAAGATAGGTCCCTACAATAACATATATCTATCCTCGTGTGTATAGATTTTGAAGTGTGTCTTTTCATGCTTGTTGTCGATGTCATCTTCACATGTTGATGGTGTAGAATGTATATTCTTAATGACAAAAATGGAGCATGATCTCATTCACATTTTTTTATTATCTTCTTTCTTAATCATAGCTTTAGAGTGTTTATATATTCTTTATTTTTTTTGAATATATGCATGTTCCTTCGTTCTATGGAGCATATTGTCTACTTAGAGTTTATAAAACATATGTTTGTTCTTGTTTCTTAAAGGTAGGGTTACTATCTACTTTTTCTTTAAAATATTGGCTTTCCTATAGATGATAAATCATTTTCACATCGCACTTGATTTGACATATTGGTATGCATGTGGATGTTATTTTTCCTTCATTCTCAAATGTGTTTAGGTGTGATCATATTAATTTGATAACTCATCGTCATCAAGTTGACTATGTAGTGTTTGACAATCTATCCACTTAATGGTGGGAGGTCATGTCATGCACTTAGTTAAATATCTGTGTGATCTCAAATGTTGATGAATTTTTTGGTGATACTGACCATGGAGGTGTATCTACAAAGTTCTGGTAGGATGGAGGACTATGGTTTATGACATCTGAGGTGGACATGTCAGTTTCTCACCTATATTGATTATGGTGAGCTATAGGATGGAGTTGGTCCTTACTTCTAATCGTTTTCATTTAGTTTTTTAGATTTCATTTTATTTTGATATTAATTTATCATGGAGTTGTATCCATGACATTTTTAATGAAATTAGTTTGTATCCTTTGTTTTTTACATGTCCCTTGTATGTGGCAAGTTGGACTTTGTGATTTGTGGTTTAATTATATAAACTGGTATAGAACTCATGCTTCATGTAGGAATAGACTTTCTTGCTAAGAATGGCAATCCATGCTATGGTATGCAGTGGTTCGGTGGTGAAGTTATTTGTATATAGGTGGATGTATCTTTCCAACTCTAACTTTCAGTTCTACACCCAAAGTCCTCAACATACATAGGGTATAGTGAGAGGTCATGCATCCTTTTGTCATAAACTTTCATGCAAGAATGTTCTCTTTTAGGGGATAGTTTAAGACTTGGAGCCTCACTGACTCTGAACAACTATTTTCCCATGGTTTGGTACCTTATGAGGTCTCTTTTAAGTTTCTAATTACAACCATAGAATGGAATTTGGTTCCTCCCTAGTTGTTGACATGGATAAGAGTGGTTTTATTTTCTCTATATGTTTTATGGGGTGCATTTTCATGAGCAAGTATCTCACAAATAGTGGTTCTTAGATTTGTAGGATGGTGGTATTGTTATGAACGTACAAAACACATCAAGATTGCCCCCTTATCTATAATTTATATTGTTTAAGCAAATCAAGGTTGTGAAGTCATTTTCCCATTCAACACGGGCATGAAGGGCATTGGTAGAAGGATCTCATTGTTCCTTCAAAACCATGAGTTAGTAGATCAGGTTGTAGATGAACATTGCTCATATGAAGGCTACATTTACTTATAAAGAGATTTCCAGTAGATGTCTCTCTTTTTCTGCATAATCAGAAAATCTTGGATAACACCTAGTGGTTATCGTGATTTCTTGATCAATTAACATGGAAGTGATTCATAGTTTCCAAATGAAATCATATTCATCAAATCAGTAGAAAATGTAAATTCATAGAATTTGCATGGTTTTTGTAAGCATAAATTGAATAATAACATAGTTGCACTTTATTGAGTAATCATAACCAAATAAAAAAATAGTGTAAATCCATAACCATAGAATTATATTCAGTGTGCATGATCCACTCACCTGATCCTGAGGAGGTATACAAATAGTAGATGAAGTCTTGATCAGTCCTAATATCCTGTGAATAACATGATTATGAATTAATTACATTTTCTTAAGATAGGTGTATGATCCTCTAATTAAATTTCGAAATTGGTCGGGATTCTAGTCTGAAACTAGGACCATGTGATAGATCTTGTAAAACTGATCAAAAATCATATATGGATTGTCCCCATATGAGCTCTAGATTATTTTCTATGATTTATTGAAGGTCAGGTTAAAACTGGCCAATCAGAAGCTAGATAAACATTTAAATGTAATTTTTGAAACCTGACCTCACAAAGGGGATATGACTGATGTGCCCACCAAGCTATTTTCTAAGCATAGAGATAGGGGCTGACTTGGTCAAAATCTCAGTTAAATCAAGCACATATGTTATCAAATAAACTTCGTGAGATACCAGAAACGCCCCTTTGGATACATGATAATTCGATTTGGTTTGTGAGGGTAGGTGAGTAATTGCTCCAGATGGCTTCTTCTTTGTTACAATGGCGTCAAAGGTCCTACTGGAGTACTAGGTGGAGGTCTCAGAATCTACGCATCACTCGGCAACACAAAGAGAACCACCCATTGAATTCTCAATGTCAGTAAGAAGCCAATGATGTAAACAACATCGCATAGAAATCCTTGGAAACCACAAAGCAAAACTATAGTTTGTAGAGAACAGAGTCCCATGGGGGTCGACTGAAAAAGAGAGATCACGAAAGTAAAATGTTCGAATACAAATGGTCTTGACTTCGGGATGATCTACTGAGTCTAATGCAGGTGTCTTTGCTGCAAGAAGCCACTGTGAGTGATAGCTGGAAGGA
This sequence comes from Alisma plantago-aquatica, assembly GCA_963693085.1. NCBI lineage: Eukaryota > Viridiplantae > Streptophyta > Magnoliopsida > Alismatales > Alismataceae > Alisma > Alisma plantago-aquatica. The sequence continues at coordinate 121,061,552 of OY856411.1, forward strand.
GGGCTTTACTGACTGGAAAACGGTCTCATGGGTACAACATTGGGATACATCGTGAGGGCTAAGGACATCAAGAACATCTAGAACTGGGGGTGAGGATGCTTACTGGAGGTTGTATTGAACTGGGAAGGTTGGAGCTCCGTGCTCGAGTTCGTCGGCATCAGTGAGGAAGATCGAGACTATGGTGGCTCTTAGGCTGGACTTAGTCCAAATTGGAGACGGAGGAAGGTAGAACGATGCCTGAGTATGCTTCCTAATTCTCTAGCTCTTGGTGTGATGGTCCCTTGTGACCTGGGGTGATGGCGTCGTCGACTGGAGGAGGATGGTTAGTTGGGCATTTCCGCTTTGAGGGGGTCTAGGGTTCGAGTGGGGGCTCTTTTAACTTGGAATGACCTCCTGGTTCTGTTCGTGGTAAGATAATGATGAGACATGGATTTTGGAGGGAGTAAGGGATTGTTGAATTTGTTGAAGTTTGTTGCTCCGCACACGCGTGCTTGGTGCGAGGAAGAGGAAGAATCCCTCTTCATTTGATGTCGATCTGACAGTTCACAAAGAGTCAGGTTCTCTTAAGCTGTGTGTGACGCACATCTATCCCGAATTTTGGAAAAACAAAGGATAATCACATGGATTATCAAGTTGATTAATCAATGAAATATCATTATCTCCTATTTTCTTCCTAATACCATTTGGAACCTTTAGGATTATCTTAAAGTAACCAAATTTGGTAGGCAAGCTAAATCGACCATGAGGAATTTGATTATTCAATTAGATTTCAGATATAAGTTAGGGAAATAGGTATTTTAGATCATTATCTACTTAGGGTAATTAGAACATTAATAATCATTGCAAGAGAATTTTATTACCAAAATCCAAGGGAATCTCTAATATTCTATTATCTACTCATATACCTATTAGTGGCACACATTATACATGTATGTGAGTCCAATTTATCACTCAACCCTAACTAGTCACCATTGCATGATTAGGGTTAGATTTTTGTGCATTAAATGGAATTGATGTCAATAAGTATCGATGCATTATGTAAATGATTAATTCAAAGTTCACATGATATCTACGTATTATGTTAACTCATTTTGGCATCCTGATTGAGCATGGTCTCAACTTAAGTCAAAAAATGAGAGACATGTTCTTTGAACTTAGGGTTTCATCTTTATTAAAGGTAAGAAATTTTTGGGACTGAATTTTGAGGGTCGTTACAACCTATCCACCTTATAGAAATTTGATGTAATTTGAAAACTAGACCTTACATTCATCATCCACCATAGCAAAAACCCTAGCTTTCCTTTTCTCTGGGGGACTTGGGTTAGGATTCTGATCTTCTCCTCTCTTTGCAGCTAACGTAGGACATTTGTTTTTGAAGTGCCCTTCTCATCCACAGTAGAAGCAAACACCTAAGCCCAATCTACATGGTCCTACATGGGATTTTCCACACATGGGGCATGCATCCTAATTGGGGGATCCTCAGGGGCCTTACTCTTCTTGTGATATTGTGATGTCGGGCCCGATTGTTGTGGTCATGGTGGTGACGTTGTCCATTATGGGAATTCTTCTTCCAAGCCCTCCCCGGGTGACCCTCAAGATCAAGTGTCGCATCAAGAGCTCCTCCATCATCTTTTGTCCTTGACCAGAATGTGAGTCATCCTTGAGACCTCGAATGAACATCTTGGCTCACTTTAGCTCAATCATCACGGTCCAGTACTTCTGGAGGATGCAAAACTTCATGGCGTACTAGGTAACACTCATGCCGCCACATTGTCGTAGGTGAAGGAACTCTAACTCCTTCTTATCCATCATCACTTCTGACACATAGTGTCCCTTCAAAGCCTCTACAAACTCCTCCCATACGAGTAGCTCTTCATTTGGGTCTCTGGTGTCATAGAAGTTCTCCCACCAAACCCAAACTGGTCCTCTAAGCATGTGAGTCTCGAACCTGACGTGTGGCTCTTCAAAACAGTCCAAGTCATGGAAGCAATGCTCTACGTTGCGGATCCAGGCCTCAACTGAAAACTACTAGAGGGGGGGTGAATAGAGTTTTATAAAGATTTTAACTTAATTTAACTCAAACAACCAACCACAAAAATATTGGACAAGGGGACAAGGATTTAGAGTGGTTCCAACCTTAGCAAATACTAAGGAAGTCAGTCCACTACCCGGTTGCTTACCCAACCGGGATTTGAAAAGAAATTTATTTTATTACCTCGCAAGGACTTTACATAAAATATAATTTCTTTTCCTAAACCCTTCAAGCAGCCTTCACCTAGAAGTAATCGCCCAACCTTGAAGCAGCCTTCCCTTGAAGTAGGTGCACCAACTCCCGTTGCACCAGCCTTCTGAAGTAGCTTCCCGTGCGATAGCCTTCTTGAAGTAGCTTGAAGTCCCCTTCTCCACCTGAGAAGTCAACCCTCTCCGATCCACAGCCTCCAAACCTAGGAGTAGCAAGAAGAGTACAAGGGATAAAAGGAACAAGAAGGAAAATAGAAATTACAATACCATTGTAAGCACAAGGCTTGATTTGCCTATATCAAGCGTATAGATCTCCTAACCAATGTGTATGACAATGTGATTGTAGTGGATAGGAGATACTAGCCTATAGGACACGAAATGGGAGCAATAGGAATAAATGGCAAGTGTAGGAATTGCTCTATTGCTCTATAACAGATTGCAAGTGTGTATTCAAGCTCAAGTATAGCACAAGTATATCTTAGATATCTTTTGGTGTCCTAAGGCATGTCCTGTTTATAGGAGTGGCCTATGGATACTTAAGAACGTTCTAGACAACTTCTAGGGGCTTCTAAGTGCTTAACTAGCCGTTAGATATAAGTTAGATGCATTAGTAACGGCTAGTTACTTTATTCTGCAGTTGCTGTCAGAGACCATCTCGGTCGACAATTTGTCGACCGAGATACCTACTCGGTCGAAGTTTTGTCGACTGAGAGGCTCTCTGGATCAACGTTCATTTGCAACTGCCAACTACTTTGTCAGCTGTGTCTAACGGCTACTTGGGTCATTCTCGGTCGAGAAGTTTGTCGACCGAGAGTGTCTCGGTCGAGGAGTTTGGTCGACCGAGATTGACCCTATTTCAATCTTTCAATTTAGGCACTAAGTAAATGTATGAGTGTGCATTTGTGAACCTATTTGAAAGGGATGACCTGTCTAAGTGTGGTGATTGGCTAGGGAAGATCTAACGCTTGATTTACATGAGATCTAAGTACTTGTACATTATATATTTGTACAAGTTTACAATTGATTACATTGTATTACTTTTACAATCATTCAAGCGTATAGTTTCCCTAGAGCTTTGTCATCCACTTTATTCTTGCAACACTCAAGTAGCACGTTAGATCAACAAGAATGAAATGTTTGTCATCATCGAAACAAAGGGATTTATTATAATGTCCAATTTATCCAACAATCTCCCCCTTTTTGAAGATGACAAACATTTCCTAAAATATGAAATAAGGAAATATAAAGCGTGTGAGTTTCATACCTTAGGATTATCTTTTGTAGCCTTTCTTGTTTTACAAGTGAGTGCTGGCCATCAAGATGAAACTCATTTATATTTTTGATTTTATATTCTTTCTCCCCCTTTGTCATTTCAAAAAGATATCCAGTTTGAACATTTTATTTCTTCTCCCCCTTAATTTTATATTAAGCTCCCCCTTAAATAGATATCCTATTAGGAACATGGATTTAATATCATTTTTGTCTAATTTTATCCATAATTTGTGTCTCAATCATTTGCAAAGGATGTTAAGCTTTGAAATGATATGAGATTCCTTTTACGCTTATGAATGTATATTGATTTCTTATTTTATCAAGGTATGTTAAGCCCTAAATTAAATGAGAATCCTTTAATCTTAGAGTACATAAAAATGTCTCCAACCAAATGCAAGGGATGTTAAGCCCTGATTTGTTTAGAGAGTTCCTTTAAGAGTAAGATATATTATTTTATACAAATTACTTTTAAGAATCTGAAGGTCATAACAAACTCCAAAAGATGTTAACAAATGTTTTTGTAAACTTCATAATCAAATAATCAAATTTGTTTTTATAAGCTCCCCCTTAATCTTACAAATTAAGCAATTTAAGGCTTTTAAGGTCACAAATGATTTTAAATTTTTGATGTTGACCTTTATCAAAAGTATACTAAGATTAAGTTCAATAAATTGATGTCCAAATAAGCATTTTGTCAAAGCTTATTTTAGGTCGCCCTTGACTACGACCATAGCGCCCCTTGGTCAATTTTAATTTTAACCAAGAGGCAAATTCTGCAGATTTCCAAGATAAACATATGTGAAGTATAACTTCTGCAGATAGCTATAAATATCAATTTTAAGCACATTAAGATATACCAATTATAAAAACTTAATATGAGCATCATTAGTGAAGTCTTTGTCCTAGATTTTTCTAGAATGCATGTTTTACATTCATTGTAAATGATGTTTCATATGCTTATGGGTACAGAAATATCAAATCCCATTTCTTCTTATACCCTTATCATAAGATTCTTTTAGAAACATATATTTTGAAATCAAGATTAATGTCTTTAAAGTCAAGATATTTGCTTTTGATTTCTTAGAACAAGCAAATAGATAAAAATATTAATATTTTGTTCTAAGAGGCACCGTTTGGCTTGACATAGCAACATCTTCATCACAAGCTGTGTCCACAATTATTATCTATTATGTCACGATGCTTTTAAGCTAATGACATTTGCAATTATCTGAATCACAATGATCATTCATGATTTGTATATATGAATCAAAGCTTATTTTAAACCAATGAAACATAATGATCATGATGAAGCATGTTTAAGTGATACTCAATATGAAAACATTTTCTTAACAAAGAGAGCATGATTAATATCTCAAGTCTTTTTAAAGATATCAATTTGAGAAATTTTGTAACATTGTGTTCTTTGAAAGCATTTTTAATAGTCATATCACCAATGAATTATTTTGCTTGCTTATCATCAAGACTCACGCATGCAATTATCATTATCTATTTGTGTTAACACAACAGCATGATGAAATAGTGAAAGCATGTCCAATAGAATGATAATTTCATGAAATACAGTGATTGTAATCATTTAAACTGAATGTCATAACACATGATTTCTATCTAGATAGATGCTTTAAAGAAAATCATGTAAAACATTATAGGGATTTCTAAACTTGATTTTCAACTTAGAGAATGATGTCATTTATATTCAAAAAGATCTTCAACTTGTTTTGTAAAACAGTCATTAACAACGGATAGATAGCCATTGATCAATCAGTTGTTCAGTAATTTCACTGCAGACTAAAATCAGTGACCAGTTCGGTCGACAATTTCTCGACTGACTGACTGCTCGGTCGACGATTTCTCGACCGACAAGGTTTCTGTTTTACCTACAGAACTATTTATTGATTTCGAGTAAAATGTAGACTATGTCTAATTCAATTATGCAGTTTTAAGAATCAGTTTTAGTTGAGATAAAACATATGAATATCAAAGTAATATTTAGATCAAATCTCAACTAATCAAAAAAAAAATTAAGTTTTGAGGACCTTAATTAAGATAAGTTTTCAAGTTAGAGATTTTAGTTACTTGAATCATTTTGTTATCCCTTTATGTTAAGTTGAGATAGACATAAGGATGTGCAATTTAAAGTCTTCGGTCATATCTCAACTTAGTCTAATCAATTCAATTTGGGGGTTTCGGAACCCATACTAACTCAACATTCTTTTTCTTGTATGGGCATGAAAAAGAGTAATGTCCAAGACGTGAGCAGTAATGGCAACATATAGAATCAACCTCAAGTCTTTTTCTATGGTTTTGTTCTAGGTTGTTCTTTGGTACAAATGTGGCTTGATGTGCTCGTGTCTTTCTCCAACTAGGTTGTTGATGAGATTTCCCTTTGGGCTTATAACCTAGTCCTCTTCTCCCAAATTGATGATAGGAATCATCCAAAATTCTATCAAGGATTCCATTGTTGCTTAACCTACTAACTTCTTGTTGCAACTTAGCGATCTCATCCATTCTTTTCTTAATATCTAGTTTTGCTTGATCTAGATTAGATGATAAAGAATTCCTTTCTTTTACTATATTATCATAATCTAGATGTGTACACAAAACAGGTTGTTTTTGAAAATCATTTAACTTTGCAAGTAATTCAACCTTTTCTTGATATAGAAGATCATAATTTGTTTCTAGAGTAAAAATCTTCACATCACTACTACTTAGAGATGATTTCAATGTACGGTTTTCAGAAACAATGCTATCTTTTTCAAAACCAAGAGTATTCAATTTAGCATATAAATCTTCATTTTCGGATGTAAGAGCAAGAAGTCTAGTATTTAACTCATCGTTTGCTTTACTAGATTTCTTTAATTTCTTCTTGCACTCAATATATTTATTGTGAGTTTCTTCAAGACTAGAAATTAGCTCTTCTTTTGATAAATCAAGAAGGCTTACCTCTTCTTCTTCTTCTTCATTGGTTGTAGCAATAAGACAATTTTTGTTTTCATCTTCCTTCTTTGATCTCCATGGACAGCTGGATGTTGTGTGACTTGTTCCTAAGCACCACTCGCATCTTGTTAAAGATTTGTCCATTCTTTTCTTTTGCTTGCGGTTGTAGACACCTCCACCCTTCATTCTTCAAGACCTGGTTAGGGTTCCTTGAAGCCTGCTCTGATACCAACTGAAAACTACTAGAGGGGGGGTGAATAGAGTTTTATAAAGATTTTAACTTAATTTAACTCAAACAACCAACCACAAAAATATTGGATAAGGGGACAAGGATTTAGAGTGGTTCCAACCTTAGCAAATACTAAGGAAGTCAGTCCACTACCCGGTTGCTTACCCAACCGGGATTTGAAAAGAAATTTATTTTATTACCTTGCAAGGACTTCACATAAAATACAATTTCTTTTCCTAAACCCTTCAAGCAGCCTTCACCTAGAAGTAATCGCCCAACCTTGAAGCAGCCTTCCCTTGAAGTAGGTGCACCAACTCCCGTTGCACCAGCCTTCTGAAGTAGCTTCCCGTGCGATAGCCTTCTTGAAGTAGCTTGAAGTCCCCTTCTCCACCTGAGAAGTCAACCCTCTCCGATCCGCAGCCTCCAAACCTAGGAGTAGCAAGAAGAGTACAAGGGATAAAAGGAACAAGAAGGAAAATAGAAATTACAATACCATTGTAAGCACAAGGCTTGATTTGCCTATATCAAGCGTATAGATCTCCTAACCAATGTGTATGACAATGTGATTCTAGTGGATAGGAGATACTAGCCTATAGGACACGAAATGGGAGCAATAGGAATAAATGGCAAGTGTAGGAATTGCTCTATTGCTCTAAAATAGATTGCAAGTGTGTATTCAAGCTCAAGTATAGCACAGGTATATCTTAGATATCTTTTGGTGTCCTAAGGCATGTCCTATTTATAGGAGTGGCCTATGGATACTTAAGGACGTTCTAGACAACTTCTAGGGGCTTCTAAGTGCTTAACTAGCCGTTAGATATAAGTTAGATGCATTAGTAACGGCTAGTTACTTTATTCTGCAGTTGCTGTCAGAGACCATCTCGGTCGACAATTTTTCGACCGAGATACCTACTCGGTCGAATTTTTGTCGACCGAGAGGCTCTCTGGATCAACGTTCATTTGCAACTGCCAACTACTTTGTCAGCTGTGTCTAACGGCTACTTGGGTCATTCTCGGTCGAGAAGTTTGTCGACCGAGAGTGTCTCGGTCGAGGAGTTTGGTCGACCGAGATTGACCCTATTTCAATCTTTCAATTTAGGCACTAAGTAAATGTATGAGTGTGCATTTGTGAACCTATTTGAAAGGGATGACCTGTCTAAGTGTGGTGATTGGCTAGGGAAGATCTAACGCTTGATTTACATGAGATCTAAGTACTTGTACATTATATATTTGTACAAGTTTACAATTGATTACATTGTATTACTTTTACAATCATTCAAGCGTATAGTTTCCCTAGAGCTTTGTCATCCACTTTATTCCTGCAACACTCAAGTAGCACGTTAGATCAACAAGAATGAAATGTTTGTCATCATCAAAACAAAGGGATTTATTATAATGTCCAATTTATCCAACAAGCCTTACCTACAACATCCAACTCTTCTTCTCCCATGAACATCTTAGGTTTCACCTTGAGGAAGTCTATTAAGGTGACCTCATTCCTCCTCTAATGATGGCCTCCCATTATATCAGAGAAAGCTCTGACCAACATATTGTATAAGAGGGGAGGGTCTTCTCCATGGGGGTTCTCCTCATGCTCAAAGTCATGATCACTCTCTCTACCAAAATGAGGGTGTGACTTGTCATGCTCAGGGCGACGCTTAGGGGCCATCTGGAATAGGAAACGAGACTTAGATAAGCACATGGAATGACACATAAGATCCTATTATGGTGGCCATTCTAGGATTGCTCTGATACCATTTTGTGACGACCTCCTTTCTAATAATAATACAACCATGGCGGAAGCATTTGAACATAATGGAGATCATGACAAGTCATGAACTGATATCTTTGACCAAGAAAAATCCATAGAATAAAAGAAATATCCACCATGGTGCCTTATTACAATCCATAAACAAAAGACTCTAAGTCCAACATAAAAGAGTTCAAAGGATGAAACTCCAACATAACATAACCAAAACAAAGGACAACTATCTAGAATGGCACCCCACCAAGTAGGATTCATGAACTATCCTTGAACTTGAGCTGACGTCCTTGAAGTATACTTCTTCTCCTCCTCGTCTGTGGACATCTCATCCATAGCCCATGCAAGGCAACGTAAAACTATGTGAGTGGCACTGAGCAGTTATATAAGAAGAATAGTTTATAATTGAAATAACATGAAGAATCACTTGGAACATAAATACATAAGATTATTAGCATGATTATATAGGAACATGATTAACTTAACATGATTTCATAATAAGATTGATTTTTACTTGAATTGATATAGTCGCTCTCTTGATTTGCACCCACAGTGCTCATAAGGCCATTTAAGGCTCACATAAGGCCAGTCAAGGCTCACACAATGCTCCCACAGAGCTCATAAGGCCAATTAAGGCTCACATAAGGCCAAAGTAAGGCTCAGATAACATGATTGAGAGGGCTATATCAACATAACATGATTTATTATACTTGAACGCGGTTATCGTGATTTCTTGATAAATTAACATGGCAGTGATTCATAGTGTTCCAAATGAAAGCATATTCATCAAATCAGTAGAAAACGTAAATTCATAGCATTTGCATGGTTTTCATAAGCATAAATTGAATAATAACATAGTTGCACTTTATTGAGTAATCATAACCAAATAAACAAATAGTGTAAACCCCTACCTATAATTATACTCAGTGTGCATGATCCATTCATATGATCCTAAGGAGGTATACAAACAGTAGATGAAGTCCTGATTAATCCTACTATCCTGTAAATAACATGATTATGAATTAATTACATTTTCTTAACATAGGTGTATGATCCTCTAATTAAATTTGGAAATTAGGTCAGGATTCTGGGTTTGAAACTAGGACCGTGCGATAGATCTCGAAACACTGATCAAAATCATATATGGATCATCCCCATATGAGCTCTAGATTATATTTTATGATTTATTGCAGATCAGGTTAAAACTGGCCATTGAGAAGCTAGATAAAAATTTAAATGTAATTTTTGAAACCTGACCTCGCACTGGGGAAAAGACAGATGTGCCCACCAAGCTATTTTCTAAGCATAGCGTGACAGGGGCTGACTTGGTCAAAATCTCATGTAAATCAAATGCAGATGTTATCAAATAAACTTTGTGAGATACCAGAAATGCCCCTTTGGGTACAAGATAATTTGATTTGGTTTGCGAGGGTAGGTGAGTAATTGCTCTATCCGGCTTCTTCTTTGCTGCAATGGTTGTTGGTATGTATGCCCATAGAGAAAGTCATGTGATGATTGTAATGGGATACTTTGTAAATTATTTGAATAATAATAATAAAGGCAATTTCCGATCTATATGTTTAAACTATTTCTGAGATGATGGTGTAACATGATAGATGTCTAAAGAATGATGTTACTCAATGACGTATGCTTTTAGGTTAAGGACCTAAACAATGAGATCATACGGATGTTAAGAGTATACATTCTTGTATAGTCCCTAGTCGGTTGTTATTGTGGAAATAACCATAGACATCAATAACACTGAAGACTAGATTGTGTGTTGGTTGATGACAGAATCTCATTAGTCATGATATAGTGATATCAAACCAAGTACATAGGTACTTATTAGAGAACAAGGTACCGGACAGACCCACTGTGAGAGTGACACATGGAACCATGACTTGGTAGTCACAGTCAGCTTTCACAGTGATGGTGGTGAGTGTGATTCTTAGACTTGAAATCACTACACTCAACACATGTCGTTGGGTACACTTTGACATCATCAAACACAGTCTTGAAACATGGGTTGTTATAAAGGTGATGATTGGGTGGCTTTGACACATGCGGCTTTTGAGGGGTGATTGATAGATATGGGATTTTTCCCTCCTAAGGGAGTTTGATATCCTTGGCCACTTGATGAGTAGGATTGAGAAAGGCATGTGCATGCACGTGTAGATCAATATGTGATATTGATGCCACACACATCTCACCCAGTCTGCTCTGAGATCAAGGAAATGAATGAATGTTGACAGGATGATTGTTCCATGCCTCGAGTTCATTTAGGATATCAGTGACAAAGGAATTATACATTCACTTTAACACCATTCACTGATTGTAGGATTGAAAGTTGTTCTCCAACTTTCTATTTCACTTGGGTAGCATTGATGTGTGACTAGGCACCGCTCTTTGCTTGTGAAGTCATAAGTGTTATGGACTTTCAATGCCAATGTGAAATGGACCTGCTGGGTCACACACATAGGATTTAACCTAGAAGACGATTTTTTGTCCACAAGCAATGTTTAGGTTGATTACTAAAGGAGTTTAGTAGTTCAATTAAACACTCAATTAATCGATAGCTCAATATCATAATGTTCAAGGTGTTGGATGTGTTGATTGGAGTATCGGATTGATTGAAATCGCAATTGACTGATTCTTCACAATATGTGCTCCCAACCGATCGGCTCATGTGATGAACCGGTCGGATGAGCTTAGTGAACCGGTCGGCTCAAGTGTTGAGTCGATCGACTCAAGATTAGGGTGAACCGATTGCTTCAAGTGTTGAAACGATCGATTCAACTGGTGCAATCGAGCAAGTTGGGAAAGTAAGATTGGTGAGAATTTTCCTTTCGTTTCAATTACCCAATCTGATTGGGAAATAGGATTGGTATTCGATACCAATTAGCAACAAAAGAAGGAAAGTCAATTGGGAACCGACCAGGACCACCAATCGACCAGTTCACTTGTGAACCGACCGGTTGAGGTGTCCCAACTGATCGGTTGGTGCTCCAACTGACCGGTTCAGGTCCCCAACCGACCGGTTCAGTTGCGAAACGATCAGTTCAGGTTGCGAGTTGGTTGCTTTTGTGGAAAATCTCGAACCCTTCTACTCCTGCTTTTAGTCCTGTATTGTTGGGAACTGAGAACCATGTCCCATGACCCGCCTATATATAGGGGTATTGGGGCCTTCTCAGAGTACAACTCAGTGTAAGCTGGTTGCTCTGCAAAGTTGTCGTTCTCTCTGGTTTTGGTAACCAAGAGAGCCCGAGCAAGTGCTACCCGAAAAGGGAGGTGCAGCAAGGGAAAGACAACTACAGTTGCAATTGGTAGTAGGAGAGTGTGTTGGCGACTAGTACGTCAACAGGAGGGTGCGACTCCTTCTGGTTCCTTGTGCGACAAGGAGATCGGAGTTCTAGGCGGTCCATGTGGACGACTGTAGAGGCGGGAGACCTCTGTCGCTCGGAGGACAACTGTCAATCCCGACAGTCCCGGTGAGAGGAGGAGTCTTCAGTCCCGGTGCGACCAGGAGCTACACGGACACCGTCTAAGACCGGAGGTGAAGACCACTCAAGGCACTAGGTACTATCATCGATCAAGCCTCGGGACAAGGTATGCATCCACAAACCATCTTTCCTATTCTATAGATGTTGACGCGATTCTTTTTGTTATGGGTTTTGGGGAGAAAATTTTGTGTTTCTGATGCTTCTCTACCTCCTCTAAAACCCTACAGTGGTGTCAGAGCCACGCCAATTGTTCTATATTTTAGGATTATCGATATGATCAATTTTGGTTTGTCGCCTTTATCTATTGCATGCGATGTGAATAATATCGGCTTTATACATGTCCAATCCACAAATCCCAAATATACATATATGATATGTCATATTAATGCGCTCGATATGCGTCACCCTTAAATGAGTTTTGTGGTGCATGTGTAGCATGGTTATGGCCTATAAACCCCTATATCTGTGTGTGGTTGTATGTGGTTGCTTGCATCTCGGTCTGTACACCGATTCCCCTTCTCTTATTCCTGATGTAACTCAAAATAATTAGAGAATTTTTTTCCTACCTTTGCTCCCCCCGAATGTAACTCGGGGTTTCACAGTTAAATTGTAAATAGGATAGATTTTATTTCATGTTATGTCAAAGAAAGGCAGACGACCTGACAACGCTTGAGTCAATCGGTTGGTGATCCAGACGGCCGGTTCGAGGAGCCAGACGAGCGGGTGGCGACTTGATGAGATGCACGACGACCGGTGAACCGATCGGCTGGAGGAGCCAGTTGATCGGTTGTTGGCACCCGAACAACCAACCTGATGGAGAGCCGATCAGTCATGGAGATGAGCTGATGAAACCCAAAAAGGCAGGCACATATTTCATCTTATACAGGTTGCATGTGATGTAGACCTAGATGATTGTTATTCCTCTTGGCTCGAGGAATCACAATAGGATGGCCATAATCATTGCTTTTTATCATTTTAAATGTTTTCTGTGGGATATAGAATGTATATGATACTTACTATATATTGTGGTGATTGGATATGTATATGTATATAAAAACCAAATCCCTCATTTAATATTAAGTTTTAGATGCCTTCCAAATGCGACACACGTGAAAATCTTGATTGACCAAGTGTGGGCACGCCCAAGAGTGGTGCATCGTCTATCTCGTGGAAGCGTGAAGGATGAATGTGTGGGTCTGCCCAAGCAGGGTGCATGTTCATCGTGTTGGCTTTGGGTCGGACTTAACAAGGTGACCTAGATAGGATCTAGTGCCTTGAGGCATGGAGATGATCATTGCAAGGAGTTGCATATGACATCTTTCAAGAGTTGCATATGATGCAATTGGCAAGAGTTGCCTACCTGGAAGATCTGAGTTGTGGGTGACAGCCCAAGCTAGTCCATGGCTCAGAGGATTTCAGGATCTTGACCCACCAGGAGATTGTACGCTGCAATCTTCTGAATTGTTGGTGAGGGCTATCAATTTGAGTCAAAATAGTGGGAGTGATAATTAATTAAAGGCCTAATTAACTATCGTCAAATTTTATTCAAATCAAATCAAAAGGAGTTTTGACAAATGTAAATTTTCTCTTGTACAATGGAAAAGAAATCATCTTTTAAAATGGGCAAATTTATTGAGAATAAATTCCATAACTGGTTGAGGACTGTGAGAAGTGCTCTGCACAATCCAGATATACCAGGAGCCTTTGAATCCAATCTATGTACGCTTAATGCGTTGGTGAAGAAGAAAGAAAGTTCATTGAAAGAGATCAATGGAATGAATGGTGAGGGAGAGAAGGGTTCTCTCACCAAACCAATTTCTTCTAAATGGAGAGGATGGAGGGAATGATGGAAGAAGAAGTTGGAGATAGAGATCTCTACTTCTGGTGTATACGTGATAGAGATTAACTTTACTACTTCTTCGTCATGGGTACTTGATATCGGATGCGGATCTCACATTTGTTCAAATGTGAAGGATCTTAAGAGAAGTAGGCCTTTGGGGAAAGGTGAGGTTGAACTACATGTTTCCAATGGGGCAAGAGTTGTTTCCAGTGCCGTAGGAACCTACGAGTTAACTATACCAAGTGGGCTAATAATCGAGTTAAAGAACTGCTATTATGTACCTGCCATAAATAGGAATATCATTTCCGTCTCTTGTTTGGACAAAGATGGATTTGAATTTCTTATTAAGAATGGAAAATGTTCCATTTCTAAAGATGGGATCTTTTATGGAAGTGCCTCAATGTCTTATAGTCTATATTTGATAGACTTGGAGATAAGTGTATACAATGTAAACACCAAAAGGCAAAAACTCAATGACTCAAACAAAATAGATCTCTGGCATTTTCGTCTAGGGCACATAAATGAGAAGCGCATTTCTAGACTCCATAAAGTTGGTTATCTAGACTCTTTTGATTATGAATCAATAGAGACATGTGAATCTTGTTTGTTGGGCAAGATGACCAAGACTCCCTTTTCAGGTAAAGGTGAGAGAGATAGTGATCTATTAGGACTCATACATAATGATGTATGTGGGCCTTTTAGAACTAATGCCAGAAATGGATATCAGTACTTCATTACCTTTACTGATGACTTCAGTAGGTATGGCTATGTGTACCTAATGAAACATAAGTCAGAAACCCTTGAAAAGTTCAAGGATTTCATGAATGAAGTACAGAACCAACTTGGTAAAAGTATTAAGGCACTTCGATCTGATGGAGGTGGAGAATACTTAAGCCAGGAGTTTGAGGACCTTCTGCGAGCCCGTGGTATAGTATCAGAGTGGACTCCACCTGGAACACCACAGCATAATGGTGTGTATGAAAGAAGGAATCACACATTGTTGGATATGGTGCGATCAATGATGAGTTTTGCTGATCTTCCGATTTCCTTCTGGGGTCATGCTCTTGAAACCGCCGCGTTTACACTTAACCGTGTACCATCTAAATCATTTCAAAAGACACCATATGAGATATGGACTCGGAAGCGTCCCAATTTGTCTTTTCTGAAGATTTGGGGTTGTAACATCCCTGACCTGGGTTATAACCTAACCCTGGAATTTTTGCCTAAATATGTAATTATATACTTGTGAACACTCCCTGGCATGTAATTAAGTTCCTCAGGAACATATAATTTTCAATTTTGCTCCTTTTTGTATAAAGTTGTAGCATTGTATTGTATGCAGGGACCTATGTGCAAATTACCCAGTTTAAGGGGTTAACTTGCAAAATTCACAAGTCAAGATGTTCCCTTGATGTTGAGACATCATGAGGATGTTCATGATGAAGTTTGAGGGATTTCCCAAGCTTGAGCATCAAGGTGCAGCTGTGGAAGCAATCCCCATGCTTAGAAACCCTAATTTGGGGTAAAGAGCAATTTACCCAAATTGAGGGGTCCAACTTGTAATTTTCATCATCTATAACATATTTTATGACTCATTTAGAGTAGAAATGATGAAAGGGATACATCATTTAATAATCAGAGGAGAAAATGATCTTTGTGATAGAAATCACCTAAAATGGGTATGAAATCCTTTCATGTATGTACCCTAGTTGAAGGTTGGATTTCTTTACCCTTAGATCTTGAGATTTCATGAGATTTGCATAAGGATAGATGAGTTTGGACGTCCTTTGAGCAAGGAGGGACCTAGATGTGATTTCCAATCTTGTAAGGTCCTTAGGGTGTAAAAGGGGCTAAAGTATATAAGCCACTTCTTTACAAGATAAGTGAACGATCTTTCCTTTCCTTCATTCTCTTCTCTTCTTGCTCAAACGGCCAAGGATAGCTCTGGAGCTCAGGGGGACGACCAACTTGTTCTAGGTAAGAGAACACCACCTTCTAGCTCGAATTCATGGAGGAATTCACTTTCTAAGGTTGGTTTTGTGGATAGCTTACTTAATCTTCTTGTTCTAGCCGACCAAACCAACGTTTCCTTGGAGATTTCACCCCTGACCAAGTTGTGGAACCTCAAGGACGCCACTAAAGCTTGGAGCTTGAAGGCTTGGAGCTCTAGGATCAACCTTTAGGCGGGTTTTATAACTCTAAACTCTTGCTTTATATGTATGCTTAATTCTTGCAATTTACTTGGTAAATTCTCCTTCTACCACCCTTCTTCCTTGCACGTTTGCAAGCAAAATAGTGGGGGAACCGACCTTGCTATAGGTTGAAGATGAGGGGCGTGATTCCCTATGTTACTTTTTCAAACGACCTTGGACCCTTTTGGTCCAAACGGTTTCAAACTGTTTGCTCTCGAACGGTCTTGCAAGACCGTTTGGATTGAAACGGTCTCAAGACCGTTTGAAAGAGTTGACCAAGGGACGACCGTTTGAGGGTCTGTTCCTAATATATTGAATTTCATCTCTGCAAAGAATCAAAGCCTAATTCTTAACCAATTGAGAGTTGAAGCCACTTCAACATGAAACCCTAATCGGGTTAAAAAGTGCTGATTTGAAACATAGATCTTGTTGAGTTTTGGGTTGAAGGACCCAAACGATCTCAAGACCGTTTGGGGATTCCTCCAAACGGTCCTAAGACCCTTTGGGCACAACGCAAGACCGTTTGAAGGTCTAGGGTTGAGTCAATCTAATGGTTTGAGGGTCCAATTGTAGGAAATTGATGAAATTGATGAAAATTGCTGATTTTGACCTAATTGGACTTCAACCCTAGTCAAAACGACTTGGTTTTTGGTCAAACTTTGGGCAAACGGTCTCAAGACCGTTTGGATGATGTCCAAACGACCTCAAGACCGTTTGGGCCAAGTTTGAGCCCAATTGGAGGTCAATTGATAGGTTCAACCTTGAGTTGATTCATATTGTTGAACATTGATGACCAACCGATTTGAAACCCTAATTGAGAACGATTGAACCCTAATTGGCTTGCAATTGAGGGTCAATTTGATGTCTAATTGACTAAGGCTAACCCTAATTGACTCAATTTATAAGGGGCTAACATAGCTTTGACCGATTGAGGGCTTCAACCAACACTTTCATGAACATTGGTAACCTTTGAACCACTTTGGAGGTCCAAACAGTCTCAAGACCGTTTGGGCTCAAACGACCATAGGATCGTTTGGTCCAATCGATCTCAAGCTGATTTGATCAAACAGTCTCAAACCGATTGAAGCTCCAAACGGTTTGGAAGTCAACCCTTCCAAACGGTCTTCACCTCCAAACAGTCTCAAGACCGTTTGGATCCAAACGGTCTCAAGACCGTTTGGATCCAAACGGTCTCAAGACCGTTTGGGGCCAAACGGTCTCAAGACCGTTTGGGTGGTTGAAACCGTTTGAAGGTTGAAACCGTTTGGAGATTGGTGATGGTTTGTACTTAACCCTTTGATGGTGTAATTAGTTCAATGGTGATCCAATCTAAACCCTAATGGTAACCTAGGTCATTAAGGGACTATGTGATTAGTGAGTTAACCCATGATGGTGATCATGAGGCAAATTACCAAAATACCCTTGAGGGGTCTAAAGGGGTAAAACCTTGTTCTAACCAAACCCTAATCACATGATGATGATGTCTTGGCTTATGTTAGTCAATGGAGACTTATCTCAACCTGATCTAGAGTGGTGTTGTCACCATTTACTAGTGAGAGGAGAGAGAAAGTATCCTAGAGAGAGAAAGTACCCTTTTAAGGTGGAAACTCAAGTGTGATACTTCTAATATACAAGAATGTGCATGATTAGGGAATGACCCACCTATGTGAGGTCATGGAAACCCTAGTTATGATGTCTAATGGATCTTAATCTTATTTAAGAACCTTAATGATGATGTTTCTCTTACATGATGATGTAATGAGTACAATTCACCATGGAGTGAATAGTAAACCCTAATTTTAGGGTGATGATATGTAAGATGAATAGTAAACCCTAATTGTTGAATTGTTTACTATTATCTGTTGAATTAACCATGCAGGTTGTTATGAGATGATGGTCATATCCAGGTATGGAATACCATGTTACATTCATTGAAAGCATGCTTAGGCTTTATGAATGAGTGAATTATCTTGATGCACTGCTAAGTGACATCTTTTGAGATTTATGGGTTGTGAGAGCCATAAATGTTATCAAGGTCATGCTTGATAGATGACTTGAGATGAGATAACTGATGATTGTGATAAGTTAGGCCTGCTACATTTTAGTATTCTCATATATAGCTGTGATGCTAATGTTATTGTTTGAAGAACAATGTATGATGTTAAGAATACTGAATGTACCTAACTAATCAAGTGAAATGTAGAGCCATGATCATAGATCCATCATTGTCAGAGTCTAACTGATGGTGAAACAGGTTTTCCTCAGGGAACTCCTGGATCACATACTCTTGAGTATGTGGGGTACATGGATGTGTAGAACCTTACATCCTAGTGTAGGAATTGATGTAGATTCTTGTAGTCCATCAACCCTTCACTAAATGGTAACTAAGGTGAGAGGATTTGATGTAGATTCATGTAGTCCATCAGACCCCACCATATAGTCCAAAAGGTGAGATGTATCACTATTCTCCCTTAAAGACACAAACACCGCATCGATTAAAGATAAACAAGAAATCTTCCGATGACGAAGAGAGTACAGAACGCCACTGTAACTCTAAAATAGTGAAGGTCCAGTTTACCCTGGAGAGCTATAATAAAAGATATCCCGCCAGATATCTAACAATCAATCCTCTAACTGACTGAGGAAGATGAGGTCATGAGAATCCGGCTCTTTTAATGACCTATGTATGATACTGATGTGACTTCTTAGCGATCAGTTGGAGTATGAGTGGTATGCCTCATCTCCACAGGGCATAATAATGTTTGAAAAACATAATCAACAGCGTAGTATATCTGTTAAAGTTATCTACGAGTTATTTGATTAATGTTACTCTGAATAGTGTAGATGTTCTCATATTTCATAAATGATTGAACTCTTGCTTATCATCAAACTGTCAGTGAATACCTTGAAGGCTTTTATTGCTTTAGTTATTCCTTGCTTTGTTTATAAAGCTTCTAGTGGAGAGTTATAACTCTCGCTGGGGCAATTATGTATAATTGTCTCACCCCGTAGACTTCTACTTTTTAGGTGGTCGTCAAAGATGGAGGAATAAGAACACAGGTGACCAATCCCAGCAACAGCAGCATCAGGAGCAGTAAATCTCAGGTGGAGATTCAGCCTGCTTTATGGTGTAGTTAGAGTCCAAGTCCTATGTGTCCTCTGTACTCTCAGGTCTTGGAGTGTTTTGAGTATGAATTCTTGAGCGATTTTGTATCATGTTGTATATAATTACTCAAGAAGTAATTGTCAGTGATGTATACAGTTTAAATCCTTTTTCTATGGAAAAGGTTTGTGGTTTCAAGTCCTTATCTCGAAAAGTTTTAATTTCCCGTGATTTTTGTCTTCCGCTGATTATCGAATGCTTCCGCACATGATTAAATCGTGATTATTTCGTGGTTTGGAGACTTGAGCCCACAATTAAGTGGTATCAGAGCTCCAGGTTCGCCGAGTCTACAGAGGCATAGGACTTAGGAAGTTGAGTCTATCTTTAGTATTCCTGCCTTATCTAATAGAATCTTCGACTCCTCAGGAGAAGAAGATACTTAAGAATGTCAGAGCCACATGATGAGAACGTGGTAGAAAGTAGTGCTAGTGCACCTCAAGGCGGTGCAGGAGTACCAGAGATGGAACAGCATGTACCAGAACAACCTAGAGAGCCACCCCAGTTCGACCCAGCTGACATGGGTAATCCAGCAGTCCAGACAATGTTTGGGCAGTTCATGACTGCCATGACACACATAACCGACAGTTTGCCTATGCGTGCACCTAGGGCACCTGTCCAACCAGAAGGGCAAGGTATCGGGAAGACGTTCGAGCGATTACGTCGTGTCGGAGCTACCGAGTACCTCGGGACTGCTGACCCCGCAGATGTTGATCTGTGGTTGACAAAACTGGAGAAGGCTTTCAGGATTCTCAATTTCCCTGAAGCTGAGAAGGTTAGACATGCTGTCTATCTTCTCAAAGGAAGTGCTGGTCACTGGTGGACCATGGAAGAGCAGAAGAGACCTGGAATAGAGATCTCGTGGGAAGATTTTCGGCGGGAATTTGTTCTGAGATATTTTCCAAAGACCTTCCTAGATGAGAAGATCTCTCAGTTTGATAGACTGAGATAGGGTATGATGAACATTAGCGAGTATGAAGCTAAGTTCATGGAGCTGTTGCGGTTTTGTCCGCACATGGATGCCACAGAAGAAGAAAGAATCAGGAGATTCGAGAGGGGTTTGAATGCTGACATGTCTACCCCAGTGTCTGCCTTAGAGAACTGAGAGAGATTCTCTACCTTCGTTGAGTCAGTCTGAAGGATAGAGAGGTCTGTGGTTGAGAAGAGGCAAACACAGAAGAAGTATCCACAGTTCCAGGGTTCTTCATCTATGGACTTTAAGAAGTCTAGATCCTCTGCACCTAACCCTCCACCATCTAGATCTAGTTCTCAGACTCAGTGGTCTCCAAGTAGAGGTAGAGGAAGAGGACAACCACCTCGGGAGACACAGAGTTCTGCATCAATGTCCGCTATTGGACCACAAAGACCACAAGAGAGAAGCTGCTACAACTGTGGTAAGGTGGGACATTTGATGAAGGACTGCCGATCTAGGCCTGTCAGTGTGACACAGCCTCCCAGACAAGGACAACAGGGATCACAGAGAGGACAATCTCAAGGAACAGGTCGAGGACGCGGGCAAGCGTCTCAAGCTGGATCATCAACACCACCTCAACAACAGGCTACAGCGAGGTTCTATGCTATGAACCCACCAGAGGCAGTGGTTGATCCACAAGTGGTGACAGGTCAGATGGAACTTTTATATTCTGATATGTCTAAATCTTGTGTAATATCTGTTCTGATTGACCCGGGTGCTACGCACTCTTTCATCACTCGAAGAGTGATTCGTAACTGCAATATGACAACTAGTCATAGGGCAGATAAGTTGTTGTTGGAGACTCCGTTGAGTGGGTTTGCCGTTCTGCAAGAAGTATGCTCTCCCTGCGTACTCTTCTTTTCTAAACATTGCATTCAAGTGGATCTCATACCACTTGATATGCAAGGATTTGATATAATCCTAGGGATGGATACCTTGGAAAGGTATCGAGTTGTCTTGGATTGTGAGTCCAAGTTGGCAGTGTTTGCTGATGAAAGCAACACATGGATCTTTCAAGGTGAAAGAAAGATTCTGCCCACCTGTCTTGTATCAGCTATGATTGCTGATAAGTTGATGAGGCAAGGATGCTATGCATTCTTGGCCCATGTGGTAGATGTTACCAAGGAGAGTCCCAACCCTGCTGAAGTTCCGATAGTCAGGGAATTCAAGGATGTGTTTCCTGAAGAACTTCCTGGTATACCACCACCTCGGGAGATTGATTTTGAGATCAATTTGGTTCCAGATACGAAACCCATAGCCCAGACTCCGTATAGGATGGCGCCTGCCGAGATGGCAGAACTCAAGAAACAGCTTCAAGAGTTACTTGAGAAGGGTTTCATCCGACCGAGTACCTCACCTTGGGGTGCTCCGGTTTTGTTTGTTAAAAAGAAAGATGGATCGATGCGGTTGTGCATTGATTATAGACAACTCAATAAAGTAACAATAAAGAACAAGTATCCTTTGCCAAGGATTGATGATCTTTTCGACCAGTTGCGTGGTGCAACAGTCTTCTCTAAGATAGACTTAAGGTCTGGATATCATCAAATCCGTATTAAGGACAGTGACATATCCAAGTCTGCCTTTAGGACAAGATATGGTCACTATGAGTTCACGGTTATGTCGTTTGGACTAACCAATGCATCGGCTGCATTCATGGAACTCATGAATAGAGTCTTTTGACCTTTTCTTGATCAGTGTGTTGTCGTCTTCGTAGATGACATACTGATTTATAGCAAGGATGCTCAGCAGCATGAGCAGCATCTTCGCCAAACTCTGACTTTGGTAAGAGAACATAAGCTATACACTAAGTTTAGCAAGTGCGAGTTCTGGTTATCTGAAGTGTCTTTCCTTGGACATGTGGTATCTGCCTCGGGAATTCGTGTTGACCCTGTAAAGGTGGAATCTGTTCTGCAGTGGGAACAACCGAAGACACCGACGGAGATTAGAAGTTTCTTGGGGTTAGCTGGTTATTATCGAAGGTTTATTAAGAATTTCAGTTCTATAGCCTTACTCTTGACCAAGTTAACCCGGAAGGATGTTCCTTTTTCCTGGAATGATAAGTGTCAACAGTCTTTTCAGTTGTTGAAAGAGAGGTTGACAAGTGCACCTGTGTTAGTGCTACTTGAGCAAGGAAAGGAATATATAATCTTCTGTGATGCCTCCAAGAATGGACTTGGATGTGTGTTGATGCAGGATAAACAAGTGATTTCTTTTGCTTCCCGACAGCTTAAGAAACACGAGGAGAATTATCCGACACACGATCTAGAGTTAGCTGCTGTGGTCCATGCCTTGAAAATCTGGAGACATTATCTCTACGGAGAAGCCTTCCAGATTTTCACAGACCACAAGAACCTTAAGTATATCTTCACTCAGCATGAGCTTAACATGAGGCAGCGTCGCTGGATGGAGTTAATCAAGGACTATGACTGTACAATTGATTACCATTCGGGCAAGGCCAATGTGGTTGCAGATGCCTTGAGTAGGAAATCAGCAACATCAACCATGGATAGAGCACGACTAAGTTCCTTAGTATGCTCTAGGAGAGATATGCTTATCTCTTTAAGGCAAGACAATGTGCAGTTGAAGGCATCATTGTTAGCTGGTTTGTTAGCTGAGATGCAGATTAGACCTACCCTTAGAGAGCAGATAAAGGAGGCACAACAAGTGGATGCTGTAGTTCAGCAGATTAGATTTGAGTTTGGTGATGAGAAGCGAGAAGGTTTTCATGAGTCAGATGACCAGGTGGCATGCTATCATGGAAGGATGATAGTACCAGATGTGGATAACATGAGGAAGTTAGTTCTGGAAGAAGCTCATTCATCGATGTATGCTATGCATCCAGGGAGCACCAAGATGTATCGAAACTTGAAAGATATGTATTGGTGGCCTGGGATGAAGAAGGATGTAGCTGAGTTTGTTCTGAGGTGTCCCGTGTGTCAGCAGGTCAAGGCTGAGCACCAAAAACCTGCAGGAACAATGCAACCTTTACCCATACCACAGTGGAAGTGGGACCATGTGACCATGGACTTTGTTGTTGGCCTACCCAAGACAAACAAAGGACATGATTCCATTTGGGTAGTTGTTGATAGGTTGACAAAGACAGCGCATTTCTTACCTGTCAAAACAGCCTATTCTACTGAAAGGTTATCCCAGTTATATGTTCAAGAGATAGTGCGTTTGCACGGAGTTCCTATCACTATAGTTTCTGACAGAGGTCCCCAGTTTACAAGTCGTTTTTGGGAACAGTTACACAGGGCCCTAGGCACCAAGCTAAGGTTTAGTACAGCCTTTCATCCCCAGACTGATGGACAGTCAGAAAGGACTATACAGACCTTAGAAGATCTGTTGAGAGCATGTGTTCTCCAGTTTACCGGGAGTTGGGATCTACATCTAAGTTTGATAGAGTTTTCCTATAACAATAGCTATCAACATAGCATTGATATGGCACCATATGAAGCCTTATATGGTAGACGTTGTAGATCACCCTTGTGTTGGTATGAAACTGGAGAGCACTAGTTGTTAGGCCCTGATCTTGTGCAACAAACTACAGAGAAGATTAAAGTTATACAGCAACAGCTTAAGACTGCACAGGATAGGCAGAAGTCATATGCCGATAAACGTCGTAGACCCCTAGAGTTCCAGGTTGGAGACAGAGTGTATCTCAAGGTCTCACCTTGGAAAGGAGTCCTTCGTTTTGGGAAGAAAGGAAAGTTAGCTCCTAGATTTATGGGACCTTATCCAATTGTTGAAAGAGTTGGAAAGGTGGCCTATAGACTAGAGTTACCTCAGGAGTTGCAGAAACTGCACCCTGTGTTTCACATTTCAATGCTGAGGAAATGTCATCCAGACACCGAGTCAGTTCTACAGCCTATGGAAGTAGAATTAAATGAAGATATAACATATGAGGAGGGACCAGTGTCAATTCTTGATAATAGGACTAAAAAGTTAAAGAAGAAGGATATAAGCCTTGTAAAAGTCCTCTGGAACCATCGTGGTGTTGAAGAAGCCACTTGGGAACTAGAGGATGAAATGAGAAGAAAATACCCTACTCTTTTCTTATAATACGCTTTATCGATTTCGGGGACGAAATCCTTTTGAAGGGGTGAAGAATTTGTAATATCCCTGACCTGGGTTATAACCTAACCCTGGAAGTTTTGCCTAAATATGTAATTATATACTTGTGAACACTCCCTGGCATGTAATTAAGTTCCTTATGAACATGTAATTTTCAATTTTGCTCCTTTTTGTATAAAGTTGTAGCATTGTATTGTATGCAGGGACCTATGTGCAAATTACCCAGTTTAAGGGGTTAACTTGCAAAATTCACAAGTCAAGATGTTCCCTTGATGTTGAGACATCATGAGGATGTTCATGATGAAGTTTGAGGGATTTCCCAAGCTTGAGCATCAAGGTGCAGCTGTGGAAGCAATCCCCATGCTTAGAAACCCTAATTTGGGGTAAAGAGCAATTTACCCAAATTGAGGGGTCCAACTTGTAATTTTCATCATCTATAACATATTTTATGACTCATTTAGAGTAGAAATGATGAAAGGGATACATCATTTAATAATCAGATGAGAAAAATGATCTTTGTGATAGAAATCACCTAAAATGGGTATGAAATCCTTTCATGTATGTACCCTAGTTGAAGGTTGGATTTCTTTACCCTTAGATCTTGAGATTTCATGAGATTTGCATAAGGATAGATGAGTTTGGACGTGCCTTTGAGCAAGGAGGGACCTAGATGTGATTTCCAATCTTGTAAGGTCCTTAGGGTGTAAAAGGGGCTAAAGTATATAAGCCACTTCTTTACAAGATAAGTGAACGATCTTTCCTTTCCTTCATTCTCTTCTCTTCTTGATCAAACGGCCAAGGATATCTCTGGAGCTCAGGGGGACGACCAACTTGTTCTACGTAAGAGAACACCACCTTCTAGCTCGAATTCATGGAGGAATTCACTTTCTAAGGTTGGTTTTTTGGATAGCTTACTTAATCTTCTTGTTCTAGCCGACCAAACCAACGTTTCCTTGGAGATTTCACCCCTGACCAAGTTGTGGAACCTCAAGGACGCCACTAAAGCTTGGAGCTTGAAGGCTTGGAGCTCTAGGATCAACCTTTAGGTGGGTTTTATAACTCTAAACTCTTGCTTTATATGTATGCTTAATTCTTGCAATTTACTTGGTAAATTCTCCTTCTACCACCCTTCTTCCTTGCACGTTTGCAAGCAAAACAGTGGGGGAACCGACCTTGCTAGAGGTTGAAGATGAGGGGCGTGATTCCCTATGTTACTTTTTCAAACGACCTTGGACCCTTTTGGTCCAAACGGTTGCAAACCGTTTGGGTTCAAACGGTTTCAAACCGTTTGGGTTCAAACGGTTTCAAACCGTTTGCTCTCAAACGGTCTTGCAAGACCGTTGGGATTGAAACGGTCTCAAGACCGTTTGAAAGAGTTGACCAAGGGACGACCGTTTTAGGGTCTGTTCCTAATATATTTAATTTCATCTCTGCAAAGAATCAAAGCCTAATTCTTAACCAATTGAGAGTTGAAGCCACTTCAACATGAAACCCTAATCGGGTGAAAAAGTGTTGATTTGAAACATAGATCTTGTTGAGTTTTGGGTTGAAGGACCCAAACGGTCTCAAGACCATTTGGGGATTCCTCCAAACGGTCCTAAGACCCTTTGGGAACAACCCAAGACCGTTTGAAGGTCTAGGGTTGAGTCAATCTAATGGTTTGAGGGTCCAATTGTAGGAAATTGATGAAATTGATGAAAATTGCTGATTTTGACCTAATTGGACTTCAACCCTAGTCAAAATGACTTGGTTTTTGGTCAAACTTTGGGCAAACGGTCTCAAGACCGTTTGGATGATGTCCAAACGACCTCAAGACCGTTTGGGCCAAGTTTGAGCCCAATTGGAGGTCAATTGATAGGTTCAACCTTGAGTTGATTCATATTGTTGAACATTGATGACCAACCGATTTGAAACCCTAATTGAGAACGATTGAAACCTAATTGGCTTGCAATTGAGGGTCAATTTGATGTCTAATTGACTAAGGCTAACCCTAATTGACTCAATTTATAAGGGGCTAACATAGCTTTGACCAATTGAGGGCTTCAACCAACACTTTCATGAACATTGGTAACCTTTGAACCACTTTGGAGGTCCAAACGGTTTGAGCCCATTTGGACCAAACGGTCTCAAGACCGTTTGGGCTCAAACGACCTTAGGATCGTTTGGTCCAATCGATCTCAAGCTGATTTGATCAAACAGTCTCAAACCGATTGAAGCTCCAAACGGTTTGGAAGTCAACCCTTCCAAACGGTCTTCACCTCCAAACGGTCTCAAGACCGTTTGGGGCCAAACGGTCTCAAGACCGTTTGGGTGGTTGAAACCGTTTGAAGGTTGAAACCGTTTGGAGATTGGTGATGGTTTGTACTTAACCCTTTGATGGTGTAATTAGTTCAATGGTGATCCAATCTAAACCCTAATGGTAACCTAGGTCATTAAGGGACTATGTGATTAGTGAGTTAACCCATGATGGTGATCATGAGGCAAATTACCAAAATACCCTTGAGGGGTCTAAAGGGGTAAAACCTTGTTCTAACCAAACCCTAATCACATGATGATGATGTCTTGGCTTATGTTAGTCAATGGAGACTTATCTCAACATGATCTAGAGTGGTGTTGTCACCATTTACTAGTGAGAGGAGAAAGAAAGTATCCTAGAGAGAGAAAGTATCCTAGAGAGAGAAAGTACCCTTTTAAGGTGGAAACTCAAGTGTGATACTGCTAATATACAAGAATGTGCATGATTAGGGAATGACCCACCTATGTGAGGTCATTGAAACCCTAGTTATGATGTCTAATGGATCTTAATCTTATTTAAGAACCTTAATGATGATGTTTCTCTTACATGATGATGTAATGAGTACAATTCACCATGGAGTGAATAGTAAACCCTAATTTTAGGGTGATGATATGTAAGATGAATAGTAAACCCTAATTGTTGAATTGTTTACTATTATCTGTTGAATTAACCATGCAGGTTGTTATGAGATGATGGTCATATCCAGGTATGGAATACCATGTTACATTCATTGAAAGCATGCTTAGGCTTTATGAATGAGTGAATTATCTTGATGCACTGCTAAGTGACATCTTTTGAGATTTATGGGCTGTGAGAGCCATAAATGTTATCAAGGTCATGCTTGATAGATGACTTGAGATGAGATAACTGATGATTGTGATAAGTTAGGCCTGCTACATTTTAGTATTCTCATATATAGCTGTGATGCTAATGTTATTGTTTGAAGAACAATGTATGATGTTAAGAATACTGAATGTACCTAACTAATCAAGTGAAATGTAGAGCCCTGATCATAGATCCATCATTGTCAGAGTCTAAATGATGGTGAAACAGGTTTTCCTCAGGGAACTCCTGGATCACATACTCTTAAGTATGTGGGGTACATGGATGTGTAGAACCTTACATCCTAGTGTAGGAATTGATGTAGATTCTTGTAGTCCATCAACCCTTCACTAAATGGTAACTAAGGTGAGAGGATTTGATGTAGATTCATGTAGTCCATCAGACCCCACCATATAGTCCAAAAGGTGAGATGTATCACCATTCTCCCTTAAAGACACAAACACCGCATCGATAAAAGATAAACAAGAAATCTTCCGATGACAAAGAGAGTACAGAATGCTACTGTAACTCTAAAATAGCGAAGGTCCAGTTTACCCTGGAGAGCTATAATAAAAGATATCCCGCCAGATATCTAACAATCAATCCTCTAACTGACTGAGGAAGATGATGTCATGAGAATCCGACTCTTTTAATGACCTATGTATGATACTGATGTGACTTCTTAGCGATCAGTTGGAGTATGAGTGGTATGCCTCATCTCCACAGGGCATAATAATGTTTGAAAAACATAATCAACAGCGTAGTATATCTGTTAAAGTTATCTACGAGTTATTTGATTAATGTTACTCTGAATAGTGTAGATGTTCTCATATTTCATAAATGATTGAACTCTTGCTTATCATCAAACTGTCAGTGAATACCTTGAAGGCTTTTATTGCTTTAGTTATTCCTTGCTTTGTTTATAAAGCTTCTAGTGGAGAGTTATAACTCTCGCTGGGGAAATTATGTATAATTGTCTCACCCCGTAGACTTCTACTTTTTAGGTGGTCGTCGAAGACGGAGGAATAAGAACACAGGTGACCAATCCCAGCAACAGCAGCATCAGGAGCAGTAAATCTCAGGTGGAGATTCAGCCTGCTTTATGGTGTAGTTAGAGTCCAAGTCCTATGTGTCCTCTGTACTCTCAGGTCTTGGGGTGTTTTGAGTATGAATTCTTGAGCGATTTTGTATCATGTTGTATATAATTACTCAAGAAGTAATTGTGAGTGATGTATACAGTTTAAATCCTTTTTCTATGGAAAAGGTTTGTGGTTTCAAGTCCTTATCTCGAAAAGTTTTAATTTCCCGTGATTTTTGTCTTCTGCTGATTATCGAATGCTTCCGCACATGATTAAATCGTGATTATTTTGTGGTTTGGAGACTTGATCCCACAGGGGTTGTGAGGCTTACATCAAGAAAATGTTTCCTGATAAGCTTGGACCCAAATCCGATAAATGTTATTTTGTTGGATATCCCAAGGAAACAAGGGGATATTACTTATACCACCCTACTGATAACAAAGTGTTTGTTGCTAGGACAGCTGTGTTCCTAGAGAAGGAATTCATTTCCAAAGGAAGCAGTGGGAGGAATATAGAGCTTGAAGAGGTTCAAGCCCAACAAGAAAACATTGAACCGGTAGATGTACCAGAGGAAAATGCAAAATCACAAGGTGTTGTGGAATCTCAGCCCCCTCAGGTAACACAAGGACCTCATAGATCTAGTAGGACCCGCCTTGAGCCTGAGAGGTTTGGATACCTTGTGACCCAGGAAGGTGGTGAGTTGATCATAGATGATGATCCAACTACCTACGTAGAGGCTATGGAGGGACCAGATTCTGAGAAATGGCTTAAAGCCATGAGATCCGAGATGGAATCCATGTACTCCAACAAAGTATGGACTTTGGTGGAACCACCCTAAGGGGTAAAACCCATAGGGTGCAAGTGGGTCTTCAAGAAGAAGACTGACATGGATGGCAATGTGCAAACTTATAAAGGCAGATTGGTTGCGAAGGGATTTTGACAAGTTCAAGGTGTTGACTATGACGAAACCTTTTCTCCAGTTTCCATGATTAAGTCCATCAAGATCATGCTTTCTATTGTAGCTTATTATGAATATGAGATTTGGAAGATGGATGTTAAAACCACATTCCTTAACGGGAATATAAATGAGGATGTGTACATGACACTGCCTGAAGGTTTTGTAGATCCAAAGAATGTCAATAAAGTCTGTAAGCTGCAAAGGTCAATCTATGGATTGAAGCAAGCATCTCGGAGTTGGAATCTTCGATTTGATGAGGAAGTCAAAGTGTTTGGCTTTATTCAAAATGAAGATGAACCTTGTGTGTACAAGAAGGTTAGTGAGAGATCAACCACATTCCTCATATTATATGTGGATGACATACTTTTGATGGGGAATGATGTCTTAGCCTTAGAGAAGGTAAAGACTTGGCTTGGGAAAACTTTCTCAATGAAGGACTTGGGAGAAGCATCCTACATTCTAGGAATTAAGATCTATAGAGATAGATCTAGAAGGCTTCTCAGACTAAGTCAGAGCACGTACATTGACAAAGTGCTGAAGCGGTTCATCATGGAGAACTCAAAGAGAGGCAACATGCCCATGCTACATGGAGTCACCATCTCTAGAGCTCAATGTCCCCAATCTTGTGAAGAGAGGGAGCATATGAATGGGATCCCATATGCATCAACCATCGGGTCCATCATGTACGCTATGTTGTGCACACACCCAGATGTCTCGTATGCTCTCAGCATGACGAGAGGTACCAGTCAGATCCCGGGGATGCTCACTGGACAGCCGTGAAGAACATCCTAAAGTACTTACGAAGGACTAAGAATATGTTTCTTGTGTACGACGGCGAGGAAGAGCTGGTTGTAAAGGGTTACACCGATGCAAGCTTCCAAACCGATAAAGATGATTACAGATTGTAGTCAGGATTTGTATTTTGCCTTAATAATGGAGTTGTGAGCTGGAAGAGTTCCAAGCAAGAAACAGTTGTCGATTCTTCTACAGAGGCCGAGTATATTGCTACTTCACATGCAGCAAAGGAGGTTGTGTGGATCAGGAAGTTCATTTCTGAACTTGATTTAGTTCCCAGTAGCTTTGATGCAATTGAGCTTTATTATGACAATAATGGAGCTATTACACAAGCTAAGGAGCCCAGATCACATCAGCGGTCCAAGAACATACTGCGGCGCTTCCATCTCATACGAGAGATCATACAACGAGGAGATGTGAAGATTTGCAGAGTACCAACTGAAGACAACATAGCTGATCCACTGACTAAGGCTCTTTCTCAGCAGAAGCATGATGGTCATGCTAGGTCACAAGGTTTGATATTCCTTAGTGACTGGCTCTAAGTGCAAGTGGGAGTCTGTTGGTATGTATGCCCATAGAGCAAGTCATGTGATGATTGTAATGGGATACTTTGTAAATGATTTGAATAATAATAATAAAGGAAATTTCTGATCTATATGTTTAAACTATTTTTGAGATGATGGTGTAACATGATAGATGTCTAAAGAATGATGTTACTCAATGACGTATGCTTTTAGGTTAAGGACCTAAACGATGAGATCATACGGATGTTAAGAGTATACATTCTTGTATAGTCTCTAGTCGGTTGTTATTGTGGAAATATCCATAGACATTAATAACACTGAAGACTAGATTGTGTGTTGGTTGATGACAGAATCTCATTATTCATGATATAGTGATATCAAACCAAGTACATAGGTACTTGTTAGAGAATAAGGTACCGGACAGACCCACCGTGAGAGTGACACATGGAACCATGACTTGGTAGTCACTGTCAGCTTTCACAGTGATGGTGGTGAGTGTGATTCTTAGACCTGAAATCACTACACTCAACACATGTCGTTGGGTACACTTTGACATCATCAAACGCAGTCCTGAAACATGGGTTGTTATAAAGGTGATGATTGGGTGGCTTTCACACATGGGGCTTTTGAGGGGTGAGTGATAGATATGGGATTTGTCCCTTCTGAGGGAGTTTGATATCCTTGGCCACTTGATGAGTAGGATTGAGAAAGCCATGCGCATGCACGTGTGAATCAATATGTGATATTGATGCCACACACATCTCACCCAGCCTGCTCTGAGATCAAGGAAATGAATGAATGTTGACAGGATGACTGTTCCATGCCTCGAGTTCATTCAGGATATCAGTGACAAAGGAATTATACATTCACTATAACACCATTCACGGATTGTAGGATTCAAATTTGTTCTCCAACTTTCTATTTCACTTGGGTAGCACTGATGTTTGACTAGGCACCGCTCTTTGCTTGTGAAGTCATAAGTGTTATGGACTTTCACTGCCAATGTGAAATGGACTTGCAGGGTCACACACATAGGATTTAACCTGGATGAGGAGTTTTTGTCCACAAGCAATGTTTAGATTGATTACTAAAGGAGTTTAGTAGTTCAATTAAACACTCAATTAATCGATAGCTCGATATCATAATGTTCAAGGTGTTGGGCGCGTTGATTAGAGTATTAGATTGATTGAAATCGCAATTGACTGATTCTGCACAATCTGTGCTCCCAACCGATCGGCTCATGTGATGAACTGGTCGGTTGAGCTTGGTGAACCGGTCGGCTTAACTGTTGAGCCGATCGGCTCAAGATCAGGGTGAACTGATTGCTTCAAGTGTTGAAACGATCGATTCAACTCGTGCAATCGAGCAAGTTGGGAAAGTAAGATGGGTGAGAATTTTTCTTTCATTTCAATTGCCCAATTTGATTGGGAAATAGAGTTGGTATTCGATACCAATTAGAAACAAAAGAAGGAAAGTCAATTGGGAACCGACCTGGACCACCAACCGACCGGTTCACTTGTGAACCGACCGGTTGAGGTGTCCCAACCGACCGGTTCAGGTCCCCAACCGACCGTTTTAGTTGTGAAACGATCGGTTCAGGTTGTGAGTTGGTTGCTTTTGTGGAAAATCTCGAACCCTTGTACTCCTGCTTTTAGTCCCATATTGCCGGGAACTGAGAACCCTGTCCCATGACCCGCCTATATATAGGGGTATTGGGGGCTTCTCAGAGTACAACTCAGTGTAAGTCGGTTGGTCTGTAAAGTTGTCGTTCTCTCTGGTTTTGGTAACCGAGAGAGCCCGAGCAAGTGCTACCCGAAAAGGGAGGTGCAGCGAGGGAAAGACAACTGCAGTTGCAACTGGCAGCAGGAGAGTGTGTTGGCGACAAGTACGTCAACAGGAGGGTGTGACTCCTTCCGATTCCTTGTGGGGCAAGGAGATAGGAGTTCCAGGCAGTCCATGTGGACGACTGCAGAGGCGCGAGACCTCTATCGCTCGGAGGACAACTGTCAATCCCGACAGTCCCGGTGAGAGGAGGAGTCTTCAGTCCCAGTGCGACCAGGAGCTGCACAGACACCGTCCAAGACCGGATGTGAAGAGCCCACAAGGCGCGAGATACTATCGCCGAGCAAGCCTCGGGACAAGGTATGCATCCACAAACCATCTTTCCTATTCTATAGACGTTGACGTGATTCCTTTTGTTATGGGTTTTGGGGAGAACAATTTTTGTATTCGCTGCTTCTCTGCCTCCTCTAAAACCCTACAATGGTGTCAAAGGTCCTGTTGGAGTACCAGGTGGAGGTCTCAGAATCTAGGCATCACTCGAAAACATAAAGAAAACCACCCATTGAATTCACAAGGTCAGTAAGAAGACAATGATGTAAGCAACATCGCTTAGAAATCCTTGGAAACCACAAAGCAAAACTACAGTTTGTGGAGAACAGAGTCCCATGGGGGTCGACTGAAAAAGAGAGATCATGAAATTAGAATGTTCGATCACAAATGGTCTTGACTTCGGGATGATCTATTGAGTCTAATGCAGGTGTCTTTGCTACAAGAAGCCACTGTGAGTGATAGCTGGAAGGAGGGCTTTACTGACCGGAAAACGGTCTTGTGGGTACAACATTGGGATACATCGTGAGCGATAAGGATGTCAAGAACAACTAGAACTGGGGGTGAGGATGCTTACTGGAGGTTGTATTGAACTGGGAAGGTCGGAGCTCCGTGCTCGATCTCACCGGCGTCAATGAGGAAGATCGAGTCTACGGTGGCTCTTAGGCTGGACTAAGTCCAAATTGATGGCAGAGCAAGGTCAAACGATGCCTGAGTATGCTTCCTAATTGGCTATCTCTTGGTGTGATGCTCCCTCGTGACCTGGGGTGATGGCATCGTCGAATGGAGGACGAAGGTTAGTTGGGCGTTTCCGCTGTGAGGGGATCTAGGGTTTGAGTGGGGGCTCTTTTAACTTAGAATGACCTCTTGATTCTGTTTGTGGCAAGATAACTACGAGACGTGGATTGTGGAGGGGGCAAGGGATTGTTGAATTCGTTGTAGTTCGTTGCTCCGTACACGCGTGTTTGGCGCGAGGAAGAGGATGAATCCCTCTTCATTCGATGTCGATCCGACGGTTCACAAAGAGTCGGGTTCTCTTAAGCTGGGTGTGACACACATCTATCCCGAATTTTGGAAAAACAAAGGATAATCACAGGGATTATCAAGTTGATTAATCAAGGAAATGTCATTATCTCCTATTTTCTTCTTAATACCATTTGGAGCCTTTAAGATCATCCGAAAGTAACCAAATTTGGTAGGCAAGCTAAATCGACCATCAAGAATTCGATTATTCAATTAGATTTCAGATATAAGTTAGGAAAATAGGTATTTTACATAATTATCTACTTAGGGTAATTAGCATATTAATAATATTTCCAGGGAATTTTATTACCAAAATCTGAGGGAAGCTCTAATATTCTATTATCTACTCATATACCAATTAGTGGGACACATTATACATGTATGTGAGTCCAATATATCACTCAACCCTAACTAGTCACCATTGCATTATTAGGGTTAGATTTGTGTGCATTAAATGGAATTGATGTCAATAAGTATTGATTCTTTATGTAAATGATTCATTCAAAGTTCACATGATCTCTATGTATTGTGTTAACTCATTTTGGCATCCTAATTGAGCATGGTCTCAATTTAAGTCAACAAATGAAAGACAAATTCTTTCAAATTAGGGTTTCATCTTTATTAAAGATAAGAAATTGTGGGGACTGAATTTTGAGGGTCGTTACATGATCCTACCATTGTTAGCATAAAAAACACATTCAGAAGCATTCAAAATCAGTGCTCTATTTACTCTTGCGATGTTTGGTACCTTCTTGTGTTCTACTTCTTCTCAATTGATGCTTCTCTATGCTAGTCTTTGTACCTGATCTCCACCTCAATCAACCTCTTTGTCATTCTTTCTCCCATTGTAAATTGTTAGAACTATTCAGGGAAATAGTTTCCGCAAGAGTTTTCCTCCGTGAAATATAAAGAACAATGTGAACTAGACATTATTCTCTATACTATTACAGTAAACCTCATGTGGTTGAATCTAAAAGGCAAACATAAACGACCACCGAGACAAAAATGGCTGAATTACTTACAACAATGACCATATTGATGCATATATACCTTTCAGATTATCTAATTCTCAAATATTTCTGATGTCGTTTATACTTGTTGTCTAAAATATTAAGATTGATTAAAATAGTAATTAATATCTGTATTTTACCAAGAACGGTACAGTTGTGCGTACAGTGACGTGTGACATAACCATGTCCACATAACACGTATATGGCCCCTCTTACTCTTGAACACATATCTTCCGTTATGTAGGGTCGTCATTGCGTGGTCTAATGCCCGCTGATCTCTGCGCCTTTATAATAATCTATGTGAATGAATCTAAAAGGCAAACCATAAATGCGCACCGACACAAAAACAGCAGAATTTCTAAGAACATTGAGTCATTGATCATATTGATGCACTTCCATCTACTTTTCAAACATATCTGTTGTCGTTAGACTTGCTGTCTATTACACTACTCCAAGAACGGGTACAGTTGTGTCGTACAACGACATGTCATATAACAGTATCCACATAATATAACACATTTATGGTCACTCTTACTCTTACGTACCGTTCGGCCCCGTAATTGTGACTCCTGCATTTCGGTGGAGTTTACCAATGATTCTGGGACCACTTCGGTTTGAGTAGCAGACAAATTAGGTTGTCCGGAACACCATGCTAGCATACGGAAACATTAATTGCTATACGACTTTTTCAAATTCCGCCACGCATGATGTGATTTGGAATATCGCCAAGAATGGTACGAATACCGGATCAAATGCTGCTTGTGTATCCCGGTTATTAATCTGAATTGATATTTGTGTATAAATAATACAATTCAAATGATAGCGGCCGAACGGCCCCTTAAAGACAGATCTCATGTCACGTAGGGTCGTCATTTCGTATGCCCGCTGATTCTACTCGTCCCGTTCTGCACTAGTCGTGCTTGTTCTCTCCGATCGTTCCCACCAGATCGTCATTTCAATTACAAGCATCTTGAGGAAGAAAGGTTCTTGTTTATCATAATCCTTGTAGATTCTTATAATGACTAATGTATTGATTAAGCGTGTCATTATTACCCCTGTTCGTGGTGACGTATGAATTCATTTTAAATTTCTTTTGTGTGAGGTGGCAGGTTCACGGGTGGAGTAGTGGCCACAAACAAGATTTGGGTTTTCGGTTTGTTGCATGTCGACGTTCGACCAGGTGACAAGGCATATGTCAAATGTCCGGTTCCTGAAAGGCACATTACTGGCTTGTGGCGAAGAAGCAGCTACCCATTCTTAGATATATGGCTGATGTATTAACCATGTAGACAGTATGGGTTAAGCTCAATGTAGTGCAGCAACTACATGTGAGAAAAGTAGTTTTGTCTCTAGTGCAAATGATAAAGAAGTTTTATCCCATATTGTCCACTCCTAAAACTTTTGTGGTCCTCATATGTAGGATCACATGGGGCACTACTGTCCAAGGGGTCCTAGGAAGGAGGTTTGCTCACCTCCTTTGTGGGTGGGGTTACCACATCACAACACACGCACACGTGTGCGCCACGCCACGCCTCGCCGGGTCGAGTACGGGCTCGGACTTGTGGATTGTGGAG
Organism: Alisma plantago-aquatica; assembly: GCA_963693085.1. Classification (NCBI taxonomy): domain Eukaryota; kingdom Viridiplantae; phylum Streptophyta; class Magnoliopsida; order Alismatales; family Alismataceae; genus Alisma; species Alisma plantago-aquatica. Next base: position 121,097,940 of record OY856411.1, read on the forward strand.
AATGTCTTTTGTCTTCTTTTTACACTATGATACAACTAAGTAATTAATTACTCGTGTAATTAATTATTTTTTTCCTATTCGGATTTATTAATCCTAACTGGAAAATATTTCTCTTTTGCGGATTTTTCCGTAATATGTACAAAGAGCGACCGAGTGTTTGCGTCTTACTGGGAATATGAATTAGGAACGTGCGTGGCTATATTTACGCCTCCAGTCTTTAGGGTTAAACACACAGTTTACGAACATCAACCGTCGTTTCACGTGTGTTTTGAGAGCCCTAATCTAGAGAGTGATTACCTTCGTTCTTGAGCCATTTCGTGGAGTTCTTCTCCTGTGTGAAGCGCGGCTTCCTTTTTCTCGTCACCGAGACACAACTGTCAGGCGGAGGTTCCTGCGGTTGCTGTGCTGCCCCAGTGGTGGTGCAACGAGACGACGTCAAGCGCTAGCGAGACGTGTCTATTCCAGGTTCGTACTAGATCGAGTCTGGGAGAACGGTGCCTAAATGTGAGGATTGTCGCACTAATTTCTTGAAGTATCACATTCTTTTCTCAACAAACGTTCGTTTCTCAACGAACGATCTGGTTTACGAATTCTGACTCCTTTTATTTCTATTCTTGTGCTCTGTTTGATCTTTGTTTCTTATTTAGATCTGCCTGAATTTTTTAATCAATTTGCACCTGTTGTTGTTGCATGTAACGACATTAATAATATTAACAACATTCTTAAAGAAATCAATTTTTCTGTCGTTAATTAACAATGGCCGGTCAGGGTGGTTCGGGAAATAAAATTGATACCAGCAGTATGCCTCAAAAATTTACTGTACCAACTTTGCCCGTTGCCAGAATCGGAAGTAAATTTGACTGAATATTGCGGATTTTGATCAGTACATAGAAGAGACTGAACCTAAATCTGATGATATGATTCTTGATAATGCAAATATAATTTCTAATTGGAAGAAGGGTGACAAAACGTGCCACGGTTTGATTTTGTTTGGTTTAAATAACAAACTGTATGATTCTTACTCAAAGCCACCTGTCACTACATCTAAGATTTTGTGGGAATCGTTAATTAAGAATTTTAGTACTAAAAATCAAGGTGTTGAAAAATACTGTATGTCTAAATTTCTTAAGTTTCAGATGGTAGAGGGTAAGTCTGTTTGTGATCAAACACATGATCTACAACTCCTAGTTCATGAACTCTCAGATGCCAAGATGGTATTGCCTGAGAAATTCGTTGTTATGTCTATCATAGAAAAGTTCCCTAAGTCTTGGGAATCATTTGGTATCTCTCTGAAGCACCGCAAAGGGACACATACAATGGAAGAACTAATGATGGATATTAATATATAAGAAGAACACTTAAAGGAGAAAATGGTCAAGGTGCTTACTGATACAAATCCTACTGTTAAGTTTACTTCTGCTAAAACCACCAAAGATAAGAAATCTAAGAATGCACATAAACCTATGGCAAAGATCCAGAAGAAATCGAAGAACAAACTTTGTTGGACTTGTGGACAGGTTGGCCACTGGTACAAGGATTGTTCTTCTAAGAAGGCAAATAAAGCTACCGCATCTGCAACTAAGGAGGTTGTGGTCAACATGATGACAACATCTTTGAACATCAATGATGGGTACGCGTCTATTAAACCTGAAATCCTTTCTATTTTTGAACCACTTTATTAGATAATTAACACTGGGGCTAATGTACATGTGTGTGCTGATAAGTCCCTATTTGTATCTTACTAGACCTCTCGAGGTCGGTCTGTGACTTTGGGCGATTCCATCTCTATAGAAGTCAAAGGCGAAGAACGGGTGGACTTGAAGTTCCCTTCGGGGAAGGTATGGACTCTTAACAGGGTCAGACATGTTCCAACCATTTGACGCAATATCCTTAGTGACGTAATTTTAGTTAGGGAAGGTTATAGAGTAGACTGCAAATATAATAAGGCAATTATTACATGCCTTCATGATTCTTTATTTTTTGGCAAGGGGTACTTATGTTATGTGGAGAACTTATTTAAGATTCATGTTGAACTTATTTCAAATTCCTTTTTAAATTTGAATGATTATAGTTATGTTTGCATGAATCTTGTTTCATCCGATGTTTGGCATATGTTTGGGACATGTTAATGTTGCCTCAACGAAGCGTATGATGAATCCAAATTTAATCTCTAAATATGAAATTAGCAATTATAAATGTCAAATCTGTGAGCAAGCTAAACTACCTAGGAACCCTTTTCATTTTGTAAATAAGAATTTGAAAATTTAGGATTTAGTTCATACATATATCTGTGAATTTAGTGGTGTTGCTACGAGGGATCAAAAGCGTTATTTTATAACTTTTATTGACGATGTGAGTAGATACTATTATGTCTTTTTACTTAGAAGTAAAGATGAGGCATTGGATAAATTTAAAATTTATAAGAAAGAAGCTAAAACTCAAACCAGTAAAGTACTTAAGCGATTAAGGTCTGATAGGGGAGAAGAGTATACCTCAAACTTGTTTTTGGAATTTTGTCAATTACATGGTATAATTCATGAGGTCACTGCTCCTTATTCACCATAATCAAATGGGATAGCTGAACGTAAAAACCGAACCGTAATAGATATGGTAAATACCTTACTCCAAACATCTGGACTACCCAACTTTATGTGGGGGGGAGCTTTGAATACGACTTGTCATATTCTGAATATAGTTCCCCACAAGCATTCAGAGAGTAGTCTGTTTGAGTTGTGGAGGGGAAGGAAACTGAGTCTTAAATATCTTTGAGTGTGGGGGTGCCTTGCTAAGGTACATGTCCCTGAACACAAAAGGAAGAAATTGGGACCAAAAACAGTTGATGCCATATTCTTGGGGTATGTAGAGACAAGTTGTGCTTATAGATTCTTGATTGTAAAATTAGATATCTCTGGCATTGAGGTCAATACAATTGTGGAATTACATGATGCAACATTCTTTGAGGATGTATTTCCTATGAAAACTGGTGTGCCCAATGAAGTATCTCAAGAAGATTCATTTACCATAGGTTCCATTCCCGAGCACGTGGAAAGGTTGACAAATGTGGGGGGGCGACTCAGAACAAACTATTTTTGAATCTGATGATTCTGAAGAAATAGTTGAACCAAGGAGAAGTAAACGGCCTAGGACATCCAAGGACTTTGGAAGTGAGTTTCTCACTTACAATGTTGAGGATGATAATGTCACTTTCAAACAAGCTATGGAGTCTCTAGAAGCTATGTTTTGGAAAGAAGTCGTTAATGATGTAATCCTATCAATTCTCTCAAATGGAACTTGAGAATTGGTAGATTTGCCTCCTAGTTGTTCTGTAGTTGGTTGCAAATGGATCTTTGAGAAGAAACTTAATGCATACGGGACAATCAATAAGTATAAGGCTAGGTGAGTTGCTAAGGGTTACACACAAATGGGAAGGAATAGATTATTTTGATACCTATTCACTTATTTTTTGTATGACCACAATCTGAGTGCTTATAGCATTGGCTTTCATTTATAATCTCTATATCCATCAGATGGATGTGAAGACCACATTTTTACACGGTGATCTTTAGGAAGAGATATATATGGAACAACTTGAGGGATCTGTGGCTCGTGGGAATGAGTCCAAAGTATGTAAACTTGTTAAGTCATTATATGGCTTGACACAAGCCCCTAAGCAATGGCATGAGAAGTTTGATTCTGTGATATCATCGTTTGGCTTTGTTTCTAATGAATTTGATAAGTGTCTCTACTGCAAAATTGTCAATGATGGATTCATTTTGTTATGCTTATAGGTCGATGATATCATGCATTTTGGTTCTGATATGAAAGTAGTAAATGAGACAAAGTCACTCTTGTGTAGCAAGTTTGAGATGAAAGATATGGGTGTCGCTGATGTGATTTTAGGGCTTAAAATCATTAGGTCTACTGATGGTATAACTCTCTCACAGTTTCACTATGTTGAGAACATACTTGAGAGGTTTGAGTATACATCAGGTAAACCTATTAAGACTCCATATGATTCATCTCAGCCCTTGTTCAAGAATGAGATTGGTATTCCAGTGTCTCAGTTACGATACTCTCAGATTATCCAAAGTTTGATGTATCTTATGAACTGTACACATCCAGACATTGCGTTTTCCGTGAACAAGTTAAGTAGATACACCAGTTGTCCCGACAAGACCCATTGGGAAGCTCTTGACAGAGTTCTGAGGTATATCAACGGAACCTGTTCCCTTGGGATGCATTATGGTAAACATCCTTCTGTAGTCGAAGGATATAGTGATGCAAGCTGAATTTCCGTGAATTCTAAGAGTAATGGTGTCTCAAGATATGTGTTCCTATTGGGAGGTGGAGTTGTTTCCTGGAGGTCTAAGAAAAAGACCATATTGTCTCGATCCACTTTTGAAGAAGAGTTGTGTGCTTTACATGAAACTGGATTGGAAGCTGAATGGCCACATGGACTTGTGTCCAATTACCTATGGTAATGAAGCCACTTCCTGCAATTTCAGTTCACTGTGATAGCACTACAACTATTACTAAGATAACGAGTTCCAAGTACAATCAAAAACAGCGTAGACACATCCAAGTCAGATTGAAATCTGTAAGGGAGTTAGTGTCAAATGGAGTCATGAATGTAGATGACGTCGATACCAAAGACAATACAGTTGATCCTTTCATTAAAGGTTTTACCTTGGCTTTAGTGGAAAAATCTAGGTTGGGGATGGGATTGAAACCCCTATAGATTTGCAGGCAGTAGCAACCCAACCCAAAAGAGTGGAGATTCCAGAAATTGGGTTCAATGTGGTAATAATAAGTTGTCGGGTGAATCAGATGACACTATGTATTCTTATTTGATGCTTCTAGTATCTGTGTGTCTATCTCCTGGAACGTGTTAGTGTCATGACTGCAAGTTAGTAAGAGAGTAGTCTCTGAATGGTGTCAAGTCCTAGGATAGGATGTTAGCAGTACATCCTTGGAGACTCTAGCTAAGTGATTGATGTTGTATAGGCCGCAACAGGAGAATTGGGTTGTTCTCTGTTATCAATCATGATAATGAATTTTGTATGCATGGCCTTAATGCATTATGTTTTTTTCTACCATGTCATTATTGTGTTGTTACCAACCTATACTCTTGTACCCAAGGCTCAGGTTTAAGACTTTTGTTCACCTAGTTTCTACGAGGGTCACCGTTGGATAACTCCGGTAGATTTAAATCGAAAGGTATCTGTTTAAAGCACAATATGGAGGACTGAATGGTAGAACACACTACACATTCAACTTTATGGGGGATCGTTAGATATATGGTTGCTACAGAAACCATGTAGATAGCATGAGTTAAGCCCAATGTAGTACATCAAGTACATGTGAGAAAAGTAGTTTTGTCTCTAGTGCAAATGTCAAAAAAGTTTTATCCTGTATTGCTCACTCTTAAAACTTTTGTGGTCCTCATATATAGGATCACATGGTGCACTAGTGTCCAAGGGGTCCTAGAAGGGAGGTATTCTCACCTCCTTGGTGGGTGGGGTTACCATATCACAATGAACACACACACGTGCACGCGCGCCACGCCAAGCCTCGCCTGGCCTGGCTGGGCCGGGCCGTGCACGGGCTCGGGCTTGTGGATTGTAGATTGTAGATTGTGGAGAATGTCTTCCATCTGCCGTCTTCTTTTAGCACTAAGATACAACTAAGTAATTAATTACTCGTATAATTAATTATTTCTTTCCTATTCAGATTTATTAATCCTAACTGGAAAGTGTTCTTCTTTTGCGTATTTTTCCGTAATATGTACAAAGAGCGACTGAGTGTTTGCGTCTTACTGGGAATAGGAATTAGGGACGTGTGTGGCTATATATACGCCTCCGGTCTTTAGGGTTAAACACACAATTTACGAACTTCAGCCGCCGTTTCACGTGTGTTTTGAGAGTCCTAATCCAGAGAGCGACGACCTTCTTCCTTGAGCCGTTTCGTGGAGTTATTCTCCGGTGCAAAGCGCGGCTTCCTTCTTCCCGTAACCGAGACACAACTGTCAGGCGGAGGTTCCTGCGGTTGATGTGGTGTCCTGGTGGTGGTGCTATGAGACGACGTCAAGCACTAGTGAGACACGTCTGTTTCAGGTTCGTGTCGAATCGAGTCTTGGAGAACGGTGTCTATCCGCGAGGATTGTCGGGCACTTATTTTTTTAAATATCACGTTAGTTTCTCAACGAACGATCTGGTTTGTGAATTCTAACTTTTATTTCTGTTCTCCTGCTCTGTTTGATCTTCGTTTCTTATTTGGATCTGTCTGAATTTGTTAATAAATTTGTACATGCTACTGTTGCATGTAAGGACATTAATAATATTAACAACACCCATCAACATCAATTAGGCGCAGCGTCGCGCCAAAGATAAAGACAAACGAGAAGAACGACTTATCAGTTATGTCACTTCGTCGTCCATGCACAGTGGGTATATTTATACTGCCACTTGTCATGCCTCAACTACGAGGCAGTTTTATCTAGCTGTTACTTGTTGAGGCTTGGGTCATTATCTGGACCAATACATCGTATCTTTAGAAGAAATAGGCCATGGGAAATCGTGTCCCCATTGCTGATTTGCCTTGTGTCTATGGCGTTCAACAGCTGGTTTTTGACGTCGAGGCGGATGCAATGGGAACGGAGACGAAGTGTTGTTTGTCGCAATCTAGTTAGGTTGAAACCACAGGTGAGGAGGAGTCCCCAAGCAAGCGTGCTTCAGTCTCTATCTGCTATCCACAAATCAAACGCATGAGTTATGGTGTGGTTCATTCAGATTCTTGCATCCCAAAGAAACAACAATAACCGATGCCCCATGTTACAGCTGCTGATCAAATGTACATGGCATGCAGGATTCAATAATTCAAGTGATTGATTGCTATTACTAATCAACTGACGTCGGCCAACTTCTTGTGTCTGTCGTGGTTTCCCCTTCGTAACTTTGCTGTTAAACCTATACAGGGTAGTCCAAATTATTACTTTATTTAATGTTGAGGCAGGAATTGAAGGATATGGTCATTATAACCACACCATGTCTCATAACGATTAATAGAGATGCTAAGGGTGAAATAAAATGTTCTTTATTCACCATTGTGTGTAATCCATCCATAATTATAATTGTTCCATCAAAGTACTCAGACGTGACCATAACGAACACCTTCCCGTTCCCTTCCCGTGTGAGTGAGCAATGCTCACCATATGTATTTGTCCTCCCTGCCATCACGCAAACGCATGGAGAAGAGAGCGGTGGTTACATGTCGCCCTAATCCATCTCATCTCCCATCTTTATCTTTTTATCTTGAGAGTTTCTCGGTATCAGCAAGTTCAGTGTGAACCATTTTGGGTGAAGTTCTTCCCCTTCTAGGAGATCTATGTTTCTTCGAGTGAATGTGTATGTGTACTCTAATTTCTTTTTGAATTTAACGCAAGGGTTTGTGTATTCATCTCGACCCCGAGCAAAAAAAAGAGTCGGATACAGTATTGGGCTAATCCCATTCGAAGGTAGACGAAAGCCTCGATCGAATCGCTACTAAAAGAAAGTATACCTCCGCCAAAAAATGGAAGAAACATGTAAAGGGGTCACCCTCCTCAAAGTTATGTTAACGCAAACGTCAATCCGATTGGTTCAATACTTTGTATCTCCTTGTGGTTGTCCGCCTGTTGCGGTACCGCTCGCATTGCTCTATTGTGGTCAGTGGCGGATCCAGAAATCTACCATAGGGGGGGCTGAATTACTATGACTAGTGACGATTAGGAAAATAATACTGATTTAGAATAAAAAATAAGAAAACACACCTAATTAGTGTCTCATTTTCTCCAACATATAAAATAAGTTATTTGTAAAAAAAATCTAACATAAATGAAATGATAAATTCACTATTCATAACTTCAAAAAAAATTCACTATTCAAAATACTGAATTTATTTATATATTTAAGGTCATAACAAACACATTATTTGATATGTCTTTTAGATTAAACAACTAGAAGATCGACAGTATAATCATAATTCATGATCACTTGATCAGTACAATGTGCATACAATTAACAATGTGTAAGAAAAATAATAGTTATATTAAAAATGGGAACAAAATCATCTTTTAAGTGGAGAATAAGTATTAAAATATAATATGACATCATTTAGTGGATGTTGTCATACTGGAAGAATAAAAAAAATTGTAGCAGTCGAATCTTATACTATAAATGATATAAGTATAATGTACTTGGTATATTATAAGATCTTGACACAATGATCAGTTGAAGGAAACTTCAGAAAAAAAGAAAAAAAATATTTAATGTGGTTGTATGAACAACATATGATGGAGAAGCACATTCGGAAATAAAAAGTGAAAGAGAATGAAGAAGAAAGATCCGTGCATCTTTTTTATTTAAAAGTTGAAGAAGAGAGGATATGAAATAAAAAATTATATATTTTTTTATTGACTTTCATTTTACATATCATCCTTATTTTTCTCTCTCGATTTGATTAAAATTATATTTACTTGATGTATTTTCTCACATTTTCTTCTCCTTCTTACCCCATGTTTTATATTTTTCTACTTTTTTTACATTATGCCAATTTAATCATCTTATTTTCTTTTATAGATATAAATATTGTCATTATCTTCTCAAGTTTTTATAAATTTGTAATAATTGTTACTTGTCTTTAAACTTATAATGTCTAAATATTATGTAACTAAAAATGTTTGTGAAATACCATGTAACAATAAATATTATTTGGATTTATTTTTATATAGTAATATAGATCTTTTCTTAATTTGAGAGTGGTTGACTAATAAAAATTTCAAAGAAAAATATATAAATAGAAGCTGATAGTTGTGCATGTATGGTTATCATTTTTTCCAATGGTGTATAATTATAATTGAGTGAACTTACTCAATTTATAGCTAATAATATATGTTAATTAATAAGTCAACTATATTACATCAAATTTCAGTTAATAGGTCAACATGATGAATGATATATTTTTATAAACTTCATTTTGTATAATTATTTTTATCTTTTATGGGTACATACCCCTAGTCTTATTGGGAGACGATTTGTTTAACTCTTAACACAATTAATATGAAACTATTAAATAAATTTTAGTAGGATAAAAATGAAATATATGATTTTTTAAGCTCATAATTGATGGCATGCATATTAGGACGGTAAATTAAACCACAAATATAATAAGTTTAACTATTAAGAAGTTCATACAAAGAAGAATGATATAATTGATTGAAATTTATAAGATTAAAAGTCGCATTTTGTATGATGTACTAATTTTTTTTTACAAAATACAAATATGTACATGGTATCATAATAATAATAAAAATATTTTTTGGAGGGGGTGCTTCAGCCCCGGCAGGTCCCCCTCTGGTTACGCCCCTGATTGTGGTCTGTGGTAGGCCCATTTATGTACACTAATTCGGGATCAAGTATTATCATTGTAGGATTTTCAAGCGCTTTAGTCTATCGATGTTGCTTACAGTTCTTTCAGATGACATGTTGATGATGTTCACGTAGTTGTGTATGGAAAGAGCATCCTCATCTACAATCCTAGCTAATGATATATCTTCCTCAGAAAAGTTGTTTGAAATCAATTCACGCTCTCATTGAATCCTATGCAAATTGGAAGCACTAATGTAGAGGGTTTTCAAAAGAGACGACTTAAGAAGATCTTAGCCCAATTTGAATAAAAGATTTTTTAATATGGATATATTTTGTAATCAAATGAATTTCATATCTTTTGTAGACGTGGTATGTGTTACTAATAAATCGACATCTCCCTCAAAAAAGTAATCATATGGGAGGCTAACAATAGTTGTCGTATACAAGCTTCCATGTATATCTACTTATTATATCATGTTCATGTCAATTTAACCAGGGCCACATCCAGCAGACAAAAACATCCTCTCTAAAAAGAGAAGGAACTTATTGCATACAAGATATATTAAAAAATAATTAATATTAAAAGAATAAGAACATGATCTTTATCATCTCTGTTTGTGAAGTTATACAAATTTTGAAGTGGAAGAAGAGGTAAAAAAATCATATATCATGTGTCATATGGACAAGAAAGAAAAGACAATTCAGGTAAAGCGATACAACCAAATTCACATAGGTTGCCAAGGGAAATATCTATATGTTTCACATGATGTAAAGAAAAGGAAATTTAAGATAGGGATGATGATTGATAAATTGATTGATACAAATTAGAGGATTTACAAGGTGAAGTGAAAGATACAAAGAAAATAAAAAAGAGGCAAGTTTATGGATAGATGAGGGCATAAAGTGAAGAACAAAAGTGTGACATCTTAACAGTGGGTGATCTTAGGAGTTAAAGTTGAAAATGAAGCATATTGTATCCATGTTCGATATAGGATGAAGCCATCTTAACTCAATACCTAAGTAATAAAATGCCACTTGAATATATTTTACAAGACACAATTGACCTTTGTGTGACATAAACTAGTTTCCCTGGTTAGTATGTGATGAATTCTTATCAATCTTATTTGAGTTTCATTTTTTAGAGTAGATTCATTCATTTTATATGCTTATTTTTTAATTTTATATAGATTAGCTTAGTTTTCTTTTGTTCCAATTTTTAGGGTTTTGATGGTGAATTCTCACTCTTAAGGCATGGACAAATGTCAAAACCCATTCAAGGTCATCTGCATGATGTATTAGGTCCAATTCCCCATCTCTAGCCATTGGAAAGGATCCTCAACCAATTAGTTGAAAGTCATGGTCGGGCGACTACATTGACCAGTCAGACAATTGGTCTAAGATAGAAGTAGGGAAACTCATGCACTAAATGAGTTTAGAGACTGGCTATTGATAGAAAATTCATAGAGAGGATTAGCAACCCTAACATCAACTAAGACGGCCGACTAGCTTATGAGTTGCTCAATTGCCCAGTGGGACATTTTGCCAAGAAAAGACCAGTTTCTTGATTCACCTAGTTGGTCGATCAACATGGGTTTCTTAAGAGGCACTTAGCAGCAAGCAAGGCACTTGATCTCCTCCTCTAGTCAGCCAATGGGGATTCTCCTCATGTGGACCATAGACAAGAAATGCAAACGTGCTACCTGACCACTCGCACCAGTCGATGGATTGGAGGTCAGGCCAACCAAGGACTAAGTTCTAGCCACTCGACATGTGTGATACTACGAGACACAAAAGGAGCACCACTACGTTATTGAGTGAAGGATTTTGTGGGCCTGGTGACACTCTTACAAACAAAATTAGACTTAATGAACAAGTTCTTGAATCCCTAGAACCAGATCATGAATTTCCAAGAAGAAGAATAGAACAAAAGTGAAGAATGACACAATCCTACTAGAGTCTTACCTGACTTGGTGCTACTGAATGTGTTCACCTGCTTGGAAACTATCATAGTTACATATGTCTACATCTACTATGACATGGATTATTTGCACCCTTTTGTTCTTGTGTTGTTCTTTCCCTATGAATGACTAGTGTTCCTCATTGGGACATGAGGATTAGCACCGACAACCTTACTATACACCACGCATTGTTAACTTCTATTTTTTATACATACAATCATTTTTATTCATTTCTTGTGAGCTTTGTGGATTGATCAGCTTTTTTCATGTACATTATAATCCTAGATGTAGATATCACAAAAACTAGGATTTGAATTTTGAATGACCGTGTTGAACCCCAAATGTGATCACATAAGGATGTTCACTGCAGCAATGGGTTAATGATATGTGTACAAAGACCTTGTGCATATGGTGAAACATATTCTTGTGAGTCCTTGCTTCGAAGGGACACATAATTCATTAGCCCTAATCTAAAAACCAGGATTTGTGTTTTTTTAATATTGATTTAATCATTTCATTTACTCCTTTTTTATTACCCTAAAATTTTACTAATACAACCCAATCAACCAATTGTACTGAATATTGATCTCAATTAAGTTAGATGTGTTTTATCTTGCTTATGGTAAATTATTCATAGATTAGGTAAAAAACTAGAGACCTATCCCTAGTTGAATTTTGTATGAATTTCAATATCCACATAAAATTTGGGTACGGTTATAATTTTTTAATCCGACCAATGAGATTATTTAGGGTTGTCTTTCTCCAATTTTTACTAATTCTTATCTACTTGAATTCTATATATGTATCCTTCTACCAGTTGTGACTTCTTGTTTTAGGTACAAATATAGTGTATGCGACACTCTCACTAGTACAGAACCGACTATTAGTGTCAGTTATTTAAGGTCTTTGATGTCAGTTTCAAAGCGACACCCAAGTGGGCACCACTAAAAGTCAAAACCTTCAGTGTCGGTTTTAACACCGATGTCATAACCCTTCCCACCACCAAAAACGCGTCAGCAAGGGAACTATAGGTTTCGGTTATTTAATAAAACTGACACTATATCCAGGTCAAAGACGTCAATGTTTCACAAAAACTGACGTCATAACCCTTCCCACCACCAATAAAATGTGCCAGCAAGGACACCATCGGTGTCGGTTTATATATAACCGACACTACCTAGCCACATAGACGTCAGTTTTTTGCTCATAACTGACACTAGATATCTTTGTTATCGGTTATATACTAATAACCAATGCCTATGCTCTGATTTTTTTTCTTATCAGTTTGTGGGCCTGCTGTATGGATGGTCAGCAGGATGCAGAACCGGCATTTCAGTTCTGAACTGCAGGTTTACAACATCCATTGATATCAGCCAACCACACGCCACAAACCTACAAAATTAACAATATGGACAACAATTTATGATCACACACATGTATAAAAACATTTAATTCATATTATTTTTCATCACACACATGTAGAAACCAGTAGTTTCATTTCAAATTTCCTCCATTTTCACACACATTTAGCAACCTGCAGTACCATTCATTTCATCTCTTTTCACATTCAGAAATATTCATGTATTGATCATCTTCACATTCACACATATGACAATTCAGAAAAATTCCTTCACATTCACACACAAGAAATTATAAGAACAAAGTTTAGAAATATCATTCTTTATTCATCATCGCCATTATCGCCATCATCATTTTACCCATTCTCTCTTACATCATCTAATTCTTCCCTCGTATAGGGAGTATGTACATCTAATAACTTTCCACCTATAATCAAGTCAATTTTAAACACATGCAAGGAGAATGAAGTATATATATAATTAATAATATATAATAATATTGATATATTTCATATTATCTAATGGGACTATATATTCCTTATATATGGTATCGATTTCCATTGTGGCATGTTTGAAGATTAGGTACATAAATCGCATCACATAGTATGCACATGCCCAACTGTTGTATTGTGTAGCACACTACAAATTGAAGCATACAAAATATTCAAAAATACAAATAAGTATAGTTCACATAAATAATATATACACTGGAGTCGGGAAATTACTTTCACATTCTCCCAAATTAGTGACTGATTCTTTTTCTTGGGAACCTTTCCTCCAGCTCTTTTGATCTCATGTAAAGCCCTACATATTAATGTAACACATTAAATTGCATAATTAAATAGTAATGTAATAAGAGATGTTAACAGATATAAAAATATGAAATATTTCTCACGGGCATAATGGCCTTTTCATTGTGTGTCTATATAATGTATTCAATTAATTCCCCGCAGGATCTAGATAATAGACAATGAACATCTTTGGGACAATAACTAGTAACTCCCAATGCCTACCACCACAGATAAGAAAGTTAAAAATTAATAACTCAAAATCGACAATAAAAATGTAATTTTCTTAAGTCCAAATTATAAGCAAAGTAAACTTACTCGACGTTGAATGAAGCTATTATCATCATCTTTTTTATCAGAATATTTAAAAGCATCATAACAATATGAAGTAGCTGAAGAAGGGTCTTTATCTACAAGACCAATCAAAGATGGAACCAAAAATCCCACATGGGAAAATAAAAAATGTGTACATATCGTGTGTAAGTGGCTACAAAACATGTATTACGTATGCATTAATATATAAGAAACCAGATCACCGTATATAAAATAAGGTATATGGATGTATAAACAAGATCTCACCATATCCATAGCTCTATCATAGATGTATTCAGCCAATCATAACAAAACAACTCCAAAATATCTTGTATAAATTGCTTGTTATCGTATGATTGACCTGCAACATCCTCCAGAATAGAAACATTTATAGGGCAATTTGGATCATGTTTGCCTATCCATACTTTCATAGCCCTACAATTAGGACATGACAAGGCGTGTAGATTCCTTGGAAGCCAACTTGGTACTTCAGGAGGTGGAGGTGGAGGCCGAGATGTAGCGGGTGTCTTCCTTTTGACCTGTATATATATAATTTCTGATCAATTGACTCATATATACACACTAACAAATTAAAGTAATGTAAATTTACCATACAATATTAGTATAGACGACATCCGCTTTGCGCCACATTATCACTCCGCCTTCTGCCTCACCAAGCGTTTCAGAATATGGGTGGGCATATGGCAATGGAAGATCCCTCCAATTGGGGAGTACATGTATCAGGCTCACACAAACCGTACCAGCTGGTACTGGAGTCCCATGAAACATGTCCCCTGGAAGGGTTGGGTAACCATGTGCCTCTACAATGATATATTCTTGACTTTTTAGACGGTATGGCTTCAACCCCTACAAATTTACATAAAGAATGTTATATACATATATACATAAACATATCGTCTTGAAAATACTAGATATTCTCTCATAAAAATACTTACAACGGACGTGCTAGGTGAGTCTATAGGATTGCTCACAACCTCTACAGTAGGACAGGAGCGGCACGCCACAGGTATTGTCTGAGTGGCAGCCTGCGATGCCTGCCATTTCACCATTACTTCTTATATTTTCTTATTAAGTAACTCATCTACCTATACATCGACAAAAGAAACACTAGCTTTTGATTATTGAATTACCTTTTGTAATAACATTTTGAAAAAATAATAGGTTACCTCAACATTTAATAATACCGCTTTTGAGACAGGTTTGTGATGTGATGGCCCAAAGAACACTTTTATGCCCACACCAATGCCTGCACCCCTAACACATCCAGGATGCTCTGGGTTACCAAGAGTAACTGTCAATTCATCTCTTGTGCCCTCAGGGATGAACTTGCCTTCCTTTTTCTTCTCGTGAAGCTCCTGCTAATCGCCATCAATAGAAATTGGTAAGTATATATAATAATAATCAATATCAATTGCTCTAAGAGTTGATTTTACCATTTTTGTAGCCGCCTCAGCAGTTGCGGGCTTGGTTATATCTCCTTTCTTGTTTTTCCTCCCAACTATCCACATAGCATGGCGAGGCAAAGGTGTGGGTCCAATAGTAGAGGCCACTACAGTCTCTTGAGTAGCAACAAACTGAGTAGTAGACTCAGCCTGTAGTCTTTGGCAAATGATTGCATAGCCTTTTGGACCCATCGTGTGGTCATGAAAATTTAGTGCACGCCTTGCTCTTTGAGCATAGCTGATAGCTTTGTTAGTAAGCACATTGATTTGGTTAGTAACACTAAAAATTAATCTTGAATAGGTGAATATATAAGAACGTATATTATTTAAATTGAGGGTGGCGCTTAATACCTTGAATTCATAAGTTTTTCTTTTGGTAACAAGCTCCTCCCATTCATTGGGGTCCAAGTAGTTCCATTGCTCAGTGGCTTTCTTCTTCCTCTTCTCAACATCTCGTATGTAATCTCAGGTGAGATTTGTCCAATAGATCCTTAGGACCCTCCCATAGTGTTGCATCACACATTTACGATGTAACTTTTCATCCATTTCAAAAATGCTATACAAAATAGAATTGCTATTAAGTAGTATCCAAAAAATTGGTAATCTACAAAATAGAATTGTAAATAATAATAACTCACGCATAGTTCCTTCCATACTAAGTCTTTCTTCCCCTTAGGAACTTTATGCCATGATTCTAAATTAGGACTATAATGGGTACAAGTAAGAAACCCAAGATATGAAATAAATGAGTTGCGGTTCACTCCAATTGAATTTCCTGCATGATCAAAATCCAAAGCCAGTTTGGGTTCATTGCCCCATTGTTGTAGTAACTAGTTCATCATTGTGATTCCCCTCACTTTTTCAATTTTTTTTGCTGCTCATCAAGTACCCCAAGTTCTTCAGGGGGTACATCATCAACCAAAATTTGACAAAATAAATACACTTACATGATATAACTATAAATGGACATATAGATAGAAATATAGGATATATTTTTAAAACTTACATTGTGAGGTGGCACATTGATATCCTCACCCTCATGGTAATCATCATCATGATCATCATGCTCATGTTCATCAATCTAAAAATTGACATTCACATTGTAAAGTTCACATTTAGAAAAATAAAACATATAAAAAATATAAACATGCATGCCTCTAATATTGCGATCCTTTATCAATTAACAATCCTTCATTGTGATCTCCACGCACATACATACAAGTCATCATTAGCTTCAATATTTGGTGGTGTTGGCAACCCAACTGAGAATGGACTGGAGTCATCATACTTATCATAGTACTCTTCTTCATCTATAGGATCTTCAATGAACTACCTTTTACCATGAAGAACAACCTACCATTTATCATTTGCAAGATCATCGATATAAATACTTGTTTCCGCTATGATGCCAATATGAATGGTTCACCCTTCTCGCCAATCTTTTCAAAGTTCACTAATGTGAAAACTCAATTCATCCACTCTAACTCCTTTGGTGTTATCAACCCAATTACATTTAAAGAGCAGAATTCTGAAATCTATGTAGTCAAACACCCATATGTCTTCAATGACACCGTAATATGACATTTTAGCTTCACGTGGACTCTTATCCTTTGCACTTGTAAAAAACAATGAAGACGCTTGAAGGGTGACCCCACTGTTTTGGATGACACTCTTATCATCTTCACGCTTTGTGTAATATGATAATCTGTTTATGTCAGACCCTTCATAAGACATAGCATTCAATTTTGGTTTAAAGGAGAGACATTTGATAGTTTTAGTAATATTATTTGGTGTTTGAGATAGTTGACGTAAGACTTTATCTTCAAACCACTTAATAAATGTCTTGTTATGCTCTCTAGCAAGCCACATTGAATTGACTTTAGGATATTATCTCTTGATCAAATTGGTATGTTCCTCGATATAAACACTCACTTCATCGATGTTGTGTAAAATATAAAGTTACATTGTTCCAACTGCTCACGGCTGATTACTTACATCCGTGATCCCAAAATTCCTTTGCCAAAATGCTCCTCAATATCTTGTCATTAACAGGAGCGTCATTATCACTCAGAAAGTCATTGCAAAAATCCATAACCTCTCTCACCACATAACCCTCAATAATACTCCCTTCAGGCCGATAACGGTTTGGAACATCACATTTAAAAATGCTCATGTATCGTTCAAAGGGATACATCCAATGCAAGAAAACTGGTCCCAATATTTTCACTTCCCTAGTCAAGTGGACGACAAGATGTACCATGATATCAAAAAAACGAAGGAGGAAAATACATCTCAAGCTGCATAGGGTAACAACCACTTCTCTTTGTAATTTATCGAGAGTATCAGGATCAATAACTTTGCTAAACAGACTGTTGAAAAAAAACAAAGTATGGTGATTGTAAACCTTACATGCTTCGGCAATATAGATCGAATTGCCAAAGGCAATATTTGTTGCATTAGAGTGTGACAATTATGAGATTTAAGACCTATCAACTTCAGATCTTTCATTGATACCAATCTAAGGATGTTGGATGAGTAACCCTATGGCACCTTAACATTTACCAAGCACTCACAAAAAGCTTTCTTCTCCTTTCTAGACAACGTGTAACAAGCGGGAGGTAAGTATGTTCTCCGATTGCTACTAACTACTTCTATTAATTCTGTCCTTATTCCCATTTCATGTAGGTCCATTCTATATTTTATCCCATCTTTAGTCTTACCTGGTATATTCAATAGAGTACCAATGACGCTATCACAGACATTTTTCTCAATGTGCATGACATCGATATAATGCCTGACCGCAAAGAACTCCAATAAGGAAGATCCCAAAATATTGACTTCTTGTTGAATAAAGATTTGTCACTCCGTGTGGCCATGGTACATTGTGACCTCTTACCAAATTCATTGGAAAATTCTTTTACTCTTTCATAAACAACCTCCCCTGGTATAGGTTTAGGTGCACTCCGTTCCTCATTCTGTCCATTGAATGCTTTGTGTAACCTACGATACAGATGGAATTTTGGAAGAAACTTTCGATGACCAAGATATACAGTCTTGCCGCCATGCTTTAGTCATATCGAATCAGTGTTCTCTTCACATATAGGACACGCTTTAGATCCTTTATCACTATATCCAAACAAATTCCCATATGCTAGAAAGTCATTAACAGTGCAAAACATCATAGCGTGCAAACGAAATGTCTCTCTTCGTGAAGCATCATAGGTCATCACACCTTCACCCCAGAGTTTCTTTAAGTCATCAATCAGAGGTTCAAGATAAATGTCAATATCATTTCCAGGTTGTTTAGGTCCCGATATCAACATCGACATTATAATGCACTTATTTTTCATACACAATCGGGGAGGAAGTTTGTATATAACAAGCATAAATGGCCAAGTGCTATGTTGGTTGCTCAATGTCCCATACGAATTCATCCCATCTATACAAAGGCCAAGTCTTAGATTCCTGACTTCTTCACTAAATTTAGGGTACAATAAATCAATGTTCTTCCATTGTGGGGAATCATATGTACGTCGTAGGATCTCATCATTATTTTTCTTAACATCTACATGCCACCTCAAATTCTTCGCATCTATCGGATTGGCAAACAAGCGTTGAAACTTTAATATTATAGGTAGATACCACATCACCTTGGTAGGAGAACCAGTTTTAGACTCCCCTGAAGTCATCAATTTATACCGTGACACACCACATTTTGGACAATATTTCAAATCCACATAGTCCTTTTGAAATAATACACAATCATTCAGGAATGTGTGTATCTTCTTGGCCTCCATTCCCATTGGGCACAACAATTTCTTTAACTGGTATGTTGAGATTGGCAGCTTGTTTCCTTCAAGAAGAATTTCTTTCAACAAAGACAATAATGATGTGAAGCTTTTGTCGCTCCATCTTTTGTTAGCTTTCAGCTTATACAATCTCAACACAACGCTAAGCTTCGTAAACTTAGTACAACCTATGTATAACGGTATCTCAGCATCATACACAATGTTTCTAAGCATGGGAGGTAGATCAAGGTTTTCTATCCTACTACTATCAAGCATCACATCAACGATGTCTACTGGAACTGGTTCGTTCACATCTACGTCATCAGAGACAATTTCTTCTTCTACAAAAGCACTACTATCGACATCCACTAATTTCAGGTTTGAAATCTCTCCATGCCAGTGCCATTCTGTATAGCCTTATCCAATCTTGTTGCACACGACATGACTTTTGATTTCGTCACCTGCTGACTTTCAAGTTGTTACCGGAATGCCTACATGGACAGTAGAACCTATCTCCAGGTTGTTTCCTATGTTCCTTGGCAAATCTAATAAACTGATCAAGACAAGAAATAAACTCTGGGGTGCATCGATTTGGAATGGACATGCATGATCTATCCATTCTATGATCAAAGAGAAAATAAGTATGTATTAGGGTTTAGGGTTAAAATATTTATTCTTATATATAATAAATGTGTACCACCTATCCCATTCTTGAACACCTAATCTCACTAGTACGTGTATAATGTGTATCAGGTTTTCAAGAAAATTTCGGCAGCATTTCCCTGCTGTTCTCCAAGTACATATGTACTTAGAGAACAAACGGAGAAATGCTACTGAAATTTTCTTGAAAACCCAATACACATTATACACTTACATCCTAAGTGGGATTAAGTGTTCAAGAATAGTCTCAAACCGGGGACTATCCAAGATTTACTCTTACTAAGTAAATCTTGGACGGGTTTCTAGGCCAAAAAAGACATGTATGTTGTCATTCTTATACCTACAATCCTAGTTTCATCATTCATATCCTATGTTTTGTGTAACATCATTTAATCATGCTTGTCAGTAAATACTAAATAGTAAATAAACCATGATTCCATATATCAAAGATTTGAATCAAAATGAAGACTAGTGGTAGAGTGAGAATATTATACCTCACTTGAAGGTTGAAGAAGAAATATATGCAAATCAATAGCAAGTCAACAACACCTGCAACAACACAAATGCACAATTCAATTATGTTATAATGTATTAATTTGGGATCAATCTTGAAGTTTTAACTAGAGCTTTGTATATCAACATACATACTAGGTCATATTTCATGTCAAGATTTAGGCATTTAATCACCTTAGGGCGCATACATGATTCACAAGGTATCTTTAACATGAATATTTCAAGGTTCAAAGCATAATACAATCAAATTTGGATGCTAGAATGGATAAGTTTGAATCTTATTTCAATATGCATCAAAATTTACTGAATTAGGTCAAGCAAGAGGATTAGACAAGTTAAAACAGTGCATTAATACTAATCAGTAGATAAATGAATAAAAACCAATAGATAATAATTACAAATCAGTAGATAAGTAAACACTAATCAGTAGATAAGTAATTTGAAAAATTAACAGATGATTAAATAATTTGAAAAAGTAGATGAATAAATAAAAGGCCTAAATTTAAATAATGTGATGAATCCAAAATCATTAGATGAACAAATCAGTAGATAAGTAAATACAAATCAGTAGATAAGTAAATAATTTGAAAACATAGATGAACAAATACAATGGCCTAAATTTAAATAATGTGATGAATCAAAAATCATTAGATGAACAAGTCAGTAGATAAGTAAATACAAATCAATAGATAAGTAAACACAAATCAGTAGATAAGTAAATACAAATCGATCAGTAGATAAGTAAATACAAATCACTAGATACATAAATACAAATCAATGGTATATATAATCAAATCAGTAGATAAGTAAATTCAAATCAGTAGATAAGTAAATACAAAGCAATAGATAAGTAAATACTAATCAGTTGATGGAAATCAGTAAAGTAAAAAACATTGTTACATGTATTACTTCTGGGAACCCAGATTGAAGCGGGCCTTGGGCCGCCTAGCAGTAGGGGAAGCAGAGGCTAGCTCCAACGACCTCAGGCTCAAGCTCTGATGGTGCAATAGCTCCTCAGGCAACCTTCACAGCTTTGACGTCCTCCACATTGGTGACGGCTGGAGGAAGAGGCCCGAATAACGGCTGCAGGAAGAGGACCAGCCCGAAGGCAGACCGGAGACGACGTCCAGCAGGTGGCAGAGGACGGCCAGCAGGCATCGGAGGGCAAGGACGGCCGACGGAGGAGCAGCAGGAGGTGGAATCACGGAGGACCGGCGAGGAAGAGGAGGACCGATAATGGAAATTAGCAGCAGTGACGGAGAAGAGAATCTCCAGACCTTAATGAAATCACGATGAAACAGAGAATGGGGAAGAGTCTGTTTCGTGGGTGCTATTAAGTTAACCATCATCATCGGTTGTTTCAAAAACTGACAGCTAAGATCCAACGTTTTCGGTCACAACTGACACCTATGTTCAATCATAGTCGTCGGTTTCAACTAATAAAATTGACGTCTATCTACATATGCCAACAAAAAAATACGACCATATCCGTCGGTTGCCATAAAAAAATGATGCCAATTGGGAAATTTGGGGGGCAAAAATTTTAGTGGGGACAACGCGGGAACACACATCGGAGTCAGTTATTGTAAGCAAACTGGTGACAAAAATGAGGCCGATTTCTATTTTGCAAAAAACCTTTATTCATCGGTTTTTTGGTAAACAACCGACACCGTATGTGAAATTTGATGGTAATTTTTTTTGCACTAGAAAAATTGGATTTGGCAGGCAATTTTAGGTGTCAATTTCTTATTGAGCAACTGATGCTAAATAAAAAGTGATACCCGTGTCTTGCCGGTCTTCACATATAGATGTCAGTTTGTGCTTTCAGCCGATTCTGTAGGGTTTGGACGTCAGTTTTTTAGATACAATCAACGCCTCTAAATGTGACGTTATAAGCCTTTTATGTATTAGTGTCTATAAGAATAGAGTTCACACCTCTAGATATCAACCAAGAAATAGAGAGGACTTTTCATTGACTAAAAATATTGAACATGTTCAGAATAGATGAGGCTGAAGTTCAACGTAGGGTTGAACTGGCAATGTCTTAATTGAGAATATGTAATTAGAGTAACTCAGACTAATATAGAAAACATGGAAGTAGCTTCCCAAGAGGCTATGAGTGCTAAAGAGATTAGTATCATTCCTACGATATATATGTTACTCATCTCATCACACCATCACCTTTTAGAACCCCCACTTTTGCAATTAGAGCACAAGTATCCACATCACAGAATGACAAAAAATTAGTTGATTGAAATATTTTACAGAGGGTTGTATGATCGATGTAACACTATTTTAGGGCCCAATCATGTCTTTTACATCTTAATCACGTATAAACATGCTAGGATGTAAGTTATTCCCCTAATATATGATTTCATATCAAATGCACTTATGGATGCTTTTTGTGTGTTTTCAGGAATTTACACATGCATTAGATGAAAAGGAGAGAGAAAGAGAGGATCTTTGAGTTTCAACATCCCGAGATAGGACCTAGATCATTTCCAAGCATCCCATGGATGGGAAAAAATGTCCAAGTCATGGAGCATCCGATTAAAGGACTTAGGAGCAAAAACATACGGTTGGGCCCTCAAAATGGGTTGTGGTACCTTGCCATGTTCGTGGACAAAATGATCAAATAACACAAAAAATACGAAGTTCAACATGCTACAACAATTCAGCCACCACATCCATGGCCATCAATATGACTGTGGCACGTCATGTCCTCCTTGCTCGTGGAAGCAGTTATGCCCATGGTGTGAAGCATCAGCACAAACCACCCCTAGAAGAAGGGTTGTGGCCATTACCTCCATCTCTCCCATGGAATCCACCATTCTCATGGTGAGAAGCATCAATAATGACCACCCCCAACAAAACATTTGTGGCCACTCCCTCCATCACTTATGTATCCCATGGAATGCCCATGTGACCACTCACCCACCAAGGTTGTGGCCACTGACCCCACATGGTCTCACTTTCATCTGAACCTTTAGCCACCTCCACCTCACCTGTACTACTCTACCATGACCAGTTTGACCTTTATCCACCACGACCTTAGTGGCCACCACATCCGTGGTGACTACCCAAATCCTACCAATTTTCCCACTACATTTATATAACTACCCCCACGTAACCTAGTGCTTCCCACCACCTATACATACCTAGATGGTGGTTTTAGTATGAGGTAACAACTCCCTAGCATTCATTTCTATGAACCTTAGCATTGAAGGAGCTCGCACCTACCCCCGTCGATCACCCCTTGACTTGGATTCATATGTCATTTCCCCAAACGGCCCACTCTTCCCATAACTTGTTTAAAACTTAATTGGATTTCTTAATAGTTCATGCTTGCTTAGTTGCTTAGTTTAATTACTTCTTAGTCTTTTTCCTTGTCCTTGCTACTTAATCCTTGCTAGGGTAGTTAGTGCAATTTTTGTGCTCGCTTCATCCCGATAGTGGTAGTTTATATTTCTTATTGCTTTAGTGTCTTAATTGGTATTCTAGTGTGGTCTTATGCTCTTGATTAAGTAGTTGCTTTCCTTATTAATTAGAAATGCTTGCTTAGGGTTAAATTAGGGTTTGCTTGTTTAGTTTCCTTGCTTTTCTTATTTCTTGAATAATTAGAGTAAACAAACCCCAAACCAACTTTAAACCCTAAACCCTAGTCTTTGCTTTAGGAACATAGTTTACTCTAACTAAGCTCTAGTGCTCCCTTTTTCCCTATGGACCGATCATTATCTTGCCTCTTGCCTATATATAACATAAGTACGATTAGTCTAAGTGAGTGTGTTAGACTAGGTCCTTTTAAATTTTAGAAGATCCTAGTGTGTGCACTAAAGGTGCCTCGAATCCAAATTTAATAGGTTATGAGTACGTCAAGTGAGAATGCACCAAGCTTTCTGGCATCGTTGTCAGGGAGTGAGGTGCTCGTCCTAGCTAGTTAGTGTAGCTTCACTTTTCCTACTACACTCATCATTGCTATTCTTTTTTTTATTTATTTTTCATATTTATCTTCTAACTTAAATCTTGTTTCTTGTTTGTGCCCTATACATGTGATAGTTGTGCATGCTTGGGTGATGCTCAACTTCTACTGACTCGGTTCCTTTTGATCGTATATAGGTAGAAGGAGACGTCAACACTGACATAGACAACATTACTAGACCGAGATGGATGATCACCACCATGAGGGAGGCAGAGAATATCCTTAATCACCATCCAACTTCCCCCTCCATGAGTACTTCACCCTAGGAAAGTACACATCTCCCATTGCCACCCGAGTTGACCAAATGTTGGGTCAACAATTTGGAATTCCACCAGACCTCCTTGGACTCCTTTCCATCTTCTATGGGTTGGAGAATGAGAACTCATATCACCAATTGACGCCTTCTTAGATATGTATCCCACCTTTTGCACCCCTACTACAACTGATATTTATATTAGGAGGACCTTGTTCCCCTTCTCGCTCAAGGAAAAGGCCCAGGAATGGTACATGTCAAAGTTGGAGTGGGTCACTTGGGTAGTTGTTAAGAATGAGTTCCTAAAGAAGATCTATCCTATTTCCAAGTTGACACAAATGAGGAGTTACATCACCTCTTTTAGTCAAAAGGAGAATGATCTGTTTCATGACACGTGGGAGAGGTTCCAAAAACTGCATGAAGATTACCTTGACCATGAGGTTCCCATATGGCAGCTTGTGAAATCCTTATACATCAGGCTCTGAAATGGGTTAGATAGTTTTTGACTCCTCTTGTAGTGGAACCTTCATTCCAAGCCACCAGAAGAGTCATTGTTGAAACCCCACCTTCCGGTAACCCCCAATTATGGGAGACCGAGAGGTCGAAGCCTCACCCATAAATTCCGGATCAAAGGTTCGACAAATAATCAAGAACAATTAATAAACTTTACCAACTAAACTGAAAACTGGTATAAAATAATACTTTGCTTACCTTTTAAAAATTGGGATTTTTAAACTTCTATCCATGAAGATACCAATCTAACTAATCCTCATGTGCACGTTAACTCTCATTTAATTCCTCATATGTCACTTTACTGTTTGTTCTTTTCATTTGTACCTAAAATGCCGACAAACAAAACGTCGGTCATCAAGAAGCTGGTATGTGGGGGAAACAATAATCATGCAACTATAATAACAATGTAATCATGCATTTAATCATTTAACAACCAAGATTACATTTTAAGCCATACAACTCAATCCATACATATCCCCAACTCTATGCTGTCCCTGCAGTGGACTTATATAATACCTCTATAAAGGTAGACTCGCATGGCACTACTCGAGGTAGCCCAATACCTAACTCAATGTGACTTGATGGTCCTACCTCAATGGGATCCATGTACTAAGTCATCCATAGACCTGATGGACCTACCCAATAGGTAGCCATGTACTAGGTCTTCCTCTGACCTGATGGACCTACCCATAGGCAGCCATGTACTAGGACAACTATAATGCCACAGAGAGAACCAGGATCTGAGCTTGTAGGCATATGTCCTTTGTGATAGTCATAGCCACATTATAGTTTGCATGAACTAAATTCATCCAACAGTTTATTTAAAGCAATCGGTAAAACATTCAGGAATTGTCGTGAAACTAGAACGGTTATTCATAAGCATAACCACATAGCTTTAATTGCAGTTTTCAAGACAAATTCAAATATGTAGAGAAACCCAATTAGTCAAGCAAGGTTGAATAGAAATCCTGAAATGAAAATACCAATTTCCTTTTATTAATAATTATCCAATTCCATTACCCTATTTAGAATTTCAATTCCAATTTTAGGGTTTCTATAAAAATTAGGGTTTTTCTTCAATCCTTAATCATCAAGGTTCCTAATTCCATCAAATTCACTTAAAAGCTTTATTTTAACATTCTCAGTAGTTTTAAGTTCATATCTTGGCAAGTTACTCCCTTAATCCGTAATAACTTAGCTTTTGTCTCCTTTTCCCTAAATTAGGGTTTTTATTATAAATTAGCCTTCTTTTAGGTATTACAATTCTAATTTAGGCATCTATACATTCAAAACGGATAATCAAACCTCTTTTATCATTAACAGTGTTACACTTATCAATTTGATCTATTAATTCACCAAATTACACTCTTAACCTTCAATTAGGGTTTCTCATAAACTTTTAATATACTTTACTAGAAATTTAGAGTACTTTTGCATAACAGAGTAGAATTAGGCTCTCAAATCATTTTTATCAGATTCCTTGCATTTTTCTACACCACTTTCATGTATAAAGTTTTGTCATACGAGATTCCTAGTTATTTCTATCATTTTTGCAAGAATAATCCTTTTTCTGGTTTATTTAGTAGAAAGATAACATTACCAAAATTTGTGGACCACTCGATCGGTGATCCAGTGATCCACTTCTTGGATCTGACGATCCTAGTCACGTGCCCTCTAGCAAGGCCACTCCTTCTCTGAAGCGTCAGATGCCACTGAGACCACCGTGGTCTCAGATCGGACGATCGACGGGTCGTCACCTTCCTTGGACTCAGCAGCCCGCGCGGTCAACTTGGAGGTTGACTTTGAGCTCTCAGCCACGAGCGAGCGTGCTATCAGGACAGGGAGCTACGTCTCCCTTCGAAAAACTTGGCCGTGGGTTCAATTGAAGGCTCAGAAGGCACACGACCCCTTACCACTCGCCGGACTTCCGACGAGGTTCTCGGCCGAAAATACCAATGAAGGTCAAGGTAGAAGAATCATTTGCGAGCACAGAACCACTCCTCTAGTACTTCTATAGAGTTTGGCAGAGCAAAAAGGGATGCTCGCCATCTCAATCATACCCTCCTATATATAGGGGTTGAGTGAGTCCCTGCCAGATTGGGAATTCTCCCAATCGGCGACCACTCCTACCCAAACCAGGGATGGTTCCCCTCACCTTCCTGTTCTGAGTTCAATGGACATCTCAGCAAGTCCGCCCACTCCCTGATTCAGGAGGAATATAAGAAGAAAAGTCTCTCTGTTAGAGACAGAAACCCAATCCGTCTGGGACATAGACGATGAGTGGCACCTATTGGATTAAGATCCAACGGCCCACCATCATCGCGTTCAACCAACTATTTCTCAAATTCCAAATTAAAGTCTATTTGAGGGAAAACTTGGAAAATTAATAACTCCCAAACGGTAACTTCTTTCTTACTAAAAATTTGAGGGAAACGCAATTATATTTTTACCTTCCATCCTACAAAATTTGAAGTTATTATCTCAAGTGTACGATCCCTTTTCTTGGTTTGCAAGTTATTATTCAATTACTCATATTTCCATGTCCTCTCTATTTCTTTTATCATTAATTTTTTATTCTGAGTTCCTTGAACCCCAAGGAATCCCTTAAACTCGACATCCTATTTTTGGGAATTATTTCTTAACCTTTTGCTTTATTTTCTTATGTACTCCTTATCCAATTGAATTTATTTTTCTTTTTCCTTCAATTGGGCTCAATGGCCAATAAGGCCCATTAAGAAAACATACAACACGAAATTCATTCAAATCAACCCATCAAATCAATCATGGATTTTTTTATTTATCTTTAAATAGAGATTTATAATCTCATTACATATCTTGGAAAAATGGGGTTATAACAGTCATGGCCCCTCTTCGAGCATCTAGTAGAAAATTCATTTCACATAGCTTCTAGTATGGGTGTGCCTTGTGACAGAAATTAGGGCCCTCCTCCTCCTCCTACTCCAATTAGGGAAGATCAAAATCCCCAAGTGATAAAGATTCTAGTTGACATGACGAATTTGATGAAGAATCAAGTTGGGAGCTCTATTAGCCAATGACTCCATTGGTGAAGACGTGAATGCTCTACATGCTTTTGGCAACTGCAATAACCAAGGGCCAATGTCCAACACTTACAATTCGGGATGGAGGATCATCCCAAATGTTCATTGAAGAAACAATGTGAAGAAGTATAAGGACAACCAGGGAAACATTAAGGGATAAGGAATAATTCAAGGTTTGAGGAAGAAGTCATTGGGAGACTACAAAATTTGGATGAAGTGAAGAGGGATGTATCCTCCGATGGTCAAACAATTTGTTGTCTTGAGCAAAGGATTCAATATCTCTTTTACTTGTCCTACATGAGGAGGGGATAATCCCTTCCCAAACCATGGCCAACGCAAACAGTGATGGTGGTTCTATGGGAACTCATCAAGGTGCCTATGATCCACCCCAGTGGCAAGTCACAAAATTGCACCAATACCAAGGACCTCATCACCCATATGCCTCTCCATCACCACAACCCCCATTCACTCTCCAATACACACAACAACCTCCACCTAAATACGAACAATCACCACCTCAATACCAACCACCTCCACAACAACCATCTCCACAAAAACCAAACTACATCCTCCAAAACCTGAACCTACTACACCAAAGACCACCACCAGCATCACAAGCTCCTCCTCCTCCTCATGAGCAAGTGAGCATGGTGTCATTCATATGGGGGAATCAGGTTGTGGAAGAATTCATGGGAGGGGAGGAGAAGGTGACCAAGGTTCATGACAAAGAATCATTGCTGGAAAAGTCTTGTGAAGATGCTAAGAATGTCAAAGATACTATAGTTTTGTTTCTACTTGAGATTGTCAAGAGCATAAAGTTCTTTTTGACCCCTATTCTTGTGAGAAAATACCACCAAGTGTCCCAACTTTGCTTGAGAAGATAACACCATGTGTATGACCTCCTGATAAAGTAATGATACCAGTTGTACCATAATTTTGTGCAAGTGCCAAGGGCACAGAAAAATACGCTCCCTCACCATTCTATGAAGCGGTAACACTCTCTATCCCACTCTCTATTGAATATATAATACTTGATGTACCACTCCATTTAGAGATGATGACATCCCAAAGGTCCATCCTATGAGACAAAAACTACCCTTCATGCTGACCCAAGGCCCGCGAGCTACTTTAGAAGATGTTGATAAAAGTGGAAAATGTTTCTTTGATGCTTTAGAAGGTCCTTTCACCCAAGTTAAGAATGGAGATACATGGATATTCTTGAAATCCCTGAAAAAAAAGGAAAGAAAAGCATCACAACACTCATGTCCTTGCTTAAAGATGTTTGCACTAGTAGGAGAAAAGTAAAGGTGATGCCACCAAATCAAATAGTAGTTATGGAACATGTTAATTTCATTATGGGCAGCCACTTTCCAAAAAATGGTGGAGATCTAAGCCTCCCTATTATCCCTTGATACATCAAACTACAACTCATCGAGCATGCTCTTTTAGATTTTGGCACAAGCGTGAGCATCATGCCTTATAAAATATTATACGTCTTAGCATAGAAAAAAATGAAACCGATGAATTGTGTTCTAGTAACGGATGATGGATATAGTAAGAGACCTATGGACGTCTTGCTAAATGACATGGTAGCAATAGACAAAAGGATAAATGTTGCATTCCCAACTAATTTTCTTGTCATGGACATAGATCCACTTGACGAAAAAGATTTAGTTATCTTAGGGGAGGCCTTTCTTGGCCACAAGTGATGCAAAGATCAAGGTTCGTACATGCACTATGACAATCACATACAGGAGGATGAAGATGAACATTTTTATGTTCTCCTAAGAGGAGAGGCCAAAATTAAGTGATGAAGATCTATGTACCAACTTGGATTTTAGCAATTTCAGGAAAGATTGGATGGCGAACAACTAATACCAATCATTGCATGTTTCTTGGGATGAAGACCATGTTGTGAGAGTTCTTGATAGAATCATGTTTGAGGAAGATGAAAATACTTCATTTGTGAACTCTTGATGATGGAAGGAAAACAAGTTTAGACGAAGGCTTAAACTTAGCACTAGTGGGAGGCAGCCCACGTTGGGTTGATATTATTTCTCTCGAAAAGCCTTTTCTTGAGTATACTTTTGCTTTTCCAAGAAATACACACACACATCACTTAATTAATTTTTTGTTTGTGAATCATGTTAAAGTAAGTACAATAGAGGAAATATGATGCATGGAGGAGCCAACCAAGGAAGATATAAAATTTGAAAAGAAAAACTGAAATCAGTGAAAAAGCTATAGGAAAATAGTCAGCAAGGCCATTTTACATAGCAAGGTCATGTTGTTGGCAAGTCAACGCTGCCATTTTGTGCAGCACGGCCATGGTGGTCGTGCCCCTGCTCACCCAATGCTAACTTGACCATCCACCTCTTAGCATTTATTTACCATGACACCATATCCTCTACCCTACTACTCTAAACATCTATTTCATTTTGAGGAAAGCATGGTCTAAACGTTTGGGATGTTAGGGTGGTAAGCTATTCATTTACCTCATTTTCCTCTATGTACCTTGTTATAAACTTTTGATAAGATGATAAAATAGTCTAAATAACTCTTGTATACTTTTCCCTCCATAATCTGTGTTAATTTTGCACTCATGCATACCATGTAGTTTAGTTTCATGCAATTTTGCATAATTTTTTTAAAAATTTATTTTTCTTGCCATGCATTACATTTCATGTAGATTTTTGGTAATTTTGTGTGTTTTAGCTAGGATTTTCTTCTTTACACTTTATATTCCATGAACGTAGGTTTACATGTGATTGAGTATAAATTGACACCATTTTGGCCAATTTTTCCCAAATTCAGAATATCTTGCCCAAAAGCATGTTTTGACCTAATCTCCACTTTTTGAACTAAAAATATATATACATGATGAATGCATGCTACATTCCTATGTTATACTACTAAATGGTCATATGTTTACCTTCTACTTGTGAATATCGTCTCTCATGTTTGTGAATGGTTTGGTTGAATTGTTATTTGAGCAAGTTATGAACAGTTAGGGGTTAAGGAATTACATAATAAAAGTATGAATTTCATGTTGTTCACTCATGTGTTATGAACTTAATGAAGTGTTGGAATAATTTGCATGCATGAGATTTTATGTTGATAACTACACTAGTGAACCCTCTTTGACTCAACTTCTCTTTCATCATCTTCTTACCTCTCCGCCTCATGAAAGGATGCCAAAGTGCACACATTCAACCTTGGCCACCTCCAAAAGTTTGGATTAGCCATATTTATATCTCCCCGCTTCACTCTCATAACCATATGCCCTAGCTACAACAAGGGCAAAGAAAAGGAAAAAATATAAAAAAAATGTAAAAGGAAAATAAAAGATACACCATTGTAATAGCATCTAAATAAAGGTGCTCTTATGTTATAGCACTCCAATCTATTACCACAACCCTTTCTTCTATTTTCACACCCATTGAGATATGAAACATCAAATCTAGCTCACTTCACACTTTTTTGCAGCCATGTGGGTCACATAATGTGGCTTGAAGTATGAAATTGAATGTGTGAAAGTGAAACAACACTCCTAGTCATCATTGATTATCTTCCCCATGAAACGGTCTATCTGGAGCTACATGAAAGCCATATGGATTGATTGTGCATTCTATGCTCTATATTTGAAGTTTGTATGCTCAATAACTAAATCATGGTTGGTTTGTGAAAGTGGAGAGGAGAGAGGTGGAACACATGTCCTTGGTAAACTTTGACCCCATTAAGTCAATAATAATTTGTTGTAATGCATTTATCATTCTTATTTATTAAAAAAATGAAGAGAAATTAAGTTAGAGCATACTTGAGGACATTATGTTTTAAGTTTGCGGTGGTAATGCAACCTTATTTTAGGGCTCCATCTTATTCCTTTTTGCATCTTGATCACATCTAAACATGCTAGGATGCAAGTTATTCCCCTAATATGTGATTTCATTTTAAATGCACTTATGGCTTCTTTTTTGTGTATTTAGGCATTTGCACGTGTATTGGACGAAAATGAGAGAGAAGGAGAGGATCCCTGGGTTTCTACACCCCATGATTGGACCTAGATCATTCCAAGCATCCCATGGACAGGAAAAAATATGTCTAGAGCAAGGAGAACCCGATTTAAGGACTTAGGAGCAAAAGCATGTAGTTGGGCCCTCAAAATGGGTTGTGGTACCTCACCATGGACGTGGCCAAAATGGCCAAATCACAGGAGAAATCCAAAGTTCAACAAGCTACAATAATTCATCCACCACAGTCATGGCCATCAATACGGCTGTGGAACATCATGTCCACCTCGCCCATGGCATCCACCACACCCATGGTGAGAAACATCGACAATGACCACCCCCAGCAGACAGTTGTGGCCATTATCTCCACCTCACCCATGGTATTCACCATGCCTATGGTGAGAAGCATCTACAACGACCACCCTAGTAGAACTATTGTGGCCATTCCTTCCATTATGCATGTACCCAAGGCACTCCCGTGCTACCACTCACCCACCATGGTCGTGGCCACTTCCACCCAAGGTCCCAATTCCATTTGAACCTTTAGCCACCTCCAACTTGGCCAGTGCTACTCCAACCAAGGTCCCACTTTCATTTGAACATTTAGCCACATCCACCTCATCTAGGTTGACCTTTATCCACCACGGGCGTGGTGACTATCCAAACCCTACTATTTTTTCCACTGCATTTCTTACTATCCCCACTTAACCTAGTGCTTCCCGCCACCAATATATATGTAGGAGGCAGCTATAGCAAGACGTAACAACTCCCAAGCATTCATTTCTACCTCCCTTAGAATTGAATGAGCTCTCACCTACCCCCATACATCTCCCCTTGACTTGGATTCATGTGACATTTACCCAAACGACTCAATATTCCCTTAACTTGTTTAAAACCTGAATTGGCTTTCTTGCTAGTTCATGCTTGCCTAGTTTCTTAGTTTAGTTACTTCTTAGTAAATTGCCTTGTCCTTGGTAGTTAATCCTTGCTAATCTAGATAATGGTAGTTTAATCTCTAATTGCTTTAGTGTCTTAATTTATAGTCTAGTATTTAAGTAGGTGCTTTCCTTTTTAATTAGCATTTCTTGATTAGGGTTACATTGTGGTTTCTTTTTTAGTTTCCTTGCTTTCTTTCTTACTTGAATTATTAGAGTACAAAACCCCAAACCAACATTAAACCCTAAAAACTCTAATCTCCTCTTTGGGAACAAGTTTACTCTAACTAAGCTCTAGTACCCACTCTCTCCCTATGAATCAACCCTTATCTTGCCTCTTGCCTATACTATAAAATGACTTCGTGCACTTGTGAGTGAAGTGTTATTTGTCTAAGTGAGTGTGTTAGATGGTCCTTATAAATTTCAAAACATCCCTATGTGTGCAATAAAGGCGCTTCTAATCCAAATGGCTTAGGAGCACCTCAAGTGAGGACACACCAATGACGACACCAAGTGATTCCTATATTCCTCATATAAAGCAGATTTCGTGAGATGGAGATATGATAGTGCTTGTAGAGTGGTGGACCTTGGGGAAGAAAACAAAGAAAATTGGGACACACTAATAGGGAAGAGTGTGTCAAAGGTATCAATGACAAAAAAATGGTCTAATTTAAAATATGTAGCTAACTCGGATGAAGGCTTTGGCATTTTAACATGAAAACACCGAGACTGCGTTCAAGACTTATGAGAGAAGGAGTGGACCACCACATCAGCAAGTGAAGGTATTAGCCTTACATCATGATGCATGTCAAGGACATGTAGCTCTATACTTGAGAATCACATCTTGACAATAGTACCAATGGATGTGTGTCATTGTTTTGATGAAAATAAACTATAAATTTGAATATTTTGGAGCATGCATGTAGTTTCCATGAATTTTGTAAGATTTGAATAAATATCACTAGAGGGAAAAGAAATGGATATAATAACATGGGAATAAGAAAGGGGGAGATGGAAGAAGTTGTAGTGACATGCTGGCTAGTTGAGATTGATAAAAAACAAGAGAGATGGAGAGAGAGAAGAAAAGGATGTCAGTTCTTGTTGTGAGGGATATGGTAGTGTTAAAAGAAAAGCTACTTGTAGATGAGGGTTCTTAGGGTTAGGTCAAATCATGGGTAAGATTTCCATGGTGGTATCCATGAATGGGTTTCCCAAAAGCCCACAAAATAGATTGATCAGGGGCTAAAAATAGGAGTCAGAACAAAATAAGAAAGGAAGGCAATGGGACAATAACCATGGAAAATAATGTAGAACTGTGGGAGATCTGCATGGCTAGGTTTGCCCTTCTATAGAAGATATTGTGTTGACTAGCCTGAGGTAGAGGGATGACCCTGCAAGCCATTGGATCACAATCTGATGGCCCATGGGTCTACCCCCTTCTTGGGTTGGCAGAGGGATGTAGCACTGGGCAGGGTCCATGATGTGGGCCACACCTGTAGGATGCCAAAATAACCCTGAAAATTAGACCAAATGGGTGATAAAAAAGGCTTAGTGGGGGGGTATCAAAATGGGATTTTAGAGTTTTTAGGTCAGATAATAAGGAAATTATAGAGAGATCTAGGAATATACAATTATGGTGAAATTTTAAACCAAGGCATGAAATATTGAATGTAATATTTAGAAAGAGTTTGAGGTCCATGCGGTAAAGACAAAGCTCAAATTGGTCAATAATATTAGCAAGTTGAATTGAAGTAGATTTAGCTTGGTATACTAGCACATCAAATTCCTCAAGTAAGTATCCTAAAACTCCTCAGATCATACCATTACCTATTATATCTCCAAATTATGAGTCTATATATGTGATGATGATAATGTGGGGTTATTGAATATAAGAATAGGCACAAAAGTAAATTTTTGAAATTAATAGGTCAAAAATCCACTGTATCAAAAATACTTGAACCAAATTTGGGTCACCATAGAGCATCCATGGAGGAAAACTAAAAGAAGATGTTTCTCTCCCCCACCTACCTAGAGTCATACTAAGAAACATATTCCAAATATGACAACATGTGATGCCTCTTTCTAATTTTGTAACACCCTGACCTGGGTTATACTTTAACCCTAGGTGTTTTGATTAAGAAAGATGATTAAATGCTTAATCTCATCTTGTGAAACGTAATTAGGGCTCAAGAGGAACTTATATTGCAATTCTAGTCCTTTTTTGAACATTGTTGAAATCAATGTTTTGTTTGTTTTGGACTAAAGTGCAAATTACCAAAGTTGAGTGGTTTAAGTGCAATTTTGCATGATAATATATTCCTCACATGTTGAAACATCATGAGAGTGAAGATGATGATGCAAAGGTATGGCTTATGGTAGCCTGAGTACCAAGAAAGAGCTGATAAAGCAAGGTTTGTGCATTAAAACCTAGTTTTGGTGTAAAGTACAATTTACCCAAAACCTAGGGTTCAATATGTAAATTACCACTTCAATAAGGTCCCTAATGTTTCTTGGAATCATGTAGAGCAAAGAAAATGAGAGGGGTGACTCATTTAAATTAAGTTGGATGAGATAGAATCGTGATATTAAAATAATCAAGATTTAATCCTAATTGAAACCCTAATTTGATTTAGGGCAAAAATAAATGTATTAATTAAAGGGCCTTCAACCAAAACCGAAATGGTTGGATTCAGATGTGTGTGTGACGTCCTTGAGCCTTGCAAAGACCACCAGAATATCCAAGGGAATGGATAACTCACACACAATTTTATAAGAAAAAGAAATATCCACTCACAATTTTATAAGAAAAAGAAATATCCACTCACATATGGATATTAATATAATATGATTTAAGGTGCTTGATTTGCTTTTATTTAAATTATGGATAATTGAGAGGGATAAGAATCAAACAAGATAGCCTCGTCCGTAAGGAAGATAAGGGGGAAGAGGCGGCCACATTTTTGGGGTTAATTGGATTTTTGCAAATTACATTGTCTCTCATTGAATTTTTATAAGAGAACCTTTTATAAGCCAAATGAAAGGCTTTTTCGACCCCACTTCTTCTCCTTGCTTGGGAAACGACCAAGGGAGATTGGGAGGATCAGTAGGACGACCCCCAACCTGTTGGTAAGGTTCTTGATCCATTTTACCTTGATTCCATGGTGGAAATCGAAAATAAATTATGGATTTCTTACTATTTCGATCTCCTCTTCAATTCTAACCATTCCGTTTTACTCAAACCTTGAGGATGAGCCTTGTAATGGTGAAATGAGTTGCATCCACCATTGTTTCCGTGAGAATGTAGCTTTCGAGCTCAATTGGAGGTGGGTTTTATAAGTTGAACCCTTGATTTTGTTATTGCATTCAATTCCTTATCAAATAATGATCATTTCTATACTTACAATAATTTATTTGGTTGATGGATGCAATTGCTATGGAAACCACAGAAGGTTTCATGAGTTCAGAGGTTGAAGATGATAAGCACACACCTCTCTAAAAATATCTAAGCCAAATGATCTTGGTTGGGTTGCTCAAACGGTTTCCCAAACCGTTTAGAAGAAATTGGTTTCAGCAAACCGCATGAGACCAAACAGTTTCAAAACTGTCTGGGGGAGTTGACCAAGGGTTTACCGTTTGTGAATCCTGTTCCTAATTATGTTGGTTGACAACCCACAAAATTTTATGGATTAACTCCAAATGAATCATGAGTTGAAGGCTAATCAATTAGGCAAACCTTAATTGGATTAAGTGCTGAATTTCAACTTATTGATTTGACTTTTGGGTTAATTAGCCCAAACGGTTTCAAAACCATTTGGGGATTACCCAAACGGTCTCAGGAACGTTTGGAGGTCATCCAAGACCGTTTGGAGTTCTAGGTTTGGATATGGTTAAGTGTTTGAATATCCAAAGATATGGTATTAACCCTAATCGGCTAAGTGCTGATTTTGCATTGGAATGAGTTGATGTTTTGGGTTGAATGACCCAAACGGTTTCAAAACCGTTTGGGGATTACCCAAACGGTCTCAAGACCGTTTGGGGATCACCCAATACCGTTTGGACGTCTAGGGTTAAGCATGGTTGACCAATTGAAGGTCTAAAGGTACCAAATCACTTTGCAATTAAGTGTTGATTTGATGATCAACTCAATAGCTCAAACCCTAATGATTTTTCACTAGAATCCAAGAGTTGGATGAGCCAAACGGTCTCAAGACCATTTGGAGATCATCCAAACGGTCTCAAGACCGTTTGGAGGTCACCCAAGACTGTTTGGAGGTCTAGGGGTGAGTATGGTTAAGAAATTGATGAACCAATGATACTAAGTTAAGTGTAATCAATTGCTTGTTTGGTGATCAATCCAATGATCCAAACCCTAATTGGTTGACTTGGATTTTGATGATGTGCTGGGCAAATGGTCCCAAGACCGGTTGGTGGTCATCCAAACGACCTCAAGACCGTTTGGGTTCAGGTCATGTTCAATTTGGATGATGGTTCAATGGTTTCAAAGTAACTAATCTTGCATTGATTAGTGTTGAAGGATCATCAATTCCAAACCCTAATTCAATTGAATCAAACCCTAATTGATAACTAATTGAGGGTCAAATCAGTTGAAGGTTGACCTATTTAACTCAATTGAAGTATGAGGATGGGTTCAATCAATGATTGGTTCCATGAATTCAATGATTGAAGGAATCAATATTGAGAACCCTAAACTGATTGGTGTAGTTGAGACCATCTTTGGTCCATGCAGTTTTGAGGAGGTTTGGACCAAACGGTCTCAAGACTGTTTGAGTCCAAATGGTCTCAAGACCGTTTGGGGCCAAACGGTCTCAAGACCGTTTGGGACCAAACGATCCCAAACGCTTGTGCCCATGCGGTTTCAAAAGTCAAACTTGGGCAAACGGTCTTCACATACTTGCTTGAGCAAACGGTCTCAAGCACCACCTTTACCAAACAGTTTCAAACTATTCGAACCTTGAAGGACCAAGACCGTTTGGGGTTGAAGTAGTCAAAGTTGATTGAGGACTCAATTGGTTAATCCACTTAGACACTTGTTGTAATTGAGGACTCAATTGATCAATTCAATCGGATACCTTATGTAATGGAGGTCCAAGGTGATTGAATCTCTTGAGAATAGAGATGATGAATGATTCATTGATCCAATGATGATTAGTAATGATGATCATTGAAGGTACAAAGGTAGAAACCCTAATAGTACCTAAGTGATTAGTTCCAATTAAGGAATGAACCCTAATTGCCTATAGGATCAATGACTGGGTACACTATGTCATTCATAGTTGCATATATTTGATTGAAGGGATGATATGACCTTATCAAGTGGAGATGATGTTAGCATGAATTCATAACATGAATATAATTCATGTGGTGATTAATGGTATGATCCTTATGTAGAGAGATCATGAAACCCTAATCATAAATATATACCCTAATTGATAGGGTTATTGAATTCTAACCCTAATTGAGGGCAATTCTATATGTAACTCTAATCCAGGGTGAGGATATAACCCTCAACTAGGGTAGTGATGTGTAAAACTCCAATTTAGGGAAATGAGATGTAAAACCCTAATTGGAATGAATAGTGAATCTCTAATTATAGACAATTGAATGAAATCCTAATGGAGATGAATAGTAAACCCAAATTGTGGGAAACTATGGTGGAAACCCTAGTTGAGGGTGATTCCATGTGAAACTCTGACTACGTATTAACACCACATGATGTAATAATGTTATGTTGTGATGAAAGGCCCTATGAAGGGTGAAGGCATGTGAGACTCTAATGAGGAGTCATAATACATAAAGCCCTAATCTTGGACAATATGACAATGAATCATAATTCTAATCTTAACTAAGGGTATAAAGACACCCTAATGATGAGATAGAAGAAATGGCCTTATAAAGGTGAAACATTTCATGTGGTTGATTATAAGCATCCTTATTGTAAACTTTCTTTATCATTAGACAAGTCCATATCATTAAAGATAATTGGACAATTCTAATGTGTGGCCTATGCATTATATGCTATAGGTGAGTGATTAGTGATGGAATGTATTAAGAAGGCAAATACCTTAATACAAGATAAGATGGCTAATTCAAGAGGGTCCGAAGTGATGAGAAAGTGATACATCAAAATATGATAATTATCACATTCAACACTTCAGGGTTTATATACCTTGATGTACTCCAAATCCAATATAATTGGGTAAGAAACATATGAAGTGTGTTATGCAACTATTACAATGAAATGTAAGGAGTTGTTACACTTGATGAGTGTTAATTAATGTACCTTGAGAATCGGGTTAAGGCCAAATTATGTGTATGATATAATCATACCACGATGAGGATGAGAAATGAACGCATACCTTGAATTGATGATCATTAATGCTATATGATGAACGTAATGTTCTTTAATAATTAAATATGATACCTTTGAATTCCCCAGAGGTATGTATTAATGAATTAAGGGTTGAATAGATTATATAATCATGAAACCCTAATTAATGAGAAAAGGGGAACCCTAACCCTGACTTGGGCAAAGGAAATGATAAGCCATGTTTGATAGTAAACCCTAATTCCTGGAAGAGGAATAATGGTGTTACTATTGTATCACATGATGTGATGAATATCTTGTATGATTGTTATCATGCCTAATAACCATGCAGGTATGATGAGACGATGAATATAGCTAGTAATTTGAGCTATGACATTTATATAATAAATGTTTGGCCTTTTGTACCTTGATGTTGTTATTGCTTAAAAAAGTAGCAATGTGCATGGACTTTTATAAGTCACATGAGTAAGCTGTTGACTAGAAAAAAGTGACAAAATATTATGTGGCCTTGTGAGCCAGGTGTGATGCTTGAGTAACAAAGTATCATGAATGCCTTGGTCAGATGACCTGAAGGTGATACTTACCTGAAAAGGCTGTAATAATGCTCTATGATGAGTTAAGGGTTTGAATACCCAGAACCATATGATTATGGTGATGAGAATATGAAGGGATGAGAATTCCCAGTTTTGAAATGAGGGACTGAGTTCCCAAGGTCTTGGAAAGACTGATAAATATCTGATGAAAGTAGTACATGTTTCTTTATAACATTTGTCTGAATAAGTTATGTTTGAGAATTTGACTGATGCTAAAAGAATATGCAAATGTACTTAATTAATCAAGTGAAATCATATCATGTAGAGCCCTGACCATATAACCATCAGTGTCAGAACTTACTGATGGTGAAACGGGTGCCCGCGACAAAACTCAGAGCGCATATTTTGAATATGTGGGGGTAAATGGGTGAAAAATATCCTTACGTCCGGTGAAGTGAATTAGGGAAGGTAAACATCTCACCTCTCAATCCATCATTATATGTACTGGGATGGATGTATCACGAATCTCCCGATGATTGGGTTAGATGTTGTACACATCTCCCAATAATGTTAATGTCAGATCAGTGGAGATAAATACAAAATCTCACGATCGCGAAGAGAGTACAGCACGCCACTGTAACACTGATAGCGAAGTTGCTAGTATACCCTGGAAAGCTATATTTAGCAGAGACACAAGATGTCCTGCATGTGATCTCGTACTGACCGAGATAAGGGAGGTCTTGGTAGCCGGCTCTACCATTGACCTTGTATGGTACCGATTTTGACTTCTCAGTGGTCGGTTGGAGTATGAGCGGTATACCTCATCTCCTCAGGGCATAAGTGTGTTTGTAAAATGAAATCAGCCGTATAGCATGTTTGCTTAAACATTGAATACAGAAATTCATTGGCTGATGTTACATTTCTGTTATATATCTATAGTTCATTGATGTTGTTCATATCTTTTGTATTCATTACCAGTAGATGGATGAACTATGAGTATAGCATGAGTAGATGCAATGTTATCCTTGAATAAGGAGATTACTTCACTTTGTTCATACAAGTGACTTACCTACTGTTGAGTTAATATATAAATTTTTTTTTGTTTATTTTATTTAATAAACTGCTATAACAATGTTTTGGCGGAGAGTTATATCTCCCGTTGGGACAATTTACAATTGTCTCACCCCCGTGGGATCCAACTTTTTAGGTGGACGCGGTCAAAGAAACAAAATCTCATTGCAAGGAATGGACAGTAGCAGTAACAACAAGGACAACAGTATTATCTCAGGTGGAGATACTGCATGTCAAGTTATGTAGTTAGAAAGTCCTATGTGTCGTCTCTGTATTCTCAGGTCCTCAGAGTTTTGAGTCAGTGTTTTTGATGTAGTCTCTGAAAAGAGATGGTACAGGTTATGTACGTTTGAACCAGAATGCAATTGTTATACAATGGTTCTTATTGGGAAAGATTTCCTATGTATGGATCTCTTTGCAAGAAGTTTTAAAATTTCAGTAATTTTTAGTAATCTGCTGCAAATAATTCGCTTCCGCTTAAGTTAATCTTGTTTTTGCGAGACGGTCACTACAATTAGTGGTATCAGAGCTCTAGGTTCGCTGAGTCTATAGAGACATAGGACTAAGGTAGTAGAGTCTGTTCTGGTGTCATCCAGTGTATCTGATAGTATCCTCTGCTCGTATAAGAGGAGAAGAACTTAAACATGACTAGGTCACATGAGGAGATTGTTGCTGAGAGCAGCAATGTTACACCAAGAAGAGGTGCATGGGAACAGGAAAGAGAGAGACAATTGCCTGAGAATCCCCTAGCTGATCCAACTATTATAAGAAAAATCCTTCTTTAAGTACTACTGTTGGAGAACTTAGGGCAACAGTAATGTATATAGTAGATCCAGTTTTAGTAGTGTAACCTAGATTACCAGTCCCAATGATGATGTTATAGATATCAATAGGATTTGTAATTAGCATCAGCAGGTTGAAGCAAAAGGAAATCATGAATTTCTGGACTTAAATTGAGTTTGTGCTCAACCATAGCCTGTTGAATAAACCTTTGAAGCAGAGTTAGCCTGAGGTAGTGAATAATTGATGAATTATGACAAGTGAGACAAGATAATGTCATGCAAATATGTTAATTTATGAATTCCTGGATTAACTGAGAAAGGAAATGATTGAACTTTCCTTGATTAGTCCTATGAGGACTTATGTTTTGCATAGTAAAACATTACAAATGTTTTATGTTGTTCTTACCTCTATGAGAGAAAAGAGGTAGAGAAGAGATGCCTGAATGAAATTAAGGGATGATAAGTCTTATGCCTATGATAATATGAAAAGGAGTAATATGATAGTATACAAAGTG
Organism: Alisma plantago-aquatica; assembly: GCA_963693085.1. NCBI lineage: Eukaryota > Viridiplantae > Streptophyta > Magnoliopsida > Alismatales > Alismataceae > Alisma > Alisma plantago-aquatica. Next base: position 121,140,180 of record OY856411.1, read on the forward strand.
CATACCACTTAATCTCAATATTTATAAACCCTGGCCAGGTATACAACTATTGATAATAAAGTGGGTATGGAGACTCTTAGATTGTTGTCTTTTTGATTGATCTGATCAAGTAGTCATTCTGAGACAATCTAATGAGTATCATGAAATCAAAAATCTGGAATGAATAAAGGTGTCATATCCCATTCATAAGAAGGAGAAGTCTGAGATAATCTCAGATGAGCATGTTGTATGAGGAACTAAAAATATACTCCTCATAAGATAAGAATAAGAATGAGGGAGATGAACCCTGTTCAATAATGTTGCCCGCATAATAAAGATTTTTTTCCCATAATGAGGAAATGGGAAAAGTGATGAGATCATGAGATGATCATAAATATTCTAGATAATAATAAAGAAATGGATAATGACATGCAATCATCCTTACAAATTCAAATGCTAAAGGCAAGAAACCTAGGATGAGATAAAGAGTAAATGGTTCAAGAATAGTTGAAAATACATGAATTAATAAGAGGAATATGAATCCTTGTTTTCTTTCATTTCAGGGACATGGCAATCAAGTGGGTCTTAGGACACTTGATGTGCATAAGATAAAGGTGTTCATGTGTTGGATACTTAGAAAAGTATCAGTTATCTTGGACTTTGGTCCCAAGATGAGGACATATGAAATAGTTAATGTTCCAAGATGAAAGGAAGATAAAAATGTGATGTGTTTTTAACACATGTGATAGATACCAATGTGAAAGATTTTGGTATCTGAGAAATATCAGATGGTTTAGGTTGGCTACCTGGAGTGGTCAACTATGAAATTAGTCTGATTATATAAAGTGATATGAACATCATATGTTAGGGGTTTATGCCTTGCATAAACATGATATTAATAAATAATGTATGATGTCTCTCTGAATAACAAAAGTGTTTCTTGATACAAAGTTGACTCTATAGTCAATGATGAGGAACAATGGAGCATGTGCTTTGTGTGTTGATTCTATGAGAATCTTGTATGGAAACACTTTGTGCTGATCAAAGTTTTATGGTGTCTCCACAATAATGAGATGTTATGTGAATACTAGATAGTATGATGAAAGAAATGCATTTGTCTTCCTTTATCTGGTATTTCGGGGGCGAAATCCTTGTTAGGGGTTTATAACTTGTAACACCCCTGACCTGTGTTATACTTTAACCCTAGGTGTTTTGATTAAGAAAGATGATTAAATTCTTAATCTCATCTTGTGAAAGGTAATTAGGGCTCAAGAGGAACTTATATTGCAATTCTAGTCCTTTTTTGAACATTGTTGAAATCAATGTTTTGTTTGTTTTGGACTAAAGTGCAAATTACCCAAGTTGAGGGGTTTAAGTGCAATTGTGCATAATAATATGTTCCTCACATGTTGAAACATCATGAGAGTGAAGATGATGCAAAGGTATGGCTTATGGTAGCCTGAGTACCAAGAAAGAGCTGATAAAGCAAGGTTTGTGCATTAAAACCTAGTTTTGGTGTAAAGTGCAATTTACCAAAAACCTAGGGTTCAATATGTAAATTACCACTTCAATAAGGTCCCTAATATTTCTTGGCATCATGTATAGAAATTAAAATGAGAGGGGCGACTCATTTAAATTAAGTTGGATGAGTGAGAATCGTGATATTAAAATAATCAAGATTTAATCCTAATTGAAACCCTAATTTGATTTAGGGCAAAAATAAATGTATTAATTAAAGGGATTTCAACCAAAACCGAAATAGTTGGACTCATATGTGTGTGTGACGTCCTTGAGCATTGCAAGGACCACGAAAATATCCAAGGGAATGGATAACTCACACACAATTTTATAAGAAAATGAAATATCCTCTCACATATGGATATTAATATAATATGATTTAAGGTGCTTGATTTGCTTTTCTTTAAATCATGGATAATTGAGAGGGATAAGAAGCAAACAAGATAGTCTCGTCCCTAAGGAAGATAAGGGGGAAGAGGCGGCCACATTGTTGGGGTTAATTGGATTTTTGCAAAGTACATTCTCTCTCATTGAATTTTTATTAAAGAACCTTTTAATAAGCCAAATGAAAGTCTTTTTCGACCCCACTTCTTCTCCTTGCTTGGGAAACGACCAGGGGAGATTGGGAGGATCAGTAGGACGACCCCCAACCTGTTGGTAAGGTTCTTGATCCATTTCACCTTGATTCCATGGTGGAAATCAAAAATAAATTATGGATTTCTTCCTATTTCGATCTCCTCTTCAATTCTAACCATTCCTTTTCACTCAAACCTTGAGGACGATCCTTTGAATGGTGAAAGGAGTTGCATCCACCATTATTGCCGTGAGCATGGGGATTTGGATCTCAATTGGAGGCCGGTTTTATAACTTGAACCCTTGATTTTGTTATTGCATTCAATTCCTTATCAAATAATGATCATTTCTATACTTACAATAATTGATTTGGTTGATGGATGCAATTGCCATGGAAACCACAGCAGGTTTCATGAGTTCAGAGATTTAATATGATAAGCACACACCTATATAAAAATATCTAAGGCAAATGATCTTGGTTGAGTTGCTCAAACGGTTTCCCAAACCATTTGGGAGAAAACGGTTTCAAACAGTTTAGAAGCAAACAGTTTCATCAAACCACATGAGACCAAACGGTTTCAAAACCATTTGGGGGAGTTGACCAAGGGTTTACCGTTTACGAATCTTGTTCCTAATTATGTTGGTTGATAAACCACCAAATTTGATGGATTAATTCCAAAGGAATCATGAGTTGAAGGCTAATCAATTAGGAAAACCTTAATTGGATTAAGTGCTGAATTTCAACTTGATTGATTTGACTTATGGGTTAATTAGCCAAAACGGTTTCAAAACTGTTTGGGGATTACCCAAATGGTCTCAAGACCGTTTGGAGGTCACCCAAGACCGTTTGGAGGTCTAGGGTTGGATATGGTTAAGTGTTTGAAGATCCAAAGATATGGTATTAACCCTAATCGGCTAAGTGCTGATTTTGCATTGGAATGAGTTGATGTTTTGGGTTGAATGACCCAAACGGTTTCAAAACCATTTGGGGATTACCCAAACGGTCTCAAGACCGTTTGGGGATCACCCAAGAACATTTGGATGTCTAGGGTTAATCATGGTCGACCAATTGAAGGACTAAAGGTACCAAATCACTTTGCAATTAAGTGTTGATTTGATGATCAACTCAATAGCTCAAACCCTAATGATTTTTCACTAGAATCCAAGGGTTGGATGAGCCAAACGGTCTCAAGACCGTTTGGAGCTCATACAAAAGGTCTCAAGACCGTTTGGAGGTCATCCAAGACCGTTTGGAGGTCTAGGGGTGAGTATGGTTAAGAAATTGATGATCCAATGATACTAAGTTAAAGTGTAATCAATTGTTGACTTGGTGGTCAATCCAATGATCCAAACCCTAATTGGTTGACTTGGATTTTGATGATGTGATGGGAAAACGGTCCCAAGACCGTTTTGTGGTCAGCCAAACGACCTCAAGACCATTTGGGGTCAGGTCATGTTCAATTTGGATGATGGTTCAATGGTTTCAAAGTAACTAATCTTGCATTGATTAGTGTTGAAGGATCATCAAACCCTAATTGAGAACTAATTTAGGGTGAATTGAGGGTCAAATCAGTTGAAGGTTGACCTATTTAACTCAATTGAAGTATTAGGATGGGTTCAATTGATGATTGGTTCCATGAATTCAATGATTGAGGAATCAATATTGAGAACCCTAAACCGATCGGTGTAGTTGAGACCATCTTTGGTCCATGCGGTTTTGAGGAGGTTTGGACCAAACGGTCTCAAGACCATTTGAGTCCAAACGGTCTCAAGAATGTTTGGGGCCAAACGGTCTCAAGACTATTTGGGACCAAACGATCCCAAACCGTTTGTGCCCATGCGGTTTCAAAAGTCAAACTTAGGCAAATGGTCTTCACCTACTTGCTTGGGCAAACCGTCTCAAGAACCACCTTTACTAAACGGTTTCAAACCATTTGAACCTTGAAGGACCAAGACCGTTTGGGTTTCAAGTAGTCAAAGTTGATTGAGGACTCAATTGGTTAATCCACTTAGACACTTGTTGTAATTGTGGACTCAATTGATCAATTCAATTGGATACCTTATGTAATGGAGGTCCAAGGTTATTGAATCTCTTGAGAATAGAGATGATGAATGATTCATTGATCCAATGATGATTATTAATGATGATCATTGAAGGTACAAAGGTTGAAACCATAATAGTACCTAAGTGATTAGTGCCAATTAAGGAATGAACCCTAATTGCCTATAGGATCAATGACTGGGTACACTATGTCATTCATAGTTGCATGTACTTGATTGAAGGGATGATATGACCTTATCAAGTTGAGATGGTGTTAGCATGAATTCATAACATGAATATAATTCATGTGGTGATTAAGGGTATGATCCTTAAGTAGAGAGATCATGAAACCCTAATCATGAATATATACGCTAATTGATAGGGTTATTGAATTCTAACCCTAATTGAGGGCAATTCTAGATGTAAATCTAATCCAGGGTGAGGATATAACCTTAATCTCGGGTAGTGATGTGTAAAACTCCAATTTAGGGAAATGAGATGTAAAACCCTAATTGGAATGAATAGTGAATCTCTAATTAGGGACAATTGAATGAGATCCTAATGGAGATGAATAGTAAACCCAAATTGTGGGAAACTATGGTGGAAACCCTAGTTGAGGGTGATTCCACGAGAAACCCTGACTAAGTATTAACACCACATGATGTACTAATGTTATGTTGTGATGAAAGGCCCTAAGAAGGGTGAAGGCATGTGAGACTCTAATGAGGAGTCATAATACATAAAGCCCTAATCTTGGACAATATGACAATGGATCATAATTCTAATCTTAAGTAAGGTTATAAAGAAACCCTAATGATGAGATAGAAGAAATGGCCTTATAAAGGTGAAACATTTCATGTGGTTGATTATAAGCAACCTTATTGTAAACTTTCTTTATCATTAGACAAATCCATATCATTAAAGATAGTTGGACAATTCTAATGTGTGGACTATGCATTATATGCTATAGGTGAGTGATTAGTGATGGAATGTATTAAGAAGGGAAATACCTTAATTCAAGATAAGATGGGTAATTCAGGAGGGTTTGTAGTGATGAGAAAGTGATACATCAAAATATGATAATTATCACATTCAACACTTCAGGGTTTATATACCTTGATGTACTCCAAATCCAATATAATTGGGTAAGAAACATATGAAGTGTGTTATGCAACTATTACAATGAAATGTAAGGAGTTGTTACACGTGATGAGTGTTAATTAATGTACCTTGAGAATGGGGTTAACCCAAATGATGTGTATGATATAATCATACATGATGAGGATGAGAAATGAACTCATACCTTGAATTGATGATCAGTAATGCTATATGATGAAAGTAATGTTCTTGAATAATTAAATATGATACCTTTGAATGCCCCAGAGGTATGGATTAATGAATTAAGGGTTGAATAGATTATATAATCATGAAACCCTAATTAATGAGAAAAGGGGAACCCTAACCCTGACTTGGGTAAAGGGAATGATAAGACATGTTTGATAGTAAACCCTAATTCCTGGAAGAGTAATAATGGTGTTACTATTGTATCACATGATGTGGTGAATATCTTGTATGATTGTTGTCATACCTAATAACCATGCAGGTATGATGAGATGATTAATATAGCTATATTTGAGCTGTGACATATATATAATAAATGTTTTTCCTTTTGTGTCTTGATGTTGTTATTTCTTAATAAAAGTAGCAATGTGCATGGACTTTTATAAGTCACATGAGTAAGTTGTTGCCTAGAAAAAAGTGACAAGATATTCTGTGGCCTTGTGAGCTAGGTGTGATGCTTGAGTAACAAAGTATCATGAATGCCTTGGTCAGATGACTTGAAGGTGATACTTACCTAAAAAAGGTGTAATAATGCCCTATGATGAGTTAATGGTTTGAATACCCAGAACCATATGATTATGATGATGAGAATATGAAGGGATGAGAATTCCCATTTTTGAAATGAGAGAGTGAGTTCCCAAGGTCTTTGAAAGACGGATACATATCTGATGAAAGTAGTACATGTTTCTTTATAGCATTTGTCTGAATAAGTTATGTTTGAGAACTTGACTGATGCTAAAAGAATATTCTAATGTACTTAATTAATCAAGTGAAATCTTATCATGTAGAGCCCTGACCATATAACCATCAGTGTTAGAACTTGCTGGATGGTGAAACGGGTGCCCGCGGCAAAACCCGGAGTGCATATTTTGAATATGTGGGGGTAAATGGGTGAAAAATATCCTTACGTCCGGTGAAGTGATTTGAGGGAAGGTAAACATCAAACCTCTCAATCCTTCATTATATGTATCGGGATGGATGTATCACGAATCTCCCTGTAACACCCCTGACCTGGGTTATGAACTAACCCTAGGTTTCTTGCTTAAGAGTGTGATCAGATGCTTGTGGTTATCTCTTGATATGCTACCAAAGCTCTTGAGGAACTTATATTTCCTTTTCTACCCTTTTTGAACAATGTTGTAATATTGTTTTGTTAAATATGGACTTATGTGCAAATTACACATGTTAGGATGTTCCTTTGATGATGAGACATCATAAGAATGAATATGATGTAGTGATATGGATTCTCCAAGCTTGGGCACCAAGATATAGCTTGTAGAGCAATCCTTGTGCTTTAAAACCTAGTTTTGGTGTAAAGTGGAATTTACCCAAATCATCGGGTGCAACATGTAAAATATACCCTTTAGAGTATATCTCATACTTCTTGGCATCAAGTATAGTAAAGAAAATGAGGGGGCACCTCATTTGAGTAATCAAATAAGAAGGATAACCATTATAATTAAATTATCAAGATGTATGCAAAATGACTCTTTTATGTGTGCAACTTAGTAAAGTGTTTGCTTCCTTTTTCTTTAACCTTGGTTGAGAGAGGAGTTGCATGTGATAAGAAGGTAGGAACATGGCAAAGAAGTGGAGAGGGGCGTGGAGTATATAGATGTAATATAGAAGAAGTAATTATCATTGCCTTGAAATATACCAAAGTATATAAGCACATATCTTTTACAAGGCAAGGGATCATTTTTCATTCATTCCTCTTCTCATCTTCTTGCTTGGACCGACTAAGGAGGAGCTCAGGATCAAAGGAGGATGACCAAACTGAATTGGGTAAGTATAATGGCCATCTAGCTCGAATTCATGGAGGAACTCCCATTACAAGGTTGGTTTGCTAGTTTTCCTTACACAACTCTTCTTTCTAGCCATCTTCTCCATCCAATTCTTGAAGAAAGGACCTTGGACGACCTGTGGAGCTCAAACCACCATTAACGCTACGGAGATCAGAGCTCTATATCAGATTCTAAGGCGGGTTTTATAACTCTAAACCTTAAATCTTTGTTTATACATCTTCTTCCTATGAAAACGTTGCTTGTTCTCCTTTCTTCCATACTTCTAAGTGTTCTTGCAACCAAATCCGTGAAGAACATACCATGTTCTTGAGGTAGAAGAAGGTGGCGTTAATTCCAAAGTTTCATCCTAATCCTACTTTATCAAACGGTTTCCACCCCTTGCCCAAACGGTTTGCAAAACCGTTTGGAAGCAAACGGTTTCAAAACCGTTTGGAGGGCAAACAGTTTCATGAGATCGTCTGGAACAACCGGTCTCCAAGACCATTTGGATGTGTTTAACAGGTGTTGACCATTTGGAGGACTGTTGTATACATTATGGACTAATCACCCACCAAGAATCATTAACTAATTCCAAGTAAATCACCAATTGAAGGCACATTAGTCACCTAAACCCAAATCGGGTCTATTGCTGATTTCATAGATGTAATCATGTTGAAGTTTGGGTTGAGTGGCCCAAACGGTTTGAAAACTGTTTGGGGATCACTCAAACGGTCTCAAGACCGTTTTGTGACAACCCAAGACCGTTTGTAGGTCTAGGGTTGAGTGGGGTTGACCAATTGAGGGTCCAACCATATCAATTGTTGAGTAATTAAGTGTTGATTTGGTGATCAAATCTAGGGGTCAACCCTTAAGAGAATAACTTAGTTTTTGATGAAATCATGGGCAAACGGTCTCAAGACCATTTGGAGGATGTCCAAACGGTTTCAAAACCGTTTGGTGGTCACCCAAGACCATTTGGAGGTCTAGGGTTGACTATGGTTAAGTGGTTGAAGATCGAAGGGTAACAAGTTGAAGTATAATCAACTAGTGACCTAATGATCAAATCTATGGTCCAAACCCTAATAGGTTGAGTTAGATTTTGATGTGGACTTGAGAAAACGGTCTCAAGACTGTTTGGATGATGTCCAAATGGTCGCAAGACCGTTTGGGGTCAGGTCATGACCCAATTGAGTGATGTTTCAATGGGTTCAACATCAATTAGGCTCATGTTGATGCATGTTGAAGGGTGATCGATTACAAACCCTAATTCACTTGATCCAAGCCCTAATTGGTAATCAATTGAGGGTCAATTGAATGTCAAATCAGTAGAGGGTTGACCTAATTAACCTAATTGATAAGTGGTTAACCATGTCATGAACAATTGAGGAGTTCAACATTGAAAACCCTAACTCAATTGGAAGAGTTGACACACTTTTTGGTCCATGCGATTTTGAGGAGTTTGGACCAAACGGTCTCAAGACCGTTTGGGGCCAAACGGTCTCAAGACCGTTTGAGTCCAAACAGTCTCAAGACTGTTTGGGGCCAAACGGTCTCAAGACCGTTTGGGACCAAACGGTTTCAACACCGTTTGGTGTCATGCGATTTCAAAAATGATTGGTGACCATGCGGTTTCAAGGTCGATTTGCCCATGCGGTTTCAAAGTCAAACTTGGCCCAAACGGTCAATGTGGCCAAACGGTCTTCACCTCACCTAGGGCAAATGGTCTTGAGTATGAACTTGGCCATGCGGTCTTGAAAGTCAAAGGTACCAAATGGTCAACAACTCCATGCGGTTTCAAAACCGTTTGGAGGTTGAAAGTACAAAACCGTTTGGGGTCTATTATGGTCAAGAATGGTTGATGCCTTAAAGGTCAAGATGGTTTAAGTATTTGTTTAACCTAAGCCCTAAAGATACCTAAGGTGATTAAGGGAACAAGTACTTAATTAATTGATGCATGATATGATCAATGGTGAACATTACAAAAGTACCCTTAGTGGGTTAGTGGGACTAGTACCCTTGATCAAGCAAACCCTAATGACCATAATGGTGATGACATGACTTTGATTATCAAAGATGATTTGACTTAATCTAACCTTGACTGATGTAAACATCATCTATTAGTAAGAGGAGAGAGAAGACTCCCTATATGTATGAGAGTCAGGTAATATACTTCCAACATGTATGAATACACATAATTAGGGTATGACCCTTCATAGTGAGATCATGGAAACCCTAATCATGATGATTAATGAATCTTAACCTTATTAATGGCATTAATGAAAGTAATCTTCATATATGAGAATGGAATGACCTCAATTCACTATAATGTGAATAGTAAACCCTAATCTAGGGTAATGTGATGTATGTGAACAGTAAACCCTAATCTAGGGTAATGTAAGACTATGTGAATGGTAAACCCTAATCTAGGGTAATGTGATGTAATGTGAATAGTAAACCCTAATTCTGGGATATGCTTTTAAGAATGAAACTCTATATTTGAAGTATGAGATAAGGAATTACTATTCCTAATCAAGATAAGGAGTTGAATAATTCTAAATGAATTAAAAAGACAACCTAACCCTAGAAACCAACCATGGTAATATGACACGGTCGTGGTGAACCCTTCGCTGCGCGACCGTGCAATGAAGCACGACCGTGGTGGCTTACTCTTGCATGACCGTGCAAGGTAGCACGGCCATGGTATTCTATATTCAATTGGGAAAGAACTTGTATTGTGTTGATATAGATACAATGTACATGCTATCAGTAAATGTTAACCATATAGGCTTTCATAAAGATATGGTCATATCCAGGAAAGGGTTATGATGTCATATGCATTGAAAACACTTTATAAGCTTTAAGAGTAATGTTATGCTATGTTACCTGGTAAGTGGTAACATATGAGTTTGATAGGCTGAATGATCCATGAGATATGTATGTATTGTTATAATTAAAGGTTATATTGTTAAAATGACTGAATGATAAGATGTTACTTGGTAACAAGTGTTATGATGATTCAAGGGGTTTGAACGTCCGTATTCCTAAATCACAATGACGAGATGGTTAGGGATTGATATCCCAATATCAAAAATATGTGAAGAGAACCTAGTACAGGGTGTTACTATGTGAATTCTATTACAGGATAATCCTATGTAAAGCTCAAATAAAGACTAATGGGTTATGAATGTAATCAACCCTTGTATTGCATAGTACTGTTAGGCAATGGTATTATGATTACTTATCATGGAGATATGTTGAGATGATGAGAATGGTCAGGTATGAGCTATGATGTTATGTATACTGAAATTGTTGTGCGTTGTAGTTAGTAAAAGTTCATCTACAATTAATAGTCAAGTGTGTGACATAATGTGTTAACCATCCTAGATCGTTCATGATGTTGGGAATTATATGCAACACTTTATGTTTCAAGAATTATAATGCTATTGGGTCAAATGATATGAAGATATGAAAATACCTAATAAGTGGAAGTAACTGTTCTATGGTGAGTTATGAGTTCAAATACCTAGATTCTATAATCATGATAATAAACTTATTTAAAAAGAAGAAAGGTACTTGATAAATTGAGGGATTGAGATCCTAACACTTTGTGAGAAAGAGTATGGCTACAGGCCATGACTCCCTAGTGATAATGCCAGGCATTAGATATATGATCCAAGCCTGAAGAGAGTTAATGTTGTAGTAATGGTTTTATAGTAAATAAATGTTATACATGTTCGTAATATTCCTTAAGCGATAAGTGACATGTGATTTTATCAAATTATAACTGTATTGCTTTTAATAGAAAGAATGGTCTAATCTGTTAGACATTGATTTAATTGCTACTAAAAAAATATAACTTCTTTGTGTACATTTATTCTCTTAAGCGGCAATAATTATGTTTCTGGCGAAGAGTTATATCTCTTGCTGGGACAATTTACAATTGTCTCACCCCGTGGGAAACATATTTTTAGGTGAACGTGGACGAGGAGGCAGGAATCCTTCGATAGGTGAATGGCAACATCAACAATACCCAGGACAGCAGTGAAGTTTTAGGTGGAGACACTGGCTGTTATGCCACGTGTAGATGTAGTTAGAGTCCTATGTGTCGTCTCTGTACTCTCAGGTCCTCGGAGTAATAGTTAGTGTTTTCTATATTTTGGCCCAGTGCCTCAAGATTTTTGTATATTGCCTGGTATAGTTAACATGACAGTTGATGGTTGTAATCTCGAGATATGACATCATAGAGATGTACCAATGGATCAGTTTGTAAATAACTTATCATGATCATTTATGAAAAAGTTTTACCGTCTAAAGATCTGTTTACAAAAAGTTTAAATTTTTAGTGATTTTTGGTAATCCGCTGCTTAGTAAACGCTTTCACATTATTTAATCTTGTTTTTGCGAGATAGACGTCACACTCCCGATGATTGGGTTAGATGTCGTACACATCTCCCAATAATGTTAATGTCGGATCGGTGGAGATAAACATGAAATCTCACGATCGCGAAGAGAGTACAACACGCCACTGTAGCTCTGATAGCGAAGTTTCCAGTATACCCTAGACAGCTATATTTAGGAGAGACACAAGATGTTCTACATGTGATCTCGTACTGACCGAGATAAGGGAGGTCTTGGTAGCCGGCTCTACTATTGACCTTGTATGGTATCGATTTCGACTTCGCAGTGGTCGGTTGGAGTATGAGCGGTGTACCTCATCTCCTTAGGGCATAAGTGTGTTTGTAAAATGAAATCAGCCGTATAACATGTTTGCTTAAGGATTGAATACGGAAATTCATTGGCTGATGTTACATTTTTGTTATATATCTGTAGTTCATTGATGTTGTTCATATCTATTGTTTTCATTACAAGTAGATGGATGAACTATGAGTCTATCATGAGTAGATGCAATGTTATCCTTGAATAAGGAGATTACTTCACTTTGTTCATACAAGTGACTTACCTATTGTTGATTTAATATATAAATTCTTTTGTTCAGTTTATATAATAAACTACTATAACAATGTTTTGGCGGAGAGTTATATCTCCCATTGGGACAATTTACAATTGTCTCACCCCCTTGGGATCCAACTTTTTAGGTGGACATGGACAAAGAAGTAGAATCTCATTGCAAGGAATGGACAGTAGCAGTACCAGCAAGGACAACAGTAATATCTCAGGTGGAGATACTACATGTCAAGTTATGTAGTTAGAAAGTCCTATGTGTCGTCTCTGTACTCTCAGGTCCTCAGAGTTTTGATTCAGTGTTTTTGATGTAGTCTCTGAAAAGAGATGGTACAGGTTATGTACGTTTGAACTAGAATTTAATTGTTATACAATGGTTCTTATTGGCAAAGATTTCCTGTGTATGGATGCAAAAAGTTTTAAATTTTGAGTAATTTTCAGTAATCCGCTGCAAATAATTCCCTTCCGCTTAAGTTAATCTTGTTTTCGCGAGACGGTCGCTACAAATTTACTGAGCATTAGCAACAATTAGGGCATGTCGAGACCACACAAACCCTCATGGAGAAGGAACAACAATGTCAAGGCCACCATATCAAGAATGAATACCTGATACAGTGGATGCATGAGTGGTGTCATGTCAACCAAGGTGAATAAGGCTATACAGAGATAGGCTTCCAAGCCTAAAAAGGTGGTAAGACCTACCCCTTTCCCACTTCTCACTATTTAGGATACACTATGTCAAGCAACCATTGCAAAACAACATGACACATTCATCTTGTGACCAGAAATGGCCACACCGTCCAAGGGTGTCTTCATTCCATACATGGTTCTGCCCATAACACCCCCCTTTGTAAGTAGCCACAAGAGCCACCTCTGCCATCTCAGTATTGTGGATGGGTACCTTTCTAGTCAGCTTTCTCCCCTCTATTCTGAATTTAGTATTTTCTTTTTTACAAGAAAATTTTTAAGTTCTAGTGTAGGGTGGGTGGTACATACCTATTCCAGCCATGTTATCTTCACATTTGGGATATGCTTGTGTTAATAATACATACATGCCATCATATTGCTCTTTCTACATTATTCATAATGACAACTGCAAGCACTCAACAATTATCTAGTCGTCTTAGATTTAGTTTCATTTTTGTAGTTCGTACATTAGCATAATTTCATCTTGTAACCCACTTGAGTTAACCAAATCTTCTATGTAATATTAATCTTAAAATATTTATATTACTAGAACCTATTTTTTGGCAAAGATATGAATCTTATCATTCAAGAAATATGATGGAAATTGGATGGGATAATCAAAATAAAATTTAACATCTTTGACAAACTAGCATCGCTTATCTATGGAAATTTCTCGTATATTTAATGTTGTAGGGTGTGATGGAGTTTATGTTAAGCTTTTCCCAATGCACTACATTTTGAAATATGAGATGCACAAGTTCATCCCTTTTTCAACATTCTTTCATCATTTTTACCCCATTCACCCAAACTAGTTAACAAATATAAAAATAGGGTCAAACCTTAAGTTTAGGGTGAAACACCTCCCCATTCTTTGTGCTTTCTCCATATTCCTAGTATGTAATAGGGGCATACTAGTAATTAAGAAATGAATCCAATGTGATAAAAAAGAAGAAGAAAAATATATGCAATATATGTATTTTCTCCCATAAAAAAAGTCTCGATCCAAATAGAGGAGAAATTTGCAACCCTTCCTTCCATACCTAAAATTCAGTCAAATTTCCACCTAGGACCACTACATATACCCCCAAACACCAGTTTTTGTATCCCATTACTCTTCTTATGAAAATTTTCATAGGTGTGTCATCATTTGAACTTCAATATTTCAAATGGATTCTTTCGTTAGGTTATTTGACAAGGATACATGCATTGAGAAGTGATTAGAAATGATAATATGGAAGTTGTGTTATGTGGTTTCAAGAAATTGGGTTCCTTAGGCATGTTCAATGGTAGGAGTGGATATGATATTGAGAGAGAACGAAGGGATGGTAGTATTATGGCATTCTATTTCTAATACTATGCTACTCAAGGATGAACAATATTTAAGAGTCGGGTTATTTGATGAATGTATAATTATCTTATTTTAGTTGCATATTTTAGAATATATTAATTCCATTTATACACTTATTCCCTATATTTTATATAGATTAGCTTAAATTGATTTTGTTCCTATTTTTCATTTTAAATGGTAAATTATATCCATTAATGTAGGAACAAATGTCAAAGCCCATTCAAGGTTCTCCTCACAATGTCACATGTCTAGTCTCCCCATCTATAGTCATTGAGAAGTGATCTGGGGCCAATACAAGAACTCCACTGCATTGAAAGACCCAATAGGGCAATTGGATTCACCATTTGGTCAATTGGCCTAAGGTAGAAGAAGGGAGACTCATGTAAAAAACAACTCATCTGGTTTTCTCCATGAGTTTCTTGACTGGTTATTGATGAGAAATTCACACAAAAGTTCAGTACCCTGGTCAATGAGAGTTCTCCCCCAAGTAAAGACCAGTTGCATGGCTTTCTAATAGAGTCAACCAACCTGGGTTTCTTGAAATGCACTTAGTATTAAACGAGTCACCTGACTTGCTTCATTGAGTTGGACGTTCACACTCCCATCACATGGACTAGAGACAAGAAGCAAAAATAACTCACCTAACCCATCACACAAGCCGAACGATTGGGGTCGGGACATCCAAGGACTAAGTGATCAGTCATTCGACTGGCGCTATTCTAGGATATGCAAAAAGATCATTAATGGGCCATTGTATGAAGGGTTCTTTGGTCATGGTGGTAATCATATACTAGAATTTTTTCCTAATGGGTAAGGGCTCAAATCTATAGAACTAGATCATGAATTTCCATGAGGAAGAACAAAATGGAAGTGAAGCATGGAGCCCTCCTCCCAAAGTTTTGTCAGACGGTTATGCTATTAAGTGTCAAATTGCTCATTAGAGATCACAGATGCATTCATCTATGACTACTCTGACATGGCTTCTTGTCTCTTCTCTCATTGTCATATTTGTTCCTTTTCTATGAGAAAGTAGTTTCCCTTGATTGGGCATGTGGATTAGCCATGTTGCCTATACTTTTTACTGCACATTATTAACTTTTGATGTAATGGATAAATGATTGTTTTCATTCATTTGTTGTTTACTTTTTGGATTTATTACTCTATTTGCATGTCCACTACAATTGTCGACATACATATAAAAGAATAAGAATTAGATATCAAATGATAATGTTAAACCCTAGATGTAATCATGGAAGGGTGTTCACTAGGGTGATGGGTTAGTGATTCATAGGTAGCGAGTCTTATAGCTTATGTGGAGACATATCCTTGTAAAATATGTGCTCACAGGGATAATGGAATACCTTGGCCCCAATTTAAGTATTCGTAATGATGACAACTGTTATGTGTAGGATTGAGTATACAAATGTGGTGAATCCTACTCCTCATTTCTCTCTTTTTAAATGTCTTACTAACTAGTCTAATAGAAATCAATGACCAAAAGGTTCTAACTATTTATCTCAATTAACATTTTTTTAAATGATATCTTTAGGGTTCAATCCTAACTCTATCTTGTAATATGATCCATCCACTCGTGAATGGTGATTATTGTACATAAATTAAGTAAAATCCTAGGGAGTTTTCCTAGGTGAATTCCCTAAGCAATATTATATCTACATCAATAGGCTATTGAAAGTGTCCAAAGTTTCCCCTCGTTACACTACAAGCTATTCGATGGTTTCAAATGATAAAATTTTATGATGTATCTTTAGTGGTCACCTAGAAAGGGTTCATGACATCACATAGAGAAATAATAAAAATTGAAGAATAAATATAAACTAATTCTATGATGGGCCTATGTATTGAGCAGTACCGAATGAAAACTTAATGTGGTTGTTGATGGGAGAGAGTGTGTGTATATGTGGAATGTATATGATTCTTCTAATCATCTTTATCCAAATACAAAAAGGGTGTGGATTTTACATCTAGGATGAAGAATAGTGAGGTTTGACATATCCTAATGCACAAACGAGTTGAAACTATGACATGTGCTACAACCAACAACATGCTTTACTGGTTCAATCAACTGGCTAATGCAAGTAGCAACTAAATTCCACCAGTCACAATTCAGAAATATCATTTTTGAGTAAAAGAAATATGTAACTTTTACAATATCGTCTATCTCTTTTGTACTCTATTGTGACTATATGATCAAGAAATAAGAGAAATATAGGTTATGTAAGTTGATTTTATGATTAATTCTAATAATCTATGTGCACTCAAAAAGTACTTAAGAAAAAAAGTAATTATTGCATTGTATTTTTCTCATAAAAAATTAAATATAAGATATTTCAAAAAATGTTCTAAGATATATGTGGATTTTGAGTTTGAATGACCACTAATACACTAATTATAGTTTGGGGGATGAGCAAGACTAGTCTAACTACAACTTGTACCTATTCTCAACTAACCTTATTATGAATAAAATGATTTGTTATGTAAATATATATTACATCAAATTTGGTACAAGTATTAATTTATCGATCCACTGTTGAATATTGCCACAACTTCAGCCAAAACAATTACAAGAATAAAACACAAAAATCTAGAATTGTGAAATTCTCTACCAATAGTAGAAGAAGCGAGTTCTCTCCACCATTGACATATATAAGGAATATTTACATGGTTATGACTTGAAGTAAAATTTCCTCCATACAAAAATTAATGTATGTTGCTCAAAATTTGACATGTTTTTAATATAATATGATTTAATAAAAGGTTGATATTTGGAAAGTATTTATTTAGTATGTTTTTTTACTATGTATGTAGTTAAAGAACATTTTAGCACCTTGACATGAGGTTTAAACAACACCAGTTCTAAGTGTGGATTGAATCACAATGCCGAACATGACCAACACATAACTAGTAGACATTGTAGACTAATTGCAAACCGACCATGAACTACGAAATAAAATAGAAGTCTTACCACTTTTCTTGACACAAAACCCACATGGACCTATTCATAAATATAGTCTTGATGTACTAAGGTCAATTTAGAGGGAGTAACCAAGAAAAACACATAGATAAAAGAAGGGAATATCTAGTTCAAATGGGAAATAAGTATGAAACCAATAAACATGATTCATTTTGTTATTATTATTCTGACAACATATATACACAAAAACTTATGAATGTTTCTAAAAGGTCACCCATATTAGTAATAGTATGGACCAAAAAATATTATGGACCAAGAATTCTTCACAATAAATATATAATTCAAGAGATACCTAAAAAGGTGTTGCACCCTGTTGATATGAGTAGTCATGTAACTCTTATTAAAAACATCATATCCAAGGAAACAAATGCTTAGATGTTGTAGATATACTCACACATGGGTTTCAATCTTTACAACATGGTCGTTAAGAATTTGGTTTCATAATATAATGCAAATGATTTAATAGTTTATTATAATGTAAGACAATTAGACAAAAACATTCATGGTAACAAATCAACTAGGGAAACTGACTACAATCATGCATCAAATCTCCACTAAAAATCCTATTTAGAATTTAGATCTAGGATATACTTGAATTTAACTAAGTAAACTAAGCAATTAGAGTCTAACAATTATTCATAAAAGATTACTATAACAATTATATGAAGATAAATCAATAAATTATCATCTCTTGTTAATTCTATTTCAATATAGCATGTTAATCCCTTACACCATACAGATTGACCATTAGCATCTCAAATTCATCTAAAACTATAAATGTGGTAGTATCTACTCATAAGGATATAGAATCTGGGCACACACATTATAAACAACACTCCAATCAATTAAACATATAAGAGAACAACAATCACGATAGGGACCTTCACCTAGATCAACCCTAACTATAGGAGAATAAAGAAGAAAATGTTGACCATTATGGAACAAGACCTAGATAATGTTAGATATGGTTCAAAAGAGGAAGAATGAAGAAAAAGACAACTGATTTAAATAAGATCAATGAACCTCTTAACAAGTTCCTATCACCAAGAACAATACCATCTAGTTCTCAGAAGGAAATAGGGATAAAAAGTCTCATTTATTTCCTTCTTTATTACTACGCCAAGTACTATAAGGTGATTGATTGAGAACATAAGGTTATGTATTAGGGAGGAAGGGTACCCATATATAGTGTCTAAAAGGCCAAAATTGTAAGGACCCTGACTTTATTTTTGGGCGTACCATGTTTGCTTTGCCTAACCCTGGTGTTTAGAGGCTTGCTTAATCACCAAAGGTGTGATTAGGGTTGTTGTGCTTTGTTGTGGGTCTTTTTGGTGCAACTTGCAATTTACCCAAGTTCTAGGGTTTCTATGCTAGATTGCCACCTTGAGAGATCTCTTTGTATCTCTTTGCATCCTCTAGGGTGAGAGGATGAGTTGGGAGCCTTGCTTGAGCCGTTTGAGCTTGCTTGTTTGGTTTTGGGCCTTGGGGCGTGCCTTACTACCTTGTGTCGGGCAAGTGTGTGTCGGCCAGAGGTGTATCATACAAGTAGGTGCTGATGGGTGTATCAGGTTTCCATGTTGGGCAAAACACACCCCTCCACCGAGCATCGTTTGTGTCACCCCCTCTTAGAAACATGGTGCTCGCTGCTAGCAAGTGGCAAGTCATGGACAAATGGTATTTGGGGTGTTAGCATGTGGCGTGTGTAACATCCCTAACCTGGGTTATGAACTAACCCTAGGTGTTTTGCTTAAGACATGTGATTAGATGCTTGTGACTATCTTTTGATGTGTAATTAGAGCTGTTGAGGAACTTATATTTCCATTTCTGTCCTTTTTGAACAATGTTGTAATATTGTTTTGTTAAATAGGGACCTATGTGCAAATTACCCAATTAGAGGGGTTAACTTGCAAATTTCACATATTTAGATGTTCCTCTAATGATTATACATCATAAGAATGAATATGATGCAGTGATATTTATTCTCCAATCTTGAGCACCAAGATATAGCTTGTAGAGCAAACCTTATGCTTTAAAACCCAATTTTTATGTAAAGTGCAATTTACCCAAAACATAGGGTGCAACATGTAAAATATACCCTCTAGAGTATCTCTTATGCATCTTGGCATCAAGTAGAGTAACAAATATGAGGGGGGAGCCTCATTTGAATGATCATATAAGAAGGATAACCTTTATAAGAAAATAATCAATATGAATGCAAAATGACCCTTTTATATGTGCAACTTAGTAAGAGTGTGATGTTTGGCTTCTTTCCCTCTAAAACGTGGATAAGGAAGCGTTATGCATGCAATGAGAAGGGGGAAACGTGGCAAAATAGTAGAGAAGGACCCAAGTGAGAAATAAGGAAACAATTATCATTTTCTTGAAAATATGCCCAACATATATAAGCACATCTCCTTTGTACAAGCAAGGGATCGTTCCCTTCATTTCCTCTTCTCATCTTCTTTCTTGGACCGACTTAGGAGGAGATCAGGAGAAGAGGAGGACGATCAAGTTCATCTAGGTAAGCTTTGATCATCATCTAGCTCGGATTCATGGAGGAAACCATGCTACAAGGTTGGTTTGCTAGTTTTCCTTACACAAGTCTTGTTTCTAGCCATCTTCTCCATCCCATTCTTGAAGAAAGAACCTTGGACGACCCCTGGAGCTCAATCCACCATTAAAGCTACGGATCTTGGAGCTCTAGATCAGATTCTAAGGCAGGTTTTATAACTCTAAACCTTAAAGCTTTGCTTATACATCTTCTTCCTATGAAAATGTTGCTTGCTTTCCTTTCTTCCATACTTATAAGAGTTCTTGCAACTAAATCCGTGAAGAACAGACCAGGTTCTTGAGGTAGAAGAAGGTGGAGTTAATTCCAATGTTAATCCTTATCTTACTTTTTCAAACGGTCTCCACCTTGTGCCCAAACGGTTTGCAAAACTGTTTGGAGGCAAACGGTTTCAAAACCGTTTGGTGGCAAACAGTTTCACAAGACCGTTTGAAAAAAATGGTCTCCAAGACCGTTTGGATGGGTTGAACAGGAGTTGACCATTTGGAGTACTGTTGTACATATTATGGACTAATCACCCTCCAAGAATCATTAACTAATTCCAAGTAAATCACCAATTGAAGGCACTTTAGTCACCTAAACCCTAATCGGGTCCATTGTTGATTTCAAGGATGCAATCATGTTGAAGTTTGGGTTGAGTGGCCCAAACGGTAACAAAACTGTTTGGGGATCACTAAAATAGTCTCAAGACCGTTTGGTTACAACCCAAGACCGTTTGGAGGTCTAGGGTTAAGTAGGGTTGACCAATTGAGGGTCCAATCACATCAAGTTGTTAAGTAATCAAGTGCTAATTTTGTGACCTAATTAGGGATCAACCCTTAAGCAATTGACTTGGTTTTTGATGACATCATGGGAAAACGGTTTCAATACCGTTTGGAGGATGTCCAAACGGTTTCAAAACTGTTTGGTGGTCACCCAAGTCCGTTTGGAGGTCTAGGGTTGACTATGGTTAAGTGGTTGAAGATTTAAAGGCAATAAGTTGAAATATAATCGATTAGTGACCTAATGATCAAATCTATGATCCAATCCTTAATAGATTGAGTTAGTTTTTGATGTGATGTTGAGAAAACGGTCTCAAGACCGTTTGGAAGATGTCCAAATGATCCCAAGACCGTTTGGAGTCAGGTCATGACCCAATTGAGTGATGATTCAATGGGCTCAACATCAATTAGGTTCAAGTTGATACATGTTGAAGGATGATCGATTCCAACCCTAATCCAACCAATCCAAACCCTAATTGGTGACCAATTGAGGATCAATTGAGGGTCAAATTAGTAGAAGGTTAACCTAATTGGCTCAATTGATAAGTGGTTAACCATGGCATGAACATTTGAGGGGTTCAACATTGAAAACTCTAAAGCGATTGGAAGTGTTGACTCACTTTTGGGTCCATGCGGTTTTGAGGTGTTTGGATCAAATGGTCTCAAGACCGTTTGAGGCCAAACGGTGTCAAAACCGTTTGGAACCAAACGGTGTCAAAACTGTATGGCACCAAACGGTTTCAAAACCGTTTAGATTCATGTGGTTTCAAAACCGTTTGTGGCCATGCGGTTTCAAGGTCGATTTGTCCATGCGGTTTCAAAGTCAAACTTGGCCAAACGGTCAACGTGACCAAACGGTCTTCACCTTAATTTTGGGCAAACGGTCTTGATGGTGTATTTGTTCATGCGGTCTTGAAAGTCAAAGGTACCAAACAGTCAACCATTCCATTAGGTTTCAAAACTGTTTGGAGGTTGAAAGTGCAAAATCGTTTGGGGTCTCTTAAGGTCAAGAATGCTTGATGCTTTAAAGGCTTAGATGGTTTAATGGTTGATTAATCTAAACCCTAATGATACCTAAAGACATTAATGGAAACAAGTAATTAGTTGGTTGATGCATGTTATGATCAATGGTTGACATTACCAAAGTACCCTTGATGGGTTTAAGTAGTCAACACCCCCTTTGATCAAGCAAACCCTAATGACCATTGTAGTGATGACTTGACTTATGTTATCAAGGATTGGTTTGACATAATATAATCATATGATATGTAAACATCATATAATGATAAGAGGAGAGAGAAGACTCCCTAATACGAATGGGAATCAAGTAGTATACTTCCAACATATATGAATGAACATAATTAGGGTATGATCCTTCACAATGAGATCATGGAAACCCTAATCATAATGATTAATGAATCTTAACCTTATTAAGAGCATGAATGAGAGTAATCTTCATACATAATGATGTTACAAAGGTTAAAACCCTAATAGTACCTAAGTTACTAATGTCAATTAAGGAAGAAACCCTAATTGCTTATAAGAACAATGACTTGATACATTATGTCATTTAATAGGGTTAATATGATATAATTAAGATTGAGAAGAATGATATCATGGGATTAATATTTGAGCTTGATTCATGTGGTGACCAAGGGTATGATCCTTAAGTAAAGAGATCATGAAACCCTAATCATGAACCTAAACCTTAATTAACAAGGTTGTTGACCCTTATCCCTAATCCAGGGCAATTATGACTATAACCCTAATCTAGGGTAATGTGATGTAATGTGAATAGTAACCCCTAATAGGGTGATATGATCTAATGTGAATAGTAAACCCTAATCTAGGGTGATATGATCTAATGTGAATAGTAAACCCTAATCTAGGGTGATATGATCTAATGTGAATAGTAAACCCTAATCTAGGGTGATATGATCTAATTTGAATAGTAAACCCTAATCTAGGGTAATGTGAATGTGAATAGTAAACCCTAATCTAGGGTGATATGTTCTAATGTGAATAGTAACCCTAATCTAGGGTGATGTGATGATATGAACAAGTAAACCCTAATTCTGAGTTATGCTTTTAAGCATGAAACTCCATGATTAAAGTATGAGACAAAGAATCACTATTCCTAATCAACTAAGGGGTTGAATAACTCTAATTGGATGGAATGAGAATCCTAACCCTAGAAACCAGTCGTGGTAGTATGACACGGTCGTGGTGAATCCTTTGCTGCACGACCGTGCAATGAAGCACGACCGTGGTGACTTACTCTTGCACGACCGTGCAAGATAGCACGGCCGTGGTATCATATATATAAAACGAACTTGTTTTGTGCTGATTTAGTTACAATGTCCATGTTATTAGTAAAATGTTAACCATGCAGGTTCTCATAAAGAGGTGATCATATCCAGGTAAGGATTATGATGTCATATGCATTGAAAATAATTTATATGCTTCAAGTATAATGATATGTTATGTTACCTGGTGAGTGGTAACATATGAGCTTGAGAAACTGAAGGAGCCTTGAGAAATATATGCATTGTTATAATCATAGTGATATTGTTAAAATGACTAGATGACAAGATGTTACTTGATAACAAGTTTTATGATGATTCAAGGGTTTGAATACCCACATTCCTGAATCACAATGATGAGATGGTTAGGGATTGATATCCTAATGTTGAAAGTATGTGATTTGAACTTAATACAAATAGTACAGTCTCTTTGTAGCATTTGTTTTAATTATTTATGTTTGAAAACATGTATGATGCTAAAGAATGCAATAATGTACTTAACTAATCAAGTATAATGATATCAAGTAGAGCCCTGACCATAGATCCATCATTGTCAGAAAATACATGATGGTGAAACAGGTTTTCCTAAGGGAACTCCTAGAGCACATACTTTTGAGTATGTGGGGGTTATGGACGCGAACAACCTTACATCCTAATGTTGGATTTGATGGAAGATGTATCATTAATCTCTCAATTCTTCATTATATGTTTATGCCGGGATGATGTATCACTAATCACCCGATGATATTGTTAATGCCACGTCGATGAGAGATAAACAAGAAATCCCTCGATGGAGAAGAGAGTACAGAATGCCACTGTAGCTCTAAATAGCGAAGTTTCCAGAATACCATGGAAAGCTATTATAGCAGAGACATGAGATGTCCTACATGTTCATCCTCATACTGACTGAGGAGTGATGAGGGCATAGGAATCTGGCTCTCCTGATGACCTAGGTATGGTACCGATTGCGATCTAAGGATGGTCAGTTGGAGTATGAGAGGTGTAACTCATCTCCTCAGGGCATAAATATGTTTGTAAAATGTAATCAATCACATAGTAGATTGCTTAGGTTGAACTACGAGAAACAATGATTTATGATACATTGTTCATAGTGCTCTAGTTAAGTAACTAGTATACATGTTCTTCGTATTCCTTATTGTTATATGTCTTGTCATTCAATTATGTTATAATTGAAATGATTACTTATAAGGATGCTGCTTCACATAGTTTATACAATGTTACCTACTGTTGAATGTTTATAATTCTACTACTTTATGTTATTCCATTATTGCAATAACTAAGCTTCTGGCGAAGAGTTATAACTCTCGCTGGAAGGAACCCATCAGTGGGTGAGCAGCAGCAGTAGCAATCCCAGGGATAGCAGTGATCCTCAGGTGGAGACACTGTCTGTCAAGTTGTGTAGATAGTATGTCCTGTGTCGTCTCTATACTCACAAGTCGTAGGAGTTAGTATATCTGATATTTTGGCATGATTCCTCGAGATTTTGTATCTTACCTTGTACAGTTAACAAGGTGGTCGATGTTGTAATTCCCGAGATGTGTTGTTATAGAGATGTAACTATGGATCAGTTTGTAATTGACTTATCATGTTTGTTTATGAAAGAGTTTTTATTGTTTGAAGGTCTCTTTACAAAAGTTTTAAATTTTTAGTGATTTTTGGTAATTCCGCTGCTAATCGCTTCTGCATTCGTTGATCTTGTTTTCGTGATTCGATCGTATCAATTTAGTGGTATCAGAGCTCTAGCTTTGTTGAGTCTACAGAGACATATGACTTAGGATGTTGAGTTAGTTCTAGTGCTTTCCAGTATGTCTAATAGTGTCTTCTACTCCTCAGGAGAAGAAGATAAGACTAAGGATGTCTGGACCTCACGAGGAGTATGTCATGGAGAGTAGTGTTGTTGCACCCAGAGAAGGTGCAAGAAACCTAGAGATAGAGCAACCTGTGCCTGAACCACCCCAGTTCGATCCAGATGACATGGGGAACCCAGCCGTCCAGACCATGCTTGGGCAGTTTATGACTACCATGACACACATAACTGATAGGTTACCTATGCCTGCACCTAGGGCACCTACCCAACCTGAAGGATAAGTAATCGGTAAGATGTTTGAATGACTTCGTCGAGTTGGAGCCACAGAATATTTTGGAACAGTTGACCCCGCAGATGTCGACTTGTGGTTAACTGAACTAGAGAAGGCCTTTCGAATCCAGAACATCCCTGAAGCTAAGAAGGTTAGAAATGTTGTGTACCTTCTTAAGGTGAGTGATGGTCATTGGTGGACCATGGAAGAACAATAGAGGCCTGGTGTGGAGGTTTCCTGGGAAGACTTTCGATGAGAATTTTATCAATAGATATTTCCCTAATACGTTTCTGGGTGAGAAAATCTCTCAGTTCAAGAGGTTAAGGAAAGGTCCAATGAACATTAGCGAGTACGAGGCTAAGTTCATGGAGCTTTTGCGGTTCTGTCTACACATGGCGACCACAGATGAAGAAAGGATTAGGCGTTTTGAGAAAGGGTTAAACGCTGAGTTGACTACTCCCGTGTTTGCCCTAGAGAACAGAGAAATGTTTGCTACCTTCGTTGAGTCAATCTGAAGGGTAGAGAGGTCTATAGAAGAGAAGAGACAGACACAGAACAAGAGGATGTATCCCCAATTCCAAGGATCTTCATCCAAAGGTTTCAAGAAACCTAGGTTTTCTACACCTGTGCCACCACCTAGATCCAATACCCAAATGCAGTGGATGTCAAATAGGAGTAGAGGACGAAGACTACCACTAGAAGGATCTCGCAGTTCAGCATCTATGTCGGTTACAAGACCACCCAGACCACAACAACTGAACAAAAATTATTATATATGTGGGAAGATGGGACATCTGATGAAGGACTGCAGAGCCAGAGAGGTGAGTGTGACTCAACCTCAGAGGCAGAACCAGCAAGGACCACAAAGGCGACGGTTTCTGGGAGGAGCTAGAGGACGTGGACAAGCGTCCCAAGCTGGGTCATCGGCATCTAGTCATCAAGCACTGAATCAACCATAGGTGACAGCGAGATTCTACGCGATGAATCCACCTGATGTAGTTACCAACCCTTGGGTTGTGGCAGGTCAGATGGAGTTGTTATATTCTGATATGTCTATATCTTGCGTTGTATCTGTTTTGATTGATCCGGGTGCTACACTCCTTTATCACTCAAAGAGTGATTCTTGACTGCAATTTGACTTTAAGTAATAGAGCAGATAGTTTGTTGCTAGAAACTCCCTTGATGGGATCTGCTGTGTTACAGGAGGTATGTTCTCCCTGCATCCTCTTCTTTTCTAAACATCGCATTCAAGTGGATCTTATACCACTTGAAATGCATGGATTTGATATAATCCATGGGATGGATACCTTAGAAAGGTATAAGGTTGTCTTGGATTGTGAATCCAAGCAAGATGTGTTCGCTAATGATAGTGACAAATGGATCTCTCAAGGAGAGAGAATGATTCTACCCACCTGTCTTGTGACAGCTATGGCTGCTGAGAAGCTGATGAGGCAAGGATGTTATGCATTCTTGGCCCATGTAGTAGATACTACCATGGATAATCCTAACCCTGTTGAAGTTCCTGTAGTCAGGGAATTTCAAAATGTATTTCCTAAAGAACTTCCAGGTGTGCCACCGCCTCGGGAAATTGATTTTGCGATCAATTTGATCCCAGACACGCAACCTATCACACAAACACCGTACATGATGGCGCCTGCTGAGATGGCAGAACTCAAGAAACAGTTGCAAGAGTTGCTTGAGAAGGGTTTCATCCGACCGAGTACTTTACCTTGGGGTGCTCCGATACTCTTTGTTAAAAAGAAAGACGGATCAATGCAGTTGTGCATTGATTATAGACAGTTAAATAAAGTAAAAATAAAGAACAAGTATCCTCTACCGAGGATTGATGATCTCTTTGATCAGTTTTGTGGTGCGATTGTCTTTTCAAAGATAGATTTGAGCTCAGGATATCACCATCTCTGTATTAAGGATAGTGACATACCCAACTCTTCCTTTAGGACAAGGTATGGTCACTATGAGTTCACAGTTATGTAGTTTGGACTAACTAATGCACCAGCTACATTCATAAAACTCATGAATAGAATTTTCTGACCTTTTCTCGATCAGTGTGTTGTTGTCTTTATAGATGACATCTTGATCTATAGTAGAGATGCACAACAACATGAACGACATCTTCGTCAGGCCCTAACTTTGTTAAGAGAACACAAGCTATATGCTAAGTTTAGCAAGTGTGAGTTCTGGTTTCCAGAAGTATCTTTCCTTGGACACGTGATATTTGTCTCGGGTATTTGTGTTGACCCTAAAAAGGTAGAATCTATTCTACAGTGGGAGTAACCGAAGTCACCGACGGAGATCTGTAGTTTCTTAGGGTTGGCTGGAAATTACCGAAGGTTCATTAAGAACTTCAGTTCCATAGCCTTACCCTTGACTAAGTTGACCCAGAAGGATGTTCCTTTTGTCTAGAATAACAAATGTCAACAATCTTTTCAGTTGTTGAAGGAGAGGTTGACAAGTGCACATGTGCTTGTGTTACCTGAACAAGGGAAAGGATATATAGTTTTCTGTGATGCCTCCAAGAATGGACTTGGATGTGTGTTGATGCAGGATAAACAAGTGATTTCTTTTGCTTCCCGATAGCTTAAGAAACACGAGGAGAATTATCTGACATACGATCTGGAGCTAGCTGTTGTGGTTCATGCCTTGAAGATCTGGAGACACTATCTCTATGGAGAGACATTCTTGATTTTCACTGATCATAAGAACCTTAAGTGCATCTTTTCTCAGCATGAGCTTAACATGAGACAACGCCGCTGGATGGAGTTAATCAAGGACTACGATTGTACAATTGATTATCATCCAGGGAAGGCCAATGCAGTTGCAAATGCTTTGAGTAGGAAATCAGCAACACCCACCCAAGATAGAGAAAACTGAATTCCTTAGTGTGCTCAAGGAGAGATATGCTTATCTCCTTAAGACAAGACAATTTACAATTGAAAGTATCATTGTTAGCTGGGTTGTTGGCTGAGATGCATATAAAACCTACTCTGAGAGAGCAGATCAAGGAAGCACAGCAAGTTGATGCTGCAGTTCAACAGATCAGATCGGAGTATGGTAGCGAGAAACAAGATGATTTCCATGACTCTGATGATCAGGTACCCTGTTATCATGGTAGGATGATAGTGCCAGATATGTATAAATTGAGAAAGTTAGTCCTAGAAGAAGCTCATTCTTCGATGTATGCTATGCATCCAGGAAGCACCAAGATGTATCGAAACTTGAAAGATATGTATTGGTGGCCTGGAATGAAGAAGGACATTGCTGCGTTTGTTATGCGGTGTTCGGTGTGTCAGCAAGTCAAAGCTGAACACCAGAAGCCTACAGGAACAATGCAACCTTTACCCATACCACAGTGGAAGTGGGATCATGTAACCATGGACTTTGTTGTTGGCCTACCCAGGACAAGCAAAGGGCATGATTCTATTTGGGTAATAGTTGATAGGTTGACAAAGACAGAACATTTCTTTCCTATCAAAACAACCTATTCTGCAGAGAAGCTAGCACATATGTATGTTGAAGAGATAGTATGACTACACAGAGTCCCAGTTACCATCGTTTCTGAAAGAGGTCCCTAGTTTACGAGTCATTTTTGGGAGCGACTTCACAAAGCCTTAGGCACAAAGTTAAGGTGTAGTACATCCTTTCATCCTCAGACTGATGGACAGTCAGAAAGGACTATACAAACCTTGGAAGGCTTGCTTAGAGCATGTGTCCTTCAGTTTACAGGGAGTTGGGATCTGCACCTAAGCTTGATAGAGTTTGCCTACAACAATAGCTATCAACATAGCATTGACATGGCACCTTATGAAGCTTTGTATGGTAGACGTTGTAGATCACCCCTATGTTGGTATGAGACTAGTGAATACCAACTGTTAGGTCTTGATCTTGTGCAACAGAACACAGAAAAGATTAAAATAATACAACAACAGATAAAGACTGCACAGGATAGGTAGAAGTCTTACGCTGATAAACGTCATAGACCTTTATAACTCCAGGTTGGAGACAGAGTGTATCTCAAAGTCTCACATTGGAAAGGAGTCCTTCGTTTTGGAAGGAAAGGGAAGTTAGCACCGAGGTTTATGGGGCCTTATCCAATCATTGAAAGGATTGGAAAAGTAGCCAATAAACTAGAGTTACCACCAGTGTTACAGAAGTTACACCCTATGTTTCACATTTCCATGCTGAGGAAATGT
This sequence comes from Alisma plantago-aquatica, assembly GCA_963693085.1. Classification (NCBI taxonomy): domain Eukaryota; kingdom Viridiplantae; phylum Streptophyta; class Magnoliopsida; order Alismatales; family Alismataceae; genus Alisma; species Alisma plantago-aquatica. The sequence continues at coordinate 121,169,348 of OY856411.1, forward strand.
CATCCTAATATAGAATCAGTTCTTCAACCTATGGAGATAGAATTGAATGATGATATATCTTATGAGGAAGGACCTCTGTCAGTCATTGATGAAAGAATTAAAAAGCTGAAAAAGAAAGACATAAGTCTAGTGAAAGTCCTCTGGAATCATCGTGGTGTTGAAGAAGCCACATGGGAGCTAGAGGAAGAGATGAGAAGGAAATACCCTGCTCTATTCTCTTAATATATTTTGTTAATACGTTTTGTTGATTTTGGGGACGAAATCCTTGTAAGGGGTGGATAATTTGTAACATCCCTGACCTGGGTTCTGAACTAACCCTAGGTGTTTTGATTAAGACATGTGATTAGATGCTTGTGACAATCTTTTGATATGTAATTAGAACTGCTGAGGAACTTATATTTCCATGTATGTCCTTTTCGAACAATGTTGTAATATTGTTTTGTTAAATAGGGACCTATGTGCAAATTACCCAATTAGAGGGGTTAACTTGAAAATTGCACATTTTGAGATGTTCCTCTAATTATGAGACATCATAAGAATGAATATGATGCAGTGATATGGATTCTCCAAGCTTGGGCACCAAGATATAGCTTGTAGAGCAATCCTTATGCTTTAAAACCCAGTTTTGGTGTAAAGTGCAATTTACCCAAAACATAGGGTGCAACATGTAAAATATACCCTCTAGAGTATCTCTTATGCATCTTGGCATCAATTACAGTAAAGAAAATGAGGGGGGAACCTCATTTGAATGATCATATAAGAAGGATAACATTTAAAAGAAAATAATCAATATGAATGCAAAATGACCCTTTTATATGTGCAACTTAGTAAGAGTGTGATGTTTGGTTTCTTTCCCTCTAAAACGTGGATAAGGAAGAGTTTTGCATGCAATGAGAAGGGGGAAACGTGGAAAAGTAGTAGAGAAGGACCCAAGTGAGAAATAAGGAAACAATTATCATTTTCTTGAAAATATGCCGAAAATATATAAGCACATCTCCTTTGTACAAGCGAGGGATCGTTCCCTTCATTTCCTCTCCTCATCTTCTTTCTTGGACCGACTTAGGAGGATCTCAGGAGCAGAGGAGGACGATCAAGTTCATCTAGGTAAGCTTTGATCATCATCTAGCTCGGATTCATGGAGGAAATCATGCTACAAGGTTAGTTTGCTAGTTTTCCTTACACAACTCTTGTTTCTAGCCATCTTCTCCACCCAATTCTTGAAGAAAGGACCTTGGACGACCCCTGGAGCTCAAGACACCATTAAAGCTATGGAGCTTGGAGCTCTATATCAGATTCTAAGGCGGGTTTTATAACTCTAAACCTTAAAGCTTTGCTTATACATCTTCTTCCTATGAAAATGTTGCTTTCTTTCCTTTCTTCCATACTTCTAAGTGTTCGTGCAACTAAATCTGTGAAGAACAGACCAGGTTCTTGTGGTAGAAGAAGGTGGCGTTAGTTCCAATGTTAATCCTTATCTTTCTTTTTCAAATGGTCTCCATCTTGTTCCCAAACAGTTTGCAAAACCGTTTGGTGGCAAACGGTTTCACAAGACCGTTTGGAAGAAACGGTCTCCAAGACCATTTGGATGGGTTGACCAGGCATTGACCATTTGGAGGGATTTTTTACATATTATGGACTAATCACCCTCCAAGAATCATTAACTAATTCCAAGTAAATCACCAATTGAAGGCACTTTAGTCACCTAAACCCTAATCGGGTCCATTGTTGATTTCAAGGATGCAATCATGTTGAAGTTTGGGTTGAGTGGCCCAAACGGTTTCAAAACCATTTAGGGATCACTCAAACGGTCTCAAGACCGTTTGGTGACAACCCAAGACCGTTTGGAGGTCTATGGTTAAGTAGGGTTGACCAATTGAGGGTCCAATCACATCAAGTTGTTAAATAATCAAGTGCTGATTTTGTGACCTAATTAGGGATCAACCCTTAAGCAATTGACTTGGTTTTTTATGACATCATGGGCAAACGGTTTCAATACTGTTTGGAGGATGTCCAAACGGTTTCAAAACCGTTTGGTGGTCACCCAAGACCATTTGGAGGTCTAGGGTTGACTATAGTTAAGTGGTTGAAGATTTAAAGGCAATAAGTTGAAATATAATCGATTAGTGAACTAATGATCAAATCTATGATCCAATCCTTAATAGATTGAGTTAGTTTTTTATGTGACTTTGAGCAAATGGTCTCAAGACCATTTTGAATATGTCCAAACGATGCCAAGACCGTTTGGGGTCAGGTCATGACCCAATTGAGTGATGATTCAATGGGTTCAACATCAATTAGGTTCAAGTTGATACATGTTGAAGGATGATCAATTCCAACCCTAATCCAACCAATACAAACCCTAATTGGTGACCAATCGAGGATCAATTGAGGGTCAAATCAGTTTAGGGTTAACCTAATTGGCTCAATTGATAAGTGGTTAACCATGGCATGAACATTTGAGGGGTTCAACATTGAAAACCCTAAAGCAATTGGAAGTGTTGACTCACTTTTGGGTCCATGCGGCTTTAAGGTGTTTAGATCAAATGGTCTCAAGAACGTTTTAATCCAAACAGTCTCAAGACCGTTTGGAACCAAACAGTTTCAAAATCATTTATATTCATGCAGTTTCAAAACCGTTTGTGGCCATGCGGTTTCAAGGTCGATTTGTCCATGCGGTTTCAAAGTCAAACTTGGCCAAACGGTCAACGTGACCAAAAGGTCTTCACCTCACTTTTGGGAAAATGGTCTTGATGGTGTATTTGTTCATGCGGTCTTGAAAGTCAAAGGTACCAAATGGTCAACCATTCCATGCGGTTTCAAAACCGATTGGAGGTTGAAAGTGCAAAATCATTTGGGGTCTCTTAAGGTCAAGAATGCTTAATGCTTTAAAGGCTTAGATGGTTTAATGGTTGACTAATCTAAACCCTAATGATACCTAAAGACATTAAGGGAAACAAGTAATTAGTTGGTTGATGCATCAATGGTTGACATTACCAAAGTACCCTTGATGGGTTTAAGTAGTCAACACCCCCTTTGATCAAGCAAACCCTAATGACCATTGTAGTGATGACTTGACTTATGTTATCAAGGATTGGTTTGACCTAATATAATCATATGAGATGAGGATAGAGAAGACTCCCTAATATGAATGGGAATCAAGTAATATACTTCCAACATATATGAATGAACATAATTAGGGTATGATCCTTCACAATGAGATCATGGAAACCCTAATCATAATGATTAATGAATCTTAACCTTATTAAGAGCATGAATGAGAGTAATCTTCATACATAATGATGGTACAAAGGTTAAAACCCTAATAGTACCTAAGTGACTAATGACAATTAAGGAAGAAACCTAATTGCTTATAAGAACAATGACTTGATACATTATGTCATTTAATAGGGTTAATATGATCTAATCAAGATTGAGAAGAATGATATCATGGGGTTAATATTCGAGCTTGATTCATGTGGTAATCAAGGGTATGATCCTTAAGTAAAGAGATCATGAAACCCTAATCATGAACCTAAACCTTAATTAACAAGGTTATTGACCCTTATCCCTAATCCAGGGCAATTATGACTATAACCCTAATCTAGGGTAATGTGATGTAATGTGAATAGTAAACCCTAATCTAGGGTGATATGATCTAATGTGAATAGTAAACCCTAATCTAGGGTGATATGATCTAATGTGAATAGTAAACCCTAATATAGGGTGATATGATCTAATGTGAATCGTAAACCCTAATCTAGGGTGATATGATCTAATGTGAATAGTAAACCCTAATCTAGGGTAATGTGATGTAATGTGAATAGTAAACCCTAATCTAGGGTGATATGTTCTAATGTGAATAGTAACCCTAATCTAGGGTGATGTGATGATATGAACAAGTAAACCCTAATTCCGAGTTATGCTTTTAAGCATGAAACTCCATGATTAAAGTGTGAGACAAAGAATCACTATTCCTAATCAACTAAGGGGTTGAATAACTCTAATTGGATTGAATGAGAATCCTAACCCTAGAAACCAGCCGTGGTAGTATGACACGGTCGTGGTGAATCCTTTGTTGCACGACCGTGCAATGAAGCACGACCGTGGTGACTTACTCTTGCACGACCGTGCAAGATAGCACAGCCGTGGTATCATATATATAAAAAGAACTTGTGTTGTGTTGATTTAGTTACAATGTGCATGTTATTAGTAAAATGTTAACCATGCAGGTTCTCATAAAGAGGTGATCATATCCAGGTAAGGATTATGATGTCATATGCATTGAAAATACTTTATATGCTTCAAGTATAATGATATGTTATGTTACCTGGTGAGTGATAACATATGAGCTTGATTAATTGAAGGAGCCTTGAGAAATATATGCATTGTTATAATCAACAGTCATATTGTTAAAATGACTGGATGACAAGATGTTACTTGTTAACAAGTGTTATGATGATTCAAGGGTTTGAATACCCACATTCCTGAATCACAATGATGAGATGGTAAGGGATTGATATCCCAATGTTGAAAGTATGTGATGTTAACTTAATACAAATAGTACACTCTCTTTATAGCATTTGTTTTAATTATTTATGTTTGAAAACATGTCTGATGCTAAAGAATGCAATAATGTACTTAACTAATCAAGTATAATGATATAAAGTAGAGCCCTGACCATAGATCCATCATGGTCAGAAAATACATGATGGTGAAACAGGTTTTCCTAAGGGAACTCCTGGAGCACATACTTTTGAGTATGTGGGGGTTATGGACGCGAACAACCTTACATACTAATGATGGATTTGATGGACGATGTATTATTAATCTCTCAATCCTTCATTATATGTTTATGCCGAGATGATGTATCACTAATCTCCCGATGATATTGTTAATGTCGCATCGATGAGAGGTAAATAAGAAATACCTCGATGGCGAAGAGAGTACAGAATGCAATTGTAGCTCTAAATAGCGAAGTTGCCAGAATACCCTGGAAAGATATTATAGCAGAGACACGAGATGTCCTACATGTTGATCCTCATAGTGACTGAGGAGTCATGAGGTCATAGGAATCCGGCTCTCCTGATGACCTAGGTATCATGCTGATTGTGATCTAAGGATGGTCGGTTGGAGTATGAGAGGTGTAACTCATCTCCTCAGGGCATAAATATGTTTGTAAAATCTAATCAGCCGCATAGCATATTGCTTAGGTTGAACTACGAGAAACAATGATTGATGAGACATTGTTCATAGTGCTCTAGTTAAGTAACTAGTATACATGTTCTTCATATTCCTTATTGTTATATGTCTTGTCATTCAATTATGTTATAATTGAAATGATTACTTATAAGGATGTTGCTTCACATAGTTTATACAATGTTACCTACTGTTGAATGTTTATAATTCTACTGCTTTATGTTATTCCATTATTGCAATAACAAAGCTTCTGGCGAAGAATTATAACTCCCGCTGGGACAATTATTCAATTGTCTCACCCCCGTGGGATTCGACTTTTTAGGTTGACGCCGAGGATGAAGGAACCCATCAGTGGGTGAGCAGCAGCAGCAGCAATCTCAGGGACAGCAGTGATCCTCAGGTGGAGACACTATCTGTCAAGTTGTGTAGATAGTATGTCCTGTGTCGTCTCTATACTCTCAAGTCCTAGGAGTCTGTATATCTGAGATTTTGGCATGATGCCTTGAGATTTTGTATCTTACCTTGTACAATCAACAAGGTGGTTGATGTTGTAATTCTCGAGATGTGTTGTTACAGAGATGTAACTATGGATCAGTTTGTAATTGACTTATCATGTTTGTTTATGAAAGAGTTTTTATAGTTTGAAGGACTCTTTACAAAAGTTTTAATTTTTTAGTGATTTTTGGTAATTCTGCTGCTAATCGCTTCCGCATTCGTTGATCATGTTTTCGTGATTCGATCGTCTCAGCATGGCCCTTGGATAAGTGTACCTAGGTCGGGCACCACCTTTCTTTGCTCTCCCCCTTTACTCTCTTGTATATATACCACCCACCTTGCTTGCTAGTAGTCCCTTCAGTTCCTTAGTTGTTGCTCTTCCCGTGGTGGCCGAGTAGAAGAGAAGGAGAGGAGGTAGTCGATATACCTTGTTGATGCTTTCTTCTTCCTTAGTGGTGACCGATACAACCTGTTGTTCTTGCTTCTTCTCTTCTCTAGTTGGTGACCGAAGCTTGGAGGAGGTTCTTGGAGCTTGGAGCTTGGAGAGTTGTGCTTAAAGCAGGTTACATAACTTCTAACCTAACTATTCTATCTCCTTTACATGTTGCTTGGATATGTTATCTTGGTTGGCTATATATATCTAGCTAGTAATGGCTATGCTTTAGTTGGTGATGTTTCTACCCTATGTACTTCCTAGATCAGGTTGGGAGATATGTGTTAGCTGGGTTGGTTGATCTCTTGGATTGTATAATCTCAAAAAATACCCCTCTCTCGTTAGTTGAGAGGTGAGCTTAGGGTTTCTTAATCCAAATAGGTATGGTAGTGTGTTTGTGATGAAAAACCCCTCTCTCACTTTGTTGTTGAGAGGTGAGCCTATGTTCTAGCTATTTGGGCGTCATGGTTAGTTGCTCTGGCCGATAGAGGTGTTGATCTTGGTTCTACCCTAGTTACATGTTATGTCCTTGTTGGCACCCTGGGCGACATGGGTGGCCATGCCTTTAATGGTGGAATTTGAGCAACACCCCTCCTTCCTTGAGTTGTGAGGTGAGCTCTAGCTCTTGCCCGATATCCTTGGAAATTGTACAAGACCCCTCTCTCTTCAAGTTGAGAGGTGAGCCAATACTCTTGATGCCCTGGGTGATATGGATGGTGGTGTCTTGGTTCTTGTTGCCCGATATCCCTCTTCCTCCTTTGATTTAGGGCTTGGGCGGTATAGTAGTTTGAGGCTTGGGCATTACAGTAGGAAGATGTCGTGATGATCCTTCACCCGATATGGTTGAGATGTTTGGGCACCGTGGTCATTGTTTCCCTTGGATGATATCTTGTGAGGTTCTAGAGGCCTTCCCTATATGGGTGTTGGCCATTACATGTGTGTTAGATGGGTTCGTTACTTGTGTGTTGGCCGATACATGTAGAGTGTGCTGCCCGACACTCTGTCTTAGAGGTGTTGCCCGTTATGATGCATTGCCTGCTATGATGTGTTGCCCATCACGGGGCATTGCACATTATGGTGCTTGCCCGATATGATGATGTGTTGATCTGGTTGGGCGATAGGGGTGTGTTGTTTGAGCGATATTGGATGGCTCTTAGAAGTGTTGTCCGACATCAGTTCTGTTGTGGCCTACCCGATATGGTGACGGTCGTTATCTGAGTGTTGGTTGATAGTGATGGCCGACACAGCTAGATGTGGTTAGTTGCCTTTTAGCAGATACCTTAAGGTTGGGTTATAGCATGATCTTTTGGTGAGGGTTAGTCCCTTACCCGACATGTTTTGGTGAGGGTTTGTCCTTACCAGATATACCTTTGGTGAGGGTTGATGTTTACCCGATATGTCATTGTGAGGGTTATGCTCTATAACCGGTTTGTAACCCTAATATCGTTTGGGATGCTTATACGTGGATATTATGTATATGCATGGTCATCTAATGTTGCACAAATATATCACGGTGATGAAGTGTTTATCTACTCTTGAGCATACTAACCATGCAGGTTTTATCAATTGAGATATGAGATCAGGTATGAGCTATGATGATGTCATTAGTGACATTTTCTTAATATTAAGATGATGTGCTTTCAGAACTATAAGAATGCATGATGTGTGTGGCCTATGAGATGTTAACAATGTCTTGATGATGGGATGGAATCCCCATGATGATTAGATATTTGTGATGGATCATGAGGATTGGAAAGTGGCTAAGTGGCAAAATGTGATGTAAGATCCTTGTGATGGATCATGATGATTGCCAAGAGGCCAAGTGGCAAAATGTGATGTAAAATCCTTGAGATGGATCATGATGATGTTGATGGCATTGAGAAAGACAGTAACGTTGTGATACAAAATGATGGAACCTATGTTGTTTATTCTTGTTTATGATAACTTGGTTGACCCCAACAATCCACTTAAAATGTATTAATTAATTATAGATGAACCTTTCATGTAGTTTTCCCTGGCCATAGATCCATCATCGTCAGGAGCTATTGATGGTGAAACGGGTTCTCCTGTGGGTTAATTCGGTGTGCATATTGTTGAATATGCAGGGTTTCTCCTACCTGAAAATAGGAGGATTAGAGTGCAACTTCAGTTGTAGACTCAAGATGTGTATAAGATCATGGTAAACAGGCCCATGGCTCAGTGTGATAGAGCATGAATGTGTTTATGGCTCAGGAGCACGGTGAACATGCATGTGGCTCAAGGTATGCTAGCACTGAGACCTATACCAAGGTGGGCTAGAGGAAAGGGTTGCCTACAGAGATGACCTTGTGACTGAGGTCACTTAAGCAAGAGATTGCAGTCCTACTTTGGATATCATGCATTGACCATGAGGAGGTTGATGTCATGGAGTCTGACTCTTCCATTGACCTTGTATGGAACCTACTTTGGGTTTTGCAACCAATGGTTGGATTTGAGCAGTACGTCTCTCTTTCTCAGGGCATAAGAAATGGTAATCCAGCAATATAGTATATTTTCTTAAAGCAAAAACAGAACATTGGTTGAGGACTTGCATAATTTATGATTGTCTTATATACATGCTCTAAGTATTTCTTATAGTTAGTTTTATGCCTCTCAGATATCATGCTAAGATGTTACATATATAATATTGATCTTCATATTTCATATATGACCTGGTTATCTGCTACATGCTTTATCTGTATTGGCAAACAAGTGTTGAAAATGTGGTATTATAGGTAGATACCATATCACCTTGGCAGTAGAGATAGTTTTGGACTTATCCAAAGTTGTCATTTTATACCTTGACGCCCCACATTTTGGACAATCTTTCAAATTGACGTAGTCCTTTTGAACTAACACAGTCATTTGGGCATGCATGTATCTTCTTAGCCTTCATTTCCATTGGGAACTACAGTGTTTTTAATTCATTTATTGAGATTGGAAGCAAGTTGCCTTTAGGAAGAATGTCTTTCAACGAAGACAACAATGACATGGAGCTTCTGTCGCTCCATATATCATTCGCATTCAGAGTATACAATCTCAACACAATGCTCATCTTCGTAAACTTAGTACAAACTAAGTATAATGGTACCTTAGAATCATGCACAATGTTTCTAAATAAGGAAGGTCGATCGATGTGCTCTATCCTATAACAGTTGTAGCTTTGTGAGATTTTATAGTTCGGCAGGGAGTTATGTTTCTCGCTGGGACTGTGTGTCTCACCCTGCTGGTTTCAACCTTTTTAGGTGATCGAGCTAGATGTGGTGGTCATCGTAGTGTTGTGGCTGAGCAGTAAGAAGATCAGTAGAAGGTAAGGTTGGATATGCTACTGCTATGGTTGTTTTGTAGTAGAGTCTTAGAGTCTTCCCTGTACTCTTAGGTCCTTGGAGGTGTTTTGATGAGGTTTCATGATGTATGATCTTAGTATGGTTTCTTGTATCCAGATGTTGGCCTTGGTAAGGCCTATTATGTATAAAACCAGGTGATGCACCCTTGATGGATATGGAACAGATGGATCCTATGTGTTGTTGGACATATATCATGCTTATATATATAACATGTTCTTTGTAGGATGTGGATTTGGTTGTGATAGTTCCTTTCTTATGATGTTTTCTACAATCAGTTTTAATTAACTCATGTTTTTGGTAATGTACTGATTATGGTGGTTCTGCATGTTTTCGTGTGGCATTTCGTTGTCTATGTGATAGCGGGAGGTCACAACAAAAACACTATCCACTTCTTAGTCTATCAACCAATCCTTATAAATTTTCCATACAAACATTCATTGTGTCTGACTAAATAGGTATGACTAAGTGAAAAATTGACTTCCCAAGATGATCCAGTTGTCCAACAACCACATTAGTTGGTTCCAATAAAATTAGTCAATTTGATTAAAACTTGGTTGACACGACCAACACTCTTTTTCTATCAAAGTACTTAGGTTGGTCTAACAAAAAGGATAGTCAGCCAAAAATCAATCCAAACCAGCTTGAAGTCTGCAAAACTTACCCAAAAGTCATCCCAAATCTTATCAAACCCATCATATATCAAACTGAACTATAATTTGTCGATACTCAATATTTTCTCTACACACATCTGGCACATTTCCAAAGCACATAAAAACATAAGACTCTAGGAAATGTCTAATATTATAAAAGACAAGATTTCTAGATCTTAAAACATAAAAAATAAACACATAAAACATGTTTACAACAAGAATTCATCTAATAGTTTTATTGAAAATAAAAACCTCATTGACCTATATGCTACTAACATCAACCAAACCTAGAATAGAGGATCCTCTTGGTCTTGTATTGATGGGTTCCTTGGCTCTTGGTCCTAATCATTGTCCTTTTCCTAATATTGGGTCTACAATGTTACCCATTTCATATCATTTCCCCATCATCCTCAGCACCAACCATATGCCTTGAGGCTCAAAATATTTTCATCTTGAGCATTTTTTGTATTTGTCATCCTTCTTTCAATTCTATAGTCAACAATAATAGGGCTATTCTTGACCAAGATTTTTAATGTAGACACATGATTTACAATAACGTTAGAAGTTGAGAACACAGCTCATCATCTAGTATTCTCCCACACTTGGCAATATTCATCAATAGATTTCTCATATTGAGCTACAACCTTAATTCTGATCCTATATGAATTATTACTTTTAATGTATAGCTATTATCTCATCTTTAGAACGAAGAAGATATTTGGAAAGAATGTTAAAAGTACAATGGTCATGGAAACCGAACGAAATACTAAATTATTACACAAGACATGCAACTGCATAAAATAAAATTCTCACATTCGCAATCTTGACTTCAACAATGTCATGATTACAAATAAACATTTAATCATCACACACATTTTTGGATAGTTCAAAAAACTCTTCATTTGTGGTCATTCTTGGTCAAATACATTTATGATGTATGAATCTCATTTGTCTTCATCAGATCTCTTCTCCCTATAATCTAACAACACACTCCACTCATAAGGAAATCCACCAATCTATGAAATCTCTTGGTGCTTATAAATATAATCTACCTAATGGATTTAGTATGTCATTTTTTCACAAAAAATGGGATATTATAAAATCATTATTTCTAATATCTTCACTTATATATTTTTTTCATAATGATATCTCACTCACCATTTTGAAATCCTAAATTGAATCGCATACCTCTAATGAAAAAGATTGTCAATCTAATTACTATGCAAAACTTTAGACCAATGAGTTTAATTAATGATAAAATCAAGCTTAAAGCACTTACAAATAAAGACAATACTAGGATTAGTGAAATTATTAGTTTCGAGCAATCTACCTTCATTAAGGGTCGTTTGGACTAAAGACAATACTAGGATTAGTCTGCCTTTAGGACAAGGTATGGTCACTATGAGTTCACAGTTATGTCGTTTGGACTAACTAATGCACCAGCTGCATTTATGGAACTCATGAATAGGATCTTTCGACCTTTCCTCGATCAGTGCGTTGTTGTCTTTATGGATGACATTTTGATCTATAGTAGAGATGCTCAACAGGATGAACAACAACTACGTCAAGCTCTAACTTTGCTAAGAGAACATAAGCTGTATACTAAGTTTAGCAAGTGTGAGTTCTTGTTTCCGAAAGTATCTTTCCTTGGACATGTGATATCTGCTCCTGGTATTCGTGTTTACCCTAAAAAGGTAAAATATGTTCTACAATGGGAACAACTGAAGACACCGATGGAGATCCGTAGTTTCTTAGGGTTAGCTGGCTATTACTGAAGGTTCATTAAGAAATTCAGCTCTATAGCTTTACCCTTGACCAAGTTGACCCGGAAAGATGTTCCTTTTTCCTAGAGTGACAAGTGTCAGCAATCCTTCCAGCTTCTGAAGGAGAGGTTGACAAGTGCACCTGTACTTGTGTTACCTAAACAAGGCAAAGGATACATAGTTTTCTGTGATGCCTCCAAGAATGGACTTGGATGTGTGTTGATGCAGGATAAGCAAGTGATTTTTTTTGCTTCCCGACAGCTTAAGAAACACGAGGAGAATTATCCAACACACGATTTGGAGTTAGCTGTTGTAGTTCATGCTTTGAAGATCTAGAGACACTACCTCTACGGAGAGACATTCCAGATTTTCACTGATCATAAGAACCTTAAGTACATCTTCTCTCAGCATGAACTTAACATGAGGCAACGTCGTTGGATGGAGTTAATTAAGGACTATGACTGTACAATTGATTACCATCCAAGGAAGGCCAATGTGGTTGCAGATGCTTTGAGTAGGAAACCAGCAACACCATCCTCTGATAGGGCACAACTAAACTCTTTAGTATGCTCTAGGAGAGATATGCTTATCTCCTTAAGACAAGACAATGTACAGTTGAAGGTGTCATTGTTAACCGGGTTGTTAGCTGAGATGCATATAAAACCTACACTAAGAGAGAAGATTAAGGAGGCACCGCAAGTTGATGTTGCAGTTCACCAAATTAGATCGGAGTATGGTAATGAGAAGCGAGAAGGTTTCCATGACTGAGATGACCAAGTAGCCTGTTATCATGGTAGGATGATAGTGCCAGATGTGGATAACTTGAGAAAGTTAGTCCTGGAAGAAGCTCATTCTTTGATGTATGCTATGCATCCAGGGAGCACCAAGATGTATCGAAACTTGAAAAATATGTATTGGTGGCCTAGGATGAAGAAGGATGTTGCAGAATTTGTTATGAGGTGTCCGGTGTGTCAGCAGGTTAAAGCTGAACACCAGAAACCTGCAGGAACAATGCAACCTTTACCCATACCACAGTGGAAGTGGGATCATGTAACCATGGACTTTGTTGTTGGACTACCCAGGACAAGAAAAGGACATGATTGCATTTGGGTAATAGTTGATAGGTTGACAAAGACAACTCAATTCTTGCCTGTCAAAACAACCTATTCTTCTGAGAAGCTAGCACAGTTATATGTTGAGGAGATAGTGCGACTGCACAGAGTTCCTGTCACTATAGTTTCATACATAGGCCCCGAGTTTACAAGTCATTTTTGGGAACGACTTCATACAGCTTTAGGCACCCAGTTAAGGTTTAATACAACTTTTCATCCACAGACTGATGGACAATCAGAAAGGACTATACAGACCTTGGAAGACTTGCTGAGAGCGTGTGTTCTCCAGTTTACTAGGAGTTGGGATCTACATCTAAGCTTGATAGAGTTTGCCTACAACAATAGCTATCAACATAGCATTGACATGGCACCTTATGAAGCTTTGTATGGTAGACATTGTAGATCACCCCTATGTTGGTATGAAACGGGTGAACATCAGCTATTAGGTCATGATCTTGTGCAGCAGACGACAGAGAACATTAAAGTGATACAACAACATATAAGACTGCACAGGATAGACAGAAATCTTATGCTGACAGACGTCGTAGACCCTTGGAATTCAAATTCGAGACAAAGTGTATCTCAAAGTTTCGCCTTGGAAGGGAGTTCTGAGATTTGGAAGGAAAGGGAAGTTAGCTCCTAGATTTATGGGGCCTTATCCAATCATGGAACGGATTGGAAAGGTAGCCTATAGACTAGAGTTACCGCCAGAGTTACAGAGGTTACACCCTGTGTTTCACATTTCTATGCTGAGGAAATGTCACCCTGAAACCGAGACAGTTCTACAACCTATGGAGGTAGAATTGAATGATGATATAACTTATGATGAAGGACCAGTGTCGATCCTTGATAATAGAATTAAAAAGCTGGAAAAGAAAGATATAAGTCTTGTGAAAGTCCTATGGAATCACCGTGGTGTCGAAGAATACACTTGGGAACTAGAGGAAGAGATGAGAAGGAAATACCCTGCTCTTTTCTCTTAATATGTTTTGTTGATTTGGGGGACGAAATCCTTGTAAGGGGTGGATAATTTGTAACATCCCTGACCTGGGTTATGGACTAACCCTAGGTGTTTTTCTTAATTATGTTTTTAGATACTTGTGATTATCTTGTGGCATGTAATTAAAGCTCCTGAGGAACATATATTGCTATTTTTGTCCTTTTAAAAACAATGTTGTAGTATTGTTTTGTAATATAGGGACCTATGTGCAAATTACCCAATTAGAGGGGTTCACTTGCAAATTGCACATGTTAAGATGTCCTATGAGGATGAGACATCATATGAGTGAATATGATGAAGTATGATGGATTCTCCAAGCTTGGGCATCAAAATGCAGCTTGTGGAGCAATCCTTGTGCTTAAAACCCTAATTTTGCTGTAAAGTGCAATTTACCTAAAATATGGGGTGCAACTTGTAAAATATACCTTATAGTATATCTTTCATGACATTTGGCATCAATTAGAGTAATAATGATGAAGAGGGCGCTTCATTTGAATAATCATATAAGAAGGAACACCCTTGTAATTAAAAAATCAAGTTGTAAGCAAATTGACCCTTTATGTGTATACATATAGTAGGAGGTTGGCTTTCTTTACCCTTAGATCTTGGGTTTAAGAGGAGTTGGTTTAAGTTTGGAGAAGGAAAAACGTGCTTATAAGAAAGGAAGGACCTCGTTGAGAAAAGGAGAAATAAGTTGTCCTTATTTTGGAAATAACCCCAAAGTATATATACACTCTTCCTTTGCAAACAAAGGAACGTTTCCTTCACTTCCTCACTTATCCCCTTTAATTAAACTGACTATGGCAGAGATCTGGAGTAGAGGAGAACGGATAAGGAGTTCTAGGTAAGATTGGGTCATCTTCTTGCTCGGATTCGTGGAGAAATTTATGGTGCAAGGTTGGTTATATGATCTTTCTTACTTGGTTCCTCTTTCTAGCCATCTTTTCCCAACCAATTCTTGGAGGAAACGACTTTGGCCAACCTTTGGAGCTCAAGACGCCATTAAAGGCTTGGAAGCTTGGAAGCTTGGAGCTCTAGGGACGACCTTAAGGCGGGTTTTATAACTCTAAACCCTATTGCTTTGTTATACATCTATTTTCTATGTGTTAGTTGCTAGTTCTTCCTTTCCCCTACCTTCCCTTGCATTTTGCAAGCAAAACCGTGAAGAACAGACCTTAGTCTCAAGGTAGAAGATGATGGGCATTAATTCCAAAGTTAGTCCTTATCCTACTTTACCAAACGATCTTGGCCATTTGGTCTAAACGGTTTGCAAGACCGTTTAGATTCAAGTGGTCTCCAAGACCGTTTGAGAGGTTTGACCAAGTGAAGACCGTTTAGAGGTCTGCTGGAAACATTATGAATTAATCATCTACAAAGAATCATAATCTAATTGCAAGTAAATCACAAGTTGAAGGCACTTTAATCACGTAAACCCTAATCGGGTTCAATTGCTGATTTCAAGGACCAAATATGTTGAAGTTTGGGTTGAGTGACCCAAACGGTTTCAAAACCATTTAGGGATCACCCAAACGGTCTCAAGACCGTTTGGTGGTCACCCAAGACCGTTTGGAGGTCTAGGGTTAAGATGATTTGATCAATTGAAGGTCCAATCACAATAGGTTGTGGAATTAATTAAAAGTGTTGATTTGTGACTTAATTAGGGTTTAACCCTGGACAAATTAACTTAATTTTGTTGATGTGACTTTGGGAAAATGGTCTCAAGACCGTTTGGAGGGTGCCTAAACGGTCTCCATACCGTTTGGGCCAAGTTGGGGCCCAATTGAGTGGACAATTGATGGGTTCAACCTCAATTAGACTCATGTTGATGGATGTTGATGGTTGATCGATTATAAACCCTAATTCAAGACCGTTTGGGCCAAGTTGGGGCCCAATTGAGTGGTAATTGATGGGTTCAACCTCAATTAGACTCATGTTGATGGATGTTGATGGTTGATCGATTATAAACCCTAATTCAATTGTTCCAACCCTAATTGGCTATCAATTGAGGGTCAATTGAGTGCCCAATTGGTTAAGGATAACCCTAATTGGCTCAATTGATAAGTGGTTAACATATGTGAGACCAATTGAGGGGTTCAACATTGAAAACCCTAAACGATTACAAGTGTTGATGCACTATCTAGGTCCATGCAGTTTTGAGACTTTTGGACCAAACGGTCTCAAGACCGTTTGGGGCCAAACGACCTCAAGACCATTTGAGATCAAACAGTTTTAAAACCGTTTGGAGCTCATGCGGTTTGGACCCATGCGGTTTGAAAGGTGATTTTTTCAAACGGTTTCAAAGTCAATCATGTCCAAACGGTCAACATGATGAAACGGTTTTAAGACCGTTTAAGGGCAAATGGCCTTGAGTGTCATGCGGTCTTGAAAGTCAACATGACCAAACAGTCAACACTTCCAAATGGTCTCAAGACCGTTTGGAGGTTGAAGTGTGAAACCGTTTGGGGACTTTTAGGGTTAAGATTGCTTAATGCTTTGAAGGCTTAGATGGTTCAATGGTTGTTTAACCTAAACCCTAATGATACCTAAAGACATTAAGGGGTTAAGAAATTAGTAGATTGACCCATGTTATTATTAATGGTGAACTTTACCAATGTACCCTTGAAGGGTTCAAGTAGGAAACACCCCTTGATTAAGCAAAACCCTAATGACATGATGGTGGTGATTTAACTTATGTTAATCAAAGTTGACTTGACCTAACTCAATCTAGAGTGATGCAAACATCATCTAGAAGTGAGAGGAGAGAGAAGGCTCCTAATATGAATGAGAATCAAGTAACCTACCTTCAATATGTAAGAATGTACATGATTAGGGTATGATCCATCAAGGTGAGATCATGGAAACCCTAATTATGATGATTAATGAATCTTAACCTAATTTCAGGCCATCAATGATGATAATTTCATACATGATGATGCTATGAGTTCAATTCACTATGAAGTGAATAGTAAACCCTAATTCTAAGGTAAAAACATGTAATGTGAATAGTAAACCCTAATTGTGGGTGATGTTTGAATTTTACAATAAACCCTAATTCAAGGTTATGCTTTTAAGCATGAATCTTCATGATTAAAGTATGAGATGATGAATCATTATTCCTAGTCATAATGAAAGGAATTGGATAACCCTAATTGATGTAAATAAGGGAACCTAGACTTAGTGAAGGCATGAAGGTACAACCCTTGAATTGAAAGATTAATTCTGCTTTATAAATTGCTGATCTGGAAATGAATTGTTTACTGTTGTCAATTGAATGAACCATGCAGGTTCTTATAAGGGAATGATCATAGCCAGGTAAGGGTTATGATATCATATTCATTAAAAGCATACTATTGGCTTTATGAATAGTGATATATGCTATGTTGTCTAAGCTTAAGTGGCAACATATGAGATTAATGGGTTGTAAGAGTCGTGAGTAACATCAAGGTCATGCTGACAAGATGACTTATGATGATTTAAGGGTTTGAATACCCTATTCTTGAATCATAGTAATGAATTTGTTAAGAACTGATATCCATTTGATAATTGATGTGAGTTAGACTTGATACATTTAGTATTCTTCTTATATAGCAGTGTTTTTAATAGTCAAATGCTTGGAAACATGATTGATGCTAAAAGAATGCTGAAATGTACCTAACTAATCAAGTATAATCATATCATATAGAGCCCTGATCATAGATCCATCATTGTCAGTAGTTAAATGATGGTGAAACAGGTTTTCCTAAGGGAACTCCTGGATCACATGCTTTTGAGTATGTGGGGGAATATGGATGAGAATATCCTTACGTACTAGTATATGAATTGATGTAGATGTATCTTAGTCTATCAATCCTTCACTATATGTTTATGCCGGGATGATGTGTCACTAATCACCCGAGGAAATCTTTAATGCTGCATCGATGAGAGATGAATAAGAGATCTTTCAATGACGAAGAGAGTACAGAATGCCACTGTGACTCTAGTAGCAAAGTTCCAGAATACCCTGGTAAGCTATAGTAGCGAAGACACGAGATGTCCTGCATGTTGATCCTCATGCTGACTGAGGAAGATGAGGTCATAAGAATCCGGATCTTTTGATGACCTAATATGATACTGATGCAACTTACTAGTGATCGGTTGGAGTATGAGCGGTATACCTCATCTCCGCAGGGCATAATAATGTTTGTAAAACATATCAACCGTGTAGCATATCTACTTAGGTAGAACTATGAGAAACATTGATTGATGTTACATTGATTATATTAATATCCTGTTCAAGTGTTAGTATACATGTTCTTCATATTCCTTAATGAAATTGCTTCACTTATTATCAAACATGTTGTTGAATGATTTAAGTTACTTTACTTATGTTATTCCTTTGATTGCTATAACAAAAGCTTCTGGCAGAGAGTTATAACTCTCGCTGGGACAATTATTTAAAATTGTCTCACCCCGTAGAATTCAACTTTTAGGTGGACGTCGAGGTCGAAGGAACCAGTCTGCAGGTGAACAGTTTCAACAGCAGCAACATGAAGGGTAGCAGTGAATCTCAGGTGGAGACATTGTCCTGTCAAGTAGTGTAGATAGTATGTCATGTGTCGTCTCTGTACTCTCAGGTCCTAGGAATCTATGTATCTGAGATTTTGTCAAGATGCCTCGAGATTTTGTATCTCACCTTGTACAGTTATCAAGGTGACTGATGTTGTAATGTTCGAGATGTGTTTGTTACAGAGATGTAACTATGAATTAGTTTGTAGATGACTTATCATGTTTGTTTATGAAAGAATTTTCATTGTTCAAGGATCTCTTCGTAAAAAGTTTTAATTTTTAGTGATTTTCGATAATTCCACTGCTAATTGCTTCCACATTCGTTGATTCATGTTTTTGTGATTCAGTCGTCTCAATTTAGTGGAATCAGAGCTCTAGGTTCATTGAATCTACAGAGACATAGGACTTAGGATGTCGAGTCTATTCTTAGTGTTTTCCAGTATGTCTAATAGTGTCTTCTGCTCCTCATGAGAAGAAGATAAGTAAGGATGTCTGGACCACACGAGGAGTATGTGGCCGAGAGTAGTGTCGCTGCACCCCAAGAAGGTGTAAGGAACCCAGAAATAGAATAGCCTGTACCTGAGCCACCTATGGAGCCACCTCAGTTTGACCTAGCTGACATGGGAAACCTAGCTGTTCAGACTATGTTTGGGCAGTTTATAACTGCTATGACACACATCACAGATAGATTGCCCATGCCTGCACCTAGGGCACATGCCCAGCCTGAAGGACAAGGTATCGGTAAAACGTTCGAATGACTTCGCCGAGTTGGAGCGACCGAGTACTTTGGAACAGTTGACCTCGCAGATGTCGATATGTGGTTAACCGAGCTCGAGAAAGCCTTTAGAATCCTGAACATCCTAGAAGTTGAGAAGGTTAGACATGCTGTTTATCTTCTCAAGGGGAGTGTTGGTCATTGGTGGACCATGGAAGAACAGAAGAGGCCAGGTGTGTAGGTTACATGGGAAGTCTTTCGATGGGAATTTATCAATATATATTTCCCAAAGACATTCCTAGACGAGAAAATCTCTCAGTTCGAGAGGTTAAGACAAGGTTTGATGAACATTAGGGAATACGAAGCTAACTTCATGGAGTTGTTGCGGTTCTATCTGCACATGGCTGCTACAGATGAAGAGAGGATTAGGCGGTTCGAGAAAGGGTTGAATGTTGAGTTGACTACTCTCGTGTCTGCCCTAGAGAATCGGGAAAGGTTTGCTACCTTCGTTGAGTCAGTCTGAAGGATAGAAAGGTTTGTAGCAGAGAAAAGGCAAACCCATAAAAGATATCCTATGTTCCAGGGATCTTCATCTAGAGACTTCAAGAAGCCTAGATTTTCTACACCTACACCACCACCACCTAGACCTAGTGCTCAGACACAGTGGTCATCGAGTAGAGGTAGAGGATGAAGCCTACCACTACAAGAGACTCGCAGTTCAGCATCGATGTCGGTTACAAGACCACCAAGACCACAACAACTGGAAAGAAGTTGCTACATATGTGGGAAGGTGGGACATCTGATGAAAGACTGTAGAGCTAGACCAGCAAGTATGACACAACCACAGAGGCAGAGTCAGAAAGGATCCCAGAGGAGGCAGTTTCAAGGAGCAGCTAGAGGATGTGGACAAGCGTCCCAAGCTGGATGGTCAGCACCGAATCAACCACAAGCGACATCAAGGTTCTATGCAATGAACCCACCTGATGTAGTGATCAACCCTCGGGTTGTGGCAGGTCAGATGGAGTTGTTATATTCTGACATATCTACATCCTACGTTGTATCTGTTTTGATTGACCCGGGTGCTACGTACTCCTTTATCACTCGAAGAGTGATTCGTAATTGCAATATGACAGTCAGTCATAGGGCATATAGCATGTTGCTTGAGACTCCGTTGAGAGGGTCTACTGTGTTGCAAGTGGTATGCTCTCCCTGCATCCTCTTCTTTTCTGATCATCGCATTCAAGTGGACCTTATACCACTTGAGATGTAAGAATTTGATATAATCCTTGGGATGGATACCTTGGAAAGGTATAGGGTTGTCTTGGATTGTGAATCCAAGCAGGTTGTGTTTGCTGATGATAGCGACACATGGATCTTTCAAGGAGAGAGAAAGATTCTACCCACATGTCTTGTGTCAGCTATGGTTGCTGAGAAGCTGATGAGGCAAGGATGTTATGCATTCTTGGCCCATGTGGTAGACACTACCATGGAGAGTCCTAATCCTGCTGAAGTTCCTATAGTCAGGGAATTTGAAGATGTATTTCCTGAAGAACTTCCAGGTATACCACCGCCTCGGGAAATTGATTTTGAAATCAATTTGATCCCAGACACCCAACCTATAGAACAGACACCGTATAGGATGGTGCCTGCTGAGATGGCAGAACTCAAGAAACAACTTCAAGAGTTTCTTGAGAAGGGTTTCATCCAACCGAGCACTTCACCCTGGGGTGCTCCGGTTCTTTTCGTTAAAAAGAAAGACGGATCAATGTGGTTATGCATTGATTACAGACAACTAAATAAAGTAACAATAAAGAATAAGTACCCTCTGTCGAGGATTGATGATCTTTTTGACTAGTTGTGTGGTGCAACCGTCTTCTCGAAGATAGATTTGAGGTCAGGATACCATCAACTCTGCATTAAGGACAGTGGCATACCCAAGTCTGCCTTTAGGACAAGGTATGGTCACTATGAGTTCATAGTTATGTTGTTTGGACTAACTAATGCACCAGCTGCATTTATGTAACTCATGAATAGGATCTTCCGACCTTTCCTCGATCATTGCGTTGTTGTCTTTATAGATGACATTCTGATCTATAGTAGAGATGCTCAGCAGCATGAACAACATCTTCGTCAGGCTCTAACTTTGCTAAGAGAACATAAGATGTATGCTAAGTTTAGCAAGTGTGAGTTCTGGTTGCCGGAAGTATCTTTCCTTGGACATGTGATATATGTTTCTGGTATTCGTATTGACCCTAAAAAGGTAGAATCTATTCTACAATGGGAACAACCGAAGACACCTACAGAGATCCGTAGTTTCTTAGGGTTAGCTGGCTATTACCGAAGGTTCATTAAGAACTTCAGCTCTATAGATTTACCCTTGACCAAGTTGACCCAGAAAGATGTTCCTTTTTCCTGGAGTGACAAGTGTCAGCAATCCTTTCAGCTGCTGAAGGAGAGGTTGACAAGAGCACCTGTACTTGTGTTACTTGAATAAGGAAAAGGATACATAGTTTTCTGTGATGCCTCCAAGAATGGACTTGGATGTGTGTTGATGTAGAATAAGCAAGTGATTTCTTTTGCTTCCCGACAGCTTAAGAAATACAAGGAGAATTATCCGACACACGATTTGGAGTTAGCTGTCGTGGTTCATGCTTTGAAGATTTGTAGACACTACCTCTACAGAGAGATATTCCAAATTTTCACTGATCATAAGAACCTTAAGTACATCTTCTCTCAGCATGAACTTAACATGAGGCAACGTCGCTGGATGGAGTTAATCAAGGACTACGACTGTACAATTGATTACCATCCAGGGAAGGACAATGTGGTTGCAGATGCTTTGAGTAGGAAATCAGCAACACCATCCTCTGATAGGGCACAACTAAACTCTTTAGTATGCTCTAGGAGAGATATGCTTATCTCCTTAAGACAAGACAATGTAAGTAGAAGGTGTCATTGTTAACCGGGTTGTTAGCTGAGATGCATATAAAACCTACCCTAAGAGAGCAGATTAAGGAGGCACATCAAGTTGATGTTGCGGTTCAGCAAATTAGATCCGAGTATGGTAATGAGAAGCGAGATGGTTTCCATGACTCAGATGACCAAGTAGCCTGTTATCATGGTAGGATGATAGTGCCAGATGTGGATAACTTGAGAAAGTTAGTCCTGGAAGAAGCTCATTCTTCGATGTATGCTATGCATCCAGGGAGCACCAAGATGTATCGAACTTGAAAGATATGTATTGGTGGCTAGGGATGAAGAAGGATGTTGCAGAATTTGTTATGAGGTGTCCTGTGTGTCAGTAGGTTAAAGTTGAACACCAGAAACCTCCAGGAACAATGCAACCTTTACCCATACCACAGTGGAAGTGGGATCATGTAACCATAGACTTTATTGTTGGCCTATCCAGTACAAGGAAAGGACATGATTCCATTTGGGTAATAGTTGATAGGTTGACAAAGACAGCTCATTTCTTGCCTGTCAAAACAACCTATTCTGCTGAGAAGCTAGCACAGTTGTATGTTGAGGAGATAGTGCGACTGCATGGAGTTCTTGTCACTATAGTTTCAGATAGAGGCCCCCAGTTTACAAGTCATTTTTGGGAACGACTTCATAAAGCTTTAGGCACCCAGTTAAGGTTTAATACAACTTTTCATCCACAGACTGATGGACAGTCGGAAAGGACTATACAGACCTTGGAAGACTTGCTGAGAGTGTGTGTTCTCCAGTTTACCGGGAGTTGGGATCTACATCTAAGCTTGATAGAGTTTGCCTACAACAATAGCTATCAACATAGCATTGACATGGCACCTTATGAAACTTTGTATGGTATATGTTGTAGATCACCCCTATGTTGGTATGAAATGGGTGAACATCAGCTATTAGGGCATGATCTTGTACAGCAGACCACAGAGAAGATTAAAGTGATACAACAACATATAAGATTGCACAGGATAGACAGAAATATTATGCTGACAGACATCGTAGACCCTTGGAATTCCGAGTTGGAGACAAAGTGTATCTCAAAGTTTCGCCTTGGAAGGGAATTCTGAGATTTGGAAGGAAAGGGAAATTAGCTCCTAGATTTATGGGGCCTTATCCAATCATGGAACAGATTGGAAAGGTAGCCTATAGACTAGAGTTACCACCAGAGTTCAGAGGTTACACCCTGTGTTTCACATTTCTATGCTGAGGAAATGTCACCTTGATACCGAGACAGTTCTACAACCTATGGAGGTAGAATTGAATGATGATATAACTTATGAGGAAGGACCAGTGTCGATCCTTGATAATAGAATTAAAAAGCTGAAAAAGAAAGATATAAGTCTTGTGAAAGTCCTCTGGAATCACCGTGGTGTCCAAGAAGGCACATGGGAACTAGAGGAAGAGATGAGAAGGAAATACCCTACTCTTTTCTCTTAATACGTTTTGTTGATTTCGGGTACGAAATCCTTGTAAGGGGTGGATAATTTGTAACATCCCTGACCTGGGTTATGGACTAACCCTAGGTGTTTTGCTTAATTATGTAGTTAGATACTTGTGATTATCTTGTGGCATGTAATCAAAGCTCCTGAGGAACATATATTGCTATTTCTGTCCTTTTAAAAACAATGTTGTAGTATTGTTTTGTAATATAGGGACCTATGTACAAATTACCCAATTAGAGGGGTTCACTTGCGAATTGCACATGTTAAGATGTTCCTCTGAGGATGAGACATCATATGAGTGAATATGATGAAGTATGATGGATTCTCCAAGCTTGGGCATCAAGATGCATCTTGTGGAGCAATCATTGTGCTTAAAACCCTAATTTTGGTGTAAAGTGCCATTTACCAAAAATATGGGGTGCAACTTGTAAAATTTACCTTCTAGTATATCTTTCATGACTTTTGGCATCAATTAGAGTAATAATGATGAAGAGGGCGCTTCATTTGAATAATCATCTAAGAAGGAACACCCTTGTAATTAAATAATCAAGTTGTAAGCAAAATGACCCTTTATGTGTATACATATAGTAGGAGGTTGGCTTTCTTTACCCTTAGATCTTGGGTTTAAGAGGAGTTGGTTTAAGTTTGGAGAAGGAAAAACGTTCTTATAATAAAGGAAGGACCTAGTTGAGAAAAGGAGAAATAAGTTGTCCTTATTTTGGAAATAACCCCAAAGTATATATACACTCTTCCTTTGCAAACAAAGGAACGTTTCATTCACTTCCTCACTTATCCCCTTTGCTTAAACCGACTAAGGCAGAGCTCTGGAGCAGAGGAGAACGGCTAAGGAGTTCTAGGTAAGCTTGGGTCATCTTCTTGCTCGGATTCGTGGAGGAATTCATGGTGCAAGGTTGGTTATATGATCTTTCTTACTTGGTTCCTCTTTCTAGCCATCTTTTCCCAACCAATTCTTGGAGAAATGACTTTGGCCAACCTGTGGAGCTCAAGATGCCATTAAAGGCTTGGAAGCTTAGAGCACTAGGGACGACCTTAAGGTGGGTTTTATAACTCTAAACTCGGTTTCTTTGTTATACATCTCTTTTCTATGTGTTAGTTGCTAGTTCTTCCTTTCCCCTACCTTCCCTTGCATTTTGCAAGCAAAGCGATGAATAACAGACCTTAGTCTCAAGGTAGAAGATGATAGGCGTTAATTCCAAAGTTAGTACTTATCCTACTTTACCAAACGATCTTGGCCATTTGGTCCAAACGGTTTGCAAGACCGTTTGAAACCAAACGGTCTCAAGACTGTTTGATTTCATGCGGTTTGCAAGACCATTTAGATTCAAACGGTCTCCAAAGCCGTTTGAGAGGTTTGACCAAGTGAAGACTGTTTAGAGGTATGCTAACCACATTATGAATTAATCATCTACAAAGAATCATAATCTAATTGCAAGTAAATCACAAGTTGAAGGCACTTTAATCACTTAAACCCTAATCGGGTTCAATTGCCGATTTCAAGGACCAAATATGTTGAAGTTTTGGTTGAGTGACCCAAATGGTTTCAAAACCGTTTGGGGATCACCCAAACGGTATCAAGACCATTTGGTGGTCACCCAAGACCGTTTGGAGGTCTAGGGTTAAGATGATTTGATCAATTGAAGGTCCAATCACAATAGGTTGTGGAATTAATTAAAAGTGTTGATTTATGACTTAATTAGGGTTCAACCCTTGACAAATTGACTTAATTGTTTTGATATGAGTTTGGGAAAACGGTCTCAAGACCGTTTGGAGGGTGCCTAAATGGTCTCAAGACCGTTTGGGCCAAGTTGGGGCCAAATTGAGTGGCAATTGATGGGTTCAACCTCAATTAGACTCATGTTGATGGATGTTGATGGTTTATCAATTATAAACCCTAATTCAATTAGTTCCAACCCTAATTTTCTATCAATTGAGGGTCAATTGAGTGCCCAATTGGTTAAGGATAACCCTAATTGGCTCAATTGATAAGTGGTTAACATATGTGAGACCAATTGAGGGGTTCAACATTGAAAACCCTAAACGATTACAAGTGTTGATGCACTTTCTAGGTCCATGCAGTTTTGAGACTTTTGGACCAAACGGTCTCAATACCGTTTGGAGCCAAATGACCTCAAGACCGTTTGAGCTCAAACTGTTTCAAAACCGTTTGGAGCTCATGCGGTTTGGATCCATGCGGTTTCAAAGGTGATTTGTTCAAACGGTTTCAAAGTCAATCATGTCCAAACGGTCAACATGATGAAACGGTTTCAAGACCGTTTAAAGGAAAATGGTCTTGAGTGTCATGCGGTCTTGAAAGTCAACATGACCAAACGGTCAACACTTCCAAATGGTCTCAAGACCGTTTGGAGGTTGAAGTGTGAAACCGTATGGGGACTTTTAGGGTTAAGATTGCTTAATGCTATGAAGGCTTAGATGGTTCAATGGTTGTTTAACCTAAACCTAATGATACCTAAAGACATTAAGGGGTTAAGAAATTAGTAGATTGACCCATGTTATGATTAATGGTGAATTTTACCAATGTACCCTTGAAGGGTTCAAGTAGGCAACACCCCTTGATTAACCAAAACCCTAATGACATGATGGTGGTGATTTAACTTATGTTAATCAAAGTTGACTTGACCTAACTCAATCTAGAGTGATGCAAACATCATCTAGAAGTGAGAGGAGAGATAAGGCTCCTAATATGAATGAGAATCAAGTAACCTACCTTCAATATGTAAGAATGTACATGATTACGGTATGATCCATCAAGGTGAGATCATGGAAACCCTAATTATGATGATTAATGAATCGTAACCTAATTTGAGGGCATCAATGATGATAATTTCATACATGATGATGCTATGAGATCAATTCACTATGAAGTGAATAGTAAACCCTAATTCTAAGGTAATAACATGTAATGTGAATAGTAAACCCTAATTGTGGGTGATGTTTGAATTGTACAATAAACCCTAATTCCAGGTTATGCTTTTAAGCATGAATCTTCATGATTAAAGTATGAGATGACGAATCATTATTCCTAGTTATAATGAAAGAAATTGGATAACCCTAATTGATGTAAATAAGGGAACCTAGCCTTAGTGAAGGCATGAAGGTACAACCCTTGAATTGAAAGATTAATTGTGTTTTATAAATTGCTGATCTGGAAATGAATTGTTTACTGTTGTCAATTGAATTAACCATGTAGGTTCTTATAAGGGAATGATCATAGTTAGGTAAGGGTTATGATATCATATTCATTAAAAGCATACTATAGGCTTTATGAATAGTGATATAGGCTATGTTGTCTAAGCTTAAGTGGCAACATATGAGATTAATGGGTTCTAAGAGCCATGAGTAACATCAAGGTCATGCTGATAAGATGATTTATGATGATTTAAGGGTTTGAATACCCTATTCTTGAATCATAGTAATGAATTGGTTAAGAACTGATATCCATTTGATAACTGATGTGAGTTAGACTTGATACATTTAGTATTGTTCTTATATAGCAATGTTTTTACTAGTCAAATGCTTGGAAACATGCTTGATGCTAAAAGAATGCTGAAATGTACCTAACTAATCAAGTATAATCATATCATGTAAAGCCCTGATCATAGATCCATCATTGTCAGTAGTTAAATGATGGTGAAATAGGTTTTCCTAAGGGAACTCCTGGATCACATGCTTTTGAGTATGTGGGGGAATACAGATGCGAATATCCTTACGTACTAGTGTAGGAATTGATGTAGATGTATCTTAGTCTATCAATCCTTCACTATATGTTTATGCCGGGATGATGTGTCACTAATCACCCGAGGAAATCTATAATGCCGCATCGATGAGAGATAAATAAGAGATCTTTCGATGACGAAGAGAGTACATAATGCCATTGTGACTCTAATAGCAAAGTGACAGAATACCCTGGTAAGCTATAGTAGCAGAGACATGAGATGTCCTGCATGTTGATCCTCATGCTGACTGAGGAAGATGAGGTCATAAGAATCCGGCTCTTTTGATGACCTAATATGATACTGATGCCACTTACTAGTGACCGGTTGGAGTATGAGAGGTATACCTCATCTCCGCAGGGCATAATAATGTTTGTAAAACATATCAACCGTGTAGCATATCTACTTAGGTTGAACTACGAGAAACATTGATTGATGTTACATTGATTATATTAATATCCTGTTCAATTGTTAGTATACATGTTCTTCATATTCCTTAATGAAATTGCTTCACTTATTATCAAACCTGCTGTTGAATGATTTAAGTTACTTTACTTATGTTACTCCTTTGATTGCTATAACAAAAGCTTCTGGCAGAGAGTTATAACTCTCGCTGGGTTAATTATTTAAAATTTTCTCAGCCCGTAGAATTCAACTTTTAGGTGGACGTCGAGGTCGAAGGAACCAGTCTGCAGGTGAACAGTTTCACCAGCAGCAACACCAGGGGCAGCAGTGAATCTTAGGTGGAGACACTGTCCTGTCAAGTAGTGTAGATAGTATGTCCTGTGTCGTCTTTGTACTCTCAGGTCCTAGGAATATGTGTATCTGAGATTTTGGCGTGATGCCTCGAGATTTTGTATCTCACCTTGTACAGTTATCAAGGTGACTGACGTTGTAATGTTCGAGATGTGTTTGTTACAGAACTATGAATCAGTTTGTAGATGACTTATCATGTTTGTTTATGAAAAATTTTCATTGTTCAAGGATCTCTTCGTAAAAAGTTTTAATTTTTAGTGATTTTCGATAATTCCGCTGCTAATCGCTTCCACATTCGTTGATTCTTGTTTTCATGATTCAGTCGTCTCAATTTAGTGGAATCAGAGCTCTAGGTTCATTGAATCTACAGAGACATAGGACTTAGGATGTCGAGTCTATTCTTAGTGTTTTCTAGTATGTCTACTAGTGTCTTCTGCTCCACAGGAGAAAAAGATAAGTAAGGATGTCTGGACCACACGAGGAGTATGTGGCTGAGAGTTGTGTCACTGCACTCCGAGAAGGTGCAAGGAACCCAGAAATAGAACAGCTTGTACCTGAGCCAAATATGGAGCCACCTCAGTTTGACCCAGCTGACATGGGAAACCCAGCTGTTCAAACTATGTTTGGGCAGTTTATGACTCCTATGACACACATCACTGATAGATTTCCCATGCCTGCACCTAGGGCACATGCCCAGCCTGAAGGACAAGGTATCGGTAAAACGTTCGAACGACTTCGCCGAGTTGGAGCGACCGAGTACTTTGGAACAGCTGACCCCGCAGATGCCGATCTGTGGTTAACCGAGTTCGAGAAAGCCTTTAGAATTCTAAACATCCCAGAAGTTGAGAAGGTTAGACATGTTGTCTATCTTCTCAAGGGGAGTGTTGGTCATTGGTGGACCATGGAAGAATAAAAGAGGCCAGGTGTGGAGGTTACATGGGAAGTCTTTCGACGGGAATTTATCAATACATATTTCCCAAAGAAGTTCCTAGACGAGAAAATCTCTCAGTTCGAGAGGTTAAGACAAGGTTTGATGAACATTAGTGAATACGAAGCTAAGTTCATGGAGTTGTTGCGGTTATGTCCGCACATGGCTGCTACAGATGAAGAGAGGATTAGGCGGTTCGAGAAAGGGTTGAATGCTGAGTTGACTACTCTCATGTCTACCCTAGAGAATCGGGAAAGGTTTGCTACCTTCGTTGAGTCAGTCCGAAGGATAGAAAGGTCTGTAGCAGAGAAAAGGCAAACCCATAAAAGATATCCTCAGTTCCAGGGATCTTCATCTAGAGACTTCAAGAAGCCTAGATTTTCTACACCTACACCACCACCACCTAGACCTAGTGCTCAGACACAGTGGTCACCGAGTAGAGGTAGAGGACGAAGCCTACCACTACAGGAGACTCGCAGTTCAGCATCGATGTCAGTTACAGGACCACCAAGACCACAACAAATGGAAAGAAGTTGCTACATATGTGGGAAGGTGGGACATCTGATGAAAGACTGTAGAGCTATACCAGCAAGTATGACACAACCACAGAGGTAGAGTCAGCAAGGATCCCAGAGGAGACAGTTTCAAGGAGTAGCTAGAGGATGTGGACAAGCGTCCCAAGCTGGATCGTCAGCACCGAATCAACCACAGGCGACAACAAGGTTCTATGCAATGAACCCACCTGATGCAGTGATCAACCCTCAAGTTGTGGTAGGTCAGATGGAGTTGTTATATTCTGACATATCTACATCCTGCGTTGTATTTGTTTTGATTGACCCAGGTGCTACGTACTCCTTTATCACTCAAAGAGTGATTCATAATTGCAATATGACAGTCAGTCATAGGGCAGATAGCATGTTGCTTGAGACTCCGTTGAGAGGGTCTGCCGTGTTGCAGGAGGTATGTTCTCCCTTCATCCTCTTCTTTTCTGATCATCGCATTCAAGTGGACCTTATACCACTTGAGATGCAATGATTTGATATAATCCTTGGTATGGATACCTTGGAAAGGTATAGGGTTATCTTGTATTGTGAATCCAAGAAGGCTGTGTTTGCTGATGATAGCGACACATGGATCTTTCAAGGAGAGAGAAAGATTCTACCCACATGTCTTGTGTCAGCTATGGTTGCTGAGAAGCTGATGAGGCAAGGATGTTATGCATTCTTGGCCCATGTGGTAGAGACTACCATGGAGAGTCCTAACCCTGCTGAAATTCCTGTAGTCAGGGAATTTGAAGATGTATTTCCTGAAGAACTTCCAGGTATACCACCGCCTCGGGAAATTGTTTTTGAAATCAATTTGATCTCAGACACCGTATAGGATGGCGCCTGCTGAGATGGCAGAACTCAAGAAACAACGTCAAGAGTTGCTTGAGAAGGGTTTCATCCGACTGAGCACTTCACCCTGGGGTGCTCCGGTTCTTTTCGTTAAAAAGAAAGACGGATCAATGCGGTTATGCATTGATTACAGACAACTAAATAAAGTAACAATAAAGAATAAGTACTCTCTGCCGAGGATTGATGATCTCTTTGACTAGTTGCGTGGTGTAACCATCTTCTCAAAGATAGATTTGAGGTCAGGATACCATCAACTCCGCATTAAGGACAGTGACATACCCAATTCTGCCTTTAGGACAAGGTATGATCACTATGAGTTCACAGTTAATTTGTCTGGATTAACTAATGCACCAGCTGCATTTATGGAACTCATGAATAGGATCTTCTGACCTTTCCTCGATCAGTGTGTTGTTGTCTTTATAGATGACATTCTGATCTATAGTAGAGATGCTCAGCAGCATGAACAACATCTTCGTCAGGCTCTAACTTTGCTAAGAGAACATAAGTTGTATGCTAAGTTTAGCAAGTGTGAGTTCTGGTTGCCGGAAGTATCTTTCCTTGGACATGTGATATCTTCTTCAGGTATTCGTGTTGACCCTAAAAAGGTAGAATCTGTTCTACAATGGGAACAACCAAAGACACCGAAGGAGATTCGTAGTTTCTTAGGGTTAGCTGGCTATTACCGAAGGTTCATTAAGAACTTCAGCTCTATAGCTTGACCCTTGACCAAGTTGACCCAGAAAGATGTTCCTTTTTCCTGGAGTGACAAGTGTCAGCAATCCTTCCTGCTGCTGAAGGAGAGGTTGACAAGTGCACCTGTACTTGTGTTAACTGAACAAGGCAAAGGATACATAGTTTTCTGTGATGCCTCCAAGAATGGACTTGGATGTGTATTGATGCAGGATAAGCAAGTGATTTCTTTTTCTTCCCGACAGATTAAGAAACATGAGGAGAATTATCCGACACACGATTTGGAGTTAGCTGTCGTGGTTCATGCTTTGAAGATCTGGAGACACTATCTCTACGGAGAGACATTCCAGATTTTCATTGATCATAAAAACCTTAAGTACATCTTCTCTCAGCATGAACTTAACATGAGGCAACATCGCTGGATGGAGTTAATTGAGGACTACGACTGTACAATTGATTACCATCTAGGGAAGGCCAATGTGGTTGCAGATACTTTGAGTAGGAAATCAGCAACACCATCCTCTGATAGGGCACAACTAAACTCTTTAGTATGCTCTAGGAGAGATATGATTATCTCCTTAAGACAAGACAATGTACAGTTAAAGGTGTCATTGTTAACCGAGTTGTTAGCTGAGATGCATATAAAACCTACCCTAAGAGAGTAGATTAAGGAGGCACAGAAAGTTGATGTTGTGGTTCAGCAAATTAGAACGGAGTATGGTAATGAGAAGCGAGATGGTTTCTATGACTCAGATGACCAAGTAGCTTGTTATCATGATAGGATGATAGTGCCAGATGTGGATAACTTGAGAAAGTTAGTCCTGGAAGAAGCTCATTCTTCGATGTATGCTATGCATCCAGGGAGCACCAAGATGTATCAAACTTGAAAGATATGTATTGGTGGCCTGGGATGAAGAAGGATGTTGTAGAATTTGTTATGAGGTGTCATGTGTGTCAGCAGGTTAAAGCTGAACACCAGAAACCTGCAGGAACAATGCAACCTTTACCCATACCACAGTGGAAGTGGGATCATGTAACCATGGACTTTGTTGTTGGCCTACCCAGGACAAGCAAAGGACATGATTCCATTTGGGTAATAGTTGATAGGTTGACAAAGACAACTCATTTCTTTCCTGTCAAAACAACCTATTCTACTTAGAAGCTAGCACAGTTGTATGTTGAGGAGATAGTGCGACAGCACAGAGTTCCTGTCACTATAGTTTCAGACAGAGGCCCCCAGTTTACAAGTCATTTTTGGGAACGACTTCATAAAGCTTTAGGTACCCAGTTAAGGTTTAATACAACTTTTCATCCATAGACTGATGGACAGTCGGAAAGGACTATACAGATCTTAGAAGACTTGCTGAGAGTGTGTGTTCTCCAGTTTATTGGGAGTTGGGATCTACATCTAAGCTTGATAGAGTTTTCCTACAACAATAGCTATCAACATAGCATTGACATGGCACCTTATGAAGCTTTGTATGGTAGAGGTTGTAGATCACCCCTATGTTGGTATGAAACGGGTGAACATCGGCTATTAGGTCATGATCTTGTGTAGTAGACCACAGAGAAGATTAAAGTGATACAACAACACATAAGACAGCACAGGATAGATAGAAATCTTATGCTGACAGACGTCATAGACACTTGGAATTCCAAGTTGGAGACAAAGTGTATCTCAAAGTTTCACCTTGGAAGGGAGTTCTGAGATTTGGAAGGCAAGGGAAGTTAGCAAAGGTAGCCTATAGACTAGAGTTACCGCCAGAGTTACAGAGGTTACACCCTGTGTTTCACATTTCTATGCTGAGGAAATGTCACCCTCATACCAAGACAGTTCTACAACCTATGGAGGTAGAATTGAATGATGATATAACTTATGAGGAAGGACCAGTGTCGATCCTTGATAACAGAATTAAAAAACTTAAAAAGAAAGATATAAGTCTTGTGAAAGTCCTCTGGAATCACCGTGGTGTCGAAGAAGACACTTGGGAACTAGAGGAAGAGATGAGAAGGAAATACCCTGCTCTTTTCTCTTAATATGTTTTGTTGATTTCGGGGACAAAATCCTTGTAAGGGGTGGATAATTTGTAACATCCCTGACCTGGGTTATGGACTAACCCTAGGTGGTTTGCTTAATTATGTAGTTAGATACTTGTGATTATCTTGTGGCATGTAATCAAATCTCCTGAGGAACATATATTGCTATTTCTGTCCTTTTAAAAACAATGTTGTAGTATTGTTTTGTAATATAGGGACCTATGTGCAAATTACCCAATTAGAGGGGTTAACTTGCAAATTGCACATGGTAAGATGTTCCTATGAGGATGAGACATCATATGAGTGAATATGATGAAGTACGATGGATCTCCAAGCTTGGGTATGAAGATGCAACTTGTGGAGCAATCCTTGTGCTTAAAACCCTAATTTTGGTGTAAAATGCAATTTATCCAAAATATGGGGTGAAACTTGTAAAATATACCTTCTAGTATATCTTTCATGACTTTTGGCATCAATTAGAGTAATAATGATGAAGAGGGCGCTTCATTTGAATAATCATATAAGAAGGAACACCCTTGTAATTAAATAATCAAGTTGTAAGCAAAATGACCCTTTATGTGTATACATATAGTAGGAGGTTGGCTTTCTTTACCCTTAGATCTTGGGTTTAAGAGGAGTTGGTTTAAGTTTGGAGAAGGAAAAACGTGCTTAGAAGAAAGGAAGGTCCTAGTTGAGAAAAGGAGAAATAAGTTGTCCTTATTTTGGAAATAACCCCAAAAAATATATACACTCCTTCTTCGCAAACAAAGGATCATTTCCTTCACTTCCTCACTCATCCCCTTTGCTTAAACCGACTAAGGAAGAGCTCTGGAGCAGAGGAGAACAGCTAAGAAGTTCTAGGTAAGCTTGGGTCATCTTCTTGCTCGGATTCGTGGAGGAATTCATGGTGCAAGGTTGGTTATATGATCTTTCTTACTTGGTTCCTCTTTCTAGCCATCTTTTCCCAACCAATTCTTAGAGAAACGACTTTGGCCAACCTATGGATCTCAAGACACCATTAAAGGCTTGGAAGATTGGAATCTTGGAGCTCTAGGGACGACCTTAAGGCGGGTTTTATAACTCTAAACCCTATTACTTTGTTATACATCTCTTTTCTATGTGTTAGTTGCTAGTTCTTCCTTTCCCCTACCTTCCCTTGCATTTTGCAAGCAAAACTATGAAGAACAGACCTTAGTCTCAAGGTAGAAGATGATGGGCGTTGATTCCAAAGTTAGTCCTTATCCTACTTTACCAAACGATCTTGGCCATTTGTCTAAACGGTTTGCAAGACCGTTTAGATTCAAACGGTCTCCAAGACCGTTTGAGAGGTTTGTCCAAGTGAAGACCATTTATAGGTCTTCTGGACACATTATAAATTAATCATCTACAAAGAATCATAATCTAATTGCAAGTAAATCACAAGTTGAAGGCACTTTAATCACTTAAACCCTAATCGGGTTCAATTGCTGATTTCAAGGACCAAATATGTAGAAGTTTGGGTTGAGTGACCCAAACGGTTTCAAAACCGTTTGGGGATCACCCAAACGGTCTCAAGACCATTTGGTGGTCACCCAAGATCGTTTGGAGGTCTAGGGTTAAGATGATTTGATCAATTGAAGGTCCAATCACAATAGGTTGTGGAATTAATTAAAAGTGCTGATTTGTGACTTAATTAGGGTTCAACCCTTGACACATTGACTTAATTGTTTTGATGTGACTTTGGGAAAACAGTCTCAAGACCATTTGGAGGGTGCCTAAACGGTCTCAAGACCGTTTGGGCCAAGTTGGGGCCCAATTGAGTGACAATTGATGGGTTCAACCTCAATTAGACTCATGTTGATGGATGTTGATGGTTGATCGATTATAAACCCTAATTCAATTAGTTCCAACCCTAATTGGCTATCAATTCAGGGTCAATTGATTGCCTAATTGGTTAAGGATAACCCTAATTGGATCAATTGATAAGTGGTTAACATATGTGTGACCAATTGAGGGGTTCAACATTGAAAACCCTAGACGATTACAAGTGTTGATGCACTTTCTAGGTCCATTGAGTTTTGAGACTTTTGGACCAAACGGTCTCAAGACCGTTTGGGGTGAAACAACCTCAAGACCGTTTCAGCTGAAATGGGTTCAAAACCGTTTGGAGCTCATGCGGTTTGGACCCATGCGGTTTCAAAGGTGATTTGTTAAAACGGTTTCAAAGTCAATCATGTCCAAACGGTCAACATGATGAAACTGTTTCAAGACCGTTTAAGGGCAAACGGTCTTGAGTGTCATGCGGTCTTGAA
The DNA here is from genome assembly GCA_963693085.1 of Alisma plantago-aquatica. Taxonomy (NCBI): domain Eukaryota; kingdom Viridiplantae; phylum Streptophyta; class Magnoliopsida; order Alismatales; family Alismataceae; genus Alisma; species Alisma plantago-aquatica. Next base: position 121,204,900 of record OY856411.1, read on the forward strand.
AGTCAACATGACCAAACGGTCAACACTTCCAAACGGTCTCAATACCGTTTGGAGGTTGAACTGTGAAACCGTTTGGGGACTTTTAGGGTTAAGATTGATTAATGCTTTGAAGGCTTAGATGGTTCAATGGTTGTTTAACCTAAACCCTAATGATACCTAAAGACATTAAGGGGTTAAGAAATTAGTAGATTGACCCATGTTATGATTAATGGTGAACTTTACCAATGTACCCTTGAAGGGTTCAAGTAGGCAACACCCCTTGATTGAGCAAAACCCTAATGACATGATGGTGGTGATTTAACTTATGTTAATCAAAGTTGACTTGACCTAACTCAATCTAGATTGATGCAAACATCATCTAGAAGTGAGAGGAGAGAGAAGGATCCTAATATGAATGAGAATCAAGTAACCTACCTTCAATATGTAAGAATGTACATGATTAGGGTATGATCCATCAAGGTGAGATCATGGAAACCCTAATTATGATGATTAATGAATCTTAACCTAATTTGAGGGCATCAATGATGATAATTTCATACATGATGATGCTATGAGATCAATTCACTATGAAGTGAATAGTAAACCCTAATTCTAAGGTAATAACATGTAATGTGAATAGTAAACCCTAATTGTGGGTGATGTTTGAATTGTACAATAAACCCTAATTCCAGGTTATGATTTTAAGCATGAATCTTCATTATTAAAGTATAAGATGAGGAATCATTATTCCTAGTCATAATGAAATGAATTGGATAACCCTAATTGATGTAAATAAGGGAACCTAGCCTTAGTGAAGGCATGAAGGTACAACCCTTGAATTGAAAGATTAATTCTGCTTTATAAATTTTTGATCTGGAAATGAATTGTTTACTGTTGTCAATTGAATTAACCATGCAGGTTCTTATAAGGGAATGATCATAGCCAGGTAAGGGTTATGATATCATATTCATTAAAAGCATACTATAGGCTTTATGAATAGTGATATATGCTATGTTGTCTAAGCTTAAGTGGCAACATATGAGATTAATGGGCTGTAAGAGCCATGAGTAACATCAAGGTCATGCTGATAAGATGACTTATGATGATGTCAGCGTTTGAATACCCTATTCTTAAATCATAGTAATGAATTGGTTAAGAACTGATATCCATTTGATAACTGATGTGAGTTAGACTTGATACATTTAGTATTCTTCTTATATAGCAGTGTTTTTAATAGTCAAATGCTTGGAAACATGCTTGATGCTAAAAGAATGCTGAAATGTACCTAACTAATCAAGTATAATCATATCATGTAGAGCCCTGATCATAGATCCATCATTGTCAGTAGTTAAATGACGGTGAAACAGGTTTTCCTAAGGGAACTCCTGTATCACATGCTTTTGAGTATGTGGGGGAATATGGACGTGAATATCCTTATGTACTAGTGTAGGAATTGATGTAGATGTATCTTAGTCTATCAATCCTTCACAATATGTTTATGCCGGGATGATGTGTCACGAATCACCCGAGGAAATCTTTAATGCCGCATCGATGAGAGATAAATAAGAGATCTTTCGATGATGAAGAGAGTACAGAATGCCACTGTGACTCTAATAGCAAAGTGCCAGAATACCCTGGTAAGCTATAGTAGCAGAGACACGAGATGTCCTGCATGTTGATCCTCATGCTGACTGAGGAAGATGAGGTCATAAGAATCCGGCTCTTTTGATGACCTAATATGTTACCGATGCGACTTACTAGTAATCAGTTGGAGTATGAGCCGTATACCTCATCTCCGCAGGGCATAATAATGTTTGTAAAACATATCAACCGTGTAGCATATCTACTTAGGTTGAACTACGAGAAACATTGATTGATGTTACATTGATTATATTAATATCCTGTTCAAGTGTTAGTATACATGTTCTTCATATTCCTTAATGAAATTGCTTCACTTATTATCAAACCTGTTGTTGAATGATTTAAGTTACTTTACTTATGTTATTCCTTTGATTGCTATAACAAAAGCTTCTGGCGGAGAGTTATAACTCTCGCTGGGACAATTATTTAAAATTGGCTCACCCGGTAGAATTCAACTTTTAGGTAGACGTCGAGGTCGAAGGAACCAGTCTGCAGGTGAACAGTTTCAACAGCAGCAACACCATGGGCAGCAGTGAATCTCAGGTGGAGACACTGTCCTGTCAAGTAGTGTAGATAGTATGTCCTGTGTCGTCTCTGTACTCTCAGGTCCTAGGAATCTGTGTATCTGAGATTTTGGCATGATGCCTCGAGATTTTGTATCTCACCTTGTACAGTTATCAAGGTGACTGCTGTTGTAATGTTCGAGATGTGTTTGTTACAGAGATGTAACTATGAATCAATTTGTAGATGACTTATCATGTTTGTTTATGGAAGAATTTTCATTGTTCAAGGATCTCTTCGTAAAAAGTTTTAATTTTTAGTGATTTTCGATAATTCCGCTGCTAATCGCTTCCACATTCGTTGATTCTTGTTTTCGTGATTCAGTCGTCTCAATTTAGTGGAATCAGAGCTCTAGATTCATTGAATCTATAGAGACATATGACTTAGGATGTCGAGTCTATTCTTAGTGTTTTCCAGTATGTCTAATAGTGTCTTCTGCTCCTCAGGAGAAGAATATAAGTAAGGATGTCAGGACCACACGAGGAGTATGTGGCTGAGAGTAGTGTCACTGCACCCCGAGAAGGTGCAAGGAACCCAGAAATAGAACAGCCTGTACCTGAGCCACCTATGGAGCCACCTCAGTTTGACCCAGATGACATGGGAAACCCAGCTGTTCAGACTATGTTTGGGCAGTTTATGACTGCTATGACACACATCACAGATAGATTGCCCATGCCTGCACCTAGGGCACATGCCCAGCCTGAAGGACAATGTATCGATAAAACGTTCGAATGACTTCGCCGAGTTGGAGCGACCGAGTACTTTGGAACAATTGACCCCGCAGATGTTGATCTATGGTTAACCGAGCTCGAGAAAGCCTTCAGAATCCTGAACATCCCAGAAGTTGAGAAGGTTAGACATGCTGTCTATCTTCTCAAGGGGAGTGCTGGTCATTGGTGGACCATGGAAGAACAAAAGAGGCCAGGTGTGGAGGTTACATGGGAAGTCTTTCGACGGGAATTTATCAATAGATATTTCCCAAAGGCTTTCCTAGACAAGAAAATCTCTCAGTTCGAGAGGTTAAGACAAGGTTGGATGAACATTAGCGAATACGAAGCTAAGTTCATGGAGTTTTTGTGGTTCTGTTCGCACATGGCTGCTACAGATGAAGAGAGGATTAGGCGGTTCGAGAAAGGGTTGAATGCTGAGTTGACTACTCTCATGTCTGCCCTAGAGAATCGGGAAAGGTTTGCTACCTTCATTGAGTCAGTACGAAGGATAGAAAGGTCTGCAGCAGAGAAAAGGCAAACCCATAAAAGATATCCTCAGTTCCAGGGATCTTCATCTAGAGACTTCAAGAAGCCTATATTTTCTGCACCTACACCACCACCACCTAGACCTAGTGCTCAGACACAGTGTGTTGGGTTTTAGGGGAGACAGAGAAGGCAGCGGAAACAAAAATTTTCTCCCCCAACCCATACCGAGGAAACGCATCAATGTCTATATAATAGGAAAGGATGGTTTGTGGAATCATACCTTGTCCCGAGGCTTGCTCAGCGACAATACCTCGCGCAATGTGCGGTCTTCAATTCCGGTCTTGGACGGTGTCTGTGCAGCTCCTGGTCGCACCGGGACTGACGAATCCTCCTCCTACCGGACTGTCGGATGACAGTTGTCCTCCTGAGCGGCAGTGTCCTCCCTCCTCTATAGTAGTCCACACAGACCACCTGGAACTCCACTTTCCTTGTCCTACAAGGAAGTGGAAGGAGTCGCACCCTCCTGTTGATGTACTAGTTGCCAACACACTCTCCTACTACCAGTTGCAACTGTAGTTGTCCTTCCCTTGCTGCACCTCCCTTTTGCGGGAAGCACTTGCTCGGGATCTCTCACGGTTACCAAAACCAGAGAGAACGACAACTTCGCAAAGCAACCGGCTTGCATTGAGTTGTACTCTGAGAAGCCCCCAATACCCCTATATATATAGGCGGGTCATGGGACAGGGTTCTCTGTGCCCGGCAATATGGGACTAAAGCAGGAGTAGAAGGGTTCTAGATTTTCCACAAAAAGCAACCAACTCGCAACCTGAACCGATCGGTTCACAAGTGAACCGGTCGGTTGGGGACCTGAACCGGTCGGTTGGAGCACCAACCGATCGGTTGGGACCCATGAGCCGATCGGTTCACTTCTGAACCGGTCGGTTCGTGGTCCTGGTCGGTTCCCGATTGACTTTCCTTCTTTCGTTTCTAATTGGTATCGAATACCAATCCTATTCCCAATCAAATTGGGCAAGTGAAACGCAAGGAAAATTCTCACCGACCTGACTTTCCCAACTTGCTCAGTTGCACCAGTTGAACCGATTGGTTCAACACTTGAACCACTCGTTTCACCCTGGGCTTCAGCTGATCGACTCAACACTTGAGCCGACCGGTTCAGCAACCTCAACCGACCGGTTCAACACTTGAACCGATCGGTTGGGAGTACAGGTTGTGCAGAATCAGTCAAAAGCGATTTCAATCAATCCGATACTCCAATCAATGCGTCCAACACCTTGAACCATATGATATTGAGCTATCAACTGATTGAGTGTTTAATTGAACTACTAAACTCCTTTAGTAATCAATCTAAACATTGCTTTGTGGACAAAACTCCTCTTCCAGGTTAAATCCTATGTGTGTGACCATGCAGGTCCATTTCACGTTGGCAGTGAAAGTACATAACACTTATGACTTCACAAGCAAAGAGCGGTGCCTAGTCACACATCAGTGCTACCCAAGTGAAAGTAGAAAGTTGGAGAACAACTTTCATCCTACAATCCATGAATGGTGTTACAGTGAATGTATAATTCCTTTGTCACTGATATCCCGAATGAACTCGATGCATGGAACAGTCATCCTGTCAACGTTCATTCACTTTCTTGATCTCAGAGTAGATTGAAGGAGATATGTATGACATCAATATCACGTACTGATTCGCACATGCGTGCGCACGCCTATCCCAATCCTACTCATCAAGTGGCCTTGGATATCAAACTCCCTCAGGAGGGACAAATCCCATATCTATCACTGACCCCTCAAAAGCCCCATGTGTCAAAGCCACCCAATCATCACCTTTATAACAACCCATGTTTCAGGACTGCGTTTGATGATGTCAAAGTGTGCCCAACGACATGTGTTGAGTGTAGTGATTTCAGGTCTAAGAATCACACTCACCACCATCACTGTGAGTACTGACTGTGACTACCATCTCATGGTTCCATGTGTCAAACTCACGGTGGGTCTGTCCGGTACCTTGTTCTCTAACAAGTACCTATGTGTTTGGTTTGATATCTCTATATCATGACTAATGAGATTTTGTCATCAACCAACACCATAATCTAGTCTTGTGTGTCATTGTTGTCTATCTACCTTCCACAATGACATCCGACTAGGGACATAACAAGAATGTACAAACTCTTAGCATCCGTATGATCTCATCGTCCATGTCATGAACCTGAAGGCATACGTCATTGAGTACTGTCATTCTCTAGACATTCAATCTGTTCAATCACTATCTCATATGACTGAACCAGAAAGAATTGGAAGCTTGCCTTTGATGTTTATCAAACCAATCTTAATGTATCCCACCAATCATCCCATGATTGGCTCTCAGGGCATACATACCAACAGACTCCCACTTGCACTGCGAGCCAATCACTCTTGAATCATATTCATAGTGATATTCGAACATGTCGAACATGTTACTGTGCTCTAGTTTCAACATAGTGAGTAATGGCAACACCTTGGCAAAGTCAGTATAAATTGCATGTCTCTCATCTATTCGTTGTACGTCACACGTATGAGATGGAGTTGCCGTAATATGCGATCTAGTATTCCTTTGCTAACCTTTAGCCACATTGCATGATCAAGGATTCCAGACTTGTCATCAATGAGTGGAATATAAGTTCATCTCATGAACCTTCAGATCCATATAGTATCCACTGCTGTTCTATAACACACAGATACTCGGCATTTCCCTTTTAAATGGTTTTATTGGAACACTTCCAATTATCAACAAACTTTCACTTTTATACATCTTATGTATATCTTGCGATTAATTCTCTGTCTTTTCGGAAGTTCGCATCAATGTAACTCTTTACATCGAACTCTTCCTTATTTCCATAGAACTAGTACTTCACAAGTACTTATCAAGTTCTCATGGTATTCCAGTAACCCTTACTGGAAGTAGACAGACATCCACTCGTCATGTCCTATATACGAGTTATCAGGATGAGCACATCATATTGCCATGTCCTACATACAAGATGATGAATGCATTTTATTCTTGCCATGTCACACATGCAAGACAACGGGATGATTACATACATGATAGATCCATATCTATTCTTAGTGTTTTCATTCTTCATAAGAATTGGACACTTGGCCTCGGGATACTAATATCCATATAACATGGACAAGTTTTCTCCCACTGAATCTGTGCATACTGAACCCTTCAGTACAGATTGCCAATGTATGCTCTCTCTTTTCCAGGTCAAGAGATTTGTCGAGAACTATCTCTATATATCTCTATTCCTATCATATAGGAAACATCTCTATCTTCCTTAAAGATAATTTCCACTTTTGGATTTCCATTCTAGAACAATTCCATTTCACATCAATATGTGGAATGTGAATACGCTCCCACTAAATCACAGATCCCTTCTTTATCTTTGACATATCAGTCAAACCCTTTGACTATATCATCAAAGTAAAGATCCAATTCTGAGTTGCTTGTACTCAATCAATCACATTGATTAGTCCATTGTAACTTATATACTTCATTTGCATTAGTGGATTCATAAACCTTATAGGTTGTGTCACGTACACATCCTTGTTTTATTCCTCATAGGAATGTGGTTTTAGTATCAATATGCCAAATGTCTCAGTCATTAAGTTGCAATCAACAAGCATCATCCTTCTCAAAATGTTATCCATGTGTCTTAACACTTAAGACTCATTTGCACTCATGGATTTCATCCAATGAGTGCTACCATCAAGGACATACCTTATGGTTCACATGGAAATCATTTAGGATGTAATGATCATAAATCATAACTCAAAATTCGGTTCCTCATATTCATCTAGATAGTTGACTCATCACATGAACAACTCATCACATAGATAGTTGAGGTGTATCTGTTAAGGATATAAGAACTCACAACCCTTGTGATTCTTAATCTCCTTTATTAGTGTGGGGTATTCTTTCATTAAGAAGAATTCAGTTATTTTGATAATCATTCTCTAACTCCTTAGAGTATGATTCCTTCTTGATTTAGACATCACCATGCCTTAATCATGAGTTCACTATGATACACTATCATAATCACTCATAAGGATCTCAAACATTTGGTTCAAGTATTTCATTCATTGATCTCATCAAGAATTAACACTTTACCAAATTTTTACTTCATCTATGATAATCTTGAACACTTCAAGATATTCATATTGGTATTTCTATAAACACCATTTGAAGTATTAGCATTTGTTCCAATAGGTATGTAAATACATCACATGTATTATACCTAATAGGATAATCATTCTCCCACTACCATTAGTGAAGATTGATTAATCACATCCAAGATATTCATGTCTCTTACTGGTTCTCTAACCAAAAGAGTCTAGATTTATCCATCATATGGACACTAGAAATGAATTTCTCATGATTGATGCTAATTTGATTGTTTGAGTTATCAATAACTTTAGGTATCATTTTATCTTATGCATACCATGTATCACAAGATAAACAAGGTATTTCCACAAAGATCATATCTTTAAGATCGAAACTTCAACTTTATTAATTGCCATCATTGTCATACAATATGTAATAATAGAGTGTTTCTATCTATTGGCAATATATGAAATAGCAGTTCTCAACTCTATTTCGTGCCCTTTAGGCTGAAATAAACTAAAAGGTACTCCTATCTATGGCAGCAACACTTGCTCCAATGATGGGTACTTCTTTCTTGGTCCTTTCACAAAGGCCATCACTTCTTTGCGGATATTACATATCATATATGACATATCCATATCTTGGTATCATATACCTCAGATAAAGAAGCGGTTCATTTCACGATACCTTAGGTGGAGATCTCCATCCCTTCCTTCGTCTTCTTTTGTTCTTCCAGATATAGAGGGCAATCCCTCATACACCCTTTCCCCATGTGCCTTGAGGCTGAAGACAACTTGGATCGCTAGCTAGCATCAGAATACTTCTTTGCTTTGCCCTTGTCCTTGCCCTTAAGACTTACCTTTTCTTTGATCACATCAAAGATTATGGTTTGTCTTTCTTCATCTTTGCCTCTACTATCCTCTTCATGTCTAACAACTCTGTCAGCACTTGTCAAAGTTGTTCATGTTGTAGCTTATCATGAATTGTATGATTCTCGCAACATTTGCAGTATCATACCAATAGCCAACCCTTGGCTCAGAGGGAATCCTTTTCAGTCAGGTTTTCCACATACCCAATCACATTGAGTGTGTGAATCCCTTACTGGATCTCCTTCTATCATGACATACTAGGACAGTGTCTTAGAGACATCATATGTCTCATGTTGTCTCTGCAACTCACAGTTCATAGAACACAACATCAAACACTCCTCATCAATGTCTTTCTCAGTATGCTTCCATAAGCATACTTTCAGCCATTGATGTGGTGGGATCGAGTTCTTCTGGTTCTGGTATAACTAGGACTTGGAGCTTTCACTCTTTGAGAACACTTCTCACCATCCTAACCAGTCGTGGAATTATTCCCATTTAATTTGTTGGTCTCAAAGACCGATCGCAAAAAATTGATTTGTTGATTAACCATTTATTTTAACAAAAGGGAATATATGCAATTTTAGTCCAAAAACTCATTTTTGACTTGTTTGATTGATTTGAAAAGTTGATGATAAAATTAGGCCTTTAATTAATTATCGCTCCCACTATTTTACTTCAAATTGATAGCCCTCACCATCAATTCGGAAGATTGCAGCGTAAAATCTTCTAGTGGGCAAGATCCTGAAATCCTCTAAGTCATGAGTCAGCTTTGGCTGATCGCCCACAACTTAGATCTCTTAGGTAGGCAACTCTTGCCAATTGCATCATATGCAACTCTTGTTGAATGAACATGCACAACTCCTTGCCATGAACATTCCTTGCCTCTAGGCTTAGACGCTCTAAGAATCACCAGTTAAGTCTAACCCAAAAGCCGACACGGTAAACATGCACCCTGCTTTGGCAGAACCTACATGTCTACCCTTCACACTTCCACAAGATAGACGGCGCACCACGCTTTGGCGTAACCTACGCTTGGTCGATCAAGCTTTTCATGTGTGCCGCTAATGGAAGGCATATAAAACTTAATATTTTAATGAGGGATTTGGTTTTATATACATATACATATCCAATCACCACAATACATAGTACGTATCATATACATGCTATATCCCACAGAAAACATGCACAAATGATAAAAAGCGATGATTATGACCATCCTAATGTGATTCCTTGAGCTAAGAGGAATCACGGTCATCTAGGTCTACATCACATGCAACCTATACAAGATGAAATCTGTGCCTTGCCATCCGAGTTTATCAATTCATCGCATGAATGATCTGCTCTCTCTGGCCGGTCGTCTGGGTGCCACCAGCCGATCGGTTGGCTCCTCCAACCGATCGGTTCTCCTGTTCGTCGTGCATCTCGTCATGTCCGCCACCCGCACGTCTCGCTCCTCGAACCGGTCATCAACCGATCGGTTCACTCCTTGAATCGACCGTCTCGAACGTCAACCGATCGGTTCACTCCTTGAACCGATCGTCTCAGTTGTCGTTAGGATGTCCTCCGTTCTTTGACATAATAGGAAATAAAATCTATCCTATTTATTACATTGCTTTAAAAAGAGAAACCCCGAGTTACATTCAGGGGGAGCAAAGGTAGGAAAGAATCTTGAATTATTTCGAGTTACATCAGGAATAAGAGAGGGAAGATCGGTGCGCAGACCGAGATGCAAGCAAACACAAACAACCACACACAGATAGGGGTTTATAGGCCATAATCATGCTACACACATCCACCACAAATCTCATTTAAGGGCGACGTGTATCGAGTGCATTTAATAATACATATCATATATGTAATTTGGGATTTGTGGATTTAGGATTGGACATGCATAAAGCCAATATTATTCGCATCGCATGCAATAAATAAAGGCGACAAACCAAAATCGATCATATCGATATTCCTAAAATATAGAGCAGTTGACCTGGCTCCGATACCACTTTTGGGTTTTAGGGGAGACAGAGAAGGCAGCGGAAACAAAAATTTTCTCCCCCAACCCATACCGAGGAAACGCGTCAACGTCTATATAATAGGAAAGGATGGTTTGTGGAATCATACCTTGTCCTGAGGCTTGCTCGGCGACAATACCTCACGCAATGCACGGTCTTCAATTCCGATCTTGGACGGTGTCTGTGCAGCTCCTGGTCGCACCGGGACTGACGAATCCTCCTCCTACCGGACTGTCGGATGACAGTTGTCCTCCTGAGCGGTAGTGTCCTCCCGCCTCTGTAGTAGTCCACACGGACCACCTGGAACTCCACTCTCCTTGTCCTACAAGGAAGTGGAAGGATTCGCACCCTCCTATTGACGTACTAGTCGCCAACACACTCTCCTTCTACCAGTTGCAACTGCAGTTGTCCTTCCCTTGCTGCACCTCCCTTTTGCGGGAAGCACTTGCTCGGGATCTCTCACGGTTACCAAAACCAGAGAGAACGACAACTTCACAAAGCAACCAGCTTGCATTGAGTTGTACTCTGAGAAGCCCCCAATACCCCTATATATATAGGCGGGTCATGGGACAGGGTTCTCTATGCCCGACAATATGGGACTAAAGCAGGAGTAGAAGGGTTCGAGATTTTCCACAAAAAGCAACCAACTCGCAACCTGAACCGATCGGTTCACAAGTGAATCGGTCGGTTGGGGACTTGAACCGGTCGGTTGGAGCACCAACCGATCGGTTGGGACCCATGAGCCGATCGGTTCACTTCTGAACCGGTCGGTTCGTGGTCCTGGTCGGTTCCCGATTGACTTTCCTTCTTTCGTTTCTAATTGGTATCGAATACCAATCCTATTCCCAATCAAATTGGGCAAGTGAAACGCAAGGAAAATTCTCACCGACCTGACTTTCCCAACTTGCTCAGTTGCACCAGTTGAACCGATTGGTTCAACACTTGAACCACTCGTTTCACCCTGGGCTTCAGCTGATCGACTCAACACTTGAGCCGACCGGTTCAGCAACCTCAACCGACCGGTTCAACACTTGAACCGATCGGTTGGGAGTACAGGTTGTGCAGAATCAGTCAAAAGCGATTTCAATCAATCCGATACTCCAATCAATGCGTCCAACACCTTAAACCATATGATATTAAGCTATCAACTGATTGAGTGTTTAATTGAACTACTAAACTCCTTTAGTAATCAATCTTAACATTGCTTTGTGTACAAAACTCCTCTTCCAGGTTAAATCCTATGTGTGTGACCCTGCAGGTCCATTTCACGTTGGCAGTGAAAGTACATAACACTTATGACTTCACAAGCAAAGAGCGGTGCCTAGTCACACATCAGTGCTACCCAAGTGAAAGTAGAAAGTTGGAGAACAACTTTCATCCTACAATCCGTGAATGGTGTTACAGTGAATGTATAATTCCTTTGTCACTGATATCCCGAATGAACTCGAGGCATGGAGCAGTCATCCTGTCAACGTTCATTGACTTTCTTGATCTCAGAGTAGATTGAAGGAGATATGTATGACATCAATATCACATACTGATTCACACATGCGTGTGCACGCCTATCTCAATCCTACTCATCAAGTGGCCTTGGATATCAAACTCCCTCAGGAGGGACAAATCCCATATCTATCACTCACCCCTCAAAAGCCCCATGTGTCAAAGCCACCCAATCATCACCTTTATAACAACCCATGTTTCAGGACTGCGTTTGATGATGTCAAAGTGTGCCCAACGACATGTGTTGAGTGTAGTGATTTCAGGTCTAAGAATCACACTCACCACCATCACTGTGAGTACTGACTGTGCCTACCATCTCATGGTTCCATGTGTCAAACTCACAGTGGGTCTGTCCGGTACCTTGTTCTCTAACAAGTACCTATGTGTTTGGTTTGATATCTCTATATCATGACTAATGAGATTCTATCATCAACCAACACCACAATCTAGTCTTGTGTGTCATTGCTGTCTATCTACCTTCCACAATGACATCCGACTAGGGACATAACAAGAATGTAAAAACTCTTAACATCCGTATGATCTCATCGTCCAGGTCATGAACCTGAAGGCATACGTCATTGAGTACTGTCATTCTCTAGACATTCAATCTGTTCAATCACTATCTCATATGACTGAACCAGAAAGAATTGGAAGCTTGCCTTTGATGTTTATCAAACCAATCTTAATGTATCCCACCAATCATCCCATGATTGGCTCTCAGGGCATACATACCAACACAGTGGTCACTGAGTAGAGGTAGAGGACGAAGCCTACAACTATAGGAGACTCGCAGTTCAGCATCGATATCGGTTACAGGACCACCAAGACCACAAAACTGGAAAGAAGTTGCTACATACGTGGGAAGGTGGGACATCTGATGAAAGACTGTAGAGCTAGACCAGCAAGTATGACACAACCACAGAGGCAGAGTCAGCAAGGATCCCATAGGAGGAAATTTCAAGGAGCAACTAGAGGACGTGGACAAGCATCCCAAGCTGGATCATCAACACCGAATCAACCACAGGCGACAGCAAGGTTCTATGCAATGAACCCACCTGATGCAGTGATCAACCCTCGGGTTGTGGCAGGTCAGATGGAGTTGTTATATTCTGACATATCTACATCCTGTGTTGTATCTATTTTGATTGACCTGGGTGCTACGTACTCCTTTATCACTCGAAGAATGATTCAAATTGCAATATGACAGTCAGTCATAGGGCAGATAGCATGTTGCTTGAGACTCCGTTGAGAGGGTCTGCCGTGTTGCAGGAGGTATGCTCTCCATGTATCCTCTTCTTTTCAGATCATCACATTCAAGTGGACCTTATACCACTTGAGATGCAAGGATTTGATATAATCCTTGGGATGGATACCTTGGAAATGTATAGGGTTGTCTTGGATTGGGAATCCAAGCAGGCTGTGTTTGCTGATGATAGGGACACATGGATCTTTCAAGGAGAGAGAAAGATTCTACCCACATGTCTTGTGTCAGCTATGGTTGCTGAGAAGCTGATGAGGCAAGGATGTTTGCATTCTTGGCCCATGTGGTAGACACTACCATGGAGAGTCCTAACCCTTCTGAAGTTCCTATAGTCAGGGAATTTGAAGATGTATTTCCTGAAGAACTTCCAGGTATACCACCGCCTCGGGAAATTGATTTTGAAATCAATTTGATCCCAGACACCCAACCTATAGCACATACACTGTATAGGATGGCACCTGCTGAGATGGCAGAACTCAAGAAACAACTTTAAGAGTTGCTTGAGAAGGGTTTCATCCGACCGAGCACTTCACCCTGGGGTGCTCCGGTTCTTTTCGTTAAAAAGAAAGACGGATCAATGTGGTTATGCATTAATTACAAACAACTAAATAAAGTTACAATAAAGAATAAGTACCCTCTGTCGAGGATTGATGATCTTTTTGACTAGTTGCGTGGTGCAACCGTCTTCTCGAAGATAGATTTGAGGTCAGGATACCATCAACTCCGCATTAAGGACAGTGACATACCCAAGTCTGTCTTTAGGACAAGGTATGGTCACTATGAGTTCACAGTTATGTCTTTTGGACTAATTAATGCACCAGGTGCATTTATGGAACTCATGAATAGGATCTTCCGACCTTTCCTCGATCAGTGCGTTGTTGTCTTTATAGATGACATTCTAATCTATACTAGAGATGCTCAGCAGCATGAACAACATCTTCGTCAGGCTCTAACTTTGCTAAGAGAATAAAAGATGTATGCTAAGTTTAGCAAGTGTGAGTTCTGGTTGCTGGAAGTATCTTTCCTTGGACATGTGATATCTGCTTCTGGAATTCGTGTTGACCCTAAAAAGATAGAATCTGTTATACAATGGGAACAACTGAAGACACCGACGGAGATCTGTAGTTTCTTAGGGATAGTTGGCTATTACTGAAGGTTCATTAAGAACTTCAACTCTATAGATTTACCCTTGACCGAGTTGACCCGGAAAGATGTTCCTTTTTCCTGGAGTGACAAGTGTCAGCAATCCTTCCAGCTGCTAAAGGAGAGGTTGACAAGTGCTCCCGTACTTGTGTTACCTGAACAAGGCAAAGGATACATAGTTTTCTGTGATGCCTCCAAGAATGGACTTGGATGTGTGTTGATGCAGGATAAGCAACTAGTCTATTATCATGGTAGGATGATAGTGCCAGATGTGGATAACTTGAGAAAGTTAGTCCTGGAAGAAGCTCATTCTTCGATGTATGCTATGCATCCAGGGAGCACCAAGACGTATCAAAACTTGAAAGATATGTATTGGTGGCCTGGGATGAAGAAGGATGTTTCAAAATTTGTTATGAGGTGTCCTGTGTGTTAGCAGGTTAAAGCTGAACACTAGAAACCTGTAGGAAAAATGCAACCTTTACCCATACCACAGTGGAAGCGGGATCATGTAACCATGGACTTTGTTTTTGGCCTACCCAGGACAAGCAAAGGACATGATTCCATTTGGGTAATAGTTGATAGGTTGACAAAGATAGCTCATTTCTTGCCTGTCAAAACAACCTATTCTGCTGAGAAGCTAGCACAGTTGTATGTTGAGGAGATAGTGAGACTGCACAGAGTTCCTGTCACTATAGTTTCAGACAGAGGCCCCCAGTTTACAAGTCGTTTTTGGGAATGAATTCATAAAGCTTTAGGCACCCAGTTAAGGTTTAGTACAACTTTTCATTCACAGACTGATGGACAGTCGGAAAGGACTATACAGACCTTGGAAGACTTGCTGAGAGCGTGTGTTCTCTAGTTTACCGGGAGTTGGGATCTACATCTAAGCTTGATAGAGTTTGCCTACAATAATAGCTATCAACATAGCATTGACATGGCACCTTATGAAGCTTTGTATGGTAGACGTTGTAGATCACCCCTATGTTGGTATGAAACGGGTGAACATCAGCTATTAGGTCTTGATCTTGTGCAGCAGACCACAGAGAAGATTAAAGTGATACAACAACAGATTAACACTGCACAGGATAGACAGAAATCTTATGCTGACAGACGTTGTAGACCCTTGGAATTCAAAGTTTGAGACAAAGTGTATCTCAAAGTTTCGCCTTGGAAGGGAGTTCTGAGATTTGGAAGGAAAGGGAAGTTAGCTCCTAGATTTATGGGGCCTTATCCAATCATGGAATGTATTGGAAAGGTAGCCTATAGACTAGAGTTACCGCCAGAGTTATAGAGGTTACACCCTGTGTTTCACATTTCTATGCTGAGGAAATGTCACCATGATACTTAGACAGTTCTACAACCTATGGAGGTAGAATTGAATGATGATATAACTTATGAGGAAGGACCAATGTCGATCCTTGATAACAGAATTAAAAAGCTGAAAAAGAAAGATATAAGTCTTGTGAAAGTCCTCTGGAATCACCGTGGTGTCGAAGAAGCCACTTGGGAACTAGAGTAAGAGATGAGAAGGAAATACCTTGCTCTTTTCTCTTAATATGTTTTGTTGATTTTGGGGACGAAATCCTTGTAAGGGGTGGATAATTTGTAACATCCCTGAACTGGGTTATGGACTAACCCTAGGTGTTTTGCTTAATTATGTAGTTATATACTTGTGATTATCTTGTGGCATGTAATCAAATATCCTGAGGAATACTGCTATTTCTATCCTTTTAAAAACAATGTTGTAGTATTGTTTTGTAATATAGGGACCTATGTGAAAATTACCCAATTAGAGGGGTTAACTTGCAAATTGCACATGTTAAGATGTTCCTCTGAGGATGAGACATCATATGAGTGAATATGATGAATTATGATGGATTCTCCAAGCTTGGGCATCAAGATGCAGCTTGTGGAGCAATCCTTGTGCTTAAAACCCTAATTTTGGTGTAAAGTGCAATTTACACAAAATATGGGGTGCAACTTGTAAAATATACCTTCTAGTATATCTTTCATGACTTTTGGCATCAATTAGAGTAATAATGATGAAGAGGGCGCTTCATTTGAATAATCATATAAGAAGGAACACCCTTGTAAGTAAATAATCAAGTTGTAAGCAAAATGACCCTTTATGTGTATACATATAGTAGGAGGTTGGCTTTCTTTATCCTTAGATCTTGGGTTTAAGAGGAGTTGGTTTAAGTTTGTAGAAGGAAAAATGTGCTTAGAAGAAAGGAAGGACCTAGTTGAGAAAAGGAGAAATAAGTTGTCCTTATTTTGGAAATAACCCCAAAGTATATATACACTCTTCCTTTGCAAACAAAAGGACGTTTCATTCACTTCCTCACTTATCCCCTTTGCTTAAACCAACTAAGGAAGAGCTCTGGAGCAGATCAGAATGGCTAAGGAGTTCTAGGTAAGCTTGGATCATCTTCTTGCTCGGATTCGTGGAGGAATTCATGGTGCAAGGTTGGTTATATGATCTTTCTTACTTGGTTCCTCTTTCTAGCCATCTTTTCCCAACCAATTCTAGGAGAAACGACTTTGGCCAACCTGTGGAGCTCAAGATGCCATTAAAGGCTTGGAATCTTGGAAGCTTGGATCTCTAGGGACTACCTTAAGGTGGGTTTTATAACTCTAAACCCTATTTCTTTGTTATACATTTTTTTCTATGTGTTAGTTGCTAGTTCTTCCTTTCCCCTACCTTCCCTTGCATTTTGCAAGCAAAACCATGAAGAACAGACCTTAGTCTCAAGGTAGAATATTATGGGCATTAATTCCAAAGTTAGTCCTTAATCTACTTTACCAAACGATCTTGGCCATTAGGTCTAAACGGTTTACAAGACCGTTTGAAACCAAACGGTCTCAAGACCATTTGATTTCATTCAGTTTGCAAGACCGTTTAGATTCAAACGGTCTCCAAGACCATTTGAGAGGTTTGACCAAGTGAAGACCATTTATAATTCAGATGGACACATTACGAATTAATCATCTACAAAGAATCATAATCTAATTGTAAGTAAATCACAAGTTGAAGGCACTTTAATCACTTAAACCCTAATCGGGTTCAATTGCTGATTTCAAGGACCAAATCTGTTGAAGTTTGGGTTGAGTGGCCCAAACGGTTTCAAAACCATTTGAGGATCACCCAAACGGTCTCAAGACCGTTTGGTGGTCACCCAAGACCGTTTGGAGGTCTAGGGTTAAGATAATTTGATCAATTGAAGGTCCAATCACAATAGGTTGTGGAATTAATTAAAAGTGTTGATTTGTAACTTAATTAGGGTTCAACCCTTGACAAATTGACTTAATTTTTTTGATGTGACTTTGGGAAAACGGTCTCAAGACCGTTTGGGCCAAGTTGGGTCCCAATTGAGTGGCAATTGATGGGTTCAACCTCAATTAGACTCATGTTGATGGATGTTGATGGTTGATCGATTATAAACCCTAATTCAATTAGTTCCAACCCTAATTGGATATAAATTGAGGTTCAATTGAGTGCCCAATTGGTTAAGGATAACCCTAATTGGCTCAATTGATAAGTGGTTAACATATGTGAGACCAATTGAGGGGTTCAACATTGAAAACCCTAAACGATTACAAGTGTTGATGCACTTTCTAGGTCCATCCGGTTTTGAGACTTTTGGACCAAACGGTCTCAAGACCGTTTGGGGCCAAACGACCTCAAGACCGTTTGAGCTCAAACGGTTTCAAAACCGTTCGGATCTCATGAGGTTTGGACCCATGCGGTTTCAAAGGTGATTTGTTCAAACGGTTTCAAAGTCAATCATGTCCAAACGGTCAACATGATGAAACAGTTTCAAGACCGTTTAAGGGAAAACGGTCTTGAGTGTCATGCGGTCTTGAAAGTCAACATGACCAAACGGTCAACACTTCCAAACGGTCTCAAGACCGTTTGGAGGTTGAAGTGTGAAACCGTTTGGAGACTTTTAGGGTTAAGATTTATTAATGCTTTGAAGGCTTAGATGGTTCAATGGTTGTTTAACCTAAACCCTAATGATACCTAAAGACATTAAGGGGTTAAGAAATTAGTAGATTGACCCATGTTATGATTAATGGTGAACTTTACCAATGTACCCTTGACGGGTTCAAGTAGGCAACACCCTTTGATTAAGCAAAACCCTAATGACATGATGGTGGTGATTTAACTTATGTTAATCAAAGTTGACTTGACCTAACTCAATCTAGAGTGATGCAAACATCATCTAGAAGTGAGAGGAGAGAGAAGGCTCCTAATATGAATGATAATCAAGTAACCTACCTTCAATATGTAAGAATGTACATGATTAGGGTATGATCCATCAAGGTGAGATCATGGAAACCCTAATTATGATGATTAATGAATCTTAACCTAATTTGAGGGCATCAATGATGATAATTTCATACATGATGATGCTATGAGATCAATTCACTATGAAGTGAATAGTAAACCCTAATTCTAAGGTAATAACATGTAATGTGAATAGTAAACCCTAATTGTGGGTGATGTGTTGAATTGTATAATAAACCCTAATTACAGGTTATGATTTTAAGCATGAATCTTCATGATTAAAGTATGAGATGAGGAATCATTATTCCTAGTCATAATGAAAGGAATTGGATAACCCTAAATGATGTAAATAAGGGAACCTAGCTTTAGTGAAGGCATGAAGTTACAACCCTTGAATTGAAAGATTAATTATGCTTTATAAATTGTTGATCTGGAAATGAATTGTTTACTGTTGTCAATTGAATTAACCATGCAGGTTCTTATAAGGGAATGATCATAGCCAGGTAAGGGTTATGATATCATATTCACTAAAAGCATACTATAGGCTTTATGAATAGTGATATATGCTATGTTGTCTAAGCTTAAGTGGCAACATATGAGATTTATGGGCTGTAAGAGCCATGAGTAACATCAAGGTCATGCCGGTAAGATGACTTATGATGATTTAACGGTTTGAATACCCTATTCTTGAATCATATTAATGAATTGGTTAAGAACTGATATCCATTTGATAACTGATGTGAGTTAGACTTGATACATTTAGTATTCTTCTTATATAGCAGTGTTTTTAATAATCAAATGCTTGGAAACATGCTTGATGCTAAAAGAATGCTGAAATGTACCTAACTAATCAAGTATAATCATATCACGTAGAGCCCTGATCATAGATCCATCATTGTCAGTAGTTAAATGATGGTGAAATAGGTTTTCCTAAGGGAACTCCTAGATCACGTACTTTTGAGCATGTGGGGGAATATGGACGCGAATAGCCTTACGTCCTAGTGTAGGAATTAATGCCACTGTGACTCTAATAGAAAAGTGCCAGAATACCCTGGTAAGCTATAATAGTAGAGACACGAGATGTCTTGCATGTTGATCCTCATGCTGACAGAGGAAGTTGAGGTTATAAGAATCCAGATCTTTTGATGACCTAATATGATACCAATGCGACTTACAAGTGATCGGTTGGAGTATGAGCGGTATACCTCATCTCCGCACGTCATAATAATGTTTGTAAAACATAATCAACCGCGTAGCATATCTACTTAGGTTGAACTATGAAAATCTTTGATTGATGTTACATTGTTTATATTAATATCATGTTCAAGTGTTAGTATACATGTTCTTCATATTCCTTAATGAAGTTGCTTCACTTATTATCAAACTTGCTATTGAATGATTTAAGTTACTTTACTTATGTTATTCCTTTGATTGCTATAACAAAAACTTCTGGCGGAGAGTTATAACTCTCGCTGGGACAAATTAAAATTGTCTCACCCTGTAGAATTCAACTTTTAGGTGGACATCGAGGTCGAAGGAACCAGTCTGCAGGTGAACAATTTCAACAGTAGCAACACCAGGGGCAGCAGTGAATCTCAAGTGGAGACACTGTCCTGTCAAGTAGTGTAGATAGTATGTCATGTATCGTCTCTGTACTCTCAGGTCCTAGGAATCTGTGTATCTGAGATTTTGGCATGATGCCTCGAGATTTTGTATCTCACCTTGTACAGTTATCAAGGTGACTGATGTTGTAATTTTTGAGATGTGTTTGTTACAGAGATGTAACTATGAATCAGTTTTTAGATGACTTATCATGTTTGTTTATGAAAGAATTTTCATTGTTCAAGGATCTCTTCGTAAAAAGTTTTAATTTTTAGTGATTTTTGATAATTCCGCTGTTAATCGCTTCCGCATTCGTTGATTCTTGTTTTTGTGATTCATTCGTCTCAGGAATAAATTATATGCACATTTTAGGAATCTATTTCCATCTATTTGGGCTTAAATCAATGTCAATAAATTTACCATCATAGAACCCATATCCTAGTTACAAATGTTTCATGTTTTAAACATATCATTTGTTTTCTTGACCCATTTAGATGTTACTCTCAATATATATAAAAAACATAATTATATGCAACCTTCCTGGTACTCCAAACTTACAAGTTAGTAAATCCAAACCAACTTAGGTCACCTAATCCACCAATGTGAACTTATAGCAACAAAGACCTCAAAACTAACCATGTTCTGAGCCTACCATCCTAAGCCACACACATGTCAAACATCTTGGAGGGCAGCCAAATCTAGTTCTGCATGGAATAATAGAAAATATCTTTTTCGATTTATTAATTTTAAAATGAATTTATTATGAAAAATTAAAAACTAATATGGCACCTTGTGCCAAAATGAATATAAAATAGAAAGCTCAGAAAATTAGAATAAGTAAGCAATATCATGCATGACCACTAGGACCTCCCTCAGGACCACAGGTAACTACTACCAAAGGGGATGAAGCTATCCACTCTAAATATTCATGAAAGTAACCCTTTGCAATAGGAAATACTTCTAAAATCTTCTTATGACAATAAAGACACATCTCTGTAGTTCTCTCATGAACCCTACAGGAATCTACATGCAACTTATAAAGTAGGAGCAAGCTTCTTGATGTCATATACACACTAGAGGTGATAAATCATGGTATTATATTATTATGTGAACAAAACAACCATCTTTCTCAAACTAGATGATAGGAACCTCATAAAATCTATGCACATTTTTTTGTATCTTTCCCAACCTATCTAGGCTTAAATTAAATTCCAATAAATTTACCACTAATGAAAATAATATCCCAAATCCAAATATGTCTTCTTTTTAACATATGCTTGGTTGTCTTTAGGTTTGTTTTCCAAATAATAATCCTGGCTTAACTCTTTCACTAGCAAATCTTAGAAACTTGTCATGCGAGCATATGATTCATATTACTATTTCTGCACTATCAAAATGCTCAACATTGTTGGTAGCCTCACTATTATGAATTTGTCAGTAACTCCCATCTCTTCTTACTTCCTCGAATGCATCATTATCCTTTCCTTAGCAAAAAAACAATCAACCTTATCAGAAGATATTATCTTTGGGGAGACACATCCTAGGCTAGATGTAGTCCTTTGCTAACAGCAACACCGTCTCTATAACCAAATCTCTTTGTTGTTGAGGTATTATCAACATCAAAACACATTCCTATTATTCGATGAGAAATTCTTTTGCATCTATTTGTGAAAAGAAGCCCACTATCTGGTAAGAACATGTCATGAACAAGTATTATACTAGGCACAATCATAGGGAATGAATTCGTAGGTCTACAGTTTCACCCCTATTGAATTACATGCTCTAAGTACTCATTTAGATTATTTGTGCCCTGCTAGGCTCTTTCACTCAGATCCTTTACTAGCATGACCCTAGTCCTTGTATGGATCCAACAAGGATATGAAAACTATGATCTCCATCCCATAGAGACTTAACTAAATTGCTATTGCTAAGTATTTATCTCTTCTCATACCAATTATATATAACAATCTCAAATGTCTCCTTATAGATCATCACCCCATTGGTGCAACACATACAAACTTAATCATATCTTTTCTACAAACTCTACACAAAATTGTTTTGTCACCAGAAGTTGGGGCACTACCTCCCAAAACTCCAATGCTTACAAACATTTTGTGAACTTTGTTACTAAATCCTTATTTGATCATACATTCATGAGAATACATTGCTGACCTAGAGTCCTTCTGCTTACATGGTTGCTTAGATACATTACCCTTTTGTTGGCTCACATTGACATTGTATGGGTTCTCTAGATCCTCATAAATGCAGATGTTTTCATTATGATTTTGAAGATACTTAACATATCTTGTTTGCTTTCTCCTTCTCTATCCAATTGTGGTGTCATTTCTTTCATCCTGACACCACTATGCACAATCCCTATCTTTGGAACAAATTAAATCTTCAATAGATGTCATAACAACGCTTTGACACACCACAATTCCACTCTAGTTGCTATCATTTTTTTTACTATTTCGTGTGAACAAATGATATAATGATAATAACAACAGTAATTACTTTGATCTTTGCTCTCATATCTCCAATTATCTTTTTTTATTTGTACTCTGTTTTGCAATTGTTGTCACTTTCGCATGTAAAGATAAAGACCGTGTTGTGCTACAGCTTATTTGGATGAAGCGGGGACAATTGTCATGCTAGCAAAGTCGTCATCTCCATTGAATCGCTTCTGGAAGTCTCTGCAAATGATGAAGTTATTATGCTCGATATCAGTACTACTGTTATTTTTCTCATTAGGGTTTCACTTATTTTATGTGATGCTCTTTTTACAATGGGTGTTTGAAGGAAACCCACCTATTGTTTGATTATGACAAACTATGCTTTTCTCCTTAGGGCATCACATGTTTTGTGGTAATTGGGTACTTGTTGTACCTTTGTATCCATCTTTATACCTCTAAACAGTTTTCGTGTTTTGATTAATATTTCTATGAATGCAAGAATAGTTAATATAAAAGAAAACCATTTCCTTAAGTTGGACCGAGCCACTTCTTTTTTTTTCTTAAATACGGTGATTTATGTTAGTGAATGGACAGAGAACAATCCGGATAAGAAAATTCTAACCACAGTCACTCTCCCACCCGCGTACCCGGAGTACATGAAAAAGAAGAATTTAATTCATGGCTAGAGATATTACCTGCAGCCATTATTGCTCCTGCAACGCCAGTATTACCCATTCAACAGTTATCAAAAGTGCATAAACTGTAGTTATTGCTCCATTGGCCAACTAATTATACCAGTGGTGTCTTAACTCCACTATATATTATGAAAATATATATATTTAAATTTTTATTTGTTTCCAATTCCCTCCAGTCACGTCACGTACTGTAAACGCACGTTCTGTACACACATTTGTTGACACTTTTCTCATGAATAATCATTATCATTTATAACTCAAATTTCAAGTACAGGACAAGATGTACAGTACGACCAATATATTACTAATATTTCTATTAAAATGTTTATAAAGTATATTATGAGTATTGTACGTCATGTACAGTACAAGATGTACCGTATGATTCCCCTTTAAAGTGAAAACATATTTTCCAGTATGTTAGCATTTACAAATATAATAGTACTAAAATACATGTCAAAAACTACAATATGAAACTCACTCATTTAAAATACAACATCCACGCGATATGCCAGAACATTTAAAAACAGAGCGATACGACTGAGCTCTGGTATTGTAAGTCGGTGTTAGAGAAGGCTCGACGGAGAAAAGTTTGTAGCCGAATGCACGGTACTAGCACGCTGATGGGGTGGAATGTCCTGGAGGAAAGAGGAGTTACTAGAAAAGACTGAAATTAATTAAAATATAGAGAGATAATGACTTTTCGGCTTCTTCGCTTAATTAATTTGGTGGAAAATTGTTGGACTACAAAAAAACAGCAGAGTTTTTTAATTCTCAATATAACGGGTGGGCGGGTGGAAATGTTACTATGGATAGCGTTACTCTTCAGATGTAGATGTGTGGATTGCATGTGGGTTGGCAAAAATACACTCTGCAGAGTGTGTGGATTAACAACTACACACTTCATTTGTATGGCTGCATGGGATTCACTTTTACAACAGCGCGACACTTCATCTGAATGACTGCATGGATACCTTTCTGCTCGTACTTAACTTCCGCATTGGAATTGAGAAAAGTCCGCAGAAAATGATGGAAGGGGATGTTGAACGATTCAAAGAAGGCCGAATGGATGTAGTGTTTGTACCAGTAGCACGCATACCTCCATTTAGCTAGCTAGCTCTAGCTGGCCATGTGGTAATGTTGGGCTTTGACGTGGACGTGCGTGTGGTTGTCTCTTTCCACTGCCACGGTCAATCGACAAGCGCGTGTACGAGCGCAGGCCCGTGTCCAATGAATCATTTCACGAAACTGCAACTAAATTCCGTACATTTTTCCGAGAAAATCTGGAGACATTTATTTCATTTAACTGTACTACGTAACATTGTATCCCCTCATTAGACAGAAAAATACCAAAATTACAGTCTAACACCATTTTTTTTTTACTTTTTCATATCATTACATTGTCAGCCATTCTATTTAAAAAACAGCTATTATAGTTTCATGAAGTATGATTCTCATATGAGAACATATGTCAAATATTTTGTCGATCGAATTGACAAACTCAGATTTATTCTTCTGTGGCCATATTTGGAATGTACCCAAGTAGCTGTATCCAACGCAGTTTTGATGGAATGTCTGACGAAGTATTTTACACTATAACAAAATACTTAAGAATTAGCCCAGTTTTATTGCAGCGTTTGACAAAGCGTTTGGTGAGTCATAGCTCCGGTGCGATGATATCGATCATCATGTGATTTTTTTCTGGTGAAAAAAGAGCATCCGCAAATGTTGTTCACCGCTGCATTAAATATAAAAATAGTACAAATAGCCATTGGCGGTCCACTTGGCGTTTGGTAACAACAGTTGCAGCCTGACCGCTCCTGCCTGATAATATTTAATCCTTGCCCGAACAATCATCACCGTTTTGCCAAACGAAGCATATGTCCCTTTCAAAACGTGCGACGAATTATGTGTTTAAATTCAAGGTTATTCCTTTTGTAAAAAATATAGCAAAACAAATGTGTTTATAACGTTTTTTAGGTCAAGTATAGATCGCAGCATTGGCGGAAAAATGTCATTAGTGCCGAATCTTGACCAAAGATTTATGGGTTGGGTTGAGGGTATGACATTCCATTCAAAAGACAAAAGCTTCTATAAAAACACAACATTTAATTATGTATGTCTGTCACAATCTTCCCCGGAGGTTGGGCCATGCCACTCTATACCCTCAAGTCACTATTAATTGGTCTAGCAATCGATTCTTTTTCAAGTTATATAATTGTAAATCATTTTTCTGCATAAGAAACATCGCATGCATATTAGGACGCGGCTATCTTAAGGCTGAAGGCAAGCGTACATTATTCACAGGCTGGCTGCGTGGGATTTCATTGATGTGGTGGCCAATTAAGGACCACCGATATTGTAGATGATACCTTCTAGCCACCTCTCCGGCCGCTCACTCCGTCCATAAAATAGATGACGACAAAAATGTGTATTTGGTAAGGCACCAGATTTCGGGTGAGTGCTTAGTCCGGCGCGCCATTGATTATGGTCCTAGGACCCAGCCTGGTGGAGTTTGTTTATTTCGTAGGCTGAACCGTAGAAGTGCAACCAACAACCCAACATGTTTAGCAATGGGTACCTCACTAGCAACTTGCTACTCTCCCGCGTTTATATAACTCCAAGACTTTAGACTAAACCTATCCCGACGTCAGAACTCCATCAAATTTAAAGAAGAAGAAAAAAAAAAGGAATAAGACAAGATCTTGACTGTTCACCTACCTCATGCGTTTGAAAATATTAACTAGAAAAGCTACAATGGAATTTTTTTTGAAAATGAGATAGATGAATTCACATATACATGGTTATATGGTGCTTTGATATATGACCAATATTAGTAACAGGCACCCAAAACCAGTAATTACTACACAAATTAAATTGATAGAAAGTCCCTGCTGAGTCTTTTTCACCGATCTGACGGAGTTGATGAATAGGATAAATGGCGTTGCCACTAAAGGGGCATTACTTTATATTCGATATACTGTTCTCTGTCTTGGATGACCATATTTTTCCAGTCATACATGACCCAAGTTAGTGCATGTGAGACGCGACACTCACCAGACTGATCTCAAGCAAACACTTCGAAGGCAGAAATTTGCAATCACATTATGAGTCAATTTAAGGTATGAATTGGGTCATTATTATTATTATTACAGTTGAACCAAGACCAATTATTGGTGTACTTTCATTTGCGATAAGGTTTGCCTAATGTAAAGAGAATAGAAGGGAACCAGTTAGGAAGGAAGAAGGCATGCGCCTAAAAGAGAAGGAGCACATTTACTAGGTATTAATTTCATATTTAATTGAAAAATTAAATGCATTCTTATGTATTTGGTTTGTAAATTCAACTAATTAAATTGGTGGAAAAAAGAAGTCTTGTTGTCATGAAATTCAGTTGGTAGGATAAATTGAATCTGGAGAAACTAATTTTAACTTCTGATTCATCTTTTGAAAATGTTCTGCATATATTTTCATTACTTGTATAAGAAGTATCCTGCCAATATTTTATTACCTTTCTATATTAATTATGATGCAACATTTCAATTTTATTTTTACATTGATCCACTACTCCTAGGGAGATTCTACAAAGTTATATTAGGGTCAAAACTTATTTAGTGGTACAATTATGTAATTAATTCCAACAGAAACATAGTTACTTTATTTACACTGAAAGTTCATATATGAGGGAATATTAGTTAGCATGTTATTTTATTGGCCCCTAGTTACTCTAAATTAGAGAAAAGGGGATTCTTATTAACATACTAGGAATGGGATTAAGCAAGGAAATGTTGAACCATGATTCAAGATTCAAGTATGTTACATCTCTTCACCACTAGAAGAGGGTTTCATCCCTAAAATCCATCTGTCACTAGCTAGGTATACTAAGTTATACTTCTAAACCAACATAAGGATTTCTATTTATACTCACTCCAGTGGGTCACATGATTCCATATCATGTTACTCTTATAGTCCGTTCTTGATGTGGGACTATAATTCTTCACACATCATGTCATATTGATTTTCTCATATTAGATATTGATCTAGGAAATTACATCAAAACCTATCATCATATGAGTGTGTTGCATTACTTGTGCTTACCTATACTATTGCGGTGGTTTCACTATCCACTCATCATCATTCTATTACTTGCATGTTGTGTGTAGGTTTTATTACCTCTTATAATCATCCATTATCTAAGAATGAGTAATCAAATTTTGATAACTAGATTTTCTTTTGGGATCACTGAGATTACAACCACTAAGGTGGAATATTAACTAAATTAGGAGTAGAAACCTCAACATATATAACCATGACTTCTACAATCAATGTTGTAACTCTTATTTGTATCAGGTATCTAGTAGTAACTATAATGTTACCCATATTTTACTTTTTAGAAAATAAAATTACATTTATGGAGTCAAGTTAACAACATTACTCGTAAATCCTAGTAAGGTTGTAGCTACACTTGTTTGACATTATTACTAGGTATTACCTAGGTATTACTTATTTCAATCCCTATGAATCTAAGGTAGACCTTAATTAAAGTTACACTCCTAATCAGTGAAGTGTAGAAGACTTCACACCTTGAAAGGATGAATATTTATCTTATCTATCCGTCTTAGAGGGAAACAAGGGTGGGTCCATTTAGGTCTTATATACCGAAATATTCTTATTCGTACCCATTACACTCAATAAGGACTATAGTCTTGGAGTTTGCCAAGGTAGTCAAGGGTTTCTTCATGAAAAGGGTTTATCTACTACTTATACCTCCTTATGGTAGTGACTTGGTTCCAAAAATTCATCAATAAAATCCATAGAACTTTCATTTTATTCATATAGTATAATAATGAAAATAAGTTGAGCGATGAATGATTCGCGATGTAAGTCCAAAAATGGCACCAAAATAAACACTTAAACCAAGTCAACAATTTTCTAGCATGTCACCCTATACCAATTATTTTATCATCAATTTATCACAGTAATTCCTCTATCATCTATAAGGTCATACTAACAACATCTCAAACTCATACCGTAGGTGATAGGGATATAGATTACATGAATATGAAGTCAACTTCTAGTATATCCATATTGGTTACTTTACATGTCTTATATGTACCTGATCCTATAACGTGATATTTGACCTCAACAAAGGACATATGTGAATCCTTAACTCACCCAAATAACCGGAGAAAATATTAGAGTTTGCTAGACCAATGGAACTATATGAGCCTCTCAACACTTTATCTGGTTAGTCAATCATATGAACATATATCCTAAAGGAACTATCAGGGTATGATATCTAATTGTGAAAGTTATATAGATGAATCACTAGTAATAAATCTTTCCACAAAAAATGCTAGTATATGTGAAACCTAGGTGTCATGTAAGGTAGATTCTAGTCCCCCAGTCAGATAGATTTTGAATAGTTATACTAAAACAACTAGGTTGAGTGAAAGGCAAGCCTTATAACAAGGAGCTACATCATATCTCTAAAACATATCTTCAGGTTCAATGGATGCCATTCATTGATACTTCATCCTCAAAATGCACACTACACTTCATAGTGGTCTAGTTGACTTTTTGGAAAATAGAAGAGAGGAAATATTAACTAAATTGATTAACTCATACCTTGGTGATGTTTCCACCTCTAGAAAGAGGGTAGGGGTGACTAAGATTACTCAAAACTAAATCTCAGTCATAAACATAGTTTGGGGAGTGGTACTGACCAAATTAGTCAGGATTTGAAACCCTAGTTGGTATTTTATGGATCAAGATAGGTGTATAAATAACCTATATAGGGTTACTTAACTACCCAATTAAGGAACTACAAGAGAATGTCTTGATATAGTTAAGTCACTTACGGTCGGCTCTAATACCATAATGTACATAGTGGGGCTCGAGAGGAATCCACCCTTCACTAAATTGAGAGATTGAAACCCATCTTAATCCAACAATGGTATAAAACATGTAAATATGGTGGCCAATGATGCATACAAGAAAATCGACACCACAATTCATTTTTGAACAGAAGATTAATCAATACTTAAACATGAAATATAGATCACATGAGTTATGACATGGAAGCTACTCTCCCATGTCCAAGAAAATGAGTTTACTCACTCATGGTGAGAAAATATAGGCATAAATGATATGTAAATGAAAGAAACATGAGTAAAGAGAGTGATAACAAATAGATCTGTAGGAATGAAGAATAAGTGGAGATCTCCAGCCAAAAGTTGGAGATCCTTCTATGAAATGCTCCTTGGTCCAACAACATCCTCTATACAACTTTACAAAGGGAAAGAGAAGAGAAAATGAGTTGAGAATGGGTTCTCTTCTAAGAAACCCTATATTTCTCTCCTAGGTAGCCCCTCCAAAGCTCTACTCTTATCTTTGGCCTCTAAATGCTCCAAATGGTATGTGGTTTTCTTCCCTAGGGAAGTGGCTCATTATATCTAATGAAATGAGCAATTGTTCTTTTAAAAGTTTGTAGAAAATAAACATAACATGTGTTTGCAAGTCACACGCTGTGTCAGATCCAGTTCTCTAAACAAGCCAGGCCACGATCACAAGTAACACGTCGTGTGAGTGTATCACACAACATAAGAACACTTTTTTGTCAAATTTGTGGCTTCTTCACTACACCTTGTATCGTCAGGTCACACGATGTGACTACAGATGATTCAATAGTTGACTGACTAAGAGTGACATGTCGTGTCTATGATCCACAAGCAGTGTTGCAACTTTTCTATTGAGTTTTTAGCTCCAAGCCTTGGGGCAATTCCAAAAATGCCAAAAAGTCAGATTTTGGGCACTTTGCTTTCATTCTGAATGGATTGTGGTGTACCTGAAGTTCAAATCATGACATAAGTAAGCTCAACAAGAAACAAACATCTTAGCATGAATTGGGGTAGAAATGTGCTGAATTGAGTGAAATGTGCAACTAAAATGACATGAAAATATGATATGATGTGTGCACATCAAATCCGTCTAAGCTTGAACCATTTCTTATCCTCAAGCAAAAAGAATTGGATAAATTGGCTAGAATAAACAAATGGGTAAAAATCATATCATGTTGAATGTGGATTGATAGATCTCAGAATAGCCATCTTCATCATATAGAAATGTGACTGAACATGAAGTCAATTCTAACTCACAAGATAGGATTTTAAGTTCAAATAAGTATTCAGTTTTCCTTAAAAGAACCAACTAGAGAGAAATTACTAAAATCAATATGGCAGAGCCAAAAATATAATGATTTGTCACAAAGCTCACTTATATAATACCATTTCTATCTTGCTACAATGACATTGTTATTTAAGAAAAAAATTCAATCAAATTTTAGTATGTGATACCCAACTGCTAATATAGGCTTACGCGCATGTGGAATAATGTTTGGGGATTAATTTCTCTCTTTTAGACGTTCTCCCCAACCTTCATTGGGTTGGTGAATATGTGGGCGACTTGGCCATCTTTTGTGGGGTCGGAATTTTTAATTGAAGATCTGAATTCCCCCTTTTATGTGATTCAGAATCTGCTTTGGAACCAAGCAGTCCTATGCTAGAACACCCTTCATTATTTTAATCATGCAGGAAGATTTTTATTCTGTAAGAATTTTCAAGTGGAGTAGTGAAAAATGCATTATAAGATTGGCAAATTCATCTTTACCATTTTTGAAAACTCTAAAGTTGAAAAATTCAAAGCATTTGAATGATTACATGGTTTATGGTCATGAGTGATAGAATTGAAAATCATGTTTAGCCAAACACCTAAATATGGAGATGAATAGATGAAATTTTCAAAAATTTTGAATTAGAATGATTTATGCCCAATTTGTCATCATATATCCACATTGTTTGGAAATTAATCATTCAATCAGTAAGGTGGATTGATAAAAAATTTCGCTCAATAATCATACAATGATGTGAAAAGAAATAGAAAAGATGCAAGTAAAAACTAAATGACATAAGAAAATGATTCAAAAGTAAAACTAAAATTATCAGTCGGTTGTACCCCCCCCCAAAGCTTGAAATTTGTAGTGTCATCACTTCTCATAACAAACTTAAGAGTTGTACAATCGGGTACATCAGGCGCATCAGAATAAGGAGTCAAAACCCTACTAGGGATGCTGGAGTTTCTCTGGGAAGACGGTGGGACCGATGATGTCCATGAAGGAGGGTCCTACATGTGGAGGTAGCTTTGGAGGATAGCCATAACGACTCTGAGAGATGTTCCAGGAATCCATTCTGGTCATCATGGTGCGGATGTCAGTAACATTCTGGGACAGACTGATGTACCTTTGGTGAAATTGTGTGATGTGGGTGCCCTAATCATCAAATATGTGATGATGAACATAACCATATAGTTGCCTCATGTCTAGGTACCTCCAAGTGTAATCTATCTATGTTCATGTAGAAGGAGGTGGTGGAATGTCATCCCTGGCAAAGGAAGACTTGGCCTGTGTACTATAGAAGGTCTCTCATTTTAAAATATTTCCAGTTTGCCTTATGTTTTAGAGGGTTGAGGGTAGATTTAGGAAACTGGATGATAGATGAATTTAGGTGAACCAAGTGGAAGACTTTTCCATTCTTATATTTTGTAAATAGGCTGGAGGACATGAGACAATCAGAATCAACATATTCTCCTCCTTCTAGGGGATTAACAATAGATAGATCAATATCTAAAGCCATAGAAAGTTTATTGATAATTCCTCCTATCAAGATATCATTCTTTGCTTCATTCTGAATCTTTACAACTCTTGACATTAAATAGTACTTGATGTTCACATCATAATTATTCACCATGACCCACACAAAAAATCAAGTTTGCCCACTATACTTTGTGTTTCCTTTCTTGTGAAAATACATGTGCTAAGAACGCAGTGAACAAATTGAAGTATCAAGTTGTGAACATGTGACAGTCTAGCTTTAGCAGGATCATAGGATGTCTCCTTAATGATTTAGCTCTAGAATGGAAAAGCGTCAAATTATCTTGGAATGATAATACTTCCATCATAATCAAATTCTAGCAAGTCACAAAATCAGTTGAATTTCAGCTTGAAAGCTTTGATCATCAAACGAGAAGAAATCTGACCAAATGGTCTGTGTTTATCAGATGGATCCTCTGCCACTTTGAGAGTTGTGAGAAATTAATAAGTTAGGCGGGGGTAAGTGGAAACACAATTGAAACAATACAAACTCACACCGAGAAAAATCAAATACTCTTTAGCCTCATTCAGAATGCCTAACCTTTCCATAACGTTATCACAAGCAAACCTGGTCGGAACTACCCGACAAGAGGCAAGGCAAAGGTAGATGATGTCCTCCTCTGCATTCAATGTAAATTGCACCAAGGAGATGTAGGGAGCATAAGAGGATGATGCCTCAGGGTCTAGATTGGAGTGCTTTGTAAAAATCAACATTCTGGGAATATTTGAGCTTCTGGATGAATCAGCACGATGTAAGAAGGTGGGTACTTGTTGTGTTGTTGTTGTCTACTTCAATGATGTGATGACAGTGACACGGAATAGATGAGACTGACACGTTGTAATTCTTGTCTATTGTCTTCACCCATTTTTTGATAAGAGAACGGCATAAGGGTGGGTTTTACTGCACATTGTGGTTGTGGATCAGCAAATCTAGTCTTCAGATAGTAGCGGTGCAATGGGACTGGGGGTGGCAGCGGCCACGTCCTGGCAGTGCCAACCTCAATGTGGCTGGAGCTTCGATATGCCAGCAAGTGGTGGGAAAGGAGGGAGTGGTCGAATTTCCTTCTTATTGTTGTGGTGATGGCGGTGGTTGTCAATGGATGACGGAGGTGTACCACGGTGTGAGGAAGAAGATGACAACTTGGAGGTTGATTTGTGGACCGAGATGAAAGGGTGAAGGTAGGAAATCACAGTGTAGCAGTCAGATTCCTAATGGGTGGGGGTGAAAGGGGTGGTTGCACGGTGTGAGGAAAAAAATGAACTAAAACTTGGGGTTGGGTCAGTTAAGTTGGGTAATCACACTACATAACGTCGGACCACACAACGTAAGTTGTGAATTGATTTCCCCAATTTGGTGCACATCTAGACACTGTAAATGCTGCTAGATGCCGTAAAGGGAAATCTCTATGACAAAATGGAATTTTTGGTCGTGCATTGCACATGACTTAGAAGGAGACAACACATCATAAGGCCAATTCACTGTGAAATTTGACAATTTTTGCTCTAAAAAATTACACTTAACACTAGTACAGAACTGATCATTCGTGTCGGTTATTTAAGGTCTTTGGCGTCGGTTTCAAAGCGACACCCAAGTGGGTGCCGCTAAAAGTTGAAACTTTCAGCGTCAGTTTTAACACCGACGTCATAATCCTTCCCGCCACCAAAAACACGCCAGCAAGGCACTATAGGCGTCGGTTACTTAATAAAACGAACACTATATCCAGGTCAAAGACGTCGGTGTTTCACAAAAACGGACGTCATAACCTTCCCGCCACCAATAAAATGCGCCTGTAAGGGCACCATTGGCGTCAGTTTGTATATGTAACCGACAATATATCCACATAGATGTCAATTTTTTACTAATAACCGACGTTGTATATTTTTATTGTCGGTTTTATACTAATAACTGACGCATATGTTCTGATTTTTTTTTCTTATCAGTTTGCAGGCGTACTGTATGACTGGTCAGCAGGATGCAGAACCTACAGTTCAGTTCTGAACTGCAGGTTTACAACATCTATTGATACCAGCCAACAACAGGCTACAAACCTGCAAAATTAACAAGATGGAGGATATGATATATGGATCATGTGATTCACACACATGTATAAGCACATTTAATTCATATCTTTTTTCATCACACACATGTAGAAACCAGTAGTTACATTTCAAATTTCCTCCATTTTTATACACATTTAGCAACCTGCAGTTCCATTCATTTCATCTCTTTTCACATTCAGACACACGTAGAAACATTCATGTATTGATCATCTTCACATTCACACATATGACAATTTAGAAAAATTTATTCACATTCACACAAAAATAATTATGAGATCAAAGTTTAGAAATATCATTCTTTATTCATCATCATCATTATCGCCATCACAATCCCAATCATATTTAAAAATTCCCACTACTTGTAGGGCTTTTGCCCATTGTTCTCTTACATCATTTAAGTCCTCCCTCGTATAGGATGTATGTACATCTAATAACTTTCCACCTATAGTGAAGTCAATTTTAAACACCTGCAAAGAGAATGATGTATATATATAATTCATAATATATAATGAGATTGATATATTTCATATTATCTAATGAGACTATATAATACCTAATGTATAGTATCGATTTCCATTGTGGCATGTTTGATGATTAGGTCCATAAATCACATCACATAGTATACACATGCTCAGCCGTTGTCTTGTGTAGCACACTATAAAATGAAACATACAAAATATTCAAAAAATACAAAAAAGCGTAGTTCACATAAATAATATATACATTGGAGTGGGGAAATTACTTTCACATTCTACCAAATTAGTGGCTGATTATTTTTCTTGGGGACCTTTCCACCAGCTTTTTTGAACTCGTGTAAAGCAATACATGTTAATATAACACATTGAATTGCATAATTAAATAGTAATGTAATGACATATGTTAACAAAATATAAAATATTTCTCATGGGAATAATGGCTTTTTCATTGTGTGTCCATATAATGTATTCAATTCCTTCCCTGCAGGATCTAGATAATAGACAGTGGACGTCTTGGGAATAATAACTAGTAATTCCCAATGCCTACTACTACAGGTAAGAAAGTTAAAAATTAATAACTCAAAATCCACAATAAAAATGTAATTATCTTAAGCCTAAATTATAAGCAAAGTAAACTTACTCGACATTGAATGAAGCTATTATCATTGTCTTCTTTTTTTCACCAAAATATTTAAAAGAAGCACAACAATATGAAGTAACTAAAGAAGGGTCTTTAACTACAAGACTAATCAAAGATGGAACCAAAAATCCCACACAGAAAAATGAAAAAGTTGTACATATCATGTGTAAGTGGCGGCAAAACATGTATTACATATGCATTAATATATAAGAAACCAGATCACCGTATATAAAACAAGGTACGTATATGGATGTATAAATAAGATCTCACCATATCCATAACTCTATCATAGATGTATTCAGTCAATTATAATGAAACAACTCCAAAATATCTTGTATAAATAGCTTGTTATCGTATGATTGACCTACAACATCCTCCAGAATAGAAACATTTATAGGGCAATTTGGATTATGTTCGCCTATCCATACTGCCATTGTTGGGTTTTAGGGGAGACAGAGAAGGCAGCGGAAACAAAAAATTTTCTCCCCCAACCCATACCTAGGAAACACGTCAACGTCTATATATTAGGAAAGGATGGTTTGTGGAATCATACCTTGTCCCGAGGCTTGCTCGGTGACAATACCTCGCGTAATGCGAGGTCTTCAACTGCGATCTTCGAAGGCATCTGTGCAGCTCCTGGTCACACCGGGACTGACAACTCCTACTCGAACTGACTGTTGGATGACAGTTGTGCTCTTGAGCGGCAGTGACCTCCCGCCTCTGTAGTAGTCCACACGGACCACCTGGAACTCCAAACTCCTTGTCCCACAAGGAAGTGGAAGGAGTCACACCCTCCTGTTGACGTACTAGTCGCCAACACACTCTCCTGCCTCCAGTTGCAACTGCGGTTATCCTTCCCTTACTGCACCTCCCTTTGTGGGAAGCACTTGCTCGGGCTCTCTCTCGGTTACCAAAACCAGAGAGAACGACAACTTGCAGAGCAACTGGTTGCATTGAGTTGTTGTCTGAGAATCCCCCACTACCCCTATATATAGGAGGGTCATGGGTCAGGGTTCTCCATCCCGGGCAATGCGGGACTAAAAGCAGGAGTAGAAGGGTTCGAGATTTTCCACAAAAGCAACCAACTCGCAACTTGAACCGATCAGTTCATAAGTGAAACGGTCAGTTGGGACCTTGAACCGACCAGTTCACAAGTGAACCGGTCGGTTGGGACACCTCAACCGGTCAGTTCACAAGTGAACAGGTCGGTTGGGGTTCCTAGTCGGTTCCCGATTGACTTTCCTTCTTTCGTTTCCAACCAGTATCGAATACCAATCCTATTTCCAATCAAATTGGATAATTGAAACGAAGGGAAAATTCTCACCAATCCTACTTTCCCAAGTTGCTCAATTGCACCAGTTGAACCGATCAGTTCAACACTTGAACCGGTCGTTTCACTCTGTGTATGAGCCGATCGGTTCAACAATTGAGCCGATCGGTTCAACAACCTCAGCCGACCGGTTCATCACATGAACTGATCGGTTGGGAGTGCAAGTTGTGCAGAATCAGTCAAATGCGATTTCAATCAATCCGATACTCAAATCAATGCGTCCAACACCTTGAACCATATGATATTGAGCCATTGATTAATTGAGTGTTTAATTGAACTACTAAACTCCTTTAGTAATCAATCTAAACAATTCTTGTGGACAAAACTCCTCTTCCAGGTTAAATCCTATGTGTGTGACCCTGTAGGTCCATTTCACGTTGGTAGTGAAAGTCCATAACACTTATGACTTCACAAGCAAAGAGCGGTGCCTAGTCACACATCATTGCTACCCAAGTGAAAGTAGAAAGTTGGAGAACAACTTTCATCCTACAATCCATTAATGGTGTTACAATGAATGTATAATTCCTTTGTCACTGATATCCCGAATGAACTCGAGGCATGGAAAAGTCATCCTGTCAACGTTCATTCACTTTCTTGATCTCATAGTAGATTGAAGGAGATATGTATGACATCAATATCACATACTGATTCACACATGTGTGTGCACGCCTATCTCAATCCTACTCATCAAGTGGCCTTGGACATCAAACTCCCTCAGGAGGGACAAATCCCATATCTATCACTCACCCCTCAAAAGCCCCATGTGTCAAAGCCACCCAATCATCACCTTTATAACA
The DNA here is from genome assembly GCA_963693085.1 of Alisma plantago-aquatica. Classification (NCBI taxonomy): domain Eukaryota; kingdom Viridiplantae; phylum Streptophyta; class Magnoliopsida; order Alismatales; family Alismataceae; genus Alisma; species Alisma plantago-aquatica. Next base: position 121,242,273 of record OY856411.1, read on the forward strand.
ACCCATGTTTCAGGACTGTGTTTGATGATGTCAAAGTGTGCCCAACGACATGTCTTGAGTGTAGTGATTTCAGGTCAATGAATCACACTCACCACCATCACTGTGAGTACTGACTGTGACTACCATCTCATGGTTCCATGTGTCAAACTCACGGTGGGTCTGTCTGGTACACTTGTTCTCTAACAAGTACCTATGTGTTTGGTTTGATATCTCTATATCATGACTAATGAGATTCTGTCATCAACCAACACCACAATCTAGTCTTGTGTGTCATTGCTGTCTATCTACCTTCCACAATGACATCCGACTAGGGACATAACAAGAATGTACAAACTCTTAGCATCCATATGATCTCATCGTTCAGGTCCTTAACCTGAAGGCATACATCATTGAGTACTGTCATTCTCTAGACATTCAATCTTCTCTATCACTATCTCATATGACTGAACCAGAAAGAATTGGAAGCTTTCCTTTGATGTTTATCAAATCAATCTTAATGTATCCCACCAATCATCCCATGATTGGCTCTCAGGGCATACATACCAACAAACTCCCACTTGCACTGTGAGCCAATCACTCTTGAATCGTATTCTTTTTGATATTAAAACATGTCCCACATGTTACTGTGCTCTAGTGCCAACATAGTGAGTAATGGCAACACCTTGCCAAAGTCAGCATAAATTGCATGTCTCTGATCTTTTCGCTGTACATCACACGTATGAGATGGAGTTGTTGTAATATGCGATCTAGTATTTCTTTGCTAACCTTTAGCCACATTGCATGATCAAGGATTCCAGACTTGTCATCAATGTGTGGAATATAAGTTCATCTCATGAACTTTCATATCCATATAGTATCCACTGATGTTCACTAACACACAGATACTCGACATTTCCCTTTTAAATGGTTTTATTGGAACACTTCCAATTATCAACAAACTTTCACTCTTATACATCCTATGTATATTTTGCAATTAATTTTCTGTCCTTTTGGAAGTTCGCATCAATGTAACTCTTTACATCGAACTCTTCCTTATCTCCATAGAACTAGTACTTCCCAAGTACTTATCAAGTTCTTATGGTATTCCAGTAACCCTTACTGGAAGTTGACAGACATCCACTCGTCATGTCTCACATATGAGTTATCAGAATGAGCACACCATATTGTCATGTCATACATACAACATGATGAATGCATTTCATTCTTGCCATGTCAATACATGCAAGATAATGGGATGATTGCATACATGATAGATCCATATCTATTCTTAATGTTCCCATTCTTCATAAGAAATGGACACTTGGCCTTAGGATACTAATATCCATATAACATGGACAAGTTTTCTCCCACTGAATCTGTGCATACGGAACCCTTCAGTTCATATTGCCAATGTATGCTTTCTCTTTCCAGGTCAAGAGATTTTTTTAGAACTATCTCTATAGATCTCTATTCCTATCATATAGGAAACATCTCTATCTTCCTTATAGATAATTTCCACTTTTGGATTTCTATTTTAGAATATTTCCATTTCACATCAACATGTGGAATGTGAATACGCTCCGACTAAATCACAGATCCCTTCTTTACCTTTGACATATCAGTCAAACCCTTTGACTATATCATCAAAGTAAAGATCCAATTTTGAGTTGCTTGTACTCAATAAATCATATTGATTAGTCCATTGTAACTTTTAGAATTCATTTGCATTAGTGGATTCATAAACCTTATAGGTTGTGTCACGTACACATCCTGGTTTTATTCCTCATAGGAATGCGGTTTTAGTATCCATATGCCAAATGTCTTAGTCATTAAGTTGCAATTAACAAGCATCATCCTTCTTAAAAAAATGTTATCCATGTGTCTTAACACTTAAGACATACTTGCACTTATGGATTTCATCCAATGAGTGCTACCATCAAGGTCATACCTTATGGCTCACATGGAAGTCATTTAGGATGTAATGGTTTTATACCATAACTCAAAATCTGATTCCTCATATTCATCTATATAGTTGACTCATCATATGAACAACTCATCATATAGATGGTTGAGGTGTATCTGTTAAGAATATAAGAACTCACAACCCTTGTGATTCTTTATTTCTTTTATTAGTGTGGGGTATTCTTTTATTAAGAAGAATTCAGTTATTTTGATAATCATTCTCTAACTCCTTAGAGTATGATTCCTTCTCGATTTAGATATCATCATGCCTTAATCATGAGTTCACTATGATACACTATCATAATCACTCATAAGGATCTCAAACATTTGGTCCAAGTATTTCATTCATTGATCTCATCAAGAATTAATACTTTACGAAATTTGTGCTTCATCTATGATAATCTTGAACACTTCAAGATATTCATATTGGTATTTCTCTAAACACCATTTGAAGTATTAGCATTTGTTCCAATAGGTATGTAAATACATCACATGTATTATACCTAATAGGATAATCACTCTCTCACTACCATTAGTGAAGATTGATTAATCATGTCCAAGATATTCATGTCTCTTACTAGTTCTCTAACCAAAAGAGTCTAGATTTATCCATCACATGGAAACTAGAAATGAATTTCTCATGATTGATGCTAATCTCATTGTTTGAGTTATCTATAACTTTTAGGTATCATTTTATCTTATGTATATCAAATACCACAAGATAAACAAGGCATTGCCACAAAGATCATATCTTTATAAATTGAAACATCTCTTTATTAATTGCCATCATTGTCATACAATATGAAAAAATAAAGTGTTTCTATCTATTGGCAAATATGAAATAGCAGTTCATAACTGTATTACATGCCTTGTAGGCTGAAAATAAACTAAAGTACTCCTATCTATGGTGGCAACACTTGCCCCAATTATGAGTGCTTTACACTTTACATTTTGGTATCATATACCTCAAAAAGTGGTACAAGTTTATTTACATGACACCTTCAAGTAGAGGATTCAGTCGCCTTCTTCTTCTTTTGTTCTTCCAGATAGAGAGGACAATTCCTTTTCCAATGTCCTGGCTTTTGACAATGGTGGCAATTTCTTTTCTTGGTCACGCCTCCCTTGGCCTTGAGAGCTGAAGACGTCTTGGGCTCCTGGCTAGCATCATAACCTTTCTTAGCTTTGCCCTTGCCCTTGCGCTTGGACTTGCCTTTCTTTCCCGTGATCACCATCACAGACTTAGCTTGTCCTTCTTCATCTGTAACTCGGCTGTGCTCAACATGCCCAACAACTCTGACAGTGGCCTATCAAAGTTGTTCATGTTGTAGTTCATCACAAACTGACTGTAAGATTCTGGCAACGATTGCAGTATCACGTCAGTAGCCAACTCTTGGCTCAGTGGAAATCCCAGTCTCTGTAGGTTCTCCACATACCCAATCATCTTGAAAGTGTGAGGACCAACTGGATCTCCTTCTGTCATGACGCACTTGAACAGCACCCTAGAAACATTGTATCTCTCTTGCCGTGCCTAATCTTCATACATGTTCCTGAGATGCTGAATCATCTCAGTGACACCCATGTTCTCATGTTGTCTCTGCAACTCATGGTTCATTGAACATAGCATCAAGCACTTTGCATCAATGGCATCATCAGAATGCTTCTTGTAAGCATCCCTTTCTGCCTTTGGTGCATTAGGAGCGGGTTCCTCTGGAATTGGAGTATCCTGGACATAGAGCTTATGCTCTTGAGTGAGAACAATTCTCAATGTTCGATACCAGTCGTGGAAGTTAGTCCCATTTAGCTTGTCCTTGTCAAGGACCGATCACAAAGAAAAGTTGTTGTTGTTTCTTTCCATTTGTACTACAAAAAGGAAAATATGCAATTTTAGTCCAAAACTCATTTTTGACTTATTTGATTGATTGAAAGTTTGACGATATAATTAGGCCTTTAATTAATTATCGCTCCCACTATTTTAGTTCAAATTGATAGCCCTCACCATCAATTCGGAAGATTGCAGCGTACAACCTTCTAGTGGGCAAGATCCTGAAATCCTCTAATTCATGAGTTAGCTAGGGCTGATCGCCCACAACTTAGATCTCTCAGGTAGGCAACTTTTGCCAATTGCAACATATGCAACTCTTGATAAGATGTCATATACAACTCCTTGTAATGATCATCTCCATGCCTCAAGGCACTAGATCCTATCTAGGTCACCTTGTTAAGTCCGACCCAAAGCAAACACGATGAACATGCACCCTACTAGGGCAGACCCACACATTCATCCTTCACGCTTCCACGAGATAGACGGTGCACAACGCTAGGGTGTGCCCACACTTGGTGTATCATGCTATTCACGTGTGTCGCATTTGGAAGGCATCTAAAACTTAATATTTTAAAGAGGGATTTGTTTTTATACATATACATATCCAATCACCACAATACATAGTACATATCATATACATGCTATATCCCATAGAAAACATGCACAAACGATAAAAAAAAGCGACGATTATTGCCATCCTAATGTGATTCTTCGAGCCAAGGGGAATCACAGTCATCTAGGTCTACATCACATGCAACCTTTACAAGATGAACTTCTGTACCTTTGCCTTCTGAGTAGATCATCTCATCACATGAATGATCTATTCTCTCCAGCCGGTCGTCTGGGTGCCACCAGACGATCGGTTGGCTCCTCCAACCGATCAGTTCGCCTGGTCATCGTGCATCTCTTCATGGCCGCCACCCGCTCATCTCACTCCTCAAACCGGTCATCAACCGATCGGTTCACTCCTTGAACCGATCGTCTGGGATGTCATCTTGATGTTCGCCGGTCTTTGACATAACAGGAAATAAAAATCTATCCTATTTATTACATTGCTTTATAAGTGAAACCCCGAGTTACATTCGGGGGGAGTAAAGGTAGGAAAGAATCTCGAATTATTTCGAGTTACATCAGGAATAAGAGAGGGAAGATCGGTGTGCAGACCGAGATGCAAGCAACCACACACAACCAATCACAGATATGGGTTTATAGGCCATAATCACGCTACACACATCCACCACAAAACTCATTTAAGGGCGACGCGTATCAAGTGCATTAATAATACATACCATATATGTAATTAGGGATTTGTGGATTTAGGATTGGACATGCATAAAGACAATATTATTCGCATCTTATGCAATAAATAAAGGCGACAAACCAAAATCGATCATATTGATATTCCCAAAATATAGAGCAGTTGATGTGACTCTGATACCACTGTTGGGTTTTAGGGGAGACAGAGAAGGCAGCGGAAACAAAAAAATTTCTCCCCCAACCCATACCGAGGAAACGCGTCAACGTCTATATAATAGGAAAGGATGGTTTGTGGAATCATACCTTGTCCCGAGGCTTGATCGACGACAATACCTTGCGCAATGCGTGGTCTTCAACTCTGGTCTTCGACGGCGTCTGTGCAGCTCTTGGTCACACTGGGACTGACAACTTCTACTCGAACCGGACTGTTGGATGACAGTTGTCCTCCTGAGCGGCAGTGACCTCCCACCTCTGTAGTAGTCCACACGGACCACCTGGAACTCCACACTCCTTGTCCCACAAGGAAGTGGAAGGAGTCGCACCCTCCTGTTGACGTACTAGTCGCCAATACACTCTCCTGCCTCCAGTTGCAACTGCAGTTATCCTTCCCTTGCTGCACCTCCCTTTGCGGGAAGCACTTGCTCGGGCTCTCTCTCGGTTACCAAAACCAGAGAGAACAACAACTTGCAGAGCAACTGGTTGCACTGAGCTGTTGTTTGAGAATCCCCCACTACCCCAATATATATAGGAGGGTCATGGGTCATGGTTCTCCATCCCGGGCAATGCGGGACTAAAAGCAGGAGTAGAAGGGTTCGAGATTTTCCACAAAAGCAACCAACTCGCAACATGAAGTGATCGGTTCATCAGTGAACCGGTCGGTTGGGACCTTGAACCGATCAGTTCACAAGTGAACCGGTCGGTTGGGACACCTCAACCGGTCGGTTCACAAGTGAACCGGTCGGTTGGGGTTCCTAGTCGGTTCCTGATTGACTTTCCTTCTTTTGTTTCCAATCGGTATTGAATACCAATCATATTTCCAATCAAATTGGATAATTGAAACGAAAGGAAAATTCTCACGAATCCTACTTTCCCAAGTTGCTCAATTGCACCAGTTGAACCGATCAGTTCAACACTTGAACCATTCGTTTCACTCTTTGCATGATCCGATCGGTTCAACAATTGAGTCGATCGGTTCAGCAACCTCAGCCGACCGGTTCATCACATGAACCGATCGATTGGGAGTGCAGGTTTTGCAGAATCAGTCAAATGCGATTTCAACCAATCCGATACTCAAATCAATGCGTCCAACACCTTGAACCATATGATATTGAGCCATCGATTAATTGAGTGTTTAATTGAACTACTAAACTCCTTTAGTAATCAATCAAACATTGCTTGTGGACAAAACTCCTCTTCCAGGTTAAATCGTATGTGTGTGACCCTGTAGGTCCATTTCACGTTGGCAGTGAAAGTCCATAACACTTATGACTTCACAAGCAAAGAGCGGTGCCTAGTCACACATCATTGCTACCCAAGTGAAAGTAGAAAGTTGGAGAACAACTTTCATCCTACAATCCGTGAATGGTGTTACAGTGAATGTATAATTCATTTGTCACTGATATCCCGAATGAACTCGAGGCATGGAACAATCTAACTGTCAACGTTCATTCACTTTCTTGATCTCAGAGTAGATTGAAGGAGATATGTATGACATCAATATCACATACTGATTCACACATGGGATCGCACGCCTATCTCAATCCTACTCATCAAGTGGCCTTGGATATCAAACTCCCTCAGGAGGGACAAATCCCATATCTATCACTCACCCCTCAAAAGCCCCATGTGTCAAAGCCACCCAATCATCACCTTTATAACAACCCATGTTTCAGGACTGCGTTTGATGATGTCAAAGTGTGCCCAACGACATGTGTTGAGTTTCGTGATTTTAGGTCAAAGAATCACACTCACCACCATCACTGTGAGTACTGACTGTGACTACCATCTCATGGTTCCATGTGTCAAACTCACAGTGGGTCTGTCTGGTACACTTGTTCTCTAACAAGTACCTATGTTTTTGGTTTGATATCTCTATATCATGACTAATGAGATTCTATCATCAACTAACACCACAATCTAGTCTTGTGTGTCATTGCTGTCTATCTACCTTCCACAATGACATCGGCCTAGGGACATAACAAGAATGTACAAACTCTTAGCATCTGTATGATCTCATCGTTCAGGTCCTTAACCTGAAGGCATACGCCATTGAGTATTGTCATTCTCTAGACATTCAATCTATTCTATCACTATCTCATATGACTGAACCAGAAAGAATTGGAAGCTTTCCTTTGATGTTTATCAAATCAATCTTAATGTATCCCACCAATCATCCCATGATTGGCTCTCAGGGAATACATACCAACAACCATATCCCTACAATTAGGACCTAACGAGGCATGTAGGTCCCTTGGAAGTCAACTTGGTACTTCAGGAGGTGGAGGTGGAGGTGGAGGCCGAGATGTACGGTTGTATTCCTTTTGACCTGTATATATAATTTCAGATTAATTGACTCATATGTACACAGTAACAAATTAATGTAATGTAAATTTACCATATAATATTAGTATTGAAGACATCCGCTTTGGGCCACATTATCACTCTACCTTCTGCCTCACCAAGTGTTTCAGAATCTGGGTGGACATATGGTAATGGAAGATCCCTCCAATTGGGGAGTACATGTATTGGTCTCACACGAACCGCACCAGTTTCTACTAGAGTCCCATGAAACATGTCCCCTGTAAGGGTTGGGTAAGCCTGTGCCTCTTCAATGATATATTCTTGACTTTTTAGATGGCATGGCTTCAACCCCTACAAATTTATGTAAAGAATGTTATATACATATATACATAAACATATCAACTTGAAAAGACTAGATTCTATGTCATAAAAATAGTTACAATGGATGTGCTAGGTGGTGGTTCTACAGGATTACTCCCAACCTTTACAGTAGGAGAAGAGTGGCCTGCCACATGTACTGTCTGAGTGGCAGTCTGAGATGCCTGTCACTTCACCATTGCTTCTTAGATTCTCCTATCAATTAACTGATCTACCTATACATGGATAAAAGAAACGCTAACTTCTCATTATTGAATTCTCTTTCGCAATAACATTCTAAAAAAAGAATAGGTTACCTCATCTTGTGAAAGTCCCGCTTTTGGGACATGTTTGCACTGGGATGGCCCAAAGAACGTTTTGATGCCCACACCAATGACTGCACCCCTAACATGTCCAGGATGCTCTAGGTTACCCAGAGCAACTGTCAATTCATCCCTTGATCCCTCAAGGATAAACTTGCCTTCCTTCCTCTGCTCGTGCAGCTCCCGCTAATCGCCATCAATTAAAATTTATAAGTAAACATAACAATAATAAATATCGATTGATTTCTCTAAGAGTTGAATTTGACCATTTTTGCAGCCACCTCAGCAGTTCCGGGCTTCATTATATCTCCCTTCTTATTTTGCCTCCTAGCTATTCACATAGCGTGGCGAGGCAGAGGTGCATGAGCAATAGTAGAGGACTCTGCAGTCTCCTGAGTAGCAGCAAACTAAGCAGTAGACTCATCCTATAGTCTTTAGTGAACGCCTGCATAGTCTCTTGGACCCATTGCGTGGTCATGCACATTGAGTGCATGCCTTGCTCTTTGAGCATCGTTGATAACCTTGTTAGTAAGCACATTGATTTGGTTAGTAACACTAAAGGTTAATCTTGAATAGGTGAATACATAAGAACATATATTAATTAAATTGCGAGTGGCGCTTAATACCTTGAATTCATCTATTTTTCTTTAGGTAACAAACTCCTCCCAATCTTTGGGGTCCAGGTAGTTCCATTGCTTAGTGGCTGCCTTCTTTCTAAATTTATTTTTTAAAGAGAATACAAACAAAAATTATTAGTGTAGAGTTAGTCAAAAAGTGATCAATGTCAATAATTGGAAATCAATCAAGAACGTCTTCTCAGCATTGCGTATGTAATCTCAGGTGAGATTTGTCCTGTAGTTCCTTAGGACCCTCCCACATCATTGCATCACGCATTTACGATGCAACTTTTCATCCAGATCAAATATACTCTACAAAATAGATTTTCTATTAACTAGTATCCTAAAAATTAGTAATCTACAAAAATAGAATTGCAAATAATAATAACACACACATAGTTCCTTCCATACTAATTCGTTCTTCCACTTAGGAACTTTATGCCAGGATTCTACGTTAGGACTACAATGGTTGTGAGTCAGAACCCCAAGATATGAAATAAATGAGTTGTGGTTCACTCCAACTGGATTTCCTGCATGATTGAAATCCACAGACAGTTTGGGTCCATTGCCCCTTTGTTATAGTAACTTGTTCATCATTGTGATGCCCCACACTTTCTCAATTTTTTTTTCTGCTCATCAAGTAACCCAATTTCTTCAGGGGGGTACATTACCAACCTAGAATTTGACAAAAAAAACACACTTACAGGATATAACTATAAATGAACATATAGATAAAAATATAGGATATATTTTTAAAACTTACATTGTGAGGCGGCACATTGATATCCTTACCCTCACGGTAATCTGCATCACAGTCATCATGCTCATGCTCAGCCATATGAAAGTGTCATTAAAAAATCAAACATTTAGCATTTGAAATAACTAAAATATAACAAAGCATTTTAAAGTTCACATTTAGAAAAATAAAACATATAAAAAATATAAACGTGCATGCCTCTAATATTGCGATCATTTATCAATTAACAATCCTTCATTGTGATCTCCGCGCACACACAAGTCGTCATTACCTTCAATATTTGGTGGTGTTGGCAACCCAACTGAGAATGGACTGGAGTCATCATACTTATCATAGTACTCTTCTTCATCTATAGGATCTTCAATGAACTGTCTTTTACCATGAAGAACAACTGACCATTTATCATTTGGAGGATCATCGATATAAAATACTTGTTTCGTCTGTGATGCTAATATGAATGGTTCACCCATCTCGCCAATCTATTCGACGTTCACTAATATGAAACTCGATTCATCAACTATAACTCCTTTCGTGTTATCAACCCAATTACATTTAAAAAGTGGAATTCTAAAATCTACATAGTTAAACTCCCATATGTCTTCAATAACACCATAATATGACATTTTAGCTTCACGTAGACTCTTGTCCTTTGCACTTACAAAAAACAATGAAGACTCTTGAAGGGTGACCCCACTGTTTTGGACGATACTCTTATCATCTTGATGCTTTGTATAATATGAGAATCCTTTATGTAAAACCCTTCATAAGACATAACATTCAATTTTGGTTTAAAGGCAAGGCATTTGATAGTTTCAGTAAGATTATATGGTGTTTGAAATAGTTGATGTAACACTTTATCTTCAAACCACTAAATAAATATCTTGTTATGCTCTCTAGCAAGCCACATTGAATTGGCTCGAGGATATTGTCTCTTGATGAAATTGGTATGTTCCTTGATGAAAACACTCACTTCGTCGATGTTGTGTAAAATATACAAGTATCCATGTTCCAACTGCTCACGACTGATTACTTTCATCCGTGATCCCAAAATTCCTTTGTCAAAATGCTCCTCAATATTCTTGTCATTAATAGGAGCATCATTACCACTCATAAAGTCATTGCAAAAATCTATTACCTCTCTCACCACATAACCCTCAATAATACTCCCTTTAGGCCGATAACGGTTTCGAACATCACCTTTAAAAATGCTCATGTATTGTTCAAAGGGATACATCCAATGCAAGAAAACCGGTCCCAACATTTTCACTTCCCTATTCAAGTGGACAAAAAGATGTCCCATGATATCAAAGAATGAAGGAGGAAAATACACCTCAACCTGACATACGGTAACAACCAATTCTCTTTGCAATTTATCGAGAGTATCAGGGTCAATAACTTTACTACACAGACTGTTGAAAAAGAAACAAAGTCTGGTGATTGTAAACCTTACATGCTTTGGCAATATAGATCATATTGCCACAAGCAATATTTGTTGCATTAGAGTGTTGACAATCATGAGATTTAAGACCTATCAACTTCAGATCTTTCATTGATACCAATCTACGGATGTTGGATGAGTAACACTGTGGCACCTTAACATTTACCAAGCATTCACAAAAACCTTTCTTTTCCTTTCTAGACAACGTGTAACAAGCAGGAGGTAAGTATGTTCTCCGATCGCTACTAACTACTTTTGTTAATTCTGCCCTTATTCCCATTTCACATAGGTTCATTCTGAATTTTATCCCATCTTTAGTCTTACCTGGTATATTCAACATAGTACCAATGACATTATCATAGATATTTTTCTCAAGATGCATGACATCGATACAATGTCTGACTGCCAAAGAATTCCAATAAGGAAGATCCCAAAATATTGACTTCTTCTTGAATAAAGATTTGTCACTCTGTGTGGCCATGGTACATTGTGATCTCTTACCAAATTCATTGGCTAAGTATTTTACTCTTTCATAAACAACCTCCCCTGGTATAGGTTTAGGTGCACTCCGTTCCTCATTTCGTCCATTGAATGCTTTGCGCAACCTACGATACGGATGGACTTTTGAAAGAAACCTTCGATTAAGATATACAGTCTTGCCGCCATATTTTAGTCATATTGAATTAGTGTTCTCTTCACATATAGGAAACACTTTAGATCATTTGACACTATATCTAGACAAATTCTCATATGCTGGAAAGTCATTAACAGTGCAAAACAACATAGAGTGCAAACAAAATGTCTCTCTTCATGAAGCATCATAGGTCATCACACCTTCACTCCATAGTTTCTTTAAGTCATCAATCAGAGGTTCATGATAAACGTCGATATCATTTCCAGGTTGTTTAGGGCTCGATATCAACAACAATAACATAACGTACTTATTTTTCATACACAACCAGGGAGGAAGATTGTATATAACAAGCATAACTGGCCAAGTGCTATGTTGGCTACTCAATGTCCCGTACAGATTCATCCCATATGTACAAAGCCCAAGTCTTAGATTCTTGACTTCTTCACCAAATTTAGGGTACAATAAATCAATCTTCTTCCACTTTGGGGAAACAGATGCATGTCATAGCATCCCATCATTATTTTTCTTAACATCTGCATGCCACCTCAAATGCTTCGCATATATCGTATTGGCAAACAAGCATTGAAATTGTGATATTATAGGTAGATACCACATCACCTTGGCAGGAGAACCAATTTTGGACTCCCCCGAAGTCATCAATTTATACCTTGACGCACCACATTTTGAACAATCTTTAGAATCCACATAGTCTTTTTAAAATAATACACAATGATTCAGGCATGTGTGTATCTTCTTGGCCTCCATTCCCATTGGGTACAACAATTTCATTAACTGGTATGTTGAGATTGGCAGATGGTTTCCTTCAGGAAGAATTTCTTTCAACAAAGACAACAATGACGTGAAGCTTTTGTCGCTCCATCTATTGTTAGCTTTCAACTTATACAATCTCAACACAACACTAAGCTTAGTAAACTTACAGCCTGTGTATAACAATATCTCAGCATCATGCACAATGTTTCTAAACATGGGAGGTGGATCAATGTGCTCTACCCCACAACTATCTAGCATCGCATCAACGATGTCTACTAGAACTAGTTTGTTCACATCTACGCCATCAGAGGCAATTTCTTCTTCCACACAAGCATTGCTATCGACATCCATTGATTTCAGGTTTTAAATCACTCCATGCCAGTGTCATTCTGTATAGCCTTGTACAATCTTGTTGCACATGACATGACTTTTGATTTCATCACCAGTGCTGACTTTCAAGTTGTTACCGCAATGCCTACATGGATAGTAGAACCTATCTCCATGTTGTTTCTCATGTTCCTCAGTAAATCTAATAAACTAATCAAGACCAGAAATAAACTTTGGGGTGCAGCGATTTGGAATTAACATCTATGATCTATCCATTCTATGATCAAAGAGAAAACAAGTATATATTAGGATTTAGGGTTAAAAGATTAGGGTCTAGGGTTAAAATTTTAGGGTTTAAGGTCTTGTATATAATAAATGTGTACCATCTATCCCATTCTTGTACACCTAATCTCACTAGTAAGTGTATAATGTGTATTGGGTTTTCAAGAAAATTTCGACAACATTTCCCCATTGTTCTCTAAGTACATATGTACTTAGAGAACAAACGGGGAAATTCTACCGAAATTTTCTTGAAAACCCAATACACATTATACACTTACATCCTAAGTGAGATTAAGTGTTCAAGAACAGTCCCAAACCGGGGACTATCCAAGATTTACTCCTAATGAGTAAATCTTGGATGGGTTTCTAGGCCAACAAATACATGTATGTTGTCATTCTTATACCTACAATCTATGTACCACCTATCCCATTCTTGAACACCTAATCTCACTAGTAAGTTTATAATGTGTATTGGGTTTTCAAGTCATATTTCAAGTCAAGACTTAGGCATTTAATCACCTTAGGGTGCATACATGATTCACAACGTATTTGGGTGCACAAATAATAATATATGTTACCGATTTAGGAGTTCACATAATCATTTTAGAAATATAAGACCCACATGTGAGTTAAGTTCGAGTTTCAACATCAATGTATCTTTAACACACATGTTTCAAGGTTCAAAGCACATAATCAAATCAAATTAGGATGCTAGAATGGACAAGTTTGATTATTATTTCAACATGCATTAAAGTTTACTGAATTAGGTCAAGCATGAGGATTAGAAGCACAAATATATGCAAGAATAAGATTTGTTCATATCCTAGGTTGATTTACAATAGAAACATCTTGTAGTCTTAATCATACCCTAGTCAAGGTATCATATTCTATAACATTGATTTCAACATCTCCAATGTACATCCATGTTCATCATCAAGATAATCATTACACACAAATGTAGGTATCCTATCATTCATCATTTATTTCAAAATTTCAAACTAACATATCTTCTCTGATTTTTTTTTTCATATTTTCATGACACAAAATCTGAAAATAAGTCTCATTTCATATAACTTACCTACCAAATTTGATTTTTGTATGTTCCTAACATATATGATTGACTGACCAAAAAAACATATATGATTGACAGCATCACATAAAAAATGGGAATTTATAGAAAGTATAAAAAGTTACAAACCTGATGTTGTTGCAAAATTTTGAAGATACAAAAAAAGAAACCATATAGGAATCATGTACTTCTTGTAGTAAATTACGAATAATTTATCGATATATCCTTCATTTCACAGTTTTGGACCTTACATGGAATTTATTCAACTCCTACAAATCCTAATTAGGTCGACACGTCAAGCGATCCTCCTCCTTCTCACTACTACCTGTACATAGAAGGCAACCTGATAATATCTGGTTTCACCAGCGAGCCTTATCGGATCTCATTCTAGTTCTCATTCATGATTTCCTTACCTATAGCAGTAGGGGAAGCAGTCTGGTGACGTTGAGCACACGAGCAGGTGGCGGCGGCTTTGACCACACAAATAGGCGGTGGCGTTGAGCACACGAGCAGGCGGCGGAGATGTTGAGCACATGAGTAGGCGGCAGCATTGAGCACATGAGAAGGCAGTTGCGGTGGCAGACGACGACAGTAGACGAGCGACAGGTCGACCAAGCTCCTTGCAATGGGGCCATATGGCGGTCGTCGAGCAGACGGAAATAGGCGGTGGTGGCGGAAGATGAGTAGAATCGCCAGAGACCTAGCAGTGCTGGTGAAATTGCGATGAAACAGAGAATGGGGAAGAGTCTGTTTTGCGGGTGCTATTAAGTTTACCATCGTCATACACCTAAGTTCAATAGTCATCAGTTGCCATAAAAATGATGCCAAAGGGTGGTAAAAAATTTTGCGGGGACAACGCGCGAACACACATCAGCGTCGATTATTGTAAGCAAACCGACGACAAAAATGGGGCCGATTTCTGGCTCGTGAAAAATCTTTAGACGTCGGTTATTTGGTAAACAACCAACGCCGTATGTGAAATTTTGGAGGTAATTTTTTTGCACTGGAAAAATTGGATTTGGCGGGTGATTTTGGGCATCGGTTTCTTATTGAGAAACCGACGCTAAATAAAAAGTGATACTCGTGTCTGGTCGGTCTTCGCATATAGATGTCGGTTTGTGTTTTCAGCCGACGTTGTAGGTTTTCAGCGTCAGTTTTTTGGATACAACGGACGCCTCTAAATGTGACGTTATAAGCTATTTCTGTAGTAGTGTTCTATGTGAAATTGTGATCTCCAAAAAATAAATTCAACATGATGTTAGATGGGTTTTATGTGAAATCATGATCTCCAACAAATAAATTCAACACGTTGCGTTTGAGGTTGCCATGGTGTGTTGGTGACAATCCTGTAGCTTTAACTTTCTTTGATATCATGCTCGTCATGTTTTCTTTGCACACATCATAAGGAGAAATTTCTATAAAGTTCTATGAGTTTGGAAAATAATCCACATGTCGTGTGGGGTGCATCACATGTCGTGTGGCAGCATGGTTTTTTTTATATCTTTGTCTCCTTGTTCAATCTGACAGAAACAATCTAACCTGCAAAAATACTAATGCTTAATTTATGTTCACACACAAATACACTAGTCTAGAACCATGAGGTCTTATTCAAATGTTCACGACTAACTAAGTAAAACTAAAAGAAACAAAACAGAAGAAACTATCCAGATGTGGGGACGTCTCCCACAAAGGCATTCCGTTTAGAGTCTGGAAGTAGACTACATTTTTCTTCAGCATGGTTCAGTAAGGGAGCACAAGGTTCTTGGTTCTATCGTTCCTCCTTCAGTGTAGATCTTGCAGCATTGTCAATTAACCTTGAACATTGATTGCTTGCCTTGCATTTCTATTATTCCAAGAAAAAAACCTTCAAGACTAGGAAGGGTTGAGACCACATGGATCTAAGATTCCATGGGAAGAGTTTTAATCTTGAGTAGAATAAGAACACCTATTCTCCTTCAACAAAATCTTTTCTCCTGATCTTCTTATCATGATATGCATTTGTCTGCTCCTTGTAGATATTTGCATTTTCATATGAATCAAGTCTGAGCTCCTCAAGCTCCTAGAGTTGCAACAATCATTTATCACATGCTTTCTTAATATCAAAAATATGAAATTTGATGGCCCATAAAGCTTTATTCTCTAGCTTCAAGGGAAGATGGAAAGATTTTCCATAGATGAGACAGAATGGTGGGTCCCAATGGTAGTCTTGTTGGTTGTTTGGAATGCCCAAAGAGCATCATCTAGCTTGAGTGCCCAATTCTTTCTGGAGTTAGAAATTGTCTTCTCAAGAATGTTCTTCTGCTATCTATTTGACAATTCAACATGTCCAACTATTTGGGGGTGATATGGGGTAGAGATTTTATATGTCACTCCATACTTGGTGAGAAGATTGTTGAATTGTTTCACACTTAAATGTGTTCCACCATCTGAAATCATGGCACAAACTTTGCATCAGGCGCTTGAGTAGGGATATCCTCTACCCACTTTCAAACATAATCACATGAAACCAATATGTATTTATAGACACAAGATGATGGAAAGGGGCCCATGTAGTCGACACACCAAACTTAAAACACCTCAATATCCAAGATGGAATTGAGAGGCATCTCATCTTGCTTCGATATCGCACACATCCTCTACATTTGTTACAAGCCTTGACATAATCATGGACATCTCAAAATAAGGTTGGCCAATAGAATCCAGCTTGAAGGATCTAGTTAGTTGTCTTATCTCTCTCAAAATGACCTCCATAGGAAGAAGAATAGCAGTAATAAACAATGTTTGGTATCTCCTCTTCAGCTAAATGCCTCTGGATCAGTCCGTCTACTCCTTGTTTGAGCAACATTAGGTCATCCCAATAAAAAAGTTAGATATCATGCATATATTTCTTCCTTTGCTGATAAGTGAGATTAGGTGGAAGATGTCTTGTAGCCAGAAAATTAGTGATGCCCGTGAACCATGGGTCTTGCAACGTATCGAGAACATACAATCTCTCCACAAGGAGGTAATCATCAATAGGAAATTCATCTTTTGCACCTGTAGTCACCGTGGAAAGATGGTTAGAAACATTGGTTTTTAGTTCCTTTCTTGTCTTTGATCTTGATGTCATATTCTTAAAGTAGAAAAATCCAATGAATCAAGCATGATTTAGCATCCTTCTTGTTAAGTAAATATGTGATGGAAACATGATCAATATAAACCACAACCTTTGAACCCACTAGATACTGATGAAATTTATTGAAGGCGTAAACTATCGCTAGCATCTCCTTCTTAGTTGTGGCATAGTTTATCTGGACTTCATCAAGCATTTTACTGGAATAATGGATGGCATGCAGCTTGTTTTCCTTCCTTTGACCAAGGATTGTGCTGATGGTGTAGTCACTTGCATCACACATCATCTCGAATAGTGCATCCCAATCCTGTGGTTGAATAATGGGATCTGAGATAAGTGCATTTTTGAGCTTTTTGGAAGCTGCTTGTCATTCATCATTAAAGACAAATTTGACATCTTTGGTAAGAAATGAATATAGAGGTTTGGATATCTCAGAAAAATCCTTGATGAACCGTCTGTAGAAACTTGCATGGCCAAAAAACTTTGAACATCTTTGAAATTTTACAGGGTAGACATTTTCTCTATTGCTTTCACTTTTGCCCTATCAACTTTAATACCTTTCTTAGAAATCATAGACGAAGTATTACTCTGAACTATACCATAAAATGGTACTTCTCCCAGTATAGTACTAGGTTAACCTTTTTATAATGTTTAAGGACTTTAGATAAATTAGATAGGCAGTCATCAAAAGAATTCTTATAGACATGGAAATCATCCATCAAAAATTCCATTGTTCATTCTATAAAATCCGAGAAGATTAACATCATACAACGCTAAAAGTCACTTGTGCATTGCAAAGATCGAACGCCTAGCGTCTATAGGCATATGTTCCATAAGTACATGTAAAAGTTGTATTTTCCTGATTGGGAGAATAAATTGGTATTAGAAAAAATCCTAAATGACCATAAAGATAGAAGAAATAAGAATGATTGTCTAATCTTTCATGCATTCAATCAATGAAAGGAAATGGAAAATGGTCTTTATGAGTTGCTTTACTCAACCTCATATCGTCTATACACATGTGTCATCCTATGGCTACACGGGTCTGAAGCAATTCATCACTATCCCCTTTGATGACAATTGCACCCCCTTTTTGGGAATGACATAAATAGCTATCACCCAGGGGCTATCACTTATGGGTTAAATGATCCTTGCATCTTTCAACTTGAAAATTTCCTTTTTAACAACCTCAATTATATTATGTTTTAAACACCTAGGATGTTCTACCCAAGTCTTAGCATCTTCATAAAGATCAATTCTATGCATGCAAGTGGAGGGGTTGATGCCTTTCAAATCATAGATCGAATAACCGATTACTTCTTTATGCAAACAAAATTCATTTAGCACTATGATTTCTTGTTCATCGGCTAAATCAGCATTTATGATGACAAGATATGTAGAATTAGGGTCGAGAAAAGTGTACCTTATCCTTGGTGGAAGGGGTTTGAGTTCTATGTTGTTCTCCTTGGTGGGCTTACTAGAGTCAGCATTGAATGATGAAGTATCTTCATGAGACGGAGGTCTAGTACTAGAAACAACATCTAATTTTTTTGTAGCCATGGCAGTGTTCAATTTGTTCTCCTCACAATAATCAACAATCAAAGCTAAAAATTTTTTGTCTTACTCCATAAACTTGTCAATACAATCAACCAAGAAGATATTATCCATCTTTTTCAGAGCTTTCATTGCATCTAGAATAGAGATTTCCATTACCTTCCCTAATACTCTAAGAATGATGTTGCCTTCCCGTACATAAATTATGCAATCATCCATGTGGAGGAAAGGTCTTCCCAAGAGAATAGGGTTGGATGGAACTTCATTCATATCTATCACAATGAAGTCACAAGGAATAAAGAACTTGCCCACTAGAACAGGTACAAATTCAACAATTCATGTCAGATACATGATGGTGTGATCTACTAATTGAATGGCCATCTTGGTTGGCTTTGGGTCTCCAATTTCAAGTTGCTCCTGCAATGTAAATGGAATAAGGCTTGTGCTAACCCTAATGTCAACTAAACCTTTATCAAATGTTGTATCACCAATATTGCACGACAGTGTGAAGGCACCTTGATCATCAGGTTTCTCTAGTAATCTGTATTGAATCATGGAACTCATCCTTTTAGATAGCATGACAATCTCCACTTGATTTTTCATCCTCTTGGTTAAGAGGTCTTTTAGGAACTTTGTATAGATAGGCATTTCAATGACGACTTTTACTAAAGGAAGGTGGACATAAAGTATGTTGAGAATGTCCATAAACGTATGAAATTTTCCATCTTCTTTCTGGCATGCAAACCTTTGAGGAAAGAGGGTAGTAGGCTTGTAAGATTGTTTCTCTTCAGCTGTCACATTCTTCCTTTTCTTTTTCTTAGCATCATTTTATTTATCATCTTCAACTTTCTTCTCATCTACTGGTGAGGGCCTTTTAATAATATTTCAACTCTTTAAAGTAATGGACTTACATTCACATGGATTCATCTCTGTTTGACTTCACAATGAACGGGAAGAGACTCTTTGATTTTCTAGAGTTTACCAGGGCAATCTGATTTTCTAGTATCTTCCCATGAGTATCAATGACGTCTTCTTTAGAAGAAATTTGAGTCATATCATATTTCATGAGTAACCCATGTGCACGGAACTCATCATTTTGTTGAATCTGTGTTGGACACAAAAGTCTCAGGCATGGTTTTCAAAGTTGACTTAGGTTGAGGTTGATTGTATTTTTTGTTGTTGTTGACTCTTGATAGTTGGTTATTTTTCATGGGTTGGCGGTTGCTCACTTGATGTTTTTGATTCTGGCCTTGGTTTTGATTATGTTGATTTGATTGCTAGTTTTAAGGATTGTTGCTCTTGTTAAAGAAATTCTGATGATGTCTCCATCCTGGATTATAGGTGTTGGAGAGAGATTGTATAGTTGCTTGTTGGGAAAAATTCCTACTGCATTAGCTTGCTCTGGTGCTTCTCCAACATTCATCTCTAGGAAAAAACAAGACGAAGATACATGAATGAGGGCTCCACATGCTTCACACCCTTGCTCAGTTGCTTGGATAAAGTTTGTAGTTAGTTTTTTAAACTCCTGTGACAATGCATCAATCTTGGTTGCAAAAATATCAACTGCATCAACGGTGTATTTCCCACCTGATTTTTCATTAGTGCCACTTGATGAATGGGGTTCTTTGGTTCTTTCTGAGCTCCATTGACAATTATTTAGGGTCATATATTCTATGATATCATATGCCTCTCCATAGGTTTTGTTTGTAAGTGCTCCGTTTGTAGCGACATCCACATTCATACGAGTGTTGTAGAATAACTCATTATAGAAGGTTTATAGTAGCAGCCAGTTGGTCAAGACATGGTGAGGACAAAGGCATCATAGATCCTTAAATCTCTCCCATGTATCATAAAGTGATTCACCTTCTTGTTTCTTGAAGTTGGTGATCTGGCTCCTCAATTGAGCGGTTTTGCTAGGAGGAAAATACTTAGTAAGAAAAGCATTCAACAACTCGCTTGGGTAAAAAGGAGAGACACACCTTGGCTAGGTCTTATAGTGTAAATCAGAAGAAGAGTAGACATACTCTTTCAACTGGAACATTGTTGATTTGAAGGTGTTCACAATCTGCAAAAATTTGGCTATGTGAAGATTTAGATCTTCCATAGGAATCCCTTCAAACCTATTTTGCTGGATCATTTGCATAATCATTGGGTTGATAGAGAAGTTGTTGGCCTCGATAGCTGGATAATCAATTTATCCATAGATGTTAATGGAAGTTGGCTCAACAAATTCCTTTAATGGATAATTATCCTCCATCTCAGGTTCTTGATGATGATCGGGTCAAGGCGGTGGTGAAGGTGTTGAATGGGTTGATGATGGTTTTGAACCCTCCCAGCTTGAGGAATATCACCTTTCTTTGCTCTCCTTCAGCTATAAAAGGATCGCTCAATTTAAGTGATTAGGAAGATGGATGTCTCAATACCCCTCTTAGAACGACACATGCAACCTACAAAAGCAATATTCAAGTGAGAATCACAAGACTGAACATGTATCACAATATGAAAAAAATAAAATGGTGACTTAATCTCGAATACTAATTAACACTTCTCTTTAACTAAAACTCACCGTAGATCCCAAGCAACGGTGCTGAAAACTTATTGATTGCCAAAGGCAAGCACATTTTAAATATTACTTGTCTCAACTCGTCAATCACCCACAAGTATATCGGAGCTATTTTAGTCAAGGTCGAACCATACAGAGCTAGTTTAATTAGGAAAAAATTGCTAACTTTCATCAATCTAAGTCAATTTCAATTAAAAGGTTGGTTGGATCAAATCTTCAAAATTTAAAAAAGAAAATTAAGAACTCTAATCACTTGGAGAATGATAAAAGATCATATCAAGAGGATCTTGGATATGGGATTTCACTTCCATGGCATAACTCAAATAAAAATAATGAATTCATTAAATTAGTCAATCTTCACAGGTAGTTTGATTTCATCTAATACATTTCTCAATGATAAAAGATAGTCCAAATTCCTTATAAAATTCCCATGCTTATACACAATTTCAGACTACAACCTACGATCAAGGATATGTTGTCAAATTGGTTATTCCCTACCTCTTAATATATCTTCCCAGAAATAATAAAAGGCATAAATCATGTAAATACAGTGGCCAACCATGCGTACAAGAAGATCAACAACATAACTCATTTTGAAATAAAAGATTAACCAATACTTAAACATGAAAATAAGATCACATGAGTTATGACATGGGAGTTGCACTCCCATGTCCAAGAAATTGAATTTACTCACTCATGATGAGGAAATACATGCATAAATGATATGTAAATGAAATAAACATGAGTAGAAAGAGAGAGAGAAATAATAAATAGATCTGTAGGAATGAAGAATAGACAGAGATATCTAATAGAAACGTGGAGATCCTTCTTTGATAATGCTCCTTGTTGTAGCAACCTCTTCTCTATAATTTTCTAAAGGGAAAGAGAAGAGAAAATGAGCTGAGAATGGGTTCTCTACCGAGAAACCCTAGCTTTTCTCCTAGGTCGCCCCTCTAAACCTCTTCTCTTGTCTTTATCCTATAACAACTCCAAATGGTACGTAATTTGCTTCCCAAGGGAAGTGGCTCATTATATCTAAAAAAAATGAGAAATTTTTCTTTTAAAAATTTGCAAAAAATAAACATGACACATCATGTTTGCAACTCATGTCGTGTCAAATCCATTTGTCCAAAGAACTCAGGACACGAGCACAACTAACATGTTGTGCGAGTGTATCACACGGTGTGAACACTTTTCTATCAAATTTTGGCTTCTTCATATTATGTCGTGCCGTCAGATCACACACCGTGGCTGTAGATGATTCAAGCGTCAGTTCATTGAGAGTCATATGTTGTTTCTGCAATCCACATGTTGTATTGCAGCTTTTTTGTTGAGTTTTGAGCTCTAAGCCTTGGGGAAGCTCAGGAAGTGACAAAAGGTTAGATTTTGGGCATTTTTATTTCATTGTGAATGGAAAGTGATGTACCTATAGTTCAAATCATGACATGAGTGAGCTCAACATGAGAAAAACATCTTCACATGAATTGGAGTAGAAATGTGGCTAAATTGAGTGAAATATGCAATTAAAATGCCATGAAAATATGATATGATTTGTGCACATCAATATATATTATAGAGCATAAAAGTTTATAAGCAAAAAAAGCAAAACTATTACAAAGTTACATGATCATTCATATACAATTGTTCCTCACCATAATAGGTGGCATTGCAACATAAAAAGGTGTAATCTAATCATGCCAAATACATAGGGAAACCCAGCTTTTCCAACATACCCTTAAGTCCACCTCCTATTAGTGATCTTACTAAATCTTAGCACTCCTACACCTAGATGGTTTAAGGAACAACACCCAATAAAAAGAAATAAAAGGTATGCATCAGAATACTTTTGAGTATGTTCATATAAACAATATCTAGAGATGTTAGATTTATAGGTATGAAAGTGTGGGTTTATCAAGAGGGGGCCATTAACAAGTAGGTATGTTCAAGATGGATACATAAGAGAATTAGGCATTTAAAGAATAATGTAACATCATAAAGTGTCATTCCAAAATAGTTTCACATTATCACAAATAAAACAGTGCATGTGTATGTGATACATACTAGATATCAAAAATAGGGTCATAACACCATTGGATCATTGCCTAAAAGAAATAAAGGTGGAAACGCACACCTCGGGAGGAATACACATGCCCAATAACACTAATGGTTGTGGCCATGCATGACTACTCTAGATAAAAAGAAGAACAACCAACTTGCATAAATTGAGAAATAAGACTTAGGGTTCAGTAATATTTCAGTTTCCAAGTAAGGGAAGTAGGGTCATATACGCTATATTGGAATGAATCAATTAAATAATGTGGGTATTTAATAACTTACAAAAGGAATAATGAGGATGTTCAATAAAAGATAATCACATCATTTTAATTAAATAGGTAAAAGTCACATAATGTCCATATGAAAATGGGAATTGCACATACCTCAGTCTTCAAGGTTAAATACTTAACTCAACATATATACTTGGTCCTCAATGTTGGGTATTCATTCTAGGAACATATTATGTATGTATGCCAAACTGGAGTGAAATTCTAAATATATCCCTATCACAGATTCATGTGTTATTCTTATCCTAGTCCATATCACCTAATGATATATTCATGGATTTATTCTTATTTAGTGAAGATATGATCAATTTGGTATCTATTCTAGTTCTATGTTCCACATTTACTCATGGGAGTATAAATATGTCTAGATTAAATATATGTGTATTTAAGGTTAAAAATTTGTATAATGAGAATTTATGAAGTACTAAGGCTACAATTATAAATAGATAACTCTCAATATATCAATGCACCAACATATATGGTACAGGTTAGACAAATTGATCAAACAATACATGTTATTACCTTGAATATTCACTAACTTATACATACTAGCGTGAGAAGGTAAGATTATCTGAGTAGATAAATTTTATTATGATTTTTCATTGTTTTTTAATTCATATCTTTATATATGTATCTTACTATATGGTCTAATGAATTAATGTTAAGAATCTTATTTTACAAAATTTTCAGACTTCCTACTATACATTACTATATATGTGTATCTTTATCTATATCTTTTGCATCATAGAACTAATTGGATAAGTAGTCAAGATGTATGATATGATTAAGTTCACTTGAATATTATCTATGTTATTCTTATAATCATTTTACTAACTAAAATTTCATAACTTAATTGGGAAAGAAGACTGACTTACAAATGTAGAATGGTCATTGATCTTGCTAGTTAGTACTTGTTTAAATAGTTGAACATGATGATGAATGCAGGCCAAGTGTAGTGGTCAAGTTCAAGGGGAAATAAACCTCTTGTGACTGGGGCTTGTAGTGGTTGTCATTGATGGTATGCTTGTAAACTTTGGCAAGCAGATCCAATGCACATGTTGTCACAACTTGAGATTCATTTAGGTTGCATGGTTGTAACTCTAAAGGTAGGCACTAAAGTAGTGAGGGAATCAATGGCCAAGACAAGGTGCAAATATCATCAGATAGGTGAGGACACTTGAATGAAGTGTTGGTATATATGCCCATAGAGCCATCCTGAGCGATTGCATGGAGTCAGATATTAATTAATCAAGTAATATGATTATTTGGTTAATTAATTAATTCTAGAATATTCTAATTAATCCACTAGCATTTAATGAACACAATGTTTCTATTTACCGATGGGTTTAGGAAACCCTACTTCCTTTCTCCTCCTATTAAAAAGGGCTTGACGATCGATATTTATATAAGATATAGAGAGAGTCTTTTTATTTTAATCTCAGGTACGTAAACCCTAGCCGTCACCGTCCTCGGGAGAGAAATGAGAGCACCGCGATGCTAGCACGTCATCGCATAGAGACTACTCCTTCCTATCATCTTAGGAAGCATGACGTGGAGTTCCAATCCATCCACATGGATAAATTAGAGACACAGACAATGAGATGCCTGCATTCGGAGGACGTCAATGACCATCCATATGCGCTACGAGCAGCATACATCACCACATGAAAGGAGCACCGCCAGATCTTTCTGTGACTTACTCAGTGAATGCGAGAGAAGTTCTGTCTGTGTAGGACATCAACATTTTACACCATCGTGCAACAGGACATCGCCAGACTTGCTCTGTGATAAGGTATATCCCACAAACACTCCTTCTGAATATGTTGTTGTTGACAAGATCCTATTTTGGGTTGCGTGGAAATTTATTTTGTTGCTTCCATCGTGTATGTTTTCTCCACAAAACCCAATAGTGGTATCAGAGCAATGTCGATCTACGGCGTATTGATATGATCGAATCGATGTATACTATTTTATATGTTGCATACAATATAAATTAAAACTACTAATGTGCAAATCTAAACCTAATTCCACATACGCCGCAGGCTACTATTTTTTACATTTTGGACGGGATCGACTATGGAAAATATTGATTTTCCTAAGTGCACGGAAGTAGAATTCTGTAGACCTTTCTGGGGCTCTATCCCTGAGACCCCACATAGTCTGCGTAGGAGTCAAAGATTTATTTAGTGGGGAATATCTCCCATTAAAAGGATTGCAATTTTAATATGTATATACATATATTTAGATATACCTATGATATCATACACGTTACCTTAAAAATCTGTTATATGTGGTGAATCCATGCACGATTATGGCCTAGTATCCCCTTTTATGGATGTCAATCTTGTTGATATGTCTGTTTGTGAATTCTATGGATGTATAATGGTTGTACCTGGCTCCTTTGTATAAAGTATTTGGCTTGCATGTCGAGCCTCATCTCTTATTTTAAAGTATAGTTAATTGTTGTCCTTTATATTTGTACTTGTATGATGTAATAGAAATAGGATTAGTTTTAGTCTTTGTAAACTTGATGTAAGGAGGTCACTTGAAGATCCAACTCCACGGAGCGTCCATGGAGAAGCACCGTGAAGATCTAATTCCAAGAAGCAACCTGAAGATCCAACTATAAGGAAAATCCATGGAGAAGCAACATGATGATCCAATTCCAAGATGCAACTTGAAGTTCCAACCTCACAGAGCATTCATGAAGTTGTTCATTGTAATGCTGATCTTTACAGGTTGATTCACAAGTGTTGTTGCATGAGATGCATAAGACCATAGGTGGACTGTAATCCTTTGTTGCTCCAAAGGATTTCAATAGTATGGACATAACCGATGTATTTATGTTTGTGATTGCATGTTTATCGTTTGTGGTTGTGGATATAGTAGTATATGATATGTACTATAAGTATGTAGTGTTTGGATATGTATATGTATTAATAAAACCCCTCAATTAATAATATGAAGTTTTAGTTGCCTTCCATAAAGAAACAAACATGAAAAGATTGATCGATTATGTGTGGGCACGCCTCCACGTGGTACACTATCTATTTCGTGGAAGTGTGATGGTGGGTGTGTGGGTCTGCCTCCGTAGGGTGCACACTCATTCTGTTGGCCTATGGGTTGGACTTAACTAGGGAACCTTGATAGGATCAAGAACCTAGAGGCACACAGATGCATCATGGCAAGGATTTGTACATGATCATCTATCCAAGAGTTTCATATGATGCAATTGGTAAAAGTTTCCTACCTTAGTATTTGGTCTTTGATGTCAGCATTGGCTGGGAATTGATCTAATTATTTTAGATCTTAGCTCACTAGAAGGTTGTATGCTGAAATCTTCTAAGGTCATAGTGAGGGCTATCAATTTGAATAAAATAGTGGGAGTATAATTAATTAAAGGCCTAATTAATCTCATTTACCAAATCTTTACAAGTCAAAATTCTTTAGACTAAATGCAAACTTTTTCTTTTATAGAAATCAAATGGCAAACATCACACACTTTATCATTGTGATCGGTCCTTGAGAAGGACAAACTTACCGGAACCAACTTTCAAAATTGGCTTAGGATGCTGAGAATTGTTCTCACGGAGGATCATAAACTCTATGTCCTTGAAACACTAGAGCCAGCGGAACCCGCCTCAAATGCGCCTAAGGATGAAAAGTATGCTTACAAGAAGCACCTTGATGATGTCGTGCATGGATGTCAAGTGCCTGTTGTGCATAATGAACTATGAGTTGCAAGAGCAACATGAGAATATGAATGTCATGGAGATGGTAACACATCTCAAGAACATGTATTAACATCAAGGAAGACAAGAGAGATATGGTGTCTCCTAGGCTTTGCTCAGGAGCAAGATAAAAGAGGGAGACTCAGTTGGCACCCATATACTCACTTTTATTGGGTACGTGGAAAGCCTATACAAGCTGGGACTTCCCCTAGGTCAAGAGTTGGCCACTGATGTGATTCTACAATCGTTGCCTAAATCATATAGTCATTTTATCATAAACTACAACATGAACAATCTTGACAAGCCATTATCAGAATTGTTGGGCATGTTGAGGACAGCTGAAGCATAGATGAAGAAAGACAAGCCCAAGTCTGTGATGATGATCAACAAGACAAAGGGAAAGTCAAAAGTAAAAGGCAAGGATAAGAAAGGTTCTAAAGCTGGGAAGAAGCCAAAGTCATCCACGCTCAAAGCTAAAGGTGGGATCTCCAACAAAGGCAATTGTCACCATTGTCACCAGGCTGGACATTGGAAAAGAAATTGTCCTCTCTACCTGGAGGAACAAAGGAAGAAGAAGAAGGGGATAGAGATCTCCACTTCAGGTATATATGTTATTGAGATAAACTTAAATACTTCTTCATCATGGGTACATGATATCGGATGTGGATCTCAGATATATTCAAATATGCAGGATCTGCTAAGAAGTAAGCCTTTACGAAAGGGCCAAGTCGAGTTGTGGGTTGCTAATGGAGAAAGAGTTGTTGCCACCACAGTTGGATTTATTAGTTTATCTTTGCCAACAGGCCTTGTAATAGAATTAGAGCATTGCTATTATGTACCTGCCATTAATAGAAATATTATTTCTTCATCTTGTATGGACAAGAGTAGATTTGAATTTTACATTAAGAATGGAATGATTTCTATTTCTAAAGATGAGATCTTTTATGGCAATGCCCCTATGTCATATGGTATCTACTTGTTAGAACTTGAGACTAGCATATACAACATAAATACTAAAAGGCTAAAACTTGACAACTCAAACAAAACATACTTATGGCATTGTCATCTTGGGAACATAAACAAGAAGCACATATCTAGACTCCATAAGGATGGTTATCTAGACTCTTTTGATTTTGAATCATTAGAGATATGTGAGGCATGTTTATTAGGGAAGATGATCAAGACTCCTTCCACTGGACACAATGACAGAGCCAATGATCTGCTAGGACTCATACATATTGATGTATGTGGACCTTTTAGATCAAATGCTAGAGGAGGCTACCAATACTTCATTACCTTAACTGATGACCTCAGTAGGTATGGCTGTGTATATCTTATGAACCACAAGTTAGAAACTCTTGAAATGTTTAAGACTTTCATGATTGAAGTAGAGAAGCAACTTGGTAAGAGTATTAAAAGAACTTTGTTCAGATCGAGGTGGCGAGTACTTAAGTCAAGAGTTTGAGGACCTTTTGAGAGATTGTGGTATTGTATCATAATGGACTCCACCTGGTACACCACAACATAATGGTGTGTCAGAAAGAAGGAATCGTACATTATTAGACATGGTATGATCAATGATGAGTTTAGTTGAACTTCCAACATCATTCTGGGGATATGCTCTTGAAACTGCAGTGTTTACACTTAACCGTGTACCTTCCAAATCGGTTCAAAAGACACCATATGAGATATGGAATAGGAATCGTCCCAATTTTTCTATGTTAAATATTTGGGGCTGTGAAGCTTATGTTAGGAAAAAATTTCCTAAAAAGCTTGGACCCAAATCTGAAAAATGCAATTTTGTTAGATACCCCAAGGAAACTTGGGGATACTACTTCTACACACCAAATGAAAATAAAGTTTTTGTTGATAAGACTACTGTATATCTTGAAAAGGAATATATTTCCAAAGGAATCAGTGGGAGGAATGTAGATCTCAAAGAAGTTCGAGATCAACAAGAAAGCAGAGAACTCAAGGAGGTACATAAGGAACATTAAGACTCACAAATTGTTGTGGAATTTCAAGTTCCAAATGTAACATAGGAACCTCGTAGGTCTAGTTGGACATGACTTGGGCCTGGGAGATTTAGATTTTGTCGTGAATCATGATAGTGACAAATTGAGCATAGCAGATGAGCCAACTTCCTATCTAGAAGATACTAAGGGACCAGAATCTGAGAAATGGCTCAAATCCATGAGATCTGAGATGGAATCCATGTACACCAACAAGGTATGGACCTTGGTGGATCCACCCGAAGGGGTAAAACCCATAGGGTGCAAGTGGGTATTCAAGAAGAAGTCTGATCTTCAAACTTATAAAGGTAGATTGGTTGCGAAAGGATTCCATCAAATTCAAGGTGTTGATTACGACGAGACCTTCTCACCAGTTGTCATGGTTAAATCCATCAGAATCATGCTTGCCATTGTAGCTTATCGTGACTATGAGATTTGGCATATTAATGTTAAAACAACGTTCATTAACGGGAATTTACTTGAGGATGTGTGTATGACACAACTTGAGGGTTTTATCAATCCAAAGGAAGCCAATAAAGTCTATAAGATACAAAGGTCAATCTATGGATTGAAGAAAGCATCTAGAGATGGAATCTACATTTTGATGAAGTAGTCAAAATGTTTGGCTCTAGTCAAAATAAAGATGAACCTTGTGTTTACAAAAGGGTTAGTGGAGCACAATCGTCTTTCTCATATTTTATGTGGATAACATACTATTGATGGTATATGACATCCCTACTCTTCATATAGTAAAAGATTGGCTGGGGAAAACCTTCTCTATGAAGGATTTGGGCGAAGCATCCAATATACTAGGAATTAAGATCTATAGAGATCTTCTAGGCCTAAGCCAGAGCACATACATTTACAAGGTGCTAAAGAGGTTTCACATGGAGGGTTCTAAGAGAGGTAACTTGCCCATGTCCCATGGGGTTATGATCTCTAAAGCCAAATGTCCTAGTTGATGTGATGAACAGGAACACATGAGTAAGATTCCATATGCATCAGCATTTGGATCTATCATGTACGTGATGTTATGTACTCATCCTGATGTGTCGTATACTTTGAGCATGACAAGCTAGTAGCAGTCAGATCCAGGTGAACTTCACTGGACAGACGTAAAGAACATCCTAAAGTACTTAAGAAGGAATACGGATCAATTCTTAGTATACGGTAGTGAGGAAGAGCTCGTGGTAAAGGGTTTCACCGATGCTATCTTCCAACCTGACAGAGATGACTATAGATCGCAATCTAGATTTGTGTTATGCCTGAACAACGGAGCTATGAGATGGAAGAGTTCCAAGCAAGAGATGGTTGTGAATTCTACAATAGAGGTTGAATATATTGTCGCATCTAATGTTGCAAATGAAGCTTTGTGGATCAAGAAGTTCATTTCTGAACTTCGAGTGGTTCCAAGCGCTAGTGATGCAATTGAGTTGTTTTGTGACAACAACGGAGCAATTACACAGGCTAAATAACCAAGATCACACCAAAATTCTAAACATATTCTACAGTGGTTCCATCTCATACGAGCGATCGTATAATGAGGAGATATGAAGATTTGAAGAGTACCTACAGAAAGCAATGTGGCTGACCCGCTCACAAAAGCACTTTCACAGCAGAAACATGACGGACATGTTCGATCACTTGGATTGAGATTCATGAGTGATTGGGTATAAGTGAAAGTGGAAATATGTTGGTATGTATGCCCATAGAGACTATCATTTGATGATTGTAATAAGATAATATGTAAATGATTTGTAATACTACATTGATCATATCAATAAAGGCAAGTTTCCAATCTATATGTTTGTGTTTTATATTGTGAGATGACCATAAAACTTATAGATGTCTACAGAATAATATACTCAATGACATATGTCTTTGGGTTGATGACCTGAACACTAAGATCATATATATGCTAAGAGTATGTATTCTTGTTTTGTCCATAATTGGTTGTTGTTGTGGAAATATCCATAGACATCAATAACACATAAGATTAGAATGTAAGTTGGTTGATGGAAGAATCTCATTATCCATGTTATAGAGATATCAAACCAAATACATAGATACTTGTTGGAGAATAGTGTATCCGATAGACCCACCATGAGAGTGACACATGGATATCATGATTGGTAGTTAGAGTCACATCTCGTAATGATGGTGGTTATTGTGGTTCTTAGACCTGAAGTCACTACACTTCTCACATGTCGTTTGGTGTACTTTGACATCATCCACTGTGGTCCTGAATAAGGATTGACATAAAGATGGTGCTTGGGTGCACTGTTACACATGGGGATGACTGTGAGTGATGTAGATGGAATTTATCCTTCCTATGGGAGTTTGATATTCCATCCACTTGATAAGTGAGACTGAGAAATGCATGGACATGTTGATGTGAGTCAATATGTGATCTTGATCTTACATATATCTCAGACAGTCTGCTCTATTTCAAGGAACATGGATTGAACGTCAAAGAGGATAACAATTCCATGACTCGAGTTCAATCCAGATATCAATGACAAAGGAACTATACAATCACTGTAACACCAGTCATGAATGATAAGTTAAGTTGTTCTCCAACTTCTCTAATTACTTGGGTGGCAATGAAGTCATGCTAGATACCAAGCATTGCTTGTGAAATGATAATATGATTATGGATATCACTGCAAACGTAATTTGGAGCCTACTGAGTCACACACATAGGATGTGTTGGAATAGGAGTATAATTGTGGATTTGATTGGAATTGCTTTGAATCACATTGATTACTAAAGGGGCTTGATGGCCAATATCAATATAAGATATAGAGAGAGTCTTTTCAGTTTACACTCACGTACGTAAACCCTAGCCGTCACCGTCTTCTGGAGAGAAAGGAACTACGACGCTAGCACGTCACCACACAGAGTCTACTCCTTCATGCCAGCTTAGGAAGCTCGACGTGGAGTTCCAGTCCATCCGTGTGGATGAAGTACAGACGTAGATGCTAAGACGCCTGCATTCAGAGGATGTCAATGACCATCCATACGCGCTACAAGAAGCGTACATCACAGCATGAAAGGAGCATCGCTGGATCTTCCTACGACACACTCAACAAATGGGAGAGAAATTTCGTCTATGTAGGCCATCAATGTTGCACACCATCGTGCAGTGGGACATGACTGGACTTGCTCTGTGATAGGGTATATCTAGCAAACACTCCTTCCGAATACACTATTTTTGACGAGATCCTATTTTGGGTTGCGTGGAAATTTATTTTGTTGCTTCCGCCGTACATGTTTTCTCAAAAAAACCCAACATGAAGAACATAGGTGTATATCATATGTGTTTACAGGAATAATTATATATTTTGAACTAGGTTAAATAGAAGAGAACAACTAGGAAAGGTAGATCTAGTATAGGTCCCTGTGGTGGCAAAGATCATGTTGGTGGTGGTTCCATTATGCATGTGGCAGTGCACACAGGCTGTGGAAAGATCTTGTAGCCATCTCTTTGGTTGACGATCTGTAGGTTATCTAGGGCTATTTAGGGGGATCAGGAAGATGTAGGGAAGGTACATGGTGGTGACCTTGACCTCCACTTTCTTTTATGGTGTCATGGAAATCAGTGAAGGAGTAGAAAAAGACAATGTGACAAAGTCAAGAGAGTAGCATAGATATTTTTTGAGCGTTGGACACGGTGATCGGTCAGGCATGGTTGTAGGCTTCCATTCTTGGCCTTGGAGGTGGGTGCCATGGCTTCTAGACTTGTAGGTAGAGGTAGCTATTTTCTTTCAGTGGTTATTGTTGTTGGTGCCTTGCACCATGGTAGCATAGATTGCAAAAAAGGAAATAAGGAACAAGAGGAGAAGATAAACAAGGAAGAGGAGAGGAAGAAGGTCAGATACAAGTTCCTTAGGGTGATGGAGGTTGTAATCCTGTGCTTGTTGGTAGCATGGACCTATGCACAAAGTGGTGGTGGTGGTCTATGTAGTGAGATAGGGTGGAGCACCATCATACTTTGTTCAAACGGACACCTTCTCCGACCACTTATATCACTGGTGGAAAAATCCTTTTTGTAATGGGCTTGGCGTAAGGTGAGGAGTGAAAGCAAAGTTTAGGGTTTTAGTATCCAACAAAGAAAGCAAAGGAAGGAATATAAGTGGAGGGATGACAGGGGTGATAAAATAGAGAGAGGAGGGGAAAAGGATATGAGGAGGTGTTTATTTGCTTGTGTGTGTCATAGTGGACGTTTGTGGTTGTGTCTACGTAATGTCAAGAGAATGCAATGGAGTCAATTATGAAAGGAAGAATACATGCACCTAAAAGATAAGGAATGTGGTTACTAGGAATTAAATTGGAATTTAGAATTAACTGAAATATTAAATGCAGATTTATCTATTAGGTATGTAACTTCAATAATTAAATTGGTGGTTAAAAGAAGTCCTATTGTCATGCAATTTTATGGGTAGGGTAAATGGAATATGAGGAATTTATTTTAACTTCAAATTCTTCTTTTGAAAATGTTTTGCATGTCTTTTTATTCCTTGTAAAAAAGAGTTTTATTAATGTCATTATTAACTTTCGAAATTAATAATAATGTAACATTTCATTTTGATTTATTTACATTGATCCACGACTCCTAGGGAGATTCTAGAGAGTTAAAATAGGGTCAAAACTTATTATTGTAAATTTATATAATTAATGCCAATAGAAACTTAATTAATTTATTTACACCAAAACCACATATGAGAAAATATTAATTAACATATACTCCAATTTTTAGAAAAGGGGATTCATAATAACATACTATAAAATGAGAAGTTGAACCTTGATTCAAGATCCGAGTATGATACAAGAGAAGTGTAGGAGATATCACGTTGATTGATGATTATATAGGATTTATTTTTGAACAATTACTCATTATGTATAGGCTTACATGAATTCAAATGTATCACAAGAATGTAGAAAGAGTTTTTTAAATGTTTTGATTTAGATTTTGTGAAAATTTAGTCCAAGATATTAGCTTTCTAAAACATGCTTGTCAGTAGAACAAAAATTTATTTGGTTCAGAAATACTTTGCAAGGAATCATCGATCCTGGGCGCTCATATCATTCCACCACTTGTAGGGAAATATGGCGAAAGTGCTGGCAAAGGAAACATAAATTGTCTTGTCATATTCCCATTATACATAAGATCACATCAACAACTATATACCAGGAAGGAAGGTTTCAAGGCAAATATCTGGTCCTAAAGCAAGTCCAACGATTATCCTTGTTGTAGTGTACTTCTTTTAGAAGTTGCACCCAGATGATTTTCAACAGCTACCTCCTTGTGTAGCACCATGGGCATCGATTGATGATGTCCTCCTAGCATGTGGCAAAGGCCTCCTCACCTCTTTGTGGACCACCCAAAACTCTGCATTGTGATACCAGAGCAACCGAGAAGGAGTTGTCCCTTCGAACGTCAACTTTCTAGGGTTAATTCACCCTCCCCTGTTGTGTCTCCCTTATTGTCCCACCCTTTTATAGGTAGGAGTTTCTTTGGCTCTCTAATTCCCACAAATAGAGAGGAAAATTGTTGTCTGAGCTTTTTACTATGTCTCTTAAAGAACTTGACTTCCTCCCTATTTATAGAATGACCAGGTTCAGGGTTTCCAGATCATCTGGGAGTCAAAGAGACAAAATTTCATAATTTTTCTGGAAGCTGCAAACATTGAACCCATCAGTTCACTACTAAACCGATCGGTTCATATGTGAAATGATTGGTTCAACGCTTGAACCGGTCAGTTCACTCACTTTCCTATTCTCAATCACATTGTCTTTTTGTATTTAGTTAATGCACTACATGATGTCAACATCAATTCTTGATCCAATCACATTGATCATTGAACTGCGTGATTGACAAGTTGAACTGGTCGTTTTAGATCATAATCCCGGTCGATTCACCAATTGAATTGGTCGATTGATGTCCTAGTTCAGGTAATATTCAGCCAATGTAGTTCAAATTGACCTATCACTTGAATTGATCAGATGAACATTTGAACCGGTCGGTTCCCAGTCCAGTCAGTCAATTTTCAGCTATTTTTGTTTAAATTGATTACCTAAATACTTTAGTAATCAAGTTAAACATCATTCATGAATAAACTCTTTTTCTAGGTACATCCTATATGTGTGACTGTATAGATCCCAAGTTATGTTGGCAGTGAATATCCATAACCAATTTATGACATCACAAGCAATGAGTGGTATCTAGGAACACATCATTACTACCCTAGTAATTGGAATGTTGAAGAACAACTTGAATCCACAATCCATGATATTTGTTATAGTGATTGTATCATTCTTTTGTCTCTGATATCTGGATTGAAATTGAGGCATGGAATTGTCATCCTCTCAATATTCAATCCATGTTCCTTGAACTAGAGAAGACTTTTTGAGATGCATGCTAGGTCACATATCATGTATTAATTAACATGAGTATGGCCATACATTTCTCAGTCTCGCTAATCAAGTGGCATGGATATCATTCTCTTGTAGGAGAGACATTTCCATCTACATCACTAACACTCAGTCCCCATGTGTCGTAATGCACCCAAGCATCACCTTTATGGAAACCCTTATTCAACGTCATGTTAGATGATGTCAGAATACAATAGACAACATGTGATGAGTGTAGTGACTTTAGGTCTTAGAACCACTATCCCCATTATCACTATGACAGTAGATTCTGACTACCATTCATTAGTTTCCATGCATCACTCTCAAGGCGTGTCTATCTGATACATTGTTCTCTCACAAGTACCTATATATTTTGTTTGATATTACACATCATGACTGATGAAATTCAATCATCAACTAACACACACTATATTCTTATGTATTATTGTTATCTATGTTTCTTCCACAGAAATATCCGACTCGGGACATAACAAGAATGCATGTACTCTTATCATACATATGATCTTGTTGTTCAAGTCCTCAACTTGAATACATATGTCATTGAGAAACATCACTCTCTAGAAATATACCATGTTTGTGTCACCATATCATGACTAATACAAACATATTAGATGGAATTACCTTTCTTATTATTAACTCAAGTATATAGTTCCCCATTACAATCATTATATGATTGGATCTATGGGCATACATACCAATAGACTCCGACTAGCACTTAGAGCCAATCCAAGTGATCTTAACATGTTCATCATGTTTCTGATATGCAAGTTCTTTAATAGAAGGATAGAAACATTTTCTTATATCTAGTATTTTTCATGTTTTCACATCTCCTTGTTATATGAATTCTTCCATGAGATGGAATTATCATAGTATGCTATCTGAGATTTCTTTCCTATCCAGTAGCTCCATTGTTGTCATAGTATCTCTATTGTGTCATTAATGATATGGAACCTCCTATAAGTACATCTACATGAACTTATTGATTCATACAATATCCTATATTGTTTTCAAAACATCAAGGTACTCAGTTTCTATTATAGAATTAAATATTTGCATCTTTCTCAAAACTTTTCCTGCTTGTAGTTCTTGTTTTAAGGTCAAACACAAATTTAGATTGTGATCTTAAATTTTCTTTGTCATCTGGAAAGCTTGCATTAGTGTAACCCTTTACGCATAAGTCTTCCTCATTACCATAACCAAGGAACCAATCCTTTTAGTGCTTCTCAAGTAGTCAAGGATGTTCCGTATGGTAGTGTGGTAACTTCCACTAGGATATGATAGATATCCACTCGTCATGTTGAATACATATGAGACAATGGGATGAGTACATAATATTGCTAATACAATTGGCATCTTACACACTTATTCATGTTCATCACAAGAACTGGGATACAAAGATCTTGAGAGACTGATTTCATGAGATATGGACAAATTTTCTCTCATTGGGTACTCTATGATGAACCCCTTTAACATCTTGCCAATGTATGTGCTCTTTATTAGGTCAAGAAGCTTTCCAGGTCTATCTCTATAGACCTCAATTCATATCACATAGGATGCTTCGCATAAACTATTCATAGAGAAGGTACTTTCCTTTCCAGGTTTTAATATTTGTAGTATTAAGATGTTATCCCCATCATTATGTGGAATAAAAATATGCTCCCACTAAACTTTTGTAATCACAGATTTCATCTCCATTTCAAACTCTTGACTATCTTGTCAAATTGAAGATTCCACCTCCGAGATACTTGTTGTGACCTTTGTAGATTATAGACTTCATTTGAAATAATTGTATTAGTAAAACATTTTAGGTTGTGTCACACACACATCCTCTACAATATTCTTATTAATGAATGAAGTTTTAACATCAATTTTACAAATCTCGTAGTCATACTAAGCTGCAATGGAAAGCATGATCTTGATGGATTTAAACCTAGAAACTGGTGAAAACATTTCATCATGTTAAACACCTTGAACTTGTTTGAAACCCTTTGCAACCAATCTGCACTTATGGGTTTGTAGATTACAATCTATTTCGGTCTTCTTATTGAAAATCCATTTTAACCCTATGGGTTTTACCCCTTCAGGTGGATCCATCAAAGTCATACCTTGTTGGTGTACATAGAGTCCAACTAGGATCCCGTGGCATCAAGTCGTGTCTTAGATTTTGGTCCCTCAATAGCTTCTAGGTAGGTTATTGGCTCATTATCTATGACCAACTCATGACCTTCTTGAGTTATAAGATATCATAATCTTTCAAACTCAAGGCGTGTTCTACTAGAACTACAAGGCTTTGTGCTATATAAGGAACTTGATATACCACAATAATTTGTGATTATCCTTGTTCTAAATTGTACTCCTTTAGGTTCAATGTTTTCTTGTTGGTCTCAAACTTTTTGAGTTCTAATTTTCTCCCATTATTTCCTTCGGAATTAAATTCCCTTTAGGAATACATCCATCATGGAAACAAACAATTTTGTTGTCAAATTGGAATATAAATGTAGTATTCAACAAAATATCATTAATGTGATTAGTGGACAAAGATTTCTAAGAAACTATTTTCTTATATAAGATTTCAATCCTAATCTTTATAAAGTCATATGAAGACATCTCCAATGTCATGTCTCATATGGTATCTTTTGAATCATTTTAGACGGTACATCATTTTAGTATAAACTATGTATCATAGTTTAATTGTAAGATTAGCTAGATTTATTGATAATGGCAACATTACTAATAGGGTGTGATACTATCATTGTGTTGAAGTTAATTATGATACACTATCATGATCTACAGAAAGGTCCTCAAACTCTTGGTTCAAAGTATTTTTCCATATTGATCATATCAAAATGTTTTAATACTTATACCAAGTTGGTTATGTACTTCATTCATGATGTCATTGAACACTTCTAGAGATATAGAGTTTGTATTTCACTAAATAAAAACTACCATATCTAATAAGAACATCAAAAACTATAATGAGGTGATATTAACCGCCTCTAGCATTCATTCTTAAAGGTTTATATACATCAATATGTATAACTCCTAATAGAATACTACTCTCCTAAAACATTTAGTGAAAGGTAAATTTGTCACATTACCGAATAAATAATACTTGCATGTCTCTATTGGTTCAATAACCAAAAGAGTCTAGACAACCATCTATATTGATTTCAGAAATGAACTTCTCATTTATGTGCTCTAGGTGACAATGCCATAGGTATTCGTTGTTTGAATCGTCAAGTCATTCAGTATATGTGTTTGCCTATTAGTCTCTATAACTATCAAGTATATATTATAAAACATAGGGCACTTCCATATAAGATATCATCTTTTAAAATGAAACATTAATTTTGTAACATACTGAATTTTAGGCATTACATTGATTTTGAGCAATATTCACTAATTACCCAAAGGCTGAGTTCAGTTACAATCAAGCCTTTCCTTCCCACAATATGGGAACATTTTGATATTTTCTCATGTTCTTGAATACAATTTGACCTCCTTTTTAGTTTCTTGTGTTCATTACCCTCAATTGAGAACATTTACAAAATAGTCCCCAATGAACCACCTTGCCATCAACTAGTACAATTTGAAATTCTTGTTCTAGGATAGTTTTATTTGACCTAGTAATACCATATCAAACCCAATATTTTGACCCTTGTTTTTGGAATTACATTAAAATACATTTTTAAGCTTTGAATATTAATTTTAATGTCTTTATGATAGTAATTAACTTAGTCACCTAAGGAGCATAAATATAGGAGTTACATATTTTAATAATTACTTCAGTACAAATAAAACACATACCTAAAAGATCATGGATATTGACCTTCGCATGTAAAAGTTATAAAATTTAGAAAGGAGTAGTAAATAAGATAATAACTATGTTTATTAACCTTATATCTAAATAAGGGAAGTAACGCCCCTTCCACAAAAACCCTCATGCTTCCCTCCACGTCACTCATCGTGATGACTGTTACAAACCCACCAATGACTCCCTTTGTTCAACATATTGGTCTTCTCTCCTCCTCGTCTCCCAAACCCTCCTCGAAACACTATAACTACTTCCCCTCTCTTACCCCTCTCTCTCAAACCTGGAGTTGCGCCCTCCATTAATGTTGCCAATGTCGGCCGTTACATAACCTCAGATGACTCCTCTTCCCCCTTCACCCTAGACGGTAGTGCTACAAGAAAGCTCCTTTCAAACCCTAGTATGGTCCTATATTACTCATCGACGCTAGTGGTGATGGTCAAGCCATCTGATCTCTGACCTACAGTATCAACATTGCTTAGCTCAGATCCCTGGGACAATGATGTAGAAGAAGACAGGGACACGTTTTCCCCTTCATCAACACTAAAGGCCAATAGCAACCATCGCAACACTGCCTCAATCTCGCCAGTGCCCACAACCACAGGAAGACAGACCACAACTCAGCTAGTGCAATCCCCACCAGGGTATAGAGTTTCCTCACCTTGAACCATCTCTGGCCACACCCAACAGCCACAGTCATGCTACCTTCTTCCACCCCCATCCTCGCCAGCAAAAAGATATGTTGATGGCCACTAGTTTTCTATGGCACGGTGGTCGACTCTCTGACCTGCAAATGCCATCACAGAGTTACATATCTGGTGCCGCCCCATCCACCTCACCACCCGCCCCAGCCCCTTGGTAACCCGATGCCTCCGTGCAATATTTGAATCAAGGAGCTGCAATGGTCGGATCCATCACAGATAACCTCAACGGCCATCTTTGACCACAACTTCCACCACACAGACTCCCTGATGACATGCAAACAAGGCCTCCAACCTTACAACATGGCGCACACCTGCAACCACCAGGGACCTGCTCTATAACTCTATAATTGATGACAACACTACTCTCCTGCCACCACCGACCTCTTTGAATAATATGAGTTGCATTGTCATTTGTAGGTTATCCTCTGATCTTCCTACATCTCATCCCTTGTCATGGTACTCCAACAACCTCGCCAGTCCCTGACATTCTCTACGCCCTCAAAAAGCTCTCTTCATTATCCCTCGACATCCAGTTCAATCCTAGAACTTAGAACAATGACCATGGATATCTTGTGTTTGTGTATGCCACTGGCACCACCTACAAATCAGGTCTGCCAGCATGAAGGCCAGGTTGGAGTTTGCCTCAACTCCGATGGCTCTTTGTTAGTTCCTCACCTTCTCTAGTCCTAACCTTTGCACACAAGGTATCTTATCCAGCACCTCAACTGTGACTTGCAACACCTCTGCCCTACCTAGAGATCTCCATCACCTAACCTTGTTGATGTGAGCCAAACTTCAATGGTACCTGCCGCACCATCAACCACTCTGGATTTGACAACCTACTATGGACCCTCTGATGACCAAGGAGCTCACTATAAAACATTAGTAGAAGAACTATGCTGCTACATGTCTCAACTACCCCGCCATAGTTGAAGACGTCTTTATACAGACCCAGGGATGAAACTATCATCAACCGATAACAAAAGGATCGACCAAGGGACAATGTGTAGACAAATCACAAAGATTCACAATGTTCATCTATAGGTTGATCATTACGATCAATGTCAGCTACCTCTTCATAAATTCTTGGAGACACATTATTATTATGAAATCCTTGGAGCCCTGAATAATTGAGGTACTAAATCTTCTATTTCATTGTTGAACTATTTTCCCACTTGATGGATATACATATATCTTTATTCATGGTGAATTACATCTAGTTTTGAAACCTTTATTTATTCTTGAAAGTTCACCACTCTCATTTTGCAATTGATGAAATATTATTGATAAAATATTTTGGCACTGGACTTGATCTATTTGGAGTTTTGACTCCCTGTGCACTTTGGTCCCTTGGGCTTTGGCCCTATAGAGCTTTGGCTCACCTGAGTGGGCCAAGTGCCCCACAACCCTACGTAGTGGATAGGGATTAGTTGTCCCCCAGTTAACTGGAATAACTAATAAGGCACTAGTGTCATTCTCTCCTAGATTGTGAGAACACAAGGCACTTAGCCCTAGAAAAGATATGATAGGAAGGTGTCAAAACTTGCCAAATAGAATATCTTGAAATTGATATACATTGTGAATAGCTTGGATAAATTTTGCATACTTGAATTATTAAATCTTGCTTAATGATATTCTTGTGAAAGATTTTCTATCTTGAAGAGTATATTGGAATTTCTTTTTGTTAGCCTTCAGTTCACCAAATAGTCATTTCCTAACTTTTGTTATACATCTAAACCTATTTTGTACATAGTTCAATGATTGGATTTAGTACCAGCTTTGTTGACCCTTTTATTTTCCTTCAACGGGGTCCATGTGTGGTTTCGTTCCCTCTGGGAACTCATGGGCAGGTAGTAGATGGAAGAGCTTGAAGAGACATGCAATGGGTAGTCCTCCATTAAAGACTACATAGGAATGCAATCCTTATCCTTAAAAGTTGTTATCATATTTTTAAGCTTCCACGACTCTGATGTACAAGCATGATTGCAATAAAGATTGTTTATGATTGTGATATTATTTTATATATATTTGATCATAAAGATTCGGTCTTTACAAATTTATTCACAATATTCCTATACATACAAGATATTATGATATTTTCATCAATGACATGTATGTAATAATAGTTCACTAATTCTATTACATGCCCATTAGGTTGAAAGACATGCTATAGTGTCAACAACTCTTGCTCTGCATAGTTCTAGTTTACTTCTTCTAGGTCCCTGAAGTGGAGATCTCTATCTCCTTCTTCTTCCTCAGTTCCTCTATATAAAGAGGATGGTTCCTTTTCTGTGTCTAGCCTAGTGACAATGGTGGAGTTTTCCTTCTTTATTCACTCCTCCCTTATCTTTCAATGCAGAAGACTTTGGTTTCTACCTAGCTTTGGAAGTTTTCTTATCTTTTCCTTTGCCCTTGGACTTCCTTTTACTAATTATCACCAGATATTTCAATTTCTCCTTCTTCATACGCAGTTCAACTATCCTCAACATGCCAAGTAATTCTGACAACATCTTGACAAAACCATTCAAGTTGTAGTTCATGATAAATAGGTTGTATGATTCTAGAAGTGACTGCAAAATCATATTCGTGGCTGACTCTTGACATAAGGGAAATCCCAATCTAGCAAGGTTCTCCAAATACGCAATTAACTTGAGTGTATGGGGACCTATTGGATCTCCTTCAACCATATTGCACTTGAATAACGCCTTACAAACATCACATCTCTCTTGTCGTTCCTGGTCATGGTACATGTTCTTAAGATGTGTGACCATCTCAATAACATCCATGTACTCATGTTGTGTTTGCAACTCATAGTTCATTGAGCATAGCATCCAACACTTGACATCTACAACATCTTTAGAGTGCTTCTAGTAAGCATGAATGTCAGCCTGAGGTGTGTTGGGAGTGGGTTCATCTGGATCTAGTATCTCCAGGACATAGGGCTTGTGCTCTTAAGTGAGAACAATTCTTAAAGTCTAGAACTAGTCATGGAAGTTGTTCTCATTTAGCTTGTCCTACTCAAGGACCAATCACAAAGAAAATGAGTTTATATTTGCCATTAGATTCTGAAAAAGAAAATTTGCAAATTTTGTCAAAACACTTTTGATTAATTTTATCTGATAAGTTTGATGATATTAGTAAGGCTTTTAATTAGCTCTAACTCCCACTATTTTGTTCAAATTGATAACCCTCACATATCAATTTGGAAGATTCTAGTGTACAACCATCTAGCGAGCCATGACCCAAAACAATTAAGTTATTACCCAGACAACGCCAGCATCAACCAGTTGTTAAGGTAAAGAATATTTGCCAATTGCATCGCATGATATTCTTTGATACATTGTGTGCATAACTCTTTGTCACATTCTTGTGTATGCTTCTAGGAACTTAATCTCATTAAGGTTACCTAGTTAGGTTTGACCCAAAAGACAACACAATTATAATGCACCCTACTTGGTAGGCCCACATGCTACCATCTCACTTCCGTAAGATGGACGGTACAACACTAGGGGTTCCCACACTTATTGATCAAGATTTTCATGTGTGTTGGTTATGTAAAGAATCTAAGATTTAATATTGTATTGAAGGATTTTTATATTTATAAATATATACATCCAATCACCACATGCTTATAATTTATATGATGTACATACTATATCCACTAGAAAAATATACAATAATAAAAAATGAGTGATGGTTATGGCCATACTAATACAATTCCTTAGAGCCATAAGGAATTTCTACTACCTAAGGTACATATTATACGTATCAATCTATTGTTGAAGAAGATATGTGTTGGAACCAGTCTGGGTCGATTGATTCAACTCTTGAATTGATTGGTTGGCCTCCTGGTCAGTCACTTGGTCTCTTGGATTGGTCGACTGGTCTCTAGTTCAAGTGACGTCTAGACTCCTCCAATCGATCAATTGGGCCACCATCTGATCGTTCAGCTGCTCCCATCATCCGGCCTCCTTGGTCCTCCAGGTGATTGGTTCGACTTCTAGGTCGGTTGGTTTGTCTGGAGCAAACTGTCTTCTTTGCCATAACATGAAATATAGACTATTATTTTCCTATTTAACTTATTATATTGTAATAGAGAAACCTTGAGTTACATTTGATGTGAGAATAGGAACGAAAACATTAATAATTTTACATATGAAAAAGGAGAGAGAGGATTGGTATGTAAACCAAGATATAGAACAAGAATAACAACCATCCAACCTAGCACAAAGATCTAGGGGTTTATTGTCCATAATCATGCATACATCCACTATCAAAACATTTTTTAGGGTGACACATATAAATCGCATATATATCATTTCATTTATATATTGGGGTTGTATATGGTACACCAAGGATCCACACTCAGCCCATATCTATTCGTTCTGGTTATGGATGAGTTAA
Organism: Alisma plantago-aquatica; assembly: GCA_963693085.1. Lineage (NCBI taxonomy): Eukaryota > Viridiplantae > Streptophyta > Magnoliopsida > Alismatales > Alismataceae > Alisma > Alisma plantago-aquatica. The sequence continues at coordinate 121,287,056 of OY856411.1, forward strand.
GAAAGAATGTTTAGGATGATATTCCTTGGTGTATGTTATTTGCTGATGATATTGTTTTGATTGATGAAACAAAAGATGGATTGAATGATAAAGTTGAATGTTGGAGAAAGACATTGGAATAAAATGGATTGATGATTAGCAGGAGAAAAAGTGAGTGTATGCATTGCAATTTTAGCCAATCTCGTAGTGTGAATGATGGAGCCAAGTTTGACGGAGTAGATATACCAAAATGTGACAAATTTTGTTACTTAGGTTCTATTATTCAAATAGACGGGGACGTCCAAAATGATGTTTGTCACTGGATCACTGCAGGATGGTTGAAATGGAGGAGTGCAACTGGAGTTTTATGTGATCAGAAGATCCTTCTCAGGTTAAAAAGTAAGTTTTATAGAACAACTATACGACCAGCCATGCTCTATGGGAGTGAATGTTGGGCGGTGAAGAAACAAGGTCTCAACAAGATGAACGTGGCTGAAATGCGTATGATGAGACGGATGTGTGGGAAGACAAGAAAAGATCGTTTGAGAAATGACTATATTAAGAATAAAGTGGGGGTGGCGAGCATTGAGGACAAGTTGCGTGAGGGCCGACTCAGATGGTACGGACATGTGCAACGCAGACCTACTAGTGCACCTATACAAAGCAATGCTATTGATCCAAACACTATAAATAGAAGAAGAGGAAGGCCTAAATTAACATGGGATGAGATTATAAAGAGAGATTTTGAATCTCTACATCTCAATCAGAATATGGCCCATGATAGAGCTCAATGGAAACGAAGGATCCATGTAGCCGACCCCAACATAGTTGAGATTGAGGCTTAGATGATGATGATGATGATTAGGGTTGTATATGCTATTAAATCGAATATAAACATTAATCAAATAAATATTTTGATTGCATGTTTTATATAGATGATAAAACCAAAATTTGATCACATATGGATTAAATCCCAAAACATAGTAAATCAGTGTGGCTCTGATATCACTAAGGGAAATATGGAAACAGAGATGGCAGAGGAAACATGAATTCTCTTTCCATATTCTCCTTATATTGTAGATCACCTCAACAAATACATACTAGGAAGGAAGGTTGCAAGGCACATTCCTTTTCCTAGACCAAGTCCAGTGACTTCCTTGTTGTAGCGTGCTTATTTTGTAAGTTGCACCCATATGACTGTCGACGGCTGCCTCCTGGGGTAGCACAATAGATGGCAGTTGGCAAAATCCTTTGATGGGTGGATAAGGCATCCTCGCCTCAATGTAGTCCACGTGGAATACTGGGAACTTCATGGTGTGATATTAGATCCAATGGGAAGTACTTGTCCATTCAAATGTCAACCTGCCAGGGTTGATTCACTCCCCCATGATGTCTCTCCCTTGTTGTCCCTCAATTTTATGGGTAGGACTTTCTTGGGCTTAGTAGTTACAACAATTAGAGAGGACAACAATTATCAGATCTTATAGTTGTGTCAATTGAAACCCTTGACTTCCCCCCTATTTATAAGATTGTTAGGGTCAAAGTTTCCATATCATCTGAGAGTCGAAGAGACATAATTTCACAATTTTTTTTTGAAGTTGTGAATGTCACACTAGTTAGTTCACTACTGAATTGGTTGGTTCACATGTGAAACGATTCGTACAACACTTGAACCCTATCACTTCACTTTCTTTTCTATTCTCAATCACAATGGCTTTTAACATTGAAGTAATGCACAACATAACGTCGGCATCAATTTTTGATCCAATCATTTTGATCATTGAATCGGGTGATTCACAAGTAGAACAAGTCATTTCAGACCTTGAACCGGTTGGTTCACCAACTGAATCGGTCAATTCATGTCCCAGTTCATGCAATGTTTGATCAATGTAGTTTAAATTGACCTGACACTTAAATCGATCAGTTCAACATTTGAATCGATCAGTTCACAATCCAATCAACCAATTTTCAGCCTTTGTTGTTTAAATTGAATACCACACTTTAGTAATGAATTTAAACACCATTCATAAATAAGCTCCTTTTCCAGGTGCACCCTATGTGTGTGACCCTAAAGGTCCCAAGTTACGTTGGCAGTGAATGTCCATAACCAATTTATGACATCACAAGAAATGAGTGGTATCTAGAAGCACATCATTGCTACCTAAGTAATTGGAAAGTTGCAAAACAACTTCAACTTACTATCTGTGATTATTGTTACAATGATTGTATGGTTCCTTTTTCTTTGATATCTTAATTGAACTCGAGGAATCGAATCATCATCCTCTCAATGTTGAATCCATTTTCCTTGAACTAGAGCAAACTTTTTGAGAAGAATGTGAGCTCACATATCACATATTGATTCACATGAATATTGGCATATGTTTACCAGTATTACTTATCAAGTGGAATGGATATCAATCACCCGTTGGAGGGACAAATCCTATCACATCACTCAGACTCAGTCCCCATGTGTCACAATGCACCCGAGCATCACCTTTATAGAAACCTTGATTCAAGGTCACATTGCATGATGTCAAGATACATCTAATGACATGTGATGATTTTAGTGACTTTAGGTCTAAGAACCACAATCACCACTATCACTATGAGAGCTGGTTCTAACTACCATCCAATAATTTCCATGCATCCCTCTCAAAGTGGGTATGCCTGATACACTATTCTCTAACAAGTATTTATGTGTTTGGTTTGATATCACATATCACGAATAATGAGATTTTCTCATCAACCAACACACACTCTAGTCTTATGTATTATTGTTTCCTATTTGCTTCCATAGTAATATCTGAATAGGGACACAATAAGATGCATGTACTCTTATCATACATACGATCTCATTGTTTAGGTCCTCAACATGAAGGCTTATGTCAATGAGCAACATAATTCTTTAGACATATACCATGTTTGTCTCATCATCTCATGATTGAGACTGACACTATAGATAAAATTACCTTTATAATTATCAAATCAAGTATATGGTGCCCGACTCTATGGGCGTACATACCAACACTACTATGGCATTAGTTTTTCATAGGGGATATGTCTACATATTGTCTAGACAAGATTTACCTTGCTTGGATGTTGGGAGGATGATCAGAGATCTTATCTTTTTCTTTTCCATGAAAACAAGTTAGGATCACCAGGGATGAGTTTTACATTAACTTCTACAAGTACCTAATGTTTGGGGTTGTGATAGGGTTTTTGGGGCATTGTAGATGTGTGACTCATGTTTATTGTTTCTCGTGGTCAAGTTTTAGCCTCTATATATGATTATCCATGGTCATTTTTGTAGTGTTTGGGATTGCATTATGTCAAGAAATGAGTGAATCCCTATTTTTTCATTAACATAAAAAATGTCCCATAATGCAAGATAATGCTCGATGGGTACGCTTTCCATGCATGGCACTTGTGGGAAGAGTAATGTGAGGCACACATATGTGATGTGACACTTCAACAGACACGACAAGGTTGTAAAAATTCCAGTATCATGATGACTATTTCCTCATGGATTTTAGAACTTGAGAAGGGGACTTAGAATTGTTTTATGCCCCACTTGACCTCCCTCTTGTGATTTTTTTGTCAGGATGATACAGCTAGTGAATTTGAGTAGAAACATGAGATTAAAGTAGGTGAATAAATGGGGTTCATCCATGTTGTTTCCATGATAGTATTGTAAGTAAGGTGTCACATTAAATCCATAATGATGACTTTCAAGTTGGGTAGCACATAATGAAACATCAATTAAATATATTTATTTCTTGGCCAGCAACCTTCCCATTATGGGAGTTCATGTTTGAATCTATGATGCATGGGTTTTGAGTCACTTTTATAGGCTTATTTTATATCTGTTTTATGCATGTATTTGTCATTTTCTTGATTATATTTGCATAATTCACTATAGTTGGCACTTAAACTCTTTTTGCATCAAATTATACTTCTTTTATCATATTTATATGATTTTATATAATCCCCGGACTTATACACATGTTTCGGCACTTTTTCAGGCACTTTGCATTGTCCGGAGTCGATACTATCGACCCCCAGGTCGATAGTATCGACATTTCATCAAAAAGCAACCCCAAAACGCGATCTTGGAAGGAATAACATGTGCCATGGTCGATACCATCGACCTTGTGGTCGATAGTATCGACAGCGTCGGGATCTGGCGATTTTCAGCACTAAAACGGAGCGTTTTAATCCGACGGTTGAGCTTTTTCAGAGCCGTAAAGTGGTCCTATGACATAAGAAGAGCACGGACGGACCGAGGGGGAGAGGGGATTGTGTTGCAAAACATCCTAGAAGGAGAGAGAGAGATAGGAGATGAGAGACGAAGGCCGTCAACCGAGCGATCCGGGCACCTCCGACGGGCGATTTTGCTGCCGGAAGACTACAAAACGCATGTTTCTCGAGGAGGATCTCCAGGAACACCTTTGTATCAGGGGTTACACGAGTTTGCTCCATGTTTCCCATGTTTTTCTTCTCTACTCCTCTGTCTTTCATTGAGATGAGCATGCGGAGCTAACTCCCTTTGTCTTTAGGACCGGGAGTAGCCTGGGAATTCATTGTATGACAATTTTATCATAGTAATTCATATCTTATCTCTTAAATTCGTGGTATAATTTCGTTTTCTCAATATATTGTTATGCTTGATCACCATAATAATAACCTAATGCCCTTAATTACTTTGAAAGAAAAATTAATGGTTGAAAAGAGACGGAATCTACATTAATTGACAAATCCCTTGAACAAGGTGGTGTAATATTAATGGTGGATGATGAGAGATCGTGTTTAATGCACCTAGTTTAGGGTATAGGTTACTATGATGGTGGAACCGACCTAGACATAGGTAGTGAATTGTACCATGATAGTTGGCAATTCTGATTTCAGGCCACTACCGGATAGAGAGATAAGTTTGGATGACTGAATAGAATTTAATACAATAAAAACCCGCGGTGAAACCGCAATCCTAAAGATCTCATCTTTAATTGATTAAACTAAATATTTAATGGATTGCTTTGTTTTGTTTTACTTTATTTTCTTTTAATTTTACAACAACCTCCAACTTTTTAATCAGTCTAGCTGATCGCAACCAGTTAGTAGTAGTCTCCGATAATTCACGTGTCCCTGAGTTCGACTCGGGCCTCACAAAGGCCTATATTAAATTGGCGCGTACACTTGTGTTTCTACGCACGTAAAAAGCGTGTCAAGTTTTTGGCGCCATTGCCGGGGACACGGCAATTGTTGGCACTACGAGTTCTGCAAGCGGCCACTCTAGGCCACATTTTTATTTTATTATTTTGAAATCATTTCTAAAATTAATAGTCTATCTTTCCAATTTTTGTATCGTCTAGCACGGTATTGAACTCAAATTTTCATTTTGCAGGTACTGTGTATGGTGCGGACGCGTAGCAGTGACTACCCGCGACAAGTACCCGAGGTTCCACTGTCGGGACCTGACGACGAGGAGGAGTACAATCACAACCAACTGGAAGATATCGATTCTGAATGCGAACAAGAAGAAATGGCAGAGGAACAGATGATATGGGAGAAGATCAAGGCTTCTTCTTCATCCGCTTCAAAGGGCCCAATCAAGAAGCAGGCTATCAACATTCCGACTTACAAGATTGATCATGCGTTAATCAACTTGGTCAAGTCGAATGCATTCCATGGACTCAAAAATGAAGATCTGGTCACGCATATAAGCCAATTTGTGGAGAATTGTGACATGATAAAAATCGACATATTTCCACAGGAGACGCTCTACTTGAAGCTATTCCCGAGTTCTCTGGCAGGAAACGCACGAGAGTGGTTGCACAATCTGGACGATGAATATGTGGAATCATGGAACCACATGGTGGAGGTATTCTTTGAAAGGTTCTTCCCGCCCGAGAAAACCAATGATATGATCAGGAAAATCCACAATTTCACCCAGACGGCAGGGGAAACTTATTCCGAGACCTGGGAACGGTTCCAGATCATGCTTAGGAGGTGCCCGCATCATGGGCTTGACAAGGAGAAGCAGGTCAAAATTTTCTATTTTGCTCTTAATGAGCATGATAGAAGTAATCTGGATGCAGCAGGTTCAGGGTTCTTCTTAAACAACAAGGGCACGAGGTGCTGTAAAATTTTGAGGAATATGGCAAAGAAGAAATCCTGGGGCGACAGAGACGCCATAGAGCATGTTCGAGCTGCGGGGGAGTCAAAGGCCATCAAAGAGTTAAATGATAAATTAGACCTTCTTGCTAAGAAACTGCTTGCCAAAGAAGATGCAGAAGCCAATGAAGAAGCCCATGTCAAATTCATGCAACAACAGGGCTATAGAAATAATGATTATGCTTGGAGGAAGGATAGGAAGTTCTCATGGAAGGATCCTAACAATTTCCTACAAGATCCGGATGCAAAGCCACAACTGAGAGATGAAGATAAAAGCACCGAGTTGCTTAGTCAAGTGGTGCAGCAAAATCAGGAGATGATGAGCATGTTTAGTAAGCAACTGTAGTCCCAGGGTGATATTTTGACCAAGTTTGGACAAATACTACAAAGTCATGGAGCACAAATGAGGGCACTAGAGACGACGGTGACCCATATTTCTAATGAAGTGGCAGCCGTAAAGCATGCCAATCAACAGAGACAGGCAGGGAATGCAGAAGTTGCTCAAGCACATCATCAAGTAAAATATATATCTGTAGTCACTGAGGCAGAACCCCCGGTGGTAGAGGTCCAGGACAAGGGTAAAATGATTTTTGATACGGAGGCTATACCGAAAATACCGTATCCTCGCAGTTATTATGGACTACCAGGTGGTTATTGCTCATTCAAAAAATCCCACAAAGTGCCCATCTCGGTTGCGCCCACACCTGTACAAGAAGAGAAGGTGAAGACCATGCATCTAGGTGAAGCTACACCCACTAAGGGAGAGGAGCCATTACAGGTGGCATCGGTTGAAAATGATCTACCAAAGTCCATGTCGGAGAGTGTTTTTGAAACAAGCTTAGGGGAGCTTTCCCCGAAAAGCCCCTATGTTCCACCTCATAAGCGTCCACAGGAGGCAGTTGTATCTATTCCGGATAGCCCAAGGACGAAGAGAGAGCACCGTCACTACATGAAGTTCTTGGAGATGTTCAGAAAACTCCATGTCAATATTCCGTTAGTGGAAATGATAGAGAAGATTCCCGCCTATGGAAGGTTTATCAAAGAAATCATCAACAAGAAGAGACGGATTAAAGACACGGACGTGTGCCGGGTAAATGAGATGGTGAGCTCAATTATCCACGGGAGTTTACCACAGAAGAGGAAAGACCCAGGAGGCTTTTACATCCCATGTTCCATAGGCGGCCAATATTTTCCACAAGCACAGTGTGATTCGGGTGCCAACATTAATCTTATGCCTCTGTCCACATTTCAAAAGCTTGGGTTGAAGGAGATAAAGAAATCGGCGGCAACGATTGAGTTGGCGGATGGGTCCATTGTAAGGCCATATGGAGTGTGCGAGGATGTACTCGTCAAGGAAGATAGGTTCATCTTCCCAGTAGATTTTATGGTCATGGACATGCCACAGCTCCAAAGTTGTGAGATGCTATTGGGAAGGTCGTTCCAAGCTACGGCTGATGTAATCACTGCCATTGGGAGAGGTACATTGACCTTGGGGATTAGACAGGATTGAGTTCAATTCAAATTTCCACATGACTCATTGGAGACATCTCTTGACAACCCAGGTTAAAGGTATCTTTATGTCAAGCCTAGGACATTAAACAAGGGAGCTTGTTGGGAGGCAACCCAACTTTAGGTTCATTTTTATGTTTGATTATGTTCTTTTATGTTTATGTACTTAGTTTTTGCTTAGGTTTTGATAATTTTTGTAAAAATGGTACCCTAACTCGTGTTTTGAAGTGTGCAGAATGTTAAGGTCGATACTATCGACACCCATGTCGATAGTATTGAGTTTGGAGAAGTAAACGCTGAAGAAAAGTCGATACCATCAACCCTAGGGTCGATAGTATCGAGATTCTTGAAGATTTATAGAAAAATTAGTGCTAGTAAAGTCGATACCATCGACCCTAGGGTCGATAGTATCGACACTTTTGAGTTCCCATGCTTTTAGATGCGTCAATTTAGCAAAATTGCTGAGTCTGGGTCGATACCATCGACCTTGGTCGATAGTATCGACACCTGCAGGACAACTACATAAAATAGGTCGTAAAAGGTATCGAAACGAGATTTTTTCGAACCGTTTTTTGCAGAGGAAAGATGGATGAAGCAAGTCACGTCTTAGAACCACTAAGAAACAAAAATGGGCCACAAAAAGGAGGGAGATAGCAAGCATCACTTGTCCACTTGAGCATCTAACCATCCTTCTTCACCACACTTCAAAGCGAATGGTACCGCTGTTCCACCTCTTAAGTGAGAATGTTGACTATGAGGCCATAGTCATATTCAAGATTAGGGGGGTGTTGGAACAACCCTCTATATTAGTTTTTACTTACTTATTCTAGTTGCTTTTATTTTTGAATTATTAGTTGTTTTTATTTCTAGGTTTACCGCTTTTGTAGAATCCACATCTATCTAGTGTAATCTGTGGAGTAATAAATGCATGGTTTCAATTGGGAGTTTTACTCTTGGGTTGTGGGCACATGAAAATATGAGCATATTGAAAACTTTTTGAGCTTATTCTTGTGAGTAATTGAGTTGCATAATTGAGGAAGTGCTTGGGTGAGTCAGCTTCAGGACACGGGGACATGAATGACCATCTTTATTGTCTAAGGAAAAGTGATTGACAAGGATGTTTGAGCCCAAACCGACCAAACGCTAATGTGACCTTAGACTAAAGTTTAAGAGAGAAATCCTTCAGTTACCCTATACAAAGGTCTTTAGAGAGGGACATATGATATTTTCGGAAGGTTTTGTCACTTGTGATCTGATCCACCTCAATTTCATTCACACTCCACCATAAGAAATGGGAGCACATTACTGTCTTTCACTCTTTGATTGCATACCATGTAGATAGGTCTTGCATTACAACTATTTTCACATTTTTTGCATGAGAATGAAAGAAAAAAAAAGATAGAGTAGTTATACATGCACATTATCCTTAGGTGCATGTCATAGTAGTTGCATAACTATCATTATGCAGTTGCATTTACATCTTTTGAGCATATTGTACACCATGTATCTTATGTTACTCTAAAAACATTAAAGGTGATGAACTTGTTCCATACCCTCCAAATAGAATGCTTTAGATGCACAAGTATGTAACAATAAGTGAGCCCGACATATAATTCACTGTCATCTATGAAAATAAGGGCTTGAAAAAAATTGAAAAAAAAAATTGAAAAAAAAGAGAAGAAAAAAAAGAATTGAGAAGTAAGTAGGAATGAGAGGGAGAAAGGAACATGTTCTCACTTACATACTAAGAAGAATAAGCACATGGTGTAGTTTTCTTAGATATTCCATCTCACCTTGAGACGGAATGATAGTACATGCATCATTCCACCAAAAATATAGCATTAGGACATTTTCACTTGCATTTTGCATCATGATAGGTCATTAATTTTTGTATTGCATGATTGACTGTTATGTGCTTCCATATCTTCCACAACCACCTATACCATCCACCCGTTGCTCTAATCGGTAGGTCTCCCATGATATTCTCCTCATTCATTAATATCAGGAGATCTACTTCCATTTAGATGGTAGTTAGGAAATGAGCAACGTAGATAGGAGATCACAAGATGCATCAAGTATGAACCTGATGAGTTTATCATATTAACTTCTTTAATTGATAGTGTTTCACTGATTGGGGGATAGACATCTTTTACATAGATCTTTGGTCGCCTGGATGGCAATTAGTGTTTAGTGGTCAATGAGGGCCGGTTTGTGGAAAGAAAGTGGGGATGATGTAGATTCATTTTATGTATTCATGTCATGTTGCTGACTTATCTCAACCAGATCCAAAGTTTTTTTGCTCGAGGACGAGTAAGGTTTAAGCTTAGGGGATTTTGATGCATGGGTTTTGAGTCACTTTTATAGGCTTATTTTATATCTGTTTTTATGCATGTATTTGTCATTTTCTTGATTATATTTGCATAATTCACTATAGTTGTCCCTTAAACTCTTTTTGCATCAAATTATACTTCTTTATCATATTTATATGATTTTATATAATCCCCGGACTTATACACATGTTTCGGCACTTTTTCAGGCACTTTTGCATTGTCTGGAGTCAAATAGCAACCCCAAAATGCGATCTTGGAAGGAATAACCTATGCCATGGTCGATACCATCGACCTTGGGGTCGATACTATCGACAACGTCGGGATCTGGTGATTTTCAGCACTAAAACGGAGCATTTTAATCCGACGGTTGAGCTTTTTTGGAGCCGTAAAGTGGTCCTATGACCTAAGTAGAGCACAGACGGCCCGAGGGGGAGAGGGGATTGTGTTTCACAACATCCAAGAAGGAGAGAGAGAGAGAGATAGGAGATGAGAGACGAAGGCTGTCAACCGAGCAATCCGGGCACCTCTGACAGGCGATTTTGCTGCCGGAAGACTGCAACACGCACGTTTCTCGAGGAGGATCTCTAGGAAAACCTTTGTATCAGGGGTTACACGCATTTTCTCCATATTTCCCATGTTTTTCTTCTCTACTCCTCTGTCTTTCATTGAGATGACTATGCGGGGCTAATCCCCTTTGTCTTTAGGACCGGGAGTAGCCCGGGAATTCATTATATGACAATTTTATCATAGTAATTCATATCTTATCTCTAAAATTTGTGGTATAATTTCGTTTTCTCAATATATTGTTATGCTTCATCACCATAATAATAACCTAATGCCCTTAATTACTTTGAAAGAAGAATTAATGGTTGAAAAGAGACGAATTCTACATTAATTGACAAATCCCTTAAAGAAGGTGGTGTAATATTAATGGTGGATACTGAGAGATCGTGTTTAATGCACCTAGTTTAGGGTATAGGTTACTGCGACGGTGGAACTGACCTAGACATAGGTAGTGAATTGTACCACGACAGTGGGCAATTCTAATTTCAGGCCACTACCCAGATAGAGAGATAAGTTTGGATGACTGAATAGAATTTAATACAATAAAAACCTGCGGTGAAACCGCAATCCTAAAGATCTCATCTTGAATTGATTAAACTAAACATTTAATCGATTGCTTTGTTTTGTTTTACTTTATTTTCTTTTAATTTTAAAACAACTTCTAACTTTTTAATCGGTCTAGCTGATCGCAACCAGTTAGTAGTAGTCTCTGATAATTCACGTGTCCCTGAGTTCGACTCAGGCCTCACAAAGGCCTATATTACATTGCGCGTACACTTGCGTTTCTACACACGTAAAAAGCGTGTCAATCTAATAACTATGACCCTTATTTGTGGTAAAGATTAGGTTCCTTATTAATCAATTCACTTGGTTACGGTCAATCTTCATGATTGCAAAATCATATATGATAATATTTTCATATCTAATGACAATTCTTGTGGTTCATTGGATGCTTTGAGCACCCATATATTTATTTGGTTGTGTTATGATGTGCCTTGGTTGTAACTCATGGATGTGCGATGTTATGATTTCTTTCTCTTATTCCAATGCAACTATAGGTGCCTTACAGTCATATTTCAATATTTATGGTTATAGCCATATTTATTTCTATATCTATTTTGATTGTGCTCACATATCTTGATTTTCTTCATTATCACTTTTGGCAATTGTCATAAACAATGCATTTGGAAGTCATAAAATTATGAAGTTTCAACACATATACTTACATCCATATGCACATTAAATTTAAAAGGATGGCATAGGTGGCCATGATTGAGGCTCCTCTATGAAGGGACATGGATTAAAATGATTCGACACGCATCCACGATTTATCTCTACATTGCACATCCTACCTCTATGTATGTTATGTCATACTTGGCAAAAATTACATGCTTCTATAATAATTAATATATACATACATGCATATATTCATGCATGTGTAATACGCATATATAGTATGCCCTATTAGAGTTTTGTTTATTGTATGTCATTTTTTATCTTATATAGTTGAACTCTTAGTTGCAACCCATTCTATTGATCTTTTCAGTAGAATTATATTTCAAAAAAAAATATTATCAGGATCTACCTCATAGAAAGTAATTGATTATCTTCACAACCTCTATCCAATCAAGAATATATGAAATCCTACTATAGGTGCTTACCTATATAAGCACACCAATTCTTCCTTAGGTACTACCACTATGTTACTTGATTAGAAACCATCAACCCGTACATGAGTCTTTGTCAAAGTCTAAGTTTCATGCACCTTCTCTCTAATCTTGGTACTTTATCTCCTACACTCATATGTAAGCCTCGCATATATCAAATAACTTCTATCTCTAGATTTTTGTCCCGAATAATGAAATATAGGTATTAAATATACTATTATTACATGTATACTAGAGTGAATTAGTTGATCAATCCAATAATTTATATCTTAGGATTCTTGAAGTTTATGTTTCAATTACTTCATTCCCTATCCACTAGGATATGAAATTGCATATACTCTCCTCAGCATAACTTTCACACTACAATTTATCCTTTAAAATGCCCTAATACAAGAAGTCATCCATCATAAAAAGCTTGAGTATCATTTTACTTATCAGTCTTTTATTGACTTCATTTATTAAATCATATGTAGGGGTGGATGCAATCACACTAGCCACATGAACCATTGAAACTGGGATTTGGACCAAATGTTGAGTATGGTGCCCCAGTAGGTAACATTTTTATTAAAAAAACTTATCTTAGATAGTCTATATATCTATGATCTAACTTTATATGGCTCTAGACATCTAATCTAGAAACTATCATTTTCTAGAAGTATGTGAATCTATTATTTTAGGCTTTATAGTAACCTTTACTTCTATTATGTAGTCACACACTTTTTTCTACATGTATGTCTAAAAAAAGGGTTGATTGACTAAAAATAAAGAATCAATAAACTATCAATTTTACCATATATCACTTATTAAATTAAGTTCTTAGGTTCATGATTACTAGAGCAAGGGTATGGGCTTATTGTCTTCTAGTGAACTCTTTATTGAACACAAGTGATCTTACATTTATTCCATTCACTCTTTCTATAATTTCTATCATAAATGCAATAAGAAAAGTGTCTCATTACACAATGTAAAGGGAATGAATGATATTCCAAGTCCCATATCACTCCTCATTCAACTTGAATGATCATATGACATGTGCCTCAAGATATTGGAGAGTTTATGGAGAGACTTGAAAGCACTAGTATATGCCACATTATTTAACACATGGTTTCTAACCTAGGGACACAATTTGATCTACTATCTTACAAAATCCCTATCAAAATCTATAATTATAAAGTCAATGGACCACAATAAATTCATTTTCATAACCAGAATTTCCTTTATTTAGTTGATTCTCATGCTTTTATATCATATTGTGATGCCATCACATTCTCAAAATTCCACTATGTACTAGGTAGTCCAATTTGAGAACCTCACTAAATCACTATGCAAAATTTTTAATCCCCACTCTATCTCAACCAAGAGGTAAATCAAAGAATAATACAAGATTAGGTACCGTAATGCTCAATAAAAGAACAAGCATATTGAACATGAGTACGCACTAGTAACAACCATGAACACCATTACAAATGAAAATGTGAATTTATTTGGATGCATAATGTTACATATTCATAGTGAGCATTAGGATACACATGTACTATATACACAAGACAATATGGCAATCTGCACATTTTCAGACATAAAAACTCCCATGGCATCTCTAATTTTAGAACGTAAAAAAATCATCCAAAATAGATGGAATATGTGTTCACAAAACCATTTACAATATATATAAAGCTTGGTAGTAATTAAAAAATGGTTTGATACAAAGCTAAAATTTAACGTGTACAAATAACTTTATTTTGTCTTAAATTTACTCTATTACATGGTAGGACTTGTGTTTAAATGGAAGTACTTGTACTTTGATCAATGTATTGTGTGTACCCTCTCTACTCAAGCTCTATAAGAGATCGGGGATTCCCTCTTTAGATAGTTCTTTGATGGGCATGTACTTGGTATTACTCTTAGATGTTACCAAGTATACTCTAAAAGCAACTATACTAGTGCAATTCTTGAGTTATTCTCTTCCTTTTTCAAAATCATATTGTACATGTCCATCCAAAAATCCACTTATATGTTTTTATGATGAAACAAGACTTAAAATTGCAAGTATTGTAAAAAACAATGCACTTCAATGCAGTTCAAGGTGTGTATATCATGTATTAGGGCCAAGTGGAATGAATAGATATCAATATGATAAAACCACACACATGGGTAAATTCAACAACCTGATTGTAGTTCTGTTGTATGTTTTCAACTCATGGTTAAGATGAATCAACATATTTTTCATTACATTAATCTTAAACCTAAGTCTATTCCAATCATAGTTTGAATTAGGTATCTAGGGATAATTATTACACATCTCATCATTTGATATTAATTTACCAATTTGGATACTAAATATTATTTGTACATATGATTTTAGATCCTTATGTGAGTAGTGATATTTTAACCTAATATGCTATATATCATTATCTCATATAGGATTTTGTCATATTTCTAGGGTTCCTACATATTTTATAACAGTGTGATGCATTCTTTGTGACCATGTAATATACCATTAGGTTTAATATATGAACTTACTTACAATATGATTATTCTAGAACTTAATAGTGAGTAATGTGCATTTTGTTAATCTTATTGTCTTTCTATCGCAAGTTATGGTTCCCCATATAGTGAAATAGACATTATTTCATTTGTGGTACAGAGAGTCATGAATGGGTTTTCTTATAAATTGAAGTGATGGTGATATTTTAGAAGGAGTTATATCAAATCATATATACTAATTCGTATAGAAAGGGAAATTACTTATATTTGGTCAATACAGTAATAAGAAAAGGCGATACAAAGTATGTAAACTATAAAAATGAGTCAAAAGATTTTCCTACATATTATTCAACATTGGATACGATGATCGAAACTAAAAGAAAATATATCTAATTAAGTACTATTTGGACCAAGATTCTATACTCAATTATGTGTATGTGTCCATTTAACTCCCTCTGGATTGTGCTACTTCATTTAGTATATGGTATGTGCCCTTGTGCACTAGGATGACCTATCTCTTTCCTATTGTGAACCATTAACTAGAAAAACCCACATTCCCTATCCTCTAGATTAGCTACTTGTTTCTTCATCTTAGAACCATTAAACCACATGTGAGAGATTTTGTAGTGATCAATAAAGTGATATTTCCATTTGTCTTGTTTGAAGGAGGTTGTAGATGATGTTCTATTATAGGCTCATGTTCTTCCCTAGTATCATAGCTCCATAGTTGGATATATGAATCTTGATGCCAAAGGACCTTCACCTCATACTTACCACCAATAAGGAAAATAAAGGGATCAATGGTCTTTGCATTCCCCAACTCATGTTTGAGTCTGCCTAGTGCTTCCCTTAACCTGTATGAGCATCACAACCACCTTCAAAGTAGTGTGAAAGCACCACATCTGACTTCTCAACAATGCTTACAAGTCCATATCAGTTAGGGTCAATATTTATGTTGAACCCTTTGAATATTGGAAACATACCCTTATAGAATTATAAAATCACTAGGAATTATTATCATCACCTTATATCTCTCCTAACACCTTCTCTTGTTATTCTTGATTTATTAGATTGCACCTAAAACTCAAGATGGGAAGATGCAGGTGTAACATCCCTGACCAGGGTTATGCTTTAACCCTAGATGTTTTGTTTAATAAAGTTGATTATATGCTTGTTTTTCTCTTGAAAAGTAGTTAAGGCTCTAGAGGAACTTATGTTTCAATTTTAGTCCTTCTTGAATAATGTTGAAACAATGTTTTTCTTGTTTTGGACTAAAGTGCAAATTACCCAAGTTGAGGGGTTAATTCGCAAATGTTACATGGTAAAATGTTCCTCAAATGTTGAAGCATCATAAAAATGAAAACGATGTAGAGATATGGCTTGTGATAGCCTGAGCACCAAGAAAGGGCTTGTTTAAGCAATGTTGTGCATTAAAACCTAGTTTTGGTGTAATGTGCAAATTACCCAAAACCTAGGGTTCAATATGAAAAATAACACTTCTAGAGAGTCCCTCAAGTTTCTTGGCATCATGTAGAGAAAAGAAAATGAGAGGGGCGCCTCATTTGAATCACTTTGGAGGAGAGAAAAATCTTCATATTAAAATAATCAAGATTTAAGCATAATTGAAACCCTAATTCAATTTAATGCAGAAATAAATATATTAATTGATGTGCCCTTCAACCAAAATTGATATGGTTGAAATTAAATAAGTTTTTACTTCCTTGTTCCTTGCAAAGGAAACGAAATATCCTAACTGAGTGGAGAGCCCACTCACATTAGTTAACTAAAAAGTAATATCCACTAAATATGGGATACTAGTATTATATGGTTAAGGTGCTTAATTTGTTTTTCTTTTAATTCTTGTATAATGAAGAATAATTGCAAGGTAAAGGAGATGGATTCGTAGGCAAGGGATGGAGGAGAGTATGTGGCACCAATTTTGGAAATTAAAGGATTATTATAAGACTTTCTCTCTCATTGAATTTCCTTATATACATCTCATTTTCAAGCCAAATGAAAGGCTTTTTTCGACCCTTCTTTCTTTCCTTGCTTTGGCCGTGCACAAAAGAGCTAAGAAAAAATAAGAGGACGTGCCCCAAACTGTAGGTAAGCTCAATAGTCATCTTCAACCTTGATTCCATGGTGGAAATCGAAAATCAATGCTTGACCATTCAATCTTCAACTCTAGCCAATCCTTTTCACTCAAAAGCTTGAGAATGATCCTTGGGAGGTTGTGAAAGCTTCATTCACCATTGGATATGTTGAGCTTGAAGCTTGGATTCAGTTTTGAAGGTGGGTTATATAACTTGAACCCTTAAATGTCATTATTACTTGCAATTTGTTCTTTATGTGTTAAACCTTTCTACTCTCTTGATTTCCTTTTGATTAGTTGTTGAAATTTCCATAAGAATCACAACAGATTTTGAAGGTTGGACCTTGAAGATGATGATGACATCATCATAAGCACACACCTCAACAAAGTACATGTGCAAACGGTTTTTCACTTTGGTGTTCAAACGGTCTCAAGACCGTTTGACACCAAACAGTCTCAAGGCTGTTTGAGAGCAAACGGTCTGAGGACCGTTTGAGGTCAAGGGGACTCAAGACCAATTGAGGTCAGGTGATGTAATAAATTGGATGATGATCCAATGATCTCAATTTGATGATTACAATATTGGAGGGTCCCTTCATTGCAAACCCTAATCAATTGAATCGAATGAAACCCTAGTTGAGGGAATCAATTTTGAGAAGGTTTGACTCAAACGGTCTCAAGACCGTTTGGGGGTCAAACGGTCTCAAGATTGTTTGGAGGTCAGGGATTGATTATGGTGAATGGTTGGAGATCTAATGGCTATAATACAATGTATCTTTAATAATTCAATCGATTGATGATTTCATGAGTACAAACCCTAAATCAATTTGATTGGATGAACTCTTATTGGTCCATTCGGTTTCAAGGAGGTTTGGACCAAACGGTCTTGAGACCATTTGAGTCCAAATGGTCTTGAGAGCATTTGGGATCAAACGGTCCTCAGACCATTTGAAGAGCAATCGTTCTCAAACCATGAGATGTTCATTCGGTTTCAACACTCAATCGGTTTCAATGTTGAGATGTCCATTTGGTTTCAATGCAAAAGATCGAGGATTCAATTTCAAGACCGAATGGAGGTTTCAATTTCAAGACCGAATGGAGGATTTGGTGTCAAGACCGAATGGAGAGATTTGGTTTCAAGATCGAAGGAATGCATTCGGTTTCTAGATCAAATGAATGTATTCCGTTTCAAAATTGAATGAGTTGATTCAATTTACAATTGGTCAAGACCGTTTGAAGGTTAAAGTACATCAAGACCGTTTGAAGGTCAAGGTACTTCAAGACCATTTGAAGGTCTAATTGATTCAAACTATAAAATTATAATTAACCCCACAATTGTTTATGATGTATATCAAAGGTAATTACAATGGTTGTACCTTCAAGGTACTAAATTGATTAGTACCTTTTGAGTGGTTAACTTTTGATGCTTATGGAAGCAATGGCTTAATATACTATGTCAATCCTTTATTCAAGTTAAGTTAACCTAATATAATCAAGTCTGATGTAATTAACCTTGTAGAGAGGATGAGAGAGAGAGGAACTAACACATGAGTGATAATCATGTAGTAATTAAACCACAACACCCTCAATATGACTACAATATGTAATTAGGGTATGATCCTTGTTAGAAAGATCATGAAACCCAAATTGAGGGTGATGTCATGTGAAACCCTAATTGAGGGTGATGTCATATGAAACCCTAATTAAGGGTGATGTCATGTGAAACCCTAATTGAGGGTGATGTCATGTGAAACCTTAATCAAGGGTGATGTCATATGAGACCCTAATATAACGATGTGATGTGAAACTCTAACCCAAAGTAATGCTATGTAATGATATGTGAGATCTATGAAATCTTAACCCTGATATAGGGTGAAGGTATGAGAAGCTCTAATCTTGGGTTATAGTGTATGAAACCCTAATCTTGGGCAATATGATGATAAATCATAACCTTAATCTGGGTAATGAGATGAGTATTCCTAATTGACATAAATTGGGAAATTCTAACTCTAATGAGAATATAGTGATGTTATTCTTACATTGCATAGTGTTGATATGTAGTTGATATATTTGTTATCATGTACACTAATCAAGCAGGTATCATGAGATGTTGGACATAGAAGGTATGAGATATGATGTTTTATTAATGGAATTGTTTATGGGCCTTGTAAGCCATAATATGATGTGTTGCCTAGTAAGAGGTAACAAGTGATTAATGGGCTTTAAGATCCATGTGAAATACCTATATTACAAATATCATATTTACCTTGGTCAGATGACCTGAAGGTATTAGCTACCTGAAAAATGATAACAAGTGTTCTTGATGAATTGAGGGTTTGAATACCCATGTTCCATAATCATGATGATTAGATGTTAAGGGATGAGAATGCCCCTGATGTAATAAGGGATTGAGATTGCAATGTTTTATAATGCTTTGAAAAGGACTTGATAAATGTAGTACTCATTCTTTGTAGCATTTGTTATAATGAATTATATTCTGAAAACATGATTGATGCTAAAAGAATATGGAAATGTACTTAATTAATCAAGTGAAATCTTATCATGTAGAGCCCTGACCATAGATCCATCATCGTCAGTAGTTGGTGATGGTGAAATAGGTTTTCCTACAGGAACTCCTGGAGGGTATACTATTGACTACGTGGGGGTTATGGGCATGAATATCCTTACGCCCTAATGGAGGAATTGATGTGAGGTAAACATTAAATCTCTCAATCCTTCGTTATATATGCCGGGATGGATGTATCACTAATCTCGCAAATGCCAGTATGGATGTATCACTAATCTCCCGATGATGTTAATACCAGATCGATGTGAGATAAACATAATATCTCTCAATTGCAAATAGAGTACAATATGTCACTGTAACTCTAATAGCAAAGTTTCCAGTATACACTAGAAAGCTATTTAGCAGAGACACAAGATGCCATGCATTTGGTCCTCACACTGACTGAGGAAGTTGAGGTAATGGGAATCTGGCTCTTCTATTGACCTATGTATGGTCCCGATTTCGATTTCACAATGGTCGGTTGGAGTATGAGCGGTATACCGCATCTCCTCAGTGCTTAGATATGATTATAAAATGTAATAAGTCATGTAGTATATTTGCTTAACGTTGAAATACGAGAATCACTGGTTGATGATATCTTTCTTAGTATATCCTAGATGGATAGATATTATACATGTTCTTCATATTCCTTATTAGATAAATGACATATTTCTTATCAAGTTATGAGCTGAAATACTTTGAAGAAGAACATTTGTCTAATATACTTAGATAACTGAATTATCTACTGTTGAATAATTATGATTCTTCTGCTCAGTTTTAATCCATTAATATGCAATAATAATGTTTCTGGCAGAGAGTTATATCTCTCGCTGGGACAATTCAATTGTCTCACCCCTGTGGGATCCAACTTTTTAGGTAGACACAAAAGGAGAAGCAGAAACCCTACAACCGGGGAAGAACAGCAGCAGTAGAAACAAGGACAACAGTGAATTCTCAGGTTGAGACACTGCTGTCATGTCCTATAAATAGAGAGTCATATGTGTCGTCTCTGTACTCTCAGGTCCTAGGAGTCAGTAGTTAGTTTAATATTGATCTGAGATTTTGGTTTGATGCCTCGAGATTTTCATACTTCATATGTACAGTTTAACATGGCACTTGATGTTGGTAACTATCGAGAAGGAATGGTACAAGAGATGTACTTATGAACCAGAATGTAATTGAATTACTTCGGTTCTTTATGAAAGAGTTTTTTAGTTTATGGATCTCTTTGTAAAAGTTTTTATTTTTAGTGATTTTCAGTAATTCCATTGTTGACGATCACTTCCGCTTTAGTAAATCATGTTTTATAAGTTGGATGTGTAACATCCCACTCTTTTTATGCAAATTTTCAAACTATTTTATTCCTTGCATGCTCTTTTTCTAATACGATAATTGTTGAGGACCTTAATGTAAATTGTCCATGTTAGTTTTGCAATTGACTTTATTATGTCCAATTGCTCTCTTATCTTTGTTTTATTTAAAGAAAATCTTTTCATATATATCTATGCTCTTTTGTTTAAGAAAATGAGAATAAATACTTTTATGTCAAATTTTCTCTCTCATATGATAATTATTGATTTACATGTTTAATTGCTTGCTTAATAGCTTCCATCTTGTTAATTGAAAAGAAATAATGTTTGAATGCAAATTTTCATATCTTGAAATACTTATTTGAAAAATTTATAGCTTTATACACACTGATCAACAACCGTTTCAGCTGCTTTGAATGCTCGCCTTTGATCTCGAGACCTTCTCCAACCTTGGCCTGAGAAACAGCTATGTCCATTTTTTTTTTTGCTTGCGAAGATCTCGTGAGTCAATCATCCGTTTTGGAAACCAACCGCCCCACTACCTTCTAGAGATCGATCCGCACCCAGTGAGCCATTGTTCGAACCCTATAAAAAACGCCTGCTTAAGAAACGCCCTTCTCGGCCGCCACTTCCTTCTCGCTGCCGAGTAGCAACTCGTCTCCTAGCCTTCTGTCTGATTTCCCAAGCATCTTCAAAGCTTCAGGGAACTCTACCGAACCATTCTTCACCATCAATTTTGCCACATTATATATGGTCACCCACATCCTACTTCATGTTCAACCTCCAGCCTCTTGCCGTCATTCCCGGCCCTCGCACTGCCTCAGTCCGATTCCTTACTCCTGCACCATCTACGGTGCCCCAGGGATGCCCCCGACCTCCCCTTGGGCTGCGACTTGCGGAGTTGGTGTACCCTGTTGACCCATCGACAACTACTGGTGGGCGACCTACCGTCGAAGGACTTCAGGCCCACACAGCCTAGCGGCAGGCGACATGGAGGAATTTTTACTCCTGCTGAAGCCTCTCCTTTAGCTTCCAAGCCCCCACCGAAGGTACTTACTTCCCCTCCAACTCCTCTATACTCGCCTGGTTCTGCGCAAAGGATGTCGACGCCGCCGCCCTACTTCCCGCAGTCAAACTCACCGCTCTGTTCTTCAGCTCTGAGATGAACCGGATACCTCAGAGATCTGATTGAAGGGCACAGGTCCCCTACTTTCTCTTATTCTAATTTTGGTTCAGTTTTCCATGCTTCCCTTATTGTGCGGTCATGGTAGAGCAGCTGCTCGGATCTGGCTTTTCCTCATCGGATAGAGCATGTGACCTGTTCTTCTATTCCACGATATCCGCTCGTGTGTTTTTTCCGGCTGGGTTCAAGACTTGAGGTCCCTCTGTTCCGCACCCTCATATATTCCTTCATGTTTTCCCGTCTTCGACACTCATTGGTACGAAGCTGCTGAGTGACCCAACACGCTAATGGTTCTTTTGTCTCAGCCGTCATTCTTGTTGCGAGCATCCTTGAGAATTCTATAGACAATGATCTCTTGCTCAATACTGGTATAGAAAGCACGTCCTTCTGCATTGATTCTTCCTTAAGTCTTTATTTATACACTAACTCTCTGATGATCGTATCTGTTAAGATGTGAATAACGATGAATGATCTACACATGAGATACTAGACTTCGGCCTAAGACACTTAACTATTTATAAATCCAATAGATAATGTTGTACTCGGACAACACTGTATCGTGCCAACAATGTATATAAATATTTAATAATCGTATCATTGTGAGATGGAGCTTTGCTCGACCTGGAGTGCACCATTTCCTGTATTTTACTCCCCAACCAAGTATATTCACTAATGTATTAATTGGGACTACTAATGGACACTAATATTATATTGCCCACTAAGTTATTGCTTTAACCTATGAATTGGAATCATTAATTTACCTAGCTCCAAAGTGCTTCCCAACGGTAGTGCTGAGGCAATATAGTGTATACACCTTAAGTATGCAGCGGAACCGGAATTAAAAGGCCCGACCCTTATTCATGTTCACATCTCCGACCAACGTCTTCACCTAAACTTAAGTGGTTAACTACCAAGAACAATACTAAAACATCATAATATCGATTGAGATATATACACATATACATATATCTACTTGAGAAGACCAATGTTAATTAGCCAAATACATCAAGACTAAGGAATTAATGAATTAAACTAGATGATTAAATCATAAACTACAAACACCTAAACCCTGAGTAAGTAGTTGTTATGGTAAATGTGAATGAGTCGTAATGTTATATGAATGCATATACAAATGATTATGTAATAAAAATACAACTAGGCAAGTATCATATGAATTATGATCATATAATGATTTATAACACCCTTAATCTTACAAATACTACACCAAACAAGTATAATGATCTAATATATGAAGGATTGAAACACATGAAGAGTGATTATGACAATAAAAACCGTTAAAACACAATAATGACCCTAAATATGTTGACCTAAAAGGGTGAAAGGTCTAATAAAACCTTTGGGGTTTTTCAAGAGAGAAGTAGATCCAGCTTCTGAAGGAGCAGTACCGAGAAGGGAATTTGACTTTTACAGGTAAGCGGGCCATGCCCTTGGCATAGATAACATTTGGTTTATTGAATGTTTATGAATATTGTTAAGCACTTTATGTTAAAGCCATGATAAATGCATGTTTTCCTTCAAGTATATGATTATTGAATGCTTGTTTTCTATAATCTAAGTCTGAGTATAGAAACCACATTTATGTTGTGAATTATGATTAAGATACATGAAACCAAGATTAAGAGGGAAGAGATTCCCATCCATGCTTAAGAGGGAGAAATCCCATTATGTTTCATGGGGAGAAATCCCAATTATGTTTAAGAGGGAGAAATCCCATTAAGATCAAGCCTAAGTCATTTAGAAGATTATTAAGTCTAAGAAAGACCATGGTTAATGGAAATTGATTTAGATTTATATGAACCTTGTTATGGGATTTCCGAGCATTATGGGCTTTCCGAGCAATTATGGGCTTTCCGAGCATTATGGGCTCCTTATGGGGCATTAAGAGAGGAGCATATACTTCTATTCAAGTTCTTTATGTAAAAGATGCCAAGAAATGATTAATGTTAATGCATGTTCATGTTTATGTCAAGTCACCTTTATATGTTATTTTTATATTTTATAACATGTCAATGTCGCTTACTTACCATGTTTGTTTTTCCTTTGCATGGTTGGGGACGAGATGTCCGCAGACGTTGGAGCTAAAGGGAAGGAGCCATCTTGAGAAGATTCCAAGTATACAAGACCTTAGAAGTTGTTGCCTGGTGGGACGTCCATCTATGGAGATCCTATCTTTTTCATGATTATCTAGTTTATGTTTAGTATACATTTAGAAGCATGATGCAACTATCTTTCCAAGAACTCATGTATGAATCTATGTTTTTATGAATGCCAAGTGTTGTTTATTTCTTGATATGAGATCATGCATGTGACAATCCCTCCATGATATGCCAATTACCTCACATTCTGGATAATGTTGGGGATTAGGCTGTGCTTCCGCTGGTTACGTATGAAACCCTAGCGAGGGGTGTTACAAGATGCCTCAATTATTGGTATCAGAGCTCTAGGTTCGCTGTGTCTACATGGACATAAGACTTAGGTTGTTGAGTTTGTTCTAGTGTCTTCCAATTATCTGATAGTGTCTTCTTCTCATATAGGAGGAGAAGAATTTGAAGATGTTTGGATCACACGAGGAACATGTTGCTGAGAGCAGTGTTGCTGCACCAGGAGGAGGTGCAAGGGACCAAGCTAGGGAGGAACCGACACCTGAACATCCCTAGTATGACCCAGCCATGATAGAGAACCCATCCTTCCATGATTTGTTTGGGCATTTCATGGCAACAATGACACATATGGATGATAGGATGCCACCACCTGCACCTAGGGCACTAGCTCACCATGAAGAACAGGGCACCAAAAAAACTTTTGAACGACTTCGTCGGGTTGGAGCCACAGAATATGCTGGACAGCTGACCCAAAATCTGCAGACATGTGGCTTACTGAATTGGAGAAGGCCTTCAATATTCTTAATATCCTAGAAGCTGAGAAGGTTAGACATGCAGTGTACCTTCTTAAGGGGAGTGCTGGTCACTGGTGGACCATAGAAGAGGGCAAGAGGCCAGGTGTTGAGATCGGATGGGAAGTATTCCGATGAGAATTCGTTAGTAGATATTTCCCTAAGACATTTCTAGATGAGAAAATCTCTCAGTTTGAGAGGTTAAGACAAGGACCAATGAACATTAGCGAGTATGAAGCTAAGTTCATGGAGCTTTTGTAGTTTTGTCTGCATATGGCAGCTACTGATGAGGGAAGAATTCGGCATTTTGAGAAGGGGCTAAATGCTGATTTGACTACTCCTGTGACTGCTCTGGAGAATAGGGAGAGGTTTTCCACTTTTGTGGAATCCGTCAGATGGATAGAGAGGTCTATTATCGAGAAGCGTCAGACCAACAGTAAGAAGGTGTATACTCAGTTTCAAGGACAAGGATCCAAAAGTTTCAAGAAATTGAGGTGTTTTGCACCAATAGCACCACCAAGGTTCAATACCCAGATGAATGGACGTTGAATAGGGGTAGAGTCCGTAGTTTACCACCAGAAGGAGCCCACAGCTCAGCATCAGTATCGGTGACAGGACCATCTAGGCCACAGTCAGGGAATATAGGATGTTTTATATGTGGAAAGATGGGGCATTTGATGAAAGATTGTCGATCTAGAGAAGCAAGTGTGACTCAACCTCAGAGGCAGAGTCAACAAGGCTCTCATATATGATAGATTATGACTGGCTCTAGAGTACATGGACAAGCATCCCAAGCTGGATCGTCGGCACCCAACAATCAAGCACAGGGTCAACAACAAGCAACGGTGAGATTCTATGCGATGAATCAACCCGAAGCAGTAGTCAACCGTCGAGTTGTGACAGGTCAAATGGAACTATTTCATTCTGATATGTCTTCATCCTGCTTCGTACCTATTTTAATTGATCTGGGTGCTACACATTCCTTTATCACTCGAAGAGTGACCTTTGACTGCAACATGATTGTCAGTCATAGAGAAGATAGTCTGTTGTGAGAAACTCCTTTGATGGGATCTGTAGTGCTGCGCGAGGTGTGTTCTCCCTATACTCTTTCTTTTTATGAACATCGCATTCATGTGGATATCATACCACTTGAGATGCATGAGTTTGATATAATTCTTGGGATGGAAATCCTATAAAATTATAAGGTTGTTTTGGATTGTGAGTCCAAGCAAGCTGTGTTCACTGATGGTGGTGACACATGGGTCTTTCAGGGAGATAGAAAGATTCTTCCAACCTGTCTTGTGTCAGCCATGGTAGCTAAGAAGATGATGAGCCAAGGATGCTTTGCATTCATGGCACATGTGGTAGACACCACAATGGAGAGCTCTAATCTTTCTGAAGTTTTGATAGTTAGGAAGTTTGAAGATGTATTTCCTGAGGAACTTCCAGGTGTAACTCCACCCCGATTGATTTTGAGATTAATCTAATCCCAGACACACAACCAATAGCACAAACACCATATAGAATGACACCCGCTGAGATGGAAGAGCTCACGAAACAACTATAGGAGTTGCTTTTGAAAGGTTTTATCCGACAGAGTACTTCAGCATGGGGTGTTGCAGTTCTCTTTATTAAGAAGAAGGACGGATCGATGCGGTTATGCATTGATTACAGGCAGTTGAATAAAGTAACTATAAAGAACAAGTATCCTTTTTCAAGGATTGATGACTTGTTTGACCAGTTGCGTGGTGCAACTATCTTCTCTAAGATAGATTTGAGGTCGGGATATCATCAGTTGTGTATCAAGGAGAGTGACATAACTAAGTATACCTTTTGGACAAGGTATGGTCACTATGAGTTCATAGTTATGTCGTTTGGACTAACTAATGCACCAACTGCATTTATGGAACTCATGAATAGATTCTTTTGACCTTTTCTTAATCAGTTCAATGTAGTCTTCATAGATGACATCTTGGTATATAGTAGAGATGCTCAACAGCATGAGCAACACCTTCGTTAGGCTTTAACTTTACTAAGTGAGCATAAGTTATATGCTAAGTTTAGCAAATGTGAATTCTGGTTACCAGAAGTTTCTTTTCTAGGACGTAGTATCTGCCTCAAGAATCCATGTTGATCCTAAGAAGATAGAATTTGTCCTGCATTGGGAACAACCAAAGACACCGACAGAGATACGTAGTTTCCTCGGACTGGAAGGCTATTACAGGAGGTTCATTAAGAACTTCAGTTCTATAGCTTTACCCCTAACCAAGTTGACGAGGAAGGAGTTTCCTTTTGTCTGGAATGACAAGTGTCAACATTCCTTCCAATTGTTGAAAGAAAGGTTAACAAGTGCACCTATGCTGGTGTTACCTGAGCAAGGGAAGGGGTACATAGTTTTATGTGATGCATCTAAGAATGGACTAGGATGTGTGTTGATGCAGGATAATCAAGTGATTTCTTTTGCCTCTCGACAGCTTAAGAAACATGAGGAGAATTATCCTACACATGATCTAGAGCTAGCTGCTGTGGTCCATGCTTTGAAGATCTGGAGACATTATCTCTATGGAGAAACATTCCAGATTTTCACAGACCACAAGAATCTAAAACATATCTTCTCACAACATGAGTTGAACATGAGACAACGTAGTTGGATAGAGTTAATCAAGAATTATGATTGTACAATTGATTATCATCCAGGGAAGGCTAATGTAGTGTCTGATGCACTAAGTATGAAATCATCATCAACAACCTTAGATAAAGCACAGTTGAACTCCTTAGTGAGCTTTAAAAGAAATATGCTTATCTCCTTGAGGCAAAACAATATACAGCTTAAGGTATCATTGTTAGTCGGGTTGTAAGTTGATATGCACATAAAAACCTACTCTGAGACATCAGATTAAAGAAGCACATCAAGCTGATTTTGTGGTTCAGCAGATTCGGTCAGAGTATGGTAGTGAGAAGCGGGATGGCTTTCATGAGTCATAGGATCAGGTAGTCTATTACCATGGTAGGATGGTAGTACCTGATGCCAATGACTTAAGGAAGTTAGTCTTGGAGGAAGCTCATTTTTCTATGTATGAAATGCACCAGGTAGCACCAAAATGTATCACAACTTGAAGGATATGTATTGGTGGCCAGGATTGAAGAAGGATGTAGTTGAGTTTGTTATGCGGTGTCTGGTGTGTCAGCAGGTTAAAGCTGAACATCAAAAGCCCACAGAAACAATGCAACCTTTACCTATACCGCAGTGGAAGTGGGATCATGTAACCATTGACTTTTTGGCTGGTTTTCCTAGAACAACCAAAGGTCATGATTCCATATGGGAGATACTTGATAGATTGACTAAGACAACACATTTTCTTCCTGTCAAACAACCTACACTGCTGAGAAGCTTGCACAGTTATATGTAGATGAGATAGTGCGGTTGCACGGGGTTCCAGTTACTATTGTTTTTGATAGAGGTCCCCAATTTATGATTTATTTTTGGGAACGACTACATAAATCTTTGGATACACAGTTAAGGTTTAGTACAGCTTTTCACCCACAGATAAATGGAAAAACTGAGAGGACCATTTAAACCTTGGAGAACTTGCTTAGGACCTTCACCTCATACTTACCACCAAAAAGGAAAATAAAGGGATCAATGGTCTTTGAATTCCCCAACTCATGTTTGAGTCTGCCTAGTGCTTCCCGTAACCTCTATGAACATCACAACCACCTTCAAAGTAGTGTGAAAGCACCACATCCCACTTCTCAACAATGCTTACAAGTACATATCAGTTAGGGTCAATGGTTATGTTGAACCCTTTGAATATTGGAAACATACCCTTATAGACTTATAAAATCACTAGGAATGATTATCATCACCTTATATCTCTCCTAACACCTTCTCTTGTTGTTCTTCATTTATTGGATTGCACCTAAAACTCAAGATGAGAAGATGCCAGGTGTAACATCCCTGACATGGGTTATGCTTAAACCCTAGATGTTTTGTTTAATAAATTTGATTAGATGTTTGCTCTTATTTCTTGAAAAGTAGTTAAGGCTCCAGAGGAACTTATGTTTCAATTTTAATCATTTTTGAATAATGTTGAAACAATGTTTTGCTTGTTTTGGACTAAAGTGTGAATTACCCAAGTTGAGGGGTTAATTTGCAAATGTTACATGGTAAAATGTTCCTCAAATGTTTAAGCATCATAAGAATGAAAATGATGCAGAGATATGGCTTGTGAAAGCCTGAGCACCAAGAAAGGGCTTGTTTAATCAATGTTGTGCATTAAAACATAGTTTTGGTGTAATGTGCAAATTACCCAAAACCTAGGGTTCAATATGCAAAATACCACTTCTATAGAGTCCCTCATGTTTATTGGAATCATGTAGAGAAAATAAAATGAGAGGGGCGCCTCATTTGAATCACTTTTGAGGAGAGAGAATCTTGATATTAAAATAATCAAGATTTAAGCATAATTGAAACCCTAATTCAATTTAATGCAAAAATAAATATATTAATTGATGTGCCCTTCAACCAAACATAAGTGTGGACATCTTTGTGCCTTGAAAAGGCAAGGAAATATCCTAAGTGAGTGAGAGCCCACTCACATTAGTTAACTAAAAAGTAATATCCACTAAATATGGGATATTAGTATTATATGGTTAAGGTGCTTAATTTGTTTTTCTTTAAATTCTTGGATAATGAAGAATAATTGCAAGGTAAAGGAGATGGCTTCATAGTAAAGGGATGTAGGAGAGTATGTGGCACCAATTTTGAAAATTAAAGGATTATTATAAGACTTTCTCTCTCATTGAATTTCCTTATATACATCACATTTTCAAGCCAAACGAAAGGCTTTTTTCGACCCTTCTTTCTTTCCTTGCTTTGGTCGTGCACAAAGGAGCTAATAAGCAATAGGAGGACGTGCCCCAACCTGTAGGTAAGCTCCATAGTCATCTTCAACCTTGATTCCATGGTGGAAAGCAAAAATTAATGCTTGATTTCTTCTTTTCTTCACTCAATCTTCAACTCTAGCCAATCCTTTTCACTCAAAAGCTTAAGGACGAGCCTTGGGAGGTTGTGAAAGCTTCATTCACCATTTGATACATGGAGCTTGAAGCTTGGATTCAATTTTGAAGGTGGGTTATATAACTTGAACCCTTAAATGTCATTATTGCTTGCAATTTGTTCTTTATGTGTTGAACCTTTCTACTCTCTTGATTTACTTTCGAATAGTTGTTGAAATTACCATAAGAATCACAACTGATTTCGAAGGGTGGAGATTGAAGATGATGATGACATAATCAAAAGCACACACCTCAACAAAGTACATGTGCAAACGGTTTTTATCTTTGGTGTTCAAACGATCTCAAGACCGCCATACGGTCTCAAGACCGTTTGAGAGTAAACGGTCTCAAGACTGTTTGAGAGCAAACGGTCTCAAGACTGTTTGGGGTCAAGGGGCCTCAAGGCCGGTTGAGGTCAGGTGATGTCATAAATTGGATGATGATCCAATGATCTCAATTTGACAATTACAATATTGGAGGTTCCCTTGATTGCAAACCCTAATCAATTAAATCGAATGAAACCCTAGTTGAGGGAATCAGTTTTGAGATGGTTTGACTCAAACGGTCTCAAGACTATTTGAGACCAAACGGTCTCAAGACCATTTGGAGGTCAGTGATTGATTATGGTAAATGGTTGGAGATCCAATGGCTATAATATGATGTATCTTAAATAATTCAATCGATTGATGATTTCATGAGTACAAACCCTAAATCAATTTGATTGGAGGAACTCTTTTTGGTCCATTTGGTTTCAAGGAGGTCTGAACCAAATGGTCTTGACACCGTTTGAGTCCAAACGGTCTAGAGACCATTTGGGATCAAGCGGTCCTCAGACCGTTTCAAGAGAAATCGTTCTCAAACCATGATATGTTCATTCAGTTTCAGCACTCAATCGGTTTCAATGTTGAGATGTCCATTTAGTTTCAATGCAAAGGATGGAGGATTTGGTTTCAAGACCGAATGGAGGTTTCAGTTTCAAGACCGAATGGAGGATTTGGTGTCAACACCGAATGGAGAGATTCAGTTTCAAGATCGAATGAATGTATTCGGTTCCAAAACTGAATGAGTTGATTCAATTTACAATTGGTCAAGACCGTTTGAAGCTTAAAGTACATCAAGACCGTTTGAAGGTCAAGGTACTTCAAGACCGTTTGAAGTTCTAATTGATTCAAACCATAAAAGTATAATTAACCCCACGATTGTTGATGATGTCTATCAAAGGTAATTACAATGGTTGTACCTTCAAGGTACTTAATTGATTGGTACCTTTTGAGTGGTTAACCTTTGATGCTTATGGAAGCAATGACTTAATATACTATGTCAATCCTTTATTCAAGTTGAGTTAACCTAATCTAATCGTCTGATGTAATTAACCTCCTAGAGAGGATGAGAGAGAGAGAGAGGAACTTACACATGAGTGATAATCATGTAGTAATTAAACTACAACACCCTCAATATGACTACAATATGTAATTAGGGTATGATCCTTGTTAGAGAGATCATGAAACCCTAATTGAGGATGATGTCATGTGAAACCCTAATTGAGGGTGGCCATATGAAGCCCTAATTAAGGGTGATGTCATGTGAAACCCTAATTGAGGGTGATGTCATCTGAAACCCTAATTAAGGGTGATGTCATGTGAAACCCTTATTGAGGGTGATGTCATGTGAAACCTTAATCAAGGGTGATGTCATATGAGACCCTAATACAATGATGTGATGTGAAACTCTAACCCCAAGTAATGTTATGGAATGATATGTGAGATCTATGAAATCCTAACCCTGATATAGGGTAAAGGTATGAGAAGCTCTAATCTTGGGTTATAGTGTATGAAACCCTAATCTTAGGCAATATGATGATAAATCATAACCTTAATCTGGGTAATGAGATGAGTATTCCTAATTGACATAAATTGGGAAATCCTATCTCTAATGATAATATAGTGATGTTACTCTTACATTGCATAGTGTTGATATGTAATTGATATATCTATTATCATGTACACTAATCATGCAGGTATCATGTGATGTTGGGCATAGCTAGGTATGAGCTATGATGTTTTATTAATGGAATTTTTTATGGGCCATGTAAGCCATCATATGATATGTTGCCTAGTAAGAGGTAACAAGTGATTAATGGGCTTTAAGAGCCATGTGAAATACCTGTATTGCAAATATCATGTTTACCTTGGTCAGATGACCTGAAGGTATTAGCTACCTGATAAATGATAACAAGTGTTCTTGATGAATTGAGGGTTTGAATACCCATGTTCCATAATCATGATGATGAGATGTTAAGGGATGAGAATGCCCCTGATGTAACAAGGGATTGAGATTCCAATGTTTTATAAAGCTTTGAAAAGGACTTGATAAATGTAGTACTCATTCTTTGTAGCATTTTTTATAATGAATTATATTCTGAAAACATGATTGATGCTAAAAGAATATGGCAATGTACTTAATTAGTCAAGTGAAATCTTATCATGTAGAGCCTTGACCATAGATCCATCATCGTCAGTAGTTGGTGATGGTGAAACAAGTTTTCCTATGGGAACTTTTGGAGGGCATACTATTGAGTATGTGGGGGTTATGGGCGTGAATATCCTTCCGCCCTAATGGAGGAATTGATGTGAGGTAAACATTAAATCTCTCAATCCTTCATTATATATGCTGGGATGGATTTACCACTAATCTCCCGAATGCCGGGATGGATGTATCACTAATCTCTCGATGATGTTAATATCGCATCGATGTGAGATAAACATAATATCTCTCAATTGCAAAGAGAGTACAACATGCCACTTAACTCTAATAGTGAAGTTGCCAGTATACCCTGGAAATCTATTTAGCAGAAACACAAGATGTCCTGCATTTGGTCCTCACATTGACTGAGGAAGATCAGGTCATGTGAATCTGACTCTTCTATTGACCTATGTATGGTATCGATTTAGATTTCACAATTGTCGGTAGGAGTATGAGCGGTATACCTCATCTCCTCAGGGCTTAAGTATGACTATAAAATGTAATCAGCCGTGTAGTATATTTGCTTAAGGTTGAAATATGAGAATCATTGGTTGATGATATCTTGCTTAGTATATCCTAGATGGATAGGTGTTATACATATTCTTCATATTCCTTATTAGATAAATGACATACTACTTATCAAGTTATGAGCTGAAATACTTTGAAGAAGAACATTGCTCTAATATGCTTAGATAACCAAATTATCTTTGTTGAATAATTATGATTCTTCTGCTTAGTTTTATTCCATTAATCTGCAATAATAATGTTTCTGGCGGAGAGTTATATCTCTCGTTGGGACAATTTCAATTGTCTCACCCCTGTGGGATCTAACTTTTTAGGTAGACGTAGAAGGAGAAGCAGAAACCCTACAACAGGGGAAGAACAGCAGTAGCAGCAACAAGGACAACAGTGAATTCTCAGGTCGAGACACTGGCTTCCATGTCCTATAAATAGAGAGTCCTATGTGTCGTCTCTATACTCTCATTTCTTAGGAGTCAGTAGTTAGTTTAATATTGATCTGAGATTTTGGTTTGATTCCTCGAGATTTTTATACTGCCTATGTACAGTTTAATAGGGCAGTTGATGTTTGTAACTCTCAAGAAGGAATGGTACAAGAGATGTACTTATGAACCAGAATGTAATTGAATTACTTTGGTTCTTTATGAAAGAGTTTTCTAGTTTATGGATCTCTTTGTAAAAGTTTTAATTTTTATTGATTTTTGGTAATTCCAATGTTGACAATCACTTTCGTTTAAGTAAATCATGTTTTTATAAGTTGGATGCCACACCAGGAGAGGTGTTTCATTATCCTTCTCTTGAAGTTTTAGGAATTAGATAAGAGTTATACATGTGGTCTTAAATTAAGTAGTATGCAATCACTTTCTTAAAATAAAATAAAAAAAAAACAAAATAGATGAGAAGGATAGTTCAAGGCATCGTGACTCACTCACATTCACTCCCCTAACTAATATGGAGGTGGTATATAATGGGATCACTATCGTGTATTATTTTTTAGTGTTTGATATTGATTCCAATATGTATTTTGTGGGACTTGTTAACACCAAATGTAGCCTCTAAGATATGTAAATGAGCACATACCCCATCCAAATAAATAATATGCATGAAACTTGTCATATTACATACCTAGGTCAGGTGTATATATTCCTAAGGTTCAAATCAAATCATTCTATCAATTTTCAATCAACGAAAGCTATAATCATTGTAGGTATAGCAATGAACCTTGAAATTTAACAATACATTCTCAACTACTTGATCTAGTTACAATCGAAAATTGATCCAAAGTTCCCATCTTTGACCAACAACTTAACACCTCAAATGGTCTAATCTTTAATGATATTAAATTTAAATTAGTATCAAGTTTTCAAAATTTAGCAAATAATTATAGGGGCATATTAAATTTCATGGAAAACTCTAATCTATATGAATTAAATAAATGTTGGTATGCACACTTGACCGTGTAAGCTTTAATATGGATTCATGAAATCAATCATTGAATGCAAAAAATATTGATATTAATTGAAAAACTTGTTCTTCTAGTTGAGATGATCAACTCTATGAACAACGTACCCCTATGGTCTATGGATGTCAACTTCTATCATGTATTGAACTAAACATGAATTCTCTAATCCAAAATTTAAGTCTAGTGTTATATAAATGTGTGCTATTAATATTTTCTAATCCATTCTCATTGTGCATCGAGTTTATACACATCAAACTACCCAAATAAATTATTGTTGTACAACGAGTTAGGCCAATGAAGGGTAAAAAAACCTTGTTATGTCATCTTATTACTAACATTCCATGAGTACAAATCAAAGCCATAATTTTGTAGCACTACAATCTATGGATGTCAAATTCTATCTTGAACAAAACCAAATTTCAATACTCTAATCTATAGTTCATGTCAAGTGTCTTCAAAATGAAAGCTATTGCTATTTACTAACCACGAATAAGGTGGGTGCAATTTATAAACATCAAATTAACCAATAATTTCTCATCTTACATATAGAATTAGGCCTTGAGGGGAGCAAAACTTTGATACATGAATTTATCACTACAATTAGTAAAGTGCAACTACATGCCTTGATATTGTATCTCTATGGTTTATAGATGTCATCTTCTATCTTTTGCATAAAAAAACATGGATACCCTACTCTATAGTTCAAGTTCAATGTCGTCAAAATGTATGTTGTTGCTATTTGGTAATCCATGATCATGGTGAATGATATTCGTCTACATAAATAGACATTGCAATTTCTCATTGTACACATGTAGTTAGTCCAAGAAGGGGGCTTTCTATGTGAATTTAACGCTACAATTTCCACACTACAATTAACTATCGTAATATTGTATCTCTATGGTTTATGGATGTCATCTTCTACCCAACACTGAAGAAATGAATAACCTAATCCATAGATTAGGTTCTATGTTATCCAAATATAGGTTATTCATATATACTCATCCGTGATAATGGCTCATACTATTGATATACATCAAATTACTTGACAATTTTTCAGATTACATGCCAATTAGGCAAAGAGGGGGGTAACTATGTGAATTCATCACCACAATTCCTAGGGACAACTAATAACTTCAAAACTTTATTTCTATGTTGTATGGATGCTAGCTTGTCTTGTAAAGAATAAAACATCACTACCCTACTCTGCAATGTAGGTTCAATGTCATTAAAATGCATGTTAATCTATTTGCAAATCCATGATGATAGTGGATGCAACATGTAAACATCAAAATACCAAGAAGTTCCTTGTCGTACACACAAAATTAGGCCAAGGAGGGAGTAAAAACTTTGTTATGTGAATTAACCACCAAAATTTCGTGAATACAACTAAAATGTTAATAATGTATCTTTGTGGTATATACAAGTCGTCTTCTACAAAGCTTATAACAAAACTTGAATACCTTGATCAATAATTTGGGTCCAGTGTCATCAAAATGCATGCAATATCTATTTTCTTATCCATGATGATGGGGAACATAATTTAAACACATCAAATTACTTGGCACTTTCTCATTCTACACATTGAGTAAAGCTAAGGAGGGGCAAAAACCTTGTTTTGTGAATTTACAAATACAATTCCTATAGCACAAACAAGAACCTTAACATTATATCTCTTTGGTACATGATTTTCATATTCTATCTTAGTTAGAAAAAAAAAACTTGAATTTCCTTATACATAGTTCAAGTCTAGTGTTATCAAAATGCATGTTATTGCTATGATGATTGTGCATGAAGTTATACTCGTAAAAACACCTTTCAATTTTTATCCTACACATTGAACTAGGACTAGGAAGGGAAAACCTTTTTATTTGAATTTACCACTACCATTCCCAACTAAAACCTCAATCCAATATCGATGTGGACTATATATGTCAACTTCCATCATGTGTAAAATAAAATGTGAATTCCATGATACACAATTCAGGTTCAGTGTCAACAAAATGTATGTTATTACTAGTTGCTAACCTGTGACTAGGGTGCATGTAGTTTATGAACATTAGATTACCAAACATTTCTCATCCTACACATCGATTTAAGTCAAGAATGGGGGAAACCATGGTATTTGAATTATCAGTAGTACAACTAGATAATTTATAAGGTATATTTATGGTCTATGGATGTCAACTTTTACCATGTGTACAACAAAACATGAATAACCTAAGCCACAATTCAGGTTTAGTGTCATCGAAATTCATGTTGATATTTTTTAATTCATGATCATAACGCATGTTGTTTATACACATCAAATTAGCTATCAATTTTGCATCCTACACATTAAGTTAGACCATGGAGGGGTAAAATGTTGGTTTTTGAATTTATTACTAAAATTCTTATAGTACAAATAAAAACTTCTATGTGGTATCTTATTTTTCTATGAATGAAAACTTCTATCTTAGGTAGAACAAAACTTGAATATTTAATCTATGGTTTAGGCTTAGTGTCATCAAAATGCATGGTATTGTTATTTTCTAAACCTTGAAAGTTGTACATGTAGTTTATACAAATAAAATTTCTCGACAATTTGTCATCCTACGCATCAAGTTAGTCCAAGGAGGGGTAGAACACTTGGTGTTTGAATTTATCACTGAAATTCCTAGGGGAAACTAAAACTTTCATATGGTATCTCTATAGTCTATGTATGTTAACTTCTATCATGTGAATTGAATAACTTGTTTACCTTAATTTGTAGTTCATATTTGTGTTGTCAAAATAGATTCATTTCTATTTTCTAATACATGATCATGGTGCATGTTGTTTATACACATCAAGTTACCCATCAGTCGCTCATCCTCCACATTAGGTTAGGCCAAGGATGGGGCAAAAGGCTTGGTATTTAGAGTTATCATAAATTTTTCGGAGTACAACTAAAAACTTTTGAATGGTATCTCTATGGTCTACGGATGTCAAATTCCATCACGTTCAAGATAAATCTTGAATACCCTAATCTAAAATTCACGTTCAGTGTGATCAAAATGCATTTTATTGCTATTCAATAATTCATGATTGTGGTGCATACGGATTACACACATCGAATTAGCCAACAATTTCTCATCCTATACTTCAAATTAGCCCAAAAGGGGGGAAAACCTTTCTTTATGAATGTATCACTATAGTTCCATGAGTACAAAAATATATATTAAATTTTGTATCTAAAATATCTATGCATGCCAACTTCTATCCTACGAAGAACAAAACTCTGTAGTTTAATTCAATGTCATCAACATGCTTTTTTTTGTTACTTTCTATATGTTGATCCATGATTATGATGAATGCATTATGTGCATATCAAAATACCTGACTATTTTTCATCCTACATATTGAGTTAGGCCAAGGAGGGGGCCAAAACCTTTTCTATGTGAATTTATCACAACACTTCCAAAATACAACCAAAAGTCGTAGTATTTTATTGCTACAATCTTTGGATGTCATCTTCAATATTGTGTAGAACATAACTTCACTACCAAAATATCTTGATACGCCATAATTTATATATACTAATCAGTGAGAGATCTTGAGAAGACATTTGGGGGGGATTATTGCTATATAGTTATGGTCAATGAAAGGTTGGCCAAAATTAGAGTTGATGTAAAATCTCTCATATATTCAATATAAAACAACAAAAATAAACTTCAAATACTAAAATATATATAAGTTACATATTGTCTAAGAGAACATATGATGTGTTGTAGCTAGTATACGGGTTTCTACTTTTACAATATAGCATATATTTCTAAATATCTTTAAACCAGTAATCAAGTAATTTTTAAATGTTTGGCCAACATCTCTTTTAAGCTAAACAATCATTGCATCAACAAGAAAGTCATTACATATTTTGTTGTGAAGTTTATCCAGATAAATACCTTTTAAGAACATTCATAATAGGAGTAGCTATTAAAATCAAAAGAGTTTGAATGGGATGAATATGTATTTTGGGATAACCCTAGAAGGTTTTCCTAAGTAAGATGATTAGAACCTTGTCTTAATCTTTTGAAAAGTAATTAAGGCTTATGGAGAGCTCAAGTTTCAAGTTTGAGCATGTTTGAAGGTTGTTTGTGTTATATAGGATACTTTTGGTGCAAATTGGAATTTTCCCAAAATATGGGGTTGATGTTCAATTTACCACCTCTAGAGTGTTCCTTTTCTTCCTTAGAATCATCTAGAAGAGAGATAAAGGAGAAGGCCCCTTGTTTGGGTCTTAGTTGAGTGATAGCACTCTTGGTGGTGAAAGAACCAAACAATGTTGAGTATCTTACACTCTAGATGAGGTTGTCTCAAGTTATGAAGAGTATATGGGAGTTCCTATAGGTTTATAAACCATAGAGGAGGTCCCATATCAGTTTAGAAACTTTTTGGAAGTATTCATATTAGGCTAAGCACCTCAAGTAGGTGAAGCCTATCTGTTTAGATGTTCCTTACAAAAGTTGGATCAATTTGCATATAAAGTGATAACGGGTTGAGATATCTTGTCCAGAAAGATACCCAATGGATGATACCTCATCCTTGAATAACCACAGGAATTTTTCATGTCAAGATAATTATGGTTTCATGGTTCCACCATGCATGGACACGTGTCACCTAAGTGCATATGGTCATGACACCTCACAGATACTCTCTTTCATGAGCCTCAACTATATAAGCCCCTCTTTTCACAAGCAAGTAAACCTTTGACTCTTTTACCATCTCCTTCTTGGTGGATGACCCAGGAGCTCAAGGAGCAAGAGGAAGCTCAAGCATCTTGCCTAAGGTGAAGCCATGGTTATCTTCAACCTTGGGTGGAAAATGCTTCTCGGGTCATGGTTCCTTTCTTTCTTTTCTTCTTCTCCAAGTACCTAAATATGATACCTTCTTCTTGATTGAGGTGAAGATATAGTCAAATCTTGGACTTTTGATAAGTCATTTTCAATCATGGGAACGTGGATCTTTAAATCTTAAAAATCTTTTGTTGATCTTGAGGCGGGTTATATAACTCCTAAACTACTTTGTTATTTTCACTCTTTCATGTGTTTATGTTGTTTCTCATCTTTAGATCATTTACCTCTTGCATGCTAGTAGTTTTTGGTGGTTTTGAGACCTATTTCGTTGAAGGTATTTTGTTTAAGTTGTTGCCCATGTCTTGCTCTTTGTTTCCATGATAGTAGATGGACGTATGGCCAAGTTTCCTAAGGTTGAAGATGACCAAGTTGACACACACAAGCACTATGTTGTGGGTGGTCATCATGACTTGTGGCGTATAGACCTACACATCATGTGACAAGTCGTCATGACTTGGAGGATGCTAAATCGATATGTTGGCTAGACTGACATGCCTTGATGAGGAGCTAACTCGTCATGCCCTAGAAGGGATTAGACCAATATGTTTCTAAACTGATATGCTTTGAGGGTGTTATCTGTCATGACCATGAGGATACCTTGTGAGCTACATGTTTGAGTGCAAAACCAATATGCTCTGAGGGTGTCATCATGTAGGGTTTCCCGATACACCTTTAGGAAGTGAATCATTATGCCTTGCTAAAACCCTAATAACCTGTCACACCAAGTAGTTGTGAGGCTAATACCTTGATAGGTGAAAGAATATATGGTGTTGTTGAGGGATAACTTGATACATTCAAAACCCTAGAACTTCATATGTATCGAAACCCTAGAGATCGACACCATTTGGTGATAGCTAGGTCAATGCACTAGATGATAGTGTGGTAGATACCCTAGAGCCTACAATGGCCGACACATAAAGTGATAGGATGGCCGAGACACAAAGTGAAAGGATGGTTGACACACAAAATGATTCATGGCTGATATCACTTGAAGCAGCTCTAAACCGATATGATGTTGATGTGTCATGGCTGACATAAGTGAAGAGCATCGTGGCTGATACATATGTCTAACTCGGCACAAAGGAACATGCTTAGGCCAACACAAGAAATAGTGTCTAGATTGATACAAGTGGATGTGTTTAGGCTGACACAAGAGTTAGTGTGTAGGTCGATACACCTTGATGAGTGTAACTCAATATACTTTGATGAGTAAATGTCGATACACCTTGATGTATGTAGGCTGACACATGATGAATATAGTCAATTGATACACTATGAAGTAACGAGATGGATATAATTTGATAAGTGTAGGTTGATAAATCCTAAAGAGGGTTAAGCTAATGTAAATAAGTATATTGGAATCAGTATCCTAGTAAGGATGAGAGAGAAACTTATAGTACTTATATGAGAAAGGTAATACTTCATATTGATAATCAATTAATGATAAATGATAAGAGTAATTAACTGTGCCTGAATACTTGTGGCAATAATATAAGCTCTTGTGATCTGAATTAGGGTTTGGTTGTTAAATATAAACTTGAAAACTGTAATCGGCTACAAGGGAAAACCCTAACCCTAATCATTGTAGGGTTGCAATTTGAATAATTCTCTTTATGACATGGTGATGATATTTACTTGGCATTAATTTTACTATGAAATCCTAACCATGTAGGTATTATGAGATGATGAGCATAGTCAGGTATGAGTTATGTTTATTTAACATGATATAGATTAAATAGGTCTTGTGAGACATGTGATATACTTGTACAAAAAATATGATATATATATATAGAGAGAGAGAGAGAGAGATTCTGATGACCTAGAGATGATTGTTTCCTGGTAAGAGGTGACACTGTTCAAATGATGAACTGAGGTTTTGATACCCAATACATGTGAACATGATAATGAAAATGTTTAAGGGATGAGATTCCCAGTAATATGTTCAAGGGAATAAAATCCCAGGATAGGGGTAACATGATGTGTTCCAATTGATACAAGATTCCTTAAAAAATGTATTACACCTTTCTTTGTAAACATTTATATATAGTTTATGCTTGAAACTTGATTGATGCTAAAATATGTTGTAATGAACTTAAATTATCAAGTGAAACTAAAAATGTAGTTACCCTGGACATAGATCCATTCAGTGCCAGAACTTGATGGATGGTGAAACCAATTTTACTCTGAGTGTATATTTTTTAATATGTGAGGTGCAAGACGAGTATTTCCTTGCTTCCTTCAAAACTCAGGATTGGTTGCGGGTCATACCCTAATATGATTAGGATAGGTACTCCGATACACTAGATGACAGTGTGGTCGATACCCTAGAGCATGCAATGGCGACACACAAAGTGAAAGGATAGCCGACACACAAAGTCAAAGGATGGCTGACACACAAAATGATGCATGGCCAATATCACTTGAAGCACCTCTAAACTGATATGACTTTGATGTGCCATGGCCGACACAAGTAAAGAGTGCCATGGATGATATATATGTCTAACCCAAGACAAAGGAAGATGATTAGGCCAACACAAGCAATAGTGTCTAGACCGATACAAGTGTATGTGTCTAGGCCAACACAAGACTTAGTGTGTAGGCAGATACACCTTGATGAGTGTGAACTGATATACTTTGGTGAGTGCATGCCTATACACCTTGATGAATGAAGGCCGACACATGATGAATATAGTCAACTGATACACTATGAAGTAATGAGATGGATGCACTTTGATAAGTGTAGGTTGATAAACCCTAAAGAGGGTAAAGCTATTGTAAATAAGTATTTTAGGGTCAATATCCTAGTAAGGATGAGAGAGAAACTTATAGTACTCATATGAGAAAGGTAATACTTCATATTGATAATCAATTGATGATAAATGATAAGAGTAATAAATATGATTGAATACTTGTGGCAATACAATAAGCCCTTGTGATGTGAATTAGGGTTTGGTTGTTAAATATAAACTTGAAAACCATGATCGGCTACAAGGGGAAACCCTAACCCTAATCACGAGAGGATTTCAATCTGAATAATTCTCTTTATGGCATGGTGATAATATTTACTTGACG
Source organism: Alisma plantago-aquatica (assembly GCA_963693085.1). NCBI lineage: Eukaryota > Viridiplantae > Streptophyta > Magnoliopsida > Alismatales > Alismataceae > Alisma > Alisma plantago-aquatica. Next base: position 121,329,330 of record OY856411.1, read on the forward strand.
TTTTTTTTACTATGAAATGGAAGATAGATTAGCCAGATGGGGTTTGAACTGCGATCAGGTTTGTTTGCTCTGCTTCGAGGCAAACACATGATCATCTCCTTTTTGGCTGTAGGTATTCCAAGTACCTATGGTGTAGAATGGATTTGAAGTTTGGGTGGGGCGGATCACCACCGGATAATATGGATGCAATCATTCCTTGGATGTTAGAGAAAACTAGAAGGAACATCAAAGTTAGATCCTTGGTGGGTGTGGTCTTTACGAACATCATCTACTATGTTTGGGCGGAAAGAAATAGTAGGTTACATGGTAAGAAGGCCTGCGATAACTTGTTGGGTTTTGAGATGGTTGTAAATGGATTGAGCTGGCATGTTAGAGCCATGTCGGGCTTCCTGCGTGGGGTCAATACACATATAGCTCAGAGATGGGATCTTGCCTAGATCTTGTATAGTATTTGGGATTTTGTGCTTCCCTTATAAGGTTTTTGGTGTTTAATGATATTTTACCTTATCCAAAAAAAAGAAATCCTAACTATGCAGGTATTATGAGATGATGACCATAGTCACATATGAGCTATGTTGATTTCACATGATACAGATTAAATAGGCCTTGTGAGCCATGTGATTTACTTGTACAACATGTATGCTATATATATATATATATATATATATATATATATATATATATATATATATATATATATATATATATATTGGTCTGATGACCTAGAGATGATTATTTCCTGGTAAGAGGTGACATTGTTCAAATGATGAACTGAGGATTTGATACCCAATACATGTGAACATGATGATGAAAATGTTGAAGGGATGTGATTCCCAATAATATGTTCAAGGGATTGAGATCCCATGATAGGGGTTTGAGATATAATATAAAAGAACCCAAAATTATATAACATTTTTTGAATCAAGTGATCAAGAATTAGTACAGGGTTTGAGATATAGGATAAAACAATATAGCCTTAGCTTCCTGTCATAAAGAATTAAATCAAGCATTAGTAGTAGTTGGTTCTGCACATGGAAGAAGAAAAAGAAGAGTCAAAATCTATTGAGACATTAAAAAGGTGAAGCAATATTAACATCCACATAAATAATTGGTTTACCAATAATATCATCATCAACATTGATGTCTTCGAGGAAATTTGAAATATCTTTGGACACCCTAGTACCCGCCACATTCAAGCACATATATGAATCGAAATTATGGAAATATTTTAAATTATATCCAACTCTAATTTTATAATATTCATGTTCCCTTTCTCTTGTCTGACATAAACATCATATATGTTTATGGACATCTGATTTTCTAGCACTTTGGGGATTAGGAAGATACCAATTGGCTAGAAGAAGTGTGGCCACTTGTATTTCTTCTTGTTTGATACTCAACTAATAAATCGCCACATGCCTTTTGAACTTTGTTAGCATGAGATTGAGACTTGGATCCATACAACTCGGTGTAATAAAACCTAACCAGAACCATTTTGAAAGTTGGATCCAAGACAACAAAAAAAACCATTAGGATAGAATTTTATCCCAATACTTCTTAAACGTTTTATACATACACTTTTCCATTTCTTTAATGACATTATTGTATGACATACACCATGCAATTAAGTTTGGTTTGATGTTACATATAAGGTCAAAACATAGGCTTGAAGTAGGACATCTCCTCGCAAATAACTCATTAGTAGCAGTTAAGAAAATGTTGAGCTTATCACATATTTCAGAAGTAAAATGCCACTCTTATTCTTAAAGGAGTGAATCATAAATTGGTTCTCTATGGATCGGTTTGCTAAATATAGTTTTATATGAAAAGATAGTAGTTAGAATTAGAAGAGTTGAATTCCATCATGTGGCACAATCAAGAACTAGGCTTCTTTTTTTTTTGTTAACATGGGGATCGTCTTATTCATCCTGCTCCCTCAGTGCAGGCCTACCAACATTCACACACAACTCATGGCCCAGTGGGGCCTCCTCTCTCATCATATCTAAGAGGAAGTCCGAACACTGCTGCCATCTACATCTACTACCCCCTTGAGTTCGACCTCACTTGGCAATACTGTCAGCCACCCTATTACATTTCCGTCTACAGAAAATAAACTCTATCTTATGGAACGAGTTTGCAAGCTTCTCGATGAAGAAGCATTCCTATTGATATTGGATCGATATCTTCATTTGTTTTTGCAACATTGAAATGGCTCCCTTGTTGTCTGATTCTACCCGCACTACGTTGTATCCTCTCTTCTAATGATTTGATGTCCATATGTTTATGGTTATTGCCAACCTAGACTCATTCTTCTCAATAACTTGCATCAGTCTAGATATTTCAACCATGTACATTCCTATAATATCACACTTACTGGTATTGTTTGAAGGACATCTAAACAATTACTGAAGATTATGATAGTATGTCCTGAAGCCTTCATGTTCTAGCATTCATAGAGGATATTCATGTTTGAAGATCATCCGAGCTAGATCATTTTTGGTATCGTCTTGACTAAATGTAGAATTTGAAGTCCCTTGCTTCCCCAATGTATCCCAATGTGTTTTCGCTACTTGTTCCACCATAGCTATTATGAAAATGATCCATCAGGGAGGAGGTACCATTTTTAGTATTTCCAGAAAGAAGTCTGAAGCAATACTTTCATTCATCTTTTGCACTCCATTAACCTCTTTCCTTATATATTCTTACCATATGTCACTTTTAGGATTTCCTTTCCTAGAACTATACCTCCTAGTATCAATCTATATTTGACATTCCTCGTCTACAATGTTACTCGTAATAGGAATCTATTCATCCATTGGAGTGTCACTCGTCATAGTTACAAACTTGATAATCTATAAAAAATACATTAAGTGTTCTTATTAGTCAAATTTATTAGTCAAATGAAAGGTAGGTCCTAACCCATTTTTAAACATATGATCACGTGGATGCATACTTATTTCTTAATTATAATAAAAATTTGGCAGCATTTCCCATCAATTCTTTGAATACACCAACGTAGAATTATTCATAATTATACATATGTATCTTTAGAACATTAAGGGAAATGCTACTAGATCCAGTCAAAACTAAGAAATAAGTATGCACTCACTATTTAAGTGTGATCATATGTTTAAAAAAGTCCCAATGAGTGGGGACTATTCAAGATATAACCTTGTTGGTTATATCCTGTATGGGTATACTATAGTCATGTATCTATTATCTCAAATGCTAGGTAGGTTCTAACCCATTTTTAAACATGCGATCACACTAGTACATGCATACTTATTTCTTAATTCTAATGAAAATCTGACAACATTTCCCCTCAGTTCTCTGAATACTAAGACGTAGAATTATGAGGTAATTGATTGATTATATCTTGAATGGGGTATACTATAGGCACAAATAAAATAGAGGGTACTATTCAAGATATAGCCCTATTCAAGATACTATAGCTAAATGTTTCGATTAAGATAGACATTTCAGCAATGCAATCATAAGAATTAATTACTAATGTACACATATAAATACAAAAGGTACATATTTGCACTCAAGATGGGCATAGCTTATTGTTTTGATTAATATAGACATTTCAGTAATGCAATCTCAAGAATTGAATACTAATGTACACATTAAATCTTAAAAGTGCATATTTACATTTAGGATGGGCATATAGCTTATTGTTTCGAATAAGATAGGCATTTCAACAATGCAATCACAAAAATTAAATACTATTGTACCCGTAAATCTGAATAGTGCATATTTGCATATTGCAGGGTGGACAATCTTCAAAGATTGACAAAAATAAAATCAAACTCATGAGATCCTACTACAAATTTTTAGATGAGAACCAAACTAGCAAACACACACAAATAAAGTTCAAATTATGCTTATCGAATTGATTGATTTTTTATAAGGAGAAAAATATGAGATAATTGACCATAAAGAAAAAGAATAATAGATACAAAGAGATAAACGGGGGTGGCCATAAAAGCAAGTAAAAGGGAGATTGTGACATAGAAGATTATAGTGAAGCAAGATGATGGTCATTGTTTGTTTTATAGACATGTTAAACAAAGAGGGGCAAATATAGAAGCAATATAGATACTCTCTTCAGAGTTATAGTGCATGAGCAGTCACATAAGAAAGAGTTATAGTGATTACCTTTGAACAATACAGAAAAGAAGCTATTTCCAAAAATAGAGTTGTTGTAGGAGCCTTACACCAATATAAAGATAGAGAGAAGATCTGGCTAGATAGGATTAGTGTGAGAGCCTGAACTGTAGAGAAAAATAAGGATTAGTTAGCAATCATAGAATATATTGAATAGATTTAAGAGGAAAAGGAGAATCAGGTTAATTATAGTTTAGGTTTCTCATGACAACTATGATAGAGGAGTTCATTTTATCCATCAATTAGTGGATCAGTGAAGGTTTCGGTTAGAGAGGATTCTATCACACAAGGGATTTCAACAAACACCTCAAGTGTCATGTTACCCAAATCTATTTATCCCTTTCTCCGTGGGTGTTTCACTTTGATAGTTGGGTTTTGGGGGATTAGACAAGTTGTAATGGCTCCAACCAATCTAGAAGATCTCCCTGGATGATACACAAAATGGTAGACTGCAATACACATGTCCAAGAATTCGTGACAACCTCTAGATTGGTAGGAAGTGTGGAGGGGTGTGGACGACAAAGAGGCCTAGTGGGTAGATCAGAGGTGCAAGCATGGTCTTATAGGGAGGTGAGGAGGATCTTGTCATCTTGGATTTGAGAGAACTTAGAGGTAATGAGGAGGGGGGGCTCGGTGTTGCTGGAGAAGCAGTTACTCACTTCTCGCCAGATGTTGGTTGTTGCATGTCGATAAACCACCAACCCCGGTGATAGTGCACTCTTATGTATAGCAGTGATTGTGAAAGCCTTACCTTACCAAGGAGGACAATGACAACATTTTGACATGCACCGGAAGGTCCGATGATGGCATTTCCATGGTTGCACCAGCTTTGCTGCTTCTCTAGTCAAGTTGAAAGAGATCGAGGCATCCAAAAGTAACTCTTGTAGAGCTAATATCTCACAATACACAATTTAATATTGACATCAGAATGATACTTGAACATTATAAACATGAACATTATGATATTATAACTTTTCATGGTTACTGCAGATATGTCTACATTTAAACAAATTAACTTAAAATTATTAAATTAATAGGTAAATGACATTATGAAAATCGGAATATTTCAAAGTGGATCAATCTAAAAATAGTCAGATGTGAAGAGAAAAAGCTAAACAAACATGCAAAGAGCGGTAGAAATATATGACTTTTTCATAATTGTGTTGAACACAGTGATAAAACTATATCTAACCCTCCTGTTTTCTTTCTTATTTAATTTTTGCTAAGGTTCCTTTCAACCTAAAGCGTATAAAGTGCAACATCCTATCATTTATTTAAATGTTTCACTCCAGATTACTTAAATAGTTGGGATCATTACTTAGGCTATGTTTGGTTGGTGGCATTGTGTCGGATGTACTATATATCATGTGCGCTAATTCTTTCTGGCGTTTGGATGCCGCATCTAAGCAGCAGATAGGAATCTACACTAGATGAGATCGTAATGTTGAGGGATTAATTAATTTTGTCTGCAAGACGAGATTGCAACAGACGCGAGGAGTGTGATTTCATAGTTGTTTTTCACAAGACCGGCGACGAGAGAGCAAAGGTTCACATGATTTTTCTTGGTTGGATGCCACGGACGTTGGTCGTCCAGTGCTCGTGGAGACAAGTCTGGTACTGTGATACTGTTGATGAGGCCACATGTCAGATCCACACGTCGAGACTAATAAGGTCATCGCCTTTCGGATAGGACGACAACCAAAAAGAAAAAGTTCCTAGATTTTAACTTGGTTGGAAATGGTGTTGGATGTTGTGGATCCGGTATAATTTATGTGGGGACAATTCAGCGCAAAGTTGTAGATGGTAACTCTAGTGCACATCAGCTCTGTCAAAGACTGTATTCATTGAGATTAATATTGTTAATTGTTGAATATAAGGCAGCCAATCTCAAGTACGGCGGTGGTTGTGACTTGTCAGTTCTAGGTGTTGTTGATAAATACCACGTGTAATTACTGAATCAATCTAGACGTGAGGATGCTAGAAGAATTTAAATTTTTGGTTGTGTATATGTTGTGATCTACAGATATAATCGTGTTCTAAAGATCATAGAAATGCAGGATAGAAAATCAAATTCCTTCTAAAATCTATTACCATTCGATCCCAAGCTCCATCACATCTGATATATTTCCTTTCCCATGACCAAACGGGGCCTTATTTATCTTGATATATCCACTCTTAAGAAAAAATAATTCAATAAAAAAAACATAATAGTTGTTGATCTAGCCCATTTATATTCTCGTAACAATACTTGTTATTATTTTCATATTTTAATTGATTTTAGAACCATTTTAAATCAGACTTATACAATAACTATTTATAGTATATACAATTTTGGGACGCTGTTAGCACCGTCTAGCATTGTATTTTTCAGAAGTAAAAAATCAAACATGGCATCGTAGTATAAAATATTTTTATGAATAATTTGGGATGGCAGGGTGTGGCCCTTTCCAGCCCTGTAGCCTTACCTATGTAACTATACAAGACTTGCTTGCTTAACTGAGTCCGCCATAAACCTGAAGAAAGATAATAGTGAAAGAAGCAATAATTTGTGATCTATGGATTACGGAAATTAAAGATTAGCAACAGAACCACCATTAACATTAGCAATGGACAAATGAACAGTTATCGTATGACTGTTTGGCTAATCAATATATGCGTACATCACCAAACGCTACTCAGCCTACCAACGACTTTCAATGGAACGGGATTCATGCACTCGTCCCAAGAGATAACACTAGGACGAGATATTGCACAAGTTATATCCGCCTTTGTATGTCCTTAAGCATGACAACAGAGGAGGACCCAAGCACTCGGTCACACCCACCGCTTCCTATTTCTAGCCAGCCGACCCTAAACAAACCCCATCATTGTCCCGCCCCTCCTGTGTGCCATCTAAGAAATGGAACATGTAGTGAACCCAAAGAACCAAGATATTTGATGCTACCAAACTACTCATCTGGGAAAGATATATCGCGCTATGGTTTCAATCATATCATACTGTTAACTTTCCACAAACTCAAACCTCAACTCACAATAGGAATAGTATTTAGCCTTGTACATGTAACTATATATTCCCTAGTATATAATTTGATTGCCATACAAATTTTGATTCAAAATATAATTCTTTAACATCAAAACTTAACACCTCAAATAGAATTTTTTAAGTATGTTAAATTCAAAACTATAAAAAAAAATCTTTGTAATTACCAAAGGAATCAAATTAGCTTTATATAATCATGATACACCTTAGTGTTTGGAATTCTTGTGGGAAAGTGATGATTAAACTTAAGGTACAAAATTTAATGTGAAGAACTCTCTCAAAGATGAGAAGAGAAAAATTATGAGATAAAACCGGTCAAAAAGTACTATGTGAACAAGTCTATAACTCACATCATCCAAAATTAATCACCTGTAAAAAAGAGAATGCTCCATGCACTCAAGAAAAAAGATAAGAAGAAAATCACTCTTAACTAGTACAAAATCTTCCACCTAACTTTTTCTCCTCAAGAAACTATTCACTGTTGGTAGCTAGACAGTCGTCTTTGTCTTTTCTTATACCATTGTGACTGCCATTGTGACCACTGACTGGACCGCTCTGCTCATGGTCAAGTCACCTACCAACTACTGCATGCATCTGGTACTTGTTTGAGTTGCCTCCTCCAAAAAGAACTCCAATAGGTTGCTAGAAACTAGAAGTGTTTCTCTCCATTAGAGAGAGGAAATGTGTGTCCTCTGCTGACTGGATAGATCGTTGTATTGGTGTTATATCAACAATGTCTCACGAACTGATGTTTTTCCTATTCTAATAGTATCCACTAACAATCTATGTGTCGATGGTGGATAGATGCACATCCTCCACTGCCTAGACATATTACAATTGTTGTTGACGTACTCACGATGTCTCCAACTGATATACGTCTTCTGTTGATCGAACATATCATTGTTGATGTCATCGTTCCTAATAAGCTTCCAACTAAAGTGCATTGTCCACTGATCAGACAAATCGTTGTCAATGTAAATCCACCTACTATGCCATCAATTTCCAACCGCTACATGGCCTCAACACAATGGTGTTGGCCCTCTCTTGTCTATGAGAAATTCCACTATTGGTGTACCCAATGTGCCACTGACAGTCAACCTCTACTTCTTCTCAAGGTAAAATCATTGGCCATCTCTCTTCCATGAGAGAGCCATACTTACGATGCGCCCAATATGCCATTGAATGTCAAGCACTACTTCGCCTCAAGTCCATGTCAATGGCCCTCTCATATCCACCAATTTCTCTTGTCCTCTATCTCTTCTACAAAAAAGGACCAACAACAAACAACTGGTGGGATCACACCAATAGGTGGATGGTCTCAATGGCCTCCCCTAGGACCTTGATGTATAGATTTACATACCATGTGGTTGCAGCTACACTCCTAGTTCCAGTTATAGTTCAACTCCAAATAGTGATTCATGTTGCACGTTAGGAACCATCTTCTTTCCTGTAGGAATTATCTCCTATGAGGGTTGGAAACACACAATACCAAATCCTATTAAGACAAAATCCAAATAGAATATTGGATAAAACCTCCCTATTTCAACTACCTCTCCCTTCGGTCCATGAGAGATACTTCATCTGCAGTAGTCATCTCGAGTATCTTTTGACTCCATCACTTCTTGTGATGGATTCAGATACATAACCATTCTCCTCAAACATGATAAAATCATATCATTTCCATCCATCTTCTTGAAGTCCCATCTCGTCTTCACAATTGGGAAAAATTATCATGGCAATGCCTATTTTCTCTCCATGTCTACACCTAGAATTTTCTCGGCTCCTCCTGACCAATTAATCAAACCATCTTGGATGGAAAAACTAATTTCTGGCATTTTGTAGTTAGTATGTCTTGAAAAACCTCTTATGACACGCCTCCATCTATGAGACTCTTCATTAAGAATTTGATTCTTCACGCTGGATGTAGTAGCTAAACATATATTATATTTCTCTTTGTCCTCACATGTTTGCAATCCTAAAGAAGGCTTTGGAGTGACTTTATATGACTGGAATCCATCATTTTGCACCTCTTCATATTTGAAGGAATGTTTCTTTATGTCCTTTAGATAGAATCCTAAATTCGAGACATGTTGTTATTCTTGTGATTACTTCTTGTCAATTCATGCCTTCCCATCTTCACATGCCATCACTTCTCCCACTACATCCTTTGAGATTAGCTATAAAACCACTTAATATGAATGTTGGTGGAAAAGTGATGATTGTCTATAAGACTTAAGGCAAAGTATATAACATGGATAACTCTCCCTAAGATTATAAGGGAGGAACCAAAGGACAATACCGAACAACAAGTACTATATAACCAAAATTAAAACTCATACCAACCAGATTTCGTAGCCTCTAATGTTGGATATCCCCATGCACTAAAGAACAAAGATAAGGAAGAAGAGAATCACACCCAACGTGCATATAATCTACTACTTGACTTTTTCTCCTCATGACACTGTGTTCATTGTTGAGGATCAAACACATGCATGTTCCATTTCTTGTTTCCATTAAGGCCATTAAATGAGTTTCCTTGATTGTGATGAAGTAGTATACTTCTTGATACACATGATACTCATTGTAGTTGGCATCCTTCAACCAGAACTCCAGTGTGTCACTAGAAATAAGAAATATATCTCTTCACCCAAGAGATCAGATGTGTGTCCTCCACTGATCATATGGACCATTGTCGTTGCCACTACACCAAGGATGTACCACCAAATAATATGTGTTCTCCATTGATTGGTTAATCTACTAATGTTGCTACACCACCTATGTCTCTTTGTCTAAGAGATGAATTCCCTCCATTGTCTGGATAGATTGTAGCTTCTTTTGATGCACTCACTATAACATACAAAATTTTGGGTCCTTCCCCATCCATCCTTGTCCTTTAGGACCGGTCATTGATTTAATACCAAGAACTTTATTTTTAGAATTTAAAATGTGCGAGGACTAACTTGATTTAATTAATTGTGTATTTCATAAAAATCTTCTATCTAGGGAGTTTAAAGATAAATGTTCAATAAATTTTGACCAGAATCAAATTTGACACAAAGTTTAACATTAATATGAAAAAGAAGGTAGACATGCAACAAGTATCACCATTGGTCCCTTTTGGATAGTGAAGCCAATCAATCAAGACATACATCCATAGATCTGGGGTCATGACATTACTATGTATAACTTTGTGCACCCTCTTGAGAAGCTCCACGACCTATGATGCTAAGAATCTACAAAGTATCAAAGCCAAAAGGTAAGAAAACATGTTGATTGTCAATACATGCTTTCCCATACTTAACCCATTTGTCTAAGGTAGATTTTAGGAAATCTTGTCCAATAATAAAATATCCACCTTTCAAGCCCACTAATGGAGAAACCTCTGTCAGATCCACACATGCATGCTTCACTTGAACCCAGCTAAAAATCAAAACATATATTGATCTAAGAGTCGATCTCCCCTCACGTGGACCAATCAAAAAATCACTGGTGCCTCTTTCTTATCAACAATTCCAACACATCTATGTACATCATATAGAACATCCCTAACAAGATCATGTTTTTACTCGAAACTTGATAGTTCCCTGTAATGGACTACATGCTCCCCATGCTCCCAAAAGGTGGCTAGTCATGCCTTGTGACATATTGAGAAAACCATATCAATTGAGAATAGGGGAATCATAATATGATATCTAAGAATAACATGATATGTTATTGGTGACATATGCAGTCCAAGCCCCTAAATAGGAGTATAAAGAAGAAAATCTTAAGCATGATCAATGTGTAAACATCCAAAAACATATTTTTGTCTAACGATCATGCCAACTTGATATCCATGTCCTTAAGAATTATGCTAAAAAGGATACTCGCTAAAGCATGTTGGTCTTTAGGGAGGGGGTGGTGTCATCATTAGAAAAATAGCTAAGATTAAAAGACAAAATCAAGATGCTAAGACAATCCAAAGACAAAATCGAGACTCAATAATAAATGAAATGGTAATAAACCCAATGGTGTACTTGATGTGGAAATACACCAAATACTATAATAGACCCTCTAAAATCATTATATGTGTGAGAGTAAAAGAAAAAAAATATTTTTAATATAGTAACATAATTGATTTAGTGTGAAGAGTGCAACGCATTAAATGGATTCTTAATATAAAAGTAATGAAACATAATGTCATTTTCAAATAGTAAAATAAAAGGTTAAATTTGCATTCATTATAGTCTAGTTAAATTACTTATCCTTTTTAAAATTAATATAACATCAAATCCTCCCCCAATATAAATTAGGAAAGAAGGATATAGTAGATCTTGGTTTTATTTTACTATCTGAGGGTCATATTATTTCCCCTCAAAGTTCTATTATTTTCTACATGTCAAGTAGTTGAGTGGATGCTTTCACTTGACTAGACCTGATCTAAAGACCCTCTTTCACTAAACATATGATTAGGAGACGATAGCATCTTCTTCTTCCTCTTCCTTCTTCACATTTTTTTATTTCCATGAGCGGTTTTTGTTTAACATCCCATGATTTGAGGACTCAAATAAAATGATATTAAAAGGAATAATTAGACTATCCATATCACCAAGGTACACTTCATTTTTAGGGTATCTATCACTAAAAAATCCATCGTTAAGTGTGCTCATCTTGGACTAGTACTAGGATGAGTGACCAGATGGGAAGTTGATCATGACTTATGCGTGAATGAGGACAAAGCACACAATTAAGGCTAGTGGTGGTCTATGGGGCCAGTCATCATTTTAGAAACTCTAAAAGAGCCATGGGTAGTGGTCCTAAGAGTTATAAATGGTATTAGAGCAATAACCCCTCCAATAGGAGGGTCCACATGGGCATATAGAATGCCAATCTTGAGTCGTGTTGTCCATGCATGTTGGAAAGAGTTGTACATGGTGACTTATCCACCCTTGAGTTGGTATCCAAGATCGGGAGTTGGGTGTCCATGGGCCATTATGGGTCTAGACTGAAATGGGGAAACATTATGAGGCCATATAGTTGAGCCTTGTGAGGATGTCAAGAGTGTAAGTCATGGTGATCGTAACATCCCAGGATTTTAGGCGTCAGATAAAATGATCTAGAAAGGAATGACTGGACTACCCATATCACCAAGGTGCACCTATTTTTTAGGAAGTATACCACTAAGAACTATATAGTTAAGCGTTCTCATCTAGGAAGTTGATCCTGACTTGTGTGTGAATGAGGACAAAGTGCGTAGTTAAGGCTAGTGGTGGCTTGTCGGCCAGTCGTCAAACTTGAAACTCTTCTAGAGCCTTGGGTAGTGGGCTCAGGTGTTACATTGGCATTATGATTGTCACACCCCGATCTCACACTAACCACTAATCACGAGATTAGGGCGCGACAGAGGGATTATCACATAAACAAATCACTGAAAACTTTTTCTTTTTTAAAACCTCGTAATGATATCCGGATTATTGTTGTAAATTAAAACATAAATAACTATTGCGGAAGCATTTCAATTAAACTGGCTAGAGAACATAAACAGAGTTTACAACATGTAACATTGTTTAACAGAAAGTAAACATAACAATTAATTTACATCTTTATACACATACCACATACACACTCTCTGTCACCCACTCCATGTCCCAAGGACCGAGGGGAAAGGACTAAGAGACCACTATCTAACTAAACTAACTACATATACCTTCTACAGATTAAGCGTTAGGATGAAAAGATCCTTCTGATTCCTGGAATTGTCGTTGACCTGAAAATGTTTGAGTAGAGGTATGAGCCTACTCGCTCAGTGAATAGCATTTCATTTAGCTATCACTAAACAACTCTGTATTTTACCTTTAACAGGAATATGTGAATAAAATAACAAACTGAGCAGTTCTAATTAAACAGTGCAATTATCGCAGAAAAGTATAATGAACATTTAAAGAACAAGTATTATAAATTCTAAATCTGAACATACACAAGTTTCATATTAATCTACCTTAATTCTAAGTAATCATCTTTTAACTTATGCCCTGATCATATGCAGTGTACTCTGCATATAAAGTCTCGTAGCGAACTACGAACCCACCGTACAAGACTTAGCGACACACCCGGGAAATGCTAAGTCTGACTGCCGTCCTGGTCTGCGTCAGGACTCTCAGGCTCACACGGCCTCACTGCACTCTCAAAGAGTGTACTCTAGACTCCTCCTCTAACATGAGCACACATGCGGAGAGTCTGGGTTACCACTGTGACACACGCACAGATTATTGTTGAATAACCCCTATTTACTCCAGTGCCACCGTGACACACGCACAGATTATTGTTGAACACTGCCTCTCTGTCCTCGTGCCACCGTGACACACGCACAGATTATTGTTAAACACGAGCCACTGACCATCTATACTCATGCTAGGTAGGTCGTTTCACCCCTAAGGCACAGACCTCCAAAAGGGGTTCTACGGTGTCAGGGCATCTAAGTCTATTAACTGGTTAACATATAAACACTTAAACAGGAATATCACATTTACTGATTTCATATCAGATCACAATACACTGTCATTCTAAACTGACAGAGCAATATATTTTAAATCATTGTAATTTCTGAGAAATTATCATTCCATGCATTCAGACAAATTAGAAATGCATAAATAACCCAACTTATTTCAATTTGGCACATACATAGCGAATTTACGCAATTGAACATCTTATTGCACAAATTAAAGAAATTTACTTCACATACGAGAATCATACTCAACATTTGTCAATTCTCTAAAATTCTCGAAAAATGTGCACATTAACCCAAATCTTGGTTTGTGCATCACTTAACTCAATTAAGAGTTAATTACATTTCACAATATAATTTAATAACAATACTTGAGAATTTCTGGTAATATTTCAGAGAAATGTGCCATTTCATGTAAATATCAATTTACACATATTAAGGTCAAAAGATATATGCAATTAGGGTTTTCATGCATATTTTATTTATTCATATCTACTTTGAAATCGTACATCTGATAATTTATCAGAAATCTTCATTGTTTGGGTTCATACCCAAATTATACCATTTTCAGACATGAATTTCTAATTTCAACATTCAAATGAGCAATTTAGGTTCCAATGAACCATATAAATCTACCGATTCAATCCACACTGATCAATTGCTAAATTTAATCATATAACAGCGTCTAGAAGCAATTTATGAAATAAAAAGTCAGGCGACGCCAAACGCTGCCCGACGCCTGATAACGCCTGTTATCAGCGAAATTCACGTACATAACTGGAAATATTCAAACGCCTGAGTTTATTAATGATAAATAAATGAAACCCCACTCACAGCGATTTGGACTGTCCGGATTCGTCCGGAGATGCATCCAAGGCCTGATTCCGGGCGAATTTCTATTGTCTTCTTCCTTTGGTATTTGGATTTCACGGTACTGTTGCTAGCAGCTTCCCGCACACACCCAGCAGGTTGGCGGAGAGGCTCAATTGATGGCTGAATTTGGATAGAAGATACTGCTTCACACTTGAACCTTCTAGACGGGGCTCAAAACAACCTCTTCTGTAGCCTTGGCGTCCAAGGTGGCCTAGCTGCTGCAAATCGCAGCTACGGCTGCTGCAGGTGCCGCTTGGCCAAGCAGCAGGTAGCCTCTAGCCAAGGAAGGAAGAGGAAGGGGAAGAGGAAAGGAAGAGGAAGGAGAAAAGAAGAAGAAGAAGAAGAAGAAGAGAAATGGACTGCTGGGAAAACGGAGCCAGGCCAAGGTTGCCTGCTCCTCCGCTCGTCGATCGCCCACTCGGCTCCTGTGCACCGACTCCAGGAAGACGATCGTTGGAAAAGATAAGCATAAAGGAAAGAAAAAGAAAAGAATCATTTATAAGTGAAAATCTTGGAAAAATTGCTAAATTGACCCCAGAAACTGAAAATCATCATAACTTTTTCCTCGGAGGTCCAATCAGCATGATTTCTTTTGCATCTTTTCAAGAATGAGGCCCACTACACTCCCAAGGCATGAAAACATACTAATTAGACTATTTTACTGGATCAAAGATCTAATTGCATCTGTGATCACTTAACTCAACTTAATCATCTTAATTATGCACTAATTAATCTTATGTGCTTGATTCAACTAAATCAAGTTAATGATGCACTAACCATCACATGAGCACATAAGTTAGATCAAATAACTTTAATTAGGCTCAAATAATGATGCTTACCGATAAACTTTGAAACGGGTCATAACAATCTCCCTCCCTTATAAGAATTTCGTCCCGAAATTCCTAAAAGAGAAAAGGAAACTTGTTACGCATCTCAGATTCAGGCTCCCACGTAGCTTCCTCTAGGTTATGATTCCTCCACAAAAATTTTACTAAAGGTATCTCGCGATTCTTAAGTTTCTTGATCCTCTGATCAACTATCTGAACTGGTCCTTCAACATAGGACACATCTGATCTGAGCTGTGCAGGTTCTGGGTCAACTATCTTTTCCGTACCAGGGTAACATTTCTTAAGCATAGACACATGAAACACATCATGAAGATTTGCCAACTCAGACGGCAAATCCAACTTGTAAGCTACAGGTCCAATCCTATCAACAATAGGATATGGGCCCATGTACCTAGGGGTCAACTTACCCCTCTTGCCAAACCTTAACACTCCCTTCCACGGTGAAACCTTTAGATAAACCTCGTCACCAACCTCAAACTCAAGAGGTCGACGTCGTCTCTCTGCATAACTTTTCTGTCTGTCCTGAGCAGCTTTCAACTGCTCCCTGATCACATATATCTTCTCTGTAGTCATATCGACTATCTCAGGTCCAAGAATTTCTTTCTCGCCAACCTCGTACCAACAAACTGGTGATCTACACTTTCTGCCATATAGAGCTTCATATGGGGCCATTCCAAGACTAGAATGGTAGCTGTTGTTATATGCAAACTCCATCAGACTTAAGTGTTCTTCCCAGTTACCTCTGAACTGCAGAATGCATGCTCTCAGCATGTCTTCAAGAGTCTGAATGGTCCTCTCAGACTGACCATCCGTCTGCGGGTGAAACGCTATACTGAACCTCAACCTTGTGCCCAACGCATGATGTAACTGATCCCAAAACCTGGATGTGAACTTAGGGTCTCTGTCAGAAATAATGGAAACTGGAATACCGTGCAATCTGATTACTTCGTCCACATATATCTTGGCCAGCTTCGGAACATCAAAGGTTGACTTGACAGGGAGAAAGTGAGCAGACTTAGTTAGTCTATCCACAATCACCCATATCGAGTCTGAACCCCTAGGCGTCCTGGGTAACCCTACCACAAAGTCCATCGTGATGTGTTCCCATTTCCATTCAGGTATAGGAAGCGACTGCAAGGTACCAGCAGGTTTTTGATGCTCGGCTTTAACCTGCTGACACACTCCACATCTAGCCACGTACTCAGCCACATCTCTCTTCATGCCAGACCACCAGTACAGCTCTTTGAGATTCCTATACATTCTCGTGTTACCAGGATGCATAGCATACATAGAAGCATGCGCTTCTTCAAGAATTTGCTCTTTCAGCTCACTGTTCCCAGGTACACACAACCTGTCATGAAGATACAACACACCATCATCAGAAAACCTGAATTCTGACCTTTTACCTTCCGACATATCCTGCATAACCTGCCACAATTCGTTATCACTCTGTTGCAATTCCTTAATCTGATCAAAGAAAGTAGGTTTGACCTGCATTTGAGAAATCAACCCACTTTGTCCAGTCACATCCAAGTCTAAGTTCAACTTTCGCATATCTACAAGCAAGTCTCTCTTGAAACATGCCATAGAAAATGCATCTGCTGTTGAACTTGACTTTCTACTCAAGGCATCTGCCACAACATTCGCTTTACCAGGATGGTAATCGATTGTCACATCATAGTCTTTGATCAGCTCAAGCCATCTACGTTGTCTCAAATTCAAATCCTTCTGAGTGAAGATATACTTCAAACTCTTATGGTCTGTAAACACCTGACATGTCTCACCATACAGGTAGTGACGCCATGTCTTAAGAGCATGAACTATAGCAGCTAATTCTAGATCATGAGTAGGGTAGTTCTCTTCGTTCTTCTTAAGCTGTCTAGATGCATAGGCCACAACCTTGCCTTCTTGCATCAACACACAGCCTAAACCCCTCCTGGAAGCATCGCAGAACATTGTATAACCTTTATCTGCCTCGGGCAAAACCAACACTGGCGCTGTGGTCAACTTTTTCTTCAAGATCTGAAAACTTTTCTCACAGTTATCAGACCAAACAAACGGTGCATTCTTCCTCGTCAAACGTGTCAAGGGTGATGCTAGCACACTGAAGTTCTGTATAAACCTTCTGTAATAGCCTGCTAAACCCAAGAAACTTTTGATCTCAGTAGGAGTCTTAGGTTGTTCCCACTGAAGCACAGAATCAACTTTCTTAGGATCAACGCTAACTCCATCTCTCGAGATAACATGTCCAAGAAATGCTACCTCAGCCAACCAGAACTCACACTTGCTAAACTTAGCATACAGGTGGTGTTGCCTCAAAAACTGCAACACTACTCTCAGGTGTTGCTCATGTTGTACATCATCTGTGGAGTAGATCAGGATATCATCTATAAAGACTACAATAAACTGATCTAGGAACAGTTTGAAAATCCAATTCATCATATCCATAAAGGCTGCTGGGGCATTGGTCAGCCCAAACGACATGACCAAAAACTCATAATGCCCATACCTGGTTCTGAAAGCCGTCTTAGGAATATCAGAAGCCTTTATTCTGAGCTGATGATATCCAGATCTCAAATCTATCTTAGAGAAGATCGTCGCTCCATGCAACTGATCAAACAGATCGTCTATTCTCGGCAAAGGGTACTTGTTCTTAATAGTGATCTTGTTCAGTTGCCTGTAATCTATACAGAGATGCATGGTACCATCCTTTTTCTTAACAAACAAGACTGGTGCACCCCACGGCGAAGAACTGGGTCTGATGAAACCCTTATCCAGCAACTCCTGCAGCTGCACCTTGAGTTCCTTCAACTCTGCAGGTGCCATTCTATAAGCTGGCAGTGCCACTGGATGACTACCTAGATATACCTGAATCTCAAAATCAATGTCTCTGACAGGAGGTAAGCCTGGCAACTCTTCTGGAAAAACATCAAAAAACTCACTAACTACCGGCACATCATAAACACTGGCGGTGTTCTTTTCTGCTCTAGTGTCAACCACATGAGCAAGGAACGCTTCACATCCTTTCTGTAGCATCTTATCAGCTACTGCAGCTGATACAATGCACGTAGGCAGAACTTTCCTGCCTCCAGTAAAGACACAAGAAAATTCACCTTGTTGAAAGGTAGCTTCCTTCTTCCAACAATCGAGTTGCACTCGATATGTCTCAAGACAATCCATACCCAAGATGACTTGAAAAGTATTGACATCTAAGGGTATGAGATTAGCAGCAAAGGTGTAACCTCCAAAAGATAACAAGCATCCGGGACAGAACTCAGATAAAACTGTTGGTCCACCTAGTGGAACCCTCAACACTAACTCATCTATCGACTCTTGAGTTAACATATTAAGTTCACCAACTAAAGAGCATCGTATGAAAGAGTGAGTAGCACCCGGATCTATCAAAATTGAAACTGGTATACTATTAAACAAAAGCATTTCTCCTGTAACAACTTGTGAAGAGATTATACCTTCCTGAGGTGTCAAAGAGAAGAAACGCGCTGAAGCTCTCCCTCTGCCACGATGTCCTCTCTGACCACTTCTGCCACTGGGCACACCACCACCTCTAGAACCAGAAGCCATAGAAGAACTCGATCCTTCCACTGGAGGTTGTCTCTGGACATCATGAAACTGGGGCTGAAAAACTGGTGATGTTGTTGGTTGAAGCTGAGGGCAAAACTTCTTTTTATGTCCCATCTGACCACAATGATAACAACCTCGAAAGTCCGAACCCTGACACTGACCAGAGTGTGATCTTCCACAAGTATTACATACTCGCGTTTCCTGCCTCAGTGGACCAGTCACAGAGGTAGATGATCTAGATGGCCGCCCATAAGAAGAAGATGTCATCTCACCAGATCTTGGTCTGCTGAAACAACCAATACTGCATCCCAACTTGGAGAAGAAACCTCTACCTCCACCTCTGTACCCACTACTGGACTGTCTTCCACTAAAGTCCGCAAATCTCTTCTTAGACTCAGGCACCTTATCCGCATTCACAGATTCTTCAACCTGTCTAGCAGCCTCAACAAACTCACCAAAGTTCTCTCTGTTCCTCCTACTAGTGGCAGAAACTGTATGCCGAATCTCTGGCCTCAGTCCTTCTTGAAACCTTCTGCATCTTTCTAAGTTGTCGGGAACAAGCTGCGGACAGAAGTTTGCTAACCGAGTGAAAAGCGCTTCATACTCAGTAACTGACATGTTCCCCTGCTTAATGTTCTGTAACTGCCTGATTTTCTCATTAAGAAAGGTAGGTGGATAAAACTTAAGATGGAACTCTTTAGAGAAATCATGCCAAGTAAGCTCTAAACCTCTCCTTTTATCCTCCACACTATGCCACCACAGCTCTGCATCACCTGTCAAAAGATAAACTGCGTGATTGATCTTCTTCTCTTCTGGAAGCTCCATCAAGCGAAAGACCTTCTCTATCTGTCTCCACCACTCATCTGCCTCTGCAGGATCTGTAGTACCACTGAATTCTGTACCACCAAGCTTCTTTACAAGCTCATAAGACTGCATCAGATCCTTACTGCTGGTAGAAGTAGAAGCTCGCCTATCAGCTTTGTACTTCTCCCTGGTCTCCAAAAACATCTTATACATACGAGATGCTTCATCTACGTGGTCACCACCACCTGGACCCAAGTACAGAGGATCAGGGCCAACATGACTCTCGGCCTGGTCATCATGATCATGACCTCTTCCTGCCATCTGCAATGATATAACAGAATATTTCCTGTTAGAAAACTACAGATAGAAGAAAGACACCTAAACCTTAATCCTATTGGTCTCTTATCGTCCCCTGACCTGGACTTAGAGTATTCATATACTCAACCTATGCTCTGATACCAAGAATTGTCACACCCCGATCTCACACTAACCACTAATCACGAGATTAGGGCGCGACGGAGGGATTATCACATAAACAAATCACTGAAAACGTTTTCTTTTTTAAAACCTCGTAATGATATCCGGATTATTGTTGTAAATTAAAACATAAATAACTATTGCGGAAGCATTTCAATTAAACTGGCTAGAGAACATAAACAGAGTTTACAACATGTAACATTGTTTAACAGAAAGTAAACATAACAATTAATTTACATCTTTATACACATACCACATACACACTCTCTGTCACCCACTCCATGTCCCAAGGACCGAGGGGAAAGGACTAAGAGACCACTATCTAACTAAACTAACTACATATACCTTCTACAGATTAAGCGTTAGGATGAAAAGATCCTTCTGATTCCTGGAATTGTCGTTGACCTGAAAATGTTTGAGTAGAGGTATGAGCCTACTCGCTCAGTGAATAGCATTTCATTTAGCTATCACTAAACAACTCCGTATTTTACCTTTAACAGGAATATGTGAATAAAATAACAAACTGAGCAGTTCTAATTAAACAATGCAATTATCGCAGAAAAGTATAATGAACATTTAAAGAACAAGTATTATAAATTCTAAATCTGAACATACACAAGTTTCATATTAATCTAACTTAATTCTAAGTAATCATCTTTTAACTTATGCCCTGATCATATGCAGTGTACTCTGCATATAAAGTCTCGTAGCGAACTACGAACCCACCGTACAAGACTTAGCGACACACCCGGGAAATGCTAAGTCTGACTGCCGTCCTGGTCTGCGTCAGGACTCTCAGGCTCACACGGCCTCACTGCACTCTCAAAGAGTGTACTCTAGACTCCTCCTCTAACCTGAGCACACAGGCGGAGAGTCTGGGATACCACTGTGACACACGCACAGATTATTGTTGAATAACCCCTATTTACTCCAGTGCCACCGTGACACACGCACGGATTATTGTTGAACACTGCCTCTCTGTCCTCGTGCCACCGTGACACACGCACGGATTATTGTTAAACACGAGCCACGGACCATCTAGACTCACGCTAGATAGTTCGTTTCACCCTAAGGCACAGACCTCCAAAAGGGGTTCTACGGTGTCAGGGCATCTAAGTCTATTAACTGGTTAACATATAAACACTTAAACAGGAATATCACATTTACTGATTTCATATCAGATCACAATACACTGTCATTCTAAACTGACAGAGCAATATATTTCAAATCATTGTAATTTCTGAGAAATTCTCATACCATGCATTCAGACAAATTAGAAATGCATAAATAACCCAACTTATTTCAATTTGGCACATACATAGCGAATTTACGCAATTGAACATCTTATTGCACAAATTAAAGAAATTTACTTCACATACGAGAATCATACTCAACATTTGTCAATTCTCTAAAATTCTCGAAAAACATGCACATTAACCCAAATCTTGGTTTGTGCATCACTTAACTCAATTAAGAGTTAATTACATTTCACAATATAATTTAATAACAATACTTGAGAATTTCTGGTAATATTTCAGAGAAATGTGCCATTTCATGTAAATATCAATTTACACATATTAACGTCAAAAGATATATGCAATTAGGGTTTTCATGCATATTTTATTTATTCATATCTACTTTGAAATCGTACATCTGATAATTTATCATAAATCTTCATTGTTTGGGTTCATACCCAAATTATACCATTTTCAGACATGAATTTCTAATTTCAACATTCAAATGAGCAATTTAGGTTCCAATGAACCATATAAATCTACCGATTCAATCCACACTGATCAATTGCTAAATTTAATCATATAACAGCGTCTAGAAGCAATTTATGAAATAAAAAGTCGGGCGACGCCAAACGCTGCCCGACGCCTGATAACGCCTGTTATCAGCGAAATTTGCGTACATAACTGGAAATATTCAAACGCCTGAGTTTATTAATGATAAATAAATGAAACCCCACTCACAGCGATTTGGACTGTCCGGATTCGTCCGGAGATGCATCCAAGGCCTGATTCTGGGCGAATTTCTATTGTCTTCTTCCTTTGGTATTTGGATTTCACGGTACTGTTGCTAGCAGCTTCCCGCACACACCCAGCAGGTTGGCGGAGAGGCTCAATTGATGGCTGAATTTGGATAGAAGCTACTGCTTCACACTTGAACCTTCTAGACGGGGCTCAAAACAACCTCTTCTGTAGCCTTGGCGTCCAAGGTGGCCTAGCTGCTGCAAATCGCAGCTACGGCTGCTGCAGGTGCCGCTTGGCCAAGCAGCAGGTAGCCGCTAGCCAAGGAAGGAAGAGGAAGGGGAAGAGGAAAGGAAGAGGAAGGAGAAAAGAAGAAGAAGAAGAAGAGAAATGGAGTGCTGGGAAAACGGAGCCAGGCCAAGGTTGCCTGCTCCTCCGCTTGTCGATCGCCCACTCGGCTCCTGTGCGCCGACTCCAGGAAGACGATCGTTGGAAAAGATAAGCATAAAGGAAAGAAAAAGAAAAGAATCGTTTACAAGTGAAAATCTTGGAAAAATTGCTAAATTGACCCCAGAAACTGAAAATCATCATAACTTTTTCCTCGGAGGTCCAATCAGCATGATTTCTTTTGCATCTTTTCAAGAATGAGGCCCACTACACTCCCAAGGCATGAAAACATACTAATTAGACTATTTTACTGGATCAAAGATCTAATTGCATCTGTGATCACTTAACTCAACTTAATCATCTTAATTATGCACTAATTAATCTTATGTGGTTGATTCAACTAAATCAAGTTAATGATGCACTAACCATCACATGAGCACATAAGTTAGATCAAATAACTTTAATTAGGATCAAATAATGATGCTTACCGATAAACTTTGAAACGGGTCATAACAATGATTCCCCTCACACCAAAAAATTGTTATCTCCCTCTACATCTCTTTCCTCATTCCTCATCTCTAGTCTATATAATCCCTTACCCTAGCCTCCTTCATAATCCTCCCTTTTTGTTTGCTTCCTTTTGTTCCTTCCCAATAGAAGCAAGACTTTCCATTGAACTATTTTTGGGAAACCATCTCAATATGAAGTTGATGAAAAACACTATTGGGTCCTTCACAAGAAGAAAAGGGCATGCAGAACCCACAAATGAAGTTAGAGACAATCACAAACCTCCCACAAACCATATACTCTCGTGATCTTTATCTTTGAGAACCACTCCCCCCTATAAGTTTTCGCAAATACTGTGCTCCCTTCTCAATTTATCCTCATTACTTCTTGAGTATGATCTTTAATTTGATCTAGAGAACTCAAGGTATGCCTCAAATTTTCCTTTTTGTTGCTTGATTGATGTTTTAGGGGTTCCATTGTGCGAAGGTTCCATGGAGAAAATCCTAATTGGCTTATGATCTTAATTGATTCTTGTGTCCAAAATGAAATTTTGATTGACAGTAATTGGACTTCAAATGTAGACCCGATACCC
The DNA here is from genome assembly GCA_963693085.1 of Alisma plantago-aquatica. Lineage (NCBI taxonomy): Eukaryota > Viridiplantae > Streptophyta > Magnoliopsida > Alismatales > Alismataceae > Alisma > Alisma plantago-aquatica. The sequence continues at coordinate 121,353,067 of OY856411.1, forward strand.
TATACACCCGGAATGACAGTATCGGGTCATATTTACTAAATGGGATCAAACACATGGACAAGGGTAGCAAGTTTTTTATGAGGCCTTATCTTAGCAAGTTAAACTAAGAGGTTGATTGAGTGACCCTTATGTAACAAGGTAGACAAACAAGACCAAGGTAAGAAAAAGAAAAATAACACATTGTCAATAAGGAAAAATGGAATATAGATCTTTTAGGTGTATTTTGATATTGGATGGAATGTGTATTGGGTTTCATCAAATAAAACATCACACCAAGTTTCACACACTGATGTCCATTATAGTATAGTTTATGAGCAACCATCATTAGTGTCTATTCCATATTGTCTCAAGTTTGGGTTAGATCTAGACTATAGGAATATCTCTCTCGAAATGACAAACAAACAACATAACATAGAAACATATGATTATTAGCTCTATTGTTCCAACACTTTTATGCATCACAAGATGATAGCTAATCATGCAAGTGAATCATCCGTGAATAAGAGTAAGTGGATAAATAGTAGTAATAGTATATACAAATGAGATATGAATATTTACATGTTGGGAGAGACTTAGTGGCTACTCCCAACCGAAGTTAAGTGTTCTATTCATTCGTGTTGATAAGTGGAAATATGGATTTACAAACCACGAAGAACATGGCTAGAACATGAAGAAAATGGAAGTGGATGAAGCAAGAAAGAGAAAAGTTGACTAACAATTAATAGTCATGATGGTAACGAGCATCAATGAAGACCTCCTCTCCTTTTGGGGTGGGACTACGATGGAAATGGAAAACCCTATTATCCTTCTTCTCTTGTGAAGGTTGAAGACATGTACCTTCGATGGGTGCAAACCAATGGGCATCAAACTCTCATCCTTGCTAACTGATAGGAATTACATATGGAAGTGGAGTTCGACAACACTTCACGTTGAAGACGTGCCTACTATGAAAGTGTGGGGTCCCTATGTATAGGAAGTGGAGGTTATCTTGAGGCACTTGAAGAAAATAAGATTTCCTTTTACTTCAATATGTGTGACATGTGCCTTTGAGAGTGTGCTTAACTAGCCAAGGCAGTGGTTGTTTCTACAAAGACCCCATGAGAAGATAGTTGTTTGACAATACCAATCATAAGATAGAGGTAGTGGTTCCCTTGATAGGTGGATACCAGTCTCCCTATCGTAAGATGGGTCCTTGAATCCTATTGATAAATTATGAGGGATGCTTTGTCATCACAAGATGAAGCTTGGGATTTTTTCAGTTGTCATGGTCGGCATACCAATGCTAGATGATAATATCAGTCCCTGGTAGGGTGGAGCTAGGGTCTTCATAAATTTCTTGGTGTTGTCTTTCCTTCTATATGTGACTTTTTATGGGAGGCATGTGCCTTCTTGTTTGTCGATCATCTTGAACTCGACCTCCATTTATTGAGTTTTGTTGCTATCAACCGATGGGATGACAACTTCCTTCCAAATTGGATACTCTCGGTGGAAAAGTGAGTGGTTGTTGTTAATGTAAGTAGATGATGATATTATTCAAGTAAATGCAAGCTTCTTCACATAAATCTAAAATATTAAGGGGAAAAGAAGGATAAAATAGGCATGTAACTTAGTGTCTAGCTTTTCCTCAAACTAATTAATGGAATTAGAGTACAAGGTGATAAATATGGAATTCCTTAGTTAGGTGATTTGTATTATAGTGATCATATATTTATGTCAGTTCTATGCCAAAATCTTTGCTTGGTTACTTTTGTAGGGAAATTGGGGCAATAAATATAGGCAGTAGAAACAAAAATTATAAATTATGATTCCCCTAGACAACAAGATCGCATAAACAACAATGTATCTAGGAAGGAAGGTATGTAATGTTATACATGTGTCTGGAGCAAGTCTAGTGACATTACCCTTGAAGTAGCATGATACTTTTTATTCTTCAGGAAACAACACGCTCCTTCAATAGCAGAATCACTCAAACAATTTTCATGAACGGCCTCCTCCACAAACGGTGGTTTACGATGTCCTCCTAGTGATAGAAAATGGACTCCCACTCTAGAGTAGTCCACACAGACCATCAAAAACTCCACGTCGAGCTTTCAGAGCCAATGGGATGGAGTTTTCTCCTTCAGTCGATGTACTAGCCACTGACATGCTCTCTTACAACTGATCTTCAATTGTTCTCTCCCTTGCTATCCCTTCATTTAATGGGTAGGACTTGTTCAGGATCTTTATTGGTAACCACTACCAGAGAGGACAACAATTTTCAAAGAAACTGATTCTCAATTGTTTGTCTTACGAAGCCCTAGTACCCCTCTATATATAGTAGTGGTCGTGGTAAGGGTTCCCAGACTGTGTGGGAGTAGAAGGGTCTGCAATCATGAATCTTCTAGAACTTCTACTATGTGAAATGGTTGTCTCACACATCTAAATGGTCATCTCATGAGCGAGACGGTCGTCTCACCTAGACTAATATTCATTTCACAAGTTTCATATTCTGAATCAAATTGGTATTCAATGGTTGATTAATACTAAACATGACATCAACATCAATACTTGTTTTAATCAAATTGGTAACTGAATCGGGCGACCGAGGAAACAAACTGGTCATCTCACATAGTAAAATTGTCATTTTACAAGTGAGATGGTCGTTTCACTTGTCCAGTTCAGTCAAAGTTCAAACAATATTGATTTCAATTGACCTAACACTCCAACTGATCATCTTAATAGTTGAACTGGTTAGTTCAGAGTCTACTTAGTCCGTTTTGAATCTTAGTAGTTTAATTGAATACCTAAGCACCTTTAGTAATCAAATTAAACATTATTCATGAATATCCTCCTTTAATTCAAGTGTATCCTATGTGTGTGACCCTATAGGTCAAGAATTACATTGGCAGTGAATGTCCATAACCAATTATGACATCACAAGCAAAGAGTAGTACCTAGTCACACATCATTGCTACCCAAGTAATTAGAAAAGTTGGAGAAAAAATTTAACCTACAATTATTGTTACCATGATCGTATTATTGTTTTGTCACTGATATCTGGATTGAACTTGGGGCATGGTATCATCATCCTCTCAATGATCCATCCATGTGCCTTGAACTAGAGTAGACTGTATGAGATGCACATGAGCTCACATATCACATATTGAATTACATGAGTATGGCCATACATTTCTCAATCTCACTTCTCAAGAGGCCTTTGATATCAAACTCATGTAGGAGGGACAAATCCCATCTACTTCAGTCACACGCAATCCACATGTGTTATATCTACCCAATGATCACCTTTATGGCAGTCAATATTCAAGGTTACGTTTGATAATGTCAAAGTATACAAATGACATGTGATAAATGTAGAGACTTTAGGTTTAAGAACCGCAATCGTCACTATTACTACGAGAGCTAATTTTGACAACCATTCCATAGTCTCAATGTATGACTCTCATTGTGGGTCTATCTGATACACTATACTTTAACATGTACCTATGTGATTGACTTGATTGTTGGATCTAGGGCTCTAGAGGGGGGTGAATAGAGTTACAAAAATTCTCACAAGATATATTAGACCTTTAAATTATATCAAATTGAACCCAATAGCTTAAGTGCAATTTGAAGTCCTAACTAACAAGCATATCAAGGTGAGAGGAATTTATAGAAAGCACTTGACAAGGTCATGTATAGTGGTTCCACTCTCCAAACTAGGAGAGAGTCAGTCCACTACCTAGAGTGGTCAACCTCTAGGACTTTACAAGTTCTTTTCTCTATATTATCACCAAAAAGAGTTACAACACAAGACCACCAAAGGACTGACCCATCCAAGCATAAAGAGTACTCCACCTTATCAAGGACTTACCCACTTTGCAAGAGTCTTCAGCCTTCTTCCAAGGTCTTACCCACTCTAGCACAAGTCTTCCGCCTTTAAGTACTTTTCCACTCTTCTTGGATCTCCAGCCTTTGCCTTCTCCTTCACCTGGAGAAGATCACTACTTCTATATAAACCTTGAATAGGAACAACAACAGCTCCACCTTCACTTGGAGTAGCTTGTTTCACCTTTGCTTCATGGAGGAAAGGGTAGGGAAGATGGAGAAGATGAGAGCTTTACATGCACAGGGGATTAGCTCTCTTACAACATGTTTATCTCACTCATAATCATGAAATGAAGTGTAAACTAGAGAGAAAGGGGCTCAAGCAGTTGCAACACACTCAACTATAGTAAGGACTTAGAATAGCATGAATGAGCAAACTTGGAATAAACTCCAAGGGGTCCTATTTATAGTTGGGGGTGTTTCCTTGAGTTGGGGATCACTTAGGGTCGCAATATAGCCATTTTCTACAATGCAAAAGATCTATTTTCACCAAAAACAACTCACCAATGATTATAATCACTTTTTCTGCATTTTCCTTACAATACATTCAGTTGAGTTTCAATAAAGGTAACTCGATCGATCAACTAAAAGAGAAAGCCAATTTTCAAACTATCAGTCGAGTTTGTTCTGGTAAACTCGACCTATGAGCCAAAATTAGATTTGGTTAGTGATTCGTTCGGTCGAGTTCTATGAGTGGACAACTCAATCGATGGGTCGTCTTTAGAAAATCCATCATAGGATCTGTCGAGTTTCCAACTCGACCAATGAACATCCTGTGACAAATTTTCTAAGTTGACTTTTGAGTGATTAAACCTTGGTATTAAGTGTACCTCATATTTTTCTCATCTTATTTACATGTCATATCATCAATATAAGTGATTACAAAACTCTTATAAGGTTGTTGGGAGTGATTTACCAAATTGCACACTTGCAATGCATTTGACTTGAACTTGAACAAGCTAGGGCTTGTGTAATTTGATCCTTTTCATTTACCTAAAGCCTGAATCAATCTTAAACAAACATATTAGATACATAGGAATGGAATGGTTAAGTCATTATCAAAATATGGGCAATGTTTAACTCTTAAGTCAACATTCTCCCTCTTTTTGACAATAACAAAACATTCCTCAATCATATTGAAAAGGATATTGAAGGTATACCTTTTCCTTGTGAATTGTAAGGGGATTCAAGATTTGAACAATGTGAATTTCTCCCCCTCAATCTATGCTTACTTTAACCTGCATAGTTAGTCTATCTACACAAAGTAATATAACACATACATACTATATGGTCCTTTAGCAAGGCACATGATAAAGCATATAATGAACAAGAAAAGGATCACATAGGCAATAAAAGCAATATGGTTGATCTTCAAGATATTGAATTTCTCTCCCCCTTTTGATATTATCAAAAAGGAAGGGGGTAGAAGAGCAGAAAAATAGGTCTTGTCCAAGCACAACCAAACATATATCCAAAACATGCAATGTCAAAAATATACACCAAACAGAGACGAGAGAAACAACCAAACTAAGTGTTAATCAAAATACGGTAAAACAAGGCACCAACTCATGAGATATAGTAAATCAAAGAGTAATGTGCACAAAATTAAGATTACAACCCTGAATGCAAGTTCTTATAAAATAGCTACAAGCCAAAATGATGAAAATAAAGATGATAAAATAGTACAACTCAGAACATGTGCCCAGATGTTTCTAATACAAAATAGCCTAGAAAGACATATATGACCAACATCTAAACTAAAAACTAAGAACGACTAAACATCTAGGTCATCTATATCAACATCATCCAAAACATCATCAACATCAGGCTCGTAGTCGTCATCTTCGTCTGATGGTGAAGTAGCATCACCTTCATCACTTGAGTCACTGGAAAAGCCATCAGAGCCATCATCATCAGATGCAGCACCATCATCCTCATCATCCCCAATAGCCTCATCAACATGAGCAGCCTCTTCATCAGCCTGGTCTGACATCTCTTCATCAGTAGAGGGACCGAAACCATAATCGAACCAACGAGCATTCTTCTCATCCCAAGACATACCAAGAGCATGGAGCTCATTGTCCTATGGGAAGGAAGGAGCAGAACTACCAAGGCTAGAAAGTAGAGTGGCTGAGGGGTCAGTAGGCAGAGGAAACACAATAGGGGAAGGTGCACCAGCAGCAAAGGGTTTAGCAACAGCAAAGGTGTAGGTGGAGGGGTTGGGTAAAAGTGATTGTATGCATAGAATGCATAGCACCTTCTGGGTAGGCTGGTAGGCTGGGTAGGGATGTGCATAGGACATGTTCATGTTAGACATGATTGAACATAGGTCTTGATGCATGTGTTCCGGAACCTGGAGGTTGTATGCTTGTTGATGCATCATATAGCCCTTTCATTTGATACATGAAACGAGGCACGGGCAGGTCGGGTAGGCTGATGTGGTGGAGGTGCTTAGGTAGAGGTAGATATAGAAGCACCTTGTGTGGTGGAGGAGAGGATAGGCATAGACTTCTGAAGAGTGGTCTCATTGATATAAACTCCTTTCTGGGTAGGTTTGTAATGAAAGTCGTGGAAAAGAGATTTGCCAATGGCAAGCTGAAAAAGACCACAAATATGGTAGGGTAGGAAGGGTGGGTGCCACAGGTGTTCTTTTCTGAGTCAAAGCAGGTCATATGGTGGAGGATGTATCTTGACCACTTGACTTCGACATTCTCTAAGAGACAATACAAGATCACTGCAGTGTTTTCTGCCAACTCTATTTGATTCTTCTTGGGAGGGATATTGCAGTTAACAAATAGGGCGAGGATGTGTCTCTCAAGATCCAAGGTAGAAGAGGGAAGGGTGCACTTCTTCTTGTAAGGGAATTGAGGTTTCTTTAAGAATCTATGTATATCAGGAAGAGTGAGTTCGTATTGCTTGTAAAGGCCTCAGGCTCAACTAGGTCAAAATACTCCGGGTAATCCTTATGCCAGGTGTTAGTTTCATTAGTACCTGAGAAGAAGATGTTCATGGTATCCTCATAGACTTGTAATTTCTTCCCGGCTATCATGTACGTGAGGACTACTTGAGTATCAGGTGGGGGTACGAGGGTTTCATAATTCCAACACAAGTTAGCATAGAATTCTGAAACTGCTTTCGTGCTAGTAATGGAATTGTTGTAGCTACACATTTAACACCCAAGTCTGAGAGATGGTGAACATTGAGAAACTCTGCTACTTGATCTATGACCTCTTATCTTCTAGGTCTAGGCTCAAAGAGGGTGCAAAAAGGGAAAGGATTCTAGGGAAGGAGCTCCTTATACTTATTTATAGCCTCATTTGAGACATAAAGAGTATCATCAAAGGGAATCAAGCGGGAGGAGGATGAAGAAGATGGTGCATTAGTTGGGGCGGCTCTCTTCCTCCTATTGGATGCCATGGAGAGAAAAAAGAGAGGAATGAGAGAGCAAAAGCTACAAACTCACCACCAAAAATGTCCAAAGACCTAGGTTACCAAAGAGGGAAGGTCAAGGGTGGTCTAGCTAGGTCAGATATTAGGGCTAGGTTGAGGAAGGTTAGGGCAAGGGTAGAGAGCTTAGGGCATATGGAGGTGGAATCGGTTGACTTTTATCTAGTTGAGAGGGAGAATAGTCAGCCGAACCCAACTTAAGATTGCTCCAGCCCGGCCATCAGTCGAGTTCTGTGAACTCAAAAACTCGACCGATAGGCTTTTTTTTAAAAGCTCTCGGCCTCCGATCAGTCGAGTTGGCAACTCGACCGATGGTCAACCTGACATAAACATAAGAAACTTAGTTTCTAGCCATTTGAGTGCTAATTAAATTTATTTTTTAAGTCCATTATGTATATTGAACATACTTAGGCACATATCACTCATCATTGGGTACTATTTTTGGTAAAACATGCATTTACGAAAAATACCCAAAAACAAGAGAAAAATAAGGCAAAATGAACATGAAAATAGATTTTTAGCATGTTAGCAAGAAAAATATGATCAAAGTAGAGACAAGACATATAGGATAGATGACAACTAGCTAGAAGGCATATCAGATTCATTCAAAGCAGTTATAAGCAAGTTTGATCTAATAAAGTTAAATTACTCTCTAGCTAGAGGTTTAGTAAATATGTCTGCCAACTAATTTTCAGTGTCCACTTGCGTGATATAGATATCCTTCTTGGCAATGTGATCACTGAAAAAATAATGAAGAACCTCTATATGTTTAGATCTACTATGCAAGATATGATTATATAACAAGTTAATTACACTAGTATTGTCACAATTGATAGGAGAAGCATCAAAATGAATGTTAAAGTCTTGGAGCATTTGCTTCATCCATAGAATTTGGGCACAACAACTCCCAGCTACAATGCACTCAGCCTCAGTGATTGATAATGCCACTATTCTCTATTTCTTGGAGAACCAAGACACCAAGCATGGTCCTAGGAGGAAACAAGTGCCACTTGTGCACTTTCTATCAATCAAGAACCTTGCATAATCTACATCACTATAAGCAATAAGAGTAAAGTTCCTTGACTTGGGATACCATAGTCCAAAATTTTGGGTTTTGGCTAAGTACCTTAAAATCCTCTTAACAGTTGTAAGATGTGAGTTGATTGAAATCAAGCACACAAGCCAACACTAAACATTATTTCAGGTCTAGAGGCAGTTAAGTAAAGTAAACTTCCAATCGTACCTCTATAGAGCTTCTCATCTACCTTCACACCTTCTTCATCTTTGTCAAGTTTGGCAATGTTTGACATGGGTGTGTCCATCGGCTTGGTGTTCTCCATCCCAAATCATTTGAGTAGTTCACTAGTGTACTTGTCTTGGTTGATGAAGTTCCCATCTTTTTTCTGCTTGATTTGAAAGATAAGGAAGAACATGAGTTCACCCATCATACTCATCTCGAATTCACTCTGCATAAGATCACTAAATTCTTTGCAAAGTCAAGGTTAGTTCTGCCAAAAATGATATCTTTAACATATATTTGTATGATAAAAAAATTGTTAGAATTGTGCTTTAGAAACATGGTAGAATGCCCTTTTCCCATGATGTATCCATGATCTAACAAAAAGTTCTTTAATTTATCATACCAAGCCCTTGGTGCTTATTTGAGTCCATAGAGAGCTTTTTGCAACAAATAAACATGGTTAGGTAAACTATCATGTTGAAAGCCTGGGGGTTGTGCAATATACACTTCCTCCTCAATTGTACCATTCAAAAATGTACTTTTAACATCCATTTGATACATAAGAAAGTTTTTATAACTAGAAAAGGAAAGCAACATATGAATGGACTCAAATCTAGCTATAGGTACATATGTCTCATCAAAATCTATACCTTCTGGTTGATTATAGCCTTGAGAACTAACCTTTTTTTGTTCCTTACCACTTTTCCACTTTCATCAAGCTTATTGTGGTAGAGCCATTTGGTTCCAATGATCTTTTTATCATTTGGTGTTGGCACAAGGGTCCAAACTTTGTTCTTTTCAAATTTCTCCAACTCTTCTTGCATAGCTAGGATCCACTCGTCGTCACAAGAGCTTCCTTGACATTCTTAAGATCGAGTTGTGAAATGAAAGCATTGTTGGCTCATTCTTTGTTGAATGCAATCCACGTCTTCACTCTTTTAAATGGATCACCTAAAATCAGCTCCTTTGGATGATTCTTTGCAAACCGGGGAGTTGGACCCTTTTCTCATCATCTTTCTCTTCTTCTTGAGTGGCCACCTCTTTTCCCTTTTGGGTGATGTTGAGCTCTTTTAGAATAGGAATTACTTCACCTGCAACATCATCATTTGGAACAATATCTTTGGGAATAAAGGGGTTAGTCTCAATAAACTTTACATTTATGGATCTTCTACTTTAGCAATATCAACATTAAAAACTCTATAAGCTTTGCTAGTAGAGCTATAGCCAAGAAAGAAAACCTTGTAAGACTTCAGATCAAACTTGTCGAGTGAATCTTTTGTATTCAAAACAAAACAAGGACACCAAAAAACATGGAAATACTCGATAGAAGGATTCCTACCACACCATATCTCATAGGGAGTTTTCTTTAGAGCAGGATGAGTAAAGACCCAGTTTTGCACAAAACATGAGGTACTGACAGCTTCATCCCAAAACATATTAGGAATATCATACTCTACAAGCACGGTCCTATCCATCTCCTCTAAAGACCTATTCTTACTCTCTACAACCCCATTTTGTTGAGGTGTTCAAGGTGAAGAGAGGTTGTGTGCATAACCAAATTCTTGACAAAAATGTTTAAAAAGATCATTTTCAAATTCTCCCCCATGGTCACTACAGATGGAAACAATGTGGCAAGAAGCTTCATTCTCAACTCGTTTACAAAAGCTCAAGAAAACATCAAGTGTATCACTTTTAGAAATGAGAAAGAAGGTTTAAGTATATTTGGAGAAATCATTGACAATAACAAGGCAATACTTGGAACCTTTCTCGTTGGTCCAAAAAGATCAATGTGAAGAAGCTCAAGAGCTCTCTTGGTACTAAGGATTCCTTTGGATTTAAAGGAGGACTTGGTTTGCTTTCCTTGGGTACAAGGTTGGCATTCTTCATCCTTTTCAAAATCAAATTTGCAAAGTCCCTTGACCAAATCCTTTTTTCTCAACTCTTTCAACTGATGCATATTTACATGACCAAGCTGACGGTACCCAAGAGAAATATCATTTGAGTTGACTATTGGGCATCTACCAACAATAGGCTTAATAGATTCAAGAACAATAACATATAGATTACCACTTCTAGTTCCCTTACATATAACTTGGTAGGTGAGGGAATCTAGAATGAGGCATTCAAAGGAAGTAATAACATAAGGTAACCATTATCACATAGTTGACTAACATTAATTAAGTTGTGATGTAGGCCATCCACAAAGAGAACATTGTTGATACACAAGGATTCATCTACATCACCCTCACCTTTGACTTTACCTTTCTTGTTGTCCCCAAAGGTCACCGATCCTCCTTTATTTTTAGTGAAGTTGTTAAAATGTTTTATATCACCTATAATATTCTTAGTGCAGCCACTATCAACAATCCATCTTCCTTTTTCCTGCAAGAAAGGAGAATTTTGGTTCCCAACTCAAACTTTGGGATCTGGAGTTAGCTTGGGGACCCATTTCATCTTTGGGTTGGTCCCCTTAGGCTTGTAAGTACAATAAGTAGAGTAATGATCATCACATTTTCAATAAGAACAAACCTTAGGATTCTTAGTGCCAGAAGCCACTCATACAATGAAAGAGGTCTCCTTGCTCTTTTTCTTACCTTTGGCTTTGCTCTTGCCCTTTGATGCTCCCCCTACAAATCCCAAACCACTAGTACCACTTTGTTTGGTAGAATGGTCAAGGATTTCATTTAGGGAGTTCTTCCCTTTGAGGAATTTCTATAGGGATACTCTCAATCTATGGTTATCATCATTTAAGGAATAATGGTAGAAGATAAGCTAGGTATTTCATCCCTATCATGCACAAGATCAGCCTCAAGACATAAGGCTTTAGTTAAATATGAATCCTTTTTATGAGAGATAGAAGCAACATTAACACAAGGAAATAAAATTCTAGAAGATAGATCATTTACTTGACCAAGTAACCTAGCATTTTAAAATTTAATAATTTGGATTTCTTTAAGATAGACATCTCTCTCTTCTCTGCGAGCAGCAATAAGGAGCTTAAATTCAACAGTTTTAGTTTTAATTATTTCAAGCTCTTTAAGGCAATTTTGGTTTTCTTCTTTAAGATTTTCAATATTCATAAGGTAGATACTATTATCAGCTTCAACCCCATTGTATTGGAGCTCAAGATCAAGGTATTTCCCTTACGAATTATCAATTCTCCAAAATAAGCTTTCTCATTCATTTCAAGAATTTCAAGTTTAGCATATAGATCATCAATGATTTTTCCTAACCATTTTATTTTAGATTCACATTTAACAAAAGATGAACGGGTAGAGATAAGCATGTCAATGACAAGTTCCTTAGATAACACATGCAAACTTACCTATTAACTCACCAATTTCTTCACTAGTAAAGGCCATGAGAGCAAGGTGGCACTCTCCATCTTCTTTGGAGGTTGATCTGCTTGAAGATGAAGCTTCCCAAGTTGCATGAGCTGCATTTTTGTGTCTCTTCTCCTTCTTATCCTTCCTCTTGTATTTTCTCTCCTTCTTGTACTCCTCTTCCTTCTTTGATCTGCCCTTGTGTGTGACTTTCTTGACTTGGCGCATTCACTCTTGTAGTGTCCCTATTCTCCACACTTGTAGCATCTAGGACTAGATGAGGAGGAGGCTTGCTTTTCCTTGAAGTGTTTGCCCTTGATATATTTGGCTTCATGCTCACTTGGGTCATCATCTTCACTAATGGAGGAAGGAGAAGTCCAGCAAGCAAGTTGTCGTTGAAGGATGACCGCCTCCACTTGTTCTTTGAAAGCACTATCTTTGGTATTCTTGGCTTCCTTCTCTTTTTTCTTGGCTTCTTCTTCTTGCTTGTCAAGTCTTGGTTTATGAGCTTGGAGGTTGCCAATGAGCTCTTCAGTTGGGATGTCACCAAGGCTCCTCACTTCTTCAATGGAGGTGACCTTTGACTCCCATCTCTTTGGTAGAGTCCTCAAGATCTTAGAGTTGATTACACCTCTATCCAAAGTATTGCCCAATGCAGCCAGCCCATTGATGATGACATTGAGTCTTGCATACATCTTCACAATCCCTTCTTTCTTGCCCATCTTTAAGTTCTCTAGAAGGTTGTTCAACATGTAGATCTTGGCCTCCTTGACTTGCTTTTTGCCTTCATAGGTGATGCACAATTTGTCCCAAATCGCATAGGCGGTATCCCAATACGTTGGGGTAAGGGCTGCGTAGAGGATGCTTATGGCTTTGGCATTGAGTTGGGCTTCTTTGAGTGCAGCTTCACTCCATGTTGCAACAGCTCTGGTTGGCTCATTGTAAGGTGTGACCATCACCTTCCACATGTCAAAGTTCATTCCTTGAATGTAGAACTACATACTCCTCTTCCAATAGAGGAAGTTGGTGCCATCAAAGACCAGAGGATGCATGGAGAAGGCTCCCTCTAGGTTGAGAGAACTAATTAGGTTGTCACCCATCTTCTCATCTCGTGGGAGATTGTTGGAGAAGATCCTTGGCTCTGATACCACTTGTTGGATCTAGGTCTCTAGAGGGCGGTGAATAGAACTACAAAAATTCTCACAAGATAGATTAGACCTTCAAATTATTTCAAATTAAAACCAATAGCTTAAGTGCAATTTGAAGTCCTAACTGACAATCATAGCAAAGATGAGAGGAATTGATAGAAATCACTTGACAAGGTCATGTAGAGTGGTTCCACTCTCCAAACTAGGAGAGAGTTAGTCCAATACCTACAAAGGTCAACCTCTATGACTTTGCAAGTACTTTTCTCTATATTATCACCAATAAGAGTTACAACACAAGACCACCAAAGGACTTACCCATCCAAGCACAAAGAGTATTCCACCTTACCAAGGACTTACCCACTTTGCAAGAGTCTTCAGCTTTCTTCCAAGATTTTACCCACTCCAGCACAAGTCTTCCACCTTCAAGGACTTTTCCACTCTTCTTGGATCTTCATCCTTTGCCTTCTCCTTCACCTGGAGAAGATCACCACCTCTTCATCAACCTCGAAGAGGAAAAGCTAAAGCTCCACCTTCACTTAGAGTAGCTTGCTTCACCTTTGCTTCATGGAGGAAAGGGGTAGGGAAGATGGAGAAGATGAGAGCTTTACATGCACAAGGGAGTAGCGTTCTTACAACAGGCCTATCTCACTCATAATTACAAAATGAAGTGTAAACTAGAGAGAGATAGGGGCTCAAGGATTTGCAACACACTCAACTATAGCAAGGACTTAGAATAGCATGAATAAGCAAACTTGGAATGAACTCCAAGGGGTCTTATTTATAGTTGGGGGTGTTCCCTTGAGTTGGGGATCACTTAGGGTCAAAATATAGCCGTTTTCTACAATGAAACAGATCTATTTTCACCCAAAACAACTCACCAATGGTTATAATCACTTTTTCTACATTTTCTATACAATACATTCGGTTGAGTTTCAATAAAGGTAACTCAACTAATCAACTAAAAGACAAAACCAATTTTCAAACTATTGGTCAAGTTTGTTCTAGTAAACTCGACCGATGAGCCAAAATTAGATTTTCTCAGTGAGTCGGTTGGTCAAGTTATGTGAGTGTACAACTCGACTGATGGGTCATCTTCAGAAAATCCATCATAGGATCGGTTGAGTTTCCAACTCGACTGATGAACATCCTATGACAAATTTTTGAAGTTGACCTTTGAGTGATTAAACCTTGTTATTAAGTGTCCCTCGTATTTTTCTCATCTTAGTTACAAGTCAAATCATCAATACAAGTGATTACAAAAGTCTTCTAAGGTCGTTTGGAGTGATTTCCCAAATTGCACACTTGCATTGCATTTGACTTGAACTCGAACAAGCTAGGGCTTGTGTAATTTGATCATTTTCATGTACCTAAAGCCTGAAATCAATCTTGAACAAACATATTAGATACATAGGAATGGAATGGTTAAGTCATTATCAAAATATGGGCAAGTATAACTCTTTAAGTCAACATTAATATCACATATCATGACTAATGAGACTCTATCATCAATCAATCAACACACACTCTAGTCTTATGTATTATTGTTGTCTATTTTGCTATAACAGTAATATCCAACTAGGTACATGACAAGAATGCATGATACATGTGATCCCATTGTTCAAGTCTCAACCTGAAGACATATGTCATCGAGTAACATCATTCTTTGGACATATACTTATGTTTGTGTCATCATCTCATGAGTCAGACAAACATAATAGACGAAATCACCTTTATTATTATTAAATCAAGTACTAGTGCCACATTACAATCATCATATGATTGGCTCTCTGGGCATATATACCAATGGACTCCCACTTGCACTTAGATCCAATCACCCATGAATCTTATTCCAAGTGATCTCAACATGTCCATCATATTTCTGTTGTGCAAGTGCTTTGTAGAGGGTTAGCAACGTTTGCATCAAGTCAGTATATTACAAGTTTCACATCAGTGATGTGTGACTTTTTGGATGAGATGGAAGTGTTGGCATATGCTTTCTGAGATTCCCATCCTAAACAATAGCTCCATTATTGTCAAAGTGTTTCTATTATGTCATTAATGGTTTAGAATCTCACACAAGTTCACCCATATGAACATCTTGATCCATACAATATCCATTGTTGTTCTCATAACATAAAGATACACAACTTCTATTGTAGATATAAACAACTATCTCTTGCTCGGAACCCTTTCCATCTTACAGTTCTTATTTGAACTTCAATCACAATTTAGACTGTGATCATTATTTTTAGTTGTTAGTTCGGAAGCTTGCATCGACGTAACCCTTTATACCCAACTCTTCCTTGTTACTATAACTAAGGAACCTGTCCTTTTTGTGCTTTACAAGCACCTAAGGATGTTCCTTATGGTAGTCCAGTGAATCTCATTGGTATCTAACACATACCCTCTCGTCGTGTCCAATACATATGATATTGCTAGATAGGTATATATGTCCTCTCATCATGTCCAACACATATGAGATGACTGGATATCCTCTCATCATGTCCAATACATACGAGATAATGGGATAAGTACATAACTTTGCGTTCAAGATAGATCCAACTATGAATTCATATGGTATCCATTCATGTGTTCATGTTCTTCAAAAGAACCGGGACACTAGGCTCTTGAGAGACTAACTCCATGGAACATGTACAAGTTTTCTCTCATTTAGTCCTACATGCTAAACCCTTCAGCATCTTGTCAGTGTATGTGCTCTTGAGAAGCTTTTCACATTTATCTCTATTTTCCTCAATCCCTATCACATAGGATGCTTTGCCTAAATTCTTCATATAGAAGGTACTTTCCTTGCCAGGTTTTAACATATGTAGGATAAGGATGTTATACCCCATCATTATGTAGAATATAAACATGCTCCCACTAAATCTACTATAATCACATATTCCATCTTCATTTTGACTCAAGTCAAACCCTTTGATTGTCTTTTAAAGTAGAAGATTCCAACTCTTAGATGCTTGCTTCAATCCAAAGATTGGCCTTTGTAGCTTACTGACTTTATTTGCATTATTGGATTTATAAAACCTTTAGGGTGTGTAACATGAACATCCTTATTATTATTCCATTTAAGGAATGAAGTTTTTATATCCATATGCCAAATCTCATAGTCATGATACATTGCAATAACAAGCATGATCTTGATGGATTTAATCATGGCAATTGTTGAAATACTTCATCATGTTCAACATATTAAACTTGTTTGAAACTACTATCAACCAATCTACCCTTCCATATTGGTCCTCTTTCAAAGACCCAAATGAACCCTATGGTTTCACCCCTTTAGGTGGATCCACCAAGGTCATACCTTGTTGGTTTAAATGGACTCCATCTTGGATCTCATGGCCTCAAGTCATTTCTCAGATTTTGGTTCCTCAATAGCTTTTAGGTAGGTTGTCGAATCATCTCTATGATCAACTTACCGCCTTCTTGAGTTATAAGATATCATAATCTTTCAAACTTAAGGCATGTTCTACTATAACTACAAGGTATTGTGTTACATAAGGAACTTGAGATTCCACAACAACTTGTGATTCTCCATGTTCCTATTTTACCTCTTTAGGTTCAATGTTTTATTGTTTGTTTCGAACATTTTGATTTCTACTTTTACTCTCATGGATTCCTTTGGAACTAAGTTCCCTTTAGGAATTCAGCCATCTTGTCAACAAATACTTTGTTGTCAAACTGGAATATAAGTAGTATTCATCAAAATAAGATTCATATGATTTGTGGACTAAGACTTGAAGAAGTTATTATCTTATATAATCTTTCATCCCCAATCATAATAAATACATATCGGGACACCTCCCATGCCATATCACATATGGTGTCTTTTGAACCAATTTAGACAATACATTATTTTAGTGTAAAGCATGTGCCAAAAGAAAATTAGAAGATTAGCTACATTTATTAATAGTCACACCATGACCAACAAGGTGTGATTCATTCTTTCTTATGCGTCATTATGTTTCAGGTGGAGTTCACTGTGATTCACTATCACAGTCTCTCCAGAAGGTCCTCAAACTCTTGGTTTAAAATATTTCATCATCGATCGCATTGAAGTATCATAATACTTTTGCCAAGCTATTTGTGTACTTCATTCATGATCTACTTGAACACTTTAAGAGATTCATTCTTTTATATTATTAAATACAAATTTTTGTATCTACTAATCGCATCAGTAAATATAATGAGTTACTTATAACTGCCTTTAGCATTTATTCTAAAAGTTCTATATACATCAATATGTATGAGCCCTAATAGAATAGTCATTCTCCCACTACATCTAGTGAAGATGATTTTGTCATATTGCACAACAAATAATAGATGCATATGTCTATTGGTTCAATAACCAAAAGAGTCTATATAACAATCATATGGATTCTATAAATGCATTTCTCATTTATGCACTCTATATGATAACAGTATAGGTATTCATTATTTGAGTGATCAAGTCATTCAACATATGTGTCACACACATATTTGTCTTCAGAACTATCAAGTATAGTTCGTGAGACATTGGGCATTTCCATGAAACATCAATTCTTGTCCATACAAGATACAAGATGTTTTTTATTAATGGGAAGTACATAATAGCAATTCACTAATTCTATTACATACCCATGAATGACAGCCTCCAACTATACTGGTAGGAACTCTTGCTCCGTACAATTTCTAGCTTACTTCTTCTTAGGACCAGAAGTAGAGATATCTAACTCCTTCTTCTTGAGATCCTTTATAAAGAAGATAGTTCCTTTCTAATGTCTGAACAAGTGAAAGTGGTGGCATTTTCCTTCCTTAATCATTTAAGTGAAAAGGAGAGATTCCTTTTACACTTACCCTTCTCCTCATTTTGAGTGCAGAAGTCTTGGACTTTAGCTTAGCCTTAGAACTCTTCTTGGACTTTCCTTTGCCCTTGGACTCACTTCTACTAATCATATCATGGATTTGTCCTTCTTCATTCTTGCTTTGGCATCAACATGCCAAGAATTTAATAAATTGACTATATGATTCACACGACAAATTAGAGAATCATATCCATGGTTAACTCTGGGCCTAAGAGAAATCCCAGTCACTCCACATGCCCAATCATATTGAGCACATGGGGCTCTATTGGACTTTCCTTTGTTAGTTTGCACTCAAATATTGCTTTGGAGACATTATACCTAGTTCACTTTACATGATTTTTAACATGTGTTACCATCTCGAGAATGTCCATATTTTCATGTTGTTCATGCAACTCATAGTTCATACAACATAGCATTAGGTGTTCAACTATGGCATCATTGACATGCTTCCAGTAAGCATCCATTTAGCCTTTAAGCACATTTGGAGTGGGTTGCTCTGGATCTGGTATTTCAAGGACAAAGAGTCGTCATTCATGTTTGAGAACACTTCTCAAAGTCCTTAACCAGATGTGGAACTTTATCCAATTTTGTCCTTTCTCAAGGATTGATTGCAATTTGAATGTGTTTGTGTTTGATGTTAGATTCTACAAAGAAATCTTGCCACTTTCTCAAAACATTTTTTATTTTTTTATTTGATAAGTTTGATGATATTACTTAGGTTTTCAATTAACTATCGCTCCCACTATTTTGTTCAAATTGATAACTCTCATGTATTAATTTAGAAGATTGCATCATACAATCTTCTAGTTATCCAAGATCCTAATTTTATCAAGATCATGAGCCAGCTAGGGCTGTCACCCACAACTTTATTCTATGAGGAAGGCAACTTTTGTCAATTGTATGCAACTCTTGATAGATGATATGCACAACTCTTTGTCATTGATAATGTGTATGCTTCTAGCTGCTTAATCCAATTAAGGTCACCTTTTTAAGCCTAACCCAAAAGCCAACACGATAGAATATGCACCCTACTAGGGTAGACCCACATATCTACTATCACACTTCCACGAGATAGATGACACACCACTCTAGGGTGTGCCCACACTTAGTCGATCAAGCTTTTCATGTGTGCTTCTTATAGAAAGAGTCTAAGGCTTAATATATAGATTGAGGGATTTTATATATATAAATACATACACATATTCAATCACCACACACTTAGTAAGTATCATATACATGCTATAACCACAAATGAGAACATGCAATAATAAAACACATATGTGATGATTGTGTTCATACTAATGTAATTCCTTAGAGCCACAAGGAATTGCTACAACTTAGGTTTCACTTCATATGTATACTATTGTTGGTGAAGATTTGTGCTTGAACCAACCTGCATTGATTGTTTCAACTTTTAAACCGGTCGGCTTGCCTTTTGGTTGATTGGTTGGGCTCTTGAAATGGTCGTATAGTTCTCAAATCCAAGTGGTGTCTGGACTGCTCCAGCTGATCGGTTGAGCCACCATTTAATCAGTTTATCCTCATGTCATTTTCCCTCCTTGGCCCTCTAGTTGATTGGGTCATCTCACGAGCAAGTCATTTTGCCTTTGTAGAACGTCTTCTCACGATGATGCATAAATTAAAACTATCATATTTCTTATTACATTATATAAGGGAAAATCTCAAGTTACATTCTAGAGGAAGTTGGAAGAAGGCAATTAGTTTACATTTTGTGAGATCCCGTTACACAAAATGAGATTACTCAAATCATAAAACACAATCAATAACTAATTAATCACATACCAATAAATATGGGTAAATTAAAACCGATTTCAACATCAGCACCCACTCAGAAACATTTGCATAAGAGCCCAACATCATTCTTATATCCATACTATGCCAAGAATTTGATACAAATTATTCTATTGCCTTAGCCACGACATATATACATAGTAGAATAATATTTGTATATGCCACACAAACAAGCATTAATATGCTAACAAAAGTCTGATTCATTTGAAACACCATATACAAACTTTTCCTACCTAGACCTCAGAGTACAAGGACCACTCTAGGACACACTAGACATCTAATCAACTTTCTCAAAGATTCATTACTATAGCTCCTCTATTCTGCCACATGTTTGTTTTCATCACTTCTGATTACCTAAAAGAAGGTGGCAAACCACAAGGGTGAGACTCATGTCCCAGCAAGAGATATAACCTCCAAAAACTTTTATTGATTACAACATTTTTAAGTAATTAAACAGTTAAGCAATTTAATCAGATATAACAAATAAGATCAGCAGTACTGATGATTAACAAAATACATAAAGGATCAGATGATTACTATCATCATTAGCCAGACTATCATCCTTTATCTTGTTGACAATATAAACAATTCAGTAGCATATGCATATCCAGCATCATGAGCAAGTTTAGTAACATAGCATAGTTAACAACATGAGCATGTCTAATTGGTTGAACATATCAACATCATAAGAAGAGCTAACAACATAAGCACAACTATCTGGATACGCATGATTAGCAGTATATGCATATCTAGTTACAAAGGCATGGCCAACATGCCAAACATAACTAACAATATGAGATAGCTAGCATCATGATTATAATCAGCAATAGTGTTGGTATGTATGCCCTGAGAGCCAATCATGGGATGATTGGTGGGATACATTAAGATTGATTTGATAAACAACAAAGGCAAGCTTCCAATTCTTTCTGATTTAGTCATATGAGATAGTGATAGAACAGATTGAATGTCTAGAGAATGACAGTACTCAATGACGTATGCCTTCAGGTTGAGGACCTGAACGATGAGATCATACGGATGCTAAGAGTTTGTACATTCTTGTTATGTCCCTAGTCGGATGTCATTGTGGAAGGTAGATAGACAACAATGACACACAAGACTAGATTGTGGTGTTGGTTGATGACAGAATCTCATTAGTCATGATATAGAGATATCAAACCAAACACATAGGTACTTGTTAGAGAACAACTATACCAGACAGACCCACCGTGAGTTTGACACATGGAACAATGACATGGTAGTCATAATCAGTACTCACAGTGATGGTGGTGAGTGTGATTCTTAGACCTAAAATCACTTCACTCAACACATGTCGTTGGGAACACTTTGACATCATCAAACGCAGTCCTGAAACATGGGTTATTATAAAGGTGATGATTGGGTGGCTTTGACACATGGGGCTTTTGAGGGGTGAGTGATAGATATGGGATTTGTCCCTCCTGAGGGAGTTTGATATCCATGCCCACTTGATGAGTTGGATTGAGAAAGGCGTGCACACATGTGTGAATCAATATGTGATATTGACGTCATACATATCTCTTCCAGTCTACTCTGAGATCAAGAAAGTGAATGAATGTTGACAGGATGACTGTTCCATGCCTCGAGTTCATTCAGGATATCAGTTACAAAGGAATTATACATTCACTATAACACCATTCACGGATTGTAGGATTGAGAGTTGTTCTCCAACTTTCTACTTTTACTTGGGTAGCACTGATGAGTGACTAGGCAGCACTCTTTGCTTGTGAAGTCATAAGTGTTATGGACTTTCACTGCCAACGTGAAATGGACCTGCAGGGTCACACACATAGGATTTAACCTGGAAGAGGAGTTTTGTCCACAAGAAATGTTTAGATTGATTACTAAAGGAGTTTAGTAGTTCAATTAACACTCAATTAATCGATAGCTCAATATCATAATGTTCAAGGTGTTGGATGCATTGATTGGAGTATTGGATTGATTGAAATCGCATTTGACTGATTCTGCTCCATCTGCATTCCCAACCGATCGGTTCGTGTGATGAACCGGTCGGCTGAGGTTGCTGAACCGGTCGGCTCGATTGTTGAACTGATCGGCTCATGCACAGAGTGAAATGACCGGTTCAAGTGTTGAACCGATCGGTTCAACTGGTGCAAGCGAGCAACTTGGGAAAGTATGATCGGTGAGAATTTTCCTTTTGTATCAATTTTCCAATTTAATTGGAAATAGGATTGGTATTCGATACCAATTAGAAACAAAAGAAGGAAAGTCAATCGGGAACAGACCAGGACCACCAACCGACCAGGACCACCAACCGACCGGTTCACTTGTGAATCGACAGGTTGAGGTGTCCCATCCAAGCGGTTCACTTGTGAACCGACCGGTTCAGGTCCCCAACTGACCGGTTCACTTGTGAACCGATCAGTTTAGGTTGCGAGTTGGTTTCTTTTGTGGAAAATCTCGAACCCTTCTACTCCTGCTTTTAGTCCCGTATTGCCCGGGATGGAGAACCATGTCCCATGACCCTCCTATATATATAGGGGTATTGGGGGCTTCTCAAAGTACAACTCAGTGCAACCAGTTGCTCTGCAAAGTTGTCGTTCTCTCTAGTTTTGGTAACCGAGAGAGAGCCTGAGCAAGTGCTACCCGCAAAGGGAGGTGCAGCATGGGAAAGACAACTGCAGTTGCAACTGGAGGTAGGAGAGTGTGTTGGCGACTAGTACGTCAACAGGAGGGTGTGACTCATTCCACTTCCTTGTGGGACAAGGAGTGTGGAGTTCCAGGTGGTCCGTGTGGACTACTTCATAGGCGGGAGGTTTCTACTGCTCAGGAGGACAACTGTCAACCTGACAGTCTGGTGAGATCAGGAGTCGTCAGTCCTGGTGCGACCAGGAGCTGCACAGACACCGTCAAAGACCGGATTTGAAGACCGCGCAAGGCGCGAGGTATTGTTGCCGAGCAAGCCTCGGGACAAGGTATGATTCCACAAACCATCCTTTCCTATTATATAGACGTTGACACGTTTCCTTGTTCCAGGTTTGGGGAGAAAATGTTTGTTTTCGTTGCCTTCTCTGTCTCCCCTAAAACTCAAAAGTGGTATGAGAGCCACATCAACTGCTCTATATTTTAGGAATATCGATATGATCGATTTTGGTTTGTCTCCTTTATTTATTGCATACGATGCGAATAAAATTGGATTTATGCATGTCCAACCCTAAATCCACAAATCCCAATTACATATATGATATGTATTATTAATGCAATCGATACGCGTCACCCTTAAACGAGTTTTGTGGTGGATGTATAGCATGGTTATTGCCAATAAACCCTATCTGTGCATGGTTGTGTGTGGTTTCTTGCATCTCAGTCTGTGCACCGATCTTCCTTCTATTATTCCTGATGTAACTCGAAATAATTCGAGATTCGTTCCTACCTTTGCTCCCCCTGAATGTAACTCGGGGTTTCCCTTTTAAGCAATGTAATATTAGGATAGATTTTATTTCCTGTTATGTCAAAGAACGGTGGACATCCAGACGACAGATGAGACGATCGATTCAAGGCGTGAACCGATCATTTGACGTTCTAGACGATTGGTTCAAGGAGTGACCTGATCGGTTGATGACCAGTTCGAGGAGCGAGACGAGCGGGTGGCGACCATAATGAGATGCATGACGTCTAGGAGAACCGATCAGTTGGAGGAGCCAACCGATTGGCTGGTGGCACCAAGACGACTGGCCAGAGAGAGCAGATCATTCATGAGATGAGTTGATCAACTCGGAAGTCAAAGGCATAGAGTTCATCTTGTAAAGGTTGCATGTGATGTAGACCTAGATGACCGTGATTCCTCTTGGCTCGAGGAATCACATTAGGATGGCCATAATCATCGCTTTTATCGCTTTGCATGTTTTTGTGAGATATAGCATGTATATGATACATACTAAGTATTGTGGTGATTGGATATGTATATGTATATACAAAACCAAATCCCTCATTAAAATATTAAGTTTTCGATGCCTTACAAATGTGACACACGTGAAAATCTTGATCGATCAAGTGTGGGCACGCCCTAGCATGGTGCACTGTCTATCTCATGGAAGCGTGAAGGATGAATGTGTGGGTCTGCCCTAGCAGGGTGCATATTCATCGTGTTTGCCTTGGGTCGGACTTAACAAGGTGATCTAGATGGGATCTAGTACCTTGAGGCATGGAGATGATCATGGCAAGGATTTGCATATGACATCTTTTCAAGAGTTGCATATGATGCAATTGGCAAGAGTTGCCTACCTGAGAGATTTATGTTGTGGGTGACAACCCTAGCTGGTCCATAACTTAGAGGATTTCAGGATCTTGCCCACTAGAAGGTTGTACACTGCAATCTTCCGAATTGATGGTGAGGGCTATCAACTTGAAGTAAAATAGTGGGAGCAATAATTAATTAAAGGCCTAATTATATCGTCAAATTTTCAAATCAATCAAATAAGTAAAAAATGAGTTTTTGGACTAAAATTGCATATTTCCTTTTGTAGTACAAATGATGACAAACAACAATCACTTTTCTTTGCGATCGGTCCTTGAAAAGGACAAGCTGAATGGGACAAACTTCCACGACTGGTATCGGACATTGAGAATTGTTCTCACTCAAGAGCGAAAGCTCTATGTCCTGGATACTCCAATTCTAGAGGAACCCACTCCTAATGCACCAAAGGCAGAAAGGGATGCTTACAAGAAGCATGTTGATGATGCCATTGATGCAAAGTGCTTGATGTTATGTTCTATGAACCATGAGTTGCAGAGAAAGCATGAGAACATGGGTGTCATTGAGATGATTCAGCATCTCAGGAACATGCATGAAGATCAGGCACGGTACGAGATATACAATGTCCCAAGGGCACTGTTCAAGTGCGTCATGACAGAAGGAGATCCAGTTGGTCCTCACACACTCAAGATGATTGGGTATGTGGAGAACCTGCAAAGACTGGGATTTCCACTGAGCCAAGAGTTGGCTACTGACGTGATACTGCTATCGTTGCCAGAATCTTACAGTCAGTTTGTGATGTTGAACAACTTTGATAGGCTAGTGTTAGAGTTGTTGGGCATGTTGAGGACAGACGAGATACAGATGAAGAAGGACAAGCCTAAGGTTGTGATGGTGATCACGAGCAAGAAAGGCAAGTCCAAGCGCAAGGGCAAGGGCAAAGCTAAGAAAGGTTCTGATGCTAGCCAGGAGTCCAAGCCGTCTTCAGCTCTCAAGGCCAAGGGAGGTGTGACCAAGAAAGGAAATTGCCACCTTTGTCAAAAGCCAGGACATTGAAAAAGGAATTGTCCTCTCTATCTGGAAGAACAAAAGAAGAAGGAGGCGACTGATGTCTCTACTTAAAGGTGTCATGAAAGTAAACTTGTAACACTTTTTGAGGTATATGATACCAAGATGTAAAGTGTAAAGCACTCATAATTGGGGCAAGTGTTGCCACCATAAATAGGAGTACTTTAGTTTATTTTCAGCCTGCAAGGCATGTAATACAGTTATGAATTGATATTTCATATTTGCCAATAGGTAAAAACACTTTATTCTTGCATATTGTATGACAATGATGGAAATTAATAAAATTGATGCTTCAATCTCAAAGATATGATCTTTGTGGCAATGCCTTATTTATCTTGTGGTATTTGATATGCATAAGATAAAATGATACATGAACGTTATAGATAACTCAAACAATCAAATTAGCATCAATCATGAGAAATTCATTTCTAGTTTCCATATGATGGGATAAATCTAGACTCTTTTGGTTAGAGAACCAGTAAGAGACATGAATATCTTGGACATGATTAATCAATCTTCACTAAAGTAAGTGGGAGAATGATTATCCTATTAGGCATAATACATGTGATGTATATACATACCTATTGGAACAAATGCTAATACTTCAAATGGTGTTTAGAGAAATACCAATATGAATATCTTGAAGTGTTCAAGATTTTCATAGATGAAGTGCTAATTTGGTAAAGTGTTAATTCTTGATGAGATCAATGAATGAAATACTTGGACCAAATGTTTGAGATCCTTATGAGTGATTATGATAGTGTATTATAGTGAACTCATGATTAAGGCATGGTGATGTCTAAATCAAGAAGGAATCATACTCTAAAGAGTTAGAGAATGATTATCGAATAACTGAATTCTTCTTAATAAAAGAATACCCCCACACTAATAAAAGAAATTAAGAATCACAAGGGTTGTGAGTTCTTATATACTTAAAAGATACACCTCAATTATCTATGTGATGAATCAACTATCTAGATAAGTATGAGGAACCGAATTTTGAGTTATGGTTTATGACCATTACATCCTAAATGACATCCATGTGAACCATAAGGTATGACCTTGATGGTAGCACCCATTGGATAAAATCCATAAGTGCAAATAAATCTTAAGTGTTAAGATACATGGGTAACATTTTGAGAAGGATGATGCTTGTTGATTGCAACTTAAATGACTAAGGAATTTGGCATATGGATACTAAAACCACATTCCTATGAGGAATAAAACAAGGATGTGTACGTGACACAACCTATAAGGTTTATGAATCCACTAATGCAAATGGATTCTATAAGTTACAATGGACTAATAAATGTGTTTGATTGAGTACAAGCAACTCAGAATTGGATCTTTAACTTTGATAATATAGTCAAAGGTTTTGACTAATATGTCAAAGATAAAGAAGGGATCTGTGATTTTGTGGGAGCGTATTCGCATTCCACATGTTTATGTGAAATGGAAATGTTCTAGAATGGAAATCCAAAAGTGGAAATTGTCTTTAGGGAAGATAGAGATGTTTCCTATGTGATAGGAATAGAGATCTATAGAGATAGTTCTCAAAAAATCTCTTGACCTGAAAAGAGAGATCATACATTGACAATCTATACTGAAGTGTTCAGTGTGCACAGATTCAGTGGGAGAAAATTTGTCCATGCTACATGGAGTTATTATCCCAAGGCCAAGTGTCCAATTCTTATGAAGAATGGGAACACTAAGAATAGATATGGATCTATCATGTATGTAATCATCCCATTATCTTGCATGTATGGACATGGCAAGAATAAAATTGCATTCATCATCTTATATGTACGACATGACAATATGATGTGCTCATCCTGATGACTCGTATGTGGGACATGACTAGTGGATGTCTGTCTACTTCCAGTAAGGGTTAGTGGAATACCATAAGAACTTGATGAGTACTTGAGAAGTACTAGTTCTATGGAGATAAGGAAGAGTTTGATGTAAAGAGTTACATTGATGCGAACTTCCAAAAAGACAGAAAATTAATCGCAATTATACATATGATGTATAAAAGTGAAAGTTTGTTGATAATTGGAAGTGTTCCAATAAAACCACTTAAAAGGAAATGTCGAGTATCTATGTGTTAGAGAACAGCAGTAGATACTATATGGATCTAAAAGTTCATGAGATGAACTTATAGATATTCCGCTCATTGATGACAAGTATGGAATCCTTGATCATGCAATGTGGCTAAAAGTTAGCAAAGGAATACAAGATCACATATTACGGCAACTCCATCTCATACGTGTGACGTACAGCGAAGAGATGAGAGACATGCAATTTATATTGACTTTGGCAAGGTGTTGCCATTACTCACTTTGTTTGCATTAGAGCACAGTAACATGTGGGACATGTTTGAAGATCACTATGAATATGATTCAAGGGTGATTGGCTCGCAGTGCAAGTGGGAGTCTGTTGGTATGTATGCCCTGGGAGCCAATCATGGGATGATTGTTGGGATACATTAAGATTGATTTGATAAAAAACAAAAGCAAACTTCCAATTCTTTCTGATTCAGTCATATGAGATAGTGATAGAACATATTGAATGTCTAGAGAATGACAGTACTCGATGACGTATGCCTTCAGGTTGAGGACCTGAACGATGAGATCATACGGATGCTAAGAGTTTGTACATTCTTGTTATGTCCCTAGTCGGATGTCATTGTGGAAGGTAGATAGACAACAATGAC
The DNA here is from genome assembly GCA_963693085.1 of Alisma plantago-aquatica. NCBI lineage: Eukaryota > Viridiplantae > Streptophyta > Magnoliopsida > Alismatales > Alismataceae > Alisma > Alisma plantago-aquatica. Next base: position 121,380,796 of record OY856411.1, read on the forward strand.
ACACAAGACTATATTGTGGTGTTGGTTGATGACAAAATTTCATTAATCATGATATAGAGATATTAAACCAAACACATAGGTACTTGTTAGAGAAAAAGTGTACCGGACAGACCCACCGTGAGTTTGACACATGGAACCATGACATGGTAGTCACATTCAGTACTCACAGTGATGGTGGTGAGTGTGATTCTTAGACCTGAAATCACTGCACTCAACACATGTCGTTGGGCATATTTTAACATCATCAAACGCAGTCCTGAAACATGGGTTGTTATAAAGGTGATGATTGGGTGGCTTTGACACATGGGGCTTTTGAGGGGTGAGTGATAGATATGGGATTCGTCCCTCCTGAGGGAGTTTGATATCCATGGTCACTTGATGAGTAGGATTGAGAAAGGCGTGCACGCATGTGTGAATCAATATGTGATATTGATGTCATACATATCTCTTCCAATCTACTATGAGATCAAGAAAGTGAATGAACGTTGACAGGATGATTATTCCATGCCTCGAGTTCATTCAGGATATCAGTCACAAAGGAATTATACATTCGCTGTAACACCATTCACGGATTGTAGGATTGAGAGTTGTTCTCCAACTTTCTACTTTCACTTGGGTAGCACTGATGTGTGGCTAGGCACCGCTCTTTGCTTGTGAAGTCATAAGTGTTATGGACTTTCACTGCCAACGTGAAATGGACCTGCAGGGTCACACACATAGGATTTAACCTGGAAGAGGAGTTTTGTCCACAAGCAATGTTTAGATTGATTACTAAAGGAGTTTAGTAGTTCAACTAAACACTCAATTGATTGATAGCTCAATATCATAATGTTCAAGGTGTTGGACATATTGATTGTAGTATCAGATTGATGGAAATTGCAATTGACTGATTCTGCACAATCTGCACTCCCAACCGATCAGTTCAAGTGTTGAACCGGTCGGCAGAGGTTGCTGAACCGGTCGGCTCAAGTGTTGAGCCGATTGGCTCAAGTCCAGGGTGAATCAATTGCTTCAAGTGTTGAAATGATCGATTCAACTGGTGCAACCGAGCAAGTTGGGAAAGTAGAATTGGTGAGAATTTTCCTTTCGTTTCAGTTTTCCAATTTGATTGGAAATAGGATTGGTATTCGATACCAATTAGAAACAAAAGGAGGAAAGTCAATCGGGAACCGACCAGGACCACCAACCGACCGGTTCACTTGTGAACCGATCGGTTGAGGTGTCCCAACCGAGCGGTTCACTTGTGAACCGACCGGTTCAGGTCCCCAACCGACCGGTTCACTTGTGAACTGATCGGTTCAGGTTGTGATTTGGTTGCTTTTGTGGAAAATCTCAAACCCTTATACTTCTGCTTTTAGTCCCGTATTGCCCGGGATGGAGAACCTTGTCCCATGACCCTCCTATATATAGGGGTATTGGGGGCTTATCAAGGTACAACTCAGTGCAACCAGTTCCTCTACAAAGTTGTCGTTCTCTCTGGTTTTAGTAACCGAGAGAGAGCCCGAGCAAGTGCTACCCGCAAAGGGAGGTGCAGCAAGGGAAAGACAACTGCAGTTGCAACTGGAGGCAGGAGAGTGTGTTGGTGACTAGTACGTCAACAGGAGGGTGCGACTCATTCCACTTCCTTGTGGGACAAGGAGTGTGGAGTTCCTGGTGGTCCATGTGGACTACTTCAGAGTCGGGAGGTTTCTGCCACTCAGGAGGACAACTGTCAACCTGACAGTCCGGTGAGATCAGGATTCGTCAGTGCCAGTGCGACCAGGAGCTGCACAGACACCATCGAAGACCGGATTTGAAGACTGCGCAATGCGCGAGGTATTGTCGCCGAGCAAACCTCGGGACAAGGTATGATTCCACAAACCATCCTTTCTTATTATATAGACGTTGACGCGTTTCCTTGTTCCGGGTTTGGGGAGAAAATTTTTGTTTCCGTTGCCTTCTCTGTCTCCCCTAAAACCCAAAAAATAGTAGTATTGTTATCAACACAGGCACAAATATTGTATGTGTGCATCTACAATCTAAAGCATATCCACAACCTAAGTATACCTACTATCTCTTAATTGCACTAAGCATCATCTTTATGTAAAGATAACAAATAAGGGTTATCATCCAATGTGCAACATTGTGTATAACCCTAAACAAATATGCTACACAGTTGTATTACATCTTTTATTACACCCTGGGGAATTTTAATCGTACCATTCAAAGTCCAACCAACCCCCGCGAAGGGATATATAGTTCTGTACAAGATTTAGGAGTATTGGTATCCTAAGATCTCTTCCCCTCAATTAGTATGAGTAAAAGGTAGTGACATATCAGTCAAAGTTGCCACCACAGTGACATATAGTCCTGTAACTAGCCCACCTTGGTACAGGTCACGACGCTAGCATCTAGGGTATTCAAACCCAATCATTGAGGTACAACCGCAGTTGTCCTCTAATCACATCATGTTATAATCACCGAGACATGACCACAACTATTCTCAATCACATCATATGTATGAGGCATGACCATAGCCATCCTTCACAATCTGCATTGTGAATGACAAGGATATATCATCAACCTTCCACCCCCACATACTCAACAGTATGCGCTCTGAATTTCACTTAGGAATACTCATTTCACCATCCAGCAAGTTTTGATATTGAAGATGGCTCACGACATAGGGCACTACATGATTAGAGTTGCACTTGATTAGTTATGCCAATTGGGTGAAGTAAGGCTCCATCAAACAATTGGACATACAAACCCTAATTCACTTCAAGAAATCATATAAATATCACAACTACAAAAGATATAAAACGTGTGAAACATAATTTCTCATTTCATCATCACATGGTATTATTCACTTGCCATTCATGAGACCACACTAGTCATCATACTATCACAAGATATAAATCCTTTTCATAATATCATATGGTATCAACACAAGAGGATTACACCTCATTCAGGGCTCAACCATGCCCAAAGGTAATTAAGGCCATGATAATATCATAGGATATAAATCCTTTTCACAATATCACAGGGTATCAACCCTTATCAACACAAGAGGATTACAACTCATTCAGGAATCAACCATGCCCAAAGGTCATTAAGACTATCATACTATTCCCTACAATATCAGCATTATCTTTGCATGCCTTATAAAAAGGCTCAAAAACATCACTTACATGTAAAACATCGAATCAACACAATATTACATTAATGAGCTAGGAGATATTCATTAATAATCATAGCAGGGTTATATTATCATAAAGAACATTCCTTTATTCCATCAACATGTAAGGAATCAAGATATGATTAGACCTCATCATATTCATAATGCACATGTTTAGCATAAGAAAGTATCAACCATGTGGATATGATAACCACCAATTAACATATTAAGGTTATGATCATATTAAGGAGATTATTTCTCCATAATTCCATCATATAAGAATGTAAAACATGAATTCATGTTTACCATTGTGAGTAGGGTAAAACCCACAATCGACTTTTCATTTAAAACAAGCCATCCATTGTCCACAAGTAAGCTCCTTAAGTTGATCATATAAAGGAAACCATCTAAATCACATTATTAGGACTAACATATTATATTATCTATCATTCCACTTTATTGGAGGAATAAACATTATATCTTTACCATTGGGTCAAGTTCATATGTTAAAACCATCAATTATAGTATAGGTCCAACCATTGCATCAAGTGACCCAAGAAACCATTGGTCTAAGGCTTAATTGATGCTACAACTACAATGCTTAACTAACCATAGGTTGTAGAGACCTGATACACCATCATTAGTGACCATTAAGTCACCATAGGTTGTTAGATCAACACTATATTCATTAATCAGCATCAAATATTAAGCTAATGTCATCATTGATTGATGACATCAATAGGGTACTAAATGGTTGATCAATAAACTTCTAATATATCCAAAACCTGACCTAAGCTGGTGACCATAGGTTGTCACCATCATATGAAACCTTTGATCCAGACCATCAGTTGTCATGAAGAAAACACCATAGGGTTGTTGAAATGGTACCCTCATCAGGTCATGGGTTTATAGAAGAAATCAACTTTAAACCCTAAATTGACCATTGGTTGATAGGTTCTTAGCACCATAGGTTGTAAAACCAACCTGATCCAAGTCATATTATACCTTAGGAATAATGTAAACATAATCACAGGTTCATCAAGAACTGAAATCAGAATAGGGAACATTACAAAAATCGAAATCCATGTCAAGCATAGCTTTTTAGTGCATGGATCATCATTTTTAAGAAAGAACATGAGCTAGAAAGCTTATGGTAAGCAATAAACGTGGAACAAGCTATAAAACTTTCCTCTAATTATAAGATAAACTCCCAAAAATAAGAAAAACGAACAGGTAGGGTATAAAATCCAAGTATAAGTTGTGAACCCCTCCATCTAGCACCTTTCTTCATCAAATGAGTAAACCCTAAGCATAAGGAGCAAGAAAGGTAGGGTTTTAGAGCTTTAGAGCAATTTATACCATGGAACAACAAGGTTACGACCTACAGAAAGGTAGTAGGAAGGATAAAAAAGAAATAAATGGAGTAAAGAAGGGTATTCTTACTATTGTAGGTCAATATCACTTGAAGGAATCATTTTAAACCCTAAAAGGAAGTCAATTGCAACCCTAATTTCTTTTTCCAAGAAGATCACCTCTTTCTTCTTCCTTGGATAGGAAACTCACATAAGCACAGAGATGAGGTTTGTAGAAGTATGGAATTAGTGGAGTGCAAATGTCTCATTTTGGTGCTCAGGGATAAGTATATAAAACTTTAAGATAAAGAAAAAGAAAAAGTTGAAGTTTTAGTATCTTTCCAAGTGTCCATGGCCTTAAACTATTAAGAATATACAAGCAAACACACAATCAGATCCCCCACCGTCCATAGAGACATGATTATCCTTCGTTTCTTGAATTTCTAAGAAAAAAGAATAATTCATTAGTTGATAGCTATTAAAGGTAGCTCATCCATGAAGGGGTAAACCCTAAAATACCCTTGGAGAAAACACCTTCAAACCAAGGATTAAATGGGTTCCCCATGGATTAAAAAGATAAATAATGATGATATAATATCCAAGGAACTTAATTCAAGTGATAAATTGCAAATAAAACCTCTCAATTGGGTAAATTACATAAAAGTCCAAAATGTGCGTGAAATTGCATAACTTGCTCAAACAGTGTCCAAATTGGGCCAAATTTGAAACTTAATCTTGTCTTATGATTTAAAAGAATATCAAAATGTTATATTAGGGTTATAAGAATTCAACTATGATAATTAAGCTTATTCAAAACTTTAAACAAGTTTAGGGGCCTTACAACTATAAACCCCTAACAGGGATTTCGCCCCCAAAATCCAAGGCAAACAAAGATGGGCTTCCTATACACCTCATCCTATTACCTTCACATGATTACTTTCATATCATGGTGATGTCACATCATTCATACATATCTCATATTGGGTCAACACAAAAACCCCCACCTAAGAAGACATTCTCAATATGGAATGTAGAAACTTATTGCGTCATCTATACAACTCTAGTAGTAATGTTCTACTTTAAATTCTAGCTATCATCCTAAAATTATATCTTTTCTATCAACACATTACTCAAAATTCACACTTGCTAGCTTTTTACCGAGCATGCCATGTGTCCCATACCATTCCTTGAAGCATAAAAAAAAGGTGATGTATCCATCCTTTTTTTTAGATACACTGATACTAGAACACTTGTCAATATTCTTCAGCATCAAAAGAAACAATGACGATGGCACCTATCATTCCATACAAGGAAAGATCATTCCTAGTAAACCTTATTAGGGGTGAAACAATAACACTATCTTCACCTTACTAGGATTTACAGAGCCTACTTAGAAGACATGTCATGATCCCATAAAGACATTTAATCAAACCCATATCACTCTTGTTCAACTTGTCTCATAGCTATTGTTTCTTCGGAAACCCTAAGGTTTTTGAAGAAGTATTGATCATATTTTTGACCATATTTGAAATAATTTGGCATGTCATCATTCAAAGCTTGATATAACTTGTATGACATGACTGGAACACTTTGTTCCTCCTATTCATAAATTCTATTTGTACATTGGTTAGTCTAAAGGACATAACTCTAAGCTCATCATGGTCATGTGAATAATGTCATCCAATCTAACCCTTATGCATTGATATTTGATCATAGGTTAATCTTAATGGAACACAATATCACATATCTATTGACCAACAAACCATCTATCCTTGATAGTGGTCTTTCCCAGCTATCACTGAACCATACACCACATTATAGAATCACTTTTGTTTTTCCTTCCAAACAACATTTATAGGGTCATCATAAATTTTCTCTCCCTCTCTTTAAGGGGGAGGAATACTTGATATGTTCATTTAGTAAACATCTCCAACATTCACATACTTCACATACTGTTGATACATCTTGGATACTAGGATTCATTACCTTAGTATCCACCTCATGTGCTATAAGGAACTCACATCCTTGTCTCATCTACTTTTACCAACATAATAAATTTCAAAACATATCATAGGAGTCTCCCAAATTATTGTAAGGAACAAAAGAAAACTCATCACAAACTTTATGATCTTGGAACCATAGTCCAAGCAACCTTATGACATAATAAGATATCCACCCTCATATTCACAGCAAATCCACATGTACCAAGTGACAATGATCCACTTGAAAGTTTTTCCCTAGAAAGGAAAGACACAAAGGGAAACACACTTCCCATACAATAGCAACATTGTTCAAAATGTTCATTATGTAGGTTACAACTTCATATGTATCATTTTACCTTTTTCATTTTGGGTTCCTTGCCATTAGCATAGGAATCATCATGATTACCATATCTCATTACTCCTTCCTTAATTACTATTTATCACACTTGGGTATGTTCTCTTATTTTATTATTTTTTTCAACCGCTTATCAACAGGTAAATCATCATATTCCACATTTTCTTCATTAAACATGGATTATCTACCTTAGTTTCTTTCAAACTCCATGTTTATTTTACATTAACACTTTCTTACACACATAGGTTGGTCTGAGATTAACTCAGGTTCCACCTTATTCCTTTGTCATTTTTCTCATTTATCTTATCATTTTATACTTATGATTGGAGTTCCTTCCATCTTATGTGGATTTCATACCTTGAATCATTTTATAAGCATAGACTTATTTGTCCTTTACTTTATTATCTTCTTGAATCACATCTTCAAGAACTTCTCTTTTGCTTATTTGTATTTGTATTTAGATTTCTTGGTGGCGTGTCTTTCTCTTTAGCTACCAAACATTCAATTTTTGATAGATTATGATGCAATTCTCATCTTCTTTAAGGTAAGATTGAGATATTCACATCATGATTTCTTATTCATTATACTCTTTAGATTGTATCAAAATGATTACTTGATTAGATTAATCAGAAAGATAACAATCTAATAGTTCCATACTTACCTTTCTTCAATAATTGAATACCTGGCCAGGGCTTCCGAGTATTGAGATTAGGCAGAATGCACCATGTATTTGTGTCACGTTCCTAACTTAGACCATCCTAGTCTTAAGTACTAGTGTCCCTATAGAATCATTGAACCTAAAGCTATGATACCAACTTGTGATATCCCGCTACACTAAATGAGATTAATCAAAACATAAAACACAATTAATCACTAATTAATCACATAGCAAAAATATGGGTAAATTAAAACTGATTTCAACGTCAGCACCCGCTCAGAAACATTTGCATAAGAGCCCAACATCTTTCTTATATTCATACTATGCCAAGAATTTGATACAAATTGTTATATTTCCTTAGCCACAACATATATACACAAGAGAACAATATATGTATATGCCACACAAACAAGCATTAATATGCTAACAAAAGTCTATTTCATTTGAAACACCATATACAAACTTTCCTGCCTGCTTCTAAGAGTACAGGGACAACTCTAAGACATAGTAGACATCTAATCAACTTTCTCCAAGATTCATTACTATAGATCATCTTTGCTTCCACATGTTTGTTTTCGTCACTTCTGATTACCTAAAAAAATGTGGTGAACCACAAGGGTGAGCCCCATGTCCCAGCAAGAGATATAACCTCCAATAATATTTATTGATTACAACATTTTTAAGTAATTAAACTGTTAAGAAGTTTAATCAGATATAACAAATAAGATCAGCAGTACTGATAATTAACAAAATACATAAAGGAGTAGATAATAACTATCATCATTAGCTAGACTATCATCCTTTATCTTGTTGACAATATAAGAAATTCAGTACCATATGCATATCTAGCATCATGAGTAAGACTAGTAACATAGCATAGCTAACAACATGAGCATGTATAATTGGTCGAACATATCAACATCATAATAAGAGATAACAACATAAGCACAACTATCTGGATAAGAATGATTAGCAGTATATGCTTCTCTAGTTACAAAGGCATGGCTAGTGTGGCATACAACTCATAAAAATATAATTAACTAATGCGGAAGCGTTCACTAAGGAGTGGATTACCAAAAATCACTAAAAATTAAAACCTTTTTATCTAAAGATACTTCAAGTAAAAACTTTCTCACATAGAACAAAAGTAACACATTTACATTCTATTTTTCAAAAGTACATAACTTGTATCATCTCTATCTGTGAGTTACAAGCATTAACTGTCCTGTCAAGCTAGACACAGACAGTATAAAATATCAAGGTACTAAGCCAAAATCTCAAAAGAACTAACTACTACTCTGAGGACCTGAGAGTACAGAGACGACACATAGGACTCTATCTACATCTATTCAAGGCATAACAGCCAGTGTCTCCACCTGAGACTTCACTGATGTCCCTTCTGCTGCTGATGTTCTTCACCTACTAAAGGATTCCTGCCTCCTCGTCCGCGTCCACCTAAAAATGTGATTCCCACAGGGGGTGAGACAATTGTAAATTTCCCTAGCAAGAGATATAACTCTCCGCCAAAAATATTATTATTACATCTTAAGAAGATAGATATGAATAGAGGAGTCATATTTATTTGACAACAGATATTTTAATGTCTAACAGATTAGAACATTATTCTTATCAGAAGCATTGCAGCTATAACTTGATAGTTTCAACATGTCACTTATCCTTTAAAGAATATGAAGAACATGTATAATATTTATTCACTATAGAATCATTACCAAAACATTAACTCTCTTCAGGCTTAGCTCATATATCTAAAGCTTGGAATTGTCATTGTGGAGTCATGGCATGTAGCCATACTCTTTTCACAAAGTGTTGGGACCTTAGTACCTCAACTCACCAAGCACAATTCCATTTCTTAACAGGTTCATCATCATGATTATAGTATCTGGGTATTTGAACCCATAATTCACCATAGAACACTTGTTATCACTTATTAGGTAACTTCATACCTTCAGATCATCTGACCAAGAACATCACAATTCTTGCTACATAATGTATTGCACATAGTACACAAAGTTCAATGATTCTTACTACACAAAGCATATGAAGGCTTATAAAGTCTATAAAACATTCTCAATAACAAATCATCATAGCCCATACCTGGCTATGCTCATCTTCTCAACATATCTGCATGATTAGTAATCATGACATAATTACATATCAATATCATGCAATTTGAGGGTTATCTTATTACATTCATAACCCATTAGTCTGTATTTGAGCTTCACATAGGATTATCCTTGATTAGAATTTCACATAGTAATACCCTGTATTAGGGTTTACATATCATTAACTTGTCATAGGATTTCACATAGCATTACCTTCCATTAGAGATCACATAGCATTGACTTGTATTAAAGTTTCACATAGCATTACTCTGTATCAAGGTTCACATAGTAAGGAATCAATATGAATAATCATAAGTATTCAATCATATTCTTTATTCTCATCATTCATCATTAAATTGATTATCAACACATAGCTTGAGTTTCTCTCTCTTCTTTGCCAGAATATGATTACATCATAGTTTATAGGTTTGGATTAACCTTTTCATAAAGCATGTTAGCCTACATTCAACATAGTACATTACATATCAATGTAATAAATGATATGACATATCTCATGTGTCATTCATCCAATTATATTGGACTTATAACACATCAAGGTATACCAGCATTGGGGTGTTGGATGTCATATCTATCATATCTTGATGTATCACTTCCCTCAACACTTTTATCTTACTTGAGTTCATACACTTAGCTTGTATTAGGGTAATACCCATCCTAATACTTTATGCACCAGTTCATCACATTTATCATGTAAAATATTGGTCATTAGTCACTCACTTAGATTATACAACCGTTGCCAATACTATGGACTCATCCTTAAGTTAGGAACTATTAATATAAGAATATCCATTATCAACCTCTCTAGGTGTTACATTTATCATAACATTAATCACTATTCTACTATTAGGAATAGTATTCTCCAAACTTATAATTTGAGGATTCACATAGAATATTCCATATATTTATGGATTTCACAACAAATCACCCAGTGCTAGGTCTTCACATAGGATTAGTGGCACTACCCTATGTTAGGGTCTCATACACCTTACCCCATTTTAGGGATTAAGGTTTTCTACTCACATCCAAATAAGGTTTCTCTTACTTCATACCCAAATTAGGGTTAGGATGTACAATTTCCATTAAATTAGGATTTCCTTCATTGTTACACTCGATTAGGATTACATAATCACCCTGTATTTATGATAACACTCAGCTTTACCCTAGATTAGGGTTTCACACATAGCATTGCTCTAATTAGGGTTTCACACATAGCTTTGCTCTAATTAGGGTTTCACACATTAGGGTTTCATGATCTCATTATTATGGATCAACCCTTATCACATAGTTTACTCATAATGAGAGAATTAAGGCTTAATTATATAAGCATTCATCTCTCTCATTCTCTCTCTCATCCTCTTTAGGAGGTTAACTACTCCAAGATTAATCTAGGTCAACTCTTCACTTGAGTACACATAGCTAGGGTTAACCTTCACAATCATCATGGGTCTACATCTTTAATAATCACATAGCTAATTGAACTTTGATCATATTGGATGTCCAAATGGTCTAATCAATTAAACCATCAATTATATAAAGAATTCAAAAGGATAGACCAATTCAACTTTCATTTCCACAAAGTGATCAATTGGGTTAACCATTGAAATCTTCAATTGCATTAACTATCTAAATAGGTTCACCATATTGGACCTTCAATTACATGAGATATTCAAATGGGTTAACCATGCTGATCTTCACAAAGTTAATTACTTAGACCGTCAATGATCTTGGTTCTCATACATCAATTGGTTGAAAACTAATTGAATAAGTTATACTTGAAACCAATTGGACAAAGTAGGTATTGAAAACCGTTTGCACTTTGGGTCTCCAAACGGTTTGAGATTGTTTGGTCCCAAAGGGTCTTGAGACCGTTTGGACCCAAATGGTATGTCCAAACCCTCTCAAAACCGCATGGACCAAAAAGGCACTTCAACACTCAATCGAATCAATGTTTCAATCCATACACCAATTATAAATTGAACCACTAAAGCATTCATCAATTGGACCACTGAATCACCATTCAATTAGACCTTCAATTTAGGGTTTTGAACCCAATTGAACTAGGTTTGATATTCAAGAAACCATCACTTAGGGTTTGAAATCGAGGATCCATCAATGATTGACATTGTGGAATCAAATCGATTGAAATCATTGAACTATCGTCATCACATAATATGACCTGACCTCAAACGGTCTTGGATGACCAACAAATGATTTTGAGACCATTTGGTTGATCTTCAAATGATCTTGAGACCGTTTGCCCATTCCATCATCAAAATCCATGACATCCAATTAGAGTTTTGGACCATTGGATTGATTATCAAATCAACACTTAGTTGCAATTCAATTTGGTATCTTTGGATCATCAAATACCCAACCATGCTCAACCCTAGACCTCCAAACGGGTGACCCCCAAATGGTCTTGAGACCTTTTCGGTGATTCCCAAATGGTTTTGAAACCGTTTGAGTCAATCAACCCAAACCATCAACTTATTCAATTGCAAAATCAACACTTAGCCGATAAGGGTTGATACCATATCTTTGGATCTTCAAACACTTAGCCATACTTAACCCTAGACCTAAAAACGGTCTTGGGTGACCCCCAAACGGTCTTTAGACCGTTTGGGTGATCCCCAAATGGTTTTGAAACCGTTTGGGTCACTCAACCCAAACCATCATCTTAATCAATTGGAAATTCAGCACTTAGTCGATTAGGGTTTGCAATTAAGTAATCATTCACAATTGAAACCTTCAAGATCAAACCAATTGAAAACATTGGATAAAAATCCAAGCACCACAACATATATCTTCAAACGGTCAATCATCTCAAATGGTCACCATCCCAAACGGTTTGGGACCCAACCCACCAAATGGTTTTCAAACCGTTTGGTCACCAAACGGTTTGGTGAAACCGTTTGGTCCCAACATTGAAACTGTTTGCCCTAGATATTTGGGGAGGTGTGTGCTTATGATGATGTCATCATCATAAAGCTCCAAACTCGCGAAATCTACTGTGATTTCCAAGAAAATTGCATCAATCAACCAAACTTAATTTTGGAAATGTAGAAATGATCACCAATTGATAAGGAATTGATTGCAATAATAAAATTAAGGGTTCAAGTTATAAAACCCGCCTCCAATTGAGCTCCAAAGCTCCAATCTCACGGAAACAATTGTGGATGCAACTCCTTTCACTATTACAAGGGTCGTTCTCAAGCTTTGAGTGAAAAGAATTGGTTAGAATTGAAGAGGGGATCGAGATATGAAGAATTCATGCATTGATTTTCGATTTTCACCATGGATTCAAGGTGAACGGAGGTCAAGAACCTTAACAAAAGGTTGGGGGTCGTCCCCCTGCTCCTCCACAGATCCTTGGTCGTTTTCCAAGCAAGGGAAAAGAAAGAAATCCGAAAAAGCCTTTGTTTTGGCTTAGAAAGGGTACTTTTATAAGAAAATTGATGAGAGAGAAGATACTTTATAAAAGTCTTTTAATTCCAAAATTTTTGCCACCACTTCCCCCTTGGTTTCTTGAATGCAAGGGCATCTCTATCCCCACCGAACTCCCTTCCATTATCCATGAATTAAGGGAAAAGAAATTAAGCACCTTAACCCTTATAATAAGAATATCCATACTTAAGTGGAAATTCTTTTTCTTATAATAATGGTGAGTGGAATTTCACCTCCTTAAGATATGCTCGTGCCTTTGCAAGGCTTTAGTCTTATCCACACACATATTAATCCAACCATTTTAATTTTGGTTGAAGGCCCTTCAATTAATACATTCATTTTTGCCCTAAATTGGATTAGGGTTTCACTTAGGATTAAATCTTGATTATGTTAATATCAAGATTCTCTGTCCTCCAACTTAATTCAAATGAAGCTCCCTTTTCATTTTCTTTTCTCTACATGATTCCAACAAACATTAGGGACCTTATTGAAGTGGTAATTTTCATATTGAACCCTTGGTTTGGGTAAATTGCACATTACACAAAAACTAGGTTTTAATGCACAAGGATTGCTTTACAAGCTTAATCTTGGTGCCCAAGCTTGTAAAAACCATACCACTAAATCATATTCATTATTATGATGTATCAACATCATAGGAACATCTTTTCATGAAAAAGTTGCAATTTAACCCCTCAACTTGTGTAATTTGCACTTTAGTCCAAAACAAGCAAATATTGCTTCAACATTGTTCAAACAGGACCAAAATTGAGACATAAGTTTCCCATGAGCCCTAATTACTTTTCCCAAGATAAGATTAAGCATTAACTCAACCTTATTAGGTAAAACATATAGGGTTAACACATAACCTAGGTCAGGGATGTTACAACTAGCATGCTAAACATTACTAACAACATGAGATAGCTAGCATCATGATTATAATTAGCAGTAGCAATATAGTTATCAACACAAGCATAGCTACTGTATATACACATCTACAATCTTAAGCATATACACAACCTAAGTATATCTACTATCTCTTAATTACACTAAGCATCATCTTTATGTAAAGATAACAAACAAGGGTTATCATCCAATGTGCAACATTGTGTCTAACCCTAAACAAATATGTTGCACGACTGTATTACATCTTTTATTACGCCATGGGGAATTTGAATCGTACCATTCAAAGTCCAACCGACCCCTATGAAGGGCTATTCGGTTCCATACAAGATCTAGGAGTGTCAGTATCCTAAGATCTCTTTCCCTCGGTCAGTACAAGTAAAAGACAGTGAGATATTAGTCAAAGTTGGCACCACAACGACATATCGTCATGTAACTAGCCCACCTTGGTACATGTCATGGCGCTAGCATCTAGGGTATTCAAACCCAATCACTAAGGTACAACTGCAGTTGTCATCTAATCACATCATGTTATAATCACTGAGACATGACCGCAGTCGTTCTCAATCACATCAGATGTATGAGGCATGACCATAGCCATCCTCCATAATCTGTGTTGTGGATGACAAGGATATATCCTAAACTTGCCACCCCCACATACTCAACAGTATGTGCTCAGAGTTTCCCTTAGAAATACTCATTTCACCATCCAACAAGTTCTGACACTGAAGATGGCTCTATGGCACAGGGCACTACATGATTAGAGTTGCACTTGATTAGTTATGCCAATTGGGTCAATTAAGGTTTCATCAAACAAGTGGACATACAAACCCTAATTCACTTCTACGAAGCATATAAATATCACAACTACAAAAGATATAAAATGTGTGAAACATAATTTCTCATCTCATCATCACATGGTACTATTCACTTGCCATTCATAAGACCACACTAGTCATTATACTATCACAAGATATAATCCCTTTTCACAATATCACAGGATATCAACTCTTATCAACACAAGCAGATTACACCTCATTTAGGGCTCAACCATGCCCAAAGGTCACTAAGACCATCATACTATCATAGGATATAAATCTTTTTCACAATATCACAAGGTATCAACCCTTATCAACACAAGATGATTACAGCTCATTCAGGGATCGACCATGCCCAAAGTCATTAAGACCATCATACTATTCCCTGCAAGATCATCAATATCATTACATGCCTTATAAAAAGCCTCAACAACATCACTCACATGTAATACACTGGATCAACACAATATTGCATTAATGAGCTAGGAGATATTCATAAACAATCATAGAAGGGTTATATTATCATTAAGAACATTTCTTTCTTATATCAACATGCAAGGAATCTAGATATGATTAACCCTCATCATATTCATAATGCACATGTTTAGCATAAGAAAGTATCAACCATGTGGCTATGATAACCACCAATTAACATATTAAGGTTATGATCATATTAAGGAGGTTATTTCACCATAATTCTATCATATAAGAATGTTAAACATGAATATTCATCTTTATCTATTTGCATTAGAGTTAGGTTCAACATGATAAATTATATCAATGTTACTAATCGACACTTATACCCAAACCCTAACTCACGACATCCCCATTGGATCATGGATGCATAAGGTGAACCATCATCATCACATTCCATACTATTCTCAAGTATGAACCCACACATAAATCAAGGTGTACCCATGGGGTTATAGCATACTAGGGTTTCAATAATAGTAATAGAGTACTCCATGATTGTATTAGTCATTCAAGGACTATTCATACCCAATTACCATCATTTACTTATATTAAAGCTATGTATAACTAGATATACCTCATTAGGGTTACATATTAACACAATATGATTATCATCCCTTCTATTCATATGAGTGAATAGGTAATACTACCTTATTAAGGGTAACCCTCCATTTGTTCCATCATCATTCAACCCATATCACCATACCACAATGTCACCAGATTCATTGGATGTTTAAAAGGTAAGACCATTAGTTGTTTACATAAGTAAACATCTTAGGTAAACCAATTATGAAGTATTTGATTTGTTCTCTAGAAAGAGTCAACATTTAACCCTAGACATCCCTTGATTAACAACACAAAAAGTTCTATTGAGAGTATGGTAAAACCCACAATCGAGTGGTCATTTAAAACAAGCCATCCATTGTCAACAAGTAAGCTCCTTAAGTTGATCATCTAAAGGAAACCATCTAAATCACATTATTAGGACCACCATAATACATTAGACATCATTCCACTTTATTGGAGGAATAACCATTAGATCTTGACCATTGGGTCAAGTTCATATGTTAAAATCATCAATTACAGTATAGGTTCGACCATTGCATTAAGTGACCCAAGAAACCATTCATCTAAGGCTTAATTGATGCTACAACTACAATGCTTAACTCACCATAGGTCGTAGAGACCTGATCCGTCATCATTAGTGACCATTAAGTCACCATAGGTTGTTAGGTCAACACTATATTCATTAATCAACATCAAATATTAAGCTAATGTCATCATTGATTGATAGCACCAGTAGGGTACTTAGTGGTTGATCATTAACCTTCTAATTGATCCAAAACCTGACCTAAGGGGGTGACCATAGGTTGTCACCATCATAACACCTTTGATCCAGAACATCAGTTGTCATAAAGACAACACCATGGGGTTGTTGTAATGGTAACCTCATCGGGTCATGGGTTTATAGAAGAAATCAACTTTAAACCCTAAAATTAACCATTGGTTGATAGGTGCTTAGCACCATAGGTTGTCAAACTAACCTGATCCAAGTCATATTATACCTTAGGAATAATGTAAACATAATTAAATGTTCATATATAACTGAAATCAGAATAGGGAACATTATAAAAATCGAAATCTAAGTCAAGCACAGCTTTTTAGTGCATGGATCATCATTTTCAAGCAAGAACATGAGCTAGCAAGCTTATGGTAAGCAATAAACGTAGAGAAAGATATAAAACTTGCCTCTAACTAGAAGATAAACTCCCAAACATAAGAAAACAAGAACAGGTAGGGTATAAAATTTAAGCATAAGTTGTGAACTCCTCCATCTAGCACCTTTCTTCATCAAATGAGCAAACCCTAAGCACAAGGAGCAAGAAAGGTAGGGTTTTAGAGCTTTAGAGCAATTTCTACCATGGAACAACAAGGTTTTGACCTTAATAAAGGTAGGAGGAAGAATAAAAAAGAAATAAATGGAGGAAAGAAGGGGATTCTTACTCTTTTAGGTTAATATCTCTAGAAGGAAGCTTTTTAAACCCTAAAAGGAAGTCAATTGCAACCCTAGATTCTTTTTCCAAGAAGATCCCCTATTTCTTCTTCTTTGGATAGGAAATTTGCAGAAACATAGAGGGAGGATGAGGTTTGTAGAAGGAGTGAAGTGGTGGAGAGAAAATGGCTCGTTTTGGTGCTTAAGGATAAGTATATGGAACTTTAAGATAAAGAAAAAGAAAAAGTTGAAGTTCTAGTATCTTTCCAAGTGTCCATGGCCTTAAACTATTAAGAATATACAAGCACACACACAAGCATCTCCCCCACCACACATAGAGACATGTTCATCCCTCATTCCTTAAATTTCCAAGTAAAACAAATAATTCATTAGTTGATAGCTACTAAAGGTAGCTCATCCATGAAGGGGTAAACCCTAAAATACCCTTGGTGAAAATACCTTCAAACGAAGGATTAAATGGGTGCCCCATGGCTCAAAAAGCTCAATAATGATGAGGGAATATTCAAGGAACATAATGCAAGTCATAAATTGCAAATAAAACCTCTGAACTGGGTAAATTTGCAGAAAAGTCCAAAATGTGTGTAAAATTGCATAACTTGCTCAAACAATGTCCAAGTTGGGCTAAATTTTAAACTTAAGCTTGTCTTTTGATTTCAAAGCATATCAAAAGGTTATATTAGGGTTATAAGAATTAAATTATGATAATTAAGCTTATTCAACACTTTAAGCAAGTTTAGGGGCCTTACATATTTGGAAAGGAAAGAGGGGATCGATACGCAAACTGAGTAACAACAGGAGCCACAACCATGCACACAGAGACCTAGGGTTATTGGCCATAACATGCTTTACATCTACCATAAAAACTGATTTTATGGTGATGCTTGTAAATTGCATATATATTATATCATATATATATCTATATATATGTATATATATGTATATATATATATATATTAGTTTTTGGAGTTGTATGTGGAATTTAATCAGATCTGCACATTAATAGTCTTAATATACACATCATATGCAATAAAAGAATGAAAATAACATCTGATCATATTGATTTAAATCCTAGATTCACCATAAATTTATGGGGACTGTAGGGAAATCGAGGCGACAAATATAGATAGCGGAAACAAAAATTTTAAAGCCTAATTCCCCTAGATAGTTATATAGCATCATCAACCATGTATCTAGGAAAGAAGGTCTGTAAGGTTATACATGGTCCTAGAGCAAGTCCAGCGACACTATCCTTGTAGTAGCATCATCCTTCTTCCTCTTCTTCAGACAACAACATGGTCCTTTAGCAGCAGCAACAGTTGAACAATCATCACAAACAACCTCCTTCATGAATGGAGGTTGACGATGTCCCCCTAGTGGAAGACAATGGCATCTCACCTCTAGAGTAGTTCATGTGGACCACTAGAAGATCTATGTTATATTACCATAGCCAATGGGAAGGAGTTCTCCCCTTATGTCAACGTACTAGTCTTGACATGCTCTCCCACAACTGATCCTCAATAGTTCTCTCCATTGTTATCCCTCCCTTTAGCATGTAGGACTTGTTCGGGATCTCTATTGGTTACCACAATCAGAGAGGACAACAATTGGCAAAGCAATTGATTCTCAATCGTGTGTCTTGGGAATTCCCCAGTACCCTTCTATTTATAGTAGAGGCATGGGTCAGGGTTCCCAATCTGTGTGGGAGTAGAAGAGTCTGGAATCATGAATCTTATAGAACTTATGTAGCAAAAAATGATTATCTTGTACATCCAAACAGTCATCTTGTGAGCAAGATGGTCGTCTCTTTTAGTGAAATGGTCGTTTCTCAAGTTTCCTATTCTAAATCAAATTGGTACTCAATGTTCGATTAATGCTAAACATGACATCAACATTAATCCTTGTTCCAATCAAATTGGCAACTGAACTTGGCAACCTGGGAAACAAAATGGTCATCCCACATAGTGAAATAGTCATTTCACATTGTGAGATGGTCATTTCACAAGTGAGATGGTCGTTTCACTTGTCCAGTTCAGGCAAAGTTCAAAAATATTGACTCCAATTGACCTGACACTCCAACCGATCGTCTCAACACTTGAATTGGTCACTTCAGAGTCTACTAAGTCAATTCTAAACCTCATATTTTTAATTGAATACCTAAACACCTTTAGTAATCAAATTAAGCATCATTCATGAATATACTCCTTTAGTCTAAGTGTATCCTATGTGTGTGACCCTAAAAGTCCAAAATTATGTTGGCAGTGAATGCCCATAACCAATTATGACATCACAAGCAAAGAGAGGTGCCTAGTCACACATCGTTTCTTCCCAAGTAATTCAGAAAGTTGGAGAACAATTTCAACCTATAATTTGTGATTAATTTTACTGTGATCATATAGGTCCTTTGTCTTTGATATCTAGATTGAACTCGAGGCATGAAATCATCATCCCTTAAACTACAATAGATTGTTTGAGATGCACGTGAGCTCACATATCACATACTGAGTCACATGAGTATGGCCATACATTTCTCAGTCTTGCTTATTAAGAGTCCTTGGATATCAAACTCCAATAGGAGGGATAAATCCCATCTAAATCACCCACACTTAATCCCCATGTGTCTCAGCTACCCAATCATCATCTTTATGTAAATCCTTATTCAGGATGTAAGGAGGCAGGATCACCCCCTTACTAAAAAAAATCAAGAATTAACATCCATTCCTTACACACTCAAAGGTATGTTGGAATAGGCATAAATTTTCCAAATTTATTATAATGGTATGAAAAAGACCAAGTGAAGAAGCAGAATAAAAATAACTGACTATATTCAACTTTCATAAAAGATTAGACAAGTACATCAAATCTCCCATTGGGGTTTACAACAAGATACAACAAAAAGGATCTAGATAGAAGGAATTCTAAACCATAATAACTTTGTCTCCAAGCTTTAACTCCTTAAGCTATTCCAAAACTTCATGCCTTATCATTCAAGCCCTTCACCTAGGGTTGGAAGCATACCCCAACAAGAAGAGAAAATAGATGACATCAGCAAAGGATGTTATGTGCATACTAAATAGGAAATTGAGCAATATATGGAATAAAGAACATCAAATATTAAAGGATTCCCATATAAAGGATAAGGACCATCCAAATGGGTATCAAGAGAAAAGGAATTGAAATCATATGATAACAAAAGAATACTTTCCAATAATAAAACATAAAGATTGTGCGTCACAAGCACATGTAAAGAATTAGGGCACACACCCCATATCATCATCTTACATGCATGTGAGATAAACATACCCCTAGAACAATATAAACATAAACTTGAAACCTGATAGAGAAAGGAATACTTCCAATCTCCAAAATATATAAAACATGGGCCAAGAATCACACATCTTGCTCTGGGTATGAAGTTCCTTTCCATCCCAAAGGAGCATTAAATATCACATCTGCTCGGCAGGAAATAACACATCTGCCATAAAAACCAATGCAATTACACTACTCTAGTGCTACTAAATCACATAGAATGTTAAATGTAGAGTCAAGTAGAAAGTATAGTCAGAATATATAAACTAGTCACCACAAAAGTGACCATCATATACATCCACCTCATAAGTGGGCAAAAGACATCACATGTCATCTTTTAGAGTTCCATCATGAACAAGGCATAAGATAAGAGCTCAAAAGAATATCCATGATCACATGATCAATACCAAATAAGGTAGTTCAGATGTACCATGATTTTCAAAAGAAAAGACATTGTGTATAGGCTAATGTCCATAGGACAAAGAGAATGAATAGGCATAGGTGAATTGCTAAACATAGAAGAATAGGGGATACACCATACCTCAACTTTAGAGTCTAAATAGTCCAATTCAATCATAGGCCTCCAAAGAACCTCTAGGGAAGGTGCACATGTCCAATATGTGAGGTTTATAATCTTAGAGAGGCTAGTTTCTCCAACAAAGCTCCTATCTCGAGCAAGAAGCACCTTCTCCACTTTAGAGGTGAAAAACCCTAACAAAAGAACATGGAGATGAGGTGTTTATGGGTTCTAGGTGGAGTTTCACCATGGAAGACCATGGTTACAACCTTTAGGAAGGTGGAAGGAAGACTAACAACATAAAAATAGGGAAGTAAAGGAGAAAACTTACTAGTTTTGGTCGAAATAACCAACAAGGAGCTTTAGAAACCCAAAATAGAGAAAATTTGGAACCCTAGGAGCCTTCTTCACCAAGGTAGACACCTCCTTTTACCTTGGGACAGAACCTTTGAGGAAAAATAGAGTAGGATTGATGCTCTAAGCTAGATGAAATAAATGAGAGCAACAGTTTTTGAATTTGGAGTTGGGAAGGGGTAGATATGGCTATATAAAGAAAGAGGTCAAGTATGAGGTGTCTATGAGACTTTCCATGAGTCATGTATAACATGTCCATGGACATGCAAGCCTTTATGGATTAGGAATAAGTCAAGCATGAGGTTTCAAGTTACTTTCCATGTACCCAATGCTAAGGTTGGCTATGGACATGCAAACCTTTATGGATAAGGAAGAAATCAAGCATGAGGCGTCCATGGAGCTTTCCATGTGTCCTTAGCCTAGGGATTTCATGGCCATGTAAGAGGAAAACTCATATAGGCTTCTTGAATATCAAATGTTAGTTTGTGGACACTTATAGGCCATCCCAGCCGACCTCCAATCAATGAAATAACCCCATTAGTTGATAGCTTCTAAAGATAAGCTCATTTATAAAGAGGGTAATCCCCATAATGCCCTTGGAAAGTAACACCTTTAAACCAAGGTGCAACTAGGTTCCCCATGGTTCAAAAACTCAATAATGGTAAGGGAATATATAAGGATTATAATTCATGTGACAATTTGCAAAGAAAAACTCCCAATTGGGTAAATTGTAAAAAAGTCCAAAATGTGCCTAAAATTGCGTAACTTGCACAAACAACATCCAAATTGGACCAAACTTCATCCACAAGTTATATTTGATGTGTTGAATATGAATTTTCCATTATTACCATATTTTTAAGTTATATAATCACATTATTTATTACTTATGCCTTTTACTCATTTTCTCTCTCCTAAACTTTTCCTAATATATCAAGGTTGTCCAAATTAGATGAAATTTGACATGTAGGCAAATTGTGATATGTAGATTTTGAATTTTGAAGTTTGTTTCCACTTTTGAGACTTATTTTTATGAGATACGTCATATGGCCCATTAACGGCCCATTCTCTAAATTATTCATCCAATTAAGTTTCTTATCTTCATATTACCGCCGAAATGAGTTATGTGGCATATTTTATGTATCCATTATAAACCTAAGATTAATGTTAGAACATTAGGTTGCATTAAGGTGATCTATACATGTATTAGATCATTGGGGTTATACTAAACATCTATTTAGGACTAACCTTCAACCTTGTTTAGTTAAGTCCAAAATGTCAACTTCTAGGGTAGGGTCTGAGATCTAGTATGTTACAGCACACCACCCATTAAAGGGATTTCATCCTCAAAATTAAAACAATCCACATATAAGAAAACAACTTATTCATCACCCCTATAAGGATTCTTCTTATTAAGTCAAATCCATTCTTTAGGTATAAAAGGTTCAACTACACTTCCTTACATCCAACTGCATAAGAATCACGCAAAAAAAAAGAAACATAACTTGTAAAGACTAAATATGAACTATGGGTTAACTTGCTCTTGTCCATCCTCAAACAAGTCTTTACACCTGGGAGACTAGTTCAACATATTAGGGTCCCTAAAGATAAATCATATAGATTACTAAGGCTACTATTTCCTAAAACCACGCTATTTTGAACAATTCATATCAGCTCAGGCCAGGCCGATATCATATAGATTCAGGAGTCCTCGTAAACTAAGTTAGTGGTGTGGAGGAAAATCTTGCCAACCCTCGAACCTTGATCCTTTCTAGACACCTTTGCTTTCAACTTCATGTCTTAGTAGCTGCCTAAAGGCCAAGCTAAACAACCTCAAGTTACTATGGTTACTTATGCATCTTTTAGTTGTAAGTATTTTAAGGATCTATTCATCATTATTCTAATGTGAAACTATATGATCCTAAATCAACCCTTCATCATCTATTGATCAACTCTAGGGCAAACATGTCACTTAAAGGTAAGACAAGGATTCTAACTAGGGAGATAAAATTGAGATAGTCAGATTTCGACTACTATGGGCTCTGATACGATGTTGTAAGGAGGAGAGATCACCCCCTTACTAAAATTTTTGAAGAATTAACATCCGTTCCAAACACATTCAAAGGTATATTAGAATAGGTATACATTTTCCAAAATTTATTTTAATGGTATGAAAAAGACAAAAGTGAAGCAGTAGAATAAAAATAACTGCCTATATTCAACTTTCATAAAAGATTACACAAGTACATCAAAATCTCCCATTGGGGTTTACAACAAGATACATAAAAAAGGATCTAGATAGAGGGAAATCTAAACCATAATAACTTTGTCTCCAAGATTTAACTCCTTAAGCTAGTCCAAAACTTCATGCCTTATCATTCAAGTCCTTCACCTAGGGTTGGAAGCATACCCCAACAAGAAGAGAAAATAGATGACATCAGAAAAGGCTGGTATGTGCATACTAAATAGGAAATTGAGCAATATATGGAATAAAGGACGTCAAATATAAAAGGCTTCCCATAGAAAGGATAAGGACCACCCAAATGGGTATCAAGAGAAAAGGAATTGAAATCATATGATAACAAAAGAATACTTTCCAATAATAAAACATAAAGATTGTGCCACACAAACACATGTAAATAATTAGGACACACACCCCATATCATCAACCTACATGCATGTGAGATAAACATAGACCTAGAACAATATAAACAAAAAGGTTGTCAAGTCTCATAAACTTGAAACCTGATAGAGAAAGGAATACTTCCCATCAACCAAATATATAAAACATGGGCCAAGAATCACACATCTTTCCCTAGGTATGAGGTTCCTTTCCATCCCAAAGAGCAGGAAATATCACATCTGCTCGGCAGGAAATAACACATCTGCCATAAAAACTAATGCAATTATACTACTCTAGTGCTACTAAATCACATAGCATGTTAAATGTAGAGGCAAGTAGAAAGTATAGTAAGAATATATAAACTAGTCAACACATAAGTGACAAACATATACATCCACCTCTCAACACAGTGATGCCATGTTATGTTGAAGGAAAACCAAGGGTTTCCACATCTTGGATGGGTGTGGGTAAAGAAGCTAGTTGTGATGCATCATTTCCTGGGTGAGTGAAAAATGTGCAAGGGTAGTCTTTTTGACGGTGACAGGAGAATAATAAGTTTAACAAAAATGGATTAGAGTGGGAAGTTGGAATATTGACTCTTTGATAGGAAAGTCCTTGACGATAGTGGATACAATGACTAGAAGAAAAGTTAACATTATTTTCTTGTAGGAAACCAAATGGACAGTGGAAAGATGAATATATATATTGGAGAAACATGATATAAAATTTGGTATACATGTATTGACAGACATAGAAATGATGTTGGCAGTATTTTTTATAATGTGTTGAAAGATGATTTTGTCAATATTACACAAATGGGTGATAGAATCATAGCTATCAAGGTAATTCTTGGGGAAAACATTTTTAATATTATTAGCACTTATGCCACCCAAGTTTCCCTTAGTGAGGAGGTAAAGAAGGATTTTTGGGATAACATGGATGAACTGATGCAAGGAATATTGATAGAGGAGAAGATCATTATTGGGAGTGACTTAAATGGTCATGTGGGGAGTAGTAGTGTTAAATGTGAGAGTGTGCATGAAGGTTTTGGATATGGAAGTAAAAATGGAGGAGAGACATTTAGATTTTGGTAGTTGCTTATGATATGATCATGAAAAATATACATTTTAGGAAAAGAGATCCTCATATTATTACCTCAAAGAGAGGGCACAATTGTATCCATATTTATTACTTCCATACAAGACGGCTAGATTGAAAAGTATGCAAGGATTGTAAAGTGATCCCTGGCGAAGAACTCACCACCTAACATAGGATGATGTTTTTGGATGTGGACATGAAGATCAACAAAGGTTAGCATAATAGAAGCCCAGATACAAGCACCAAGTGGTGGAATCTTGAAGGAGAAAATAAGTTGACAGTTTATGATAAAATTATTAAGGAGAGAACTTATAACTTGGAGATTGATGTTAACTCTATGTGTCAAAGTATGAGCTCATGCATAACAAAAATTGCTAAAAAGGTTTTTGTAGAGTCCAAAGAGTGTGGAACTCCAAAGAAAGAGAGTCAGTGGTGGAATGATGAAAAGGCTATTAAGCTCAAAAGGGATATTTGTAGGAGCTTGCCCATATCTATTGATGATGCAACTTTTCAGAGATACAAACAAGCCAAGAAAGAAGCTAAAAAGGCAGTTCAAGAGGTAAGGTCTAGATACTTTGATGAGATATATAAGAAGTTGGACACTATAAGTGAAGATACTTGATTCAAGTAAAGTCCATCAAGAATGAAGATGGCAAAGTGTTGTTGAAGGATGATGATATACAAAATCAATGATGAAACTACTTTCATAAGCTTTTCAATGGAGATATTGGGAACAAAGTAAGAGACTCGGGTCACATGAATGCAAGAAATATCACTTACACACAATGAGTTTCATTATATGAGGTCAAGAATGCTTTGAAAAGGATGAAAATTAATAAAGCATGTGGGCCACATGGTATTCCCAATGATGCATATAAGAGTATGGGGGATGAAGGAGATGTGTGGTTAACAAATTTCTATAACAAGATTGTGCAGACAAAGAAGACGTTGGATGAATGGAGAAATAGTAATATAAGCCTAATCTCCAAGAACAAAGGCTATGCTCAAAGTTGCACAAACCATAGAGGTATCAAGATGATGAGTCACACTATGAAGCTTTTGGGATAACTATTGAGCAAAGATTAAGATCGATAACACAAATATTGGATAACCAATTTGATTTTATGCTTGTAAGATCAACAAATGCAATTATTTTAATAATGAGGATTATGGAGAAGTTTAGACAAAACAAAAGAGATCTTTGTATGGCATTTATTGATCGTGAAAAGGCCTATGGTCGAGTACCCAGGAAAGTATTATGGAGGGTTCAATATATAAAGGGTGTCCCTATCCCATACATTGACTTGATCTAAGACGTGTATGATGAATCAACTATAAGTGTTAAGACTCGTGAAGGAGAGATATAAACTTTTTCTATCACTGTTGAGGTATATCAAGGATCGACAGTCAGCCCATATCTATTTGTTCTTGTTACATATGAGTTGACAAATCATGTTCAAGATAATATCCATTGATGTATGTTATTTGTTGATGTATTGTGTTGATTGACGAAAGAAAAGAAATATTGAATGATAAAGTTGAACTTTGAAGAAATTCTTGGAATCTAACATATTTATGATTAGTAGAATAAAAATGAATATATTCATTGCAATTTCAACCAATCGATATATTTTCATTGGTGGAGTAGAGTTGGATGGAATAAATTTACTAATATGTGATAAGTTTTGTTACTTAGGCTCTATTATTGAAAAGGAGGGTGCGACCCAAGATGATGTTTGTCACAGGAATGCATCAGGTAGGTTGAAGAGGAGTTGTGCAACTGGAGTAGCATGTGACCAAAAGATCCCTCTCAGTTTAAAAGGGTCCATGTAGTCGACACCATAGTGGTTGGGATTGAAGCTTCGATGATGATGTTCATGAGAATTTTTAGGGTAGGATAAGGACGAGGTGTAATTCGCATTCTCAAGGTCATTCAAACATAATTCATATGTATCAACAAGTGGTTTTGGTTATCCCCTTTGAATAACAAGGGGTTATTTTATAAAGCTTATGGTTTTTCTATTGGTCACGACATATCTGCATTCATGAACTCAACTATACACCAGTCGGGTAGCACATCTGGCTTGGAACATGGAAAAACTATTATTATTTTATTCTACTCTGGATTTTATCCTCTCTCACTCTCTTGTTGGCTTTTAGATGATGGGACTTTTGTGGGATTCCAAGCCTCTATTTCACCTTTTTAGAATTTTTCTTTTGCACTACAAGGGTTCATTTTTTTCCTTGATGTAAGATTCATGCATTTCTTGTCCGTACTCAAGGGTTCATGTAATTTCTTGTAAGTGTACCATACCAATATCATCTTTGTTTTTTAATAAATTCCCCAAAGAGAAAGCAATTTATTGATAGCTCAAAGTAAATGAAGGTGGAGATGACTGAAAGCATAATCCCTGAGTAGGTTATGTGTGCTTTTGGCTTTGTTCTTTTACTTGATATAATAATGTGCTAAAGTATAGCTTGAAGACAATTAGATGAAGTATATGAGTAAAGATAACATATAGGAAAAATGGATTAAAATTTGCCTAAAGTCAGGAGTTTATCCTTTATGAAGAACCTTCTAGCTAGGACTAAGATTAATCTAAGTAAATTTTAATCTAACCTGTGCAAATATTAATAAAATTTCAAAATTTTCAATATCGTGGGAGATATGCGATACACACAGGGTGTTAAAGAGATGAATAATGAGAGCTTACATACCTTGCACATTCACACCCTCCAAAACTTATCCTTCACTGTGTCCCTAGAGTGTCAAAGGAAGAGGTTATATGTAAATATGCGAGCTTTAGTTCTACTCTTGTCATCTCACAACCTCCCATTTAGACAACTGGATGTTGTAAACTCCCATTAATGCACATAATTTCACTATCAAATTGATGCATTTTAAGGAGGATTTCTCTTATATTCATATTTTGGTAAGCATTTTTCCTAAATTTCCTAAAATAGCACTTGTGCATGAGTACTTTTCATTTTAAATGTATATAGGCTGAAATGCGTTATCTTATCAATTGCCTAATATATTATTTCTTTATTGCCAACTTTACCAATAGAAATCGGGAGAAATTCGATACCAGCAAATTCTGTAGGTGGAACTGCCATGAGAGGAAGGAGGATCAACAATAGGAAAAGAAGGATTGAGAAGAAGACAAGGAGAAACGTCAAAAAACTTCTAGGTAACACCGACCTAAGTAGGTGACACTAAGATTGAAGCCCCAATTTGCAATAATGTGAAGAGTTGACGACAACGACATTTGTTTGTTAGTTAAGATTAAAACAAGGCACATTTTATGATCTATAGCCAAGTGGTGTTGTAATTCTTCCTATGTAAATCAAAAGGGATAGCAACCTGGAGGCATTGTATTAGGATGCAAGACACCTCATCTAGAGGCTATCCCATGGCCCGTCTTTGAAAGAACCAATGCCTAAGAAGGGGGAGATGAAGAGACTAGAGCAACCACTCATGAGTTTTCAATGGTTTTTTCTGCTTCCTCTCTTCTTCTAATTCTTTGTTAAGCATGAGGGGTTTAACCCCCATTCTTTAGGACCCTGTGTTTAACCATCTCATCTCATGACAAAGTCGTTGACCCTATTTTATTGGTAAGAGAGCGCCAATGTAAATGCACACGATGTACCATCAACTGCAGCCTCTAATACTTAGAACCCATCATCTAATTTGGTATTTGACGGTAAACAATGCATGGAATTAGGCCAAAGAACGAGCCAGAACCTTGCTCCATTCATTTTATTACTACAATTGTTCTGGAACAAATAAGAACCTTAACATCCTATCGTTGTGTTCTTAGTCAGTCCTGCTTTTAGCTGGATTTTGAAATCTCAATATCGATTTAGCGTTCTCTAATGTGTTGTTTTGTTTTATATGCAATATTGAAAAATATTGAAAATAAAACAAGTCCAATTTAATAAGTACAATGGGAGTGAGTTTTGCGAAACGAAATAGGACCCAATCCGATAAAACTAATTTTTAATCTAATAAATATCCACGGACTGTTCTGGTTCAGTCAAGGCAAGGCCTATGTAGCTTCCACATGCCTAGGAATTAGTCGGGTAGTCGAAGAGTTACGCTACCCACCATATATCATAGACCCGGTAGCCCACCCGATTTCTTGATAACCAACAAAGAATATACACTTAACTACTTTTTAATTAATAGAAATCTGCTGCGTATCTCGGAAGCCCAAAAGATATACGGGACTCCCAAGCTTTCACAACTACTATCTGACATTCAAATATTTACTAAATCAAATTTTTTTATCCCATTGGTCTCTCGCAGTTATATTATATAAGTCCTAGCGTCCTCGTGTCCTCATTCTAATGCATCCACCTGCATTCCCGTATTTGTACAGTACCTACGGAATTCAATAACAACATTGATCTGGAAGCATAAGTACAGTACTTACGAAATCCAGTAGTAACATTTGTCATCTGGACATAAGTACAGTACCTACGCAATCCATGCAAAATAAGTACAATACTCACTTGTTAATTCCAACTCAGTTTTTTCAAACATAAGTACAATACTTACCAAATTATAAAACCAAGTATAAGTACAGTACTCAACAAATTACAAAATCAAGCATAATTGTATAACTGATCTGGAAGCATAAGTACAGTACCTATGGAATCAATGCAAAATAAGTACAATACTCACTTGTTAATTCCAACTCAGTTTTTTCAAACATAAGTACAGTACTTACCAAATTATAAAACCAAGCATAAGTACAGTACTTAACAAATTACAAAATCAATCATAATTGTATAACTGATATGGAAGCATAAGTACAGTGCCTACGAAATCCAATAACAACATTTTTCGCATGGATATAATTTTTTTTAAAAAATGTAGTGCACATCTGGTCCGTAATCAACTATAAAATGCATCTATAAGTATTGTACTCAATTAATAATTTTCAACCCAGTTTGTCAAATATAAGTACAGTACCTCTCAAATTCATTTGTGAATGTATATGTATTTATTCTAGGTACAGTACTTACGTAATCTGCAGCGGGGATAAATATGCAATAGATTTTTTTGTAAGCTATAGTGGATTGATATCTGCCATTTGCATGACAGTTGCATGGAGTAGGTGGCGAGATATGGTGGATTTTTATTTGATTACGAGATCATGCATCCTTTTTGCATGTAAAAACATGCAAAATCGCTGTTGGAGATAATGTGCATGCAGCAGGAGGAGTTAGTGGACTGGCGCAACAGTAAATGAAAACGGCTGTTGAGGTTTCCCGAGGATCGGGTATGTGGCCGGGTATAGGGTGTGCTATGTGTAGAATTTTTCTAATCGAACCCAAATCCTGGACAAAGAAACGGCGATTCGTGAGTCGCGATCCGTGATGCACGGCATTTAGCTGTGCACCAACTGGCACTTCAGACCCACCAAAACGTTGGTAAGCGGACAAAGGAACAGTCACCGTGTAACTGTTTGGCGGATCGTTATATATGAGCACATCACCCGACGCTACTCTGCCTACTTACCATCCACCTCAATTAAACGGGATCTCCAACACTCGTCCAAACAAAGCCATAATAACACTAGGACGGGATATCGCTGAACCCGCCGCCTCTTCCGTCGTCACTCATTCATGGCAACAGAGGAGGACCTCATCCCAAGCAGCAGCTACGGCCGTACCCACCGCTTCCTCTCCCTCCCAGCCGCCCGACCCTGCACAGATGTGGTGTCGGTGCAGTCCCTTCTCCGTGCCATCCTCCCCATCGCTAACGAGATCACAAACAGATGGTCGCCGACGTCAAAGAAGGACGGCCTCGCTCATCGCATCCCGATACATAGTCACCGACGCGCTGTACAGAAAGCCGTCCATGTCGCACGCCTCCTCCTCGCCTTCCTTGAGGAGCTCCATTGCTCCGGACAGCATGACAATCTTCTCGTACCGGTCCTCGGCGAGCTCTACGTGGTATTAGAAAAGCTCAGCGCCCTCCTCAACGACTGCACGCTCCGCGGCGCCAGCATTCTGTTACTGATGAACACACAACGCGTCGTACGTGAGTTCCGGGCGTTCCACGAGTCCGTAGCCACCGCAGTCGACTCCCTGCTGCTCCCGTCCATTAATACCGCAGCTGGTGTCGACGGCGGCGATGTCGTCGAACTGGCCGAGCTCGCCGCCAGGCTTGCCCGGAAAACAGCAAAGGACGTCGTCGCGACGGAAGACCCGGAAGTAGACAGAGCGGCTCGCTACGTACGAGACATTCTGGAGGGGTTCGAGAGAGGGGTTGCCCCACGCAGGAAGCTTCTCAGGCACCTCTTGGACTACCTAGGCATCCAGACATGGGTGGACTGCGACTCGGAAGCCGCGTTCCTCCAGGGCCAGATCGAGCTAGCTGCCGCTGATGCGGAATCCGTGTCCTCCAGCTGTGATCTGCTCCATGGTCTTCGCGGTCTCATGCTCTACGCCCGCGCAGTGCTTTTCAACGCAGCCAAGTCAGCATCCGTTACCCAAGCTGGAACCGACAGCGCCAGCGTCGGGTCACCATCATCTTCCACCACAGAGCTGGCCTGGCTGGATCCCAAGGATCTCCGCTGCCCCATCTCCCTCAACCTCATGACCGACCCCGTGACGGTGTCCACGGGCCAGACGTACAGCCGGTCGTCAATCATTCGGTGGCTCCGGTCCGGCAACCTCACGTGCCCCGTCACGGGCAAGGACCTCAGCGGGGCCACGGCGGACCACCAGTACCTCGTGCCCAACCTCGCCGTCCGCAACGTCATCCAACGGTTCTGCCAGGCCCGCGGCGTTCCGGTTTCCGAACAAAGATTGATTGAAAAGAAGAACAAGCGGGCGGCGACCGCCGGTAGTAGTAATAACAAGGCCGCATCCGGTGCGATGCGGCTGGCGGCGACATACCTCGTCGAGCAGTATTCCAACTCCAAGGACTCCCCAGCAGCCATATGCAGCGCTGTCCAAGAGGCTCGCCTTCTCGCTAAATCTGGAGCTTCAGCTAGGGCCGCTCTGGCGGACGCCGGTGCCGTACCGTGGCTGCTTCACTTGCTGGCGTCGCGGAACAAGCGTGTCCAGGACGACGCTGCGGCTGCTGTCATGAACCTATCAAAGCACCCCCAGGGCCGTAAGGAGGTCTTCGCCTCAGGTGGGCTGGTTTGCCTCGTCGACCTGCTGGGCAATGACGCCGGCGCTTCTTCGGATTCTCAAGCCAACGCAGCGGGGGCGCTGTTCTACCTTGCCTCTGCTAATGAAGAATATCGCGTCGCCATTGGGGAAGAGCAGGGAGCGTTCCAAGGACTGATCGATATGCTGAAGGCAGGGACGCACAGAGGGAAGAAGCACGCATTGACGGCAATCTCGGCGTTACTGGTTTCCCCAGTTAACCACGCTTTCGCTATTGCAGCAGGAGCCATCCCGGCATTGATAGGGCTCGTGGCCAAGGCTGAGAGGGACGACATTGTCGCCGAAGCCGTTGCTGCCATTGCAGGGATAGTAGGGAGGCCGCAGGGGGTTCGAGAGTTCGTTAACGAGCCCAACGGAGTCCGTTCTCTGGTGGAGGTCCTCCGGTCATCAGTAACTGCCGCGGCAAAGGAATGCTGCATGACGGCGCTTACCGCCCTCTGCAAGAACGGCGGCGCCGAGACGGTCAAGTACCTGAACAGCATCCCAACTCTCATGCCGTCACTCTACACGCTTCTCACCCAAAGCTCGCCAGCGGCCAGCAAGAAGTCGAGCTACCTCATAAAAATCATCCACCGCGGACATGGGGACGCCAACGTCCACCTCCGGTTCCCGGCCTCTACTGCGTTGCCGTCGCCGGTGCCACGGCCGCAGTTGGCACGTTCTGTAACCGCGCCCATGTGCGCCGCTGCGTTGCCGTTCAGAGTCGCATCCTGACGATCTTAGATCCGCACCAAATCAAAGGCACCTACCTCTATCTGCTTTTCGATGACTACCCGACAAAATTCCCTATATTATTAGGTGTATTATTACTGCATAGCCGCATAAGGTCATACTGCATGTATACGGCCGAACGAAATCTGCAGTCTGTGTTTTAGAATGGCGGCAGATTCCTTTCTTTTTACTTTCTGTTTTATTCGATCCCGGTTTGCAGAACAGCAAACTTATCTGTTGATATGGAGAGCTTTGGTTGTGTAAGGTGCTCTTTGGTTCTCGATCGAAACCAGATTGGGTGTTATTTTTTTGTGCCGATGGTAAGCGCTAATTCCCACTAACCTAGTCTAAGATACAGTCTTGTTTTGTTTGACTTGTACTGACGAGTTCGTTTTTGATTCCGTAATCTTTTAATCTAAACTAAGTCAATCCTGCAGCAGAATTTCAGGAAACCCAATCCGATTTTTTTTTTTTTGAGGAAGGACGGGAAGTCCTATGATTGGGACTCCCCGTCATCTATTAGCTAAATCACTAATTACAAAAAACATAATGTTCGAAGGAAAATGCTGAGAAAAGGAAAACCTATCTACTTGGCCCCTACGTGCAACATTTGCTACCTCGTGGGCAACTTTGTTACAACTACGTTTAACATAACTAAAACTACAAGAAGAAAACAAATGCTTCAGATGGATAACATCTTCAACCATGGAGCCAATGTAGTCTTTCCTGAGGCAGCTGTTGTTACATGCATGAACGATTGTAGTGGCGTCTGATTCAACTTCGATCCTATCCAAGCCTTTTTCCTCTGCCCATGACAACGCTTCCCTAATCGCCATGGCTTCCATCAGAGCTATTTCTCCCCCCATCGTCAGTCTTGCCCCCATCATCCCTACGACTGTTCCCTCCTCATCCCTCGCCACTGCTCCAAGGCCCACCGTACCCTCCTCCCCACACGATGCATCCACGTTTATCTTTACCCTAACCCGCTCCGGTCTTCTCCAACAGCTCACCCCAGCACTACTCGACGCCCCATTGTTATCCCTGCCCCGCTGCTGGCTCGTCGTGGCTGCATGGGCCGTATTGCTCCCCTCACTCCCGCCCACCGTCCGAAACGTCATGGCTGTCGATATTCCCGCCCCCGTCTACATCAGATCTGACCCAGCTTAAGGCGCAGCGATACAACACGCTCATGTTGATTGTTTCCGACTGGAACACGCGCTTGCATCGTCCACGCCATATAGCCGTCATTGCCGCCACTATTATCGTCCTCTCTTCCAGCGTCATGTCATGCAAAGCAGCCTCCATAGTTGATTGAAGCTCTCCATCCTTCCTATCTTCAATCCATTTCCGGATCTCCCTTAAAGTTTGGTCCCATACCTCTGTTGCATTCGGACACTTGAATAACATGTGGGGAATAGTCTCCTTCTCGGACATACAACGAGTGCATGTTCCGTCTTCCGTACAGTGCCGGTCGAAAAGTCGTCCCCTAGTCGCCAGCCGCCCCGTGCATACTCTCCACATAAAGTGAGCCGTTTTTGGACTCCAACCATCCTTCCATACCCTCCTCCATATCCCGTCTCCTACCCGGTCATTATACCTCCGAGCTTCCTCCACCCCAAGCAAACCCATCCAGTACGCTGATCGAACAGTAAAATCCCCATTCTTAGACGGCCACCACATCAACGAATCCTTGGGCTTCCTTCTACCGATCGGAATCACACATATTTTATTCGCAATGTTGTCCGGTACACATTCCCGCACCTTGTTTTCATCCCATTTTGTCCCATCCTCCGACATGAGCTGCCTCACTTTGTAGTAATCCGGGCTGCTTTCTTGTTTGAACATTCCGAGCGTATCCCCTTCCTTCGGAACCCACCTATCTTCCCATATATCTATGTCACATCCGTCCCCCACTCTCCATTGGACCCCCTCCTTCAACACTGCCTTGGCACCCCATAAACTTCTCCACACATGGCTCGGGTCATACCCCCTCCTTGCCTCCCAAAACGACGTCCTTGGAAAATATCTCGCTTGGAGCACCTTCGTGACTAGAGCCTCCAGGTGGCAAACTATCCTCCATGCTTGTCGTGCTAGAAGAGCTTGATTACAGGTATGGAAATCTCTAAATCCCAGCCCTCCTTGCCGTTTTGGGTTGCAGAGCTTCTCCCAACTCATCCATGAAAGCTTCCTCTCCTTCTCCTTTGCTCCCCACCAGAATCTCACCACCATACGTTGAATATCCTCCACAATACCCACAGGCAGTTGGAAAACACTCATAACATAGGTGTGAATCGCTTGTGCCATCGCCTTGATGAGAACCTCCCTTCCTGCTTTTGACAAAAGTTTCTCGGACCAGCCCTGGAGCTTCCTCCATATCCTTTCTTTTATGAAACTGAAGACCTGCTTCTTTGACCTGCCCACCATGGTAGGAAGGCCAAGGTAGCAAGCGTGTTTATCCACAACACGTACTCCCAAGAGAGCTCGTAACTCCTCGCTTTTGCTTCCTTGTACCCCTTTGCTGAAAACAACCTCTGTCTTTGAAAGATTAATCTTTTGACCGGATGCCTGTTCATACTGGCTGATAATTTCAGCTATCTTCAGACATTCTGCAGTGGTTGCTCTAGCAAAAAGGATACTATCGTCTGCAAAGAAAAGATGTGAGATACTTGAGGCTCCCCTACACGTTTTGATTCTATGTAGTTGGGAGTTCTGGACAACAATATTAATCAAAGTGGAAAAAGCTTCAACACATAAAATGAAAAGGTAGGGGGAAAGAGGGTCACCCTGGCGAAGGCCAACCCAATCCGAATTTTAAGTCTGTCTTTTGTGTTATTTTGTTTTATATGTCAGATTTAAAAACACAAGTTATGAGGCCAGTCCAGTTTAATGAGGGCTTGCAACGAAATTGGGTTGCCAAAGATAAACTAATTTGGATATATGAACTAACCTGGATTAACCAGGTCCAGATTTCCTTACCTCAATCTCAAACCAAACAGGGACTAAAACAATATATACGATCTGTAAGAAGAGTTAGGAGGTTTTCATCGTGTTTTTTTGCTTGCAAGTGTATAAGGAACAAGAACGAATGGGTCCCATTTTCTTTTTGTTACCCATAGATCCTTTCTTTTGTAATTAAACGATGATATAGTAATATTTGAAGGTGTAATTTGTTGTTTGAATGTCATCTATCTCCGATGTGTAACAGCAATCTTTATTGCCATATAGATTTGTAAAACGAAATTCCAAAAAAGCGAAATTGTTATAGGTTGTCATGGAGAACCAATGTTGATCAGCATTGAAACAACATGATAAAAAACTTAACACATCACATAAGAACACGAGATTTACTTACGTAGTCCGTCAAACAGAGACTACTCACATGCGGGGGTAGTCTTTCACTAAATCAGATCAAGATAAGACGGTGGGAGTTTTTCGCTAGATCAGATTACGATTACAAAAGTATATACTACCGAATAGAGTGAAATCATGAAATCAAATTACCATGCATAAAGATTAGGACTCGTATTAACAAAAAAATATTTGGGTCGGGGAGATACCACACACCTAGCAAAGGTTTCCTCCCCTCAAATCATTGTCTTGCGCTGGTGTGCAAAGATAAAATTAAGCATGAGATGTGCAAAGGGTTATGATTAAGACATATCTAATGTTCTTTACCTTGATCCTCTTATGCTTCATGGTGAAGGGTATTTGATGCTAATGTATTTGGTTCCATTGTGATGTACTAGATCATTTGTCAAACATATGGAACTCGAGTAGTCACAAGATATGTTAGCTTGATCTTGTTGAGGACCAAGACCATTGACAAGTCCTTTAAACCAAATCGCTTATTGGGAAGCTTTAGGGTGCGTATGAATGAACTCATCCAAAATCCCGGTACTTGCCATATAAAAGACTAGTATAGCGTATCAATTTTGGAACTGATGACTACCATATATTGATAAATTTAGCAGAAAATGCAGATTTCGCCAATCACCTCGATACCGGAGAGTAGGGGTGAGCAAATCTCGGTCCAGACCGCAAAATCGGACCGGACCGCTCAATTCGGTCCGGTCCATTTCAACTTCGGTCCGGTCCGCGGTCCAATAAATTCGATAAATTCGGTCTTCGGTCCGGTCCGGTCTGGTCCAAAACCGGTCCGGTCCGGTCCGGACCGCAGACTAACTTTTATATAAAATCCATATATATTTGAAGGTGTATTCTATAATAACTACAAATAAAGTACATATATAAGTACTACTAGTATAAATGTTTGATACTAAAGTTATATAATTGTTAGAAGTGACTAAGATTATCAACTTTGTATAATTAAATAAGTTGTAAAACATCTAAAAAAGGCTTATTGCGGTCCAAACGGTCCGGTCCGGTCCGGTCCCGGTCCGATCCGACCACCAAACGGTCCGGTCAACGGTCCAAAAATTATTGATTTTCGATCCTCGGTCCGGTCCGGTCCGGTCCAGTTTTGGACCGATGCTCACCCCTACCGGAGAGACTGAGAACTGTCAAGGTCCTCAATTGTCTGTTCCGTTTTTCACGCCACCTCACACTGCTCGTCTGCAACTCGTCACACTGACATCACCTAACACCACGGAAATGGCATGTAAGAATTATCAACTAACTGTCATATTACCGGGATTCAGGAAGTTGGTACCCAAACCACCCCTTAGTCAGTTCCATGTAGTCTACCTCTATAGTTGACAACGTGATAGTGTTGCAGTGTGGACTTCTAATTGACAACAGTTGCGCCAACAATGAAGACATTGCCCGTCATTGATCTCCTTCCATTAGGATATGTAGCGGTATACGAATTAGAGTAACCAAAAGCCACGTAACCACATACACATATGATGCCAACATGAAAGATTATCTTCATATATCAAAATATGTTCTGCACTTCTTGCCAACGTATACCTTGCCGCAGTGGCCCACGAAGCTGCTAACGACAATGACGACATGTGTAATACGGAGTCTGGTGCACACCATATAATGCATCAGACTCCCAACTGCACTAGCATACATAACTTGAGACATGCGTTGCACTTACTCATTTGATCAAGGTGTAAAGTGTGTAGAAATAATACTCCTTATAGAGCAATAAGACTTTGTAGTATACATCTTGAATAAAATGCACGGGTATTACATATATAGCTCCCTTAAGATAAGAAAACCTCTCTCATTGCGGTCTATATAGATCTCCATCCCTACTATCTTTTGATTTATGCCAAGGACTATAAACTAAAATAGCACGGTTTAACAAAAATATTTACATGCATAGCATGATTGCAAACTTATTTCCGGAAGTAGCCCAGTTTGGTATAAAAGCGCCAGAAGATTTGGCGTTTTAATGGGTTTTCCACCGAAAGCGCCAAAAATCTGGCGTTTTTCACCAAAGGCGCCAAAAGTCGGGCGTTTTCCACCAAAGGCGCCAAAAAACTGGCGTTTTCCATCGAATTAGACCAAAAGCGCCACAACTTTGGCGTTTTAGACCAAAAGCGCCACAACTTTGGCGTTTTAGAGCAAAAGCGCCACAACTTTGGCGTTTTAGCACAACAAACATAAAAGTATGGCGTTTTAAACAAACCACAAGTTAAATACTATAGAATTGGTACAAAAGAACAAACCACAAGTTAAATACTATAGAATTGGTACAAAGATTAGATGATTCTCAGGCAAATAAAAGAGTTATACTAACCACAAGTTAAATACTATAGAATTGGTACAAAGATTAGATGATTCTCAAGCAAATAAAAGAGTTATACTAAGTATAACAGAACACACAATACATAAAGAAGAAGTTGGGCTCTGCATTTAACAAAATCAGTCTGCTAAGAAGTTGGGCTCTGCATTTAACAAAATCAATCTGCTACTAGAAAGAAGAACAAATTCTTCTACATTGGCATCTGATAGCATCAACCCTGGCATCTAATAGCATCAACCCTGGCATCAAAATAAAAAAAATTATTTAACTACATATAGTTCTTCTATAAGTAAAGAGTTAGGAAAAATTATGCATACCTAACATCTCTTACTTCCTCTGCCTCGAGTTCGTGGTCCCGAAGAACGCCCTGGGTCTGGAGAAGCCTCAATTGGACTCAACTGTGACTGCTGACCTGCACGTGTAGACCTACTTGGAGGAAGTGGTGGTGTTAGTGGACGAGTGGATGGCATAGTTGTAAACATTGGAGGTGATCCTAAAAATGAAGAACTAGTTGACCCCGAAAATGAAGAAAAAGCTACATTTTGGTATTGGCTAAAAGTTGGTTGGGTCCAAGATAAGCTGGAAGGAACCCCAAAATGGTCAGATGATGATGAAGGATAAGAATAAAACATTCCAGGGATTGAGTAAGGTGAAAATTCCCTAGAGTGTCCCACTATTGTGGACTGTCCTAGTGATGTGGAGTGTCCGGCTATTGTGGACTGTCCTAGTGATGTGGAGTGTCCAGCTGGTGTGGATTGTCTTTGTGAGGCTGAGTGACCCATTGGTGTAGAGTGTCCTACTGATGTGGAGTGTTGTGCTTCTGTGGAAGATGGAATAGGAGAAGCACTAACTGAAGCTGTCACAGGATATGAGAAACTCAAATTGGGCTGCAAGTGACTTGGCATTTGTTGAAACCATGCACTCTGAATATTATATAATTTGTCACGCGCTCTCATCCAATCCTCAACAGGTGTCTGATGTGTTAATGTTTGCAATGATTCCCTGATATCCATTTGACTCTGGACCTGCAAATAACATAGTTTACTTTATCATATTTCATATACAAAGAGGTATATTTATTCATCTTAATGGATACTCATTACTTACATATTCTCGCTCCACGTAACCTCGAGGATAGTAAACATTTTGCGGCTCAGTTGGTCGTTGTATGTGATACTCAGGATTGTACCAATTAGGTACTTGTGGCACAGCTGAGGGGTCAAGAAGATGAACTACATGAGTTTGCCTATCATTCCATATGTTCAGTTCTGTACTGTATTGGTTCAACCAATCAGTTGTTCTTCGACCTCTACCATCAATTCTTTGGTATTCTGGAAAAGGTTGGGGTTGAGGTAGGATACGAGCACCAAACTGTTTTAGTACTCTATCAGGAACATGCCATTCCATTACTATGAATGATATCATAGGAACAGGAGCCATCCAAATTTCTCTACCTTCACGACATATGTCTGGCAAAGTTGCCAACAATTCTTCACTATATGGTGTCCACATTAATTGCATTATAAGTTATCGTTACCAAACAAGTTTCATTAAATGGTAAAAGTTAACTTTTAGATAATATATAAATACTCACTTGACTAGACTCTTGTGTATCAAACTCATTAAGGTAGAATCTTACAGTCCCTTTTGGAACACGTACATGCTCCATGAGATGGTTCCATCTATTATCATGTTTGAAAAGATGATTAGGAGATGAAAACTTTTGATAGAATGTATTCAACATATAGATGGTAGCGACAAACCTGTATCCTAATGGAGCATCTTGTGGCCACTCATGATCTTGATCCATGATCACTCTGCCTGGTCTACCAATATACAATCTTTCCCAAGACCACAACTGTAATAGGTGGACACACCCTGAGATACGCTTCTGCTTAGAACCAGGATGACATCTATGCAACTGACGGTATAGAGTAGCTAAAACTGCACTCCCCCATGAGTACATCCCACATTGCTCAAAATTAACTAGAAGTGGAAGGTAGCGAAGACGGACTTCATTTCCAGTACCGTCTGGCAAGAGGAAGCAACCAATTAGGTATAACAAGTATGCACGTGTGTACCGACGCTTGACCATGTCATCTGCATTTTCCAAATTCATATTTGAAAATGTGGAATGCAACCAACTCAGATGAACAGAACCTTGATCAAGTCCATCTGGATGTGACCATAGAATATCATCACAAAGGGCCGTCCAAGAACTATATTGGTCATCATTTGGCCCTATAGGATAGTGCGCTACAACAACATCACCATTAACCTTTAACCCTAGCAACACTGCGACATCTTGTAAAGTTATGGTTAACTCTCCTAGAGGAAAATGGAATGAGTTTGTGTTTGAATGCCATCTATGAACAAGTGCTGTGACCAAAGCAGAATCAAAAATGACTCTAGACAATTTCATGACAGATGCAAATCCAGCTGTGCGTACATAACCCAAAACATCTACATCTTTCAACTCCCACCTACCAACCTCAATGGAATGACATGTGATCCGCAAAGTCTCATCATCCTTCACCATTCCTAGAAAATAGTCAAATAAAGGAGACCTTTAGTGAGCATAAATTTCAAATAAATATTATTAGCAAAGTTAAATTTCATACATCACCCTCTATTAGGGGAAGTCAGGAGGCAATTTTATTCATCCCGCCCTCCTCATACGAGCAATACAAGTAGAATTACATTCACGAGTTTTACATAATATCCTATCCTACTACTAAGTAGGATTACATTCACGAGGTTTATATAATATTCTATCCTACTACTAAGTAGGATTACATTCACGAGGTTTACATATTATCCTATCCTACTACTAAGATTCATAAGCATCATTTATTTTTACAAGTTCTTTCATTGTGGCCACGACCCCCACATTTTCCACATTTATATGTAGCTGTATTGGGATCAATATCCATATTAGTCTTCCTCCTCTTCATCTTAGGTCGCCCAGCACGTGGAGTGAAAATTGGTGGTAGTAGAGGAACAACCCCAATGGATGGCTCAAAATCAGGCCAATACCTCTTATCAGGAATGCCTCTAAATTGGGGAGCATATGTCATTCGATATTTGGTTACAGTATACCAAGTACTGACTAACTGATGATGTCCGTAATGTATCGATTTAGTGGCGGCGAGTACATGTGAGCATGGCAAGTGATAAACTCGAGGTGCACCACAGGTACATGAACAACCAACAGGATTTTGGAAGAGATGCACTTGATAGTTGTTTTCATTTGGCCCTTCAACTGTAAAATCAAAATCATTTATCCTACAACTAACCCATAGTTTCCTTGCATTGGTCTCCAATTTAACCAATTTAGCAGATATTTTTGGTGTGAACGAACTAGTTAACTTTGCACCTAAGTTTCTTCTGTGAAAGAACATTGCTACCAAATGATAATATGTGCTGCAAATAAGGGCTTGAATGGGAAGGTTGCGAGCACGCTTCAGAACTCCATTTATTGTCTCTGAATAATTGTTAGTTTTTATACCATATCGCAGGCCTCCATCACAGGAAAGAGCCCACATTCTTGGGTGTTCCTTCATGATCCAATTGAAAGAAGAAAGGTCAATGGATTTTATAGTTGCTAGGAGCTTATCAAACTCAACCATTTCAGTCACCTTACCAACCTTCCACATTAAATTTTACAGCTCAGTGGACTTAAATTTCTTATGGAAGTTGTCCCTATAGTGCCTCAAACAAAACCGTTGTGTGCTGAGAGGAAAAACTTGTTGCATAGCATCCACAAGACCACACATCCTATCAGAAATGAAACAAAGATCATTCCTACGACTGACTATTGGAATTTGTTGCTCCATGCATCTCAAGAACCATGTCCAAGAAGATTTGTTCTCCTTCTCAACAACTGCAAAGGTTAAAGGAAACAATCCATCGTTTGCATCAATCCCAGTCGCTATAAGTAGTGTCCCTCCATACTTACCATATAAGAAGGTACCATCAACACTTAGTACTGGTCGACAGTGAGCCCAACCCGCAATACATGGCCCAAAACTCCAAAACACACGTTTAAACTGATATGACATTCCATCGTTTGTTGTAGTGTTTTGAAAATTGTATACCGTTCCCGGAATCACTTGCCCTAAACATCTAAGAAATCTCAACACCGAGCCATATGACTCCTCCCAATCTCCAAAGATTGCAGAAATAGCCTTTCTACGTGCATGCCAAGCTTTTTTATAGGAGATAGTAACATTCAACTCTGCATTAACCTTTTCCATCACTTCTCGAGCACTCATGTCAAGTTTTGCTCTCAACATTGGCATTATCATCCTCGCAATATATGAGGACTTGCATTGTGAATGATCCTTATATAGGATTGCACTGTGACATGTGTGTTCACCACTATAACTTGTGATTTTCCACAAACCACAAACCCTCTTAGATGCACATGCATGAAGCCTCCATGAGCACTGCTCGTTGTGTAAGCAGATTAAAGTGAGGTAAGTCTTATTGGATCGCTTTGTTTTGTATTGGACATTATTACTGATTGACCACGACTGCAACCTATGAAGGAGATTTGCCTTTGTCTCAAATATTTCACCTATACTGAAGCCATGCCCCACAACCACTTGAGCCTCTTCCATATCTATAGGGACTTCATATTCATCCACCCAATCATCTTCTCTAAAGTATTCATAATTATCTGCATGATTTTGATCTACCCAGTCATCCTTCCATGTTTCCAGATCAATAAAAACTTCATGGTTACTATCATCAATACGCAGTTGCAGCAATCTAGTGTCATCATTAATATCAATATCATCATGCTCATCATCATCACTTTCACCATCATTATCATCATTATCAGCGTCACCGTCATTATCATCATTAATATCACCAACATTATCATCATCATCAATAGAAACATCATGATCATTTTGGAACTGACTCATTCTCTCATTTGGTAGATTATATCTCTCAACATAAAGGTCAATAATCCTCTCTTTTGATACACTAAGAAGTGTTTTCCAACTATCCTCATCAACGACATCAATAGGAAACAAGTCATAACTAGGACGTATATCTTTGGGAAAGTTATAGCTTAGACGAAGGTCGTACATCATTGACTGTATATTAAGAATCTGATGTGTGTATGCCATCATTTCAGAAAAAGTGGTTGTTGTCGCTATTTGAATAGGTATGCAGACCTCATTACAATACGACCCATCAGCCAATAAGTTGCCACCATAACGGATGACAAAGTTGGTTAAGACATTGGCCATTTTCCTGAATATTTTGAATAGTGAATGTTAGATATATTGACACAATTATTTAAAAACAAGTTAATTATGAATTTAAATATGTTATGAAGTT
This sequence comes from Alisma plantago-aquatica, assembly GCA_963693085.1. NCBI lineage: Eukaryota > Viridiplantae > Streptophyta > Magnoliopsida > Alismatales > Alismataceae > Alisma > Alisma plantago-aquatica. Next base: position 121,424,956 of record OY856411.1, read on the forward strand.
TTGAAAAAGATATTATTTATTTTGAAATATATTGTACCCCCATTGAGTCATGTGTTCGGTATGGAACAAATTCCTATAATTTATTTTGAAATATATTTTATTTTGAATTCCACCATAACGGATGACAAAGTTACACTGCTATACCTACTCCTACTATGCAACAATTTACAAGCCCTCTAGTTGTTTGGACTTCACATTTTTCAAAAATATTCAATCAAGACTAAAAAATCAGATAAAATTTCTAATTATCAAGAATATCCATTCAAGATAATAAAATCACAGTTTAAACTACACAACCACCATTCAAGACTAAAAACGATCATCTCTAATTATCAAGAAAATCCATTCAAGATAATAAAATCCATTCATGATATATAAGATTTGAAAAATACCAAAACGACAACCTAAAATGATATATCTTTTGGAAAAAAAATATCTTTGATTTGAAAATTTTGTTGGATCTCTCAAAATCGGCATTATCATCCTCGCAATAAAGTGTTATACATTGACATGTTACGAATTTTGTTGAAGTCAATTTTGAAAACTTCCCCTTTGATATTTTACATATCATTTTAAAAATAATTTCTTACGGCTTGGTGTTGATATATAAGATTTGAAAAATACCAAAACGACAACCTAAAATGATATATCTTTTGAAAAAAAAATCTTTGATTTGAAAATTTTGTTGGAGCTCTCAACATCGGCATTATCATCATCGCAATAAAGTGTTATACATTGACATGTTATGAATTTTGTTGACGTCAATTTTGAAAACTTCCCCTTTGATATTTTACATATCATTTTAAAAATAATTTCTTACGGCTTGGTGTTGATATATAAGATTTGAAAAATACCAAAACGACAACCTAAAATGATATATCTTTTGAAAATTTTGTTGGAGCTCAGTTTGAATACTTTTCCTTTGATATATTAGATTTTATTTTCAAAAATAATTTCTTTCAACTTGATATTGATATATAAGATTTGGAAAAAACCAAAGACAACAATATGTACATATGATATCAAAATATCAAAACATCGTTCATACATGATATCAAACCACACACAATTTGCATAGATATGTAAACATTCAACAACCATTTAGGAGATAAAAGGATCATTATAAAACACAAAAAAGAATATAAAAAATTAACTAAATGATTACAGTCCAAGTTATATACAGTCCAAATTAATTACAATCTAAATAAAATATAATCTAAACTAATTATAGTCTAAATTAATACAGTCTAATAGTCCAAATTAATACAGTCCAAATTAATTACAATCAATATTACAGTTCAAAAAATTCTCAATATTCTCAATCAAATACAGTCCATATGAAATAAAGTCCACACCAAAAAAATCAAGATTATGTACAAATCAAATTACATATAGTCCTAATTTGTTACGGTCCATATAAATTATAAGATGAATATGTAAATTAAACTCACTGTCTGACACGAAGCTGTCGCAGACTAATGCTCCAAGAATCTGAACAAGTTCATAATAGCCAAAATGAGAACAAGTTCATAGCATTTGCAAGGCTGTAGGAAGAACTGGGGATGATAAAAAGAAAAGAACGCAGCTGTTTCCAATAGAGGAAATCACGAGAAAATAGAAATAAAAAAGCAAAAAAGCACCTTTCCTCGTAGGCTGAGGGAGGAAGAACAGAGGGAGGAAGAACAGTTGCTGCTCGTCGAAGGCTGAGGAAGAACGGCTGGCAGACGAAGAACGGCCACCAAGAACAGAGGAAGAACGACCACCAACCCAGACCCGGACCTCGCAGCTGAAGAAGGAACTCCGGACCTCGCAGCCGAAGAAGAAAGATCTCCACCCAAGCTCGCTTGCACTGATCACACTGATCGAAACAGAAGAAAGGAAAAGTATAAGAAAAAGAACCGAAGGAAGCACTGATCGAAACAAGCGAAGAATAAGAAAAGGAAAAGAAACGCAGCCATTGCGAAATGCAGCCGTTGCCAGTGGAGGAAATCACAAGAAAAGAAGGAAAAAAAGAAAAAAAGGACCTTTCCTCTTCGAGCTCTCACAGACAGATCAACAACCGGCTGCTGCTCTCTAGGATGAGGCTGCTCGTCAACCGGCTGCTGCTCTCTAGGATGAGGCTGCTCGTCAACCGGCTGCTGCTCTCTAGGATGAGGCTGCTCATCAAAGGCTGAGGAAGAAGGACCTCACAGTCTCCACCCAAGCTTGCTTGCACTGATCGCACTGATGGAAATAGAAGAATAGGAAAAGAATAAGAAAAGGAAGCAAGGAAGGATCACACTCACGGAAGGAAGAACAGAAGAGCGGAAGGGAGAGGGGAGAACAGAAGAGCGGAAGGGAGAGGGGAGAACTGTTTACCTTGTGCAGGAAGAAGGTAAGACGAGAGGAGAGGATGGATGGAGTGTGGAAGTATCTATAAAGCTTGTCAAAGCATTCAAAACGGCCACCTACCTTCGTCTGCCCCCTGCAACCGAAGGGACTTCATGCTGGCAAGCTTTGAAGGCTCGACAGGAGCAATGAAAACGCCGGTCGCCTTCGGTGGAAAACGCCCGCTTTTTGGCGCCTTCGATGGAAAACGCCAGCTTTTCGGCGCCTTCGGTGGAAAACGCCCGAGTTTTGGCACCTTCGATGGAAAACGCTAGTTTTTTGGCACCTTCGGTGGAAAACGCCCGACTTTTGGCGCCTTTGGTGGAAAACGCCAGATTTTTGGCACTTTCGGTGGAAAACCCATTAAAACGCCAAATCTTCTGGCGCTTTTATACCAAACTGGACTACTTCCGTAAATAAGTTTGCAATCATGCTATGCATGTAAATATTTTTGTTAAACCGTGCTATTTTAGTTTATACTCCTTATGCCAATGTCCTTCATATCAAACTCTACAGGAAGAAGTGACTTTAACTTATAGAAAAGTTGATTTTCCTCGAGCAACTATAAACATATTATCGATGCACAAGAGTAAGTAGATATCATAAATCCTCATTAGTTTTTTTGTAGTATGCATAATAGTCATGCACGCAATTCATGTAGCATTCCATAACCATGAAGTTGTCAAACCACTTGTCCAACTCTTTTATTGATTGTTAAAATCCATACAAGGATTTCTTTAGTTTGTAAATAAAATCCTCCCGATCCTAAATAGAGACACCATGTGGCATACCTGTGTCTATGTCCTCAAAATATTCATGAAGAAATGTTGTTTTCAAGTAGAGGTGCTCTAGCTCCATATTATGATGTACAACTAAATCAAGAAGCATATAAATGTGTCTTGCAATTGGAGAATGTATATTATAGTAGTCAACTCCCTCTATATCCTTTATGTAACATATCAAAACCTAGAATCTTATCCTATTCCATGAATAGGAGGTTAGTAAGTTTAGTTTCTTAGATTTGACCAATCAAGGAGAAAGTTATGCCTTAATGAATATTGTTAAAGCATATATCATATTAAGTGACAAAAGGGTCTATAATAAACATCCCATATTAACATAATAACCCTTATGTGTGCTAACATGTAGGTAAGTCCATGAAATATGTCACACATATTTTATTTGCTAAATAGTATTCATATAATGGATAAATAGGAAGTATAATTTCTAAATACATACATTAGAATAAAAATTGGATTTTTTGTGAAAATTACAAAGCTAAAGTTGAAAAAGTAGAATAAATAGGACTAAATAAGTAAAATATAGAATTCATGCATAATAATATAAGAAAACTCTTTTGATAATAATATGATGATAATGAGACTCTAAATAATAAATGATGATAGTAGTGATGTAATGTTATAATAATATAATAGTGTTGAGCCTAAAACTGTAGTTGTAACTAAACTCTTATAAGAAAAATCCAAAAGTCAAATATAATGGTAAAAACATATTTCTTGGGTCCCAGTTACCTTAGGGGGTCAAGTTTCACATTATTGAACATTAATAACTATCCTAATTCCACTATGGAAAGAATATGTAAGATAATTTAAAAAATATTCAATAAATTATTGAATGAATATAAAAGTGGAAATACAACCCAAATTTGGATTTTCACATAACATTATTAGTCTGTGTATGAATTTTGACATTAATTAAACAATCTTAGCTATCATAGTCTTATTTAAGGAAATAGAATATAAAAAGTAAGCTCCAAAATATTAATTAAAATAGTAAACGACCCCCAATGTGAAAATTGGTACCAAAAAATGAATTTTCATATCCTAGTTAATCTAGATACCAAATTTGGCTTTATTTTATACATATTTGAGCCCCAAATAATCTAGGAAAGAAAAGAGGTTGAAATAATACATTTAAATGATTGATATTCAACTCAATACTATCAATTACCTAAAGTTTGTGATTACCTCCTGTCACACTCTAATCAACTCACCCTGCTTTCTGATTTATTTATTTCGCCTTTGTCTTGTGTCATTGGATTTCTAATTGCATGGTTGTGTTTTATCTTCTACCCAAGGAAGGTGAATATCGATCACATCGTTGTACAACCTTTCCTTTACCTCAACAATTTCTTTCCCCATGAGTTTGCCTCTTGGTTTTTCCTCTCTCTTTGTTCTTTCATTCTTCCAAACCCTTTTCCCCAACTTCATATCTCCCTCCCGTATCTATCCTTTCCAATGAAGGGATGTAGGATTTCTTATAAAATGTACCCCCTTTCTTCTCCATAGAAACATGAGATACTTTCTAGGATGGTCAGATGCATGTCTCTCGTTGCCAGGAGTAAATTTCTCTTACAAGAAACATACATGGACCAACACAAAGGTTCCTCCAACCTGTCTATACCATTTGAAGATGAACCTTGAACCTTGGATGGGTTGATCATCGTTGACATCTCTCATTTTCTAGTGGAGCCTCCTAATGGCCATGAGTTGAAGAGAACGCATAAGTGGATCCTTGACGTGGGTTCTTCTTTTATTCTTTGATAACTCATTACTTTCTACTTATTTCTCCCCTCGCCCTTACAAGAATTTCATGTTTTTTCTTTCACCTTGCTTGTGTTGTCTGTCAAGGATAAGTCGAGTATTGGTACTACTCTACTTTCTTTTGGTTTCTCTTGATCATCATGAGCGTCTTGAGAGACTTGCTTTCTCTAGTTTTCTTTTTGGCGTGCCTCTTTTGATCTGTGAAGCTCTTTCTGTAGTTGTGTCATCGGGGAGCTTCCATGGATCCTCTACCACCTCAAAACCCTATTTAGGGTTTCTCTAAGATCATCGAAGGTAGGGAACTATAAGGAGTGGGATCCCAAATGTTGTCTAAATTGGACATTAGTATAATCCCTTTGTTTTGATGATGACAAACATTTCATTCTTGTCGATCTAACGTGCTACTTGAGTATTGCAGGAATAAGGTGGATGACAAAGATTTGTAAGATCTATATGTTAAATTGCTTTAATTTCATGAATGGAATCAATTGTAAAACTTGTACAAATATATAATGTACAAGTACTTAGACATCATATAAATCAAGTGTTAGATCTTCCTTAGCCAATCACTACACTTAGATAGGTCATCCCCTTCAATAGTGTCACATATGCACACTCATTCATACACTTAGCACTTCATTTTAAACATTGAAACATTGTCAATCTCGGTCGACAAAATCCTCGACCGAGACACTCTCGGTCGACAAACTCCTCGACCGAGAATGACCCAAGTAGCCGTTAGACACAACAAACAAGGTAGTTGGCAGTTGGAGATGAACGTTGTATACACTTGCTCTAGACAGTCTTTCGGTCGACAAACCCTTGACTGAGAAGGACTCTCGGTCGACAATTCTTCGACCGAGATGTGTTCTGTCTGCAACTTTCAGAATTAATTAACTAGCCATTGCTAAAGCAACTAAAGGACAACTAATGGCTAGTTAAGCACTTAGACCCCCCTAGAAAGTGTCTAGAACGTCCTTAAGCACTTATAGGTCATTCCTATAAATAGGACATGCCTTAGGACACCTAAACTCACCAATTTACACTTGTGCAATCCTTGAGCTTACACTTGCAATTAGCAATCTGTTTTGAGCAATTGAGCAACACTAGCATTGGCTACTCATCCCCTTTCTCTAAATTCGTGTCCTTTAGGCTAGAATCTCCTATCCACCAAACCTACACTTCAATATTCATTGGTTAGGAGATCTATACGCTTGATATAGGCAAATCAAGCCTTGTGCTTCAAAGTGGTAATTGTAATTTCCATTTCCTTTCTTGTTCACTCTTATTTCTTGTACTCTCCTTGCTACTCCTAGGGTTGGAGGCTGCAGATAGGAGAGGGTTTTAATCTTCTTGGAGAAGAAGGAGGCTTTGGACTACTTCTAGAAGGCTGTTGCAACGGGATGATACTTCAAGAGGAAGGCTACTTCAAGGGGGAGCTTGAAGTTACTTCAAGAAGGCTGCTTCAAAGTTGGTGCAACTACTTCAAGGTGAAGGCTGTCCAAAGGGTGTAGAAAGTATTGTAATTTTATGTAAATTCCTTGAGAGGTAATAAAATTTTATACTTTCAAAATCCCGGTTGTGTAAGCAACCGGGTAGTGGATTGACTACCTTATTATTTGCTAAGGTTGGAACCACTCTAAACACCTTGTCTCCTTCTTATTATTTCAATTGTAGTTGTTTGAGTTAAAATACTTTAAAATATCCATAAAACCCTATTCACCCCCCCTCTAGTGGTGTTTCAATTGGTATCAGAGAAGGCTTCAAAGAGCTCTAATCGAGTCTTGAAGAATGAAGGGTGGTGGTGCCTACAACCGTAAGCAAAGGAAAAGCATGAACAAATCTTCAACAAGTTGCAATTGGTGCTTAGGAACAAGCCACACAACAATTGGTTGCCCATGGAAAGAAATGAAGGAAGAGGTGTACAAAAATTGTCTTATTGCTACAAGAAGTGAAGAAGAAGAAGAAGAGGTAAGCCTTCTTGATTTACCTAAAGAAGATTTAATTGCTAGTCTTCAAGAAACACATGAAAAATATATTGAGTGTAAGAAGAAATTAAAGAAATCAAATAAAGAAAACAATGAGTTATATGCCAAACTTCTTGCTCTTATATCTGAAAATGAAGATCTTAAAAAGGTCATTGAAGATCATAATATTAAGTTAAAACCAATAGAAGCAGATTGCAATCTTCTTTCCCTAGAGAAGATAAACTTGGAAACTCTAGTAAATAATCTTAAAAAACAACCCGTTTTGTGTACACATCTAGATTATGATACTATTGTGAAAGAAAGAGATTCCTTGTTATCTAATCTAGATCAAGCAAGATAAAAGAATGGGTGAGATTGTTAAGTTGCAACAAAAAGTTAGTAGGTTGAATAACAATGATACCTTGATAAAATTTTAAATAATTATTATCATCAAATTGGAAGGAGAGGACTAGGTTATAATACTAAAGGAAAAGCTTATCAAAAACCTAGTTGGAGAAAGACACAAGCGCATGAAAATCAATTTATGTATGTACCTAAAGGCAAATATACATATGTACCCAAGAAAAACCTAGAACAAAATCATAGAAAGAGATATGAGGTTGATTCTATATGTTGTCATTATTGTTTGCGTCTTGGACATTATTCCTTTTCATGTCCTTACAAGAAAAAGGATGTTGAGTTAGTATGGGTTCCAAAACCCCCAAACTAAATGAATAAGATCAAGTTGAGATATGACCAAAGACTCTAGGTTTAAATCTATATGTCTATCTCAACTTAAACATAATCATATTTGATCTAAATGTTCCTTTGATATTCATATGTTCTATCTCAACTAAAATGAGTTTTCAAATTGCATAATTGAATTGAAAATGATCTATGATTTACTTGTATACAATTACTGAAAACAGTTCTGAAACAGTACATAAACATTCTTGGTCGAGAAACTGTTCGACCGAGAACACTATCGGTCGAGAAATGGTCGACCGAGCAGCTTACTGTTTTCAAGTTTGTAACAAATATGCTAAACCTGTTTTCAATTAATCTAATTTGCTATCAATTTATTAATGATTGATGAATCATGGAGACTATATTTGAATCAAGACATATTGATCTTTTTGCATCATGAATTAAAGTATAACATTATGAACATGAGATTATTATTATATGAAGACTGATTCATTTATTGAAAAAAAATTATTAAGCATGTTCATTTACATGGTTTGTCTTAAATTTGAAAATCCATGAACCATAAATAAGATTATTTTGGTGTTATCCTCTACATGGTTTGACTTAAAACTGAAAATTATGAATAGGCTTAATCAAGGAAATTACTATTTTCCACATGGTTTTTCCTAAGTACTTCTTGGAATATCTATATAGGAACCATGTGTGCTGAAAGTTAGCTTAAATAATCATTGCATTTATATGCTGATCATTGTAGTATGGATGTGCTTCTACTTTTCTATCATAATTATTGAGACATGATCATTATATTTCATTGATTTGTCTAAAATAATCTTTGATCCATATATATACAAACAAAAAATGGATGATCATTGTCATTAAACACATTACAAATATAGATGATGTTATCATTGAAAGTGAAAATTTGCAAAACAGTAAAACTCTATGGCATATATGCATCTTGACAAAATAGAAAATGATGAATGACTTAAATAGTTCCTCTTAGAACAAAAATATTAATGTCTTATCCATTTGCTTGTTCTAAGATATCAAAAGAAAAATCTTGACTTTAAGACATTAATATTGCTCTCAAAGAAATATGCTTCTAAAGAATCGTATCTGAAAACAAGAGTACAAGAAGAAATGGGATCAAATATTTATGTATCCATAGAAAAGCTTATATGAATATAGAATGGTTAGGAAACTGCCTCTTGGTTAAAATCAAATTTGATTAAGGGGCGCTATGGTCGTAGTCAAGGTCGACCTAAAATAAGCTTGACACAATGCTTATTTGGACATCATTTTACTATACTCAGTCTTAGTATCTTGATTAAAAAATTGTGATTTTGATAAAAAGAAAAAATTAAATCTTAAAGACTAAATTATGACCTTAGAATTGCTCAAATATTAACAAAAATATTTACCTTATTACTCGCCTAGAAGATATATATATATATATATATATATATATATATATATATATATATATATATATATATATATATATATATGCTCTACAAATCCAATCTATCACTTGCACTAAAAACTAACTCAAAATTCTATTCACAGCAAGTCTGTCGGTCAGCTAAACATTTCGACCGAGACAAACTCAGTCGACGAATTCGTCGACCGAAAACATCTCGGTTGGCTATTTTTCTCGACCGATACACACCAAGTAAAAGCTATACAGGTGAACTCAGACATAATTCCGATCGACAAATTATTCGACAGAGCAAGCGTCGGTCGACAAAATGTTCGACTGAGGCCGACCATGTGAAATCTCATTTGCATGAATTAAAAGGCAATATTCTGATTAAAATATTAAAAAAAAATCGTAACGGCTAGTTTTTCGATCGACCGTTGGACTACCGAGAGGCGCATCACATAATCGATCGTTGCGGTCGTCGGTCGATAAATTGTCGACCGAAATAGGTTCTATTTTGCTATAAATAGTACCCAAAACGACCCATTTCTTCACACCTTCACATTCTCACTTCTCTAGATCCTCTCTAGTGTATTCTTGTGCAAATATTTAGCTTCTTTACATCCAAGTCTTGATTGCTACTTCTCCACTTCAAAGAAACAAAATGGCTTCATCATCTACGCGTGGAAAGAAGAAAGTTGCATCTAGGAAAGGAAGGACAGTCTCTCCAGCGCTTCCATTCATCAATGACATCCCCTTCAACGACGCAACTGCAAGCAACTGCTACCTCAGGCTCTCCTCAAGAACTCCTCTTCCACGACGACCAATCGACGTCATGGACTTCCACAACATTGTCGATTTGGAGGAACTCTTTGAGGTGCAACATTTGACTGATTTTCTAAATCCCTCTTTCCATTCGTACTACTCCAAGGTAGTTAATGAATTCCATGCCAATTTAACCCCTCATCCTGACCATGATTCCTTCTCTTCTATAGTTAATGGGTATGGATTCCACTTTACTGAGGAGGGCATTCTTGATATGCTTAACATAGACATAGAAGAATATAAAGATTTTCTTGGTCTCACCACAGGAAATCCACTCAATAAACTCTCCCAATATGATATTACCACTAGTCTTAGTGACATCAAACGAGCCATCTTTCAATCCAATAAAACTTGTCATGAACATAGGGGTACCTATTATGCCATAAACCTAAAACCTGAAGCTAGGATCATAAACCTCATTGTTGCCACCAATATCCATCCTAGAGCAAACAAATGTGAAGTACCCACTTTCCGTATGTACCTTATCTATGCTATTCTAAAAAGTATTCCCATAAATTTTATTCGTATCATCCTTAAGAATGTGTTTGAGTTTTCTGGCAATCCACCTTATGCTAACTTTGTGTGCCAAATCACTCAACACTTTCTTAAGAACAATATTGAGGATCTAGGTTACACATGGGATAGAAAACCTCAAAAAATGAGTAAAAATATGGTGGAGAAGATGAGAATCAATTTTGGCCACAAAAGGGCTAGGACTGAAGGGGAGACATCCACTCAAGACATACCTCCACCACCTCCTCCTACCAACCTACCCCATGATTCCATTACAAACACCTTAACATACATTATTGGATCCCAATATCACCTGGGTAGGCAATTAGATTACAATCACCATGCCATGACTTATTTAAACCAAAGGATGCAAGCTCTCTCTCCTAACCAACCTGATGAATATCCTTATTCCTTAAATCCTGGCATGATAAATCCATACAATCCTTCCTAAAACTACTACCAAACTCCACATCCACCATCTCTTGATCTCACACATACTCAGTTCTCTCCGATTCAAATTCAAGACATTGTTGTCCACTTCCACTTTGATCGTGTTCCCACCTTCTTGGAAGCTTATGCCTTAACCAAGACATGTGCCTTGGAGTGGCAGACATAGGTCAAGTATTATGGAGCTGAGCCCTTTCTTGGGAAAGACCCCGATATTGATGTAATCATTCGGTCTTTTCAGTGAGATTATGAGTTTTCTTTGTAATGGTTGTAATGGAATGGTTATTTCTCCAATGATTGTAATGGATATTCTTTTATAAGCAAGCATGTTTTATGGGACATCTTATAAATTGTAGGAGCACTAAGTTATTATTAAGTGGCTTCATTTGAACATATACAGCAGAGCATAAAAATAAGGGGGAGTAAATATATGCAACAAATCACAAAGAGTACAAATTTTTGCAAATGATTGAGAATTAAATTTTGGCTAAATTTACCATTAATTGGTATGCATTAATTCCTTTATTTTAATTGAATATCTCTTTAAGGGGGAGCAAAAGCATAAAATCAAGAGGGAAAAATAAAAAGTCATACGAAACGATTATCGTGGATATCTTTTTAAAATGACAAAGGGGGAGGAATAATGTAAAATCAAAATCATAAAATTAAAATGAGTTTCACTTGCAAAACAAGAATGGCTACAAAAGGTAAGGGTATGAAACTCACATGATTTATATTTCCTTATTTTATAATTAGGAAATGTTTGTCATCTTCAAAAAGGGGGAGATTGTTGGTTAAATTCGACATTAGTATAATCCCTTTGTTTTGATGATGACAAACATTTCATCTTGTCGACCTAACGTGCTACTTGAGTGTTGCAGGAATAAGGTGGAAGACACAGATTTGGAAGATCTAAATGTTAAATTGCTTTAATTTCATGAATGTAATCAATTGTAAAACTTGTACAAATATATAATGTACAAGTACTTAGACATCATGTAAATCAAGTGTTAGATCTTCCCTAGCCAATCACTACACTTAGATAGGTCATTCCCTTCAATAGTGTCACATATGCACACTGATATATACACTTAGCACTTCATTTAAAACATTGAAACAGGGTCAATCTCGGTCGACAAAATCCTCGACCGAGACACTCTCGGTCGACAAACTCCTTGACTGAGAATGACCTAAGGAGCCGTTAGACACAGCAGACAAGGTAGTTGGAAGTTGGAGATGAACGTTGTATACATTTGCTCCAGACAGTCTTTCGGTCAACAAACCCTCGACTGAGAAGGACTCTCGGTCGACAATTCTTCGACCGAGATGTATTCTGTCTGCAACTTTCAGAATTAATTAACTAGTCATTGCTAAAGCAACTAAAGTATACCTAACGACTAGTTAAGCACTTAGAACCCCCTAGAAAGTGTCTAGAATGTCCTTAAGCACATATAGGTCATTCCTATAAATAGGACATGCCTTAGGACACCTAAACTCACCAATTTACACTTGTGCAATCCTTGAGCTTACACTTGCAATTAGCAATCTGTTTTGAGCAATTGAGCAACACTAGCATTGGCTACTCATCCCCTTGCTCTAAATTCGTGTCCTATAGGCTAGCATCTCCTATCCACCAAACCTACACTTCAATATTCATTGGTTAGGAGATCTATACGCTTGATATAGGCAAATCAAGCCTTGTGCTTCAAAGTGGTAATTGTAATTTCCATTTCCTTTGTTGTTTACTCTTATTGCTTGTATTCTCCTTGCTACTCCTAGGGTTGGAGGCTGCATATAGGAGAGGGTTTTAATCTTCTTAGAGAAGAAGGAGGCTTTGGACTACTTCTAGAAGGCTGTTGCAATGAGAGGCTACTTCAAGAGGAAGGCTACTTCAAGGGGGAGCTTGAAGTTACTTCAAGAAGGCTGCTTCAAAGTTGGTGCAACTACTTCAAGGTGAAGGTTGTCCAAAGGGTGTAGAAAGTATTGTAATTTTATGTAAATTCCTTGAGAGGTAATAAAATTTAATACTTTCAAAATCCCAGTTGGGTAAGCAACTGGGTAGTGGATTGACTACCTTAGTATTTGCTAAGGTTGGAACCACTCTAAACACCTTGTCTCCTTCTTATTATTTCAATTGTGGTTGTTTGAGTTAAAATACTTTAAAATATCCATAAAACCCTATTCACCCCCCTCTAGTGGTTTTTCACCAAAGGGGAACCACTCTCTACTAAAATTTTGAAGAATAGAACCTCCAGTCCAAACACACCCAAAAGGTATCTTGGAGTGGGTATAAATTTTTAAATCTTTATTAATGGTAATTAAAACAACAAAAGTGTAGCAGCGGAATAAAAATATTGACTATATTCAATTCGCATAAGGTTACATAAGAACATCTTAAACTTACATATAAGGGTACATCATAAGGATCCATGTAGAGGGAAATCTAAATCACATCAAGATTGACTCCAAGCTATAACTCCTTAGGCTAAGTCCATATATTCATACCATGTCCTCCATATCTTTCACGTAGGGTTGGAAGTATACCCCAACAAGAAGAGAAAAATAGATGACATCAACAAAGGCTGGTATGTGGATACTAAATAGTAAATTGAGTAATATATGGAACTAACAATAACAAATAAATACAAGCTTTTCATAGAAAAGAAAATACCACCCAAGTGAGTATCAAGAGAATTGATCCACAATAAAAGAGATACTTGCCATTAAAATGACATATAAAAGTGGTGCCACATAAGCACATATGAAATTAGGGCACATAACCCATAAACATCATCCTGCATGCATGTGAGATAAACATAGCTCGAGAATAATATAAAAATAAAGTCGGCCAAGTCTCACAAACTTGAAACCTGATGGAGAATGACATACTACCAAACTCCCAATATATCTAAAATGGGCCAAACCTCAGAAATTTAAAACCCGGGCATGGGGCCAACTCCATCCCAAAAATAATAGGAGCATACTGCCCCAAGTAGAAAATACACATCTGCCCAAAAACAATGCAATTACATTACTTTAGTGCTATTAAATCACATAGCATGTTTAATGTAGAGGCAAGTAGAAAGTATAGTCAGAATATACAAACTAGTTACCACAAAAGTGACCAACATATACATCCACCTCAAAAAGTGGGAAAAAGACATCACATGTCATAATATAGAGTTCCAACATGAACAAATAATAAGTAAGATACCAAAAGAATATCAAATCATGACCATAAGATCAATAACAAATAAGATACTTCACATTAAGCATAATTTCCATTTGAATAAGATAATGTGTAGGCTAATGTCCATAGGACCAAGTGAAAGAAGAATATAGGTGATGCTCAATAAGAATAATTAGAGATGCATACTTACCTCACTTTATTCTATACTAGTCCAAGTCACTTCTAGATCCAAGTCTAGGCTTCCAAAGAACCTATTAAGCATATATGTAGAAATAGTGTCAATTTTACATTGATTAGTCAAACCCTAAAAATCACCCTTTTCCCTACATGCCATTTAGGTTAATAAAACCATGCCATATTTTAGGTTACCTTTTTCTGAGTCCAAAACATATTTTATTATATTTTTTTGACTTGTATATATTTAGTTATGAATTTATAATTTATTACCTATTTAGGAAAATCCATTAAAATTGCATATTTTCAAAATTATATTCAAGTGAAAAATCTAGTACCATAACAAATCCCACATTTTTCTAATTTCAAAACATATTTTTTTTCTGAGCTAGGAATAATTAGCTATGAATTTGTGAAAACTGACTAATCAGATAATTCCACGTCAGAAAAATTGTTGGGAGAGGAAAAGAGAGAGGGAGCGAGTGTTCGTATAACAAATGGCAATATCTAACACAAGGTGCAGTCTGCTCCTTGTTAAGTTAGGAACAACAAATCCTGGGGGTAGTTACAAATCTGCGTCTCGTCAGCTGAGTTGTGGCGTGGGTACTTGATCCGGTTTACCTGCAACCGTGGAAACTTGGTCAGATGGGGGTTGCGATGCTCTGCTAAGACTTGCATGGACTGGTTATAATGGATGTGCATGACCTGGTTTATGCCTTGATAGCCGGTGACGGTGTTGCATGCCTCCAAACCAGGCCTGGTCGTCGTCTGCATTGACAAAACCAGCAACCTGTTCCTTGGTGACCAACGGACAAAAACATTACAAGCATTGAGAAATTGGAAAAGGAATATGAATGGGAGATGGGACGGCCAACATGTTTGGATTTAGAAGAAAAACAAATAAACACGCCAAACATTTTTCACTAACGTTGGCCAGCTGGTAATAAAGAAACATGAAACACGCCATAAAGTCTGGCGCTTTCTAGTTCCAAGACACTGTTGCACAAAAAATATTAAACTGTACTAAGTAAAGTGGCACTTTAACATTAAACTGTGCTAGTTCGAGAAACAAGTTAGAAGAGGTGATAGTTCTTACGTGAAGGTGTGCTATTTGAGTTTGTTTTCCAATATAGTATGACCTCGACAACCTTATTCCCGAAACCCCAGTATCCAACGATCGCTAAGGGGAAGTAGCTGAGGGTTGTAGGAGCGAGATTAATAAAGGCTAGAGAAGAAACAAATGGATTCTGTTATCCTGCTGAAAAACATAGTAGGCAGAGAGTTTACTGTAATGGAGAACATGCATAAATGGGAGAAGAGACAACTGTTGTATCCTTTTCTATTAGATGCATTAAATCTTAAACAGAACAAGTCTATAAATAGGCATACAAGGGTAAAATGTGGAGGAGATGAATGCCTATATTATCTCCACTAAAACTGAAAAAAACGGGAGCACTAACAAGTGTTGTAACAACACACTAACTCAACTAAACCAAATAAAATGCTGCACTAACTACTGAACATAAAACTCGGATCTGACTAAGTGTGACTGCTGAATCAGTCTTCAACACTCCCCTTTGATTCAAAGTCACACACTCCAAGCTGAGATTGAAAGAAGATATGCTTTTCCGTAGGAAGTGATTTGGTCAGTATGTCAGCCACTTGCTCATGTGTGCTATAATACTTTAGCTCCACCAAATTTGCAGTAGTCACGTCTCTTATAAAGTCATGCCTTCTATCAATGTGCTTGGAACTTCCATGGCACACATGATTTATGGTCATGACAATTGTTGACTTGTTATCACAGTAGATTTCAGTAGCTTCATTTTGTCTTTGATGAAGATCTTCACGCAGTTTTCGTAGCCACATAGCTTGACAAATAGAAGCACTTGCTGCAACATACTCAACTTCTGTTGAAGACAAAGCAGTTGTAGCTTGTTTCTTTGAGCTCCAAGAGACAGATCCAGAACCAAGGATGAAAGTATTTCTAGAAGTGCTCTTCCTATCGTCCAAGCAACCTGCCCAATCACTGTCAGTGTAAACAGTGAGTTTAGGAGCAGCTACACGATTATACCAAATCCCATAATTCTTTGTTCCAACAATATAACAGAGAACTCTTCTTGCAGCTCCAAGGTGATGCTTTGATGGGTTGTGCATAAACCTGGAAATGACACCAACAGAGAATGCAATATTCGGTCTAGTATGGGTTAAATAAATGAGACCTCTAACTAAGCTTCAAAAAAGACTTGCATTAGCATGTTCAATATCATCATTTTGCTGAAGTTTCTCATTTGTATTCATAGGAGTTGATTCCACCTTGCAATTCAACATATTAAAACATTTGAGAAGATCAGTGGCATACTTGTTACAACCCCAATTTTGGGTTTTTTTGGTGAGAAATGTAATTTCTCACATTAAAGATATTTGAACGAATAATGATATAATTTGGTTCGAATAAATGGATTTTGTTTACAATAGCCTTGATGTTTGTGTTGTGGGCTTTATTGGCTATTGGGCCTAAATAACAAGAAAATTCAATTAGTAATTGAATAATTGAATAGTTGAGAAAAGGAAGAGGTAGAAACCTCTAGAAGGCAAAGAGGTGTAATCCAAGGATAATTTCGTGCCTCTTGGGTTCCTTGGTTTCCAAGGAGTCCAAAGTTGCAAGAAGAAAGCAATAAGAAAAGAAAAGATTAATTAAGTATTTCTTTATTAAGAGAGAAATTGAAAACAATGAGAAAATATAGAAAATAAGTGAAAAGAGGTATAATTGAGTTATCCTTGGTGGAATTTCGTATCCCATGGATTTCTAATGATAAAAGGAATGCCAATGAGGAAAATAGAAGAGAAATAAAGAGAAATCCTCAAAAAGAGATATTTTAATGAGAACTAAATAAGATAATGTGAAATAGTGCATAAAGATGCATCTAGAAGAATAATAAGTATCCAATAAAAAGAATTTTGAAATAATGGAGTGTCTTGGGATCCAAAGAGTCCCAATAAAGAGGAAAGAAAGAGAAAATACTAAAATTTGCAAAATAAAAGATAATATGATACATTATTAACGATTTTGGTGGCATTATGAAAAAGGAAGTGATTTCTATTAATAAGAAGATAGAAATTCGTGTCAAAGAATTAAAAAGCAAACATAAAGTGAATAAGAGTAGGGGAATTTCGAATTCCTTAATGACTAAGGATCATGGATAAGCAAGGAATTTCTTAGGAGAGAGAAAATACTTCTTTATTAAGGGAAATTCCTTTCCTATTAGGAAAAGCCTTGTCTTCTTCGAGGGCAAGTATGCTGGGGCATAGATACTCACCCATATATAAAGAGGTAGAGCCTCTGGCTCAAGTTCAAGAGGATCCCACGTGTCTCTCTCTCCGTCTTCTCCTTGTTTCTTCTTTTAACCCTAGCCATGGAGGATAATGACCCAGAGCCTTGGATGGGAGCTGGATGGGGGAACGATGCTCCCAGGTCTTTGGAAGGCATCACAATAGCCGTCCCTTGGCCCTAGGAACCGCACAATGCCGGCAGCAGGGCTGCAGACCAACCGCGGTCGCAGAACCAGGAAGCCCGACTCATCCGTCTTAGCCGTGAGCCAAGAGCACCGTCCAGTACGGGGAGGCATGGCGGAGGTAGGGGGCACCCCTGGTGGTCGTCGGAGTCCAAGGAGCAGTGGCTGGGCCGCGTACGATCGCTGACCTAGCGACAGCGGAGGGACAGTCGCAAGGAAGGAGATGAGTGGAGCGTTTGACGAGTTTACCCTTCGTTGTTGTGAAGAGCCCAGGAGACGCACGGGGGTATAAGCGACTTTTCAAAATGTCTTCAACAAACCGGGCTACGTTGCATGAAGTGAGCGACGTGGCTCGCTCCGATTGGCCCAAAATTGGTAATTTTATAAATTTCATATCTCCTTAATACTAGCTCGGATGAGTATGCATAAAATATGAAACTTTCTCAGAAAAATGAGGGGAATCTAATAAAAATAAAATTGAAGCCTGATTCCTTGTGCAATTAAAAAAGTAATGGAATATATCACCTTTAATGTATTAATGTTTAAAGATTCCTATTTTGAAATGAATAAAGTGTTTAATAGGGTTTAATGGATCATTAGAGTTGATGTTAACCTATTAAATGTAAAAAGGTACATTATGATAAAAAAGGAATAACGTTTCACGTGATTAGTCTGATTTAGAGTTTATATGCATAAATATGCTTGAAATGTGAAACGTACATAAAGTTATCATCTTTAATGATTTAATTAAGGAAAAACCCTTAGATTTGATGATAGATGGACTTAATGACGTTATTTGGATAATTCAAGTTGATATTAACCTATTTTTAATAAAAGTAAAAATAGGATCTAAAAAAAATGATCTTTTTATATAATTGGCTTAATTTAGGGTTTCGTGCATGAATATACACTAATGAGCTTGAAAACCCTAATTTAGATGAATATGGCTTTTAATTGTTTTAGTGGTTCAAATCCATGAATAAATAGAGATATGATGATCCTAAGTCAATTTGGGTATTAAAGCCTATTAAAATGAATAGTTGAGCAATTAAGGTTCATATAAATGGAAAAGAGTATTTTAGGGTTTGTTAACCTAGTAGGTTAAAATTTGATAATTATTCTTGGTTAATTGCCGAACCTTTGATTCGGAAGTTATGGGTGCGGCTTCGACCTCTCGGTCTCCCTTAATTGGGGGTTATCGGGAGGTGGGGTCGTAACATTTGGTATCAGAGCATAGGTTCCTCATTTAATCATTAATAATTATTAAATTTACAAACTCCATAGAACCCAAGGGAGTTATTAGAGGATTATCCGAAAGACGGAGGTGTCTAGAAAATGATCACGACCGGGGGCTGGCAATATTTTCCTCCGTACCGCTAGTCAGAATACGAGGACTCCCGGATCTGTGTGACTGCCTGGCTAGAGTCTTAGGGTATGAATCGAAATAAGATATCTTTATTGTAACATCCCATGATTTGAGGCCTCGGATAACATGATCTTAAAAGGAATGATTGGACTACCCATATCACCAAGGTGCACCTCTTTTTTCGGAAGCTCATTACTAAGAACTCCATAGTTAAGCGTGCTCAGCTTGGAGTAGTACTGGGATGGGTGACCTGTCGGGAAGTTGATCCTGGCATGCGCGTCAGTGAGGACAAAGTGCGCAGTTAAGGCTAGTGGTGGTCTGTGGGGCCAGTCGTCATTCCTAAAACTCTACTAGAGCCTTGGGTAGTGGGCTCGGGCATTACATTTAGAACTTCTCATCTTATTCATCCCTTCTCACCACAAAATTCTGATAAGGGCCTACAGGATTAGGGTTTTCTTTCTTCTCCTCACCCTTTTGAGGTATGGGTAAGGTTAATAAGGTTTAAGGAATCCTCCACCAAATTAATGAAAGGCATGTAAATAAGATGTCATGGACATAAGATTAATAGATTAAGCACAAACTAAAGATTAGATACATGCTTAGGTCATATGACATAAGTTGTCATGTCCTCAGAAGAGACCTGAGGCTAGACCTTCTTGTAAGGAGGATAAGTTAGTCTTGGAGATAGAGATCTCCATTGCAAGTAGAGACCTGGCGCATCCTCTGAGGATGATGCTAACCCTAACCCTAAGTGAAGGTTAGAGAGAGATGAGTTGGACCAGGTGTTTGAAAGGACATGCCTTGGGGATGCCATATTATCCATGGGTGACCTAGCACCTTTGGCAACCCAACCCTGGGAAGGGTCGTGCATGTTAGGGTAAATGATAGCTCCTTCGATGATGATGTTAGTGAAGGACATGTAGAGACCCTATGGGCTTATGCGAATAGGGAATAGTATGCACCCAGGGTACGTCAGTAGTGTAAGCAATAGGTTGAAACCCTAATTAAGGAATCCTGATAGACTGCTCATGTGATAAGCCTTAGGGGCTATGAATAAACTCGAGTGAACATGAGTTGAACATAGGCTTCATCCAGGTAGGGGCATGTTTTTGAGGTTGACCCTTCATGAAGAGAGGACCTATAATGGTTGGTTGTAGGGTTACCTCTAGAGAAAGGGCAGGAAACCAAGCAAGAAGGTTGGAATCCTAGACTCTGAGATGTGAGGAAAAGTGGGGAGTCGAGGACGATGTGACCTAAGTGGATGATAGTGGTTTCCCTAAGCTTGACCTCTGGAGGCTAATGATGTTTTGGTGGCCTTTAGAGGGACCAAACCCTAGAGATAGAAGATGAAGCATCTGGTGCCTATGTGCCTACGATATAGGTGTTTACCTTCTGAGGTAGGAAGAAGAGTTCCTTAGACCTAGAAAGGTTTAGTAGCAGGTTATGAGGCCTTGTACCTTATTGGTTGTCCTTAAGGAGGAAGGAGGACCCAACCCTAAGTGTTGCTCGAGTTGAAGGATGAAAAAAAGTGCATGTCATGCCTTTTGCATGCTTGGTTCGTAGTTAAGAGATAGATCATGCAGTTGGACACCTACAAGTGACCCTAGGGTTCCTAGGCCTAAGAGGGGAAGTGGTGTACCTAATGCTCATGTGAGAAGTTGAGTTCCTATAGAAGTGAGCATGGTACTTCTCATGTATAGAGGAAAAAGGGAAGCCCCTTAAGTTTGAGGTGTGTTTGATGAACCCCTCACAACTAGGTTGATGATAAAGAAAGGTATGATCTTGATCCAACATTGAGGAAAGAGGACAAGTATGACCTAGCATGGTTCGGTAGGTGATCTGTTGTACCTTAATAGCTTGCTAGGGTTAAGTAGGCTCATGTGGATGTAAACCCTAGACCTAAGAGATTTTGTGACCTTATTGTCAAGAGATAGTTTTCCTCCCATCCCGGGAGAGGGAGCCCTTTGGTAGGGTGAATATCAGTTTTGTTGGTTTAAGGTAACCTAAAGAAGTCTCATAGGATCTTGAGAAGCTAAGTGAAAAGTACATGGTATGAGAATGAACTTGTAGACCCATAGATATCCATCTCTAATTGCATATGAATGTGTTACCATGGAAGTAACCGGTATGGAGCTTGACCAAGGTAGGCAGGTTGCCATGATCCCTATGAAAGGATGAAAGCCAACCCATGAATGCAGAAAGAGAGATGATGAAAACTTGGGTAAGGTTCTAAGTGAACATGTATTATAATGGAGAATCCTAAGTCTATCCTAGGGTCAGGTAGGGATAAGACTGATAAAAGTAGGAGTTGCCTAATTCCCCAGTTGCACATAACCATAGGGCCGGGAGGTAACAACTATCATTGTCTGAGGGCCATGGGTTAGGAGATTGATCACCTTCATGAACTCATGGGACCCAAAGGGCAGATGAGTAGGGCACTCTCTTGATGCATGAGGGGAGAAGGATGACCCCAAAGGAGTCAGTACCCTATAGACCTAGAGGAGATGACCAAGGATATAAACCTCAGTAGGTTCAAGACTAGTTTGATATCTCGATGTCTGTGATGTAGAGACATATGTGGCACATTGCAACTTAGATGTAAAGGTGTATTGGCAAGGTGGGATGTACCATCTCTACTCTTGGAACAGGAAGAACTCTGTATTTGGATTGCAGCCAAATGCTTATTTCCTCTTGTTATGGGGGTGAGAGATAGGACATTACGCATGCCATACACCAAGGATAAGAGATGATGTAGGTTGGAACGTTGCCACAAGAAATGGGAATAGAGAAGATAACCTACCCTGGTAAAGTGAATGATACATGGATGGTTTGCAAACACTAAGCGGAATGAGATAGTCATCTTATACGGATGTTTTTACCATGAGCTATGAATTATGCCAGGTTGGGTTCGAAAACCAGAAGAATGAGCTCAAAGTGTTCTCGATAAAGATGGACTTAGAGTTTGGGTTTGAGGTGATAAGTGAAATGCATGGAAGTGTATGTCTTCAATGAAACTAATACCTAAAGGATGTGAAGTGGTAATGGATGCTCTGGTAGAGATATATCTGACTAGTCTGGCAAGAAGCTAAAAAGAGGTTGTTAGGCTAACCCTAAGTTTGGAAAGAAGATATGTTTGGCTAATACTCAGGTGTAATGAGATCTGTTGGACAAGTTGATGGTTGTTTGGTTAGCCAGTCTAGTCCTTGATGAAATGAAATGATGGTGGTAGAACCTCAGATGCACTTCTTTGGAAAATAAGGTGGTGAAACCCCGACTAGAGTGGTTTAGGGTTTTGGAGGAGTCGATCTTGAGGAATCATGACATACATGAAATCATGATTGAAGATCACCATACACCGTGGTTTTACCAAGATAGTAAATGACAATAGCACTTTGGATGCTTAAGATGAAGTTGCATGTGGTATATGGCCATGCAAGCCAGGAGGTAAAGGACGAACCCCAGTAACCCAATGTATCAATATAGAGAATAAAAGAGTCCCTAAGAGGGAATGGGAGTTCATCACTGTGGATGTTGTAAGTCTCCCCTGGACCAAGAAAGGTCGAGATGCGATATGGGGTATGGTAGATCATCTTACCCAGATGACATGAGAGAGAAAGAGTTCTGTCAAGGGATAGATCTGGTTGAACTACCCATGAGATAGATGGTTCAACTACACCATGATGTGAGTTCAAAGGTTCTTGAGTTTGACCTAAAGGTTTACTTCCATAAAGTGGAAGTAGGTACACGAAGAAATCAATGTTAGTACAGTTTATCACCTCTAACTAATGGTTAGTATGATCCAGACTAAAGGGTCTGATGAGGGCATATGTGCTCGTTCAGGGTGATATCTAGAGACAGTTCTTATCCTATGAAAAATGTGATGATAACCACCATCGCCAGTATCAGGTGTTAAATAAGCTCTGTAAGGGAGGTTGTGTCGGTCACCACTTCAGTAAGGTGATGTTGGTGAAAGGACCACGTGATGGTTAGAAAAAGACCACAGTGTGTGTAAATGAAGTCTCTTTGATCGTGCAATGGCTGAAAGGAGCCTAGAGACGACGTGAGTCGTGAGAAAATGCAAAGTAGACTGACATGCAGTTCACTGTGGGAGAATATGTGACATGAAAATATGACCCCTCTAAGTTATAGCTAAGAGAGCTGAGTCCCTGATGCATGAGTCCTTTTGACATGGTTTGGTGGAGAAGGTTATGTTTAATCTTACCCCTCAGGATAAAGAAATGTGTGATGAGTTTCACGTGTCCAATTTAGAGCACTATGTGAGGTACCCCGACCATGTGCTGAGCAATGAACCTAGTGAGCCCCAAGGGAGGCTGACATGGCCTGAGTCACCTGTGCAGTTTATAGACGCCAGGATGAAAGAACTCAGAGAAAAGAATATTTTATGATAAAGGTTCTTTGGAAGCACCATGAGTACGGTAAATCCACATAGGGGCCAATGATGGACATGGAAAAGTCTTATCCTGAATTGTTTGTTTGCTTGATAGAATTTTGAGGACAAAATTCTTATAAGAGGGGAAGGATGTTACAACCCCAATTTTGGGTTCTTTTGGTGAGAAATGTAATTTCTCACATTAAAGATATTTTAACAAATAATGATATAATTTGGTTCGAATAAATGGATTTTTTTTACAATAGCCTTGATGTTTGTGTTGTGGGCTTTATTGGCTATTGGGCCTAAATAATAAGAAAATTCAATTAGTAATTGAATAATTGAATAGTTGAGAAAAGGAAGAGGTAGAAACCTCTAGAAGGCAAAGAGGTGTAATCCAAGGATGGATTTCGTTCCTCTTGGGTTCTAAGGAGTCCAAAGTTGCAAGAAGAAAGCAATAAGAAAAGAAAATATTTATTAAGTATTTCTTTATTAAGAGAGAAATTGAAAACAATGAGAAAATATGGAAAATAAGTGAAAAGAGGTATAATTGAGTTATCCTTGGTGGAATTTCGTATCCCAAGGATTTCTAATGATAAAAGGAATGCAATGAGGAAAATAGAAGAGAAATCCTCAAAAAGAGTTATTTTAATGAGAAATAAACAAGATAATGTGAAATAATGCACAAAGATGCATCTAGAAGGATAATAAGTATCCAATAAAAAGAATTTCGAAATAATGGAGTGTCTTGGGATCCAAGGAGTCTCAATAAAGAGGAAAGAAAGAGAAAATACCAAAATTTGAAAAATAAAAGATAATATGATACATTATTAATGATTTTGGTGGCATTATGAAAAAGGAAGTGATTTCTATTAATAAGAAGATAGAAATTCGTGTCAAAGAATTAAAAAGCAAACATAAAGTGAATAAGAGTAGGGGAATTTCGAATTCCTTAATGACCAAGGATCATGGATAAGCAAGGAATTGCTTAGGAGAGAGAAAATACTTCTTAATTAAGGGAAATTCCTTTCCTATTAGGAAAAGCCTTGTCTTCTTCGAGGGCAAGTATGTTGGGGCATAAATACTCACCCCTATATTAAGAGGTAGAGCCTCTGGCTCAAGTTCAAGAGGATCCCACGTGTCTCTCTCTCCGTCTTCTCCTTGTTTCTGCTTTTAACCCTAGCCATGGAGGATAACGACCCGGAGCCTTGGACGTGAGTTGGATGGGGGCACGATGCTCCCAGGTCTTTGGAAGGCATCACAACAGTCGTCCCTTGGCCCTAGGAACCGCGCAATGCCGGCAAGAGGGCTGCAGACCAGCCGCGGTCACAGAACTAAGAAGCCCGACTTGGACGCCTTAGCCATGAGCCAAGAGCCCGTCCAGTATGGGGAGGCATGGCGGAGGTAGGGGGACCACCCCTGGTGGTCGCCAGAGTCCAAGGAGCAGCGACGGGGCCACGTACGGTCGCTGACCTAGCGACAGCGGAGGGGCAGTCGCAAGGAAGGAGATGAATGGAGCATTTGATGAGTTTACCCTTCATTGTTGTGAAGAGCCCAGGAGATGCACGGGGGTATAAGCGACTTTTCAAAATGTCTTCAACAAACTGGGCTACATTGCATGAAGTGAGCGACGTGGCGCGCTCCGATTGGCCCAAAATAGGTAATTTTACAAATTTCATATCTCCCTAATAGTAGCTCGGATGAGTATGCATAAAATATGAAACTTTCTCAGAAAAATGAGGGGGATCTAATAAAAATAAAATTGAAGTCTGATTCCTTTTGTAATTCAAAAAGTAATGGAAGATATCACCTTTAATGTATTAATGTTTAAAGATTCCTATTTTGAAATGAATAAAGTGTTTAATAGGGTTTAATGGATCATTAGAGTTCATGTTAACCTATTAAATGTAAAAATATACATTATGATAAAAAAGGAATAACTTTGCACGTGATTAGTCTGGTTTAGAGTTTATATGCATAAATATGCTTGAAATGTGAAAAGTACATAAAGTTATCATCTTTAATGATTTAATTAAGGAAAACCCTTAGATTTGATGATATATGGACTTAATGACGTTATTTGGATAATTCAAGTTGATATTAAAAGTGAAAATGAGATCTAAAAAATGATCTTTTTATATAATTGGCTTAATATAGGGTTTCGTGCATGAATATGCATTAATGAGCTTGAAAACCCTAATTTAGATGAATATGTCTTTTAATTGTTTTAATGGTTCAAATCCATGAATAAGTAGAGATATGATGAGCCTAAGTCATTTTGGGTATTAAAGACTATTAAAATGAATAGTTGAGCAGTTAAGGTTCATATAAATGGAAAAGAGTATTTTAGGGTTTGTTAACCTAAAAGGGATAAAGTTTGAGAAATTGATCTAAGAAACCCTAATGAATATTAATGAAACCTTAATGTGGATTAGAAACCCTAGAAAGAGAATCCAAGTCAATAAAGTAGATTCTTGATAAAGTGTGTAATAAATAGAGTACATATTCTTTTCAGGAATTATGTGATGATTGAATTACTTGCTTGGATCTGTTGATTGGTTTGATGGTATATACATGAAGTATATGTTGAATAATCTGCATGACTCATCAAATCAGGTATGTGGTTACACTTATGAATAATCGCTCTAGTTTCACGGCGATTCCTGAAGTTTTAATCGATTGCTTGAAAATAACTGTTGGATGTTTATTTATTTCATGCAACTATAAAGTGACTATGATTATCACTATAAATTGCATATATAACTGACTAGATCTGGGTCCACCTCTATTGCTTTGAAAAGGCTAAGAAAAAAGGGGTAATCCTAGAGCAAGGTCTAGGTTACCGAGATTTGGAAACTGGGCTACCTACGTGTAGTGCCACGAGACTCATTAGCCTTCCATGAGTTAAGGAGTGGGCTACTTACGAGTAGTGCCATGTGACTCAACCCTAGAAATTGGTTCACTTATAGGTGGATCATGAGGGGTTTAATGGGGACAACATAGAGGATAGGGTACTCTTGGATCGCGGAGTTATATCTAAAATGTAATCTTGGTTTTTAAATGATTAATTGAATGATTACATTGTTAACGTATTTAAATGATTATTGTTTCCCCCACATACAAGCTTCGGCTGATCGAAATTTTGTTTGTTGGTGTTTTAGGTACAAGCCAAAAGGACAAACATTAAATCGTCATATTGTGAAATACAGGAAGTTAAATATAAGGAGGATTAGTTAGAGTAGAATCCTTAAGTGGATAGAAGTCTAGAGATCCAAGTTTTCAAAAAGGTATGCAAAAATTTATTTTCTTACAGCTTTTCAGTATAGTAGGTTAAAATTTGATAATTATTCTTGGTTAATTGCCGAACCTTTGATCCGGAAGTTATGGGTGCGGCTTCGACCTCTCGGTCTCCCTTAATTGGGGGTTATCGGGAGGTGGGGTCGTAACAATACTTCTCTTGGGATATAAATATGCCATATTCATTTTGATGAACTTCCAATCCAAGAAAATAATGTAAAACACCAGGATCACTCATCTCAAACCTTTGCATCATGTTGGATTTGAAGGAATTCACAATAGAAGATGAAGAGCCCATATACATCATATCATTGACATATAGACAGACCACCAGAAAATCAGAACCTTGTTGTTGGAGACATAGAGTTGGATCATTTTGACTTCTCTGAAAATTATTTTCAAAAAAATAAGAATCAATCTTGCTATACCATGCTCTTGGGGCCTGTTTAAGCCCATAAAAAGCCTTGTTCAGCTTATATGCCATCTCCTCCTTTCCAGAAATAATAAACCCTTCAGGTTGAGAAATATATACTTACTCCTCTATTTCACCATTTAAGAAGGCAGACTTAACGTCAAATTGATAGATATACCATCTTAATTGAGCACCAAGAGCCAAAACAACTCTAATTGTTTCAAAGCGAGCAACGGGAGAGAAAGTTTCTTCAAAGTCAATACCTTCTTGTTGTGCATACCCTTTTGTGACAAGTTTGGCCTTGTGCCTTTGTATGCTTCCATCAGCTGCGAATTTGGTCTTAAAGACCCACTTTAGGCCAATAATATTTTTACCTTCAGGATGATCCACTAGCTTCCATGTTCTATTCTTCTCAACGGCTGAGATTTCTTCTTCCATAGCAGAACACCAAATAGCATTTCTAGCAGCTTCTTCATAACTAGATGGATAAAAAACAAAGAGAGCAAAGTCACATGACTCATAGATATATCTTGAGGAACAAAACTTCCCTTGAGTTTTGTCAATTGAGCTGCTTGATGATGTTGAAGAGCTGTTGCTTATCAAATTTCTTGATGATACATTGCTGATGTATACAGGAGTTGCATGAGTATTAACACGTTGATTATGGTTGCTGCCACATAAAGGGGTTGATGGTTCAATATTATCTTGATTGTTGTTGTTGTTGAGTTCATGATTTACTAGTGAAATAGAATCTTCAGTTTCACTTCTCACAGGAAAATACAACTGACTATCACAAGAAGTGTCCCATTTCCAGCTTGATTTCTCATCAAATGAGACATTTATACTGATAATAATTCTTTTGTTGACTGGATTATACAGACGATAAGCTTTGGATTGAGGAAAATAACCGATGAAAATACATTTTTCAGATTTGCTATCAAGCTTGTGATGAGAATGGGAATCAATCAAGGCATAAGCAATAGAACCGAAAACTTTTAGGTGACTTACAACATGCCTTCTTCCAGTCCACGCTTCATATGGAGTTTCATTCATGACAACTTTAGTTGGAGAAATATTGAGAATATAAACTACAATAGCAACTGCTTCAACCCAGAAATCATTAGGAAGTTCTTTGCCTTTTAATAGACTCCTAGCCATCTCCACAATAGTATGATTTTTTCTCTCGGCAACACCATTTTTCTCTAGCGTATATGGTGTCGTGAGCTGCCTAGATATCCCATTAGCATCACAAAAGGCATTAAATTTAGTAGAAAGAAACTCACCACATCTTTCTGTACGAAGAGCTTTGATGTTGCAACCACTCTGATTTTCAACAAGATAATTGAACCTCTTAATAGATTTAAAAGCTTCATATTTGTGCTTCAAGAAATAGACCCAACTCATACGAGAGTAGTCATCAATAAGAAGAAGAAAGTATTGACTTCCAATGAATGATTTAGTCCTCATAGGACCACATAAGTCAGCATGGATAATTTCAAGAAGAGAAGAAGCTCGATATGATTCCAATAGGAAATGAATTTTACACTACTTGCCATAGATGCATCCTTCACAAATATCATCTATAGAATCAATATTAGGCAGACCAACCACCATTTCTTTTTGATTTAGGAGCTTTAGGCCTCTGAAATTCAGATGGCCATATCTTAGATGCCACATGACATATTCATTAGTCTCTTTAGAAACACAAGCATAAGCATCAAGTTTTGAGACCTCAAGAGGGAACATCTTATTTAGAACAATTTTGCTAATAACTTGTTCACCATAAGATTTCATTTGAGAAACAATAGAAGAGACTCTAGACAGATAATCTTGCACAGATTCGTTACTATTCATGGACAAAGATTCAAAATCTCTACGGAGGCCTTGCAATTTAACAGTGATTATCTTTGTCGAGCCTTGAAACTCTTACTGCAAATTTGACCACGTTTCTTTGGATGAGGTTTCTGCTGCGATCCTAGCAAAGAAGGAGTCGTGGACAACATGCTGGATAAATAAGAGGGCCTTAGAATCCCTCTTTTTGTTCTCCTTTTATTTTCTTTCATCACCGGTTTCTGCATAATTGTTTTCTACCAAATCCCATAGATCTTGAGACATGAATAGTGTCTTCATTTTGATGCTTCAAAACTCATAGCATTCCCCTTTGAAGATAGAAATTAGAGGTTGAGAGAGATTTACCGCAACACCAGTCAGAACCATGACGAGCTCCTTGAGTAATTTCCTCGATCACCATTTATGCAGAAAATTGGACAACAACAAGATTGTTGCTTTGGAGACTCAGACGACTGTTGTCTCGGATGCACTTTGGTGCTTGGTTTCCTCCGCCAGATAGAGCAAACCTGGACTCTCTGATACCACTTTGTAGGAGCAAGATTGATAAAGGTTAGAGAAGAAACAAATGGATTCTGTTATCCTGCTGAAAAATAGAGTAGGCAGAGAGTTTACTATAATGGAGAACATGCATAAATGGGAGAAGAGACAGCTGCTGTATCCTTTTCTATTCGATGCATTAAATCTGAAACAGAATAAGTCTATAAATAGGCATACAAGAGTAAAATGTGGAGGAGAGTAATGCCTACATTATCTCCAATAAAACAGAAAAAAATGGGAGCATTAACAAGTGTTGTAACAACACACTAACTCAACTAAACCAAATAAAATGCTACACTAACTACTGAACAAAAAACTTGGATCTGACTAAGTACTGTGGCTGCTAGGGGACGTTTGGTTTACGGGAGTCACTTGGATTAACAAGAATCCTGCAGTTGTTTAATCCAGGTATACGGATTTGTAGATTTTTAGAAGTACAGTATAATGGTATGCTATGTTTGGTCGTTCTGTATTCTACTGGGCGGAGACCACAACGACAAATTTGTTACCCACACAAAAAACGTGGTCCTACCTATGATGGTATGCGTGAGCCCCTAAAACGCGGGCCTGTTCCCGCAGTTTCGAGAGTGAAATGGCACTGCGATTAAAAAAATCAGAAGAAGGCCGCAGCTGGACTACGGCGTCCAATCAATTTGAAATGGAATTATATATCCAGCAAATGTTATATACCTCAAAATGCAGTCTCACAAAACAAACCTAATATTTACACAACTAGATCACAAACTACAATCCAATCCGGCTACATCATGTAAAACAAACATGCCCTCCATGAGTCTTCAACAAGGGCGACGATAACGTATGTGACAATCACCCCCTTCATCATTGCCCCCTTGGAAGGCTTTTCCGGGGTAGATGGGATCATTGCCTGTATAGCTAGCACCACACCGTGACCGGCGTACGCGTAGGAAACTGTTCCCACCGCGCTGAAGAACCGGAACACCGTCCCGACCGTGCTGCTCGCAACGTACCCGTACTCGACGTTGTCTTGCTTCCCCATGTTCAATGACACGCCCCATGCGATGATTGAATAACTAACTGACAGAACCAAAGCGATAAGCGAGATGACGGAGAGGGAGTTGAGGCTGGGGAGCTGGGATAGCACGAATTGCACCGAGGCGAAGATTATGATGAACAAGGAAGTAGGGATCTCCGAGCTGCTCGCCGGAGACACTGTGGAATTTCTTGAGCGACCTCCCGCCGACGATCATGTACCCAATGTTTGTAATGATTAATCCTATCAGATGTTGCGGCAAGACAATCCAGAGACCCAATTTCTTTCCAAACGCATGCTACCCCAGTGCATGGTACCGGTCGAATCGCTTCCTCGGCACCGTCTCGTGCATCTGCACCAATTGCCACATCGTAAACAACGTCAGCACCCATGCTATGATCACTGCCGCAATTCCGGGGATCCATCCCATCTCCGACATGGCGAAGGGGAGGCGAAGCACTCCAACACCAACAATGGCGTTGACATTGTGGAACGCCGAGTACCACCAGTTGGCTTTACGGGACGCAGTGGCAGGGAGCCGGTCGTTGACGGATTTGTCTCTCTGCATTTGCTCTTTTCTTCAAGATACTCAGCACCTTAGCAAGTATTGAGTTATGCAGGACTATGCTGACACACAAGGAGCATATGTAGATATCATGACTTTTGGTTGAGAAATGAATGAAGTGGAACGAAAACCAAGTACGCTAAAACAGCAACTACTGATGAATGTGGGAGCTGAAATATAGCAATGAAACTTTAATAAACAATAATAGACACGCGACATGTATTTCAATGTCTTCAAATACAAGGTCATCTTTCGATTTAAATATTATGTACAAGAAGAAATCACTAACTTAACCGCACTTAGCTAGTTAGATATTTTTTTGAGTCATGTTAATTACTCTCATGACATTATGTTTTATTTTGAGTCTACTAGTACATGACCATGTTGAGCTTCACTCATAGCCAACTGTTTTTGGAAAGGAAATATGTCTCAATTATACATTTGTGGTATTCTGTTTTTTCTCATAACAATTATAGCTACATGCCGATCAATCCTATAAAAAGCATTCCTGTTGTTTTATTTGCTCAGAACATCTTTATCTTCTCCCTGTCAGTTCTCTGCGTCTAAATTTGCTACGTGTGAACATGGTGTATGAAACACCTTTATTTGTCTTTGGACAGTTGTACATTTGCAATTAAAATATTTAATTCGGATTAAATTAACGTGACGTGTAGTCTTAATCTGATAAGTTATAGACTTCTCCATGATCTTTTGGAAGTCCATTTGGCATTGAGTTACCATAAATGTTGAAAGTGTTCATATGGCTTCTGACTGTTGACCAACATCATGTGGTGCAGAAGGCAAATGATGGCAATTGTGCAACAAATGTAGGCACTTTGAAGAAACAATATTACATGTATTGCGCGACTGTCCGACCACCGACCAGACATGGATTAAGTATTGAGTGGTGTCTACAGACTCGAACTTCTCAAAACAGTTAAGGAAACAAATAGGTGCCGCTGAGGCTCCTCTAGCAGGTTGGCAATGTAACGAGATCGGGCACCAGATTCAAAGAAGGAAAAAAAAATCCATTTAGCACACTTCTGTAAAAATATCTACCTATAAAACACACTTTGCAAAATATTTCCAAAACATCACATTTTAGTCCAAAAACACTACTTTGTATAGAGCTTTAAGTATCTGCGATCCAAAAGGGCCACAAACATTAGGGTGTTCATTTTAAAATAAAAAAATATGAAACAAAATAAAAAAAAGTCGCCATATTGACTTGACAAGCAATTGTGGCCAATGAAAATGACGTTTTGACTTTTCTTTTTAATTTATTTTTTAATATTTTTTATTGAAAAATAAATACGCTAATATTTGTGGTGTTTTCAATCTCGGATACAGAAAGCGCCACCTTGAATGACGGGTTCCACACAAAGTGCACTATTTTGAAAAATATTTTGCAAAACGTACTATGTTGGTAAATATTTTTATAAACGTGTACAAAATTGATTTTTTTTCCCTTCAAAGAATGAAAAGTGGAGTACAGAGGGAGAGAGATAAATAAAATAGCTGACAAAATGGCGAAATGATATGTGACCTGACCAAATATAACTCTAATTAGTTGTCCTACACCTGCGGTAGCGGAGTACATTCATGATATGGAAGTTTGTAATGCACCAAATGGGAGCCATTAAGAAGGGTGTAATCTCGTTGCAAGTCAATAAAAGGAGGTTATTAGGTGTTAATTTAAATAAATAAACATATTTATCTTCGCAGCCATACCAGCTCCAGCATGCCTACTCTTCAAAATTATGAGTTGCTCATTATTTCGTAGGGAAATAAGTGGTTGGTGCTTTGACCTCGAATTAGCATTGTTTCGTGGAGCATTAACTTCGATATCAGCCTATATCTTTACAAAAACACTATACTAATGAGTGTCCAAACAATATCTCATCTTTCCACACACGAATAATAAGCTTTGGAAATAAAAAGAGCAGCGACATGCATTACTCCAATTGTACCCGTTTTTATAAACTAAGAGATTTATGACACACAATCAACCAACTAAATGTGCATCATCAAACAACAACAACCCATGTGTTCTTAAAATTGTGCATGCCATGCACAACAACATTTGAAGGGTGCCTGCACGCAACATCCTCTCAAATTACATGCGGGAAATTGCAGTAAATATTGAAACAATGAGTATTTTTTTTAGAATAATTGGTTCCATGTATATAGAAAATGAGTACTGTAGTGATGAAAAATTTGTACAAAATAAGTATTGAGTTCACGCATTTTTTTTTTAAAAAAATTGGCCATTCTAATCATCCTGTGGCCTGGGCTCGATCCTGGGACCTCTCACTAACAAACCAAGTGTCTAACCATCTTGGTGTCTTCCGTTAGACAATTGAGTTCACGCATTAATATTGAAAAAAGAGAACTGTGAGTACTATGTTTTAAAATAATGGCACTATGTTACAATGAGTACTAAAATTATGCATATCAGACATAGGTATTCTAATATTTAAAAAGAGTATTGCACGTCAATAAAATGGATATTGCATATTCATTCAATATTTAATATCAATGTAAATGAAAAGATGAGTACTGGATTTTAAAATAGTTACCTTAAATAATATTTTCTTATCTTCCTGATTTGCGCTCTCTCATCAGGATTGTCAATGGGTAATGGTAAACCTGCGTACCCTTTACCCATACCTTGTAGTAGAAAGGTAAGGGTAGAAAATTTTCTTACCGTCTATCCACTAACCGCTATCCTCTACCAACTACTTTAGTGGTAAAAGTAAGGATAAGTCATTATCTATACCCTTTAACCTACTACCCAATATTTATTCATAGTATATCAAATATATAGTCATTGTGTTGTTTAAGTCTATGAACCTTCAATATAATATTGCAACGTTATTTATTACATGTTATTCAAATCTACTTCTTATAGATTTCACCTGGTCGTGTATAAAACACCATCTTTGGGTGTACGACATAATTATCTAAAATAATGAGATATTATTGTTTATAAAGTATAATGTACTTTTTGTATGGTATTTTCTACTTCTATTGGAATTTATTTGATAGAGTATGCTACAAAATTAGATGTTTTAAGACATGCAAACATATATAATAATTTTAATCGTTAATGTATCATTTTATGCATACTTGTGGTGGTGTTGTCTACTTCATTTGTGCTTAACTTGTTTTGTGTACACAAAGATTTAGGAAGTACACAATATGCTTGTTTGTAACAATAACCTTTTGTGATGTATTGTCATTTAATGTTGCTAAGCGCAGTTGTCGTTTTCTTTTGTTGTGTAGTTTATTTAGTCATACACTAATGTTGGAAGTACTACTATTTGTATACACTACAACAATTGTATTTATAATATATCTTCAATACAACAAAAAATATGTGTATAATGTTATAGAAGATTACTTAGAATCATTCAGAATTGTTAATAGACATTCAGAGTATCTTGATATTTCAACTTAAATATAAAAATAAATTAGGCATACCAATATTGTTAGTATCAAAATAAATTTTGAAAGACACATATAAACTCCTCACTTCACCCTTCCCTCCCCATTTACAATGTGGGTAAAAGGGTAAGAGTAAGGGGAGGGTCAGGATGTTGGTGGAGTGGGGAATTTTCTATACCTTTACCCACCACACATGGTTGATAAGGGTACATCTTGCCCTCCCCATACCCTCCCTATTGACAGACATATCTGCCAATAGACTTACATATAAAATACAACTCGTGAATTATCTTTTAAAATGAGTGAAAATGAATTCTGGAATAATTAACAACATTTCAAATTTGATTATATTTTTCGTTCTTCATAAGCGTCACATATAACGTATTTATGACTAAGGATGTTAAAGGAGTCAATAACGTTTATTTCCAAAATCATAACATAACAAAATATTATACACTATAATTAAACTATGTAAAATACTTTACACCATAGTTACCATTATTATTGTATTTATTAAAATATAAAAAATATATAAGCACTATGAAAAATATTCACACCGTACCATATGACAAGAAATGTAATTTGTCTCATGTATTTAGTCTTCATCATTAAGAAATATGATGCAAAAAATCACTATAATTATGTACTAAGAATACAGTAAAAACTGTCTGGCTGCGATGACAGGGGGCGAAGGGGCGCAAAGGGGAAAAGGCGACAGACCGGAGGATGACGACGACGACGAAGGGGAAATCAGTTCGGCAGGAGAGGCTCGCATAGAACCTAGCGGCGGAGAAGGATGGCAGGAGAGACTTCACTGGGAGTGCAACAAAGAACCACGTCCCGGTAATTAATAAGCAAGGCAACAAGGAAAGCATGGAGGTGGGAGTTAGTGTTTCAATACCCCTAGTCAGAATAGACTTCCGAGTAGCGGGGATGAGAGGAAGCCAGGCCAAGAACGGCAACGATACGATGGAGATTCAGGACAATGGGCTCAATTCTGAAGCGCACGGAAATATGAACCTAAACTCAACGGAACACCAACCTTTCCAAAAATAGAACAGAACGACAACGAGGGACGAAACACATACACCATCTTTCAGCGAGGTGGTTGGAGGATCTAAAACCCAGGGAAAGGCTCAACATGACCATGCCTTATTCTTCCTGGAAAAGCTGTACAAGGATCATCTAGATCACAAAGACATTGAGCTCACGTATGAGGAAGGCTGCCCAGCCATATATATCGACCTCGATGTGGAGGAAGGCCTAACAAAACCCTGGAAATACGTGGTGGTTATCCGCTTGTTGGGGGCAGAGATAGGTTTCATGACCGAGTGAGATCGTATCAAGCTTCTATGAAATCCTAAAGGAAGGTTTAATGTGTTCGAATTGGACATGGGTCATTATGTAGTTCAACTCCCATGTAAGGAAGACTATGAGACGTCTATGACTGGAGGCCCTTGGAAGTTGTTCGGATGCTGCTTGGCACTATGGGACTAGTACCCCTCCTTCAAACCCAGAGAGGAGATACCCAAATATGTTGTTACGTGGGTAAGGATCATGGATCTACCATTACATTTATATGTTTCAAACCTATTCGAAGTCATCGACATGGCTCTTGGTAGACTCATTAAAGTGGACAATCACACAGCTCTGTGAACCAAGAGTAAATTTGCTAGGCTCACTATAGAGGTAGACACAATGAAACCGTTAAGTACCTTGATCCTCATCAATGGGGTCGACTACAAAGTTGAATATGAGGTACACTAGTACAAAACTTGTTGTCCCCTACATGAATTCTTGTAGCAATATATATAACGACTAGGAAAAAACTTGTAGCGAATCAAAAACTCGTAGCCATTTTTTGGTAGCCATTGACTTCGTAGCTAGTTTGTTTCTAGTAGCAAGGTAGACACTTGTAGCAAACTATATCTAATAGAATTTATAATAAAATAAGCCTTGGCTACAACAATCTATATAGAAGAACGAGACAACCACTTCACAAAAGACCATTCACGTATGACATATTTAAAATTGATATCACATGTAGATTCATATATTAAGATCACATAACCTACCAATATGTAAAAATAAGTTTTTTCTTAAAGACAACATTGATAATGATGTACGTTACAGAACATTATCCAGAGTTTGATGCTATGATGTTGTACAACATAAAAGTTGCTGCTCCTAATGACTTTTGACCAAAACATAGTAAGAGTTTTTGACACAAAATGGACAGTGCAACACGGATAAGTGCAGCAACATCTATTTTGTACACAACACAAGACAACATTTCTCCATACAAAATCACAAAAAGATGATATTTTTGTAGCCAAATACGTATTTCACTAGTGTACGAGCAGCCATATCTTTCTTCTAAACCTGCAATCCATACAGAAACTAAAGATGTAAGAAAAATCATTAACATTTAATATATTTAAGCATTCAAAATTACAAAAATTCCACATTACAGCCAACATACTTTTTGTCCCTCGAGAAT
The DNA here is from genome assembly GCA_963693085.1 of Alisma plantago-aquatica. Lineage (NCBI taxonomy): Eukaryota > Viridiplantae > Streptophyta > Magnoliopsida > Alismatales > Alismataceae > Alisma > Alisma plantago-aquatica. Next base: position 121,462,023 of record OY856411.1, read on the forward strand.
CATTCAGCCATTCAAAACCCCACCAAAAATCATGTTGCTTCAATTAGAGTATGAACAACCATATCCATCTTTTAAACCTAAAATTCATACATGAAACAAAATACGTAAGAAATTGTGGTGTGTCATATGTAACATCTATTAAAAATTATAAAAAAGATAATATTGTTTCAGTCACATATGTTTCTTGTGGTAGTGATTTCTATTTAAGAAGAATTAGCCATAAAAATTTACATAAAAGGTAAACATTAGTTTTCTTAGTAATTTTTCTTCATGTCTCATTACATAATTATAGTTCTGAAAGCATAGCATCTCATGGAAGTAACTGTAATAAACCAATTTCATCAAGAGATTATGAAAGTGATAATCTTGCATAGGTAATGAAAGAACCTCAAAACTCATCTAAAGCCTGTCTTCATAATACATTCTAATTGGATATAAGAAAGCCATTGTTTTGTATAGAATATAAATTTAATGAAAAGATATACATTAGGAGATTTCATATCTTCTTATCTAATGTACCACATTACATGTAAAGAGACAACATGTATTAGATATCAACATTCCTTGTTCCCCAGTAGAAACAGTAAGCTAGAGGGAGAAAGCTCCAACTTCTCTCTAGATTACCTTTTGGGTCGTCGTCATCCCTGATCGACGTCTCCTACCACACCCGGTGAGCTCCCACCGCCTCTAGCTCCATCTCGACCGTGGCAGAGACGATCATCCACTCTTTTCTGGAGTCCGCTTCTCCCAAATCAGGTTCCAAAAAACCTTTCTCAGGTAACTCCATCCCTCGAACATCCTTGCTTGTTGGTGGTGCCTGTTCCTTGCTCGGCTTCAGTATATGTCGAGATTGCACTCGAATTTACTGGTTTTGAAACATCCTCGCCTCTGCCTTCTCGGTTTTTAGCTCCCCGACTTTTCCGATCGAGTGTCACCATCCCCTACCTTCTCATCGCTTCAGGCAGCAAAACCCTGTTCCTGTTTTAGGCCTCTTCAAAGCAGTTTGTTATAAATTCCGAGTTTATCAAAATCCTTTGCATCTCACCTCATGTATCACAAATGGCTCCTAGGTACATGCAAAAAAATCTCATTGATTACGCCTTTTACTCTTTCCATTCTCTCTGCCGGCTACAACCCTCCTTCCCTAGAACTACTCTGGCTGCCAGATCAAATCAGCACAACAGTTGGCCCAGAAACCAGCAATAAAACCCCACCAAACGATATGATAACACCATGAGAACAGGAGGTGTTCTCACCCTCGCCTCATGTATAAAATCACCGTGCATGCAAAAATCCGGCAAGATAACAACCTTCCGCCGCACTCTAAAGAAGCAAAAACCCTTGGTGCCTAGCAACATCACAAAAACTTCATCATCCCCAGTCAACATGAACTCCCGCTTCCCCTACATTGAAATCCATCTCGCAGACCCATCCATTTCAACGAGTATCCCTTTACCGCGATCTTGGATCTATCACAAGTACGACATCTCTCCTGGCACCATCATGATCAATATCGGCCACCGTTCATTCCAGGTGAAGATCACATGGTCAACCCCCACTGAAACAACCTGGGGAAAAAAACCCCTTCCTCCTCATTTCAGATGGCTGGAGCGACATGCACAAAGTTCTGAACCTTAAGCCTGAGTGGTCGATTTTCTTACAACTGATGGAAAATCGCACCTTCTGTGCCTGGGTTCATGACTTCGTCCATGACACTCCTCCATAACTTGCTCACCTCTACATAAAACATGATCAAGACAGCTCCTCATCATCCAACTCGGCGGATCAACTCTTTGTCAGAGATGAACATCAACCCCCCATGGGAGCAAAATCCTGGCCCATCTCCATCTCTTCAGGTTCAGAGGATGACAAAGATGCTGTCACATCGCCCTTGGACCAACAACATAGTTCTATCGTCGAAAGGTACAAGATTTTTTCCACCCCATCGTTTAAGGGTAAAAATACTAGAAAAATTTTTCATCCTTATATAAAACCCTTCTTCCTCAATCCTCCCTGATCGAGGATATCATCCCTAAGGACATTTCTCGCCTAAACTCTGCCTTTCCTATCCTGGGCCATGCAAAATCATCCCTTCTCATAAACAATACCCTAGAAAAATCCCCCACCACCCATATCTGGACACCGGTCCCCCCAAAAAGACCTTTTCGAGCTTTGTATTGTTCTCTCTGCCACCGGAACAACCACTCATCTTCCAGATGTTTTTCTCACCACTTATGTTTCGGTTGCGGTCGTATAGGGCACATAAAAAGGTTCTACAAAGCCCGCCTTCTCCCTAACCGGGACAAAAACCAGGCAGACCTCCCCTCCTCCTTCATGCACTCTCGCTCGATCAAAATCTCGCTTTTTCATAGAAATTCCGCTGTCCCAAAAAGACCTTTTTCAGATCTCTGGCACAACGCAGACCCCCCATCATCATTACCTTTCAAAAAACTCCTTTGCATGCCTCACAAATCTCCCACCTGAACATGCAGACGATACCCCTCCTTGTCGCCCAAACACAAACTCCTGGCCTCCTCCTATATCTAAACCCTTTCACATGCCAAAAAACCTATCAACCGCAAAGCAAAATCTACAACGAAAAAACCATCCTTCTCAAACCACTTCAAAAACTCTTCATTTGCATTAGTGGATTCATAAACCTTATAGGTTGTGTCATGTACACATCCTTGTTTTATTCCTCATAGGAATGTGGTTTTAGTATCCATATGCCAGATGTCTTAGTCATTAAGTTGCAATCAACAAGCATCATCCTTCTCAAAATGTTATCCATGTGTCTTAACACTTAAGACTTATTTGCACTTTATGGATTTCATCCAATGAGTGCTACCATCAAGGTCATACCTTATGGTTTACATGGATGTCATTTAGGATGAAATGGTCATAAACCGTAACTCAAAATTTGGTTCCTCATATTTACCTAGATAGTTGACTCATCACATGAACAACTCATCACATAGATAATTGAGGTGTATCTGTTAAGGATATAAGAACTCACAACTCCTTGTGATTCTTAATGTCCTTTATTAGTGTGGGGTATTGTTTTATTAAGCAGAATTTAGTTATTTGATAATCATTCTCTAACTCCTTAGAGTATGATTCCTTCTTGATTTAGACATCGTCATGTCTTAATCATGAGTTCATTATGATACACTATCATAACTACTCACAAGGATCTCAAACATTTGGTCTAAGTGTCTCATTCATTGATCTCATCAATAATTAAAAACTTTACCGAATTTGTACTTCATTTATGATATTCTTGAACACTTCAAGATATTCATATTAGTATTTCTCTAAACACCATTTGAAGTATTATCATTTGTTCCAATAGGTATGTAAATACATCACATGTATTATACCTAATAGGATAATCATTCTCCCACTACCATTAGTGAAGATTTATTAATCATGGCCAAGATATTCATGTCTCTTACTGGTTCTTTAACCAAAAGAGTCTAGATTTATCCATCACATGGAAACTAGAAATTAATTTCTCATGATTGATGCTAATTTGTATGTTTTAGTTATCTATAAATTTAGGTATCATTTTATCTTATGCATACCATGTATCACAAGATAAACAGGGTATTGCCACAAAGATCATATCTTTTAGAAATTAAAACATCTCTTTATAGATTGCCATCATTGTCATACAATATGCAAAAATAAAGTGTTTCTATCTATTGGAAAATATGAAATAGCAGTTCATAACTGTATTTCATTCCCTTTAGGCTGAAATAAACTGAAAGGTACTCCTATCTATGGCACCAACACTTGCTCCAATGATGGGTACTCTATTCTTGGTCCTTTCACAAAGGCCATCACTTCTTTGTGGATCTTGCATATCATATATGATAGATCCATATCTTGGTATCATATACCTCAGATAAAGAAGCGGTTCATTTCATGATACCTTAGGTGGAGATCTCCATCCCCTCCTTCATCTTCTTTTGTTCTTCCAGATATAGAGGGAAATTCCCTCATACACCCATTCCCCATGTGCCTTGAGGCTGAAGACGGCTTGCATTGCTGGCTAGCATCAGAACACTTCTTTGCTTTGCCCTTATCCTTGCCCTTAGGAATTACCTTTCTCTATGATCACATCAAAGATTATGGTTTGTCTTTCTTCATCTTTGCCTCTACTATCCTCAACATGTCCAACAACTCTGTCAACGCTTGTCAAAGTTGTTCATGTTGTAGCTTATCATGAATTGTATGATTCTCGCAACATTTGCAGTATCATACCAATAGCCAACCCTTGGGTCAGAGGGAATCCTTCTTAGTCAGGTTTTCTACATACCCAATCAAATTGAGTGTGTGAATACGTTACTGGATCTCCTTCTGTGATGACATACTAGGACAGTGTCTTGGAGACATCATATGTCTCATGTTGTCTCTTCAACTCAGAGAACTCAACTTCAAGCACTCCTCATCAATGTCATCCTCGGTTTGTTTCCATAAGCATACTTACAACCATTGATGTGGTGGGATCGAGTTCATCTGGTTTTGGTATAACTAGGACTTAGATCTTTCACTCTTTGATTGAGAACACTTTTCATCGTCCGAACCAATCATGGAATTATTCCCATTTAATTTGTTGGTTTCAAAGACCGATCGCAAATAAAGGTGATTTGTTGATTAACCATTTATTTTGACAAAAGGAAATATATGCAATTTTAGTCTAAAACTTTTTTGACTTGTTTGATTGATTTGAAAAGTTGACGATAAAATTAGGCCTTTAATTAACTATCGCTCCCACTATTTTACTTAAAATTGATAGCCCTCACCATCAATTTGGAAGATTGCAGTGTACAACCTTCTAGTGGGAAAGATCCATATTTCATCAAGTCATGAGTCAGCTTTGGCTGATCGCCCACAATCTTGACTATTTTGGTAGGCCATCATGGCAATTGCATCATATGCAACTCTTGATGAATGAACATGCACAACACTTTTCCATGAACATTCCTTGCCTCTGGGCTTAGACGCTCTAAGAATCACCAGTTAAGTCTAACCCAAAAGTCGACACGGTAAACATGCACCCTGCTTTGGCAGAACCTACATGTCTACCCTTCACACTTCCAGAAGATAGACGACGCACCACGCTTTGGCGTAACCTACGCTTGGTCAATCGAGTTTTTCATGTGTGCCTCTAATGGAAGGCATATAAGACTTAATATTTCAATGAGGGATTTGGTTTTTATATACATATACATATCCAATCACCACAATACATAGTACGTATCATATACATGCTATATCCCATAGAAAACATGCACAAATGATAAAAGCGATGATTATGGCCATCCTAATGTGATTCCTTGAGCCAAGAGGAATCACGGTCATCTAGGTCTACATCACATGCAACCTGTACAAGATGAACTCTGTATTTTGCCTTGCTGGGTTTGATCAACTCATCATATGACTGATCAGCTCGCCATCAAGCTGGTCGGCTGGGTGCTACCAGCCGATCGGTTGGCTCCTCCAACCGATCGGTTCACCTGGTCGTCGTGCATCTCATCATGGCCTCCACTCGCTCATCTCGCTCCTCGACCTGGTCATCATCCAATCGGCTCACTCCTTGAACTAATCGTCTGGAACATCAATCGATCGGTTCACTCCTTGAACCGATCGTCTCAGCTGTCGTCAAGATGTCCTCCATTCTTTGACATAACAGGAAATAAAATTCTATCCTATTTTACATTGTAAAAGAGAAACCTCGAGTTACATTTGAGGGGAGTAAAGGTAGGAAAGAAATCTCGAATTATTTCGAGTTACATCAGGAATAGGAGAAGGAAGATCGGTGCGCAAACCGAGATGCAAGAAAACCACATACAACCATACACAGATAGGGTTTATTGGCCATAACCATGCTATACATCCACCACAAAACTCATTTAAGGGTGACGCGTATCGAGTGCATTAATAATACATATCATATATGTAATTGGGATTTGTGGATTTAGGATTGGACATGCATAAAGCCAATTTGTATTCGCATCGTATGCAATAAATAAAGGCGACAAACCAAAATCGATCATATCGATATTCCTAAAATATAGAGCAGTTGACGTGGCTCTGATACCACTGTTGGGTTTTAGGGGAGGCAGAGAAGGCAGCGGAAACAAACAATTTTCCTCCCCCAAAACCAGAACAAGGAAAGGCGTCAACATCTATACAATAGAAAAGGATGGTTTGTGGAATCATACCTTGCCCCAAGGCTTGCTCGACGACAATTCCTTGCGCCTTGCGTGGTCTTCACCTCCGGTCTTAGATGGTGTCTGTGCAGCTCCTGGTCGCACTGGGACTAAAGACTCCTCCTCTCACGGGACTGTCGGGATTGACAGTTGTCCTCCTGAGCAGAAGAAACCTCCCACCTCTGAAGTAGTCCACACAGACCACCTAGACTCCAATCTCCTTGTCCCACAAGGAATTGGAAGGAGTCGCACCCTCCTGTTGACGTACTAGTCGCTAACACACTCTCCTGTCTCCAGTTGCAACTGCAGTTATCTTTCCCTTGCTGCACCTCCCTTTACGGGAAGCACTTGCTCGGGCTCTCTCTCAGTTACCAAAACCAGAGAGAACGACAACTTTGCAGAGCAACTGGTTGCACTCAGTTGTCCTTTGAGAAGCCCCCAATACCCCTATATATATAGGAGGGTCATGGGACAGGGTTCTCCATCCCGGTCAATGTGGGACTAAAAGCAGGAGTAGAAGGGTTCGAGATTTTCCACAAAACAACCAACTCGCAACCTGAACCGATCGTTTCACAATTGAAACGGTCGGTTGGGGACCTGAACCGGTCGGTTGACACCTCAACCGATCGGTTGGGACCCATGAGCCGATCGATTCACTTCTGAACTGGTCGGTTCATGGTCCTGATCAGTTCCCGATTGACTTTCCTTCTTTTGTTTCTAATTGGTATCAAATACCAATTCTTGTTCCAATCAAATTGGGCAAGTGAAACGCAAGGAAAATTCTCACCAATCCTACTTTCCCAACTTGCTCGGTTGCACCAGTTGAATCAATCGTTTCAACACTTGAAGCAATCGGTTCACCCTGATCTTGAGCCGATAGGCTCAACACTTGAGCCGACCAGTTCAACAACCTCAGTCGACATGTTCAACACTTGAACCGATCGGTTGGGAGTGCAGGTTGTGCAGAATCAGTCAATTGCGATTTCAATCAATCTGATACTCCAATCAATGTGTCCAACACCTTGAACATTATGAGATTGAGCTATCAATTGACTGAGTGTTTAATTGAACTACTAAACTCCTTTAGTAATCAATCTAAACATTGCTTGTGGACAAAACTCCTCTTCCAGGTTAAATCCTATGTGTGTGACCCTACAGGTCCATTTCACATTGGCAGTGAAAGTCCATAACACTTATGACTTCACAAGCAAAGAGTGGTGCCTAGTCACACATCAGTGCTACCCAAGTGAAAGTAGAAAGTTGGAGAACAACTTTCAATCCTACAATCCGTGAATGGTGTTACAGTGAATGTATAATTCCTTTGTCACTGATATCCCGAATGAACTCGAGGCATGGAACAGCCATCCTGTCAACGTTCATTCACTTCCTTGATCTCAGAGTAGATTGAACGAGATATGTATGACATCAATATCACATACTGATTCACACATGCGTGCGCACGCCTATCTCAATCCTACTCATCAAGTGGCCTTGGATATCAAGCTCCCTCAGGAGGTAAAAATCCCATATCTATCACTCACCCCTCAAAAGCCCCATGTGTCAAAGCCACCCAATCATCACCTTTATAACAACCCATGTTTTAGGACTGCGTTTGATGATGTCAAAGTGTGCCCAACGACATGTGTTGAGTGCAGTGATTTCAGGTCTTAGAATCACACTCACCACCATCATTGTGAGTACTGACTGTGACTACCATGTCATGGTTCCACGTGTCAAACTCACGGTGGGTCTTTCCGGTACACTTGTTCTCTAACAAGTACCTATGTGTTTGGTTTGATATCTCTATATCATGACTAATGAGATTCTATCATCAACCAACACCACAATCTAGTCTTGTGTGTCATTGTTGTCTATCTACCTTCCACAATGACATATGACTAGGGACATAACAAGAATGTACAACCTCTTAGCATCTGTATGATCTCATCATTCAGGTCTTTAACCTGAAGGCATACGTCATTGAGTACTGTCATTATCTAGACATTCAATCTGTTCTATCACTATCTCACATGACTGAACCAGAAAGAATTGGAAGCTTGCCTTTGATGTTTATCAAATCAATCTTAATGTATCCCACCAATCATCCCATGATTGGCTCTCAGGGCATACATACCAACAACATGATCCAATTGAAATAGTGATCGAGGAAGGTCAATCATGCACATGGAATATTGTAAAAGTTAAATGAAAAAATTATTTAAGATAAAAAGTTAAATATAAAATATAGATCTTGGGTTGTCTCCCAAGACATGCTAAATGAAGGGTAATTAGCTTGACTACACTTTATAATAATTTCACATGTTTTATCTCATAGAGTTCCAGTTCATATCTCCATGTAAAAACTTCATATTGATAGTACTTTTTCAGATAGTATTCATTTACTTCAAATAATCTAGATTTATAGTTGTTAATATCCATTATCTTTAATGGATATATCTCGACCACTATAAACAATCCTGACTAACAACACTGAAGCATTCCTGGGAAGAATCAGATGGAGAGTTTAAAGATTGGACACTGTCCCCTTCTAATACATTCTTTCACTTTATAGGGAAACCATTCTGAATGTTAGTCCTTTCTTTTTAAATGCTTGAATTTTCATATATTAGCATTTACAACTCTTCAAGCTCATTCTCCCATTTTCCAATAATTGAGGATCCAAGTTGAGATTTTTTTATTTCCCATATTTCCTTGTGCTCAAGATTTAATGGCATATGACATGAATTGTTGAAGATCAAATGAATATGGGATCTGCCAATATTTGTTTTGATTTTTTTTAACATACACAAATAGCATCGTCGAGCATGGATGACTAGCTTTCTTGGATTTATCATCACTTTTCTCCAAGATATGCTGAATTAAGTGATTTGACTAAGGAGGAACACCACTCCACTTTCTACTCTATGGTCAAGATGCATCAAAAGTGAATCCAATGGGTCCTATTTCAAGTAATGACTCAACGTCCTATCGACTATTGATTGGTCCATGTAGAGGTTGAGCAATTTAAGTTAGCGATCAATCATCATGTTCAATCACTTCTAGTTGATGCCTTGCGGGTTTGTGAATGCATTAGGTACATTTCAACTTTTGGCTTCAACTAATGTGTATCCAGTTGGATACTTAATTGGCCATCAAGTGAATTATGCTGACGATACCGATCTCAATGCTTGATTGATGACTATTGACTAAATGTTCAATTTATAAAATTGATTGAGGATAATGATTGATGGTTTTCTTGGTAAATAATTCTTAGTGAGAAATAGTAATGTATGATGCTTTGTGTTTATCAAATACAGACCTCAACTTGTTGTTTTTCAATTGTTGATTGGTTGATGATTGCCGGTCACCATCGTTATGGATTTTTTGGTTTGATTGAGTTCCTGTAATATCCCATGATTTGAGGTTCCAGATAACATGATCTTAAAAGGAATGATTGGACTACCCATATCACCAAGGTGCACCTCCTATTCCAGTAGCCCAACACTAAAGAACTCCATAGTTAAGCATGCTCAGCTTGTAGTAGTACTAGGATGGGTGACCATTCAGGAAGTTGACCCGGACTTGTGCATGTGTGAGGACAAAGCACATAGTTAAGGCTAGTGGTGGTTTGTGGGTCCAGTCGCAATTCCTAAAACTCTACTAGAGCCTACGGAAGTGTGCCCAGGTGTTATATTTGGTATCAGAGCTGGGTTTTTTGCATAATCATTAATAATTATTAAATTTTGCGAAGTCTTTCAAGCCCAAAGGGAGTTATTAAAGGATTTTCCAAAGATAGAGGTGTCTAGAAAAGGATCACAATCTGGGGAATGGCAAGATTTTCATTCGTCCCTTTAGTCAGTTTATGAGGACTCCCATATCCGTGTGACTGCCTTGTCAAAATTTGAGGATTTGACTCGAAACAAGATACCTCTAGGATTTCTCATCAACTCTCATGACTTATTTGCCCCTTTCTATTAAACAAACTCTAAGTGCCTAGGGTTTCTATCTCTCCACCTCCTCTTGAGTATTGGGGTTATGGATGATAAGGATTAAGGTATCCTCCACCAAACAATAAAATGCATGTAAACAAGATGTCACAAATATAATATAATCATAAGTTATGGATCTTTGGTTGATAGAGTTATCTATGATTACACCATGGCCTGTGTCAAAATAGTTGTCATCCAAAATGAAACCACCAACGAGTACCCTGGGTCAAGGCACATGTACAAGGAGAGGCCCTCCTCCAAAAAGAGAAGACACCAGGAAGGAAAATCCTCCAAGAAAAGGAAGAGAGAAGGTGAAACTTCTGGAGAGAAAGGCCCTAGGCCTAAAACCGTCCCCATTCACATCGATAACCCTATAGAGAGCCAATTACCCTCCAGTAGGTGCGGTACATATGGTCCTGTGGCATGCCAGTCTTGAGCCGTGCATTCTAAGCATATTAGAAAGGGCTATCCATGATGATGGAGATACCCTTGCATTGTTAGTCATCATTAAGAGCTGGGTGTACATGGCCATGTTGGGATCTGCATGGAAATGGCGAGAGATGATGAGGTCATATAGGTGAGACTTAACGAGGATGTCAATATTCTAAGTGGGGGAGATTGTAATGTCCCTGGATTTGAGTCCTCGGATAACATAATCTTAAAAGGAATGATTGGACTTCCCATACCACCAAGGTGCACCTCGTTTTTAGGGAACCCAACACTAAAGAACTCCATAGTTAAGTGTGCTCAACTTAGAGTAGTACTAGGATGGGAAACCAATCGGGAATTGACCCCAGCTTGCACGTGAGTGAGGATAAAGCACACAGTTAAGGCTAGTGGTGGTCTGTGGGGCCGGGTCGTCATTCCTAAAACTCTACTAGAGCCTACAACAATGGGCCCAGTTGTTACAGTTCCATCTATCAAACAAGGTCTATGTAAGGTGATTGACATAGACCTAAATTTTATTTGGTAAACCTATCTCAAATACATCCATGTTCTTGTAATTATAAAAGGTTGATCAATCAAAAGAGTGCTAGAAAACTTGCCAAAAAATAGTGGATATATATATGTTCTATTTATAACTTGGATTGAATATAAGAAACAAAAAGCATAAAACATCCACAAAATTAGATTCTATCACTTGTCTTTGTAAGTGGCAAGTTGGTGGATCAATATATGGAAGTGTAATCGATGGAGATCAGACATCATCTACCTAATATCTTTTAAGGTAAAGACCTCAAAGTCATGGTGGATGTGGTGTCTTCATGTTTCGATGGGGACAATCAACTGGAAAAGCCTACCAATGAAATTGGAGGCAAATGTTGAGGATGTAGTGAAGAATTTTAGCAACTTTGCTAAGGTGATTTGTTACATGGAAGTAGGGTTAGAGATTTATAGATAGTATAGTTAGGCATTATAACCCCTACAAACACCTATAGTGATTGCATTACCGAGCATTAACATCATGGAAATGACACAAGGAAGATAAGCGGATGTAGAGTTGTTTAGAATCCTTGTCTTGCTCTAGCCTCATCCATTGATAGAGACCCATCAGTTGGAAGTCAAATTGGTTAATGGGTTCATGATTCTCATCAATTGTGCAAGATTCTCATCAATTGTCCAATAGAGTATTCTCCTCGCTAAATGTATGTGGGTTTGTTAGTATTTGACAATTTAGGATTCTCATCAGTTGATGAATGCATGGTTATCATAGATTACGAACCACAAGTTTCTCATAGGTTCAAAAATGAAGGATTCTCATTGGTTGCTACATAATTAGTCTGATGGAGCCTCATTGGTTGACACAGATGCAAACTGATGATAATATAGACCAATGACAATGCAAGCGATGGTATTCTAAATCACTGAAAATTCAAATTATACTAATGCATATTGATGAAAATAAAATGAACTATATAAGACAGTGTGTAGAGATGGAATCTTGAACCTAGTACGAAAATCAAGGAATTCTATCAAACTCTAAGAAAATAGTATTAAGCTAAGGAAAATGTGACGACTTGGGTTTCTCGGGCCTGTACTATAATCACTTTGGTGACTCATTTTAATAACTTTTATTTCAATTTTATATTTTGAATGTTGTGGTGCTCCAATTTGGTCATAGCAATTACCAATTTCATAATGTGTGACTTTAACTATCATTTTCAATCTATGTTTTAAGGTTTAATGTATCATCATATTGAAATTGAAATTAAACCTCATTGATAAAATTTTCTTATTCTCCAATATATGTCATGAGGTAAATGATTTAATCGTTAATCTAATGGTGCAAAAATTGCCCCAATTGGACATTTGAAGCTCGAAATATGGGATGTCACTATTGGTTTATTGTACTTATGATTTAGTTCTAATTGTTTCCTTTTGGATCATATGTTGTCCAATCCCTCTTTAGGCTCAAGAAACTTGTGCGTCCCATTTGCCCCTTTTCCTTCGCTGTAATGGTTTGTTCCCTTTTTTCACAACAAATTGTGGGCCCCAAACCCAAGAGTAATAGATTTGGGCCCTTGGATCCTATATCCTAGGTTCATGGCTTTATCCAAAAATGGAGACTTTATCCCTCACCTCAAATTTCTAAACTATATGTGTACTATGCGATTCTGCATACCATTTAATAGATAATTAAATTTCTTTTATCCCTGGTTTCTCTTTCCCTTCCCTTTCTTCATGTTTCCTTTTCCCTTCTCCTCTTACGTATGGTTTTCACTAGTACCCTCAAGAAGTTGGCCCGTCACCTAAGTTGGTCATTGCACTACCCTTATGGGAAGGCGCCTTGCTCACGTTAACCCTAAGGATAGAATGAGGATGAAGATGGATGTATTACATGCCATAGTATCACCCACCTGTAACAGCCTGTTTCCAGGGCGGCCACATATCCTATAACACTAGGGGACACGGTTGGAACTCCCCTATTCTGGCCCTAGACTAGAGGGATCCACAAAAGGGGGTTCTAAGTAATGGGTGGGACCATGGGATGAGAAGGGGTGGATGGACCATGCATCCAAGGGTCCAGGAAGAAATAAAGTCCAACATACTTGCCCCATGAGTTGAGAGAGAAGGTGTGTGTGACCCACTGGGTTTCCCTCCTAGGGATGGGATCCCTTTCATACTAAATTGGTAATTTGTTACATTTCTCTACAGTTTGCATCTATTTTTTCAAAAAATAATAAATTTCTCATCCTTAGGACGTATTAGGAGAAAATTAGTAGAGCATTATCATTGCTTGGTGAATACATGATTCTAAATGGTTGGTGAATGCAAGATTCACATCATTTTATGAATACATGATCATCATCGGTCAACAACTACAAGATCACATAGGTTAAAAAATGAATGATTCTCATTAGTTGCTACATCAACTCGCTAAAGTATCATTGATTGACACAAAATCCAAACCAAAGATAATGTAGACCAATGACAATGCATGCAATGGTAGTGCAGACAATTCAAACTAATATTAATGCATATTGATGGAAATTAAAACAGACAATTAATACAAGTTGGTGTGTAGATATTGAAGCTCGAGCCTACCCTGAAAATCAAGGAATTCTATCAAATCCTAACAAATTAGCATTAAGCTAAGAAAATTGTGACAACTTGAGTTCCTCTCTCATCTATTATACTTTTTTATCTCTTTGGTGACTCATATTAATCATTTTGATCTCAAATCCATAATTTGACTATTGTGATGCTCCAATTTGGTCATACCATTGATCAATTTCACAATGTGTCGTGTTTATTATCACTTCCAATCTACGTTTTTTTTTTATTTAATGAATCCTAACTTTGCAATTAAAATTAAACACCATCAATAATAATTTATTTTTCTCTAATGTATGTTGTGAGGTAAAGAAGTCAATTTTTAATCAAATGGAAAACTCCATAATGAAGCATTTGAAGCCAGAGATATAGTCTCTCAAAGTTGGTGTATAGTACTTTTGATTTAATTCTATTTGTTTCCTTTATCATAGATATTTTCCAGTCCCTCCTTGGGCCCGAGAAACTTGTGTGGCCTGAATCTATTATTCCTAAGGAAGCAACTGGGTGGATGGCATGTCATAATTCCCAACCCCCACAACAACCTAGTTCCAGGTCGTCCCCATACATTGCAATGTTGGAGGAGAGGAGGTGTAACTCCCCTGATCTTCCCCTATTCTGACCCTAGAATAGAAGCATCTGTTAAAGGGGGTTCTTTGGACAGGAAGGTACCATTGGCTCAGAAGTGGTGGATGAATTAGGCATCCAAGGGCCCATGAAGAAAGCTTTCTCAACTAGCATGTGCCTAAGCTAGGAGTGCAAGTGTGTGTGAGCCATCTAATTAACCTCCTAGGAATGGGATCCCTTGCATAATAAATTAGGAATTTGTTAGATTTATCTATAGTTTACATCTAGTTTTTCCAAAAAAAACATAAATCTCTCATCCTTAGAACAAATTATACCAAAGTGATTAGCTCAATGAGAACCACATCTTTGGCTTGGTTTCATACTTTGAATCTATTTCTAGTATTTAAAAGATGTGACTTTCACTATTTTGACTATTTTCAAACCATGATTATGATAATTCTTTAACTTTTGATGCTAAATCTACCCTAAACACAATATCAGTGACTTGGTCTTTATATTGATCCCAATGATGAACCTGAGCACCTTTCTTTCTCTTATATTAACCTAAATGCACATGTGCTACTTGTTGTGAATACTAATGAGGCGTAATGCTCTTTTATTAAAATATTCAATCATAACAATGACTAATGCTAACCAAGTTAGAATTTAGTAAAATATATTTCCCCGTGACTTTAATATTAGCACATATTCTTCCCTTTTTCTATGTTTGTTTATATGATTTAATACGCATGAATGTAACCTTCCATGATGAAGCACGGTTATACTTGAATCAATTGATGTGTTTGACCCTATTGAAGCATCCAAACCACATAGACCTTTGAATTAAGTAATCGTGTAAAGTTTGGTGACATTAATGCCTATGAGTAGACCTCTTATTCTGGTGTTTGTAAACACAATTGTCCTAATATGACCTATATGTAGTTCTTGTTTCTTAATTCTTATATGGATCCTTTCCTCTTTTCCTTACCTCTTAAATTAGTGATTACATTGTCTCTCACGATATCTTTGACATGATGCACCACATAGTTCAAATTGTGATGATATAAGGAATTGTGTTGATATCTATATGCTAGTTGGGATGTAGATACCTGATCTTGGTAATATGATGCCTTGACGCTAGGGGATATCCACCTATGTTTTTAATATGTTTCTTTTGTCCTGATATTTCTTATATAAATCATATTTATGGATAGACCTCTTGACTTGATGAACCTTTGCCTTGTTTGCCCTATTATGAGTCTCTTGACCCTAGAAATGCAAGTGACTTAAACCTTGTAATAATAATATAATATAGATGGAACCTCAAAATGACATGAAACTTAAACCATATATTCATGGACACTAAATCAGTAAATGATCACAAAATATAGTAATAAATAATTTTTAACCTAACTTGACCAAAACCCTTATCATGAAATTAACTACGGTTTATGATAAGTATATAATGCATATTTTAATCTTGTATTTAACTAGATGGTTGCTTGTGATTATATGGTCTAGGATAGGTTAAAAATCATGGAATCATGTATGGGATTTAAGTATTATGTGATTATTACTTTCTTGTTTGAATCTTAGTATGTATGTATGCTTGTTTGCATGCAAAAGTTGTCATGTAGCATTGTACTATTGTACTCACACTTTGACTCGTCGATTTTATAACTTAAACACATAATATAGAATTTAATCATACAAATTGTGTGCAACTACCTATATTATCTGGGTAAGGAGTCAAGGTCGAACATCCTAGTTGAGGTTTTAAGACAGGGTGGAAAATGTACATAAATAGGTTTATCTAATGGGATTGAGCCTTAAGTACTGTCATAGACCCTTTCAATTTGAAGTTGGTCGAAGGACTTATGATACATGATTTGGTTGGAATAATTGGATAAAATGAAATAAAACACAGGCTTTCATTTTTCTATGCACTGAACTTGTTAATTATATTATTTTACTCCTTCAACTCTTATTCAAATAATGCAAATATTATATATATGTATCTTTTTCCTTGTACTCAATACCTTGTATGTATCTTTTCAGTCCAAATACAAACCTCATCTCATTGCAAGAGTAGAGCTGGTGCATCACATATCACCATTTTATTTTCAAATATAAGTTGAGTCATTCTCCACATGACTCCAAACTGTGAATTCCACCATTCCCTTAATTCCATATACACATATGTGAAAATCTATTCTCATAACCATTGAGTCTTGTCATAACTACCATTTACAACCGTAGTCATTTCCTCAAGGTCTCTAGGGTGCAGGTACTTTTGGGGTGATCTTACCCTTATGCATCTAGGGAGTGCTTCTCACATTTACCTCTCGATCCCCATGAACTCATGAATGTGGCCAACCTCTTAATCATTGGGCCTCAGACAAACATAGTCATTACCTCCCGACCCTATGGTCTTGTGCATTTAGGGAACAATCAACTCCTACTCTTTTAAGTTTCATCCCTTCTTGCCATAGGAATGACTTAGGGTGTATTGTAACTTTTTTTATTACATAACAAAATTTTCTTGTGGTTCCTTTGATGATAATAAAATACATTACAACCTTTAGAATCCTCACCCAAATTTCCATCACCTCTCTGGGAACACATATTTTTCCTTATGTCCCTTCATGGCAAACATGACAACCTACCCATCTGTGCTTGGCCCCATTCTACCGATCACTCCCATAGTGACTTTTCTTCATATCCCTTAGAGATGGTCATACTTGGATCTAAAGAATCATACTCAATCTATGTGCTTTTGTACTTCATTTAATTAATCCCTCAAGTTCTTTTCATTGACCTTTATAGCTACCTCAATTCTTAAAAAACATTTTGGTACTCACTGTTTTAGGAATGGTCATTCCCAGGATAGGAGAAAACTATCACTCGATAGTACTAAGGGTCACAAAAACATTCTTTAATCCAAAGTTTATATCATCTCATGTAGTTTATATCCTATCATTCTACTCCAAGCATGTGGCTAGCAAGTAGACAACTTATTAAAGCATTTCTATGTTTTCTATTATGTCATACTTGTCTATCATTTCTCAAGGGTGGATCAGTTTCATACATACATATCACACCAACTTGTGTGAGTGACTCGTCAAACATACTCCTCAGTCTAAGTGGGGTTTCCTTTTAACCCAAATCTTGAGGGGGGGGGTTGCCATGCTGAATTCCTATGAACTCACTAAATGCTGTGAGCACTATATGCAACAGATACCGCTACTTCCCCTCTTTGGTCTAGGAACCTCAGATTTACCTCCTTTGCATTAAATATCTAAATTGCATGACTTAGCCACATATGGACGTACCAAACCCCAACATGGTATGTCTTATTCTTCCCAACTTTCTATTTCATGTAAACAAACCTTAGAGTCATACACAAGGACTATCAATCTGAGGCTAAGGCTTCACATCACATTACCATTCCTTACCTTTCTAGGATCTTGGAACTCTCTTTCCCATACCTAGATGGCAGGCACTCATATCATCTATACATCTGTATAAGAAGCCTCTTTCACATTTCTAGGGTTTGGTCCTTCCAAAGACATCAAGGGTATGACAAGCCTCTAGAGATCATGCATGAAGAAACTCAACTCATCCACTCCGAGTAGTCTAGTCTAGGACACATCATACAAATCTTTCTCATGATTCCTCATGTCTTGGTGTCTAGGTTCCCAACCTTCTCCTTCTAGGTCTCACTCTCTCCTGAGTTAACCCTTTAACCAATTCTAGCACTAGAGGTTCCCTCTTTGTAGACAAGGTTGAGGCTCCTACAGATGCACCTCTTATTCTCACCTAGCCGACATTATATGATGAAGTGTACATATTTGTATTATCAAATCTTATGTCCAACTTCAAAACTATAGTCAAATTCTCAAATCTGATTGAAGTCATCATAAACCATACTACCTCATTAGGTAACACGAAGCTTCTCATTCATTTAATCTAGTATGCATGTCTCATTACCCAATCCAACATGAATTATCCCTCTAGCTTAGAACTAGTCCCATTGCCAGCATGGATGTCACTCACACCCTAGTAGGTGCATGCTCATATCCTACTCTTATCTGAGAAGGAAAACACTTTTCTGAAGGCTCCTACCTAGAGGAGTTAAATTTTGGTCACTACTAACCTTCCGATTTAGGGTGGCATCTCTCTCTTGGATCTTTTCTCCTTTCTTAGGGACGACCCACCCAAGGTCGGGTCACCAAAACCAAAAGTTGCATTAAGGGTCATGTAGGCACTTATTGTCTGTGTGTCACAGACATACTCCAGTCCTCCATGTATATCATGCATGCCAAACATACGTACTTTCATGCATGCACAAACTAAGTTATCCAACTTATTATGTTCTCCCTTTTCCTTCTACTCTACTCATATGCCATGATTAAGGTTTTGGGTCAAGTTTAGGGTTTACAACCTATACCATAGATTTCTTCCATGATCTTTCCCTACTAAGTTTGTTTCCAAAACCATCCCTTCTTCCATCTAGGTTTTACCTTTATAGGGAAAAATCTCATCACACATTTTCTTTTTCTTTATCATTATGCCCACTTTTTATTATTTGGCGGAGGATTCCTTAATCCTTAACACTCTTATCCCCAAAACACAGGAGGAGGAGAATAGAGAGAAAACCTTAAGAACTTAAAGTTTGTTCAATGTAATGGGGTAAAGAAGGGATGAAAGTAGGTAAGAAATCCTAGGAGTATCTTATTTCGAGTCAAATCCTCAGATTTTGGCCAAGCAGTCACATAGATTCCGGGAGTCCTCATAAACTGACTTGTGGGGTAGAGGAAAATCTTAGCAACCCCCAGACTGTGATCATTTTCTAGACACCTCCGTCTTTGGAAAATTCTCTAATAACTCCCTTTGGGATATAAAGAATTTGTAAAATTTAATAATTATTTGAGACTATATGGAAAACCAAGCTTTAATACCATATGTACCGACCCCACCTCTCAAAAAACCCCAATTAAGGAAGGCTAAGAAGCTAGAGATGTTATCCCAAACATGATCATATTGTATTTCAAATAATAAAAAATAATTAATAAATTCTACCACAACTAAGCTTAATAAAGGGCATAAATTTTCTTTTCACATACCTTTCAAAAATAGGAATACAAAACTTTACCCATAGAAATAACTAAGTAAAATCCTCCGAACATTATTTTTCCTTGTTCTTTTTCAATGTCACCTTTTATTGGACATTCTCTTTCCATAGACATAACTGCAAATTTCCCTAAAACACCAACAAAAAAAACATCGGTCAATATAAAAAAATATACTGGTATGTGGGTGAAACAAAAAGTTTGGACATATTGAAACATGACCACAAAATTATTTGTTACAAAACAAAATTTACATTTTCTTATTAACCTCTCAACCACTTTACTCAACCTCTAGTATACCCTTCTAGGGTCTAGTCCTTTCAATTGACAAAAAGGTCGCCTTCTCAATCTGGAGCCCAGGTGCCACATTGGTCTCCCAATTTGGGGCATGACCTATATGTCCTTCCCAATCTAGGGCCTGGTATGATCTTATGGGACCTTCCAAATATGGGGCTTGGTCTGACCTCATATGACCTTCCCAATTTGGGGCATGGTCTTTGGTCCTAGCCATGACTATTCATTTCTTTTTATTCAAACATCCAGAGGTCGTATGTCGGGTTTGAGGAGGTTATCAGCATACTTTGTCATAGTCATAGTCAATTAAGATTTTAGGAAATAAAATTGATCCAAGCATTTAATTTCTAGCAATCAGTAAAACCTCATAAATCACCATGAAACTAGAGTGATTATCCATAAGAGTAACCACATACCTGATTTGGAAGTTCCGAAACCAAGCAAGACAACTAATCCAATCAAGAAGTCCAATCAACCAAGCCAATCAATAAATCAAGAAATCATGATAATGAAAAAAATTCAAAACACCTAATTATTATAATCTCATCCAAACATCTTTTATTGACTTGGAATTCCATTCTAGGGTTTCTAATCCTTATTAGGGGTTCCATAGGGTTTCTTGGTTTAACTTTCCAGTTTTAACCTTTTTAGATCAACAAAACCCAAAAGGACTTTTCTACTCTTAAAAACCCTAATTACTCAAATTATCCAAATTAACAGTCTTTATCCATAAATTAGATAAAAAAACATCATTTTCATGACTTCTTGATTGTTTACCACAATTAAAACTGTTAAAGCTCACAATTATCAAAATTAGGGGTTTAAAGTCCATTAATGCACTTTTATCATTATGAAACCCTAATTAGGCAAATTATGATCAATTATCCTCGAATTAGATCCATTCCATCTTTTTAATGTCAAAAGGCTAAACTTTTCTTAGTAACATCAAATAGGTTCATTAGATTCTTTAATCTTCAAACCTTAGGGTTTTAAATTAATTAAAACCATTAAGGATAGCATCTGTGTGCACTTTTCAAACTAGAAGCATATTGATCCTGATCATATTTGTATTGGATTTTACGCATCTTTCAGATCAAAATTCATATATAACATTTCCTGGTAAAAGTTACCAATCATTAGTTATTACTTTCGCAAGATATATTTCCTTTGGACCAATGAGATACCACCACATCAGCAATTCGACCCCTTTTTCCTTTTCGACACAGATTAGGGATCCACAAATTGGCTTCTGCCATGTCTGTATCTCACTCCATGTGGGCACACATCAAGCCAAGGCGAATTCCCATTCTCACCCTCTTGCCATGTGGCTTGGATCTCACGTGTCTAAGGCTCAGGCAAGTAATTGTGCGTCTTCCCTTTTTCAACCTTTTGAGACATCCTACTCATTATACAACAACATACTATGGTCAACTCCATAGTTGACTCTAGGCGTCGGGGCCTAGAAATAGTAGGTGAAGGTGCAAAAAGCACCGCCTTGCCTAACCGAACCCACTCGAAGCATCAATTGGTCGTCGGGTGTTCGAAGAACCTAGGACAACAGAGGAGTTCTCCAGTGGTGATCCTGGGTGAGACGAGGGCGATGACAAGACTTTGCGAAGCAATTGAGGGTAATTGCGAGATTGCCTAATTGTGTGGGTTCGCACGGAGAAAGTTGTGGGTTCACTGAGAGGCTGCACCACTATATTTATACCCATCCTCACCCACAGGGTCACCCTTTAAAAATAGGTTTCGGGAAAGCTCCTAGACACCTCAAACCTAGGAAAAACCTAGGGTAGGTTGACTCATATTGGCCTCGCGAAGACAATGAACCCTTCTCATGACTTGCTCGTGTCGTGGGCATAACGAACATCAACAACAAAATCCATCATTACTGCTTGGCTTTGCTATCTCGACTGGAGGTAAGGGTCAACCGCTTCATCGTTGGATCTCAAATTCAACGACCCTCATCATGTGTGTCAAGAAAAAGACTAATTAAATCAATACTAATTAGATTGTAAAAATTGTGACATTAAATGTTATCCTCATCACTTTCGGAAAACTCAAAAAATTCATCTCTCATAATTTTCTTATCTTTTTTATCCCAAATTTTATGGAAAACTCTTTCTCTAGGGTGTTACATGGTCAGAGTACGCAGCAGAAAAAAAATTTACTTGACCATAAACCCATAACCAACAAATCACATCAATATCTATGTAATGAGAAGGATGGTTTTAGTGAGATATACCTGGTCCTCAAGCTTGCTCAGTGACTATACCTCACAGCAAGTGTGGTCTTCACCCACCTGTCTTTGATGGAATCTGTACAACTCCTAGTTTTAACGCGAACTACAGTTCACTATCATCCTCCTGAGCAGAAGAAGTCTCCTGCCTCTATAGATAGTCCACACGGACCACTGGGAACTCTAGTCATAAAAAAATGGCCTAGAAGGAGTTGTCCCCTTCTGTCAGCATACTAGTCACCGACATACTCTCCCACAATCAATTGCTTTTCTATAGTTGTATTTCCCTCGATGTTCTGTCGTGGATAAGTAGAACTTGCTTGGGCTCTCTCGGTTACCACTACCAAAGAGGACAACTACTTTGCAGAGCAACTGATCTTCTGAGTTGTGTCTTTGTAAAATTCCCATGTACCCCTCTATTTATAGTACAGGGTAGGGTCAGGGATCCTAGTCTGTGTGGGAGTAGAAGGGTCCAAAATTCCATGAATTATTTGCACTTTGGCAGGCGAACTGGTCATTTCATAAATGAAATGGTCGTTTGGCAAAGTGAGCCAATCGGTTCACTAGTGAACCTATCGATTGGGAGTGTGAACCGGTCGGTTCACTTAGTGAACCAGTCATTTCTCTTCACAGACTTGCCCACAATTGACTTTGCTTATTCATTTCTAGTTAATGCAAAGATTAATTCTTGTCCCAGTCGATTTGAACAAGTGAAATGAAAAATCCTTTTCTCACGAATCGGGAAAGTCCAACACTGCTCGTTTGTAGAAATGAACCGATCAGTTCAACAGAGAGAACCGGTCATCTCACTAATCATGAGCTGATCGGTTCACCCAGTTAACCGATTGGTTGGTGGTCCAGATTGTGCAAAACATAGTCAATTCAGTTCTCAATCAATCTGACACACTTAAACACTTTAGTAATCAATCCAAACATCATTTGTGGATAAACTTGTCATGCATGTTAATCCTTTGTGTGTGACCCTATAGGTCCCATTGCACGTTGGTAGTGAATGTCCATAACTAACTTATGACATCAGAAGCAAATAGTGGTGCCTAGTCGCACATCCTTTCTACCCAAGTGAAAAGGAAAGTTCCAAGTGAAAAGGAAAGTTGGAGAACAACTTTCAATCCTAGAGTCTGTGACTGGTGTTTTAGTGAATGTATAATTCCTTTGTCTCTGATATCCTGAATAAACTCAAGGCATGGAGTTGTCATCCTTTCAATATTCATTCATGTTTCTTGAATTAGAGCAGACTGTCTAAGATATGTGTGGCATCGATATCATATATATTGATTCACATGTGCATGTGCATGCCTTTCTCAGTCATGCTTATTAAGTGGCCTAGAAATCATACTCCCTTAGGAGGGATAAATACCATATCTATCACCCATAGTTTGGGTCATGTGTCAAAGCCACCCAATCATCACCTTTATAACAACCCATGTTTCAGGACTGCGTTTGGTGATTTCAAAGTGTACCCAATCACATTCGACGAGTGCAGTAATTTTAGGTCTAAGAATCACAATCACCACCATAACTATGAGAGATGATTATGAATATCATTTCACGGTTCCATGTATCACTCTCGTGGTGGGTCTGTCTGATACATTGTTGTCTAACATGTATCGATGTGCTGAATTTGATATCATATATCATGACTAATGAGACACTTTCATCAACCAACACACACTCTAGACTTGATGTGTCATTGTTGTTTATCAACCTTCCACAATGACATCCGACTAGGGGCATAACAAGAATGTACATACTCTTAGCATCTGTTTGATCTCAGTGTTCAGCTCCTCAACTTGAACGCATACGACATTGAGTATTGGCATTCTTTAGAGATTCATTCTACTCCATCATTTATCTCATAATCGATTGAGCTAGAATAAATTGGAAGCTTTCCTTTGATATTTATCAAATGAATCATGGCATATGCCAATCCAATCATCATATGATTTGCTCTCAGGCATATATACCAACATACTCCCACTTGCACTTAGACCCAATCACCTTTGGATCATATTCTCAGTGATCTCTAAACATGTCCCACATGTTTCTGCTACACTAGTGCTAATCTAGTGAGTTAGCAAGACTTTTCTTTAGTCGGTATATTGCACGTTTCACATCTCCTCATTGTACAACATTTCATATGAGATTGAGTTACCATAATATGCTATTTAATATTCCTTTGCCTAACAATTAGCTCCATTGTTTGATTTAGTATTTCTACTCTATCATCAATGGTTGGAATATCGATAAGTTCATTTGTATCAAATTTTAGATCCATATAGTATCCTCTGATGTTCATAACACAAGGATATTCGGCATTCCCTTATAGGATTAAATGGCTTTTAATTTCACTTGGAACATTTCCATTTAACAACTCATATTCACTGTTGTACTTTGTGATCATTTTTTGTCATTTCAGAAGCTTGCATTAGTGTAACTCATTTACGCTCAACTATTCCTTTTATTACCATTTAACTAGTCCTTTAATACTTGACAAGTACTTAAATAAGATCTTTATGGTATTCCAGTGACTCTCACTGGAAGTAGACAAACATCCACTCGTCATGTCCATTACATATGAGATAACTATATGAGCATATCATATTGTCATGTCTAATACATACAAGATGATGAATGGATATACATTTTGTTTTCAAATCCAATACATATGAGATAATGGGATGATTACATACATGATAGATCCAATTGCAAATGCACAAGGCATCTATCTATGTGTTCCTATTCTTCATAAGAATTTGGGACACTTGGCATATGAGAGACTAACTCCATGTAACATGGACAAGTTTTCTCCCACTAAATCTTTGCATACTGAACCCTTCAACATAGAATTCCAATGTATGTTCTCTATTCTTATCAAGTCAAGAGACTTTCTAGAACTACCTCTATAGGTCTCTATTCCTATCACATTGGACATTTCTCTTTATTCCTTTAAAGAAGGTATTTCCACACCAATTTCATTTTATTACTCATCATCATGTGGAATATGAATATGCTCCCACTAAATCTTTGTAATGACAAATCCCTTCTTTATTTTGATATATTAGTAAAACCCTTAGACTATATAATCAAAGTAAAGATTCCAGCTCTGAGATGCATTTATTTAATCAATCATATTGATTAATCTCTTGTAACTTATAAACTGCCTTTGCATTAATGGAATTATAAAACCCTTCAGGTTGTGTCACATACACACCCTCATGTTATTCCTACTAGGAATGCATTTTTAATATCCATATTCCAAATTTCATAGTCTTTATGTTCAAACAGCAAGCATGATGCTTTATGGCCTATAGCCACAACAATTGGTTAAATAAAATCATCAGGTTCAACACCTTGAACTCACTTGAATTTATCTCAACCAAACAACTCTTCAAATGTCATTCATGTTAGTCATAACTCTTAAGACCCAATTCCACTTATGGGTTTTATCCCGATAAATACTACCATTAAGGTCATACCTTATTTGGTTTACATGGAAGTCATTTTGGATCTTTATGGCTTAAAGCCATAACTCAAAATATGGTTCCTCAACATCATCTAGATAGATTATTGGCACATCATCATATGACCAATTCTTCACCTTTGAGTTTGTAGGATATCATTATCCATCAAGCTTAAGGTGTTTTCTACTAGATATATGAGATGTATCTATTACATAAGGAATTCAAGAATCCACAACACTTGTAATTCTTAATTTCCTTTGGTACATTATTTAGTGTAAAGCATGTTCTTTAGAAGAATTCTAGAATATTGGTTATTTGTTTGATGATCTTTCTCTTACTACCTAGAGTATGATTCCATCTTTGATTTAGACATCATTATGCCTTAATCATGAGTTCTCTATGATACACTATCATAGTTACTCACAAGGTCCTCAAACATTTAGTTTAAATATCTCTTTCATTGATCATATCAAAGAGTTAATACTTTTACCATGTTTGTTCTTCATTTATGATATTCTTGAACTTTTCACGATATTCATATTGGCATTTCATTAAATACCATATTGGAAGTATTATCATTTATTCCAATAGGTATGTATATACATCAATATGTATTATACCTAATGGAATAGTCATTCTCCCACTACATCTAGTGAAGATTGACTTGTCATCATATCCAATAAACAAGACATTCATATCTCTTAATGGTTCGTTAACCAAGAGAGTCTAGTTTATCCATCAACTTGGAACCAAGAGATGAATTTCTCATTCATTTTTTGAGATGATAATGGTAATTTATTGTTTGAGTCATCAATAACTTTTAGGTATGATTTACTTATCTCATGCATATCAAGTACCACAAGATAAGTAAGGCATTGACATAAAAGATCATATCTTTGAAATTGAAACATGAACTTTATTGATAGATATCGTTGTCATTACAAGATGTAGAAATACATTGTTTATATTTATTGGAAAAATGAAATAGAAGTTCATAACTCTATTACAGGCCCTTTGATATGAAAAAACAAAAAGGTACTACTATCTATGGTAGCAACACTTGCTACAATGTTGATGACTGTTCCTTCTTGGTCCTTTCATAAAGGCCATCACTTCTTTTCAGATCATGCACATCATACATGTTAAATCTATATCTTGGTATCATATACCTAAATAAAGAAGCATTTTAAATTTATTTCATAATACCTGAGGTGGAGACTTCGATCCCCTCCTTTTTCTTTAGTTCATCTGTGTAGAGAGGGAAATTTCTCTTCCAATGTCCTGGCTCTTGACAACAGTGACATATGCCTCCCTTATTCACCCCTCCCTTGGCTTTGAGAGTTGAAGATGACTTGGGCTGCTGGCTAGCATCAGAACCTTTCTTTTCTTTGCCTTTTGCCTTTGCCTTTAGACTTTCCCTTCTTTCTACTGATCATCATCATAGATTTAGGTTTGTCTTTCTTCATCTGTGCCTCAATTGTCCTCGACATGCCCAACAACTCTTTCAGTGACCTGACAAAGTTGTTCATGTTGTAGTTCACCACAAACAGACTGTAGGATTCTGACAACAATTTTAGTATCACATCAGTAGCCAACTCTTGGCTCAGAGGGAACCCAATCGAGTTAGGTTCTCACATACCCAATCATCTTGAGTGTGTGAGGGCCTACTAGATCTCCTTCTATCATGACACACTTGAACAATGCCTTGGAGATATCATATCTCTCTTTTCGTGCCTAGTCTTGATACATGTTATTAAGATGTTGAACCATCTCAATGAGATCCATGTTCTCATGTTGTCTCTAAAACTCATAGTTCATTGAGCACAACATCAAGCACTTCAAATCAATAGCATCCTCAGTATGCTTCTTGTAAGCATCCCCTTCAGCTTTTGGTGTGGTGGGAGCGAGTTATTCTAGTTCTAGTGTATCTAGGACATAGAGGTTTCGCTCTTGAGTGAGAGCAATTCTCAACATCCTAAACCAGTCGTGGAAGTTAGTCCCATTTAGCTTGTCCTTTCAAGGACCGATCGCAATGAAAAGTGATTGTTGTTGATAGTCATTTATTTTACAAAAAGGAAATTTGAAATTTTAGTCCAAAACTCTATTGATTTGAAAATTAATGATATTAATTAGGTCTTCAATTAATTATCTCACTCAATTTTTAGATCAAATTCATAACCCTCACTATCAATTCGGAAGATTGCAGAGTATAAGCTTCTAGTGAGTCAAGATCCAAAATAATTGAGTTATTACCCGACCAACGCCAATGTCCATAATCAATTATTAATATAGGTAACATTTATCAATTGCATCATATCCAATTCTTGGATAGATTTTATGCACAACTCTTTGTCATCAACATCTGCATGCCCCAAGATGCTTGATACAATCAAGGTCACCTTGTTAAGTCTGACCCAAATGCCAACACAATGAATATGCACCCTACTAGGGAAGATCCACATATTAACCATCACACTTCCACGAGATAGATGGTGCACCATGCTAGGTCATACCCACACTTAGTCGATTAAGATTTTCATGTGTGATACTTTTGGAAGGCATCTTAAACTTAATATTTTTTTGAGGGGTTTTTAATATGCTTATATATGCATATAAGTATCCAATCACCACATATATAGTACATATCATATACATGCTATACCCCACAAACAAAAACATGCAATAATGATAAAATAATGATTATGGTCATCCTATTATAGTTCCTTGGATACACAAGGAACTACGGTCATCTAAGGTCTATATCACATGCAACATGTTATTGTTGAAGATATGTGTTTGGGCCATTCTGGGTTGCTCAGCCCATCCAACTGATCAGCTCACCTCCTAGTCGGTCGGTTGGTTGTCACCAACCGATTGTCTGAATCCTCCAGACAGTCAATGTTTTGGGTCGTCTGGGCTTCTCGTTGGTCCACCAACTGCTCGTCAGTCGGTTGTCTCGGTCCATCGAGCAATCATCTTCAGTCTTCTTCATAACAAGAAAAAAAGTGAATACTATTTTACACAATCTTTGTGAAACCTCGAGTGACATTCGAGGGGAGCAAAGTTAAAAGAGAATCTCGAGTTATCTTGAGTTACATTTAAAATAGAAGAAGAGGGCTCGGTGTGCAGATCAAGATGCAAACATACAAAACCAACCACACACATGGACATAGGGTTTATAGGCCATAACCATGCTACACATCCACCCTCAAAACCATTTTAGGGTGACACGTATCGATTTCATATATATAACATATTATATATGTATATATTATTTTGGGATCATGTGATATTAATCAGATATTCGCATTAGTCATTTAACTATTCAAGTCATATGCAATAAATAAAAGATGATAAAACCAAAATCCGATCATATCGATTATCCCAAAACATAAGAGTATTGACGTGGCTCTGATGCCACTATAGGGTTTTACATGGTCAAAGTAGGCAGCGGAAACAAAAATTTTACTTGACCAAAACCAATAACCATCAGATCACAACTAATAGGAAGGTTGGTTTTCATGAGATATACATGGTCATGAGGCTTGCTTAGTGACTATACCTCACAAAAAGTGTAGTCTTCACCCACCTATCTCCGACAATGTCTGTGCAGCTCTTGGTCTTGACCCGAACTAGGGTTGACTATCGTCCTCCTGAGTGCCAGAAGTCTCCCACCTCTATAGATAGTCCACACAAACCACCAAAAACTCTAGTCATCCTGAAGAATGGACTAGAAGGAGTTGTCCCCTTCTGTCGGCATTCTAGTCACTGACACACTCTCCCACAATCAGTTGCTTTTCTATAGTTGTATTTCCCTCATTGTTCCTCCCTGGACGGGTAGAACTTACTTGGGCTCTCTGGGTTACCAATACCAAAGAGGACAACAACTTTGGAGAGTAATTGATGTTCTGAGTTGCGTCTCTAGAGTAGCCCCCTATACCCATCTATTTATAGTAGAGGGCATGGTCAAGGTTTCTAGTCTGTGTGGGAGTAGAAGGGCCCAGAATATCCATGAATAATTTGCACTGCGACAGGCAAACCAGTCATTCCATAAATGAAATGGCCGTTTGGCAAGGTGAGATGATCGGTTCACTAGTGAATTGGTTAGTTGGGAGTGTGAACCGGTCGGTTCACATAGTGAACCGGTCGTTTCACTTCCCATACTTTCCCACAATTGACTTTCCCTATTCGTTTCTAATTAATGCAAAAATCAATTCTTGTCCCAATTGAATTGAACAAGTGAAACTAAAAAACCTTTTCTCACAAACTGGGAAAATCCAACACTCCTCGTTTGGACAAATGAACCAATCGGTTCACCAGATTGAATCGGTCATCTCACTGACCATGAGATGATCGGTTCACCCAGTGAACCGGTTGGTTGGTGGTCCAGATTGTGCATAATACATTCAATTCATTTCTCAATCAATCTGGCACTGAAATCAGTTGGTTCAACACTTGAACTTGATGATTCTGAGTCAAGTCTATTGATTGAATGGTTGATTGAGTACCTAAACACTTTAGTAATCAATCCAAACATCATTCATGAATAAACTACTCATAGAGGTTAATCCTTTGTGTGCGACCCTACATGTCCCATTTCATGTTGGCAGTGAGTGTCCATAACTAACTTATGACATCACAAGCAAAGAGTGGTGCCAAGTCGCACATCAATGCTACCCATGAGAAAAGGATAGTTGGAGAACAACTTCCAATCCTACAGTATGTGATTGGTGTTTCAATGAATGTTTAATTCCTTTGTCTCTGATATCCTGAATGAACTCAAGGCATGCAGTCATCATCCTTTCAACGTTGATTCATGTTTCTTGAAATAGAGTAGAATATATGAGATATGTGTGACATCAATATGATATATATTGATTCACATGTGCATGTGCATGCCATTCTCAGTCTTTCTTATCAAGTGGCCTGGACAGACGTCTCCCTTAGGAGGGACAAATCCCATATCTATCACTCATAGTCTGTGTCATGTGTCAAAGCCACCGAATCATCATTGTTATAACAACCCATGTTTTAGGACTGTGCTTGACGATGTCAAAGTGCACCAATCACACTTGATGAGTGTAGTAATTTTAGGTCTAAGAATCACAATCACCACCATCACTATGAGAGATGATTATGACTATCATGTCATTGTTCCATGTATCACTCTCATGGTGGGTATGTATCATACACTAATTTCTAACATGTGTCTATGTGCTTAATTTGATATCATATATCATGACTAATGAGACACTATCATCAACCAACAAATATTCTAATCTTGATGTGTCATTGTTTTCTATCAACCTTCCATAATGACATCCGATTAGGGACATAACAAGAATGTACATACTATTAGCATCCGCATGATCTCATTGTTCAGGTCCTCAACCTGAAGAGATACGACATTGAGTATTGTCATTCTTTACACATTCATTTTACTCCATCATTTATCTCATAATCGATTGAGCAAGAATAAATTGAAATCTTACCTTTGATATTTATCAAATTCATCATGGCATATGCCAATCCAATCATCATCTGATTGGCTCTTAGGGCATACATACCAACACATTCATGACTCAAATTACTTGTGTGTAAAGTTTGGAGCCAAAACCCGAAACTAAAAGAGACTTTTCGTCATATACAAGTCATGCACTGTTAAGGCATGTATTATTCTTTAAAACACATATTTTCTCTTTCATTTTTATTCTATTTTCTACATTTTGATTTCTTTTCTTATTAAAGAAATTGTGGAACCGAACACTAATCTATAGTGGTCATCCACATCATTTTCTAGAGAATTTTACATAATTCTCTCATATGCACACAATTTACTTTTATTTCTTTTCTGTTTACCTATTATAGGATATCTTTTATTTATTTTTCCCTTTTTATCATTATTGGATTTAACCAATATGTATAAATCAAGAAATCATGCATTAAATTTTCCACGCAAATGAATCCGTTCTTTGAAAACGAATCAAATAATTTTCCATTCAAATCCCTTTTATTTGAATAACTGCATTTCAATTTATACAAGAAAAGTTGAGGTTATAACATCCTTCCCCCCTTATAGGAATTTTTCCCCCAAAATTCCACCAAACAAACAATTCGGGTAAGACTTTTCCATGTCCATCTTCATCTCTCATGTGGCTTCATCCTCTCTATGCTGACTCCAAAGAACTTTTACCATTTCTATCTTTTTACTCATGTGCTCCATCACCTAGGTATCCAGTACCCTCACAGGTAACCTAGGGTATGTCAGCTTCCCTTGGAGTTCAATGGGTTTAATGCTCAACACATGCCTCAATTCCTTCACATAACACTTTAGACTAGACATATGCAACACATCATGCATCATACTATACTGGGGAGTAATGCTAAACGATAAGCAGCTTCACCAATTCATTCTAAAATGTCAAACAGACCCATGTAATGGGATCTGAACTTTCCTCTATTCATGGCTATAGCTAAGAGGGTCAGATTTTCAGAAACACATGTTCACCCACACTGAAGTGCAAATCAGTTTGCTTCACATCAGCATATGACTTCTGTCAATCCTGGGGTCTCTTTAGCCTTTGCTCGATCAAAGCAACTTTATCAGCATGCAACTATAGCTCCTCTGACCTCAGCAAGGTCCTCTCACCAACATCATCCTAGTGAAGTGGGGACCGACAAAACCTCCCATAAAGAGCTTCATATGGTGGCATCCTGATACTGGCCCGGTAGCTGTTATTGTTAGCAAACACAACTAAGGACAAGTACTACTCCCATGATCCACCACAATCAGACACACTTTCTCTCAACAAATCCTCTAAAGTATGGATCATCCTTTTTGATTGTCCATCAGTCTAGGGGTGATGAGGTATGCTAAAATTTAGTCTAGCGCCGAGTTTTTCTTGCACTTGATTCCACAACTTAGAAGTAAACTTTGGGTTACGATAAAAAATAATCTAACTCAGAACACCATGCAGTTAAACTATCTCTCCAATATATAGTTCATCAAGGTCTATCACCTTGGTAGGGATCTTTAAGGATAGGAAATCTGCTAAATTGGTAGGGCAATTTACCACAACCCATATTACATCATGACCTTTCTTGGTCTTAGGGACACCCACCACAAAATCCATGGTGATCTATTCTCATTTCCACTTCGATTGACTATAGTAATCCATTGGGTTACTGGTGTCCAACCTTCATCACCTGGCACGTGAGACATCTATCCACATATGTTGATACGTCTCTCTTCATTGCAATGTGATTGCAAGTTTGTAAATATCTTGCTAGTGCCAGTGTGTACCGTGTACTTAGAACCATGAGCTTCTTGTACGGTATAATTCTTCCAGGGTGAATATTTAGGAAACCAAATATGACTCATGTAGAATATTCCACCATCTATTCCAACTAAGAGATGGGACTGAGGTTTCTCTAGCTAACCTTTCATTACTTCAAGTGTTGGACTGGCTAATTAGGCAACTACCAACTCTCAACAAGTCCAATTTTATCCGAATGTTAGCCACACAGATCCAGTCTTCTAATGGCTGCAAAGTCCACCTAGAAAACACTTCCAGTTCTCTCCACTGGGTAGATAAAACAACTTCACACTTGAGTTATTTCCAACTAAGTGCATCTTCTACTACATTAGTCTAAACAGGGTGATAGGTGATGGTGAAATTATTAACCTTCATATACTCCACCAATCGTCTTTGTCTCAGGTTTAGGCTCATCTGAGTTAGGAGATACTTTAAGATTTTTCATCCATTATTTTTTTCACCAGATCCAATCCTAACTCATAGAATTCAAACTACACTTGATTATTATATCCTCATCCTAAAATTTCAATGTGGAGATTAACTATGTTCATCTAGGTTTCTAAACCATATATCTAATATTCTCTCATGAGGGTTTGGTAATTTCTCCAATCCTTAATTATCATAAAAGGATTTCAACTTAAGTATTGAATCCTCATATCACTTCTATTCCTAGTATGACATGTGTTTGTCCTATCTCTCACACTCGTATAAAGATGAACTAAGCATTTGGCTGCAATCCAAATACCAATCTCATCCCATTCCAAGGGTAGAGACGGTGCATCACATCACCATTTTGTTTTCAAATCTATGTTGGTCAGTCTCCACATGACTCCAAACTAAAAATATCACCATTCCCTTAATTCCATATACAGATATATGAAAAGCTTTTCTCATAACCTTTGAGTCTTGTCATAACTCCCATTTACAACCTTAGTCATTTCCTCAAGGTCTCTAGGGTGCTGGTACTTTTGGGGTGATCTTACCCTTATGAATATACAGAGTGCCTCTCACATTTACCCCTCAGGCCCCATGAACTCATGAAGGTGGCCAACCTCCTAACCCATGGGCCTCAGGAAAACATAGTTGTTACCACCTGACCCTATGGTCTTATGCATTTAGGGAACAACACCTACACCCATCAGTCTCATCCCTTCTTTACCTTAGTAATGACTTAGGGTCTATCACAACTTCATTTTATTTCATCACACATTTTGCTTGTGGTTTCTTTGATAATAATCAAACACATTGCATCCGTTAGAATCCTCACCCAAATTTCCATCATCTCTCTGGTCACTCATAGTTTTCCTTATGTCCCTTCATGGGAAACAAGGTGACCTACCCATATGGGCCTGGCCCCATTCTACCGGTCACTCCCATAGTGACTTTTCTTCATATCCCTTAGAGATGGTCATACTTGGGTCTAAAGAATCAAAATCAATCTATGTGCTTTTGTGATTCATTCACTTAATCTCATAAGTTCTTTTAAGTGACCTTTAAAGTTACCTCAATTCTCAAAGAAATTTTGGTACTCCCTCCTTTAGGATGGGTCCTTTCCCAGGACAGGGGAAAACTATCACTTGATAGTACTAAGGGTCACAAAAACTTTCTTGAATCCAATGTTTATTTCATCACATGTAGGCATATATCCTATCATTCTACCCATGCATGTGGCTAGCAAGTAGATACTTATTAAAGCATTTCTATGTTTTCTACTATGTCATACTTGTCCATCATTTCTTTCTAATATGTAATACTTGTCCATCATTTCTCAAGGTAGGACCATTTTCATACATACATATGACACCAATTTGTGTGAGTGGCTCATCAAACATATACATCAATCTAAGTGAGGTTTCCTTTTAACCCAAAAATTGAGGGGTGGGGGTTGCCATGCTTAATTCCTATGAACTCACTCAACCCTGTGAGCACTATATGAACCAAATACCGCTACTTCCCCACTTTGGTCTAGGAACCTAAGATTTACCTCCTTTGCATTAGATATCTAAACTACATGAGTTAACTATTTAAGAACGTACCAAACACTAACATGGTATGACATATTCTTCCCAACTTTATCTTCCACATAAAAAAACCCTTAGAGTCCTACACAAGAACTACGAATTTGAGGCTAAGGCTTCACATCGCATTACCATTCCTTACCTCTCTAGGATCTTGGAACTCTCTTTACCATACCCATAATGTAGGCACTCATATCATCTATACATATGTATAAGTAGCCTCTTTCTCTTTTCTAGAGTTTGGTCCCTCCAAAGACATCTAGGGTACGACAAGACTGTAGATATCATGCATGAAGCAACTCAACTCATGCACTTAGGCAGTCTAGTCTAGGACACGTCATACACATCTTTCTCATGATTCCTCATGTCTTGGAGTCTAGGTTCCCAACCTTGTCCTTCTGGGTCTCACTCTCTCCTGAGTTAACCCTATAACCAGTTCTAGCACTAGAGGTTCCCTCTTTGTAGATGAGGTTGAGGCTCCTACACATGCACCTCTTATTCTCACCTAGCCTCCCTTATATGATGAAATGTACATATTTGTATTATCATATGTTATGTCCAACTTCAAAACTATAATCAAATTATCAAATCCAACTGAAGTCATCATAAACCATACTACCTCATTACATAACATGAATCTTCTCATTCATTTCCTCTAGTATGCATGTATCACAATCCAATCCAAAATGCATTATCCCTCTAGCTTAGAACTAATCTCATTGCCAGTCTAGATGTCTCTCACTCCCACATAGGTGCATGCCCATCTCCTACTCATATTTGAGTGGGAAAACACTTTTGTCAAGGTTCCTACCTGGAGGAGTTAAACTTTTGGTCACTACTAACCTAGCGATTTAGTGTGTTATCTCTCTCTTAGATCAATTATCCTTTTTCAGGGACGACTCACCCTAGGTCGGGTAACCAAAACCAATAGTTGCATTAAGAGTCATGCAACCACCTATTGTCTATGTGTCATAGGCATACTCTAGTCCTACACATATATCATGCATGCCTAACCTACGTACTTGCATGCATGCACAAACTAAGTTATCCAACTTATTGGGTTCTCCCTTTTCTTTCTACTCTACTCATACTCCATGATTAAGGTTTTGGGTCGAAGTTAAGGTTTACAACCTGTAATTTAGATTGCTTCCATGCTATTTGCCTACGAATGTTGTTTCCCATACCAGCCCTAGTTCCATCTAGGGTTTACCTTTATAGGGGAGAAACCTGTCAAACATTTTTTTAATCATTATGCCCACTATTTAATTTGGCTGAGGATGCCTTAATCCTTAACACTCTTATACCCAAAACACATGACGAGGAGGAGAAAGATTAATCCTTAAGAGCTTGAAGTTTTGTTCAATGAAAGGGGGTAAATATGGGATGAAAGTGGGTAAGAAATCCTGGAGGTATCTTATTTCAATTCAAATCTTCATATTTTGGCCAGGTAGTCACATGGATTTCGGGAGTCCTCGTAAATCGACTAACTAGGAAAAGGAAAATCTTGCCAGCCCCCAGATCATGATCCTTTTCTAGACACCTCCATCTTTGGGAAATTCTCTAATAACTCCCTTTGATTTCTATAGAATTTGTAAAATTTAATAATTTTTAGAGATTATATGGAAAACCTCGCTCTAATGCAAAATATAATGACCCCACCTCCTGACAACTCCCAATTAAGGAAGGCTAAGAATCTAGAGTTGTTATCCCAATCAATATCATCTGGTTTTGCAAATAATAAAAAATAATTAATAAATTCTACCACAACTAAGCTTAACGCAGGGTATAAATTTTTTTCACATGCCTTTCAAAAATAGGAATGCAAACCTTTACCCATAGAAAGAACTAACTAAAATCCTTCGAACATTATTTTTCTTTGTTGTTTTTCAATGTTGCCCTTTATTGAACATTCCCTTTCCATAGATGTAACTACATGTTCCCTAAAAATGACGACAAACAAAATGTCGATCAGTATAGAAAATATATTGGTATGTGGGGGAAACCAAAAGTTTGCACATATTGGTAACAACATAACCACAACAATTATTTGTTACAAAACAAAATTTACATTTTCTTATTAACCTCTCAACCATTTTTACTCAATCTATAGTATACCCTTCCAGGGTCCTGTCCTTGCAATGGACAAAAAGGCCACCTTCTAATCTAGAGCCCTGGTGCGACGTTAGTCTTCCCAATCTGGGGCCTGACCCAGATGTCCTTCCCAATCTGGGGCTTGGTATGATCTCATGGGACCTTCCCAATCTAGGGCTTGGTACGATCTCATGGGACCATCCCAATCTGGGGCATGGTTTGACCTTCCCAATATGGGGCCTGGTCTTTGGTCCTAGCCATGATTATTCATTTCCTTTCATTCAAACATCCAGAGATGGTATGCCAATTTCGAGTCGGATATAAGCATACTTTGTCATAGTCATAGTCACTTTATAGATTGCAGGAAAAACAATTCATACAAGATTTAATTTCCATCAATCATTGAAACCTTATAAATCACTGTGAAACTAAAGTGATTAGCCATAAG
Organism: Alisma plantago-aquatica; assembly: GCA_963693085.1. Classification (NCBI taxonomy): domain Eukaryota; kingdom Viridiplantae; phylum Streptophyta; class Magnoliopsida; order Alismatales; family Alismataceae; genus Alisma; species Alisma plantago-aquatica. The sequence goes on from OY856411.1 coordinate 121,499,369, forward strand.
CACTACCACATAACTCATTTGGAAGTCTCAAAACCAAGCATGACAACTAATCCAATCAAGAATTCCAATCAACCAAGCCTAGCAATAAATCTAGCAATCTTGACCCTGAAAAGCATTAATAACACCTAATTGTTATAATCACATCCAAAAATATTTTATTGACTTGGGATTCTATTCTATGATTTCTAATTCTTATTAAGGTTTCCTTACAATTTCTTGGTTTTACTTTCCAATTTTACCCCTTTTAGATCAGCAAACCCAGAAAGCACTTTTCAACTCATAAAAACCATAATTACTCAAATTATCCAAATTAAGGGTCTTTATCCATAAATTAGATAAAAAAAATTTGTTCATGCCATCTTGATTTTTTTCCACAACTAAAGCATTAAACCTCACAATTATCAAAATTAGGGTTTTAAGTTCATTCATGTGCTTTTATCATTATGAAACACTAATTAGGAAAATTATGATGAATTGTCCTCCAATTAGATCCATTCCATCCTTTTTATGTAAAAAGGCTAAACCTTGCTTAGTAACATAAACTAGGTTCATTAGATTCTTTAATCTTCAAAACTTAGGGTTTTAAATTAATTAAAACCATTAAGGATAACATCTTTATGCACTTTTCAAACTAGAAGCATATTTTGATCCTGATCATATTTTTTGGATGCTACGCATCGTTCTAATCAAAATTCATATATAAAATGTCATGATACGAGTTAACAATCATTAATTTGGATTTTCGCATCATAAATTACCTTTGGACCAATGAGATACTTCCACGTCAGCAATTTGGCCACTTTTTCCCTTTCCACATGGATTAGGGATCCGCAAATTGGCTTCCTCCATGCCTGTATCTTGATCTATGCGGGTGGGCATCAAGATGAGGTGAATTCCCCTTTTCACCCTCTTGCCCTCATGCTTGGTTCTCATGTGTCTAAGGGCCTATTAAGTAATTGTGCCTCTTCCCTTCTTCAACCTTGCAAGACCTCCTGCTCACGGTACAGTGACAGATCATGGTCAACTCCACAGTTGACTCTAGGCGTCGGGCCCTAGAACCAGTAGGTGAAGGTGCACGAAGTACCGCCTCACCTAACCAAACCCGCTCGAAGCATAAATTGGTCATCGGGTCATCAGAGAAGCTAGGACAATAGAGGAGTTCTCTAGTGGTGATCCTAGGTGAGATGAGGTTGATGACAAAACTTTGCAAAGCAACTGATGGTATTTGTGAGATTGCCTAATTGTGTGGGTTCTCACATAGGAAATTGTAGGTTCGTAGAGAGGATGCACCACTATAATTATTCCCATCCTCACCCATAGGGTCACCCTCCAAAAATAGGTTTCAGGAAAGATCCTAGACACCTCGAACCTAGGAAAAACCTAGGGTAGGTCGACTCGTATTGGAATCGCAAAGACAATGAGCCCTTCTCATGATTTTCTCGTGTCGTGGGCTTCAAGAACATCAGAAACAAAATCCACCATTATTGCTTGTCTTTCCTATCTCAACTGGAGGTAAGGGACAACCACTTCATCGTTGGATCTCAGATCCAATGACCCTCATCACGCACGTCAAGAAAAGGACTGATTAGATCAATACTAATTAGATTGGAAAAATTGTGACATTATATGTTATCCTCATCACTTTAGGAAAACTTACAAAATTCATATTCCGTAGTCTACTTATCTTTTTGATCCCAAATTTTAAGGGAAACACTTTCTGTAGGGTTTTACATGGTCGGAGTAGGCAGCAGAAACAAAAATTTTACTTGACCATAAACCCATAACCATCAGATCGCATCAATATCTACGTAATGGGAAGGATGGTTTTAGTGAGATATACTTGGTCCTGAGGCTTGCTCAGTGACTATACCTCACAACAAATTCTGTCTTCACCCACCTGTCTTTGACGACGTCTGTGCAGCTCCTGGTCTTGACCCGGACTGTGGTTGACTGTCATCCTCCTGAGCGACAAAAGTCTCCCGCCTCTATAGATAGTCCACATTGACTACCGGGAACTCTATTTGTCCTGAAGAACAGACTAGAAGGGATATCCCCTTATTTTGGCATACTAGTTACCAACATACTCTCCTACAATCAGTTATTTTTCTATAGTTGTCTTTGCCTCGTTGTTCCTCCCTGGACGGGTAGAACTTGCTTGCGATCTCTCAGTTACCAAAACTAGAGAGGACAACAACTTTATAGATCAACTGATGTTCTGAGTTGTGTCTCTATAGAAGCCCCTTGTACCCCTCTATTTATAGTAGAGGGTAGGGTCAGGGTTCCCAGTCTACGCGGGAGTAGGAGGGTCCAAAATTTCCATAAATATTTTGCAATGCGGCAGGCAAACCGGTCATTTCATAAATGAAACGATCATTTGGCAAGGTAAGCCGATCAGTTCGCTAGTGAACCGGTCAGTTGGGAGTCTGAACCGGTCGGTTCACTAAGTGAATCGGTCATTTCACTTCCAAACATGCCCACAATTGACTTTCCTTATTCGTTTCTAATTAATGCAAAGATTAATTCTTGTCCCAATCGAATTGAACAAGTGAAACGAAAAAACCTTTTTCACAGACTGGGAAAATCCAACACTGCTCATTTGGACAAATGAACTGATCGGTTCACCAGAGTGAATTGGTCGTCTCGCTGACTATGAGCCGATCGGTTCACCTAGTGAACCGGTTGGTTGGTGGTCCAGATTGTGCAGAACACAGTCAATTCAATTCTCAATCAATCTGCCACACAAATCCGTTGGTTCAACACTTGAACTTGATGATTCTGAGTCAAGTCTATTGATTGATTGTTTGATTGAGTACCTAAACACTTTAGTAATCAATCCAAACATCATTTATGGATAAAATCCTTATGTAGGTTAATCCTTTATGTGTGACCCTATAGGTCCCATTTCACATTAGCAGTGAATGTCCATAACTAACTTATGACATCACAAGCAAAGATTTGGAGCCTAGTCATACATCAGTTCTACCCAAGTGAAATGGAAAGTTGGATAACAAATTTCAATCCTACATTTTGTGATTGGTGTTTTATTGAATGTATAATTCCTTGGTCTCTGATATCCTAAATGAACTCAAGGCATGGAGTTGTCATCCTTTCAATGTTCATTCATGTTTCTTGAACTAGAGAAGATTCTCTAAGATATGTGTGACATCAATATCATATATATTGATTCACATGTGCATGTGCATGCCTTTCTTAGTCTTGCTTATCAAGTGACCTAGACATCATACCCCCTTAGGAGGGACAAATCCCATATCTATCAGTCATAGTTTGTGTCATATGTCAAAGCCACCCAATCATCACCGTTATAACAACCCATGTTTCAAGATTACGTTTGATGATGACAAAGTGTACTCGATCACATTCAGTGATTTCAGGTCTAAGAATCACAATCACCACCATCATTATGAGAGATGATTCTGACTATCATGTCATTGTTCCATGTATCACTCTCATGGTGGGTCTGTCCAATACATTGTTGTCTAACATGTATCGATGTGTTGAATTTGATATCATATATCATTACTAATGAGACACTGTCATCAACCAACACACACTCTAGTCTTGATGTGTCATTGTTGTCTTTCAATCTTCCACAATGACATCCGAATAGGGTCATAAAAAGAATGTACT